>OX424535.1:12739195-13989195 GCA_949152445.1 Cerastis rubricosa
CTAAATTAGTGCTTACCTGTCTTTGTCAAAAGCTTTGCGGAAATCCTTTACAATTGTACTGCTCATTGTGTAAACTTTACATTATGGGGTATTGCGTAACGAACGAGCTGCGCAAATGTCAACCTTACTTACAGTTGCTGCAAACTTATCTGGTCAGGAAATGGATGTCACCTGTTTTGTTAAGAAACATTCTTATGAAGAAATGGATTTCAGTTCCAAGAATGACCGTTTTACAAATAAGCCTGTATCCATTGAAGGAACAGCAGACTTAAACTGCCACAAACTGACAAGACTCTGACAAATGGTGAATAACAGGACGCATCCAATTTACCAGCTGGGAAGTGCTAAAGCCCTAGGCACAGGCGAATGGACTGATTGCCAGTAGTGTCAGCGTCACGGGTTTACTCGTTACTTACTTCGTGTAAGACAGTCGTTTCGTTTCCAACTCGCTTGCTCTAATTTTCTTTCAATTGCTGGCTTGTATGGTCATGGGTATTATGGTATCGCTATATTTATTTGGGGTTGATGCAGCATTTATTCTTAGACGTTTCTCTGTTAGTGGACATCTCTTGTGTCACCCCCTTTCTGGCCATACCATATTTCACAGTCCATCCATCGTTTATTTGGTCTTCCCTAACTCTGGAGTATTCTGGTATATTCTGCAAATATATCATCAGCATCCATAATCTATTCTTCTCAGTCTTGAAATACATCATTTACAAAGATGTCTGTCAGGCATTGCCATCCGTATCCACATCTTGTTTGCGTTGTCTCCTCTGGCCTAAATTTTCCAAGTTGTTAATGAAAAAGCTCCGTCGCCCCGGCTCGCCGTGTAATTTCACTTCAAAGCTGACTCCGAGGCCCGTTTGTTATTTTCTGTAATCACAAGCACGGAATATATTATACGTTAGACGCCCTTCCCTTGATGCATTATACTGCGTTACTGCCTACATTTCCGTGTTTATCGATCTGTCGTCGTGCTAATTACCCTACCGTGTGGTAGATTTTACGATGTCCGGTTCCCATTGTCCCCTATTATGTCTTTGTTGTCTGATAAACGGTAAATTAATACCTACACACATTTTTACTAAAGGAATTCCCTTTATCGTTAATTGATTCGTCGTATCGTTTCATTGTAATTCATTCTCACATAGGTTATTAAAGCGTCAATTATTTGGATCGTCGCTTATGATCGCGTGTTGTTTCGACTTCCTGCTATTCAAAGAAATGGAGATTCCGACGTCGATGTCATTATGATTCGAGTTTTCATTACCATTTTTAGACCACCAAATGTTTTGAAGGGGAGAATGTGCTCCGTATTAATTTTACATTGTACTCTTTGCTAAAATTACTTTATTGCGCGCTTAGGTTTAATTTCTCCCCCGGTATCTTGTTCAATATAATTACGTTGCTCTTTCTACAAATTCGTGTAAGTACTTATTTAGCCGTACCAAATTTGTTTGTGAAGACATGGTTGTAGGTACCAGTACACTTTTATAATACGTTTATTTAAATCATGAATCGATGTTCTGGCAACGTACCTATATAAAACATAGAATAAGACTTTTCTAATTGGAGAATTCCATATAAAAGGTAATATCATAAAATATTATTCTGTATTTATTTTAAATGCCTTCAGGGCAACATGGCTACATCAAAGGAGGACTGTTTTTAACCTAGATTTTACCACACGGCTTCGAAATAAAAGTAAATCCATAACGACATCGAATACGTTTTTTATGCAAAGGTCCGAGTTTTTTCGTATGTCAGTGATTGATGACATTCCAAAACGACCACGGTCCTAAAATAGTGTGGCCGAATAGCCTCGTGGCAAAAAAATCCTGACCAAACCTTTGAAAACATTTTACAAGTAAACGAAGAAAGACTTTACAGAAGAAGTGCTCATTGTTGCTCTGTCTTTTGTATAAATCCTCATTCATAAAAGCGTAGCATGTGTACTAAATAATTTCCTTTCATCACTCTCTGCGGCTTTTGTGACTTATGTTTTACTTATTTTAATACATTACGCTAAACTCTCAAAACCATATTAAACATATTCATATACTCGTATTTTCCTACCTAATTAAGTTCCCTGACATTTCTAAGGAGTAATGAGCCGGTTCCGTAATTACTTTCATCTAAACTAGATCATTAAGAAATACGGAGAAACAGCAAATGAGGATTGTATTGATGGTAAAGCAGCTGGCCAGGATGACTAAGGCTGAATGTTTGTTTAAGAATATTTTAGATAAAAAAGTCGCGGTGGAATTATCTATGATGATAAGGTGTGCTCAGCTGATGAGTGTTCGGTGCGAGGGGCGGGATCAAACTGACAGCGCGGTCCGCGGTCCCCGTTCTTGCGTGCAGTAGTACAGTACTCGGTAACCCAGTCAGTTCTCTCGCGTCGTTGATGTCGGTCGACGCCCCGGCTCTCTTATTTTCATCTTTAAATGTAACTCGGTATGGTTGAATCAAAGTGTTAGAAACTGTGTCTTCTTGTTAAATACTACATTTTGTGTGAACGTTGCTGTGATTTGTGAACGCAAGTTGTTTTATTTCGACACACCGTGTTTTTTTTTACCGTTTGGAAATAAGTTTCACACCGGTTCAAGGTAAAACTTTCAGGTTACCTACTGAGACTATAATAGATAGCTACAGTTGCAATTTTATCTTATCTTTCATTGATAAATTGTGCAAACGTGTTTGGTACTTATTTAGAACAGATTTATTTATGTTCTTAGTAATTTTATTGGCTTGACTTTAATGGAAAAAGTTATGGGAGATATTATTTACGCTTTTAATTTTGCCGTCAAGTTTTTCAATCACACGCCACATTATTAACGTTACAATATTTATTGCCGTCATAAACATTTAAAAAGGGGTTGAAATATGTGAGGAGGGTTATTGATTCGCAACCCTAATAAAATTCGTGTATTGAGAGCGGCCCTATTTCATATATTGAGAGGGAACGCATTCACCTCGGATTCACTTTGGATTAAGATCAGTCAATTCAAAGCGTGCCATTTATAAAACGGGTAAGTCCAAAATTTCCTTTGCGAACATTTATATCCCACGACCGTTGTAAATCTTTGAATATTTCTGAAGCAGGTCATTTCAGAAAGGATCGACGTAGGACAATAAGGATTTCAATAATACGGAAGAAATATACGTTACCTAAACGTAAATAAAACTCAAAATAAGAAAATGCCTTTTCTTATTTTCCTGGACGTACCCTACATTATGATATATGCGTGAGGCATTATATAACCCTTTATGTATTATTATATCACATTAGGCACATAACTTACTCCTCGCATATGAAACTACAATCATTATGCGGGACGTGACTCATCCACAATATTTATGCTATAGGTTAACGTATGCTGCATATAGTTTACTGCCCTCTTGCAGTCCATCCGGCGTTGGCTATAGCAGATTTCTTGGTAGTTAGAAACTGTTGGTTGCTATGACGACGGTAGAAGGCACGCAACTCCGTCACGCACAGCCGACTTGAACGTTCAGCCACAATTCCAGTTACACGCCGTCAAATCTTTATTATGTCGCATCTGAAATTCAGCCTCAGATTTCCAACGAAAATGCTTCTACAACACTAGCTTGCTACATCAGCTTCTAACCGAGGTGTATCTACGTGAATTTCTAAAGTAATCTCTATGTTAATCCGGGTTAAGACTACCAAATTTTCGGGAAAATCTGCTTACCACAAACTTCCTGTGGCGGATTAACGAATAAGCAAGACTAGCACGTGCTATCAGCCTCCACAATCCTCTAGCTTCTTTGTAATTGTTATGATTACTTAGGTTTATATTAAGTTATTATGAAAGCAGCGGTGGCCCAGTGGTGGCTGCCCCGACTTACGAGCAGTAAGCCGTGGGTTCGAACTCGAACCCAGGCAGACGCATTACTTTGTTTAATTAATTTCATCACCGCTGCCCTCAAAAACGGTGAAGGAAAACATCGTAAGGAAACCGGCATGTCCTAGAACTAAATATTCGAAGACATGTGACATCTACCAACCCGAAATGGGCCCGCGTGGTGGATTACAGTCGACTCCCTCTCATGAGGAGGCCTGTCCCAGCAGTGAGAACAATATAGGCTGATGATGATGATATTAAGTTATTGTTTAAGAAGAGAATTAAGTAATAAGTGCTACATCCGCTCCATCCAGTGTCTTCGTAAGAAATTCTTAGTTTAAACTTAAATAACATAATATAACATCACGCCCGTAATCCCCGAAATTAGAGTAGGTACAGATCTACCTAAAAGTATACACACATTTCGCCAGTTATGTGTAAAAGCAGTTATGTTTAAGTCCCATGTTAATCATGTTATGTCCCATGTTGGTCTATGGGGAGCCTATTGCCACTAACCATGCACAAATCCAGACTCCGTAGCCACAACTGAGAAATTCCTGATGGAAGACCCAACACCACCTTGCCCGACCCGGGAATCGAACCCTGGACCTCATGCTTAGCAGTCGCGCTTTCGACCACTCGACCAACAAGGCAGTCCGTCAGTTAGTTTAATTTTATTCACCCGAGAAAAGACAATCATTTCACAGATGCTACATGCACTTCCTCGACTACATTGTCATTCTAATCAACTAGTAATCGGCTCCCAATCAGCCCGTTTTTACTGAAATGCACTGTATTCACCCGAGAAAAGACAATCATTGCACAGATGCTACATACACTTCCTCGATTACATTGTCATTCTAATCAACCAGTAATCGGCTCCCAATCAGCCCGTGTTTACTGAAATGCCCTGTATTCACCCGAGAAAAGACAATCATTTCACTGATGCTACAGACACTTCCTCGACTACATTGTGTCATTCTAATCAACTAGTAATCGGCTCCTAATCAGCCCGTGTTTACTGAAATGCACTGTATTCACCCGAGAAAAGACAATCATTTCATTGATGCTACAGACACTCCCTCGACTACATTGTGTCATTCTAATCAACCAGTAATCGGCTCCCAATCAGCCCGTGTTTACTGAAATGCACTGTATTCACCCGAGAAAAGACAATCATTTCACAGATGCTACATACACTTCCTCGACTACATTGTCATTCTAATCAACCAGTAATCGGCTCCCAATCAGCCCGTGTTTACTGAAATGCACTGTATTCACCCGAGAAAAGACAATCATTTCACAGATGCTACATACACTTCCTCGACTACATTGTCATTCTAATCAACCAGTAATCGGCTCCCAATCAGCCCGTGTTTACTGAAATGCACTGTATTCACCCGAGAAAAGACAATCATTGCACAGATGCTACATACACTTCCTCGACTACATTGTCATTCTAATCAACCAGTAATCGGCTCCCAATCAGCCCGTGTTTACTGAAATGCACTGTATTCACCCGAGAAAAGACAATCATTTCACTGATGCTACATACACTTCCTCGACTACATTGTGTCATTCTAATCAACCAGTAATAGGCTCCCAATCAGCCCGTGTTTACTGAAATGCACTGTATTCAATCCATTCAAATTACGTTAGGGTAATTTCGGAGGCTCCAATCCCCAATCCCCCTTTTCAATTTTACAGTCTCATAACAATTACGTGATAAACATTTTCGCCCTTGCCAGTGCCGCCTTAATAACTTGTTTAATATTCCGCCGTGTTTTGTTTATAGTGTTGTGTAGAACTGTAGGATACTAACAGCTATATCTATTATATAAACAGTATTTACTTGATTAAATGTCATTATTAAAGAGACGATTTTTATTATGTACCTTAGTAATCGCTTGAAGTTGGAGCTGCAAAAGTTAAAATTCTAGCTTTGCTTTCTTTTTCGGTTTTTACTTCGTTTAAATTTTTACCCAAGCGTTTTATTTAAAAAAAAATGCGTTAGTAAGTACTTAAGCTAAAGTAACTACTTTAACTTGGCTATAGATACCAGCACGCGTAGCATGACTGCCGTAGAAACGGGCTATGTCGACGGAAGAATCGGCAAACTTGACACATTGTCATTATATCTGTCATTATGACGAAACTTCCGTAGACAAAACTCGTTTCTACTGTGGTCATACTACGCGTGCATGGTTAGAATTTATTGGAGATTTCTTAATCAGTGTTTTAATTGAATCACTTTCCGTATAAAAGTTTTTATCACGATAATATTCATTTTTGAGAAAGTGATTGGTGGATTTGTTCTGTATGGTGTCGGACGTAAAGAATAGCACCATCCCATATCTTCCCGTGGGTGTCGTAAGAGGCGACTAAGAGACTTGCCAGAGAATGGGCAGCAGCGTTCTCTGTGCTTTTGTAACAACCGTACTGCGATCGCCAACCCGCCTGCCAAGCGTGGCGATTACGGCAAAACCCCCAAAATGTCAATTTGGCGACACTTGGGGGAGGCCTATGTCCAGCAGTGGACGTCTTTTGGGCTGAAATGATGATGAATGATGATGATGATTGGTGGATTATTACCTTAGAGTAATAGTTGATGTTATGATGATGGATGACTTATCTGTAAGGAAATACGCACATCATGATCAAAAAACAAGTTATCTTTTATTTATTGACATTCTTCTATGACACTGGAGCAAATACATTATTTAATTTATGCCGGAGTTCCTCTTCTCTGCCGCAAATGAACGTTCCGGACGGTTAATTTTTAGCGTCGCCACACTTTGTCTCTGTATTTAAGATCAGCCGTGAAGCTATTATTAACTAGTCAGTACAGTTAAGTTAGCAAAAAGATCGATAAATTATTTTCATACTTAAGTCGTTTTCACTTATCGATTATGTACTTGCATTCCTCACTCTTGTGGAGACAACAACGGTTTCATCATCTGCCTAGCGTTTTCCCAAATATGTTTGGGTCGGCTTCCAGTCTAACCAGTTGCAGCTGAATACCAGTATTTTACATGGAGCGACTGCTTATCTGACCTCCACATCTCAGTTACTGGGTAATACATTAATACAATACCCCATACCCTTCAGCTCGATACTGGTTCATGTATTCTAAAATATAAACAATGCTTTTGAAAGTTTGGATAATCGAATGGGATTTAGCGAACCTTTTGTCATAAAGCAACAAACTGTGTTATCCAATTTCAACAATCCTCCCTCGAAGCTTTAGCCAGGGGCGGGTTGCGAACTGCCGAGGTAGATAGACATTCGATGAAAGGAAACTCTGATCAAATAACGATGATGTACCAAATTATATTATTTCTTTACATACTGCATTTCATCATATTATTACTGCTGTATTGAGCATTACATTGTGAACTGACCAAGTTCATTAGTTACCAAAATTAAGGCATAACTAAATTAGTATATAATATATGTTATTTGTTCCCGAAAAAATCCTCCGTCACCCAATTCGGGATGATCATTCAACTGCCGCATGAAACCTGACAGTTTTGACCCTACACCGCTCGCGTGTGTTTTTCTGCCAACGTCACGTCAAGTCAATCAGTTTGGGCATGAAATCGATAGCTTCCACAGAGATCACGAGAACGACGTGCGAACGTAGAAGGCAGAATGTATGCAGAATGAATCAGATAGGTGTAGTCTTATTTAGGGATGTAGTATGGTCTATAATCAAACTGTAGGAGGTACAACTTTATCTATCAACATTGTTATTTAATTTTGTAATCGCTAAAGAAGAATCTGTAGTCCCGAGTTATTTTATCCAACCTTATTTATTTGGGAAAACGTCATGTAGTACATAACAGATAAATCCAAGCTAGTGCACACTTAAGAGAAACATAGGTACTTAGATAAATCCAAGCTAGTGCACAAGTTAGAGAAACATACATATTTACAATAAGGAATGATGAAAATACTTAAAAATAAAACAAGAAAAAGTCATCCTGCATGCCTCTCACAGAACATCATCCTCATAATCACTTCAGCCGAAAGACGTCCACTGCTGGACATAGGCCTCTCCCAAGTCCGACCGATGACCTGGTAAAGATTTCGGGGATCCGCTGGATGCAAATCGCACGGGACCGGTCAATGTGGCGACTGAACAAACACAAGAAAAAGTCATACTTCGTTCATTCTCTCACAGATAATCAAACAGGCATGATGTTCCCATGGAGGCAGTGGTCAGGGACTTAAAAACTAAGTAAGAATTATAAGTGTTACATGTTGAATTGGTAACAGAATCAAATATGTAACACTTTAAAATGTGTTTTTAACCGTAACATATCTGTAACAGATATAAAAGAGTTAACAGTGTTAATAAGTGTAACAGGTAAACACAGCGTACTACTAAAGCTATAATTGATTATTTCAGTTACAGATATTAACACATATAAAAGGTTACAGTTTGATTCGGTAACATTATTGTATATCTGTTACATTTAAAAGTGTTATTCTGTTATA
This sequence comes from Cerastis rubricosa, assembly GCA_949152445.1. Classification (NCBI taxonomy): domain Eukaryota; kingdom Metazoa; phylum Arthropoda; class Insecta; order Lepidoptera; family Noctuidae; genus Cerastis; species Cerastis rubricosa. The sequence goes on from OX424535.1 coordinate 12,747,568, forward strand.
ACTGTTTTAAAAAACACTTATATTACGGTTACAGTTTGAATCCCTGGCAGTGGTTTAGTTTGAGGGTCTGTACGACATCCTTAATATGCCCACATTTTTCTGATACCCACTGTATGGGTAACATCGTACGCACTACACCTCCCATCTCTGTATCGATTGTGGCATATCCTACATTATTTCGGAGCAGGTGGCCTTGTTTGTTTATTCATGGTCTAAACACGGTGTAAAGGATTCCACGATTTCTTAGGAATTGTTTATCGACAATGATTTAAACGGTTATCAGCCGCTATTCTGACGTCTGAAATAGATTAACAGTAAGTCACACCTATACTCAATTAAAGATTCACACTGTGTTGTTACGTCTACCTTCTCTTATCTCGCGACTGTTGATATGTAAACAAATATAAATAGCTTATACTGTGTACATTTCTAGTCGTTAAGAGCGTTTACGCCTTACGACATTTCGTACAAACTTTCAAGTCCTTATTTTCCGAAATGACTGAACCGATTTTAATGAAACTTCATACTCTGCAGGATACATAGGCCTAAAAAGTTACTAAAAACATTTTCGAAATGTCATTAAAAAACAAGATTTATAATCGGTCTACTTTAGCTGTACTTAACACTAGTTTTCGAAAACGTTTTTTAGTAACTTTTTAGACCTATGTATCCTGCTTATGCGCACTTAGTTTCATTAAAATCGGTTCAGTCATTTAGGAAAATAAGGACTAGAAAGTTTGTATGTAATGCCGTAAGGTGTAAACGCCCTTAATCATGTTTAATTGTTGTTAATTAACGATATAATCAAAGATCCAATCGCTATTTTCATAAGCGTGACGATATAACGAGTTTACTTATTGTCAACTACGTTTCAGCCAGTTATATTTTATCAATAGCTACGATTTTAAACGTTCGTTTGTTCCCAGCACTTATCAAAAGCATTTCCATCTGCGTCAGCAACCATCGTCCGTAACAACGGTTTAATTGAACCGTGTTTATTATTTTAATTGGTTGTTTCGTTAGCCACTACAATGCTGACTTTAAACAAAGGAAAATTATTCCAGTCTGCAAAATTTTGAAAGAAACAAAAATGACATCTCTTTACACATTTTGAGAGTTCAAAACGGGATATTACGAAGAGTTTTAATGAATAAGACTGTCTCGTGTACAGTGTCTCCATGTTATCCTCAGGGCAATTTAGTTAGCGCATAAAGCGCATTACAGCGCTGTGTGTGGGGCCAACATACTAATTACGAAGCCGAGGAATTCTCGGCTTAATGCCTAAACAAGTTGTTCACAGAGGGATTGAACTGTCTTGCTCTAGACCCAGCTTTATTTATACGAGTATTTACCTTCAAGGGCCGATGAGCTTACCTTTAAAATCCGCTAGAAAATTCAGGTCTTTGTTAAGCAAACTTTCAGCCGGCCTTTTCGTCCCTTTTGTATCCCCTGACGATTCTAGACCCAGTAATTCGAAATAAATAACACTAGAAACGGGATATTTACCATGTTTACTATTTAATTTGACTTCCCGATATTTCGGCGTCATTTCGGCGATGTGACATACGCCATGATCACGGATAAACTGAAATTATTGCGGGTGGGTGTTTATGAGCAGACAAAACGGTCTACTCTCTTTATGTTCGTTTTGCGCTCAAATTAAATAGTAAACAAGGTAAATATCGCGTTTCTAGTGTTATCGATAGTGAAGTAGAGTTGTTCCCCCACGCTGCGCTGATCGCAGGGGCGTATGCCAGTCACCTAACATTATGTTGACAACTTCAAAGAAGAACTCGTCAGTCGTTATCCAGGGGCATTAATACCTTGTTAATAATGTATGTCCATTCATTTATGTTTCTTTTCATCGTTGGATCACGCATATCGATGTTACAACTTTTTACTTACCGTTGAACGAACTAACCAACTAAGTTAATCGATGATCAGAATCAGTGCGTGTGTGTGGTTTTAAACGAGAACGTTTAATTGTGTTCTACAGTTAAGTACCTATTAGGATTAATGAATTAATTATCAAATAAATTGCTTCGTTACAATTTGACTGATTGATTTCGTGTAAATAATTAGTAAGTAGTTTTTTAGTGTAAATATATTTTCTTATTAAATATTATCCATTTTCTGATTAACCCTGGGGCGGCAAATAGTCCCAAGTGTTACGGAATGTTCACTAATTAACTTATACGAGAGTTAGGGAGCTAAATAAACAAATTGTTTTACCTACTTGAGATTCTTTAACTATACATGATTAAAGAATTTTCCTTCTTTGTTATCTTATAGGTTCTAGGAACCTGTATACGTATACCTACGTTGAAATTGCCTAGTACATAGACTAAAGTACTCACACTAATGGACATTTATGTTTAAGACTCATCTAATAACAGGTACCTCACCTCCTAACGCTTTGTTGTGTGGTTGAAAGTGTAAAAATACAAAAACAATTGTAAAACAAATCGAAAAGCTACGCCTTACGACATTTCATACAAACTTTCAAGTCCTTATTTTCCGAAATGACTGACTGAACCGATTTTAATAAAACTTCTTACGCATACGCAGTATACATAGGTATAAAAAGTTACAAAAAACATTTTGTAAAAATAGTGTAACAGCTAAATTAGTGATTATAAAATATTATCTATAAAAACAGAAATTATATTTTTTTTAAAACATTTTGAAAATGTTTAGCAACTTTTTAGCCCTATGTAACCTGCCTATGCGTATGAAGTTTCATTAAAATCGGTTCAGTCATTTTTGCTTGAAAGCTTGTATGAAATAGGGGTTTAAACGCTCTTAAAACGTCCAACCTTTCCAACCTTAAAAACCACATTACAATGCCCACATACAACAATTAATTAAGTCAACTAATTCATTGAAACATACAATGGAAAATAGCACGCACCTAATCCTATTAACCCGAGTGAACTGGAAGCGGCATCCGCCATTATCTAATATAGGGTTCTGTTATAGCATTCGCTATGCACTTTAGTAATAGTCTTAGTAATGAGTGTTAATCGGCCGTTGCCGTGTCTAGTGGGCAAGTACATGATCTATGTGAACTGGTGAACTATATACATTCTGGTTATTTTTTCATGTCATTGTTTGCTTTTGTTTGTGTAAATAGAAGATATTTTGTCACTTAGAAGGGATGATCAGGGATTTATGTCCAAATTTGGTGGTTTCAAATTCCTGAATATAGCATGATTTTATATGGGCCTGAATTCATTAAATTCATTCATTTAATTGGCCATTGGGCTCAAAGCAGTCGTTGATATAATGCACGAAGATAAAGCTTCCATAAGCATAATAATATCGATGCATTTTACCTGTAATCTGGCCCTAATCGATTCTTTCTGAAAATAAAGAAAACAAGAGTAGAGCCGTAAAAGAAATCCTCAATAAGAATTATCACGAGCAAAAAGGGGCAATGAATATTTAATAAAAACTTTATCCCCTTGAACAAGAGGAAACAACATTTGTTATCTCGCCCTCGTTACCGCGCGAAGTTTCTTGTGTCTTAACGTTACACAGACAGTTTCTCGTGTCGTAATCATTATGCTCTCGGAATTGAAGGCTGTATTATCTACCCATACCTACCTAGTTCCCATAGATCATATCTAACCTATAAGAACAAGGGACATGAATAAAACAACCTTTGAAATATTAGCTACGACTCCCTGAGATCAAAGAGCAAACGGATTAACAATAATTACCCTATCGAATCAGGTTTACGTTATAACAAAGCATGCAACCGAAAGAGGTCGAAGTACCAGTAAAGCGCGGCCAGTCGGGTTAGTGCGACTGCGGTGCTTATGACGAATCGCGAGTCGACTCGAGTGCATGACAGTTCAGTCACACCGATTAATCTGCCTGTTTGCCAGCAAGCAACCACCGGCGCGTAAAGCCGCGCCCACAGACCACCCCGCAAGACGGGATTAGCGCCACACTTAAGATACGGAGATGACAACGGCCTTGTAGCATTCAGCCGTAATTGAGTTTCTTTGATTGAAATACATTTATGGTAATGGAAGTCGCTCCTACATAAAATACTTGTGTGTTTACTTTAGTTCATTTAACTTTGTGAATATCTCGTGAATTCTCAGTGCAAATAGAGCATGGCTTTTGTAAACAGTCATTCATTGTTGAACCTATTTGAGGGCGAAACTCAAGTATCGCCTAGAGGCTCAAATAACAGCCAGTCAATGTCAGTTTTTGCGGACGAGGCAAAATAAACATGAAACAAGTCGTTGTCTCAATTTCACTGCAACAACGCAGCGCTATTTCCCTCGCACTCATTCTCATTCTGTCAATCAAGCCGACAATCAGCACGCACGTAATTTTACGCTGAGATCTTGTTACTTGAGCTGAGCTAGTGTTCATGCTCACGTCGACATTGACGAAAATCTCATATATCAAACTTGTGCGAAGTTGCGCTATGCGAACGTACCGATTCACAATACATTTATACATAAATTGTACGTTATCTGACAGTGAGATATTCGGTGTCAATTTCCCTTTTACCTAACCGATAAGCGGGGATCGAACTCCTGGAATTCGACCTGACGTCGAAGCAGTTATGTTTTTTGTTGCTTGCTCTAACTCACGCTACTCGTGAATCGAATAATAAAATACGTGGGCGGTTACGCACACGGTACCGTAGTAGTAATGCGGCAATGTTTACCGCATCCATTCTATACTTGTTTATCGCTATCGCTTATCCGTATCTTTACAATCTCACACAAACCTACGAAGGTAAATATTTATACGTTTTTATAGAAATGCAGTGTTTGTGGACACTGCAGCATAATTATCACCAGCTCTGGGCAATTTACATTTCCATAAAACGAGCCCACAAAGGTTGCGCAAGCGATGGCATGGCGCGGCGACAATTGCCAGGCGGCCCAGATGACATCACTGCCCTGCCTCATGGCTCCGCGGCTGCACACCATCTCTGCGCACTGTCACAGAGTATCGACACGGTGTCGCAACATCAATCGGTTATATGCCTTATATATTAATTTGGGCCGCCCATTAGTAATTATCTACGGTCTACTGAACTTGTTTTATAACAGCGCTGGCTGGCATTAACGTTTCTCTCCATTGATATAAAATACTGATAGGTAGTGGTCCCTTTTATACATGGCGCCATTAAATTGTAAGTTTTATACTGAAATCAATGACATAAAAGTGCAATGTCTGGTCATTCGAAAGTAAAACTGCAGGTAGTCATCGACCGTAGAGACATGTTGTATTTTATTACTGTATGACCTCAATAAATGAGGTGAAAATTGGATATTATAGCCCTCAAGTCTACCGGTACTCCGGAATAGGGAGTATCGCTAGAAATTTATTGAGTCACACCTTAATTAGTCTGAAGTACCAATAAAATGAATCTAAACGACCGTTTACACGTACCTACTGCAGTGCCCGTATTATCAATTTATTTTAAATTGGCCCTTATATTTATTTCAGTAACAGCTGCTATCGATTTACGAGCCAATTAAAACATTGTAACGATTTATCGGTTCACTCGTAAATTGTAATTGTATCAAATATTTGGTGACACTTCGTTATTGCGACGACTCGCGACGGTCAACCTACGAGTATTTGGACCATTTTGACAAATGTGCTACAGATTACCTTACTAATCTGTAGAACGTCGAAATGGAATGGTTCCGCTTGGGCCTTTGAATTTTGTCGGCAAACATAAATTAAAATTAAATTAAAATCGATAAATAAGCTTTCGACACACCATATATTGGAGATTGAAGAAAAACCCGGGGCTTCGGACTTCGGCACCATTAATTACTGTTATCTGTCACTGTCATTTCCTCTACATGAAACAAGACTGTCGGCACACGGCATGGAAATTGAGTTATTATACTACACTCAGCGTCACAAAAATCGCACCTCTCCGAAAATAAGTTTCAAGCAAGTCCCGCCATCAACGTATGCATTAAACCCTATTAATATTGGTATCAATTGAAAGTATGTTTAACGACCTTTAAATTAACAACAGTTAGAATTCCTAAACACAACAGATCTCATTAGCGCGTAACGTTAAAGAAAATGTTGTCAAAATACGCATTACAACGGCCACTAATTGCACCTCCCTACAAGGGTATAAAACGGGCGACCCGGGTCAAATGTGAGTCATTCGCTATCCAACCTTTGAAGTGAACACACGTGAACAGCTGCAGCAAGAAAAATACCCCAGAAGATGGATACCACAGCAGATGAAGCCGCTCAAGTCATTGCACTACTGCAATCAGGGATGCGGCAATGTGATGTTGCTCGGCAACTGAACTTGAGTCGTTTTTCCGTTCGACGAGTGTTCCAACGCTTCCAAGAGACTGGTGGCTATATCCGAAGACGTGGATCTGGAAGACAACGGTGCACATCCGAAAGAGACGATCGCTTCATTGTTTCAACGTCTTTACGTAATCGGTTCTCCAATGCTGTTGAGCTGCAACAACAACTGCGATCAGCTCGCAGAACTTCTGTCAGCGTCTCCACGATTAGAAGAAGAATGAAGGAGAAGAAAATTGCAGCTCACAGGGCTGCTACAGGGCCAAAATTGACTGCACAGCATAGGAGAGACCGGTTGCAATTTGCCCGTGACCATGTGGATTGGACAATAGACCAATGGAGGGCTGTACTCTTCTCGGATGAGACGAGGGTGTGTCTTTTCTGCAACGACAGGCGTAGAAGAGTGTACAGGAGGCAAGGGGAACGATTCGCACAAGCCTGTATTCAAGAGACAGTGGAATACGGGGGTGGCTCGTGCATGTTCTGGGGCGGCATGTCAATCGACGGCAAAACGAACCTTGTGTGTGTTTCTCGGACTGGAAGTGCTCGCGGGCAAGGGTCGCTGACTGCTCCTCGGTACATAACAGAGATCTTAGAGGAGCAGGTTGTCCCTTATGCGGGTTTTGTTGGCAGTGGGTTCACGTTAATGCACGATAACGCCCGCTGTCACACCGCATTAATTGTAAGAGACTACCTGCAAGAAGTTGGGATCCCTGTTATGCGCTGGCCGGCGCGAAGTCCAGACCTGAACCCTATCGAGCACCTTTGGGATGAACTGAAACGGCGAGTACGGGCACGTGATCCTGCCCCTACCACTCTCCAAGACCTCCAAGATGCCGTCGTTGCAGAATGGGACAACATTCCTCAAGAGACTGTTGTCACATTAATTAGGTCCATGAGAGAACGCATGGAAGCTGTCATCAGAGCTAGGGGGGGTAACACTAGGTTTTAAGTTGATTTTATGGACTTTTTTAAAATTTTCACTGTTAAAATAAAATTTAAGTTTTTAATCATTTGCATTAGCGTGTTTTTTTTATTCCCTGGCAAACAAAAAACCAAATTTATTGATTTATTCTGAAATTTAAATAAATTGCCTTTCCAATGATACCTTATAGTCATGTGTGTACCATTGATTAATAGGGTTAAAATGACTTTGAAGGGAATTCTTAAAGAGGTGCGATTTTTGTGACGCCGAGTGTAAATAGATAGAAGTACATCCAGTGTTTATAAATAAGGAAGGTACTCTACGAATACTGGAGGACGCACAAAAGCTTATTATTCCACGATAATCCATGACTTGTGCCGAAAGCATCTGCTAAAGACCACCTTGCGTAGTTATACAAATAATGATTCACGCACGCTAACTGACATGAGCTCATACTGAATCATAAACCTTGAATTAAACTTATCTCGAGGTTTTACAAATATAACGTTAAAAATCTCACACCTCGGCCCTGCAAACTGAAAGCACAGAAATGAAATATTTCGCAATTAACTCGTTCAAAGGAGTATATAACGGCTGTTTACAGTAAACGTAGTAGCAAAAAGCGCTTTACATAAATTTAGAGGCGCTGCAAACCAAAGGGAATTGCGAAAGTTTTCGGAATGAATATGCGAGGAGGTTTTAAATGGTAGTCGCGTTGCGGCCGGTGCCGATAAGCGCACGGTTACACACGAATCGCTTGCACATGAACATGCACTCGGCTGCACTCAGTTAATTTGTTACAACCTCCTGTTTGTGACACCCAATATTAACATTTTCTCCTTTTATTTTTCCAATAGTTGTTTCAATTGGAATTTCAGTTCGATATCGCATTTCGCTGTCTACATTAAATTTTGAGCTCATCGTAGTAGAGGCACTAGCTGAAGCTCATAAAGAAAACGTTTCGCTGTAAATCTTCGATGTATAGTAAAATCATAAAACGTTCCTCGTTCTAGAGAATCCGATTTACAACGTTTATGAAATACAGCTGCTTCGCGTATCGCGATTTATCTAACAAAGCTAAACATTTTCTATTTGTTCTATGTTTTGAAACGTGGCAATAGCAGCTAAGGAACACAGATATTTTCGAAGAGTACCACAAGATGCGTAGGTAATGTCAATATTGACACGTTCTCGGCTATTGCCTATAATAAATTATAGTACATATGTAACACAATGGCTAACGCCACTATCTAATTCTCGCCCTAGGCGTCCAGATGACATCATTATTCGCTAACCCGAGCTTAAATTGGAGTTAAACTATAAAAGTTATATGGATCGCTTTTATTATTCATCCTTTATCGAATTGAATACAAATGAGCTCATCTTCAGTCCCTTGACTGTACCTACCAATGACTATTGTAATGAAAAACAATCTGAATCTTTATTCTCTTTGTCCCTTACGAGGAAAGCCGAAAGCAGAACTTCTGACGGAACATGATCTGAATTCATTATCAGGTCCCTGGATGCTTTACCAAAATCTCTTCTATATCTACACATTGCTTGTATCACGATCTTTGAAACATATTGTCATAACCATTTCGCTTGGCAAGCGGAATAGTAACCATAGTTTGTCGTTATGAGTTCGCGTTGACTACTGCCCACGCGACAGTAAATACGATATTCATTAGCTTCAGAGATGTCTGCGTTCAAAACATGCATCCGAGTTGACAAAAAAGTCAAGTAAACCAGTTGCTTAACGTCCCCAGCAACTTGTAAAGGTCATATTGGGGGAGATATCTTGACAGCACCTTTGCAAAGAACAGGCTTCATGACATAATAAACGTAATGCGATCGTAAACCCAATATGGAACTCAAATGATGCAATTTGAGTAACTGGTCTGTTGCTAACAGAAGCTACACCTCTCACAATATAAATACGTAACAGAAACAATATTCCAATGATTTTATTCATAGTGTAGCTGTTGTAGCCCGAACTGGGTCAGGATTGAGTCAGGCTGGGGTAAAGTTGGCAGGCAGCGGATGTAGCGCCGAGAAGTCGACTGTCCAACAAACTTGTAATAAAGCCACGGACCAGTGCTAAATGCTATTTGCAGTGTTGAACAAAGGTTTGTTTTGTTACACTACGAACACAGCGAGACTATCTACCTCCTATGACATAATACCTACTAAATGAATTCTAAAAAATATAAAACTTTGTAGGATCTCTTAAAGTAAAAAAAAACCTCCCAATTATTTATTATATTCTGAAGAGCAGGTCTGAGTAGTTGGAAAGTCTTTAACTTAGACTGCTTCGCTTTTTTGTACCTACAAATCCTGAAAAACTTTCTTACAAAAATAAGCACCAAACTCGTGAAATAGCGAGATATCCAGCGAGTTTCAAGTATTCATGAACGTGATGTTGAACATTCTCTGTAATATAAATTAAAATTAAAGGTACCTCAAGATTAATTCCATTCAAAGGCAGCTATAAATTCTCGTGTTAATTTCTAAAAAGATCTCATTTACATAATGCCGTTTTCTTTATCTTTTCAGGTCAAAAAAAGTTCCTGTAACGCCGTCCATTGCGGCTTTAATTTAAACAAGTAAGTGTTATTGAACGATATTCTTTTGTTACGTTTCACTTAACTTCATAGCTGAATATAATTATTAGGAATATTTAAAAGCCAGTGTTTGAGTTGCTAAAAGTTAAAATTTTGCTTTCATTCTTTGTTAGGTACGAAAAAGAAGGTTAGGTAACGTTGAGAGAACCTATTCATTTACTTTCCAACTATGGCTGTGGTTTTAAGGATCTAAAGCCACGGCCAGGCTTGGACGCTAATGATAGGGCGGTATACGGTGGAATTTGGTTTAGAACCGAAGTAAATGGTCCATAAAGACACCGAAGTATTTCCACTGAATCAATAAATCAAGTCTGGGCTCCTCTATCTAGCCTTCGTGAGCAATTTTAACGGTATCATTTAATTTTAACGGTGGGTCGGACTTGAAATTCAATTTAAGCAGTAATGTTTTCACAATTGTAACCTCATAAAATCATTGGCGTGTTGCATTCGAAACGTTAGCCTCGTGGGTATCAATTGAAACTAACTACGCACATCTGTGTGTTCCATTTTAATATGGGCCACAATGGAACATAAATAGCAGCAGATTGGCAAGCCCATTGCTTTTATACTACCTATGTTTTTGAACTGCAAGACTTGTGACTGCATCAGAGCAAAACAAACAACAGCTGCTGACCAAATTAATTTGCTTATTTCTTTCCTTTGACTTCTTTACGTCCTAGAACAAAAAATTCGAAGACATGTGACATCTACCAACCCGCACTGGGCCCGCGTGGTGGATTACAGTCGACTACATCTCATAGAGAGGAGGCCTGTGTCCCAGCAGTGGCTGAACATTATAGGCTGATGATGACTTCTTTACGGCATTCTGCTGGGTATAGATCTTGTACTACACATTCGTGTATTCTGTCCTTCGTATTTTTCTGTCTATATGCTACCTAATTACTTAATTCGAAAATTTCTAAAAGGAATAATGTTGAAAATGGTTTAGCAGAAATAATTGAACATGAAGTTTTCAATTATAAATTTCCATATGAAAACATTTTACTCCATGAAAATGCAACAAAGTTATTACACTTTTTACTGCCTACAAATAAAAAGGTGCATTAAACCCAGTGCTTATGATTCCAGAACATTAATGCTGGATTTCGTTTAATAAAGACTATCGTAAATCAGTTTAACGGCGTCTGACTATAATGTCCAGTATCGCAGCAATATCCCCGTAATGTGCAAAATGCAGCTCGGGTTCTCATGCGAACTTCCACGAATAATACTTGTGTTGCCGTGTTACAAAATTATTACCGAGAAATGTTTTGAGAGTGGATTTCAGTGTTTATTGAATTTTGTGTTCAGTTATTCAGATTGTCAGATGGCAGTGAGTACTTTACCGTCTGTATGGCGTTCTAGTGCAAGATTGTATTGTTCACCAGTTTGAATAGCCATCAACTTGAGACTTTAAAATACAAAGACAAGGAGAAACCACTAGTCCAAAATGAGGTTTCGACCCAAGCGAATCATCTCAAATATTTAAATAAGAATTGGCCAATACGTTCATGTTTTGTTATCTGTTTTGCTACCAATATTTCAAATAAATTCCCTGTACCTTTTCGTTTATTATAATTGTGACAGGTAAGAGTATTTCATACATTTAACGAGCATAATCTCATTGGATTTTGCGACATGTGTCCGGGAATCCCAAGTGATCCCGATATCTATATGTAAATCAGTGTCGGCGGTAGGTTACGTTGGGTTCAGTGCTTCGTCTAGACAGCCATTGTGCTGGTACACATAAATGCTTCCCCAATTTGCACACTAATTTGCATATGTGGTATTAACTTTAACATTGAAATGTTTGCTCGTTTCATCAGAAAACCTTGTGTGTGACAAGTAGTCTAGAGAAATATAATAAAACTTAGTTCCTTCACTCAGTTTTATTCCCTAACTTCGTTAAAAAAGTCAAGATTTAGTGAGATCAGTAACTTGATAAACTTAGGGTCACGATTCTCTAACACGGGTTTTAAAAAATACTTTTCCATTTCAGCGCTTTTAACGTGCACGCTTCATTTCCGTATTAATGGACTTTTCTGCAGGCTTTTTCAATATCGTCCAACTAATATCTAAAGCGTAGCATCAAATATACATACATCAATTTGAATGGGAATAAAACTCGAACGCTGCTTGATTACAATCTATCTGCAGCCAGACAAATAAATCGTCGTTCCCCGAAATATCTGGTCATAAAGGGAGAGGTGTTTTGGGGCCAGTGTCGTGTAAATCACGGTCTGGTGCAGCCGTGTGGTCCGCCCTTGCAAGCTGCGTACACATACCAACAATATCGCAGATTTGCTTGCCTGTCTGGCTTAAACGACAAGAGTTATACTGTGCGGGTATACCGCCGAAGGACAATGTTGCCCATAATGACAACTCAAGTATACGATGCTCTAGTTTCATTTTATGCCGCCATATATTTCTGCTGTGAAAGCATAGTATCTAAGAAAGCTGAACGACTTTTTCGCAGAACAATGATCGCTATATCACTTTAAACCTCTTGTAGACAAGTCGAGCACATAAATGAAAGCCTTCTGAAGAATCTATTGAACAAAACTATGTGGAACCAATGTAGAGTGAATCGAGAAATGTAGTAGATAATCGACCTGAAGATTCGAATGGTTTCTTGAGTGCTGTAGTGCAAAATGGAATTTCAGCTAGATTATACTAGTAATGCAGTTGATTTCAAGCAAACAAATATTTTATTGACCTTAATTTTGTTGACGTCATTTGGTTCATCATGCGTTTGTTCAGTATTCAACGAATTATCGTGAACGCAATACGTAATTCTCACTTCGCGCCAAAATCTTTTACTGGAAATAACAATCTGGATGCCTAGACATTACTAGAAAACGTTGTAAGATTATTCACCGAATCCAAATCATCTTATAATTCAGAGCCCGCCTCTTCCATTTCGGTTTCGAGATAATGGCACTACGAGTATACATCCACATTCTTCGCGCACTCGCTTCCATGTTGCCTTATTTAGGAAGTTAAATCTCTTTGTCTGTAATTTTACTGAAGGCTGCAGACGACTTTGTGTTAAAACTTTGCAATCTTCTCTCGTCACTTGTACAGTGACATGCCGGGGCAATATAGCGTTTGTTGAAATGATATTCCGGTTGTTTCAGACGGTTTCTGTTATTGTAGGGAAGTGCGGATATGACCTGCTTTTTTATGCGCGTTACCCAATGCAGATGGATATATGGCAGCAAATAAAGCTACACATCATAATATAGAATGGGAATTGTTATTTTGTATTGTCGTTAAAAGTCATGCTCTAAACACTGTTTTCAAATTTCACGGTTATTTCGACGCTCGAGCATCCCGCGATCATGGCGATGGCGCTTGCAACAGAATCGATGTGAGATTTCCCGTAAGTGTCATGCTCTAATTTATATCTCATTGGTTTTCTTCCCAGTCACTGTTTTAGCAAGCATAGGTATAGCTTGTAGTTAATTTCGAGGCTAAGCGGTAAATTACTGCCTAAATTAAATGGCTCCTCTGGATTTTCAACGTTCGGCGCAGCTTCAAAAGTTGACATTCTCTAACAGAGCAATAATACTTAAGCATTTATATAAATATCGAATAGTCTTAGTGAAAACGGGCATTAGATCCCTCTTCTGAAACCATAAAATGGCGAGTAGATACGTCTAGGCTATAAAACGGCAGTTTTCGGAGACAGGGCGAAGCGGTGCAGGAAAGTTTAGATTTATGTTTAAAACATTTAGATTTTCTAGCTATTTGGTGAACCAATACTTTTACGTGGTTTGTTTACTTGTAGAATGTCGGCACGCCCTGTTCAGAAGGTAAATCAGTCATCCGAAACTTTAATGATAATACTGACCCATTCATTCGCATTCATAGTAGTAACAATAGCAACATCTTCCATTGTATTATAATCTCTACCAGAGATACAAACCGCTTTTTGCTCCAGTTTATTCAAAATTCATTCACAGCCTGAATGAAGTCTGCCTTAATTAATTCCTCATTTCAGAGCAGCTTACTTAAACTAGTGCTAATAAATGTATCTAGTCTCACCTTCACGGTTTAATTATAAAGAAGTTTTATTGAATGCGGCTAGTATAAACATTTGTGTATACGTGTGCCAACAATATATTTAAACGTGCTGTCATAAACTGAAGGCATAGGCGCGGCGACGATAATTTACGATCAGACTATAAAGCATCGCTCTGAAAATAGATGTGCCATTTTAATATTGTCATAAAGCCAAAGGTGACTATCTAAGCTGGCTTCAAATTTGTCGAGGATACAGTCACAGAACACAAGTCTCTCGAAACCTATCCTGCAAATAATCAGCTTCACGAGTGACAGCCCCTTTCGAAAACTCAATTAAGTCCACTCGTAAAACGCCCGGCTCCCGACTTCCTCCTGCCGTTACCAACCGCCAATTTATTAGACGAACCACTGAACTATGTTTCACCAGACAGACAACTATCGATTTCGTACTTAACTGCTTCCAAGATTTTTATCCGTATACTTAAGCCACAAAAAATATGTCTCGGGTGATATTATAAAAAAAGGGAATGGTGTATCTTTTAAGCTAGGTAATTTATCAGAACGTCACCTGCACGGTTTTGCACCCCTACGGCTCGAAACAATACCCCTTTTTGCCCTTTGCGATTACACACACACAATGCTCGCTTGGGTGGGCTCCTATCGATGACTGGCGTCTGACGTGAACGTAGAACTGTAAACACACGAACGCAGAGACACATGCATATTTATAGCGGCTGGATACCGAGAATCATGACATTATGATGCACACACGCGCAAGTGCACCACGTGACTTCCGCTGTCGAAATAGACCGATGCTGCGTCCGCCTTCTCAGCCTAAAGATGATTGGTTCTGAGAATTTTCACCTGTGTAGGTTTACGACAGCAATTTGAATATACGAATATTTTGCCATTTTCAATTCTATCGTACCCCGGTGGGAGACCTACATAAGCTCCTGACAAACGTCGGCTGCCAAATACCTTAAATTCTCACAGCGGTAATTACCTAAGAATAACTGCATTCTCTGGTAATAACTGCAGCTTTCAGGTTAGGCTGGAAGCCAACACCAATATAGCAAATTGCAAATGAAGATTTTTACTGCAAGTTCTTACAGAACGCACTAACACCTGACATCATAGCAACATTGTGTCTTTCCTGTTGTCAATTTTATTGTTTCCTGTTCCGTTTTCCTGATCTATAAAATAACGCCCAGAAAATCTTTGAGGCGGATTTTGCAAAGCTCGCCGCTTTCCACGAAAACTCTTTTAAAACGACTTCTCCGAATGCTCTCTATAAACGTTCCAGTGTCACATACGAAGAAAACATAATAATATCGACATTATCAGAATTTTACTGAAAGGAAAATTATTTTTGGTTAAATTAGCTAATGGTTAAGTTTAAACTGACGGTAAATTATTAAATCAATATGAAAAATAAAATTCATGGTCAAAAACACTTTCCCCTCAGTATTTATTACAGTAATAATCATTAAAAAAGAGCTGACTTGAGTTGTGAACAGATAGCATCGTGCACGCAAAGAACATTTCAGAAGTAAATTCAATCTGATACGGTGAATTATTCACGTTATGACGAGCCTTATTACCAGCTGACCTAAATACGCGATGCGGAATGTAGTGCCGTTCTCATACCCCTGACGCCGCGCACGTTGGGTGATATACGCAGGAAAGTTAGAAGTTTACCATCCTTCAAATATCACGCTTGGAAGCCGAACGAAAAGGAGCAAGGAGCCATTTTGAATGTCCACAAAGTACTAATGCGATTGTGTCCCATGTGAAAGGGATGAGTCAACGTAATAATGAGATCGTTTCCTATGCGAAAGGGTGTAATAAATACTACCCCATCAAACCAGGACTGTAATAAAATTCAATTCTCACAATGAAGATGCCAATTCATTACACTTGACCATCAAGCTCAGCACGTGGGGTTCGCTAAGCACTTGCAACTAATGAGATAGCGGCCGCATCTCATCTCAAATTCCTGTTTATAACCCCCCCCCCCCTTTCCTCCACAGCCTTCAAGACATTTAATTATCGAAACAGAAGAAATTTTGATAGAATGTTGTATAATATTTGCACCCCAAGCTCCAAACATTGAGGGATCCTCCGCTTTGAACGATTTTCGATCGAATGTATTCACCCCTCAACAAGGGTCTGATTCTTTTCAATTTTCCTTATTTAAACGAAAATAATGAGTAATGATGGCGAATATCATAGTACCCAGAATCAACAGTGATTAATAAACAAATATTTGTCGAAGTTAGTAAATATTGTCGCGTGTTCACAACTCTATCGGTTTAGATGCTTGTTTAAATGTAATTGTTGCTATGTCGTACTCCGTACTATATTTTCAATTATTCCTATACGACATGGAAGTAAAGTCTACATCGTGGTATTGAACAAAATCTCTACATACGCCGTATATAAACGCAGGAGAGATTTTGTCGGGGGAAAGGATCCATTGTGGTAACCCTCTTAGTCGTCGGTCCCCTCACAACCCAAGGGTAAGCTGGCAGAGTGGTTGCCTGCCTTTAACATGCTTACAAACTTGAAATAGGAAGTGCCTGTATCCATAAGATTTTACAAATAACATTATCATTGCACTCCAGATTTATCATTTTACGTCTAATTAATAACGACTCGAATGTTCTCAAATGAACGGGGAAAATTAAGTTGACCCCTAGCGATAAAATGACCAAAATTCGTTTCGAAATTATTATGACGAAGCTTAATGAGTTAAAAACTTGTGAAAAATACTTCTAAGTGTTTATAAAGTTTTAGAAAAGCAAATGCCTAAAGGAATGTTCTCAAACTGGGACAAATTTTACCATTTTCCTTTTACTTTTACTCCTTGAAAATTTCTGAGTACGTAGTATATTATTTGTAGAAAGACCAAAGTTCGTCTGTACTAAGTTGGTATGTCAATCATTTATGTAATACTTAATTCTTCTTTACATTGCTTCGTTTACCTACTTCGTTCACACTACATATTGTAGAATTATAGTTTTTCGTTTTGTTATGCTTTGCTACCCGAAGCCATTCAGCAATTTTGTTTTTTTGCTGTATATGCAAGTACATGCTGTTTGCTTCTAAGTAGCCTAGTACATTTCTAACTCAGCAAAACGCACCGTTGCCAAATATACAAAAACAATAACTTGCTAAGTTGCCGAGTGGTATTATTTTACGCATATAGTACAAACAGCTCAAAAAATCATCCAACCTTTTAGTATTATATTATTCCGAACGTAACATTCAGAGTCACTTTCACATTAGATATGTATTTCAGTAGCAGTAAACAATTGCAGACAATTTAACAAAGCCAATATTTCTACCCATGTTCTGCGAATTTTGTCAATGGCACCATACGTTACAAATTTACAATGTTGTCGTCGTCTGCCAGTTTTATGAAGCATTTATTTTTGTGGGTGATTTCACTTGGTTGCGTGTACGTTTCTAGCTTTAGCTTTACATTTTGCACTGCTTGACACGGCCGGGTGGAGGAAGTACTTTAAACGAACCTACTCCCTTTTCCTCTCATCTTTATAGTGCCGACTTGATAAAAACTTTCCGATCGAAACCGATTGACCGACCCCTGTATCCGCACATTCGCCTCAGAATTTTTCCCCTCGGTCGGATTACCGCAAAAATGTTTATCATTCAGAAACTTCCTATGTTGAAAAGAGGTCAATATTGTTGTAATAATATTGTAGTTCACGTTGTTTCGTTAGTGGCGCAAAGTACGACTCGTACTTAACCGTTTAGCGCTGAGCACGTTTCGTTCAAAATATTTCCGCTACTCGCGCTCTTCTTGAAAATAATTGGAGTGGCCAAGTTATGTCCAGAATCTCAGGAATCGTGATAAATCATTTTTAACGAGTCTGTTTATGTTTCACGTAAAATGTTTAGACTTTTATTTTCCTAAATTATCATTAATGCGCATCGTTACCTTCCGTGCTTCCGTACGTCTCTAAAATTAACATAGTACCTACATTATTTAGGCTTGTTATCCCCGAGGGATCTCGAGTACATTAGTATTTGCCTTCCAGATTACTGAGTCTCGCGAACTAACGACCACGCCTAAGCTTTGTTGTCTCAGGACTTTTTCCCGGAGCCGAATTGTCTACGTCCTTAAATAACAACGCAATTAACTGGAACTCATTAAAAGTATATTTGGAATTAAACGTTGTTCTTACAATATTGACTCTCGTCTCGAGTGGTAGTAAAGTAAAGGCCACATTATTCTAAAAGGGATATAAAAGTATTCCCTGAAGTGGTTTCGCGACAGCATGCTAAGCAAGGCGGGGAGCGTTCAAAAGCTCGTTCTATTTGTGTCCAATCATTATGCGCCAACACGCGCCTTTAACTGTGTAACAGTACCCGAGTCGTTTCCGTTTGCCCTCCCTCCTCTTTCTTCTTTATTACCAAGTCATTTGTACACGATATTTAACGAAAATTTGTCTATATTTAAACGCAGCATCCAAAGCTAAACAATGTCTAAATTATCACGCCCATCTTTGTTTAACATGTGGTATACATATTTCATTTTAGTCATAAATGTTTCTTGGTGTTCCAACCGTACTGATTCATTATTGGAATTTCTTTGTTCATTGTGATTCTATAGGGTGTCATTGAAATTGATAAAAGAGGGAAAGCCTTAAAAGTATCACGCCACATCCATTGAAATCTTTACTTTTCTTTATGTTAGCAAGTGTCCCCGTCCATGTCAGACAAAGGGCTCTCTAGAATCTTTGACCGTCCTCCATTCTCGCCCACTTAGGCATTTTTAGTGAAGTCATTGAGTCTAGTCATCTTCAGAATTTTTACCGTCGTGTTGCTTTGCAGACCATAGTTCCCTTCCTACTTCATGTAAAGCAAAATCAGCATCATGCAGAACTTAAAACATAATGAGAATAAACTTAGTTGCATACGTAGATCGCAATCACATTAAAAACACGTAATGTAAATAATCAATTAATCAATAACATGAAATGACTTTGTACGCATAATGTAGTTTGTTTTTCTCAAAAAATAAATTGCGTTGTACGTTACTGGATCACATTAACCAATCAATTTCCTTCAACCAAGCTTGTTTGTAAACAATATCAAGTGTATAATAAAGTGTCGTATAATTGTTCACAGATGATCAAGATGTGTTTATGAGTGTAGTAGTGGTGAGGAGGCGAGATGGGGCAGGCGCGGTTCATCGCGTGCGCACTGCTCATGCTGTGTCCGCTCGCGCTCACGAGGCACGATGACGACTTCGCATTCGACAACAGCGAAGAATTCCTGGTCAGTGCACTCTCCCACTCACTTCCTACTATTAACCATTAACACCACAGGATTTCCATAATATTATTTCAGAATATTAATCATATATTACGTCATACAACCGACAAATCACACACATACTCCTCGTACATTCCCCGACTGAACAATAGAAGCGTAAAGTTTTATGGTTGACCTTTCAGGTTGAATTAACAGCTAACCACTCAGAAATAGCAAAAAATGGCCTAAGAAGGTTATGGGGCGTGCCCGACACATCGGCCTATGTGGGACATCTGTTCCGAATGGAAATCCCAAAGGAAGCTTTCTCGGGAAAAGTTTTAGCATATAAGGTACGTGAAACAGAGATTTTCACTTTTTGGTAATCGTCTAGATTCAATTTAAAATTAAAGAATCTGCCGAAGTCTTTTAACTTTTTAATTCCGGACCCAAATTCAGTAATTAGATAACTTAGCTTAACAGATCCTAATTTTAGTTGAGTTCTCGCCAAAGTAGACGTAGGTTTAAAATATAAAATAGTGTCCTACATTCCTGGCCTTGGAAAGCCGTACACAACAAGACGGCACTCAGGTCCTTCGCTTGGCTGAACGCTAAGAGTCTACCACCCCGCGCCGGCGACGCTGTAAAGGAAAACTAGGGCTTATGCTTTGTAGAGCTCATAACATGCCGTGGAAAAAGATCGGGCAAATCATAGAAGTTTCTTTCTGCGTTAAGCTGCTGCAAATGAGTATATTCGTGGAACACGTTGTTGCCTGGATTTGATGATAGATTAGATTAGATGGTTAATCGCCACAGATATCTGGAAAAAAAGAATTGTGGCCGGGATTTAAAACGAAAAGTATGTCCCAATTAAACAAATAATAGAGATTTAAACCTGCGGCGCGGTGGTATACTGGCAACTTGGCAGGACATCGCACCTGGTATTTAAGAACTCTAGTATTTAAAATGCTACCCTACTTTGGCAGCGTAGTTTTAAAAGGCGGTTAAATTTTAAATATTCCTTGGTAAGTCCTAACCCTTAACATTACTAACCAGGTTCGAAGTGAAGATGGCCGGCGCATGCCAAGCTGGCTAGCCGTGGACTCGCGGCACGGTCTGATCAGCGGTGTGCCCCAGAAGCAGGACTTAGGCACACACACGTTCACAGTGACTGCGCACGGCAACACGCGTGGTCTCACTGCCACCGACTCTTTTACTGTTGAGGTCAGTTTGCACGAATGTTTTGATGATCCTGTATGCATCATTTTTACGGACATAATGTAATACGTATTTTTTACGGTCGCCAATCAATCATCAAAAACAACATGATACTTATTGACCCGCAAATTGAAAACAACATAATAAAATTTGAATTTGGGGGCTACCTTCGCTCATTCCCCTTAGTCGAAAAGGCCGAACAAATGACGAAAGCCGGAATAAGACTGAGATCCAAAAACCTGGCCGTGTCCGGACCAATCCCGATGGATAATGACCTTACTCGCGCGGCATCTAGTCCAGGCAATCTCTCTTATCTCTCACATCCATATATGACCCTCCAACTTATTATAGCCGACATTTTGCACAGTACTCTAAACAGAAAACATATTTATTTGGCTCATGCTCATAAAAAAAAACTGAAATCTAAACAAAATAAAAAACCAGCCAAGTGCGAGTCGCACTCTCGCACGAAGGGTTCCGTACCACTTTTTATAAAAACGAGCAAAAAAATCACTTTTTTTGTATGGGAGCCCACCTTAAATATTTATTTTATTCTGTTTTTAGTATTTGTTGTTATAGCATCAACAGAAATACATAATCTGTGAAAATTTCAACTGCCTAACTATCATGGTTCATGAGATACAGCCTGGTGACAGACGGACGGACGGACGGACGGACAGCGAAGTCTCAGTAATAGGGTCCCGTTTGACCCTTTGGGTACGGAACCCGAAAAAAGATACAAGCAGTTTTCTGGCATGAGTTGCAATCATTGGCACGAGTCGTATTTTTATTTACTGTTCTTGTTAGAAGAGCATTGACCAGGCTGAGTCACACGCTATTTTAGATAATACATAGATGAAGATTGAAAACAAAATGTTTTTTCGTACGTAAAACAAAAGCTACGATACTGTTGACCTCTTAATCATCGGTTATCATTATAAAGCATGGATATTCATTACATATATAAAGAATAACGGTCTATGATGTCATAGGAACAAGCACGTCCTGAGTTCATATTCAGAGTTCATGCTCCGAACGTTATATTCTCTTTGGAGTTCCTGTCGCGCGCAGTGACGTCATAGGCACACCTCCTGTTTCCTTTACTACGAACTTAGTAGATACTACGATGTCTCAAGCATGCACGTCCTAAGTTCCTGTGTACTAAACCCTTCCATATTGTTTGTCTAATAAGCTCTGCTTACCTACCATGACGTCTTATAGCAGTATTGTTTTACTCTTATTCCTGTGAGGGAAAGAGACGGAGCTATACAGGATGTCTAGCGCCATCTCTTTCCCAGTGGAAAAGGAGTAAAACAATAATGTTTTAAGACGTCATGGTAGGCCACCTGGAAGGAGGTAGCGAGGTTATCTGGACGCGCATCACGAAGGCTGGTTCGAGGTGGCGCAGGAGAAGAGTATGTACCTGGATGGATACGGGAGATTCCTTTGCCCAGCAGTAGGACATCTTCTCTACAAGAAAAAAAAGTTATGACGTAAAACTGTAAATGATAGTCCATAACAAAAACTGAAATGTAATGGTAGACTGTTATGAAGATATACCGTGATTACATAATTGTAATTGATAGTTTCAGTGAAACAAACCACTAATTTATTTGTACGCTCTCTCGATATGCTTCGTTAATAGCATATTTAACTATTAAAATATGCACAGACATGGGCAGTTACAAACAAATGGCCTTTATGGAACAGACCTTATGATACATAAGTACCGTTATAGATTGTTAAACATAAATCAATCGTTTAATTCGACGGCGACAGATACTGGGACCATAAAAATTAAAGTATCCATATGTACAAGTGTTGTGACATACGTACAGAATACTTATATTTTCCTGCGGAGGGCGGTGGCCAATAAACTTAGTTACAGTTGGCTTGTTCATACCGCTATTCAATTATATTATTGACACCACATTTACCAACGGGGGTGCGGTGTAATAAATGAATTTTTATTTAACTACGCCAGCACTTTTCAATGTAAGAGGATCATTTTCATTTTGAACTGTCATGGTAATGTTGGAAGTAATGATATTGCGGAAATTGCGTCCTCGTTTTCTTAATGTTAGGTATATTCAATGTGATTGAAGTTGGCAGTGTTTATGTACTTCAACAAATTAATTTCCAGTACGAAATATTCTCAAAAAAAGTCGTATAGGGCAACAGTTTTCTAAACGTCTGTGTTTTATCAAATTGTCGATGAGTTAGAGAGGATATTAGCTGCATATTTAATGATTTACCAAAAAAAAAGTCAGCTGTTATTCCTTCCTTTTTTTAAATTATAGACTTCGATAAAGTTCAATCGAATTCTGGTTGTTATTTCTTAATTTGAAACTTTATTCGCTTCTATTGTTTGTGACGCAGAAGACATCGCTTTTCTCGTCCCAGAATTTATCTTATTTAATGCAAACATTCTATAACGTACATCTATTTCAATTGCAGGTGAAGAAAGCCCAAGACAAACCTCACTCTAAATATGGATCTTGCGTCGGTGAGGAGAGTCGGTTGGTGCTGGTCATCATGGTTGACGGGTCCTTCCACAGCGTGGCGCCGCGGCAGAGGATACGAGCGCTTATGGAACTCGCCAGCTTTATGGCGCTCGATGGCGTGAGTTATCTCTAGTGTTGTATGTAACTATGTGTCAGTGAGACTCAGCTGGTGCTGTTCATCATGGTAGACGGCTCCTTCCACAGATATTGAGATAACTAAAATCTCAGTTAGCAAAAAAAAACATCTTCCAAAACCTAATCTAAACCTAACTTGCAAGCTGTCGTGAGAAACTTTCGCGAATATCTGGGCTGTTCCACCCCTCCAAAAGTCCAGAAAAAATATGCAGCCCCCATGCCTTCCATATTGCCTGAGATTCTTAGAAACCACTTTTAATTAATTATTAATTCTTCTTATTTTTTCAGACTGAGTTCTGGATGGAGCCTTACAAAGCGGAGACGCATGCTGACACAGTCATGAGTGGAACTGGATCCTCGCAGCGCCGGCACGGTGACGCCACTACTGCCATCTATCTCAATGTAAGTACAACAGAATGACATCCTGTCTTCCCCTAAGGTAGGCAGAGGTGTGTAGCAGGTCCTTCGAGGATGATCAAAGAGGTAAACCTACAAGTTGCGTTTACTTCGCTCATGCTCCTGCAGTGCTTACGAACTATGCTTTATAGATGATGTCACGCAAAACCCTGCAAGCAGAGTACCTAATTCGCACGATTAACGTATACAGAAGCCCGACAACAACCGTTGGGCAATAGCCCCCCAAGCACAACCACCGCATCCTTTTGCAATGGAGAATAAGGAATTTAGGATGATGGGGAGTACGATGATGAACCCTCTTTTTGATACCTATGTTTTACCTAACTACGATACGAATGGAGAACGATTATTGCACGATAATAGTTGGTTAAGTAAATCTTGTGACTGATTCAATAAAGCAGTATTGTTTGAGGTAAACTGGTAGGTAGGTACATAAAAGCTAGATATGGCCGCCGTCACAGATACGGCGACCTTAGACGTTGACTAGACGCTTAACTAAAGGAAACTAATCAATACTAATATTATAAAGCTGAGTTTGTTTGTTTGCTTGAACGCGCTAATCTCAGAAACTACTGATCCCATTTGAAAAATTCTTTCAGTGTTACATAGCCCATTTATCGAGGAAAGCTATAGGCTATATATCATTACGCTATATATTCACGCTACGACGAATAGTAGCGGAGCAGCAATTAATAATGTTTAAAAATCGGGCAAAATGTGACGCAGACGAATTTGCGCGGGACAGCATTTTAAACATGGTAGCAGACATAGAATATTAGTACATTTTTTTCGTACTTATGAGCAGACACATTTAGTTGTTAATGAAACGATTAAGGAAACAAAAGATTAAATTATAAATATTTAATGGTGTTGTGAGCTAGCTAGCAACGGCTTAACGTGTTTTCCAAGGCACGGAGAAAACTTGGTATGTAATTATGGTTTCCACGGACCAGCCTCGACAAGCTCGGCTTTACCTTAAAGATCGACCCATGCGGCTGTTATTATTTAGCCTCGAGCTCCTCTTACAACAAATCAAATCAATGCAAATACCTCGAATCGAACAGAATAGTCTGCTCCCAACAGTTTGATTACGTTAAACTTGGCTGCAATCAGATCGTGCATGCGCAGTATTATGAGGTATTCCACCAATGCGCATCCACTGTGGGAGACATTTGTGTGATAAATATCATGGGGTTACGTCATTCTTAAGGATGTTGCCTGTATCTAGAATTGTTTTGATGATCAAGATTCTAGAATAGCTCCTCGTCTATTTTATTTTTCTTACGCATTTGTGAAGAGATTTGTAAAATGCTGTCGAATTGTATGTTAATTGTGATTAAAATAAAAATCATTTATTTCAAGTAGGCCAGTTACTAGTTTAGTTGTTATAATGTCAATGAAGGTGATTGAAGTCATAGATATTCCTAACTAACTAAGTTCAGCTGCCTGTTAAAAGCTACAAGAGCTCCAAACTTCTTATGTTAGAAAAACTCCAATAATATTTCTTAAACTTAACCATAATAGAGCTAGCTATGTTGGGAACAATCTAGGTAACACATTATCACGTTCAACCTATGTGTCTGGCATCCATACAAAGTTTTAGATTTGGTTTTGTCTGGCATCCGTATAAAGACACACTTAATGCATGTCGATTTAAAGAAATACCACCAGTGTATCATAAACACTATACCTAAAGGAATGCATTAACAAAACCCCCGGATTGGAATTTTAACTTTCGGCGCTGAGCGGAGCGTTGAAAATCCAACAGCACTCTTTTAGGCAACTAACTACAAAATAATAATACAGACATAATAATTGATTTTTATTTATTGATAAAAAAATACTGGTACTAAGCTGCATCCGGTTAGACTGGAAGCGACCCCAGTTTGGGAAAAGGCTAGGCAGATAATGATGATGAATAATCTTTATTGATGGATGCATATTGCATAATAATGTAAATCTGTCTGCGTCCGCGCCGACCTCATAACAATATAAATTTAAAGAAGCATGGCTGCATCTTAATAAGCTCCAAGTTTATGTGGTAGTGTCATTTTTAATAATATAGTATGAAGGTCTTCAATTTACATAATATAAATATCAGTGGCGAAGGGTGAAAATAATGAAAGGGGAAGCCGAAGAAAAAAATGTGAATTTTAATTTTGTTTTTATTCATCGCATTTTTCAATTTTCGTTTTGATTATCAGCCAACCCGAAAACCCCGAAAATGACACCCATGACGAAAAAAACAGAAATTTACGTCGCGGGTCGGCGCTATTTTTAATTTTGGTGTCTTTATCAGCGACCTCAAAAACCACGAAAATGTCACCCATGCTAAAAGTACCAAAATTTTTCGAAGGATCCAACTTGATCTTTTTTTCATGACTTATGTAATGGAACGATTAAATGCACAAGAACTACATAAAACACTGTATAAAAAAAATAAAATATAATATAAAAAACCTTTTTGAAACAAGCTTTTATGAATATGAACTGAAAAGAAGAAAATAAATCTTTGAAAAGCTTGTCGCGTTTAGTTTTTATAGCATTTACCACTCACGCGACAAGCTTCAGGTATTATGTTTATTCATAAAAAGTGAACGTGAAATTTACAAAGTTTCATATCCTTGCTATTAACCGCTGAGGAGACGATCCTGGCGGTAGGATGAGTTCATGATACAAATGGTGATTATCCATCAAATATGAACTAGTATGCAACGTTACGTGTCTGTGCTATTAAATGTTGAGGAGTTCCCTCGTGAGCAGACGATCCTGGCTGCAGGATGAGATCATAATAGAATTCATGTTTATCCATCAAATATGCTCTCGTAGGCAAAGTTTCATGTCTGTGCTATTGAACGTTGAGGAGTTCCCTCGTGAGGAGACGATCCTGGCGCTAGGATGAGTTCATGATACAAATTGTGATTATCCACCAAATATGAACTTGTATGCAAAGTTTCGTGTCTGTGCTATTAAACGTTGAGGAGTTCCCTTGTGAGAAGACAATCCTGGCTGCAGGATGAGTTCATGATACAAATCGTGATTATCCATCAAATATGAACTCGTATGCAAAGTTTCATGTCTGTGCTATTAAACGTTGAGGAGTTCCCTCGTGAGGAGACGATCCTGACTTCAAGATTAAGTTATGTTTGTCATAAGAATGTATTATTCTTAGAAACGAAGGTGTATGAAAAATTTCAGCTCAATCGGACATCGGGAAGTGGTTCTAATTTAACTTTCTAAACATACAAACATTGTCGTAACTCGATAAACTTCGGCTTACCTAGTCCCTACAAAACGCTGCTGATAGCCGCGAAGTCACGTGTCCGCGTCCATACGAATTTAGTTCTGAATTCTGACACCCAAGCTCCGGCTTACTTTTGGCGCCACATGTTGCTTTCTTTGTAGACATGAAAAATGTTGGTATTTTTTTTCAATCCGATTTATTTAGTGCCTGTACTGTAATGTGATAACCACAGATGTGTACATAATTTACTAATTGACTACAGTAGATACTAGACACTACGTACATTGCCTTGTTTCCAAAGGTAAGCCGGCAGGAATCGGCTTCTTAGGTGCCTTCGGGCCTGATAAATATACTAGCTGTCCACGCAACTTCGTCTGCATCACATTTTCCCCGTTTCCGCAACATTTTTCATTGGTGCTCCGCTCCTATTGGTCTTAGCGTGATGATATATAGCCTATAGCTTTTCTTGATAAATGGACTATCTAACACTGGAAGAATTTCGCAAATCGGACCAGTAGTTCCTGAGATGCTTTATAATATTGGTGTAGATTTGATTTAAAAAAAAAACCCTTTATCTATGAAAACTTAGCTTCCACTCTAAGCTCAACTACAGTTTGAAACATAATATATAAATTCACTTTTGTCACAATCATCGTCTGATGAACTTATTCAACTATGCTGGCTTAAAGTCTTGCCATAAGACTGGTTGTCAGACTTTCGGCGTCTGACTACTCGTAAAAACTACAGGGGTTTCGGTATGAAATGGATGGGCACCCATCGGCAGACCGGCCTCGGCAAGCTTTACATAACCTTCAAGATTAATCCGTGCGACTAACCTACTTTTTTATTATTTATTTATTTATAAGACTTCAAATGAGAGAGAATGGGCAGCAGCGTTCTCTGTCCTTTTGTAACAACCGTACTGCGATCGCCAACCCGCCTGCCAAGCGTGGCTATTATGGCAACACTACCCAAAATGTCAATGTGGCGACACTTGACCTATGTCAAGTGTCGCCACATTGACATTTTGGGTAGTGTTGCCATAATAGCCACGCTTGGAAAGACGTCCATTGCTGGACATAGCATAGACATAGGTCTATGCTATGTCCAGCAATGGACGTCTTTTGGGCTGTAATGATGATGATGAAAACTTCAAAGAGTTCTAGTGTTAGTAACAATATAACTTAGCCTATACGTAGTAACCAGAACAGTTCGGGTCCGATTAATTAGAACCCACACTTTCGTAAGCTTTCTCACATTTTTTCATATAAATCTTTTTCATAATTTCATCTTTCCAGGTGGGCTGCGGCAAAAAGCTATGGAGCCACCACAAAGTCTTGGTAGCAGGTCTAAGGGAGCAGGCGCGCGACGGCACTCTAGCGCACGTGCTGCGGCTTCCTGTCATTGGCTGGAGGCTGCAGGCCGTACAGCCGGCACCCAGGATTAAGAGACAGGTGAGTAAATTCCAAACTCTAAGCATTTATTTCAATTAGACCATTACAGGCGTTTTTGAATGTCTAAAACAAAAAGATGAAGGTACTGTAGTTGCCCATTCCAAAGCTAGATTTTTATGTTGAAGGATGGGCAAGAAACTCCATGGAAACTCTTTAAATCAAAATATTGGTTAAGTAATTACCAAACGGATTACGTTACCTTTAAAGAAAAATCTGCTTGCTTCAATAAAATATGCAGAAAACCCATAATTAAGGTTCTTCAGTGTGCGAAAGAGATGGAGACGTTCTGCATACCTCCATATCATTCCTACACTGAAATAGTTATATAAATTTACCTTTTACTTTACATTAGCGTCACTGCCACCGTTATATGGTTGAAGTACCACGGACCTTTGGTCGGGTCCTTGCTTCCACATTAATTGTGCGAACCTCCAGTCTGTGGAATTCACTGCCGGCTTCTCTTTTCTCTGATCATTATAAATTGGATGTCTCCAAAGTCGGAGTGAATCGATTTCTTTTAGGCAAGCGTGCTCCACCCTAGGTCGCATCACCGATTCACATCAGGCGAGTTGCGGCCAAACGCAAGCGTATAAAGTATAAAAAAAAAAAACTGTCAAAATCACAGTAACCTTTATTATCATTGGTATAAGGTGTTATGTTCAGTAGTAGCAATGAAAGATACTGTTGGTATACTATGTTTTATTCTCACATGACACAGGTTACATTATTACAGACAGCCCGTAGTAGACGGGTTGAGATCAAGTTATGGCGACCAGATTGATATCCATCATAGACAATCACTAGTGGTTGACACACTAATTATATACTAAATTGTGATCTCACAACATAAGGGAGCTGTTAAATTTCTGCCACTGACAAGTCTGTTAAATCACACTGATCTTTATGCCCGTTAAAATAAGGTTGCTTTTAGGTTGCCTACAGTTCTGAAACTAAACCCCATCTCCGTATCCTCAGCTGGACGGCTCAGGCGGCGGTATCTACGACGGCGACTACGACGGCGAAGACGCTGACGCCGACGCCGACGCCGACCCTGACTACAGCGGCTACGACGACGACATCAGTGATGACGAGGACGGATACACTAACAACGACGTCGGCATTACCGGCCTGGTGAGTACGATGTCCGTTCGGAAGCGTTCGGGCGCGCTCGGGTTCAGTTCGGCTGGGTTTTGGCAATGTCACCTTTATTTCTAGCACTTCAGAGTTCATTTTTGATAAAACGGATCATCAAATGATTTGGGCTAACTTTGTATTGTATTTATTATGGGATAAAATAAAAGTTTTTTTGGTTCACGAAATGGATTTATATACAACAAGACTGCCAAATGCGTAATGAAGCGTTCTTGGCGCGAAATAGAAAGAAAAATGTGACATTGTTAATATTCTTTCGTAACTGGCCATAACTGTTGTCGTCGTCATCTTTTCTATTATGACAAGAGCATTATAATCTAAAACTTGAATGTTTGCTCGTCCTCTAAAAAATGGCGTTAATTATTAAAATATTTGTTGGTAGTTAGATTATTTAAGGTTTCAATTTACAAATAATACTAATTTAAATTAAAAACATGGGTTTAGAGGGTTATGAACTAGGAGAATAACTAGTGATGTAGTAATACGTTGATAAAATAATTATATGGGACAACTAATTGCTTTTACACCTCCTTCTAATATCTAATTGAAATAAGAATTGAGGCAAGGTGAACAATATCACTTCAAAGCTCGTTATGCAGTAACTCACCTTAATAAAAGGTCTCTATTCGATTTTCAACTCTCTGCTATATGCCTTGAGATGAAATTACACTAATATTTAGACATTAATGTAAACGATACTTACATTAATCATCATCATCAGCCTATAATGTTCCCACTGCTGGGACACAGGCCCACAGGAATTTTTAGTTCTAGTACTAGCCGGTTTCCTCACGATGTTTTCCCTCACCGTTTTTGAAGGCAGCTTACATTAATGCTTAATTATTATTGTAATTTCATCTCTGTGCACATTGCGACACATTTAGCTATACAATATCCAGTATAACCTGACATCACTTTGTATGAGCTTCGCGTACAATGCGAGATCAGTGTAAACTGTTTTTGCATAGCTTGATTCGTCGTCGTACGTACTATTAGTAAAACAGTCATGTCCTCTTAAAAGGCACTCACATCATGTCAAGATGGAATATAAAACCTAAAAATAATTTCATGAGCACAGTGAATCATTACATTTACTGTTATCAATGCAACTCATATTTTATTATAGTGTGGAACTGTCATACATTCTATGTTTCTTAGTACTTATGCATCATTCGTACCTACTATACTCACTGGGAAATATACCTTACTGTCCATCCGAACAATAAATATTTGATTAATTAATCAATTCATTAGAAACAAGCTGAACAAAGACGGTCTTTGTTTATTAAATAAGCATATATTTTCCAATGAGTTCGTTTAGTCATCCCACATATACTACGGAATGCATACGGTGATACAAGGATCTTTTGGCGTACGTTCGCGTTCGTTCGTATCACGTTAATAGAGGGCGCTGTTGATAAATATCAGTGTAATGTATTAAAAAACCAAGATAGCTGTGTTAGTTCCGATGTTCACCACCGGCCAGAAGATCCTTGTACAACTATATCTTGCACTTTAATGTCACCACATATAGCAGCGTTCGTACTGGGAACCACATAGCATGGAATGTTGAATGAAGTATCCTTTAAATCACTTGGAAACAACCCGAAAGTGTTATTAAAATTTGTCATGTCCTACCTTATTACCTTATTTATTTTAATTTATACCTACATTCTCTCAAACATTCTACATCCAAAAACCTTATATAATTTTACATACCTACCGACAGTGGAAACTTGAGCTTAAGTAAAGGGACATCGATCATGCTGTTTAATTTTCAACTTTCTGCATTGACCCGAAGGTTGCAAATCGAATACCATGCTCATTATCCTTTAAAACATTCCTCCACCATCTAACTATCCAACATTCATTTGACATCCAACTTCATAAACAACTTAACATAATATTATTATAAATTAAGTTTACCTTTTACAATAATAAACTATAATTGTGAGCTTTGTGTGTGGTTATAACAACGCTTTACATAAACGCTTTGTCCATCACTGTATATAAACAAACTAACTGGGGCATATTGATTGAAGCTAAAGCGTGTTCGTGTTACGCATGGACTAAGAAAATTAAATGCGCTTCGACCATTGTCAATTTTGAACAATATTACACTGAAAGCAAATACATTTTAACCCAGTGCACTCTATCCCCACTTTCCTTCAAACTTATATAATCTATAAATTATTACTAATGCATAATTATGCACTATTCACGCAAAGAATAGCACATAAATTACACTTTATTAATGGCTATGGTAATGATAAAAGAGCAAAAGAGAAGAGTGCCGCAATTTGCTTAGAATTAGTAAAATTAATCCAATAAATGCAATGTGAATGGCTGATGAATCTAGTGTAGAAAATCTTGCTCATCGAATTAAACTGGTCCTTATCGACCGCAAGTAATGGAAATTAGCTTCCAGTTTTTGGGTTAGTCTGTTGTATGATTTCGTGAGGATTCAAAGATCAGATGTCGCACCTTTAATATCTGAGTCCATGTAGCCATTAGAAATAACCACAGACAGCGCTCTTGGGTACGTAAGGGTGTGCGTACTAACGTGCGTGTGTGTCGCGGCGCCGCCCAGGTGGAGCCCCTCACCCCCGCCCCGCACCCGCACCGCCACCACCACGGCGAGCCCGCGCCCCCCGCCCCCGCCTCCCCCGCCCCCCCGGCCCCCCCGCCCGGCGCGCCACACACAAGCACCGACACGTTTCAGACCGAGAGCGCCGCCCCGCCGCCGACCCCTGCCTCCCTGCCCCCACTCCCGCCCTCCCCGACTCCCGTCTTGCCCACGCTGGCCCCGCCCCCTCCGCCGAGCGCCCCGCCCTCTACCACCGAAGAAGCCCGAGAGGATACCACTCCCGAGTCCGCAACTAACTCGTATACCACGGAGGTTTGTCGTAACCGCTCTCGAGTTTACGTGTCATATGCATGTGCGTGTTGTGGCCCGGTCGCATGCTACGTTTGCAGCTAGTTGTAGTTGACGTTTATTTGTATTAAGTTAACTTATTAATTACAGCATTGGCATTGAGGAGTCTCTCTGCAGTATTGACAGCTAGCACAACTGTTGAATAGCTTCCATCAACTCTAGCTGCGCCTGCGTCTTGTCGCGTTTGTGCCATGCTTACCAAGTATCCAGTAGTTTAACAAACAGTTGTGCAAGCTAAGTGTGTGTCCTGACCTGAGTGACGGTGCATCGCGGATGCGGAATCCGCGTCGGATAAAAAAACACTTGTTCCGCCGGCGTCGCGTTGTTTTGTGCGTCGCGGATTCCGCACCCGTGATACGCTGTCACGGACGCGGAAGCCACTCAAGAGGCACAATTGAGTTTTAATTAATCCTTCTACAAATTGTGCTAACAACGATGAAGTATATTTTTATTAGTGTGTGTTATTTATTAGTAGATATTTTTTTACAAAATTCGTGTTTTGAAATGTATGTAGGTATACTGTATATATTTTGTAATTAAAGCTATTCTAACCGATTGTATTATTTAATGCTATATTTTGATGTGTAATAAAAATATCGTAGTTCGTTTTGGAATGTCTAATTAAATATCTTTTTAATCCAAATATTGTCAATGCGTTTTAAAAATTGTGTTTTAATGATAGTGCATCTCTAGTAGAAATTAGACTGTGTTTGTAAACACTTAGCATGACTGTGATAATATTAAATTTAGAAACTTTTGTACTCTAAAAACCTCTCCATTCAGACTAACTAATTAATTGATACATGCAACTCTTGACCGCCTACTATGAAATCTTGTTATTTCTTCCTTGTGAGAGACAAATACACAAAGATAACGTTATCTCTAACTTATATTTGTTATTTCTTAACTTGGTAAAAAAACAAAAATACGTTTCGCAAAATATGCGATTTGTGTTTAAAATTTTGGTTACAATAATAATTATTCTATAAGAAACATTAAATACAATATAAAATTAACCTTTTCTTTAAACTCGTACAGTTTTTTATCGAATTACAAGAATACTTGTTATAATATTTTCATAGTAGACGAGTAACGACTACCAAGTCACACACAGACAGTGACTAACTGCACATAGTTTCAACAGTACACTTCACAACAACACAAATTCACCGCAGATAATAAAAACCCGAACTTTTCTACAGCATAACGAAGTCGGCATCACCGCTCTCTCCGCGTCACCCTCGGAGACGACCAACGTTAACATGTCCGTTGTCCCGACGCTGCCTATCAGCCCTCGACGCAACGATGCCTTCCTACCAACCATCGTAGAAGAAACGACAACATTAGAACCGGAATTGGTACGTCTGTATACCTCTATTTCATCCTAACCTCACTCCAGTAAGTTGAAACTAATCGTGTGTGAGTTGATTTTACTTAACATTGGGTGCTGATGGGTTTCCCATGATTCATGCCCCATTTAGAGTAACTTTGTATGTAAATATGTTCACGACTAATCTGTGACGTGAAGACAACGAAACAAAACCATTTAATGTATGAAAACTGCGTGTGCATAGTCAGCATGACGTATTCGGATGTAAAAACACATAAGAATTAAGATGCATTGGGATTTCTAATATTCTATCTCTCTGGGACTAATTTTCTGTAAATACTTTTTCAACTTAAAATCTCTGTACATACGAATCTGGACTCTAAAACGTTGTCTTAACGTCTATATTTCACAACACATCGTGTGAGCGTCCGCATGGCACTTTCAGCAAACCGTAATAATCCGTGAGTCGAACGAACTACCTCCGCTGTCTTCTTCGACGGAGAGAGAGAATGTGACGTCACCTACACCGGCGCCCGAGGCACAGACCCCGGTGACGCCGGCGATCACTACGCCGACTCCACCTCCGCCGCCGCCGACTACGCCGACCACTACGCCGACTATCCCGACGACACCGCCGACGCCTGCACCGACTACTACCCCCACCACTACGCCAACTCCGCCCACAACGACG
Organism: Cerastis rubricosa; assembly: GCA_949152445.1. NCBI lineage: Eukaryota > Metazoa > Arthropoda > Insecta > Lepidoptera > Noctuidae > Cerastis > Cerastis rubricosa. The sequence goes on from OX424535.1 coordinate 12,781,815, forward strand.
CCCACACCTGAGACCACTTTACAGGAGGTCACTAAACAGGTCTGTAACGGATTATATTCGGGACCGGGAACATATTTCCGAATGTCTGCTAAAATATGGGTTAACACCCGGACGAATATCAGTCCCTTTTCGGCCTTCTAACGAATTGAAAATCTAGATGCACGGTGCCTCGTATAAAACGATAGAATCATAATATTTATGGTCTTGCAATCCACATAGTAATGGACTTAAGAAGGACGTAAGAACCGTTTGTTCCCACTAGTTCTACTGAACAGTTCTACAGTAGAACTAATGGGTTTTTTTTCTCACTAGTTCTACGATATTAGGTGTAACAAAATAGTAGAACTATTGGGATTGTCTATTCCCACTTGTTCTATGAACAGTTCCACGGTAGAACTAATGGGAGTTTTTCATCGGAAATATGGGCCAGGTACAGTGCAAGAAACCCTAGTGCTTACATGTAGAGTAAGTACTTAATCCACGTAGAGTGCTAAATCATCACATCCAGTATCATCAAAGTGTACTTCGTACTTTACTAACTACTCCGAGTGTGTGCGAATTATTCAGTTTGTGATTAGTCCTCTTTGGGTGTTTTTTCTTCATTCATTCATCATAACTTTTTTTCTAATTAATAATTGGCAAACAGGTAAACTGAAAACTTCTAAATTGTACAAATTTATCTGGCATCATTTTAACCATAATAAATTCCATGGTTGTAGTATTTTAGTGTAAATTCTTCAACTTCCCTTGACTTAACTTTTTCTTGGTCTGGAGTTAAAGAAATCGTTTCAATATTACATCTAAAACAATCTTGTACCTAAGCATGATAAAATATGTAAGTTAATTATTACTTTTGTATTAAACAGGAATAATTTATTTCGCTATGAAAATTTTAGCTAGTCAGGCTTTAATGCAAAGTTTATCATTGCAATCTCAGTTACAATTTCAAAAATATTTACGTATTCAATGAACATTCTAAAATAAGTTACTAATGAAATCCTCAATAATTTAGGAAGCGAACCCAACGGAGGGTAGAAGTACCATAATCGGGCAAACAACGGAAACCGTGACATGGGCCATGCCTGTCAACCAGCCTCCCACGCTCAAACACCACATGAAGAAACTGGCCATCACTGCTGGTAAAGCCTTCAGGTAGGTCGTAAAAAGGACTCATCTTCCTTTCGAATCGATGGTAAATATAATAAGCTTAGGGGAAATGCCATTTTTTGCCGGTCAGTCCTGGCCCTTCCACCTTAAATCTTTGGGTCGAGTGGACATAAGTAAAAACTACTCTAAAGTGAAAACCTACAGTGATTCGCGGACTAGTTTTAGTCCTTCGCTAGATGAACGCTCAAATCATTCTGACTGGGACACAAAATTTGATAAAACTATCCAAACATTATATCCTTTCGCTAGTATAGCATTTTTTTTAAACTTTCCGCCTCACTAGGAATTTCTCCTGTATCGTGGGTGCGTTTACGAACATTTAAACTCACATACACAAACAGCCAGACCCGGAACAACTATCTCTAGGCCATACAAATATTTGTTCCGTACGGGGATCGAACCCGCGACACTTAGTGCAGCAGTCGATCGCTCAACCACTGCGCCAACCGTGCGTCGAAATAAAACAGAAGTGTCTGGAAAATTGGGGATCCTTGCATAGGAAGTGGCTTGATAGGTCTACGTTTCTAATAAAAACATGTAATATTTACCTAACCTTTTATTTCACCATAGACTATATAAATCTATGGTTATAACCATAACTCTACTTCATCAGGTACATAATCCCGGCGGACCTGTTCACGGACCCGGAGGAGGGCAGTAACCTCACGTTCACGATGTACGAGGCCGAGAACGTGCCGCTCAGCAACAACTCCTGGATACAGTTCATACCCGCCGCTAGAGAAGTTTATGGATTGTGAGTATATTATAGTTTTTTTTTTGAAATGGCATTAATATATCTTTGATACAGTTAAACAAATACCAACTTAATGGTATTGTCAATTAAGTTGATTTCAGAACGACTGGTATTAAAAGTCATAATAAAATTTTGTTATTGCGCAAACGCTGTCTTTCGTCTTGTCGAATTACTGGCCCAGTACACCAATCACGACGTCATTCAGTGGCGTTTTTATTTCCCCTAAAGTACTGGTTCAAACTGTACTTTTTGCAGTATTCATGAAAATATTAAATCTTTTCCAAAAACACATTATTTATTTAAACAAAAGTAATGTTCTGGTCAAGAACCTGGCATCAATTTTTTTTATCCCAGATGACAAAAAAAAAACGTTTTTGAAAAAAGAACAGAGGTGGTGGTCTAGCATACTCAAATAAAATATCCTCTTCCCCACAGGCCGTTAGAAGCCCACGTATCTCGCTGGAACTTCATAGTAGAAGCTCAGGACAGCGAAGGACTGGTAGCTCGCGGGCCCCTGGACATCACGGTGCAGCAGCACAAGAGCGGTCGCACCATCAACCACCAGTTCACCATGGAGTTCAAGCTGCTCAAGGAGTATAACAATGCTATCGACTGGCAGATCAGAGCGTTGGAGGGCATTGTTAACTTGTTCAGGTATGGATACTATTTCTTTTTGGTAAATCAATTTATTTATTTTACATACAAATTATGATGTACAGACGCCAGCAAATCAAGCTACCCGAAACTGGTAAATTTTCCCAATCAACCTTGAACCTAATACTTTTGAGATAAGGTTGAAAATCTATTAAAGAAACTTGACTGACAGATTTATGTAGCTTGATGTGCCACGTTCGTAGATGCGCCAGAAGAACGTGAGCTAAGTAAAAATAGCATGAGAGGTCGTAGCAAGTGGCGGTTCTGGCTAGCCCCATGGGGAACAAGCTTGACTTGCGCGGGGTAGTCGCGGTCTTATAACGTGCGAGTGTCTCTCTTTAAGTCTCGTGTTGTCTCATTCACACTTGTTACGAAGTGTGAATGAGACAACACGTGTGAATTGACACTTGTCAAGAAATTTCGACATAAATGCGCTGTCAATTGTAAATAGTTACTACTGATGTACAGTTGACTGTACTTTAGTATTTGCTGTTTTTTCCAAAATTTTAGATTTATTAAATAAAAATAATTTTGACAAAGAAACTAAATTATTGACTGTTTAATTACAGAGATACGGACATGGATCACCTGACAGTACTGAATACGACTCAGAACGGTGACATGTGCGAGTTCGTGTGGACTAACGATACGCTGCCGAAGGACCCTGCCTGCCCCATGGATGATATTAACAGGCTGATGAAGGTAAGTTGACAGCATTGCACTAATTTATGAAACACAATGGGTGTAACGGTACCATTAACAAAGCCGTAAGACACCTGTTTATCCCGTCATTCCGATTTTTTTTGTATTGATCCTTCCTGGGACCTTCTAGTTACAGAGATTTTAGGAGCCTAAGTTCCAACTTTTTTACAAGTTTAAAAAAAATATAAGTTTTTTATGTTATAATTTACTTTAAATACCTTCACGACCCCTGTATTATTCAATACATTCATCGGCACAATGTTTTGAATGCGTTATATTGAGTTCTACCCCATAACGAAATTTTTTATCCCAAAAAATATGGTTTCCCAGCAATCATTTTTATTTTAGATTTCACAACAGACCAAATAAGCAATGACTACAGAGATAATCATCTCATACTGGTACCTGGTTTTGCCTGAACCATAAATTTTAGTACCATTTCTAATTCCATTCATTTTTTCCAGATAATGGAATCCGACACAGAAGCGGGCAGTCCATCCGCCGGTTTGACCCGCGCCATGCAGCCGGAGCTGAAGGTGGGCGGGGTCGGGTGGCGGGGGGCGGGGCCCTGCGCGCACGCCCCGCCCGCCACGCGCGCGCCCGACACCTACCCGCCCGTCACACGCAACCAGGTCGACCACTTCACTGCCACCGTGGGACATCTGCTCATCTATAAGGTGCCCGAGGTGAGTAACAGACGTCTTGCATTCATTGGCAATCGCGAATATAATCGAAATCGTCTAGAACACTGTTCTTAGTCAAGAACTGAACTAAGTCGCACTTAACCGCGCCTACATTTCGCCCTGTTTGTTTATAAATCTAAACTAATATTATAAAGAGGAAAGATTTGATTGTTTGTTTGTTTGTTTGTATGTTTGTTTGCACTGAATAGGCTCCGAAACTACTGGTCCGAATTGAAAAATTTTTTCAGTGTTATATAGCCCTTTTATCGAAGAAGGCTATAGGCTATATATCATCACGCTACCACCAATAGGAGCGGAGCAGCAATGAAAAATGTTGCGAAAACGGGGAAAATGTGACGCAAACGAAGTTGCGCCGGACAGCTAGTTGACATATAAATGCCTACCTTTTATCCGTCAAATTTGAAGTACCGGAAAACTATTAATTACAGGATACATCTTTAACGTTGATTAAAGTGACATATGACATATTTAGTATTGATTGAAGCAAAATGCAACAATGGATTTGACAAAGATAGCTAGTGTGAAGGAGGTACCTTATTCGAAGATCCACCAATATCGGCCAAGAAATTCTAGGAATACGATTTGGTGGGAGTTTTCAACTGTTGTCATTGCAACAAAGGTCGACGTAGTTCAAAAATGGATTTGGGAAGGCTTTTAGAACATGGGTGTAAAAGCCCAAATCTATAAAGACCAATTATAATATTTCCCACCGTCTCCCGCAGGACACATTCTTCGACCCGGAGGACGGCGGCACTCGCAACCTGGCGCTGTCGCTGCGCTACAGCGACCGCACGGAGCTGCCGGCGGGACACTGGCTGCAGTTCGACGCCAACAACCAGGAGTTCTACGGCCTGCCCGCACCCAGCGACGAGGGCAGTGTGTCTTATCAACTGGTGAGGATATGATACCTTTACATAAGTTCTCACAACGCTCCGTGGATCTTTTGGCGCTTGCATCACGTCGACAGGGGGTGTTGTTGGTTGGATATGTGTATTTGTTATGTGAAATGGAGAACAAGATAGTGATATTAGTTTTGATTTTGGCTAAAATATTTTTAAACAGCTGTACATAGCAATAGGAAAATATTCTTTCTCATTTCAAGAAAGTATTAAAATTACTATCCCAGTCACTTCCATATTAGAAGCGCAAATGTGACTGTCTCTAACATTCTTACGGGTAGGCGCTTTTATATTGATTCGCAAAAACACTCGATCAAGTTGACTACTACTTGATTCGTCTCCACAGCGAGAAAAAAATTATATTTAAAGTCATCATCAAACCAGCTTTATTTTTTTGCTGCTAAGCTCAACTGTAACTGTTTTATTTATTATTCCAGATCGCGGAAGACTCAAGCAAGAAGAGTGCCTACGACAGTTTAATAGTAGAAGTAGCGAAGGCCCCCACAATCAGACCCACGGTAGAGTTCCAGATGACGATGGAGTATCCGTTCGCGATGCTCGCGTATGACGCCAACAACAAACGTAAGGTGGTCGAGAAACTCGCTGCCTTGTTCGGGCAGAAGGAGACCGACAACATCAGGATACAGAGCATCACTAATAATCCAACTACTATCATATGGTGAGTTTATTTTGAAGTGTCAAAAGTATAATCATATCAGCCCGGAATAACCCACTGCTGAGTATAGGCCTCCCATTTTTTCTGCCAGTGTCAATGTAGCGACACTTGGGGGAGGCCTATGTCCGGCAGTGGACGTCTTTTGGGCTGAAATGATGATTATTATGATTTTTTCTGCCACTCTTCCCGGTTCTGTGCGACCCTTTTCCAGGCGTTTCCTGTGACTTTTATGATATCTTCGACCTAACGTGCTTTTCACCAGAGCCGTCGCCCTGGTTTATTTGGCCTGACCTTGGCCACCACTCGGTCAAAATCTTGCTCCATCGGCCATCTCCGTGTCTAGCCAGATGTTCTGCCTAAGTTCACTTGAGACCGCCCGGTCCCCGACATCGTAGACTTTCGTCCGACAGCGGATTTCCGTGTAATTGGAACTAAGAGGGTTTTACCGAGCATGGCTCGCTCCATGGCTCCAAATGTAGGTATAATACAGCTAGAAAACATGAAAATATACACGAGTTTTACTTGCCTGCCCTGTATTTCTAACAAATAAGTTGACCCTGATGGAAAGTTGTTACTGATGACAGAAAAAGAAGTGTGTTGCCATCCTATAGAAAAATCTAAAAGGACATCTAGTGCTAAACTCCAAATCGAGTCGTTGCTCTGTGGGGCCAGAAATAGACATGACCCTTGACTATTAACTTCTAAAAACATGATTGTTTTTAGACTATAATGTGTGTTTGCTGAATATTTTATTGACGAACTGAAACAATATGTAACAACACCAAAAACTAGGCTACAATTACAATAGCTCGTCAATTCCTAAATAAATATTAAAACCTCTCTTCTCTTCCAGGTACAACACAAGTCTACCAATGGACCGATGCCCTAAAAGAGAGATCGAGGAACTACGCAAAATGATCATAGTTGACGAACGGGGCTCCAATGGCGGCGCTCTAAAGGAGAACGTGGACACCATATTCGATAAGGACCTTAAAGTCATGTCCATAAGGCTCATACCCCTCGGTCTTTGCGCCGAACAAAATACTAAGATACAGAAGACGCCGATACAAGTACACTCGGGGTCTCCGAACCTTCAGAATAACAAAGCTAGCAATGCAGCCGACCCTAACTATTTGGTGACGTTCATAATACCTGCCATTGTGGTCGTGTGTATGATATTGTTGGCAGCTATCATCGCCTGCGTCTTGTATAGGCGAAGGAGGACAGGTACAATGTTTTGGCATATTTTTTGATAGACTGAGACTGTGAGGTTAGGCAAGCACCAGCGTCCATACCATGACGTCTTAAAACATTATTGTTGCATTCCTATTCCAGAGTAAAAAAGAGACGGAGCTATACATGTCGTCTAGCTCCATCTCTTTCCCACTCTGGAATAGGAATGGAACAATAATGTTTTAAGCGTCATGGTACGGACTCAGAATGAGAAAGATTATGTGCCATAATAACGAGATTATTAAGCCAGAGTTTTGTCTCCTCGAAATAATAAAAAATCATTTAAGTTTTAATGCACGCCTAACCTAACAGTCAAAGTTACAAAATATATAATTATTTTAAGATAAAAGCATAATAAGGGTTAACTAACATCTAGTTTAATTCTGTAGGAGGTGACAATGCTTGAATAATAAGGTGATTTATAAAAGATACAAAACAATATTTTAGTGTTCCACATTATTCTTTTTAAACAAAGTCATTGCTTCTCACATATTGGAATTATGTAAACCGTCAAAATTATGCGCTAAATTATAATAATCATACAATAACCTCACAGTATCGCTTGCCTTTGCTAAAGTACACCGAAGTTTGAAATACTTAACGCTTTAAAGTTTATTGCTATTGAAATGTAAATATATATTTTGGTGTCATGGATTATCACAGCGAAAATAGTTTAACTGTTGCCAAAGTTTCCCGTTGGGTGCGCCATTATCGTATGATATTCATATCAAATAAATTCACAAATTCTTAGCACACATCGGATTGGCTAATAAATGACTCAAAAGTATAGCACAGGAACATAAAATAGATAAGTAGGTACGGAAGGTTGCTTTCACACTTCGAGTAGAAAATGTGCTGACTACGTACAGACAGCGTCAGTATGTGCTAACCTCTCTACAGTCTGGCCGAGTACGCCAGGGGGGTAACTACTTAATGACGCTGTCTGTACACTGCGTGCACTCTTTGGCATAATTTGAGATTGCTGTATGTGTACCCCATTTAACACTTTCACTTTCTTAGTGCTAAGCAACCCAGCATATGGGTTGAACAATAATTTAATTCGTTCTTGTGCCCACTACCGCCTCCCGAGTCGTCGTAGCTATAGATAATTTGTGCATACAAGTAAAAATTTGTTATTTGAACTTAGCAGCGAAAGTGTTAAGCGTATACGTTGCCATTTTCGCATTTTGTATGAAGCCCTTCGGTACCTATCTATTTAGTGACAGGAAGCAGTTAACGCGTTCGCTTTCAGTGTCGTCATTTTCTTAATACAAAACGTAATAATATGTTTTTCCAGGTAAAATGAGCGTCGGCGACGAAGAGGAGCGACAAGCGTTCCGCTCGAAGGGCATCCCGGTGATCTTCCAGGACGAGCTGGAGGAGCGCGCCGACGCTGACGCGCCGCACAAGTCGCCCGTAATCATGCGCGACGAGAAGCCCCCCCTGCTGCCGCCCGCGCCCGACTACCGCGCCGGCGACGACGCCCCCTACCGCCCCCCGCCGCCCTTCGCCGCCTCGCGCACCCCCCCGCGCCCTAAGGCCACCCCCACCTACCGCAAACCCCCCCCGTACGTGCCCCCCTAAGGCGAGCTCACACTAACCCCCCCGCCTAACGTACGCAACGTCCGATCTTGCTTGTGACGACGCTACCTCGGGGGTCGTAGTACACGTGACGTCATCATAGTCAAGTAATCATTTACGAAAATACTTTCGATTATTAAAATACTGCGATACGGTTTCAAGTAGTCGACGCAAACACCGGCAGTTATTTTCTACGATCTATTTATTTATATCTAACTCTCAGGAGCTGTCTTATAATATTAAAACTAATGGCAGCATTTACGCACTTATAATGAGATGCATTTATAAATTAGGTAAGGGAGTAACCCGACGTCGAGGAATTGTGCACAGTTTAATGTGACTACGAATTTCTTATAATGTAAGTGCGTCACGAGATGTACCTTACAAATTGGGGTAACGTGATTACGATTTTTCAATTATGTAAAAACTGGAGACTTCACAATAAGATAAAGTACCTAGTGTTATTGTTGAAGTAGATGATGTTACATTAGCTCTTAGAATAAGCCGAAGTTCAATCGAATGTGTGAATGATTTCGTATTAAAATTTAAATCATTTGCAAATGGCAGTAGAGAGAGAAATTAAGTGAACTACACGAATATTACAGAACTATGTGAACTGAATGCTCTTAATATTCGTGAATCTAAACAACAATACGCAATATTTATTCAAAAAAAAAACATTCGCGGTTGACATATTGTCAATTAACTAATACTACAACTTATTTATTTGCTAACGTACCAAAACAACAGTAATGAAAGTGTTTGGCTAAAAGTGTGCCATTGTTTCACAGTTGTTATTTAATGTAATTTAAAATAAAACATATCGAAAGTGTAACATTTTAGCCTTTAGCGTAGATCTTCCATACACGTTATATTTATAGGTAGTGCGTGTGTGTGTGTGAAGTACATATGAGGTTACTGTTGAGTAAGGCAATGACGTCACAGTCGAGGCGCCATTTTAACGAATCGCTGTTTATAATGCATGAATCGATCATGATTAGCTGGTGTGTAAACTATGAATTACAATTAACATACTATTGTAATGAATATACAACTGACTATACGAATAGATATATTTAAGGATGGAATATCATTTTGTACTTGTCTAATATTACCATAGTTTTAAGGTTAACAAATTGTGTAAACTTAGGGACTTGAACGAAATGAGCTATAATGATAACTTTTCCTTTGGATGTATTTTTTTCTACTGTATACTCATTTAGAGTTTTGCATTTATAGATCTTTTTAGTGTTATTAATATACAATTTTATAGGCCAGATACATTCAAGTTTTCTGTTTTCTTTATTTTCTTTCACAACTTGTGTAATAGGAGTACTTAATGTCCATGTAAGACCGTACCATTTATCATTCTTTCATACTTATCCATACTAGCTACTTTATTTTCATTTAAACCATTCTAATTATAAACGCACATAATTTATGTAATTAATGAGCTTTTTATTTTAAATAAATAAAAATTGGTCTAGAAATTATATGTTTCATTTTCTGTAAGTTGAAGAGTTTGTCCCTACTTCATTCTCAATAAAATTCTTGCAAATTACTGGACCTCAAGAAACAACAAAGGTTTGTGTAGTATTTTCTGGGTTCCTTAGCCGAATGGCAAAAAACGGATCCCTTATAGATTTGTCCTGTCTGTCTGTCCGTCCGTATGTCACAGCCACTTTTTTCCGAAACTATAAGAACTATAGTGTTGAAACTTGGTAAGTAGATGTAATCTGTGAACCGCATTAAGATTTTTACACAAAAGTAGAAAAAAAAACATATATTTTGGGGGTTCCCAAACTTAGAACTGAAAACCAAAAATGTTTTTTTCATCAAACCCTTACGTTATGGGTATCTATGGATAGTTCTTCAAAAATGATATTGAGGTTTCTCATATATTTTTTATCTAAACTGTATAGTTTGTTGTTGTTAGTGAAAATATTTAGGATTGTAGAACGTAAAAAAGCTATCAACGAAAATTGGTTCCAATAAGATATAATGTGGGTTCTGTATGGTGTCGGACGTAAAGAATAGCACCATCCCATATCTTCCCGTGGGTGTCCTAAGAGGCGACCAAGGGACTTGCGAGAGAATGGGCAGCAGCGTTCTCTGTGCTTTTGTAACAACCGTACTGCGATCGCCAACCCGCCTGCTAAGCGTGACGATTATGGCAAAACCCCCCATGTTATGTCAATGTGGCGAAACTTGGGGGAGGCCTATGTCCAGCAGTGGACGTCTTTCGGCTGAAATGATGATGATGATGAAGATATAATGTTTAGTTTGTGAGATATGGGACTTTTATCAAACTGCAGCAGTAACTTTGTTTTTCATTAACATACTATGAAAAACAAATTTAGTTTTGCGGTAGAGTGGAAGTTTACTATCTAATACTACTAACTAATGAATGACAGTTCAAAATATTGTTATTATATTGTTTGGGGCCATGGAAACCTGTGTGCGAGTAAGACTATGAAGATGACATCTAAACGCAACCCGGCCTCAACCTCTGTAGTCCCTTTCTTAGCCAAAAATGTTTTAAGTACTACTGCTTGCTACTGCTACACAGATATTTTAATTAAGTAAGTAATTAAGGCACTCCAAAACAGTATACATGGTGTAACACAATAAAACCAAGACCTATCGTGATTCATGTGTCAGACCGTGAAACTAAACAACTCTTGTTCTATGACTTTTGAAATTCATAACTTTTTTTTTTGTTTTATTAAACATTTGTTCAACTGATCGCGAGTTCTTATACAAAGTCCATTTTTGTTTTGCGGATTTCATAACTTTTCAAACAAAACTGGTGGCTTCATTGTCCGAGATCCAGGACTTCACGGGAGGTCTTGCGTTGATTATGTTACACCTTGTATATTCTATTCTAAAAATGAAGCTGTGCCTTATTTCTCACTGACAAAATCAAAATGATCTTTTTTCTCATTGCTATTGAGAAGTTGTGTTTTTGGAATGAAAATTATTACAAAATCATGGCAAAGGCAAAGCTTTTAAAAAAAAAACGCTATGGCCGTGCGGTCGAATCGGACACGAATTCAACTAACTTTTAGAGGCCACTTCAATACTTACAGTCTGTCTATAAAGTCATGAAATTAATGTTTGAGGAACAAACATTATTTAAAAGTAGGGCAGCACTAAATCAAAGTACTTACATCTAATGTCATTGGCTGTCATCGTCTTGTTTTGTAACTCGTTATTTATTGCATTTCTATTGCTTTTCAAATCTAAGTGGATTAAACCTAGAAGAAACGTGTTAAATATGAAGAAAACCAATCGGAGTGGAGCTCAGGAAATTATTTTTAAAGTGTATCAGCGATGTTTGTTTAAAACACCAAGCTGGACAAATTTTATCTTTGGATGATGTTTATGCTCAAACAGCAGCTATGACAGGTATGTAATCGTGTTACTGTTTGTTTTTATCTACCAGAAGTTACAAATATACTAAATATACGATTTTAAGACTAAAATAAGGATTGTTTACATTGCGCATAATTAGATTAGATTGCAAAGAAGGATGCCCATTTTTCACCTTACTGTGTATAGAAATGAAATAAATCTTAAAATGCAGCTTATTTATTTGTAAATTAATTACGCTTATCACAATGTTAAAAGAAACGCAGAAAAAAAAGATTTTTTAATATATCTCCACGTCAAGGGTAAACGTATTTAACATATTTTGAACGCATCTCAACAGTATCTCTATGTTGTCTGTGAAATAACCTTTTCTAGGACGTTCCATTTTACATACTGCTACTTGACTTTATTCAACTCTGCTGAGTTTTATACATTATTTCACGTTTTATTTAATCAGTAAGTACTTCGGCATTAGTCTTTTTAAAGTACAGATTAATTTAAAATAATATAATAAATAAATACATGCATCATGCATTATGTCAATAAGTGCGCACAAGTGAAACGGATTTTTTGTCATTTGACAGTTCTGTAATTGGCATCGGATCGGCGCCGGCTCCGGCCGGCGCAGTCCTTCGCTGTTGCGTTTGCATCTCGTTGTGTACTGTGCCATTTTGTGTGTGTTACTGCTTTTTACGACCCTATTTCCCGCCCCTGGACCTCGATATCTTCCTCATTTGACGACCTTTGCTTTCCATACCGTTTTAAATCCGTCCTCTTGACAATGCCGCCGTCAACAAAAAGTCGACGTATACTTTGCATAAACTGCAACGTCTGCATAAATACATTTCGACGTTATCTCGTTCATGAGCTCAACACGAGAGTTATTTCGTTACTTAGCGAGTGGATATCACCAGTAATCGTAAGTATTGATACTTATTAAACATTAAATATTGAGTAAACTAATACAGTTGTCATGTTAGTTCGTGTTTCGTTTTTGAATTGTTAATCTGTCTGTTGTTAATTTGTAACCATTTGTTCAAGATGTGCTGCTAGCATTAAGTTATTGTATCAATTGTAATCAAAAGAAGTTAATATTGAGTATCCTATTTCAGATTACTGAGGAAGATTACATTTGTGAACATTGTAATGAACTCCTCATGAGAAGCATAAACCAGCAATTAACAACAAGCTGTGATGGTGCTCAAGCATCAGGGTCATCTCGACCAGGTCGAAGACAAGTGTGCAGTATTTGTGGACGGTCAACACTTAATCGTCAAAGCCATTCTATTGTTTTTGACAATCCTTCAGAAGAGCAAAGACAGATAAATGCTGTTATACAAACAAGAATTGCACCACGTCAGGTATTTGTTTCTATATCATTCATTATTTGCCAGTAAAATACTGTACAGTACTGTAACTCTAGATTACTCTTATTGTTTTCTGGACAGAAATGATCATATCTGATTGACTGATGCTGTAACACACTGATTCACAATAAATAGATATAAATTAAAATTACATGTCTTTTATAAATATATAATACCTGATATTAATTCATTGTTTTCTTTTGCAGATATCAACAGCTGATAGGCTATGCCATTCATGCTGGATGAGTTGCAAGCGTGCTGCAATACGTAATGAACAAGTTGATGAAGCTCGTCGAGTTTCTACTACTGCAGAAGTTGACCTTGAAACAGGTGACTCTGAGCCAATCACTGCTGAACCAGTTAATGAAAGTCTAGAAGTGCCTTCTGAAGTTGTATCTAGCGACATAACATTGGAAAATTATAGACGAGCAGCAAATACTGCTTCTCACTGCCTTTTCCCTCAATGCACTAATACTAATCTCCACAATATGGTAGATTCATTTAGAGCAACAATACTCAGTACGTATAAATATTATATCCCTGTACACAGCCGTGTCTGTTCAGAACATAGACTGAGTAACGAGTGGAGTAATCTGTATGATTCGAGTAATAGCATGAGTACATTTACTTCACAACAAGTAGAACATATTTTTTCATTTGTTAATGCCTTCAAGCCTTACCTTAATTTCACAAATGTAGAAGCAATTCAAGAAATTGAAGATAACATATTTTTCTTTTGGACAGGAAAGTCCAAACAAAACTTTTTCACCCTACTTAATGAAGTTCCTTGCATACATGAAATGCACAAAGGCATTTTGGGATTAGCTGCATTGTTAATGAAAATGAGGACTGGCGAATCAGATGTTCGGTTGTCCACATTATTAGATGTACCGCGTAGCACATTAGAACGACTAATGAACAAATGCAGGGAAATCCTGGTTCAAGATTTTGTACCTATGCACCTGGGTATTACTCACAAATCGAGAGAAAGTCTAATGGATCATAACCTTACAATACCAAATGGTATATACAATGAAAACTATACAAATGCTATAATTATTTGCGATGGGACATACATAAATATAAATAAAAGTTCCAATTACTCATTCCAAAAAGATACATATTCATTACACAAATATAAAAATCTATTAAAGCCATTTTTATTTGTGGCATGTGATGGTTACATCTTAGATTGTTATGGTCCATACAAGGCTACCACATCTGATGCTGACATTATGAATTCCCTTTTTGATTATGAAAACTCTCCTCTGAGATTATATTTTCAAGATAATGATGTGTTTATATTGGATAGGGGTTTCCGAGATTCTATAAGAATGCTAGAAGGTTGTAATTATCGGCCATATATGCCTGATTCTCTATTAGAAGGCGAACACCAATTAACAACACAACAGGCCAACCGGAGCCGCTGTGTAACAATATGCCGCTGGGTAGTTGAAGCAGTAAATGGACAGTTCAAAAGAGATTTTAAACTTCTGAGGCAAGACTATTTTAACAAATCAGTGCCAAATATGATGCAGAACTTTCAGATAGCGGCCGGTTTACTTAACCGATTTGGTGTTCGTTTTCGTGATAGAGATGATTCCAATGAAATAGTCACAATAATTAGAGAAAGAATTAATTTTGAAAATAATTTAGCCCTACTGGTTGAGGAACTAAATATGAATAGAAGGTCTACTGTTTTTCAAAGTATAACAGCTGACCGAGATAATTTATTTATGTTTCCTAGATTAAGTTATAATGAATTAATACTATTTGCTCTAGGTACTTACCAGATAAGGCAAGCCAGATCGTATTACGGTGAACATATTCGATTTCATGGATCATATAGAATAGAAATATGTAGGGATACACAAGATTTTTCTCAGTATAATCTCAGAGGAAGTGGTGATAGAACATTAATAAGAGGAAAAATAAAGTCCAGGCACATTTCAAGAAAACAATATTATGTCTACATTTTAATAGAAAATAATGTGTCTGGCAGAGCTGGTATAGTTGAATATTGTTGTAATTGTTTGGTCGGTCGACGAACCATTGGATGTTGCGCTCATGTTATGACGTTAGTGTGGTACCTTGGATGGGCTAGGTATGAAGAAAATATCTCTGCTCCTGCAGAATTTCTGGATGACGTAGTTATAAGAGATTTAGATGAAAATGATGATAATTAATAAACTATTCTACTTTAATATAGTGTTTTATTAGTTTTTCCCATTTTATGCATCAGGTATGTACTAGTATGTATGTATGTATGTACCGTAGGCTACTGAAATGTCTACTTTTGACAATACAAGAACTAAGTTAGAATTTTTGGAGATATCGAAACTATCTATCGTTTTTTTACTAAAATTGTAGTTATTAAGTACATAACATGTTGCTGGAGAAACAGCAGATACTTAGTGCTCAACACTCAATAGTGACGGACAATCATCGAGAGTAAGCAGCGACAAGCTGTTGGTTTCGAGAAATTCACAAAATAAAAAATACGTTTTAGACCGTAGTTAGGTTAGGTAAGTATTCTTAACTTCGAGTGTTAATGATACTTTTTATTTTATTTTAATCGGGTGGTAAAATCATCAAATGAGTCCTGCCGCTCTGGGTGGAACGGAAGGGACTATCAGATTTGTACTGACTAAAATCCAGACTGTTCCTTCTGTTGCGCTTTGCCTTCCAGGGCCACGGTATCCTGTTAAGACAGCCTTCGTGGCCCCGGCAGGCATTTGGCCCTATTTGGGCCCCGTCAGTTTACTAACAGCTGTTTGAGGCGCTCGTGGAACACGACGCGCCGCCGACCCGGGCTTGGTCCTTGATCGGATAGCGAGTTACCCTTACTCGCAGTCCGCAAGCCCGAGTGTTAATTTAATGATAGGTTCTAGCACATTTATTTCTTTATTTTATGTTTGGTAAATGTCAAATCGGAACTAGACAGTTCTATTACTTCTGTTTGACCTATTTCTTACTAAGGCAAGCAAAGGCGATGCCAGCCATTATGCCAAGAAAAGTAAGATTAATATTTTCTGGACTTCGTAGCGTTTTTATCGTAAAAATGACTTTATGACATCATTTTCTAAACCCACAGGTAGTCTTTCTGCTATACCTTATAACTATACATACACTTTCACTATCAGGTTTTTAAATGTATGGAAAGTGGGCATGATTCTTTATATAGGCCATATTGTAGTGCGACTAAAATTTTTGATACTTTTTGGTGATCAAATTTACTGCTGATTTTAAATCTGAATATGTTATATCATGTCTGAAATTTAAAATAGTATCTATTTTCTGTTAGTACAATTATTAATTATTTAAATCTTTCTTTCAGGAAAATCTGAGAGTACAGTAAAGCGTATTGTAGATGAAGGCTATAAAAACGATGGCAAATTCGAAACCTCTGGCAAACACAGATCAGGTCATCCTAAGAAAGAAATGGATGACTTCAACATATGTGCTCTTCGACAAAAGATTCAATTATTTTACTCGGTGAAGAAAGAGGAACCAACCTTAAGGAAACTTCTGGATTTTGAATGAAGCCTGGAAGGCCTGCGTAAAATTTTGAAATTGATTGGGTTTTCTTACAAGAAGTGTCAAAATAACAGAACAAGAATATTTGGAATCAGATAATGAAAGTAATTAATTATTATGTTACGGGATATTTTTATTAATAATAAAAGGTTAAAAAATATGTATGAACATTTTTTTTTTTATTTACTCATTTATTTGAACGACAGAGACCATAGATTTGTGCTATCTCATATATTACTATATTATTTATGCTATCTGATCGTATAAGAAAACTAATGAAGGTCGCATCTTTGGTTTCTGTAGTTTTTAAATAAGATCTACGGATTTTACGACACGAGTAAAAATAGTTTTCATTAAAATCAGGTTTGCTTCTAGTACAAAATAATGTGCTAGTATCAAAATAATTTAGTCACACTATACAGGGTTGCTAGGTGCACGACCGCAGCGCCCTCAATTTTTTTCATGACTTTATAGACAGACTGTACGGCATCGGCATCACCGGCGGCAGCGTCTTCGTGTCGTAGCGTGTCCGTATTTAAACCACTACAAACGTAGTGATCCATACAACACTGACCACCGTACATTTCCCACGACCAGTGTTGCCAGCAGTGTTCACGACGAAACTTACAAGGCCCTTTGAAGTAAAAAGTTCCATCTCTTAGCACCCTCCATTTATGTCAAAGTAAAACTGACAGTGACAAGTGACAACCAATCACTGTCAGTTACCTAGTAAAACAGTTGTAGTTGTACACTATAATATTTTTATTTATTTCATAGGAATTATTAGGAACATTAATTTATTGCAGTGTTCTTTAATTTGTGTTGGTTGGGTTGAATTAAGTTTATCAAACCTTGATATATTAAAAATGACGGAAACACGTAACAGAAGGCCAAAACATAGGTTCACATTGAGAAGTCTTCGACTATCTTTAAAATACCGGCCTGAAATATTTAGACTGATACTGAAACTAAAAATGCGTATCAGTCAGAAACAGATTGCAATAGAAAAGCTAAGGGATCATTTAGATGAATTGGTAAATAAACATAACCTATAATTTTGTTGATTTGAACAGACTTTTTCACTATTTATAAGCTGTTAAACAGTTTCAGTATAAAACAACAATAATTTCATAAGTGATTGTTGTTTGAAAGCTTTTCAAATCATATTTGGTTTGAAAAGCTTTCTTTTTCTTTAATCTAGTGTAATAAACTATTTAGTTCACTTACTATATTATTTATTATATTATGCAACTTTACAGGTTCATGAAAATAGAAATGAAGGTGCTTCATCTGTAAAAGAACTCAGAGACAGTGGTATGAACTCTGATTCTTTACTGGAAAGCACAGAAACTGAAGATCCATCCAAACTTATACAATCTGTGGGCATTACCAAATCAAAGGAAACAGAATCATTAAAAGCAAGAACAGTTAAAACTAAGGACCAAACAACTCAAACAGAAGAGATAAAAAAAAACAAGACAAAACAGATAGCACCGGAACTAGTTAAATCAGAAGAAAAAACTGAAGACTCAGGATGGAATATAAATGATAATAAGGAAACTAAGAGTATAGCCGAGCAAGTGGCTGAAGTTGCACAGGATGCTATGAAAGAATCTGGAATGGTGTATGTGGAGTCTGCGGGAATGTACTATGATTATAAGACTGGATATTATTATAATTCGGTAAAATTTGTCATTTCAGTAACTTGGTTTAGATACTAAATTTTTTTGCTGTTTTTTTTTTCTCTTTTATTTCCTACTTCTAGGCAAAGACCCCTCAACCTCAAGGCTTGCATTGCTTACCTCTTATAGCATCTCTTCTGATATATTTATGTTAATTTTTATCTTTATTAGTTTGTAGATGGTTTGATCAGTACAACCATGTCACCTTCATAGGGGCAAATGCAAATGTTATTGTTTATTGTATTGCTCCTTTATTAACACTACATACTGATACTGCTGGCCTGCGTCATCCCTCTTGATGGGCAAAGGCCTGCCAGATGATGATTGTCTATGTATGTACAAACAGTAGAAAACAACAACAGTCATGTGGCTGCTGTGTTAAATTTTACTGCTAATTTTCAGGAGCTGGGGCTGTACTACCACACGGACACAGAATGTTACTACTACTACTCCGAAGAGAAGAAAACATTTGTGTTCCACTCATACCCAGACAGGAGCTCGACTAATGCAGCTTTACTGGCACACGAGAAGAGGAAAGCTAGGAAACATAAAATGGTTAGTGATTGTTGCAAACACTATTGGTTCTCCATCAAAATTTTGTTATTAATTCCATTTTCGAAAGATGTATTCATATCAAAGTTACATGCAACAAAATACATTACAAAAATTCTAACAAAAACCACAAAAGTTATGTACATAAAGTTACTTGATGCTATCATGTTCCTCATTAAAAGTAATTTCTGTGTGGATGGTGTGACATAAGATACAAAGGAATTACTTAATAAGTATGATAATATACAATATATTATTTTTCTGTTAACTGTAATACTATGTTATTTTTTTTTCAGGCAAGAAAAACAGAAGATGACATTGAAAACCTGACGAAAAACTTATCTCAGGTTTCACTCCGAGGCCCAACAGCCTTAGGTAATTAAGTAATGAACGGTTACACCCATACCAACATTCTAAATGTTATATTACAGGACAAAGACGCCGATGGGAAGGAAGGAACTAAGAAACCTAAACTTAAGAAGAAGAAGAATAATATAAAGAAAGTCAAGAAAGACGATTCTTCTGAAGATAAGGCTAAGGATGACGTCGACGACGAAATTGTAGAAGTAAAAGAAAAAGTAGAAGAAAAAGAAAATATTGACACAGAAGCTTCCGCTAATGAGGAAGAGAAAAAAGAAGAGGCCAATGTTGAAACTGCAGTCCCAGCAGAGCTGGAAGATGGTGAATGCAGTGACACTGGCACTGAAAGCTCTGATGATGATGAAGAAGAAGAAGATGATAAAAAGTCAAACATTAGCACATCAACAGCTAGTGATGATGGTAAATTTTATGTCACAGCTGTGATACATTTCATCTCCTGCTTTCATATCATAATTCGAATCGAAAAAAGTTTGGGTCGAAAGGCGATATACCAGCCAGTAAATGCAACATTTTGAGCAAACTTAAATGCAACATTATGCAACTGACAAGGGTATTCCTAAGTTAACAACATTTTGTAATACCATTTCTGCGTCAAGGCTAGGGCAGACAACATTCTTACTCAACTAACTTTTTGCCTGCAATAGTTATTTGTGGCTACAGTCATTTAACGTTTTTGCTGCTAAGCAACCAATATATGGGTCGCACAATAATTCGTTCGTGTGCCCACAACCCGCCTTCCGAGTCGTAGCTATTACTAGCTGTAGATGACTTGCATGTTAGTGAAAATGGATTATTTGAACTTGGCACCGAAAGCGTTAAATATGAATAGAATTTCGGTTTACACCCTTTTCAATTTTTTGTGTGACAGTAATGACAATATATTATTTTGTGACTACAAATTCGACAATGTTTCCTATATTCAGAAGCAGTAGCCAAGCATCACCCACCATGCATGCGCGTGATCGTGCGTGAGACAACGTTGCCAAAGCTTCGCGTGGGAAACCTGTTCATCGTCACTAAAGATGGCGGCACCGTCGGCCGGGAGGGCGAGCACCACACTATACTACTAAGAGATCATAATGTTTCAAGGGTAAGTGGGGAAATTGGTTTATTGCCTATGGGTTTAAATTGCGACAAATAGCTACTCCTCTCTTCTTAGCGTGACGATGGCAATCCAAATTGTGTCGGCCCAGAACTGAGCCACTAGTTTGGCGCCTTTAGTAGCGTCCATCAGTTCCTGTCACTAAAGTGTGGGAAAGAAACGGAGCTATAGAGGACGTCTAGCGCCATCTCTTTCCCACTCTAGAATAAGATTAAAACAATACTGGTTTAAGATGTCATGGTATGTACACGCAGGCCACAATATTAAGTGTCCTATCGTTTTAGGAACTGCGACTGATATGTTTGATAATGTTTACTGAAAGTTAGTTAGATAATAGATAGTAGACTTATATTATATTTAAAAACGCCCTAATAACTTGGTCATTGTTATCTCTCGACGTCCTCTTGTAGTCTATTTCGACATAGGCCACCCCCAAGTATCTATTTAGACGTAGGCCACACCCAAGCATCGCTAGCATCACCTGCCTTGCACATCTCGCATTCAGGATAATGGTCTATTATTTCTAGGGCATGCGAAAATTGATTTTAGTCTTAAAGTAAAACCCGGTATTTCCTGGGCTTTTCTATGGGACCGAAACCGTGTTTTGATGCCCTAATATTACTAAAAAACCGGCCAAGTGCGAGTCTTACTCGCACACAGGGTTCCATAGCCCCAAACAATATTTTGAACTGTCATTCATTATTTAGTAGTATTAGTTAGTAAACTTCCACTCAACCGCAAAACTAAATTGGTTTTTCATAGTATGTTTATGAAAAACAAAGTTACTGCTGCAGTTTGATGAAAAAGTCCCATATCTCAAAAACTAAACATCATATCTTATTGAAACCAATTTTCGTTGATAGTTTTTTTTACGTTCTACAATCCTAAATATTTTCAGAATTTTCCTCCTCTTACTTTAGAAATTAGAGGGGGGGGGGGGGGACACACATTTTACCACTTTGGAAGTGGCTCTAGCGCAAACTATTCAGTTTAAAAAAAAATGATTTTAGAAACCTCAGTATCATTTTTGAAGACCTATCCATAGATACCCCACGCGTATGGGTATGATTAAAAATTATTTTTTGGTTTTCAGTTCTATGTATGGGGAACCCCAAAATTTATGGTTTCTTTTCTATTTTTGTGTGAAAATCTTAATGCGGTTCACAGAATACATCTACTTACCAAGTTTCAACAGTATAGTTCTTATAGTTTCGGAAAAAAGTGGCTGTGACATACGGACGGACGGACAGACAGACAGACAGACAGACATGACGAATCTATAAGGGTTCCGTTTTTTGCCATTTGGCTACGGAACCCAAAAAAACGGTTACCTACAGGGACCACTCTCTAACACAAATTTATATTTTCTAGAATCACCTGGATATACAATTCGACCCCTCGCGCAACTTGTATATGGCGACAGATATCGGCTCAAAGAACGGGACGATACTCAACGGTACACGAATGTCAGAGAGTCAGGTTATGAGCGAACCAATGGAGGTGAGATTTTGTTTACTATATAAATTATTATATAAAAAGTTGTTAACTTTTTATATTTTGATGACTACCGACTGCTGAGCATGACGGTCGTGGGTTCGATTCCCGGGTCGGGAAAAGTGATTTTCTGTGCCAGGTTGATGGTAATAAACTCGCCCATATTACATCGGACTTAAACATAACTGGCGAAATGTGGGTGTACTATTAGGTACACCTCTGCCTAACCCTTCTGGGTTACAAGCGTGATGTTATGTTATGTGTGACTTTTTATATATTTTTTGTATTTAAATCTGTTTCAATAAGGTTGAATTGACACTAATTTTGTGATAACGTGACCAAATTAACTGCAAGAGCCTCTAATTTGGTCAACAAAAGTGCTACTTTATAGGCAATTTATTTTTTGCATGACAACTGGTTATGGTCGCCAATTGTTCTGATATCAAACATATGCTGATGACCCAGCTGGCCTACCATGACGTCTTAAAACAGTATTTTTTACTCTTATTTCAGTGTGGGAAAGAGACGGAGCTATAAAGAATGTCTAGCGCCATCTCTTTCCCACACTGGAAAAGGAGCAAAACAATAATGTTTTAAAACGTCATGGTAGGCCTTCTGGATACTGTAGGTACTTGATGTTACAAGAAAGTCTCGTGTTTAAGAATGATTTGATTGAATATCGTTTCGTCTTTTCCAGATAGTGCATGGCAGCACTCTACAGCTTGGTGAGACAAAGTTACTATGTCACATTCATCCTGGCAACGATACGTGTGGACACTGCGAACCAGGGCTGCTAATGGAAGGTAAAGTGTCTTTAATATACGCTTGAACGTCCATACATACTATATTTGTATGAGTAGACGTTCAACTACGCAACTTAAATTGTAAATATTGCTGTAATAGTGCTAATTCTGGCTATTTCAATATTGAACCGCGATCATCTGTCTTAAAGAATAGAATTCTACTGAAAGTATAAATGCGAAAGTTTGTGAGGATCCACCTGATGGATGTTTGTTACTTTTTCACGCGAAAACTACCGAACGGATTTGAATGAAATTTGGCACAAGGTTAGTTTATAACCTGGGGTAACACATAGGATACTTTTTACCCCGGCATCTGTACGATCCCGTAGGATAATTACCGAACTCCACTCGTGGGAAACCGCCTTGTTAGAAAAAAAAACATAAATATTAGGTCTTTACCTATGAAATTGCCGTTTTGTTTGAAAAAAGTTAAAGTATTTTTTTTTTCGAACTTATTTATTTCTTTTATTCAAAGTAATCACCCCTGCAATCAATGCATCTTTGCCAACGCTGTGGCAGTTTATGGATGCCCTTCTTGAAAAAATCAGCTGGACGGGAGACAACAAACTCTTCAAAGGCGTTTTGTACTGCCTCTCGGGAATTGAATTTTTTTCCCGCTAAAAAGTTGTCCAAATTTTGGAAAAAGTAATAGTCGGAAGGCGCAAGATCTGGTGAGTATGGCGGATGAGGGAGAGCTTCCAAACCCAACTCATGCAGCTTAGAGACGGTCTGTTGTGCAGTATGGGGCCGCGCGTTGTCGTGAAGTAGCAGTGGAGACGACCGATTGACCAAAGCTGGTTGCAGACGTGCGAGTTTCGCCATCATTGTGGTCAGTTCTTCAATGTACACATCTGCAGTAATGCTCTCGCCGTTTTGTAAAAAGCTATGATGAATCACACCAGCACTAGACCACCAAACTGTGACCATCACCTTTCTAGGGGTCATTTTTCGTTTTGCACATTGCTTTGGTACCGAACCAGGATCTAACCAACTTGCTGAGCGCTTTCGATTGTCAAAAAGAATCCATTTTTCGTCGCACGTAACAATTCGGTTCAAAATTCCTTCATTTCTGTGCCTGTTAAGCAGCGCAAGACAAGTCTCGACGCGTACGTTGCGCTGGCGATCGTTAAGTTCGTGGGGCACCCATCTATCAAGCTTTTTTATCTTGCCAATCTGTCGCAAATGGACCAATATTGTTTTAATGCTAACATCAAAAGCTGCTGCCAGCTCAGCTGTAGATTGAGTTTCATCAGCTTCAACAATCACCTTTAATTCATCATTGTTGACCAAAGTTTCCGGACGACCACGAGGTTCATTTTTCAAGTCAAAATTCCCAGAACGGAACCGAGCAAACCAATAACGGGTTGTGCGTTCGTTTGTACAGTTCTCTCCGTAAACGTCGTTGATGTTACGGGTCGTTTGTGCCGCGTTGGTGCCACGACGGAACTCATATTCCATAATTACACGAAATTTCAAAGTATCCATTATGAGGAAAAATGTTGAAATGTAATGAAAATACAACGCTAATCAATAAACAAAAGACTGATTTTGTAAATAGAATGTCATATTTTTAAAACAAAATTAATTTGAATTTAGAACTCATAGCCAATCAAAACTTTTTTTTGTTTGAAAAAGTCTGTACTGCAATACGGCAATTTCATAGGTAAAGACCACTTAAAGTGACACTTGGCGTTTATACGCCGGGAAATTGTTTTGTGATACCGTGTGAAAGTGAACGAAACACGATTTTCGCTAATTCCTTTTGACATACATTATTTATTTAAACTTTATGTACAATCGTGGTAGATACATAGGCGGTCTTAATGCCACAAGGCATTAAGACCGCCTATGTATCATCTCTTCCAGTCAACCATTTTGTTAAATATGACAAGATTGTGATAGGGTACAAAAAATATTTATCTTTATTAACATGCTGTTCGGTTATCAAAAAAAAAAATATCTGCAATCCCTTTTTTAACAAATTAAACTCTACAGCCATAGAAAAAGAGAAGAAAGTCGCGTACACGCGCACCTGCAACGTTCAGAAGCAGCATCAGTTGGAGCTGGCGAGGCTGAAGAACAAGTACGCGCCAAAACCGCTGGCTATCGAAGAGACGGCGTACAACGACAGGGCGCAGGCGCGGCGGGAGACTGTGGGCTCTTCGCATCACTCCGAGAAGACGCAGAGCACTGATGTTAATACGTTAGTAAAAGTTTATATTTCAAGCGTATTTTAAAAATCCATTGTATTTAATCGATCCACAAATAATTCGCAGTTTGATCACCTAAAAATACCAATCGATTGTTATGTTAAACCTACTGACCGGCCTTTCATTCCTTGAAATAGGTGATACTAATAGAGTACACCTAATTTCCAACAATTTTGACCACGATAACTTATGGTCCAAACTACATGGTTTTGGAGAAATCGGACTTTCAAAGTTAAACCAATCCAGACCCAGCGTAGATTTATCAAAATCAGCCGTTTATGGTGGAGAGAAAACTAGACCCCAATATCTTGATGTTATGTTGAAAATTAGGTCTAGGATTCTAGACCTAATTTGACCTAATTCTGATCTAGTGCAATCCATGATATGGGGGTGATAACCCACTTCAAGGAATGCACCCTATCCAACCAATCACCCTGTATAGGCGAACTCTATAAAATGCATCTCATATTCAATAGCCTCAAAGAAACCCCGAATTACGGTATCCTTAAAAACTTTTTCGAGTTTTCGTTTGTGGGTATGGATTCAATATCTGTTCCATGGATTTTAAGGGACAGGCAATCTTGTCTAATCGATAAGTAATTTCAACCACATGCAATAAACTTTTTCACGAGCTAAAAAGCGTTCCTTTCACATGGGATACTGAAATGTTTATACGTTGCGGGTAGGAGTGCGG
This sequence comes from Cerastis rubricosa, assembly GCA_949152445.1. Lineage (NCBI taxonomy): Eukaryota > Metazoa > Arthropoda > Insecta > Lepidoptera > Noctuidae > Cerastis > Cerastis rubricosa. The sequence goes on from OX424535.1 coordinate 12,807,379, forward strand.
AGATAATGAAACGAGTGTCGTCCTTGATCGCTAGTTTATTACTGACTTGCGAAGGGGTTACTCTGACACAGTGACACCGTATAACTATGTGTGAGTGCGCATACACATCTATCTATATACAACGTGTAACGTTAAATGCGCAAAACATCAGACACCCCAAGTGATTTTTAATTCAATTGACCTAATTCTGCTAGAAAAAAAAACGTAAAGGTTTTATGTGCTGTTTTAGTATTACTGGCAATTCTGATCGTTTCTTTCTTTCTTTCTTTTTTTCCCGCGTATGTGAATATTTAAATTGGACGACAGACATTTGTGTTTGTTTACCTATTTTGGCGGGTTTGCGCACGGGATGGCTTGACCTATGAACAAAAATAGACAGGGCAACATTTTCTATGAAGATTTTTTGAAAAATGTAACCTATATTAAAAAGTGGTTCAATTGATTCTGCTCGTTATTCTGATCAAACTAGTTTCAGGTTTTGCGCATTTAACGTTACACGTTGTATATGGTACGGGCAAAGTGATTAACTGGGCATTATTAATAAGGACCGACCATTATTAATAATTCCCAAGAGCGATGGGCAAAGTGATTAATTTATCACTTTAACTGGCCATTATTAATAATGCCCAACGGTCCGTGGTCCATGTAATAAGTCAGTGTTTGAGATAGCTTGAACACTTTTTATCACTTGGACCGGGCAGTATGAATAATTCCCTACTTGTAGCCGGGCAATTGGGTTAGGTTAGGTTATTTTTTGTTAACTTTTCATGAAAATTTTGTAAGTTTAATTTCATTTAATAAACAAAAACACTACAGTTCACCTATTTTATTACTTTGCCCAAGATAGGGTGGGCATTATTCATAATGGCCGGGAAAAGTGATTAATCATGCTGTTTTAGTCACATTGCCCAATTAAGTCGGGCATTATGAATACACACCGGCCATTATTAATAGTGCCCGGACTTATCATATTGCCCGTAGAATATATATAAATAAATTGTTGTTCGTTTGTCTCGCTAAAAGAACGGCTGGGCCGATTTAGCTGCTTTTGGTTTTAAAATGTTTGTCGCAATCCAGGGAAGGTTTAAAAGGTGACAAAGGTAGGGTAGATAGGATAGGTAGGTAGGTAGGTAGGGTAGGGTAGGTAGGATAGGTAGGGTAGATAGGTAGGAAAAAGTGCATTGCAACGTATCGGTACAGCTAGCCAGATACTAAATATGCTATTTATTGTACAATGGAGGTACCTACACAATATGTTTGTTTTCGAACTGTAAGGTACTTGGCTATATTGACACTATCAATAAAATTATTCTGCATGTGGGGTTGGAACCCAACGCCCCCTGAATGGTAGCCATTTTTGTGTTTTGATAGACAATTATGAAGCGTGCATATTGAAAGTACTGTAACTTTGAAATGAAAAGCCCAATCGTCTTAAATTGCAATAGAATTAAGTTTGTGGTGCATTATTTAGGTAAACCTAACATCTGTTAGATGAAAAAAAAAACCAGCCAAGTGCGATTCAGACTCGCGCACGAAGGGTTCCGTACTATTATTTATAAAAACGAGCAAAAATTCCCTTTTTTGTATGGGAGCCCCCTTAAATATTTGATTTATTCTGTTTTTAGTATTTGTTGTTTTGCGGCAACAGAAATACTTAATCTGTAGAAAATTGAACTGGCTAACTATCACGGTTCATGAGACACAACCTGGTGACAGACGGACGGACGGACGGACAGCGAAGTCTCAGTAATAGGTCTCGTTTGACCCTTTAGGTACGGAACCCTAAAAAGTAATCCCCAAAATTTTGTTATAACCTTGACAAGCCAAGAAACGATTAGCGGAAAATTTTAGCGTTTATTATGTATGATGCAGAATTTACTGTTATTATTTGAGTTAATTAACCTATTGCTAATACTTTTCAGTTGCTTAGTGTTTCAACAATTCAGGGAGGTTGGGTTCCGACCCCACATGTAGAATAATTTTATTGATAGGATAGAGCAAACTATCTCCCCTTAAAGCTTATTAATAAAAATTGCTTTTTAATAAAAATGTTGGTGGCCCCAAAGTACTCCTATCTGTCTAGAAACTTTAAAAAATCAAAATATATAGTTGATTTGACTTAACCCTAATGTTCAACAGGTCTATAGCTCCAGAGAACAAAGGCTTCAAATTGCTGGAGAAGATGGGCTGGAACAAGGGTGAGGGACTCGGCAAAGAGAGTCAGGGAGAAACAGAGCCGGTAAGTCACTTGTTATTGGGCCTTCTTTTTTTTTAATGATTTGGAAATCCTCGATAGATGTCCTTTCCGCCCTGGGGAGAGCGAAGGGGTCTGTCAGACTCGTAATGACTAAAACCGCACAGGTGTTCCTCGCACACTTGCGTCGGGGGGCAGCGGAAACGAATGCAACTTCCGCTGCCCCGGACTAGTGCCGGCCCGCTTGACCAGTGCGGGCCGCGTCCCTGGGGGGAGTGAGGTGTACTCCCCCCGTAACGTCTATGAGAGGCGCGCGTGGAACACAACGCGCCGCCATCTCGTGTAACAGTGAGATGGGGGGCGACGGATGTCCCCGAATCCGTCGCCCCTGGACCTGTTTAGGGGGGCCGGAAGAGGGCGTTATCCGCTTGTTATTGTGCCTAGCTTACCTTCATATATTTTTCCACGAGGAACAAACTTTGACAATTTTTTTTTGACAAAGTTGCTTTCGGCTCTCCAAGTCACAAACTTTCAGGCGACAAAGTTACTGGACCATAAGTTATGGTGAATTTTCGCTTTGTAACTAAGTTCATTCAACACTGACACTACCACTGATAACTCAGCAGTAGGCACATATAACTAATGAGGAAAATCAAAAAGTAAACATCCCAAAGAATGCGAGTAGGTCAAAACTAATATCACCAAAGAATGTGGGTCGTAAGGTTTGGAGAAAAAACTGAAACGATCCATTATCTTCCGTCTCGTAAGACTACAAAATGTATTATAACTCCATTCCGTTTTGACGTGACTAATTAGCCCAGACCAAATAATATGTTTGACCTTGCAAGACCTACGGAATCGTAAAACTCGGAAGACTTCGGTCAAGTGCGAGTCGGATTTTAAAAACGCTGATATTTACAATACCCGAGCGCAAAAATTTGAATTTGACATTTAGGGTGCCTTTTACCAAAGAGTTTGAACGCAATCAAGAGCAGTGTCATATTTGCTATGGAATATTGACACTGGCAGCTTTAGAACGACGTTTAGATGTACAGATCGCGTTCAGTTTTATTGGTGAAATCTGCTCTTCGAATGAGACTGCTACAAAAGTGTGAGGGGCAGAGACGAGGCTCAGCAAAACCAAACTTCTTGTAAAGCACGATTTGTAATTTTCATGGTACGACCTCACAAAATTTGTGTGCGTATATTTTTGCAGTACATTTTTTTTGCGAAAAAATTTCTGAACTTCAGACCATTTCCACTTGCCTGTGTAACATTTGTTTGCTCACAGCTCAGAACATTTGTGAACGATAATGTTAGCAGCAGAGCTCATGACCAAAATGTTTGCCTCATCGGCTTACGACTGAGGGCTTGTACACAAAACTGCGAATCGGCGCGATGCGAATTCGCAACGCAGAAAACTGCGACACGAATAGCTGCGATGCGATTTCGTGCGGCAAGACGAGACGCCTTGCACGATTCGGGTGACCATTCCTTCGACGACCGTCAACCGTACTGAACGTATTTTGTATACTAGGTCGTGACATGGATCGTAAAAATAGACGTGACATCGCAGGAATGCGCGATGCGAATCAATTCGCAAGTTCTTGCGATACGTCGTGGGAGCTCGTAGATTAATACGATGCAACGTCGCATCGCAGTTTTGTGTACAAGCCCTGAAACCGTATAAAATCGTTAGATTCGGTTATTGTGATCTGACAGATTCCACAAATATTCATTTCAGAAATTTTCTCTGTCATGTGTGACCTGACCGCATTTTCAAATCATTCAGTATTCTCAGCAGTTTAGTACATTTTGTGCAGTACAAAATGTTCGCGTACAAATGTGCGGCACAAATGTTCGCGAACAATTTTGGCGGAATCGCACCATAAAGGTATTGTATTGTGATTATTCATCGATGACTTTAATTTGCAGTATTTTTTTTCTTATTTGTTCGTTTGAAAATTTAAAGTGTCACGAAAGGTTACGACGTTGGATCTTATTTCTGTTTTATTACATCCTAAGCACACTGTAGTCGTAAAAATTTAGTAGGTACTTTGTTTTTGTGACTTTATTCATTTTATAAAATGCAGTTTTTTTTAGTAATGTTTATCAGGTTCTCAGCACCAAGTGAATAATAATGATATAATATACGAAACCAAAAAAACCGTCCAGTTTATTTTTATGGTAGGAAATAAAAAACATTTCATACGATGTAATTTTTGGAGGGAATTCATTTAAAATAACAGTCCTCAAAACTGCCTTTGACCAAATTGAAATTGGGCTTAAGCACAATTGTTTTACTAAACCTTAGTCACATTTATTTGGTTCTTGATAAATAAGGTAAACAGCATTTGCCTTTACAAAAATCGTCGTGATATCAAATTTAATCCTTCTTAACGACAGTGTTGCCAGAATGCACCATTGAGGAGAAATTGTACATTCTGCCAACACTGTCGCTTAATTTTCTCCACTAATATCCCAAATATTTTCAATATCCCTCACGGTACTCTAAAAACCGTATTTTTTCCTCGTTTTTGGCAATAAGCCCCGTCTGCAGGTCAGGCGGGCGTGAGCCTACCTGCCCATTTAAAACAATTTGCGCACTTGTTTTATTTTGCGTCGCAAGCGCAACGCATTAGAGTCGGAGTGATGGCCTGCCATTAACTTGTGCATACTGTGACGTTTACATGCTGGGCCAGATAAATATGCACTATATGTACTTGGATACAAGATGATTGTTACGTTTTTGTGGCCTAATGTGTTCGAATTTGTCGCACAATGATCAACCAAAAAATTTAACAAAAAAATACAGATGATGATGATTGGCGATCAATTCGTATGCTTGCGTAGTTGAGAAATCTTGTTAAACAGTACACAGATGATTGTAGCTAGATTGATTGACAGTCAAGTTATTCCTGAGAGCCGATTTATATAACTTCTATTACAAAAAAAGCGATTTTGTAATGTAACAAAATTTGTGTGGGGATCAGTGGCCCAAATTATCAGAAACCCCTAAGTACTTTTATTTGAACAAGAGGTATACGAAAGAAGAGCTGGGACGCCTCATGAACACCTGCCACATGGCGCCTACAGAAAATTGTATCCCAACTTAATAAAAAAATAAACGCACACAATGTGTCTACGCATATCTTATCCTAAAGCTAATTTACGCGTATACCTTTGAAAACATTAGTAATGTACTACGGTGCCTTATTAGGGCGTCTCACACATCACCGCGTGTAGTCGCGATGCAATTATTGGTGCATTTAGACGTCACAAGGGCACGGCAGCAGGGCTATTTAACGCAAATAAAGGACCTGCGTAAGTACCGTGTGTCACGGATCACTCCCGACGCGAGTGTGATGTGCGAGTGACCACGATTCGTAACGAACTCATGCGACTTTGTGCTTGTTAGATTAATGTAACTGATTAACTAGTATAGCCACCGGCCGGTCGCTATGCGATCGGTATAAATTCTTTTCGTAAATACTTTTATTGTCTTGAATCAGTAGGGACCCTATAAGACAGACTTCTAAAAACACATCTGTCGTGGTATCTCTAAAACATTGTTGTAAACGAAGTAAGAGGTTTTCTTCACATACGCTCATCGCAAATGCACATCCATTATTAAGAGGGATCTCTAGTGGGCCTTTCTCCATAAAAACGTATTCCGCTGTTTTCTTCGTGGATAATGCGTCTAGAGCAATGATTTTTGTTCCAAAAAATCTAGGTCTTATTAATACATGCATGTCGTGCCCTATCATTTCGTTTTTTTTTTCAAAACATAATCACTAAAAAATTATAACAATCCAAAAACCCGAAAAAAATCCCGTTTTTATCGCCATGTTCAGAAGAACATCAGACAAATTAGATAAGTTTTTAACAAAAATGAAAATAATAGAAGCATAGATATACTTTTCCTCTAAATTTTGATATAAGAATTATTTAGATCAGTTTAGTTTTGAAAAAGAAAACAGCGGAATACAAAACATCTTTTGGTCAAGATTTTGTAGGTAAAATCAGCCTGAGCTGCAGTGTTCCCTTTCGCACTTTACGGGGGCTTGGTCGGGTGCAGCGCGACCGCAATAGTTTCTTCAAATACCTATTCTTCAAATTCCTCGGGACTACAGTCCCCTCTTAATGTAAGAGGATTTGTGAATAACTGGATACTCTTGCTGACATTTTGTAATATGAAATTAAAGTAGATATTTTTGCCCAAAAAAGGCGCCAATAACCCTGAAAATTCTGATCCCCAAATCGTTTGCGCTTAAATAGAAATCCTCAGACATTTGTCACGAATATGACTACCTTATAGAACCCAGACAACTGTATGAGTCATTATTTTGTTTCCACCAAAACCTACCTACCTATGTACCTATTGGTATGGAGGCGTATATCATCAATCATTTACACAAGGACCTCTGTAATAAGGCCCTTTGCATTCGTCGACATTCACACTAACTTTGAATATAATACAATGCAGCCTTTTATATTTTACCGTCTTTTTTAACATTCTTTTAAATAATTTTAAAACTTACATTTTTTATTTTATTTGTATGAGTAATAAGGCATTTTATAAGCGGAATAATAAATTTAAATATGAGTCGTCTGATGATAGAAGTATGCAGAACTGTGCAGGTTCGACGTTTCTTTGTGAAGGTAGATAATTTCCTAGGTGTCAAGTGATTGGTGCATTTGTGTACCATTAATTACGGTAACACCTGAACCAGGAATTGTAATGCTATACGACATCAGTATATCTTGCGTATTGTATTGTACCATAGGAAAGCTAATCACAATATCTCGAAAGTAATTTAATTAACAAAGCTAAAAGGCACACACTTATGATGAAATTTAAGGGTTAAATACATTTAATGGGTAATTAAACAATACCCTGCAAGAAAATATAAAAGTGATCTGAACTTTCAGGACGAAAAAATGTACATTTATTAAAATCGAAAGCCCCATCGAATCTGATGATGATAGCCTAATACTCAATAGGCTAACAAAAAAAAAATGCCCCCCACACAAACAGCCGCTGCGTGCTGGGTAAAAATGATGATTACCCCTGGATATTGTAGCCGCACTAAACCAGTCCTTATTTCCCTGAGTGAAACTCCTAATCTTGTCCATAGAGGAACTTTACTGTCTTCGGGGTGTAAGGGACACCGACGTGAAAAAGTTTACCATGTACTCAGTACATAAATCTGCCACATAGAAATTTTTCAACGGTAATTTAAAAAAAAATACTGCTGAATTTTGACCGTGTGGGTATTGCACTTTTGTAGGAAACAGCTGTTTTTTAGGGTTACGTACCCAAAGGGTCAAACGGGACCCTATTACTGAGAGTCCGTCCGTCCGTCTCTACCAGGCTGTATCTCATGAACCGTGATAGTTAGCCAGTTGAAATTTCTATAGATTATGTATTTCTGTTGCCGCTATAACAACAAATACTAAAAACAGAATAAAATAAATACTTTAGGGGTCTCTCATACAAAAGTGATTCTTTTGCTCGTTTTTATAAATAATGATACGGAACCCTTCGTGCGCGAGTCCGACTCGCACTTGGCCGGTTTTTTTTTAATTACCGATGAAATTTTTCTATGTGGGGGCGTTCAGAATGATGTACTGAGCAAAGGGACACCGGCGCGTGACAGTAAACGGTACCCCCGTTTACTGTCACGCGCCGGTGTCCCTTACACCCTGTCATCATCATTTCAGCCGAAAAACATAGCACACGATATGCTGGACATAGGCCTCTCCCAAATGTCGGCACATTGACCTAACATGGAGGGTTTTGCCATAATCGCCACGCTTGGTAGGCGGGGTAGTTCGGTTGTTACAAAAGCACAGAGAACGCTGCTGCCCGTTCTCTGGCAAGTCCCTTAGTCGTCTCTTACGACACCCACGGGAAGATATGGGATGGTGCTATTGTTTACGACCGACACCATACAGAATACACCATGTATAACCATCATAACAATACAACAGTAATTGTATACCTTGAATATAATTATGAAAGGGACTTATGTAAAGAGGACATCACAGTTAATTGTAAATAGAAACCGCCTACGTGATGAAATCGCTGACAATCGCGTTGCTACACTGCCACTGTCGCTATGACCTACAGATATGTGAGAAGTCCTACTCCTCCGTTTATTTTTTTCTCTGGAAAAATACCTTCTTTTAAAAGTTTCCCGTTTGAGTGCAACTGTATTGGTTCCAGACTAGCTGCTCGGACAGAGTAGCTACTTTGAAATTAATTCAGTAATTGGGTAGTCAGAAGTAGTAGTCAGAAATTGGGCAAAAAAGTCTTTGTAAAGCCAACTTTGGTATTATCGAAGTCAAGTCTGAAATAAAGTGGTGGCTTTTGTTAATTACAACGTGACGTTTTGTACTTCTTAAAAGTCATTTCTTGATGTTTTTAATACGCTTTATTTCCTGAAGTTTATTAAGCTAACCATGGACACCCGACACGTAACACTATCTCACATAAAATATCTTACCGTTATTGGTTCCGAGGCAATTTAGTCATTTGTCGGGTGTCTGCCGTGGGCCGTCTCAGCGTCTGCAACTTGTTCCCCCCACACCTCCTCATCCCGCGAGAGCCTTACATTGTTGCATGGGCTGTAATGTAACACATCGTATATTATGTACAGAACGAGCCGGCGGTGATTAGCCTAGCTATTAACGTATAATAGTGCATACAAGCAATTTATATAGAATATCACAATTACCAAGATTATAGATTTCCCCGCCGATGATTACTACTTGCGGTACGGTGATGCGAAATTAAATGGCAGTCTTTTTCAATCTAATCTTAAGTGTAGGTTTGCGGTTAATGCAGGTTTTGTTAAGCAAATAAGTTGGCTGCTTGATTTATTTTATAGCTGGTTCTGCAGTGTGATGTATGACAATGTACAGACATATTTTCATCATCATCATTTCAGCCAAAAGACGTCCACTGCTGGACATAGGCCTGGGACCAAGAAGGGGGGTTTTGCCATAATCGCCACTCCTGGCAGGCGGGTTGCCGATCGCAGTACGGTTGTAACAAAAGCACAGAGAACGCTGCTGCCCATTCTCTGGCAAGTCCCTTAGTCGCCTCTTACGACACCCACGGGAAGTTATAGGATGGTGCCATTCTTTACGTCCGACACCATACAGACATATTTTAACATAACATAATTTAGGAAATAATGCTAACACATCTTGCACATTTGAATCTAATAAATTTACGCAGAGTAAATGTTATGTTCTGTAGTTGTATGTTTAAAGTAGCATTTACTGTTGCAGTTTATCATAAATCACGATGCACTAGCCATATTTCGTTTTATATTTATCAAAACTGCAGTCTGGCATATGTATGATGGAATCGAACATCTTTGGAGACAAAGGTGCATTCTAAAATGACTTCCAAACCAGAGACCATTTGCAAAGGTAATATTGAAATATCCGGTTATATTGAGTAGTCGCGTCAGCGCGCGTCGCCACACTCATGCATATTGGCATGTCCTTGATGAGTTTGCGCATCTGTCCGAGGACGCTTCGTCGCTTTCGGTGGATGCACCAAGTGGTGTGTCAATATCAAAAGTGGCTTCGTGTCTTCGCACTGCCGGACTACTGAATGTGTTTAAAAAGTTGGAGTAGGTACCTAGGTAGGAACTAGGTACCTACTAACGAAGATATTTGCCAAGTCGAGATGCTTTCACGATTACTTTTGTTTGTATGTTCTTGAAGTCAATTGTGAGAGAAAACCTACTTTTGATAAGAGGTCTCGAAATTAGCTTCTTCAGCATATGGTAACATTTCCGCATAGTTTTCAGTTTGTCTAAGTACTCTTGTATTCTAAGTACTGGCCTCGAGGTACACGCGATTTGCGACTCGCAAAAATAAATTGAAGAAATGGCGCGCCACGCCATCGCCACGAAGAGAAGCGAAGGGAACAAGTGTGGCACGCGCGTGTAGCCTGTCGCAAATGGCGTCGCCTGAAGTCGTGGATACGGCAGGACAAAATTAAATTTACCATTAAAAACAAAACAAAATAAAGGAGAGTTAAACACGAAGCTTCTGAATTGTTAAAAAAAAAATTATTCCTTACATAATATGGGTTCTCTACATAGTATAAAACAAACGCGCTTCCCGCCGTCTGTACGCTTCAATCTTTTAAACTACGTAACGGATTTTGATAAGGTTTTCAGGATAAATAGACAGAATGATTCAAGAGGAAGGTTTATATAAATAATACATGGATATCGGTAAGAAGCAGGGGCAGGTCGCTAGTACAGTATAAAATAGAGTTACTAAAGCCAAGACTCCTTGTGTAGGTACTTTATTCACACTTACACTCCGGAATTCAAACCAAATGTGCTAGTTTAGAAACTTGGAGCACCTCGGACATTACTGGCGAATAGCCAATTGATTGAACCACTTATCTGCATATAAGGTCTTGGAGAGAATAAACGTCGAATAACTTGGCATTCTAAAACACTCTCTTATAGTTCTACTAGCTGTCGCGCGCAAGTTCGTCTGCGTCACATTTTCCCCGTTTTCGCAATATTTTTCATTGCTGCTCTGCTCCTAAACCGCTGCCATCTATTGAATACTTACTCAATTCAGCCAACAGATACCGCCATCTGTTAGAATCGTTTGGAGCTAACAGATAATTGTTACTTAATATGCAATAAAATAATATTGCGACTATAAATTGAAATGTAAGCTATCCTATCTTTCAAGTAGGATTAAACTGCACACGGTGTGCAAATTGTATTAAAATCGGTTAAGTAGTTTAGGAGTCCATCCCCGACAAACAACGTGACACGCAACATCGAAACATGTTGCGCAACATGTTTATAAATATTAAAACGAAATCTGAAGAATTTACAACTTTGTTTCAATCTGAAACTGTTCAGTAAAGAACATTTTCTCGCTTCTGTCGTCGCCATTTCGATTGTGGATGTCGGCAAACCAAAGCTTTAAACATGAGGTAGAGAAGTTACGACATTATTCAATAAGAAATCTTTCTGACAATGTTACAGTAAAATTGGAAACAGTAAACCGATGGAAAATATTACTATTTACCACATCCAGTTGTGAAAAATATGGAAATAAGTGAAGTTTTTACATGTAAACTGTGTTGTAAGCCCTAAGCCCTTAAGTTATTAGCGTTTTAAGTAAGTTGTGTTCATTAGTAGCAGAGGGAAAATTCAAAAAGATCTGACAAGACAACCTTATCTTAGACAGCCTTATTATATTTACTTTTTTTCTGAATATGCTACTGATGTTTGCATACTATTACAATTGCCATAAAATACAACCCTACCTTAAATGAAGCATCAAAGTGGTAAGTAATAAGAACTGCGCAACGACCTAAAAAAATTAAACTTTTAAATGGAAAAGCGAATTAATTAAGCATCAATAATCACATATTAAGAATACGTACGACAACAAACAGTAACCAGAATGCATATTTTAACATCAATAAATTGCGCTTGAATGAAAAATTATTCAAATTACTTAAGTCGCGTATCATTAATATACTCTGATACATTGTATTCACGAATAACTTTATACAATGTTGCAACTCAAGCCACTGCTGTCCAATATTCTGTGCTTAAGGTGGAAGCAACAGGTGACCCCCGAAATTAAATTTGCTTAATGTTTTTTCGCAATTTACCTGTCAGTGTCAGTTTTTATGTTGAATAAAGTATGAAACGCGGCCGTAACTAATATGGCTTTACTGAGTTATAGTCATTAAATTCATCAATACAACCCCTGTAAGTTAATTCATCATCATCATTTCAGCCGAAAGACGTCCACTGCTGGACATAGGCCTCCCCCAAGTGTCGCATTGGGATAAGGAGGGTTTTGCCATAATCGATACGCTTGGCAGGCGGGTTGGTGATCGCAGTACGGTTGTTACAAAAGCACAGAGGACGCTGCTGCCCATTCTCTGGCAAGCCCCTTAGTCGCCTCTTACGACACCCACGGGAAGATATGGGATGGTGCTATTCTTTACGTCCGACACCATACAGAATAATTATCTCATGTTTTTTTGCAAATTTGCCTGTCAGTGTCAGTTTTTATGTTGAACAAAATATGAAACGCGGTCGTAACTAATATGGCTTTACTGGGTTTTAATAATTAAAGTCATCAATATAACCCCTTAAGTTAATTTAACCCCATATCATGACTTTTTCATGAAGTAGTCATTTATTGGGATTAAATGAACTAAAGGGAGTTGTATTGATGATTTTAATTACTACAATTATTTAATTAAATACGTACGTTTTACGGCCGCGTATCATATTTTATTTAACAAGAAACCTTACACTGACTGGCAAATTGCAAAAAAAGTAAGAAAATTTGAATTTTGCGTACTCTGTTGCTTCCACCTTAATATGAAAAGTGGACGTGCAAATCGGAAAGGGAACTTCTTTTTTTTTCCAAAATAAAGGGCCGCAAGTCCGCACCCACGCACTCTGACAATAAACTTTATTTTGGGACTCCGCAAAATGCGATGTCTTAAAATTCTACTCTTTTTTCGACTTTTACCGAAACCGCCTCTTAGCCGGTTGGAAAGGCACAAAAATGAAAAGATAAAGTTTGAGTAAATGTTAACATCAATTTGGCACGGTGGATGTGCGGTCCAAGTAAAAATGGTGGCTCTTGTATTGTAGTCGAGAATGATATTTTATTGTGTACCTGTAGAAATGTAGATAGATGATTTTGCATGTCTTCCTGTACTAAGTCTATGTAAAATGCCACTCGTGTACAACACGCAGGATGGACTAGGCGCAGGTGCATTGTCAGATTCGTAGTTTATCGATGAGCCATACGTATCTCAGCTGTACATGGCTTTACTGCTATTTCCTCAGTCAGCAAGAGAAATCACTGCAGTACATTTGTCAGCAAATCCTAAATTATCTGGAAACTTAAAAAAATTGAAATAAGTCAATGAGGTCTATAGACAAGTGTTAATCATCATTTTCACTGTATTTTACTTGTGTGTTTTTCTCAAGTTCGAACCCCAGACACGTACCTCTGATTTTTTGATGCTCATTTAGGGTTGTTCTGTATGGTGTAGGACGTAAAGAATAGCACTATCCCATATCTTCCCGTGGGTGTCGTAAGAGGCGACTAAGGGACTTGCCAGAGAATGGGCAGCAGCGTTCTCTGTGCTTTTGTAACAACCGTACTGCGATCGCCAACCCCTTGCTTCGGTGAAAGAAAACATCGTGAAGAAACCAGCTTGCCTGGGAGATATTCCTCGACGGCATGTGAAGCCAAGTCAGGGGCCCATGGTCGGCATAATGCCACCAGGTTAATACAACAACACTAACACTAACCACACGATTAAGAAGACTGTACTTAAAATATTTCAACTGCTACACTTTTTCCTTGACTTCGTAAAGGCAAGCCCAAAGGAAGTGGTTCTACAATACATATAAATTATCCTCATGTGTCGGCCACATGTCAGCTGATACCAGTAATTGTGTTAGCTGTTTCTCTGTACGTGTTACGGTACGGTCTGATTGTTGCTCTATTTGTTGATGTGCCCGCAACATTGTTGCAGTCGTTTTTATTTTCAGGGACATTATTCCTGGCTTTATGGCTGATCAGATTGTTGTTGTATGAATGATGCAGTTAGAGGAGCCAGTTATTCAGTTTTTGTCATGGATCCATAAAAGTTTTTGTGTCAATGGTTACTTAGTGTGGGAAAAGGAAGATGATGGTTACTTATTGCATGATCAACCTATTATGGTTTCTACTGCTGGGTGAGACTAAGTGGGCCGTCTCCACCCAGTGCGTGTTGGTGGATGTCACTGGTCTTCGAATTGTTTGTTCAATCAAGGACTTGTCGGATTTTTCACGTTGTTTTCCTTCACCGTTTAGCAAGCAATCATCTCTCTGTGATTTCAATGCATTTCAAAAATTCCACGAATAGAGAAGAACTTTAATGATCTTTCGAGACGCAACTATTTGATCAGTTTTTAATTATTGATTATAATCGTATCTGTTGGAGCCAAACAGTAGCCAATAATCTCTTATAATCTGATTTATATTTTATCTAATATTGAAATCTACAACTAAGTCATACAATTCGTTAACTACTTACACAAGTAGCGAAAGTCTACTTCAGTTAAGTTTAACATTACGCCTCTAGTGTCCATAAATCAAGCGAAAATATTTCGCTGACTGACTTCGAGAATGTCACGCTCGGTATTTAACCGGTGGACATTTAAATGACAATTCTGTGGTATAATCAGCACAGTTGTCGTACCTCGAGGAATAAGAGCATTACAGCCTCTTGCTTGCTCTCTCTCAGCTTGTCCTTTACTCGCTTGTAAAGGACAAGCGAGTTAGGATCAAAGCCTGCCCTCAATCTTCATACAATGTTAATTTACTTTGAACTTCCGTCACTTCGTCTTCGAGACAGTTGAAGGTATGAATAGAGGATTAAGTAACTGATAGAAATAGCATTGTGCAATTTCAAATTTTATTCAAAGTTAGTGGATTCTCACCTACGTCTTTGAAATACATACTGAAACTGTAATTTTCGTTTTTCGTCTGTTGGTCTTTTTAGGGTTCCGTACCCAAAGGGTCAAACGGGACCCTATTACTGAGACTTCGCTGTCCGTCCGTCCGTCTGTCACCAGGCTGTATCTCATGAACCGTGATAGTTAGCCAGTTGATATTTCTACAGATTATGTATTTCTGTTGATGCTATAACAACAAATACTAAAAACATATTTTGTATGCCTTCTTTGCTGTATGTATGTGTGTGTGTGTTGTGTTTTGTATGCTGTCTTTTTGTGTGCCTTCCGGCTTCCATACAAAAAAGTGATTTTTTTGTTCGTTTTTATAAATAATGTTACGGAACCCTTCGTGCGCGAGTCCTACTCGCACTTGGCCGGTTTTTTATTTCTTCTTTCTCTTTATTCCTCTCATTCTGTTTGTCTTTTGTCATGAGGAGAGACTTACTAGTGAATATAAAAAAAAAAAAAATTGATGAGTTATATCGGTATTTTTTTGACCTCATGATGACATGGTCTTACTTTTGTCCCTGTTCCGCCTGCTTGCAGCAACAGTAATAACAAAAACAGGCCCATAAAGAATCTCGAAATAACCTTCGACATACATATCAACAAGAGCTGTGATGATTTATCGAAAAAGCAGAGTCGCGACAGGCTGATTATCGTGCTGAAGTATTCATTGTAACTTATTCCTCAGCTATGTCGTCTATAGTCCTGTCATCACTAATAAAGTGTGCCCTAACTGCCTGCGATAAATATTTCTGCACGTGTGCTGTATAGCTCTTAGCACTTGTATTTTGTATGATGATGTTGTTGGCTGAGTAATGTATAGGTATTTAATGCTAGCAGCTAAGTTTTAAATGTCATAGTTCAGCTAGTAGAAAGCATATTAGAGAAGCATTAATACTTCTAGCTTACTTTGGAAAAATCCAAAAAGAAGTCTTTTTAAAAGTCTGCCTTCAATGTCAATCAGACACGCGATGGGTTACAGAAAAAAACGCACAAAAAACGTGCAAAGTGTAGAATAAGCAGCCGGGCCGGGATTTAGCTCGGATAATGCGCTGCACTAATAGCTTGCACTCGCAAACTTGCAACAATGTAGCTAGCAGTCGCTCGGTGGCGTATTACAAATCGCCGCGGCCCCGCTCGGCCGGCGCGGCGCAATCTTTTACACGCGCACCACTATCTACCTCGTGCTGCACATTGTTTGTACACTTTAATAGGATACCATAATTCACCTGTCAAACATGCTTTAATAACGAACACAACTAAAATTGACCACGCTTCAAGGCACGAAATAACTCCACTATTCAACCCATTACAAACCCAACCGTCGTATTTATTTAAACAGTTCTCGAAAACACTAATATTATTTACCATAATCACTGTGTTATGTGTAACTGGCTGTCCTTACATTAATAATCAATTTAAATTACGGTGGGACTCTACGAAAAACATAATTTTAGTAAAGTGACGCGTCAGGTCGGTACAGGGTTGATTTCAATTTAATTGAAGATTAATTGGGCTCTCGCGTTCATCGAAATTTAAAATCATTTTAATTAAAATACATGGAGCATTATATGGACGTGGTGAGGGGGGAGGTCCGGCAGCTCGCCATACTCCAGACACAATGCAATATGGCCGCGTTTGCAGACCACACCCGCTGCCCGCTTGCACACAACCTCTGCACTGTTTAATTATTTCGTACCGTTTACAAACGAATTTTATTTCATTACCACAGGTCATCGCCCCTTCATACAGCACAGGTTAACTTAAGTCCTGGAGCTCGGTATATCATCTCTAAATTAGACGATTTTGAGTCCAAGGAAATAAGTACAGCGACTCAATAAGTCGGTCGTAAACAAGCATAAGCTGATATCCTATTCTAGCCGTAGTGGGCAAGAAGTCGCGACGTCGTGGCCCGTGGGCTCGTTTAAGTTAGAATTAACAATGACAGCAGCGCGTACATAACCGAAGAAAATAAGGTCCATGCCTTGCAGATATACTCATATGCGTACAGCCTATTATGTCGCCTTCGCATTTCTTATGCGACGCGTAAAATCGAAACATTATCAGATCAGACTCCATTATCGTTTTAGTACGAATGTATTTTACATTTTTAAATGTGTGACTACTCGGTAGGGACCTATTTAGTACGCCTTTTAGCACGTTCGCCACTCGTAAGCGGACGAAGGCCGTCGTCTGAAATGAGCTGAATGTAGGCTCGAGACACTTAAATCGAAACTTTACGGTTGTCTTTATCGATACGATTGTATGCTTCAATGTGGAAACATAACGATACTCTGCGCGAATGGAAGGACACGCATCGTTTACGGCTTATCTAGCTTTTTATTTTTGAGCAGAAGATTATTTATGAGCGTGTCCTTACATTTCGAGGTGTCATGTAGCACACGGTGGTATTTTAAAATTGTGCACTTTGTGTCAATTGTAGTTGATACAAAGCGTGTGGCATTAAGCTTAAGTGCGTTTCGATGCGTACTGCTATGAAGGTTTATTGCGCGTCATCAAATTTCATGTGGTGAAGGTGTCAGTCTGGTTAAAAATTATGCATATGCGGGGGCGCGAGTGTAATCAGTGGGTGTGCAGTGTTTGCATGTCCGTCAGAGTCGCGCAAGGCGCCGCGTTCGTGTGCATGTTGCTCATAAAACTATACAAGCAGAGGTTGCAATTCGTATGCAGATGTGGTAACACGAACGCCAAGTATGGAACACTTATTTACTTGACATTGAAACTAGTAATCTCTTTAATATACGTGCACACTGGATTATTAGTGACACTTGCACGTACTACTTGGTGATTTACTGCATTTTTATGAACTGCAATAAAGCTTGCAACACTCTTTGTCTCCTTTGCCGCGATGACGCCAAAGGAAATGAATTCTTGTAAACTTTTTGAACCAATATTTGGTACCGCGGCACATCAAGCAAGTCGTTGTTTGGTACATCGAGAAAAGAAAAACATCCATTCTTTCAAATAGAAATATGGCCAAATTGTATAACCATACAAGACCGACATATTGTAAATGTTCTTAGTCGTAGAGCATATACTATTTGAATTGAACGCATCTATTTCTTCTTCTGCCTTCCTTTATCTCCATGATGTTACTTGCGGTACTTACGAGACAAATGTTTTCGTCTTCCATTCAACTCTCCCAGACTCCCATAACATTCACTCTGTTTGAAACACCCATCACTTATAATTATTTAAAACATTAATTGCTCCCATGGTCACATAACATTAAACGTAACTAGAAATCTAAAACACGTTTTATATTTTATTTTAAAAAAAAAACTTGTCTACTCAATATGATGAATTCATGAAACAACAAAATACCTAAAGTTCTGCTATCTGCTAATTACTGGCAAAACAAAACATTATCAGCAAGTAATTTTCCCACTGCTGGGAAACAGGCCTCCAATCTATGATAGTAACAGCACGCTTAGCATGACCACTGTAGAAACGAGTTTTGTCTACGGAAGAATTGACATAATGATGGATAGACAATGACAATGTGTCAGTTTGTCGATTCTTCCATCGACATAGGCCGTTTCTACGGAGGTTATGCTACCGGGGCCGTATTCCACCTCCCTTGATCAACCAATGTGAAATAATAGATGTCACAAGTCCTTGAAATATTGGTTCTAGGAGGATATTTTGGAATCATCATTTTTTTCTATCAGGAATTTCTCAGTAGCAGCCACGGAGTCTGGATTTGTGTCCGGTTGATGGCAATAGGCTCCCCCTTTATAACATGGATGGGATTAAAAACCAGCTAAGTGCGAGTCGGACTCGCGCACGAAGGGGTCCGTACCATTATTTATAAAGACGAAAAAAAAACTTTTGTATGGGAGCCCCCCTTAAATATTTATTTTTTCTTTTTTTTATTATTTGTTGTTATAGCGTCAACAGAAATACATAATCTGTAGAAATTTCAACTCGCTAACTATCACGGTTCATGAGATACAGCCTGGTGACAGACGGACGGACGGACGGACGGACGGACGGACAGCGAAGTCTCAGTAATAGGGTCCCGTTTGACCCGTTGGGTACGGAACCCTAAAAATGATTAATTGATTAAATTGGATTTAAACATAACTGGTGAAATGTGAGTGTACTATAAGGTACATCTCTGCCCAACCCTTCGGGGCTACAGCCGTGTTATCATGTTGAGGACATTTTGGAGGAGGGTTTCTCACGTTATTTTCCGTTACTGTATGAGCCATTGCTGCAGAAACATGCTAATCAATAATGTCGTCTCAAAATCCTTCGGATTAAGTTACAGGATCGTTTGGTTTTATGGTTATAGTAATTTTATTCAAATACTGTTCTCTAAGCTGAGCAGATGGTTCGTCATGTGTGTCATCATGATTTAGGTAGTTAAGATGACAGCTGTATTGCGTATCTTTGTAGGCGATCTGTCTACTACGTGGGAACGTCTCAGTAGCATTATCATTAGTGATCGGATATTCGGATGCATATTTACCTAGAGTACGTTCTTTCCTGGCAAAAGGTACAAAAATATGGAAGCGGTTACTTAAATGCCAATTTTTGTCGCGGGATTACGAAATTTCATAATTCATTAGTAAGTATAAAATGTAGTACTCAAAATATCGAAACGATATATAAATTTATTTAAAACCTGGCAAGTTTGTTGAAAATAACAAGGAAAAAAAATACAATTACACAAATTCGTATTTTTGTGCTGAAATATCGAATGCTAAAACAAAATGGTAAATATGTCTAGTCATAATTCATTTTGAGCTAAACGAAAAAGTAACTAGGCTAGTTTTTATTTTTTAAATAAACTCCTTTTCCCATACTGACGGGGGCTCCATACTAGTCAACACTCAAACTTTAGGTAAATATGCATCCGATCTCTAATTATCATAGCAGGTGCCTATGAATCTTTACATAACATATTAGAGATAAATTAATTTGTGATTATCATCGACTTGAACCTATAACTCTAAAATATTTGTGGACTTTTGTAGTATTTCTGTGTCTGGTCCTCCTAACTAAGATTAAAAACGCTATTATCTGAATTAGCGCTTTTGTAAATAATCGCACATCAATGAAAATGAGCTGCCTTTGCAAGCATGTGAGTTTATAGTTGCATTAAACTACAATTTCACATGAAACTAATCCAGTCGGTTTTATTTTTCAGCATTGAATAGTGTTTACCTTCACGTATCTTCTCTTCTAGCTTCGTTTAAAAAAATTTCTTAGCTATTTTCCATTTCTTGATTATGCAAAGGAAAATCGCAAACCATCATCTTCCTAGCCTTTTTCCAAATTATCTTGGGGTCGGCTTCCAGTCTAGCCGGATGCATCTGAGTACCAGTATTTTACATAAAAGCGACTGCCTATCTGACCTCTACAACCCAGTAACTGGGTAATACGATACCCCTTGGTAAGACTGGATGACAGACTTTTGGCTTCTGACTATTCGTAACGTGACAGCCGGGATCAACGGCTTAACGTGCTTTCCGAAACACGGAGGAAACTCGGTATGTAATTATGATCCACGGACCAACCTCGGCAAGCACGGCTTTACCTTAAAGATCGACCCGTGCGGCTGTTATTATTTAGCCACGAGCTCCTCCTATTTGTGCCAGGTTGATGGAAATAATATTACGTCACGCCTTTACCATGGAAACACACCCGCCTAACCCCTTGAAAAAGTCAGGCGTAATGTTATAAGCTAAACTGAATTGGCCTCTTGGTATGAATCTAGTTTTGTGATGTTGCTAAATTCGCTAAGCTGATTAGCTGATTACTAATCACCTGGAGTACTGGTTTAAAGACATTAAAAGTGTAAAATACATCTAGTTATGTAATTGTTGTGGAGGTCAGATAGGCAGTCGCTTCATGTAAAATACTGGTACTCAGCTGCATCCGGTAAAACTGGAAGCCGACCCCAAGATAGTTTGGGAAAAGGCTAGACAGATGATGATGCTGACCTGGCAGGCTGGCACAAAAAATCAGAATCCAGATTGCAATATAAATGAGATTCTATTTAAAATTACAAATGAAATGACGTCTGCTTTTACTGTCTTGAATTCAAAACGAAGATGCATCGACCCTCAACTAATTTTACGAAATTAATTTTATTTTTAAATAGTTCCTTATAAAAAAATATTTTCTCGTGTCTCGCCAGTATCTTATCCCAACACTTGTCGAAACCGTAAACTGTTATCTTTGGTATCCCGTTAAAAAATCAGATTTTATCAACATCACTACCGCGCATCAAATCTTTTAAGACAGATCTTACTGAACCCGTTGATTTCATTATCATCATCATCATTTCAGCCCAAAAGACGTCCACTGCTGGACATAGGCCTCCCCCAAGTGTTGCCACATTGACATTTTGGGGGGTTTTGCCAAAATCGCCACGCTTGGCAGGCAGGTTGGCGACCGTGGTACGGTTTTTACAAAAGCACAGAGAACGCTGCTGCCCATTCTCTGGCTAATCCCTTAGGATCCCGTGGGTGTCATAGGGGCGACCATTATGACACTCACGGGAAGATATGGGATGGTGCTATTCTTTACGTCCGACGCCATACAGAGCGTTGATTTCATATGCAAGGAGAATCTGATTCACGACGCATAAAAAATTCTTAGCACAAAATGAAATTGCAATAAGTCTCTAAAGGTAATGACATACTGTTGGCACGGTACCCAGCCTTGACACACCGAACCACCGACTATGCTAAATAGACACATCCAGACACTCGGATGCGTCTCACGATAACTCCCAAGATATCATCGGTCAGTAAAATAAGTATTCCCACAACCTCGGTATCTAATTTAAATTGCCCTGCGTACATCAGTGCATATCTTGAGCGTGTATCAGTTTTATTGTTAAAATAGATCATGTCGTAAAAGACTGCACTTCGTATAAAAGATCGAATGTTACAGAAAACAGTAGGTACTTTGATACTTATTTTTCTATCTAAGTCTTTATACCCTTCATCTATCTCATATTAGCCTCATTTAATGTAACTACTTAGATATGGTAAATGACACTCCTTATTAAAACTTTAATTTGAATATTCTGCCTTATCTGCATACTCTGATTTCAATTGCAACTAAGTTATGTGTAGTTGGATTTCAATATTTTAGTTCCGTTCAACTGGGTCAAATGATATTTTAGTTGTAATTAACTTGTTGTGCTACATTACTATTTGTCGTCATTTTAGAACTAATATTTAATGGAGCTGCTTTAAAATATTGAATTTCTGTATCAAGTCTCTCATTTCGACCTGACATAATATTTAAGTATTTTAAAATATCTAACATCACACCTGGAATCCTTAAGAATATTTTCAAGCATGTTTCTTGTCGGATCTAGGTATCTATTGTAATCTACATCTCCCCAGATGCTTATAAATCCATAAACAAAATTAAAAGCTCCATCAAGTCAACCCACTCTATTGTCCTAAACCTGCATTTGGTCCTCTCAGAGTAGGCCACATTAAATCTCAGTTAGTAACAATGCTAAAATAACTGATTCCCTGCGAAACTGCAACAAAACTGTGTGTCGTGGAGCCGTCACCGCGTCAGATGTCGTCGGCGGCTATCTAAACTGCATCGAGCTCTGCGCCCGCGCCGCCTGTTCACCGGCTCGTAATTGTCTTTAATGCCCATATTAAGACAACCGACAACTCTAAATTATGCACATTCACAATATTATGAAGATCTTAAATTATTTTATTGCGCCTCGCATTATGATATGCGGTGGGTCTGACATCTGAATCATAAACGTGCCCCGTCCATTATTCCACTTTCGTAGAATTTTCGAGCGTGTTCCTTTGGCGGTAGTTCCGGATTTTTGTCGTGTTGGAAAATACCATGATGATGCGGTTTGTTTTATATGTAGGCCACAATTATTCTTATTCGTGTAATCGTGTTGCCTTCTCTTTGCATTTAGCGTAAACGTTTGCTGACAATACGCTGATTGATTTATTACCCAGTCGATTTAGTATCGTTTGAACGACACGCGAATACTAAGGTCTAACACTTATACAAAGCATACACAGCTTAAAAGAAGGTAAATAAAATACTGAATCGAAACTCAAAGCCAACCAGAAAAGGACTTAGGTTACAAAAAAAGAAGTGAAGGGAGTCCATCGCAATCACGATTACTGGTCCACTCTACCCACTTCTGCACACCACAATATATACGTAATTATGTCAGCATAAATTGTCATCGGTGAATGAGATTGTGGGTGCGATATCATCGGGTAGTGGGTACCTAAGTGGTGGTCAGGCGCAACATTGTCGCGTGGGATAGCCCCTGCTAGCTCGCCGCAGACGACGACGGTGATCGGGTTACCAAGCTCACTTTCTTGTCCGTTGGTATGCACTTAATGTGTTGTGTGTACTCTCTCCAATGGCTTCGAAAGGCTTTGGGGGCAGCAGATTAATAGAGGTATAGGATGTCATTAAATGATTGGTGAAAGTCTTGATTACTAGATTTTCTATATGGCTTTTCTTCGTAGGATTGGATATTATCATTTTGGCGATTTGCAACGTGTATTTCGATCCGAAAGATCCGTAAATTTCATAAATTCTGAAGATATTGATCATTCTGGAGATATTCAGCCCGGTGACAGACGGACGGACGGACAGCGAAGTCTCAGTAATAGGGTCCCGTTTGACACTTTGGGTACGGAACCCTAAGAACGATTTGAACATATTCAATAGGCGATGATCACTATTTTTTTTTCTTTGTCTGTCGGGTAGATTATTGAAAAGTATTGGACACGTATTTTTTCTTTTTTCACGTGGTCATAAAATTACGGAGATATATTGAGTTGAAATGGCGCATGACGTCACTTGTAGGTCATTTTATACCTACTTGTGACGTAGTGAGCCCCCACTCTCCAACTTTAATGAGTTTTAACTAAGTAATTTTTTGATATTTTGATAAAACAAAAAATACGTGTGTAACATTTTTGTATTACCTGTCTGACGGACAAAATAGAATTTCGTTTTCTTTACCCAGTATTATCTCCTATTGGCCCTAAATGACTCGTGCACGGAAATGCAAAAACAACGTCAACTGCTTCCGAAAAAGAAGTACGAACAACATATTTACGTAGGTTCGTGACCACGTTGGTGTTCCAACACCACAAATATCCCCATGCATGCAACTGAGTTGCACGGTCCTAATAAAGAAAATTTATCCGTCACTTTGCAA
Source organism: Cerastis rubricosa (assembly GCA_949152445.1). Taxonomy (NCBI): domain Eukaryota; kingdom Metazoa; phylum Arthropoda; class Insecta; order Lepidoptera; family Noctuidae; genus Cerastis; species Cerastis rubricosa. The sequence continues at coordinate 12,831,335 of OX424535.1, forward strand.
TTGTGATTGGTATTTTTTCCTGCATACAAAAAACCGTCTAGCCATGTAGTGAGCGGCATTGAGTCCCCTATACATGGTGTTGTTTGGCTCCAAGCCGTTGCCCCGCGGGTCTCCACACTCGTATGTATGGCACAGGAAATCTGAACTTCCGTCCGCCTAGGATATTCACCTGGCTAGACAATGAATCGCTAATAACACATTGTCTGAGCGTCTGTCTGTCGTTAAACCTAATGTATGCGTAGCTACCCGTCAATTATGGTCTAGTGATTTAGTGCGCTCTTTTTCTGCAGGTCGACCTGAATGGATGACGTCTGTGGGTGGGAACAGAATAGGGTCGTTAGGGCACTCGTCATTGGTTGTGCGTCAGTTACGCGCGCCGGCCTAATAAACATCAGGAGTCACGCGCGAGCTTTTCACACAATTTCAGGCGTGCAGCCGAATGTAGGTAACAAAGATTTGACGGGGGAACATTAAAACTCCAAACACGTATGGGGTTTACTTATAAAAAGGAAAACATTAGCCGCCTTGTGCTCGCCGCTATCTCGCTTTTAATTTTATATGACGTTCAGAGATAAAATAAATGGAAAATGCACTTCTTAATTTTGAATGCATTTTATTTATTTAAAGTTGAATTCCATGGTAGTAATAATTCCCATACATTATGAGCTAGATAAACTCCCATGTTTTTCTGCGTAGTAAGTCTTGAAACAAGTTCAAATATCCTGTAGTTAGTAGACTTACACTGAACTGATCCGGCTTATACCCCATTATTAACTCGGATATGAATGTAATATTGTTTGGATTAACATATCCAATTCTAATTAAATATTATATCGTCTGGCGTTTTACTATTATAGCAGAATTAGGTCTACAGCAGAGCATAACGTAGGGTTATCGAGAAATATTTATGATATCTCCATTGGCGATTTGTTTTCCTCGTAAAACTCTGTTGGTGTTCGCTCCTGGCTAATTAATCTGGAATGGAAACTGTATTGAATCACTATCCCTCCCATTATGGAATCAAATGCGAAAGCTGTTCAAGAGACCAAGGTCTTTGCAATACGTGATGAAAAACTATTATTTATCACTTCTCTTGTCTTCATATCCCATTTCATTGTTACAGGTGCCTCTAATATCCAACGACGGTAAAGCGGGTTTGGGAGCCGGTCATGGCCCTCCACCTGCCCCTCTTAGCAAGAACAAGCTGGGCCCAGCAACCATGCGCCTGGCAACCAGGACCAAGATGTTGAAACCACCTGCCAAAGCATTCCAAAGTATTTTAGATGACGAAGAGGCATCAGATTGATTACGAGTACCAAGATAACATGACAGTGACATGTATGTGTGCCAGTTATAAGGTTCAATTTTGATTGACACTTGAAACTTTTTAAAGTGTTGCCTGGTTGTTTATTTTCACTAAAGATAAATTATTTGTAATTATTTGTTTTTAACTCAATATAGTTCAGATAATTTGTATATTTTATGTCTACTATATGCTCTAGGACAGCATAATGCTGTAAATATGAATTACTTAATTACAGATCAAGGCATTCGCCAAAATCGAATTTAATAGTAGATAACTATTTGTGTTTATAATATTCTTATTTATTTATTGTCTCAAAGGAATAAATTTAAGTTACCGTGCTTGTTATTTTTATTTCGGAGGGTAGTTAAAAGTTTTTTTGATGCTGTCGAAAATAGTAGGTAGGTAAGTAGATCTATCTCCATCTATCTCACCCTGGACACTTGCTTACTGGAAAATGGCTTGAATATGGTTTAAATGTATAGAATAAATTAGGATACATTTCTCAGTCGTCAATCAATTGAAACCCGAAGTGGAGTGCGCTTGCCAAGGAATTCCCAAGAAACGCTGGCATTGCATTAGGTCCTCGTCTAAAAGCTGGCTCGAAGAATCGTAGGTAACTGCTACAGCAATGAAAAACTACAGTATGTTAAACTATGTGAAGTTATCTACTGAAGTGAGTTCACAGGCCTCACTCCCACAGCCTGCACCAGAGTCTATCATGGCCAAAGAATTTTAATCCGCAAATAAAAATACTTAAAATTAATTATAGCTAACTAAACCGAGCACGATTAGCGGGAAAATATAATTGCTTTAAAGCCGACTGTCGTACTCACTTGTTATACGATTACAACTACTATTTAAACCGTCATACCTAACTTGTAAAGGAAGCTGACAATTACATAAATATCTACAATATCTAAGGGTCTATTTAACTTATTGAACGCGGAGTCGCGCAAGTGGCAGCTGCCCAAGCATATCATTTGTGTTTCACATTAGACATGTAGAAGGAGAAATAAGCGCTGTCGATTGAGGAAACTCCGCATTATAGTCAGCTGGCTAATAGCTGCGAAAGGTAACAATTAATCTAAGTTCCCCAGGAATCGGACTAAATGACAGGCAACACGTTTGCAGTGTTTCCTAGAAGTGCGAGGTGCGGCGCAGCGGCTACGTCCTGTCAAGTCGCCGCTCGGCAATTTTGTTGCCGATAAAAAATATGTTGAGTGACAATGCTTAGCGGTAGAAAGGTTCCGTAGATGAATAAATACAGAATTGGTAAGTTGGATGAAGTTTTCTTATAAGAGGCGACTAAGGGACTTGCCAGAGAATGGGCAGCAGCGTTCTCTGTGCTTTTTTAACAACCGTACTGCGATCGCTAACACGCCTGCCAAGCGTGGCGTTTATGGGAAAACTCCCCTTTTTGGGGGAGGCCTATGTCCAGCAGTGGACGTCTTTCGGCTGAAATGATGGTAAGTTGAGGATGTGAAATACTTCGTCTAGCTGGATGTTTTTTCACAGTGACGACAACTATTACAGTTTGGTCACCGTCCGCAACCATGAACAATGGATACGGTGGCGCTTCAAGAGGACCTGAAGGAAGTTAGATTGTACCACCGTCTCATGGATAACCGAAAATGGAAACGTCTAAAATATGTTGTTTAAACATAAGCACCAAAAAGCTTATGTGAATCTTGTTGAAAGTTTTAGGAAGCTACTTTTCAAGACCTTCTTGGACCCTCCATTTTTAGCAAATTGTAGTTTAAATTACTTTGCTACAGGTACATACAACTGCATTCTATAAGTACATTTATATTATGCAAAAATATACTAAGTGCATAAAATGCAGTTTTTTATTGTCGTTTATTCATTTTTGTAACTTATTTTTTTTACATTTTATAGTAAATATAAAAAAAAACATGTAAAAATATAAAAAAAAAAAAATATATTATTTCTGGATTCCTTTCAAGAAAGGCCATTTTACCGGTTACGAAACTAGACCAAAAATGCTAACAGATAGATTACGAGTATGTACCAATGCATGAACATTTTATCACCTGCACTTATCAAGGTAATTTTAATCAGCTAAAAATATATTCATTAAAATTCTTTTCAGTGAACTAATTAAAATTCTGACATTCTTAATTTTTATTTTTTATAAAAAAAATACGGTGTGTCCATGAACTTGTTAAAAATACTCCAGATTACCACGGTGAGCCCAGGTGGTAAATTAGTCTGCGAATAACTAAACTGCATCGTTAACATTTTGTTAATAACATTATCTAGTTTTTCTGACTAAAACAATTACGTAGATCACTTTTGAAAACCCGTGACTTTTGTCGCTGAAGTATCTACATTTAACTATGTTATATTTTACATTCTATTCTTTCCATTATATGTATATCTATTTATAAAAAAAATACCAGCCTATAGCTGTCCTACTGTAGGACTAAGGCTTCTTCTCATGCAGAGAATGCAATGTACTCACACCCCACGGTTGCTCATGGCCGACCATCGTGGATTCAAATTCTGGAACATTTTATCACCTGCGCCCTGTATGACAGGAACCAATATTACATTTGTTGCCACGAACCCTAAACAGTGGTTTATTTCAATGGACAGTAATCATTCGCATTTGTCGTAATACATTCTAGAAAATAATTATATTGCCACTGCTGATGAAGGAAATGCAACTGATTGCGTGGTTTCGAAATCATGACTTCATTTGAAACAATTTAAATGGTAAAAATGTACTTTTTATCTTTAAAATAGCTCAATATAATACTTGCTTACTTAAGTATTTGCTTATTTCAAAGATTTGAGCTTTTTGATTTTTAAACAAAATACCTGGAATCTGTTAAAATTAAAATGTCATAACTCCGATTTTAATGACTTGAGTGTACGATGGGAAAAAAACTTGCATAACAGTCAATATTTCTGATCATCACTCCTGAAAATGTTTCAGTGTATCATAATGAAGATGATCAAAAACAAGACAAATTCCTTTTACATGTGACTTCATAGAACACTCTTTCAGGGTCTATCTTCGTTTCAAGAGCTACAAAGCTTACTATGAGCATCAATCAGAAAAGAGGACGAAAAAATTATTTAAGTATATAAAAAGCCCCACTTTATAATCATTTATTCGTATAATTTTACCTGTAAGTAAATTAAATTATTCATCATGAGGTAAGTAATGGATGAATGTATAATCGTTGTACTTAGAGATTTTACGACCAATTATTTTTAATACTTCCCACCTCATAAAATTTACACCGTATTTGATAACGTCTGCATTTATTAATACTGATAAAAACATACTAAATCTTGGTCCTAATTAAAACAGCAAAAACTAACTTAGCTAACTACACTAACTAAACTAACTTAACTTAGACTGTCTAGGTTTTATTTCTACGATTTCTTTTCCTTTAATTGGTGATGTTATTAGCATTCAACTCTCTAAAGTTCCTCTTATTAGCCGACAATTCTTTAGTGTAATGGCGTACTTAATAGGCAAGACTTGATTATTGTGATGTGGGAAATCAGTGTGCGGGCTGTGGGCACTGTGATGGCGGTCGGTGTTGCTCGCGTGTGGGCATCGCGACACGACGACATGCACTTTCATACTACGTGATTAAGGCACGGAAACGCCGGGCGGCTTTCGATGGTGGCATGCACGCGAATACCTACTGCTGCACACTGGCCGCATAAAAAAAAAAACAATAAAATTGATTTTAAAAAAAAAGCTCCACTGATTTCGAATTTAGTTTTCACAATTTGTTCTTTTTATGAATATGGTGTTTCATGTAAGTTGACTTGTTTTAATTTACAATTTCTTGGCTAACAAGCTAGATAACTAGGTATATGTTAGGCTTGCAGACATCATTAATAAAAGATGCAGAAATAGGACTGCAGCATTTGCTTTCTAAAATATAGGTACAACTTATGGAAATAAGTACAAAATATACGCAGTAGCCAGCCGCTTTCCCACGCACTGCGGGAATTCTCCAATGATAATTTCTTCAAAGAATTAATTCGATTTTAATTATAAAACAGTGGGTCATCCACCTATAAATGGAGTCTGGGGGAGGCCGAATATCACCCCCGTGTCCCGGTGCTCGTAAACAACGGGTTTTATTTCATTTCGATTCGCATTCGACATTATGCTGCATTTATTTAATTATCGTCGTTTGTTTAAATGCCTGTGAAAAGGAGCGAAGGAGCCAAATGGTTGCCCGAGACGAGACAAATGATTTCGCAGAAGGATTTTTGTGTTAGTCACTCCAAATGACCAGCACATTTAGGTAGGTACGGTTGGGAACGCTTGCATCAGCAGAAGTTCTGAAAAATCTTGATGATTACGTCATTGACATAGATAGGGGTCAGCTTTTTGTAATGATACAGTTAGCGGGAATTGTTTGATGTTAGGGGAATACAAAACTTTTATTGACGGCACGGTTGGCGCCGTGGTTGAGCGATCGACTGCTGCGCTGCTTGTCGCGGGTTCGATCCCCGCACGGAACAAATATTATGGCCTACAGATAGTTGTTCCGGGTCTAGCTGTTTGTGTACGTGACTTTAAAAGTTTGTAAACGCACCATCGATACAGGAGAAATTCCTAGTGTGGGTCCATCAACTAGCTGAGAAATACCGATATCTTAAGGAAAGATTGGATGTCGAAGCTTCACACTTACTGACTGACCATCCTTAAGACGAATCGGTATTTAACTCTCAGTGGCAATCATAAGCCTTAAGCCTGGCAGAGTCTAAAGGAGTGTGTAGATAGAACAAGCATGTACCTACTCATATATTATTATCGCTATAAACTTGCTGCAACCACCAAGCATAAAAAATAAGTACCTCTGCATCCTGCTGGATTCCCTATGAGGTGTTGCCATAGGACAAAATATGTTGTTAACAGCGACTCAACTTATATTTAAAACAAATCAACTTTTATCTACAATTTGTAGAAATTTCCGGAGCAAATCTATAATAAATTACTAATATTGGATAATATTAGAAATCTGAAGAGTTAGTTTCTATAATTGAACGCGCTAATCTCGGGAATTACTGGTTCGAATTGAAATGAAACATTATGTTAGTGTTGGATAGCCAGCCCATTTGTCGAGGAAGGTTAACATCACGTTACGACCAATAGGAGCGGATTATACTTAATTGAAAATAAAAAACAAAAACGGGGAAAATGTGACGCAGACGAAGTTGCGCGGGTCTGCTAGTACCAAATAAACGTTTTGGCGATCAGCAGTGGTGGAAATTCATAAAAAAAAACAGTTTTTCTAAATGAATACAAAAACATAGGTAATAGGAGTTAGGTCACAAGCTTGCGGCTAACCGGAAAGCGGTCACTACTGCCTTTTTTTCTCATCCAGAATAAACTTAAATGTTTTGTGTGCCAGTTGCCAGTAAGACTCCACTGACACCTTTTAACCAGCTCAACACGGAAAGCAGTAATGCTGATTGGTTACTGCAAAATGCGGAACTACTTACCCAGACCATTATGTATGTATTTCACAAACATCCTTACTCATTCTCCTACCCTTTCCCCAATTTATTTGGGGTCGGCGCAGCATGTTTTCATCTTCCATACTTTTCTATTACTTGTCATCTCATGAGACACCTCCTTTCTCGTCATATCATTCTTAACACAGTCCATCCATCGTTTCTTTGTTTTCCTCTGCTCACAAACATCATTACTACTATCAAAAATTATAACGCTTGAACGTCCATGCTTAATAAATTTGTATGTATGGACGTTCAAGCAGTTTACATTAGGTAAGTATTTACTCATCTCTTAGAGCAGCAGACCGGCAAAATTGTGTAGAACAGTTTTAGCGGCGCCCTACCCGACTACATACTCATTAGCACTTTCCAAAGCTTTTCCAGGTGAATGTGTAAGGTCAGGGTGACCTCGTCGGCACCAGGTGGCGCCACGGGCATTAGTTATGCGCGGCGGGTGCGCCGTCTGCCGCGCTTCCTGTCACCCCACCACCCCACTACCCGCGCTCTGCGCCCCCCATGCGACCAGAGGCGAAACTCATCTTGTCTTGTTTTAGTTAATTAATTTTGTGGCCTATTTTAATAACGTCATGCCAGTAATCCCTGAAGGGTAGGCAGAGGTAAGACCAAAACCTACTCAATCTTTTTTTTCGGGGAAGCCAATGGCACTTTTTAGGGCTGTATTTTTTTTTATCTTCTAATTTTCTATTAAATACGGTAATCCAATTTATCATAATGTTTTGTTATTTACCAAAAGTGTAATTATAATTAGCACAATTACAAATACTTATATGTTTTTAATTTAAAGTTAACGCAACTCCGGCCACCAAGATACAGGGGCAGCCTAGTTTGGGGACCCTGTTATCTATTTTGTCAAAATAAAAACTTGTTACCGATATCCCTAATGATGTTAGACTAAGAAAATTACTGTAGGTAACTATGGTTCAATAAATTTATTCTTATTCTTATTTGTTGAGGAATATCTTGTACGTAGGCAATGTATTTGAATTTAAAATATTGATTGAAAAACCTTACACCTTTATCACGCTTAAATCAAAGGATTTTATGTTCATTAATTGGAGGTGTCTTGTCTTTTTTGAAGAATTGATGATGTTTTGATTGAAAAATGTATTGATTGAAATAAAACAATTCAAAACATTCGCCACGCCCGTCTTTGTTGAATTGGATCTCAAGTTTCCGTCGATCAGTGTGTATAATTTTCATGGAAAATGTTTGACAAATGTCCGTAATATCCATCAACAATTTTCCAAAACACAGTTTCAGATATCGTTACTTGAAACTAAACAGGTAAGTCATCATCATTTGCCTTGTTTTTTCCCAAACTATCTTGGGGACGGCTTCCAGTCTAACCGGATGCATCTGAGTACCAGTATTTTACATAAAGCGACTGCCTATCTGACCTCCACAACCCAGTAACTGGTTAATACGATACCCCTGGGTAAGAATGGATGTCAGACTTTTGACTTCTGACTACACGTAACGACTGTCAAGGATCTACAAATGACAGCCGGGACCAACAGCATAACGTGCTTTCCGAGGCACGGAGGAAACTCGGTATGTATTTATGGTCACCCATCCACGGACCAAACTCGGCAAGCACAGCTTAACCTTAAAGATCGACCCGTACGGCTGTTATTATTTAGCCACTTTGTGAAAACAATATCGAAAGATCTTTTTTCTACTTTAGTTGACTGCGTGTGCGCTTTAGATAATTATGTTAATACGTGGTTAATTACCCTCCGATCAACATTTTAATATTATCTGAACTAACTGTCATGCATACCGTCCTAGTCTTATCTCAATTATACGTTGGAGTTGACTTCAAGACTAACCTAGTGGTCTAGTGCAACTGTGCAACTGATAACTTGATTAATAAGATTAGACCGGCTTGTTCAGGCTTTCGACTCCCCGTGACGACGGCGACGCGGCGGTTAAAAATTAAGTAGGTACCTAGATACTTAAGTACTGGTCAAGTGTCATTAAAACATTTTCGTCCACGGAAATTACGGTAAAAACACATTTACGAAATTTTTGGATTATACTTAAGGCAAAAATATAAAAAGTGATAATATTACATAAAATAACTTAAAACAAAATTAAACAAATTGTACGACCGGAAGTTATTATTACCAGTTTTTTTACAATAGCGGTTGAGGCAAAAAGGTAACAGGGTTGAATTTAGTTTAAATTTCATCTAATAGTTCTTTGTTATACAAGAGTGCAAAGTTGCTTTTTAACCGCGTGTTCAATTTTGATGACCGAGCAAGCGAAGGATTCTAAAATTGAATCACGAGCGCAGCGAGTGATTCAAAATTAGAATCCTGAGCGTTAGCGAGGGAATCAAAAGAGCACGAGGTGAAAAATCTTTGCACTCGAGTGCAACACGTAACTTTTCATTCCACCTCAGCGAGGAAATGACCAAATGCAAAAAAAAAAACGTTTACAATCACAAGATAGGTACACTTTTATTTCAGTTTAGGTATTAATTACTACATTATGACAGGTAAGTATTACAGAATAATCTTTAAATTATAACAAAATAATATTACGGTATAATTAACAATGACGTGAAAAAATGCCGCGTAAAGAACCGCGTACAAAGCAAATTGAAAAAAGAACACCAAGAAGGTTCCGAGTCTGAGTTTTTAACAAATTAAAAAAAAGTTGTATGATATATTCGGCACCATAGAGGTAGCAGTAAATAGGTTTAAAGTTTTTTTTTTAATTCACAAACTTAGTGCACACGATGTTCTAAATTCAATTTACTTTATCCTCTAGAGAATAAAAACGGCTTTTCCACTCAGATATTGAAGATTAAAAATACTCTTTCCGAGATGGTGGGATGAAAAGGCTATTTGTAACCTATTTACACGAAAATTAAACACTTTATAGCAAATCGTGAAAAAAAATCAATTAATGTTTACATAAAATACGTCTGCAAGCTTTATACTTGTATTTGGCGCAGCACTTTCATAGGAATTTGATCTTTCCGAGAAAGAAATAAGGTGTACAATCGCGTAACTCAATAAAACACCGACTCTCAAACAACAACACAGTCATTTGAGTCATTCGCACACAATAAACGCAGCGCTTATCTTGTTTTTTATGCACACTAGCACACGCCGTACGCCGCACGCTGCTTAACGCTGACACCGTGCATCGTAATTTAATTTTTACTTTGACAATATTAATTAACGCTCTAATCTGTTTAATTTTGGGGGATTAAGGTTTGGATTTATATATTTCTCATTATTAAATGAATTTAAATACTGTTACATTTTTGCCGTAAGTAGTGTTTAAGATTTTTTGACTTTCTTGATTTTCTGTGAAGTCCGGAGCAGAATTTGTTTAATTTTCATAATAATAGTTAGACATGGTGATATAAATCATTATAGCACTATTTTTGTCCTGTTAATATTTTTGCCTTAAGTACGAAGTCAAATTATAAGATTTAAAAAAAAAATTGAATGTTCCGTGGACAAAATATGTTTAATTTTCTGACCTACTTATAGCAATCAATCAATCTGTTCTACAAATACTCCAAATAAACATACCTGTTTATTTTTTTTCCCACCAAGTTAAATAATTTTAAACGTTTTTTTTAAAAAAAAAAACATACGCGGAGGTGAACTTTTCGCGGGATACAGCTTAATATACTCTCCTGACAAACCCTACACATTCAATGAAAAAAATCGCTGTTTTTAATTAATGCAAAGTTAGCCTAATATTTGGCGGACTAGTTTACATTTTCTTGAGTTTAAATTGACAAATAGGTACTTGTCAATTTAAATTGACAAATAAGTACTTGTCAAATTAAACTCAACACACACTTAGGTACCTAAGTGAGTCACAGTAGGTAGGTAGGAACAGTACCTATTCATTATTTTTAGATTAGGTATCAAGCACAAGGTAGACAGATTCGGAAGGAGAAAGAGTCTTTGCCCAGCAGTGGGATGCTCGACATGCTTGAAAAAAAACAGTTTCCCACTCTACCATGTCTTTATTTTACATTTAATAGCTTTTGTTGGTAACTCTGAAATCTTACAGGAAGCTAGAAATAACATCATTACCTATTTAATGAAACTAAGTGTTAAAAACTTTAATCTTTATTCCTGTGTAAGTAGTTAAACAGTTTGAATGTTAACTACACACTGTTTACTCACCACTTAAATGTAACATTGACTTGAAAAAAATAACGATGTGAAGTTGTTTACACAGTATTATACATGCTTAAAAAGAGAACCAAAAAAATACGTCTAGACGAAGTAAAATAAACGCATTTTATTTTTACAATACCGCGTTAACGGCGGATAAGTATCTACCTAACTTTTTGCAAACCGATATTTAATAACGTTACAAAAACGTATATAACCTCAAAAATAACTTGATTCGTCTAAACAATGTTTAAAATTAGGCGATAAAACACTAAACAGTGCAGGACGCGACCTCCCTGCCTGTTTACTTACGTCTCGAATACGTTTTCCCTGCCGACAGACAAGTAAACATTAGAAAATCGAGTCTGTTTGCATAAGCTAAGTACTTATAAAGAGTTATAGTCTCTTAAGCATGTTTTAAATGTTAAATGTATGTTGTTCAAATAAATCGTGACTGATCCTGAGCTCAGTCAATAGACTTCTGATCACTCTAAAGCGCTGATGATATTTTCCAGATGCGCGGAGTTGCCAGTCGGTTCATAAAATTCTGGGGAAATTACCCTCATGTTTACAGAATGATCGCTTTAAAATATGGTTCTCGTGTAAAATCTTTCAGTTGCAACGTTAAATAAAGATGTTGATGAAAATTGTTCTGAGATTTTTAAAGCTGCACATAAGAAAAGTTCACCTTGCATGCATCTTTTTATTCGCATTCCACAGTTACGCAAAAAGCAAAATGCTAGGTAGGTAGATGTTGTACGCTGGCACATACAAAATGTTACAGTTCTGAAGCGTTTCACTCAGTGAAGTGTTAATTAAATGATGGGCTTAAAAAATAGCTTCTGTTGCAGCATTGACACAAATAAGTGACCTATCTGTTTCTCTAGAATCGATCAATCTATTAGCCATCTAATTTGATTGAACCAATTAAAGGTTGCTACTCGAAAATAAAATCAAGCCTAGACAAATGACAATAGTTTTCAAACCGTTTCTACGTCGATTTTCACATAACATAGCATCACGGCTGCAATCCCCGAAGGGTTAGGCAGAGGTGTACCTAATAGTATACCTACATTTCACCAGTAATTGTAATAAGGGGCGAGCTTATTGCCACCAATCGGGCTCAAATCCAGACTCCGTGGCAGCTACTGGGAAATTTGTGATGTGGAAAACAACAATGACGATTTTCATTTTTTTTTTACTTTTCTTGTTTTCCTTCATCCCCGATAGATGTACTTACATTTTGTTCTACTCTCTCCGTCAGCTTCAATAAAAGCTCTAAACAGAGGTCGGTCATGTTCATGCTAGTGTCAATATTTACAAGAAAAAAAGCACCGTTCGAAGTATCAAGTGCTCGAAAAAAACTCAACACTAGAAATTAAAAATATCTACTCGTTTAAAATACAATATTTTCTAATTTTGTGAATTTATTAATTTCTATGGATGATACTGATAGTGCTTGTTGCAAACAATTAAAAATAAAATCCTGTAGAATAATTGTATTTTTGATTCAAAAGTCTACTTATTTACGTTACGTGAAACGGCAAAACTCGTGCTAGGGCCTCAGTTGGTAGATCAATTCAATCAATCGGTAAACTAAAGTAATTGATTTCGTTTTCATTATTGCCTATCCTAAAACTACAATTAAGTATCAAAAACCCTTACATTCATTCGACACAATAATGAATGGACCACGAGCACGACCCGACTCCTGCATAATACATAAGAATCTATTGTAAATATGTACTGAGCGGTTGTCACAATAGTCTGCGTTGATCGTGCGTATGCAACAGGTGCAATCGGGGTCGAGTCGTCTGCAAGTGTCCCTGAGGAGTCGCGGTGTACGCAACGCTACCTACGATTTATTGCCAAAACCAAATACCTTTGTACCTTCTCAGTTACTCAATATACGAGTACATACGGTATTGGAGGGTTACTTGTTTCAATTTACATTTCTAGATAGGTTCCCAAATAATTCAGGAGCTCATGGCTAAATAATAACAGCCGTTTCGGTCGATATTAAGTATTCTTAAGGCCGCGCTTGCGCATGCGCGATTTGGACCATTTCCTCCGCGCCTCGGAAAGCTGGACAAGCCGTTGGTGTCGGCTGTGATTTGTAGATCTTTGACAGTCGTTACAGGTAGTCGGTGGCCCAAAAGTCTGTCAATAAGGGGGTTCCAAGGGGTACGATATTACCCAGTACTAAATGGATTGTTGAGGACAGATGGGCAGTCGCTCCATGTAAAACAAAGTATTCAGCTGCATCCGGTAAGACTAAGAAAAGCGGCGACGGAAAAGAAAAGTGGTGGTTAGTTTTGCTGCAGTGGCCCAAAATCGGGATTTACGCCCGGTTGATGGTAATAGGCTCACCCAAAATTACATGGGACACCTCTACCTCCTCTACTCCTTCGAGAACTACAGGTGAAAAGTTTTATTATGTAACCTTATATTTTAAAATTGCGATTCACCATTTAGAGCTGTTCTTGATAATTCGAACTGACATAAAAAATCAACACATTATAAACATTTGCTTCTTGGGAATTGTTTTTTTTTTTGCATAGTAAGTAGATTATCGAATATGAAATGTTTGACGATTATGACAGCTTTTCAGTCAAATGTGTGTTTGTCAGATAGAAGTATAACTATGCCGAGTCAACTGCCTGGCCTTTTTCCAAACTATATTGGGGTTGGCTTCCAGTCCAACCAGATAATATACGAGGTACTGCCCCTTAGGAAGACTGGATGTCAGACTTTTGGCTGCTGACTACTCGTAACGACTGTCAAAGATCTACAAATGACAGTTGGGACCAACGGCCTAACGTGCTTTCCGAGGCACAGAGGAAACTCGGTATGTAATTTTGGTCACTCATCCATGGACCAACCTTGGCAAGCACGGTTTAACCTTAAAGATCGACCCTTGCGGCTGTTATTATTTAGCCACGAGCTCTTCACCAAGTATATGTATGCCGAGTACAGAACAGAAATGTTCTGCCAGATCTTATGTAAGTACCTAACAGCTATTTATTCACCTCACTCCCATCCTGAAACAGGGCTGAGCTGCCGACATATTTAGTATTACTGGCTGTTAGTTTATACAAAGACCTGCTCACAATAGCTCAGCAAGCATTAACTCAAGATCGATATCCCTCGAAATCCAGATTCGATTCCGGGAAACGTGTGCCTATTTCACGTTGATCTGCAATATCGGGGTGTGAATCATTCCTATACTAAGCGTAGTTGATTCAGAGAAATCACTGGATTTGTAGACTTTGTAGTGCGGTATTCTGCCTGCCTTAGAACTCTTATAATATCAGCAAGAGTAATTGCGTAACACGCTCACAATCCCATTCTATTTTAATTTGAACAAAAATATTCATAGCGATATTTGTCGTGAAGGGATTTTTAAAGAATTTCCTTCAAAATCTTTGGTTCTTTACGGGAGTTCAATTTTTTAGGCACATTTTTCATGAAATTCGCTAGTCTTGATAAAGCTTAAAGTCGGACAAGGCTTGCGAATTACTTTATTCATAACTTTTTGAAATTAGAATAGATTCTAAACTAAAAAGTTAAAAGAACTTCTTGTAGGCGAAGCAAGTTACGAATTCTCATGTCGCTGGAACCACCAATGACAGTCACTGATACGCATTACGAATCCAGCAGTCATATTTTATAAGTCATTACAACAATAGACAGACAATGTGTCATCATGCACCTAAAAAAGAAAGAAAAAATAAGTGGTCGCTGCAAAAAGGTGCATTATCGAAGGACAAGAGCACGCTGGTGAATGGAGGTAGGCAGAACAGGTGTGTGTCAAGGTTACAGACGGCGTAACGAGTCCCAGAGGTGCGGCCGTCTGCCGAACGACCTTGGGTGTATAACCCGCCTTAGTCCCACATACCTACGGCCGCTAATCGAAAATCAACGTTTAAGAGGTTTCAGTCTTTTTATACCCAGACGCGTTGCAAGCTTATAATTAAAACAAAAATCTTTCCCAAAAGATTCTCTCCGTTTTTAAAAATACAATTGAACATGTATATCTTTTTTTTTTTTTTTGCCAAATAAGTAGACGCGTAAAAACTGACTTGGTGAATCCACTGAAAGATGTCTACATTCCGAATTTGAAATTAGAAAAACAATAGAATAGTTGAAATTGTTTTTGGTCTGACAAGCATAGAGCATTTGGCAATTAACATTGTTGTCTGCTGAGGTTAACTGAGGTTTCGTCAGTACCTATTAATAAGCACAGCATGCGTTTATACAGGCACCTACACTGCGTGACCTCTTGTAAAATCAGGTAGGTAAGTTTCTCCCAAGACAAAAACAAGTTCATATTCATTACAATTGCATTTAGTTGCTTATCTATCAATCTCCCTGAAAATTCTAAATTTCTCAACACATATTACGTGTACACATAACATATAAGTAAATGTTTGAGAAAATTTTAAATGCATCTAGACTTATTAACCAATGGCACTGTCTCTCTACTCTCCTCACTGTACTCTCTCTAATCAGTAGGTATTTCACCTTTATCTTCTTTTTGCTTAAAATCCATCATCTTAATGTCTCAGAATTTCTAACTATTTAAGAATCATTTTTTTGTTCTTTGTGTAACGCCGTCAATGGCTTCTAGTATTACAGCGAAGATTACAACTCGTCCATAGTACTACGCGAACGTCAATTTCGAAAAAAGAATTGTACTTCAAATTTGAATAAACAATAAACTCATTGGAGTCCTAGATAATACGAATATGTACTACCGCGTTCACTGACGGTCGACCACTTTTCACCCTTATTCTCTGAGCAATAAGGCTAAGTTTTCGACCGTCAGTGAGCGCAGTACCTAGTGCCTATTTCTAGTACATACTATGTCTAGCCTATTACTACTACTACACAGGTTTGTAAATACATTTCTCCTTTAAATAATAAAAGTGGGCTCGTCTTGTAGCGTAGTCCCTCAGACAGATAACTAAAGCCGCTTTTCAGCTTAAATCAAAAGGAATATCGGATAGCACAGCCACGGGTGGTAAATTCCATATCTTCCCGTGGGTGTCGTAAGAGGCGACTAAGGGACTTGCCAGAGAATGGGCAGCAGCGTTCTCTGTGCTTTTTGCAACAACCGTACTGCGATCGCCAACCCGTCTGCCAAGCGTGGCGATTATGGCAAAACCCCCCCCTTATGAGCGCAAAAAAAAAATGGCCCCTAGTACCCGGCAGCCCGTCTACCCTCGACTATGGTAGCGGTCGAGGTTACGGCGTGGCAAGGGGTGCGAAGAATCTCCGGAAGGGATCCGGCTGCCTATACCGACGACTCAACATATAACACGCGAACACTCCGGACCGACGAGAAGATAACGGAACTCGAGGAGGAATTGAGCAGGTTGCGATGGAGTATTGTAGGATTATCTGAAGTCCGAAGAGAGGGGGAGGACACGATGATCCTGAAATCCGGCAACCTACTCTATTTCCGAGAGGGTGACCGGCAGTCCCAGGGTGGTGTTGGGTTTATCGTCCACAAGTCCCTTGTGAATAACGTGGTGAAGATCGAGAGTGTGTCGACCAGGGTGGCGTACCTGATACTCAGAATATCCTCAAGATATTCGCTGAAGGTCATACAGTTCTACGCCCCGACCTCGGCACACCCCGACGACGAAGTGGAGACCATGTATGAGGATATCTCCAAAGCCATGCATGGTTTCAAAACTCACTTTACCGTTGTCATGGGGGACTTCAACGCGAAACTGGGCAAGCGCGACGGAGATGAGCTGCAGGTGGGGCAATTTGGGTTTGGATGTCGGAACCACCGGGGACACCAACTGGCTAGTTTTATGGAGAAGGAGGGCCTCTATATGATGAACTCCTTCTTCAAAAAGCGTGAGCACAGGAAGTGGACCTGGCAGAGCCCCGATGGTGCAACTAAAAATGAGATTGACTTCATCATGTCAACCAAGAAGCAAATGTTCAATGATGTCTCTGTGATCAATTCGGTGAAAACTGGGAGCGATCACCGCATGGTAAGAGGCACTTTGAACATCAATATTAAGCTTGAAAGGTCTCGACTGATGAAGTCTACGCTCCGACCAGCACAGATCCAGATCCAAAACCCCGAGAGCTTTCAGCTTGAACTCCAGAATCGTTTCGAGTGCCTAGGAAGCTCAGTGGACGAATGCAACGATGGATTCGTGGAAACTGTCCATACGACAGGGTCTAAGTTCTTCAAGACGCGTCGTACACAGAAGAACAAAAAACTCTCTGATCATACTCTCAAGCTCATGAAGGAACGACGTGAGATGATCCTGCAGTCTTCAGAAGACGCGTGGGAATACCGGCAGCTCAATAGACAGATCTCTAAATCCTTGAAGAGCGACCTCCGCCGCTTTAATACCGAGCGTATTAAAGACGCCATTGAGCGGAATAAAGGCTCAAAGGTATTTGCAAGAGATCTGGCTATTGGGCAGAGCCAGCTCACGAAACTGAAGACCGACGATGGCAGAATCGTATCCGCCAAACCGGAGCTACTGAGGGAGATCGAGAGCTTTTATGGGCAGTTGTACACGTCAACCAGGAAACCCGTTGTAAATCTAGCGAATGACCCAAGAGCTAGACTGAACCGACACTACACCGAAGACATCCCGGACATCAGCCTGTACGAGATTAGGATGGCTCTGAAACAGCTTAAAAACAACAAGGCACCGGGTGATGATGGAATTACGGCCGAACTTCTGAAGGCGGGTGGAAAACCGGTACTTAAGGCCCTTCAGAAGCTGTTTGATTCCGTCATACTCGAGGGGAAAACGCCACAGGCATGGTGCAGGGGTGTGGTGGTACTCTTCTTCAAAAAGGGCGACAACGCCCGGTTGAAGAACTATAGGCCCATCTCACTTCTAAGCCATATCTACAAGTTGTTTTCAAGAGTCATCACGAATCGTCTCGCGCGCAGGTTTGACGATTTTCAGCCTCCTGAACAAGCCGGATTCCGAAAAGGTTTTAGCACCGTAGACCACATACATACGCTGCGACAGGTTATACAGAAGACCGAAGAGTACAACCTGCCTCTCTGTTTAGCGTTTGTGGACTACGAGAAAGCCTTCGATTCGATCGAGACTTGGGCTGTACTGCAGTCTCTCCAACGGTGCCAAATTGATTATCGGTACATCGAGGTGTTGAAGTGTTTGTACAAAAACGCCACCATGTCAGTCCGACTTCAGGACCAGACCTCGGAACCTATCCTTCTGCAGCGAGGTGTGAGACAGGGAGACGTTATATCTCCGAAACTGTTCACCGCTGCACTGGAAGATATCTTCAAGGTTCTGGACTGGAGAGGGCTAGGCATCAACATCAATGGCGAGTACATCTCTCACCTTCGATTTGCCGACGATATAGTGGTCATGGCTGAGACCATGGAGGACCTCAGTACAATGCTCGATGACCTCAGTAGAGCTTCCGAAAGAGTGGGTCTTAAAATGAACATGGACAAAACCAAGGTCATGTTGAATGCCCATGTAACACCCACTCCTATCAAGATCGGAGACTCTACTATCGAAGTTGTAGACGATTATGTCTACCTGGGACAAACGGTCCAGTTGGGTAGGTCTAACTTCGAGAAAGAGGTCAATCGTCGAATCCGACTCGGCTGGGCAGCGTTCGGGAAGCTGCGTGGTATCTTCTCGTCCAACTTACCGCAGTGTCTCAAGACGAAAGTCTATGACCAGTGTGTGTTGCCAGTGATTACATACAGGACCGAAACGTGGCCGCTCACAATGGGCCTCATCAGAAAGCTCAAAGTCACCCAAAGGGCAATGGAGAGAGCTATGCTCGGAGTTTCCTTGCGTGATCAAATCAGAAATGAGGACATCCGCAAGAGAACCAAGGTTACCGACGTAGCCCGAAGAATTGCCAAACTTAAGTGGCAGTGGGCAGGGCACATTGCTCGCAGAACAGATGACCGATGGGGCCGAAAAGTTCTGGAATGGCGACCGCGAACCGGGAGACGATGCGTTGGAAGGCCTCCCACTAGGTGGACCGATGACCTGGTGAAGGTTTCGGGGATCCGCTGGATGCGAGTCGCACGGGACCGATCAATGTGGCGACACTTGGGGGAGGCCTATGTCCAGCAGTGGACGTCTTTCGGCTGAAATGATGATGATGATGATGATGGGTGGTAAATTGATATTGTCGAGTCTATCCATAGAGACGAACTATGACGAGCTACGCAGGGTTACCACGGGGCCTACGAAAATACAGATTCTCTTTTAAAATTTTTTAGGTTTCGTTCTTGATTTGATATAGTTCCCTTAATTACTGAATGACATTAATTTTTGGGAAATAATATCGTTCAGAAAATCAACTGAATTACAAGTTTTAAAAATAATATAAGAATATTTTATTATTTTTACAACTTATAACTGGATATGAATGTTGATGGATGGATGGTGTGAGGAATGATTTGACAGCGAAAGGAGTAAATACACTTATAATAAAAAAAAATGGTAAATAATATAATAATAGTAGTACCTATAGTATATAAAAATAATAGTATAGTAATGTCCTGTCGTAACTTCTGACAGGGGAGAGTGGAAGAAGAAATATCTTACAATTAATATCAATTTTATACTTAATATTATTGTTATTTGACTTAAGATATTTCTACCCGTAAGTACTTATTTAAATTCATCACAATATTGTGACTGTGGCAGTCGTCTGGTAAATACAACAAAATGTTTACCGTCTATAAACTGTGTAGTATTTTTTTACAGACAGACATTTATGATTTCAAATACTGTGGCTAGTTTACTTTTAATTGCGGGCTAACTAAAAGTACACAAGTTACGGTAAAAAAAAACGGTACGGTAAATAATACAGTAATCTACCACACAAATTAGTGTCATACCATAAATAAAAACCACTATAATTATGTTGCCATGACATAAATAATTACAACAAAGTTGACAGTAAATACTTGCACTTATGTACCGAACATTTGTACAAATCAATTTATTGCTGTACCAATTAGTCGCCCACCTGCCAACTGATTTACACAAATAAATATGTCGCAGTCTGATGATTTTATTCCGTTTAGACTTTCACCATGTGGGCAGAACATGGGTTTCGTGCAATGAAAACACACACACACTGTACACTGCTTTTATCGAACTAACAAATTACTTGAAATTAGTATCCAACACAATAACACTAGGCACCATGAATCGGGTTACAGTTTCGGGACGTCTCGACTCCGCGGTGGTCAGACTCAGCCTGTCCGCCTCGCTGGGAGCTCGAAACATCACGACTCTGTAGTAAGCGCGCTTAGGTGTGGGTAGACTGGTAAGTAGGTCGCTTGACCTTTGGCGCGCTTTCGATTCATAGTCAGTCTTGTATCCGTAATAATGACTCCGACTCCGACACGGCCATCCTGCTAGCACACGTCCTCGTGTGATGGGTACCCTGCAAACAAATACTCCACGACAGAAATTTGTTCCACTCGGTCACTCCTGACCAAACTTTAGATTCAACGGGGTGGTGGAAATAAGAACATTGTAGAACTAGCCGTTTCGTTTTAACCGAACCGATTGGAAATAATCGAAAATACAATAATGATAACCCTGGGCCATGTACCACAGTCGTTTGAATTAACCTTTAAAACTCTACTGCAACAAAAAAACTACCAAGCTTATAGAAACCGTCGTGTAAAGCCACTAACGCCACGGCTCTCTAGCCGACCAGCAATCGCATTGCTCTCACACATCCAGCGCATGGATCAAAACTAAAATTAGATCAAACAAACGATTAGGTCAATTAAAATGCAAGAGCAACCAAGTACCTCTTCTTCCATCTAATCACCACATAAAGCAGGAATCTCATCCGTGGCCTATGGGCAACACTCAGGCCCTCCAACAAACCTCTGTTTGTTTTACTACGTTCCTCAAGAACGTCGAGTCCCACATGCATGACTCTATGGTCTCCACAAGACCCGACCTCCGCCAGAGCCACCCGCGCACCGCGCATCCACGGACTACTATAAGCAGACACCGACTTCTAACGGACTACGGCTACGAAATGGCTACTGGTACGGTCTGACCATCCGAACCAAGATTCCACACTATCTCTCAACTCTAAATCATTTACTTCAAACGGTACTTGGCCCTCGGGCATTCTCCTTAACCCATCATGTGCATACTTGTAAGTACGCTTAGAACTTAATGATCTCAATGTGTAGCGATCCCCCTCTAGCACTTCGACTGGTACGTGACCCGCTGGCGTCTTGCTTAGCCTACCGCGTGCGTATCTGTAGGTAAGCTTAGAATTTAAAGCTTTCCGTGTTAAGGATAACCGTCTAAAACCTCAATCACTCTAAATAGACCTTTAATCTTTAACAACCCAAAATCACCAATCGCAAAACTTTTAAATTTCGCCATCGTTTCGTCAACTCGGCACACATGTCATTTTAAGCTAAGCTAACCCGTCACGTCTATACAAACCGTGTACCACCGGCTCGACACCTTAGGTATCGGATGTAATTCGGCTTGAACTTTACCGGAGTGAGACTTCGCTAATTAGCACGTAAGGCAGCTATTTACGAATTTTCAAACATACTGAGACTTTCCCGGGAACTAAGTATAATCGAAAAGCTTTTCAGTAGTCTTTTCAGCACCAAGGTGAACGATAAGAGTCTCGGAAATTACTGTTTACCGACCATCGGAGAACACGAGCTAAATACGGTACGCATTTAGACATACCATTGCGTTAAAAATGACGGTGAAAGACGCCTGGACGTAGCACTGATTAAGTCTTGGCTAGTCATTGCTAGTTCCATTCGTTGCGATAACAGTCAAAACCGATTGAAACTTGTTACCACTATTATGCCTCACCAAACGTACACAAAAGATTTTCGGTAACGAAAACTCCCTTGCCGTCATATTTGCAACAAAACCCCATTTAAAATCTCGCCACCTAACATGACGTTACTTTGTAAATAATTATCAAGCAAACATTGCAACAAAGTTTCGATAGGGTAATCGTTAATCACTACACAACATAAAATCTGTTCTGTACTGAATACTCGTGTCTGTACTATACCAGTCTTAGCAACAACGTGACTAATAAACTTGCCATTAAATTTCGATAGAAAACTTTCTTTCACCAACGAGTATTTAGAATCAGAATAATAAGTAAACCGTAACAACTCACCCCTGTGTTGCAACGTGCCTGCGATGTTGCTTGTACGACGCAGACATCAACGCGGCTCGGCACGCGCCGTCAGCAGGCCCGCTGCACACTGCCAGCACTCCATGCTACCACCGACGCACGTACGCCGGACGGCTACGTGAACCGGCATGACACTTTTGACGCACAGCAAGGGCTTCGGGGCCCTTTGTCGCTTGCCCGATGCCCGTAGCAACCGGCACAGGCAGCGAAAATACAATAATGATAACCCTGGGCCATGTACCACAGTCGTTTGAATTAACCTTTAAAACTCTACTGCAACAAAAAAACTACCAAGCTTATAGAAACCGTCGTGTAAAGCCACTAACGCCACGGCTCTCTAGCCGACCAGCAATCGCATTGCTCTCACACATCCAGCGCATGGATCAAAACTAAAATTAGATCAAACAAACGATTAGGTCAATTAAAATGCAAGAGCAACCAAGTACCTCTTCTTCCATCTAATCACCACATAAAGCAGGAATCTCATCCGTGGCCTATGGGCAACACTCAGGCCCTCCAACAAACCTCTGTTTGTTTTACTACGTTCCTCAAGAACGTCGAGTCCCACATGCATGACTCTATGGTCTCCACAAGACCCGACCTCCGCCAGAGCCACCCGCGCACCGCGCATCCACGGACTACTATAAGCAGACACCGACTTCTAACGGACTACGGCTACGAAATGGCTACTGGTACGGTCTGACCATCCGAACCAAGATTCCACACTATCTCTCAACTCTAAATCATTTACTTCAAACGGTACTTGGCCCTCGGGCATTCTCCTTAACCCATCATGTGCATACTTGTAAGTACGCTTAGAACTTAATGATCTCAATGTGTAGCGATCCCCCTCTAGCACTTCGACTGGTACGTGACCCGCTGGCGTCTTGCTTAGCCTACCGCGTGCGTATCTGTAGGTAAGCTTAGAATTTAAAGCTTTCCGTGTTAAGGATAACCGTCTAAAACCTCAATCACTCTAAATAGACCTTTAATCTTTAACAACCCAAAATCACCAATCGCAAAACTTTTAAATTTCGCCATCGTTTCGTCAACTCGGCACACATGTCATTTTAAGCTAAGCTAACCCGTCACGTCTATACAAACCGTGTACCACCGGCTCGACACCTTAGGTATCGGATGTAATTCGGCTTGAACTTTACCGGAGTGAGACTTCGCTAATTAGCACGTAAGGCAGCTATTTACGAATTTTCAAACATACTGAGACTTTCCCGGGAACTAAGTATAATCGAAAAGCTTTTCAGTAGTCTTTTCAGCACCAAGGTGAACGATAAGAGTCTCGGAAATTACTGTTTACCGACCATCGGAGAACACGAGCTAAATACGGTACGCATTTAGACATACCATTGCGTTAAAAATGACGGTGAAAGACGCCTGGACGTAGCACTGATTAAGTCTTGGCTAGTCATTGCTAGTTCCATTCGTTGCGATAACAGTCAAAACCGATTGAAACTTGTTACCACTATTATGCCTCACCAAACGTACACAAAAGATTTTCGGTAACGAAAACTCCCTTGCCGTCATATTTGCAACAAAACCCCATTTAAAATCTCGCCACCTAACATGACGTTACTTTGTAAATAATTATCAAGCAAACATTGCAACAAAGTTTCGATAGGGTAATCGTTAATCACTACACAACATAAAATCTGTTCTGTACTGAATACTCGTGTCTGTACTATACCAGTCTTAGCAACAACGTGACTAATAAACTTGCCATTAAATTTCGATAGAAAACTTTCTTTCACCAACGAGTATTTAGAATCAGAATAATAAGTAAACCGTAACAACTCACCCCTGTGTTGCAACGTGCCTGCGATGTTGCTTGTACGACGCAGACATCAACGCGGCTCGGCACGCGCCGTCAGCAGGCCCGCTGCACACTGCCAGCACTCCATGCTACCACCGACGCACGTACGCCGGACGGCTACGTGAACCGGCATGACACTTTTGACGCACAGCAAGGGCTTCGGGGCCCTTTGTCGCTTGCCCGATGCCCGTAGCAACCGGCACAGGCAGCGGCTTCTTCGTGCGACTATCCGCTTCGTTTAGTCCTGGTTTCTCCCTGGTACGCAAGCATGGCACTTGATTTGCGGTAGCGATGAACTGTGACGTTTTTCTTTCCTTTGGTTTTTCACTACTCAGGTTAATGAGGGTAGTCGTAAAAGTTTCGGCACACATAAATCTAGCCTTGAACAATTATTTAAACTGGTCCCACGTCATACCTGGATAGGTTATCAGTGTACCGCAAACATTTTGTGTTCAAGGTAAATCTAGAAATTCGGTAGTACATTTTGGAGGTACACCGTAGATGGAAAATCTATGGCGCATTTTGCGAATGTTTAAGTAGGTAGTTTTCTTCCGTCTGTCTATTTAACTTCAAAAGAAAGACCACGTAACGATGATAACCTTCGTTTTCCGAGGCACACCAACTAATGACCACGGTACACCAATGTGCCGCGGAACACTATGTTACAGCACTATGTTACACTTTCTTACTCTTTGTTACACTTTGTGACACTTTGTGACACTTTGTTACAATTTGTTACACTTTGTTACACTATGTCACAGCTATGTGGATGCGGAGCCTTTCAACGCCTTTCTTAACGTCCAAATAAGCTGGATTCCTTCCATTGCACTTAACACGAAAAAAATAAAAAGTCACTTCATTCAAACTAGGCTGATAATCAGCACTTTTTGAACGTCAAAATTACAAGAGACAGTCCCCCAAAACGCCCGCCCTTCGCCACTTCCTAAGTGTTTTAGCTGGGAAGAAGAAGTGGCGGAACAAACTCCCCAGCAACACATCTGTCTGTTAGGTTAGAAGAACCAGATTTTACACAAAACAAGTCAGCGCTGGATGACGCATTACTAGCCCGCATAGCACTCTGTGAAATGTGGGTATTCTATTAGACAAGCGTGATGATATGTTATGTTTTGTCGGGATCAAAATCCGCACACACTTAACAAAAACACTAATTGCCAACACTAGCTTGCTATTCACTGGCTGAGTTTTAGTTCGTATCGCGAGTGCAATTATTCGTTTTGCATTTCAAAAAATAACCGTCACTGATTGTTATTGTCACTGTTCTCGCGTGTGATTGCATTAGCACGAATTGATCGCACTTCTGATGTCGCAGTCTGATGATTTTATTCCGTTTAGACTTTCACCATGTGGGCAGAACATGGGTTTCGTGCAATGAAAACACACACACACTGTACACTGCTTTTATCGAACTAACAAATTACTTGAAATTACAATCCAACACAATAACACTAGGCACCATGAATCGGGTTACAGTTTCGGGACGTATTGACTCCGCGGTGGTCAGACTCAGCCTGTCCGCCTCGCTGGGAGCTCGAAACATCACGACTCTGTAGTAAGCGCGCTTAGGTGTGGGTAGACTGGTAAGTAGGTCGCTTGACCTTTGGCGCGCTTTCGATTCATAGTCAGTCTTGTATCCGTAATAATGACTCCGACTCCGACAAATATATAAATTGGCATGTCTGTCTCGTCGTTCATTATAAATTAAAAGCACACACTTTGACTTGCAGTTAACACGTGATATTGCATCCAATTTGTATGATTACTGTGTAAACAACAGAAAAACGGACAATTCTTTAAAGTAGTGTCCATTTTTTTGTTTGGTTCAATTAAATAGTGCTTACTGCTTACGACATATAGTTAGGAACAGACATTTTTTTTGTTACAGACAACGTAAACAATGAAGTTTTTGTGACTTGTATTTTTTTATAGGTTGTTAAACAATGCACCAACTTTAAAACCACGTTTATATTTTTTTGAAGAAATAACGTAAGGATCTTTTATTTATTAGACTACTTATAGTAACATACTGGAGCTCGTGGCTAAATACGATCAGCCGCACGGGTCGATCTTTAAGGTTTAGCCGTGCTTGCCGAGGTTGGTCC
Source organism: Cerastis rubricosa (assembly GCA_949152445.1). Classification (NCBI taxonomy): domain Eukaryota; kingdom Metazoa; phylum Arthropoda; class Insecta; order Lepidoptera; family Noctuidae; genus Cerastis; species Cerastis rubricosa. Next base: position 12,857,477 of record OX424535.1, read on the forward strand.
ATGGACGGGTGACCATAATTACATACCGAGTTTCCTCCGTGCCTCGGAAACCACGCTAAGCCGTTGGTCCTGGCTGTCATTTGCAGATCTTAGACAGTCGTTACGAGTAGTCAGAAGCCAAAAGTCTGACATCTAGTCTTACCGGTGGAGGTATCGTATTACCCAGTTACTGGGTTGTGGAGATCAGATAGGCAGTCGCTTCATGTAAAATACTGGTACTCAGCTGCATCCGGTTAGACTGGAAGCCGACCCCAAGATAATTTGGGAAAAGGCAGGCAGATTATGATGATACATTATGACATCATCATCTGACTAGCCATTTCCCAACTATGTTGGGGTGGTATGTGGGTATTGATGGTGCATGATGACATTAAATAACATAATATCATCATCATTATCATTCCCTTGCTCTTATCCCAATTTATTTGGGGTCGGCGCAGCATGTCTTATTCTGACACAATGACATTAACATAAACCAAACAATATCATGTTAGATGACAGCGACTCAAAAATGTTCCTTTTGTAGAGTGACTGATACTTTCTGCCTTTTCAGGCTGTTTTTTTTCATTTTTTTATGTGCATTGGGTTTGCTCTTGACTCTAGTCTAGGTCTAATATATAATAGGTACCTATGAAATTGCCGTATTGCAGTACAGACTTTTTCAAACAAAAAAAAGTTTTGATTGGCTATGAGTTCTAAATTCAAATTAATTTTGTTTTAAAAATATGACATTCTATTTACAAAATCAGTCTTTTGTTTATTGATTAGCGTTGTATTTTCATTACATTTCAACATTTTTCCTCATAATGGATACTTTGAAATTTCGTGTAATTATGGAATATGAGTTCCGTCGTGGCACCAACGCGGCACAAACGACCCGTAACATCAACGACGTTTACGGAGAGAACTGTACAAACGAACGCACAACCCGTTATTGGCTTGCTCGGTTCCGTTCTGGGAATTTTGACTTGAAAAATGAACCTCGTGGTCGTCCGGAAACTTTGGTCAACAATGATGAATTAAAGGTGATTGTTGAAGCTGATGAAACTCAATCTACAGCTGAGCTGGCAGCAGCTTTTGATGTTAGCAATAAAACAATATTGGTCCATTTGCGACAGATTGGCAAGATAAAAAAGCTTGATAGATGGGTGCCCCACGAACTTAACGATCGCCAGCGCAACGTACGCGTCGAGACTTGCCTTGCGCTGCTTAACAGGCACAGAAATGAAGGAATTTTGAACCGAATTGTTACGTGCGACGAAAAATGGATTCTTTTTGACAATCGAAAGCGCTCAGCAAGTTGGTTAGATCCTGGTTCGGTACCAAAGCAATGTGCAAAACGAAAAATGACCCCTAGAAAGGTGATGGTCACAGTTTGGTGGTCTAGTGCTGGTGTGATTCATCATAGCTTTTTACAAAACGGCGAGAGCATTACTGCAGATGTGTACATTGAAGAACTGACCACAATGATGGCGAAACTCGCACGTCTGCAACCAGCTTTGGTCAATCGGTCGTCTCCACTGCTACTTCACGACAACGCGCGGCCCCATACTGCACAACAGACCGTCTCTAAGCTGCATGAGTTGGGTTTGGAAGCTCTCCCTCATCCGCCATACTCACCAGATCTTGCGCCTTCCGACTATTACTTTTTCCAAAATTTGGACAACTTTTTAGCGGGAAAAAAATTCAATTCCCTAGAGGCAGTACAAAACGCCTTTGAAGAGTTTGTTGTCTCCCGTCCAGCTGATTTTTTCAAGAAGGGCATCCATAAACTGCCACAGCGTTGGCAAAGATGCATTGATTGCAGGGGTGATTACTTTGAATAAAAGAAATAAATAAGTTCGAAAAAAAAAATACTTTAACTTTTTTCAAACAAAACGGCAATTTCATAGGTAAATACCTAATACGTGGGACACTCAGAAAGTTTTGCGAAACTAAAAAAAATTGTTCTATACGTACATATATTTTTATTAAATCTTTTCAAAGTACTTTCCACCAGCCTCTATACAAAGATTCATGCGCCTAAACCAGTTTTCAAAACACTTTTTCCAGTCCGCCGCAGACACCTCGTTTACAGCCTGCTCGAACCCAGCCAGCGCATCTTCCGGCGACGAAAATTGTATCCCTTTGAGCTGATTTTTTATTTTTGGGAATAAAAAGAAGTCACACGGTGCTAGATCAGGGCTGTAAGGAGGGTGACCCAGGAGTTTGACTGGCGTGCTGTCCAGGAAGTCCCTCGTTTTGAGTGCGGTGTGCGCAGGTGCATTGTCGTGGTGGAGCAGTAGCCCGCGGAGCCCTGTGTTTGGTCGCTTGTTGCTTATAACAGAGAAAACTTCTGGCAAACATTTGGAAGTATACCATTCGGCATTAATGCTTCTTTGATCCCGTAAGGGAATTGATACCAAGTGGCCAGTCAAATTAAAAAAGCTAGCGATCAAAATCTTACCCCCGCTTCTAGATCGCTTCACTTTGGTAGGCGTTGGCTCATTTTGAAACACCCAAACAGTCGACTGGCGCTTGGTTTCTGGGTCGTATTGATAAATCCAGGACTCATCACCTGTAACGATGTCGTAAACACGCCGAGACGAGCCTGCTTCAAATTTGTTAAGCATATCACGGCACCATTCCACCCGGGCCTGCTTCTGAGCATCGGTGAGGTTGTGCGGCACCCAGCGTGATACTATCCTCCTCACGCGAAGATGGCTGTGTAGAATCTCGTGAACGCTTCCCGATCCAATCTTCAATATGTGTTGAATCTCCTGATATGTAATTCGCCTATTGTCTTGGATTAAATTTTTCACTGCTAGCACGTTTTCTTCGGTAACAGCCGTCAAAGGGCGACCGCTTCTTTCGTCATCCCCCAAAGTTGGTCGACCGCGCTTGAATTCGTTATACCAACGATACACGGTTGCCTTGGAAGGGCCTTCATCCATGAATGCCATTTGAAGTCTATCGTACGATTCATCCGGTTTCAGGCGACACTTGAAATCGTATAAAATCATAGCTCTAAAATGTTCCCGGCGCAGATCCATATTTCAGTGAGACACAATACTTTGAATTAACTCGCAAAAAATGTGGAGGGAAATTTTGAAATTGGAACTTACTTATTTTTACTTATAAATAATCATATTTTCGAAAAACATAATAACTGGCCAGTCTCCCATATATAAAAACTTTTTTTCGCAATACTTTCTGAGGGGCCTGGTATATCTAACTCTTTACCACACATTTTCTAAAATAACTTTTTAATTATTCTTTTATAGTGTATTAGAGTGATGTAAGCAGAATAAAAGAGAACTGTTCAATTCGACGATTCGTGTAATAATGCCCATAATTAGTGTGTGCAGTTACAAATATAAGGTTAGGTGAGCTGCACACTACACCTCCCCTTTTTTTTTAAAAAAAATGTTATTATTACATTAGTGAGTACATAATGCATTTTTTTTTTACTTAACACAATACAACATCTAAGTAATACACTTTTAAGCCTAATATTATATAAAAAAAAACATCTTATCTTAGTATTTTAAGTTACAAACAGTTTTGTATTATTTTTATGAATTACATATTCTTTGTCATCTTTTAAAATTTTTACATTTGGTGATACATCTTCAATAACTCTGTATGGTCCTAAATAAACTTTATCTAACTTATTACCTACTTGATTTTTAATTAGAACTAAATCTCCACTCTTATATTTTAATCGATTTACATTTTTATCAAAATTAATTTTTCTTAATTCCTTACTAACTAATAAATTATTTCTAGCTTCAGCTTGAGCTCTTTGAAGTCTGTATTTTAGCTCCAAAGGGTATGAATCAGGATTATATAAAGGATCAACATATGAATTTTGTGCTATATTAGATGGTAAATTACAATTTTTTCCAAATACTAACTCAAATGGAGTGTATTTTGTCTCAGAGTGAATTGTAGTGTTAAAAGAAAAGCACCAGAATGGAAGCCAACTGCTCCAATCTGTTTTGTTGTTGTCACACTGAATCCTAAGATAAGCTCCTAGAACCTTATGAGTATTTTCCAAACCTCCTAGAGTTTCATGATGATAGGCTGTCGAATGCAGTTTATTTATATGCAACAAATTGCAAATCTCAGTAAAAACTGATGACATAAACTCTGTTCCCTGGTCTGTTATTATCTCTTTAGGGATACCATACCTGAGAATAAAGTTGTTTACAAATAACCTAGCTACAGAAACAGTATCTTTCTTTTCTAAAGGATAAGCTTCGACATATTTTGTTAAATCACACTGTAATGTCAGAATATACTTATAGTTTAAATTATCTACATCTAAAGGACCCATTAAATCTAAACTAACTCTTTCAAAAGCGGTGGATGCCGTGGATGTGATAACCATCGGCTCCTTCGTATGCCTATTGGAATGCTTTTGAATCTGACAACTTCTACACTTCTTTACGAATTCTGTTACGTCATTAGTCATTCCTGGCCAATAATAGTACTTCCTAATATTATTTAACATTCTGTTAACCCCCGCGTGACCACTCGTAGGTAACAGGTGGAAGTCATTTAAGATCACAGTTTTCGTGTCTTTGTCAGTAACTCTTGTCACATCTTTAATAACAAGTAGCTTAGGAATATCATTTAAATGACTCATTTCCTTTATAAAATTGTTTACAAAAATTTCATTGCGCTTGCTTTTGATTATTATGAGCTCGTTTAGTTTGATTTGCTTACAAAAACGTTGTAATTCTCTCGCTAACACACTTACGGTTGATAACGATCGAGAAATCACAAAAATTGCTGATTTTTCTGGCACGAATTTACAGTTTCCACTATCGCTTGTGAAATGTTTTGTTTTTTCTATCTGATTTATTGTATTTTTATTAGTGCATAATATCAATTCAACACTGCGAATTGGTCGTTTGAGGATTTCCACTACCTTAGGTTGATCAGGCCTTGAAGTAGAGGATACCTCAGTAGTCATGTCGTTGTTGTCACAGTCAGTATGTAACCTTCGAGTCTGTGCCCTTGTCATGACCGATACTACATGCTTGTTCATATCCTTTAAGCTGTTGGATGTAATAGGTATCCGGCTCAATGCATCTGCAGCTGCGTTGTGCCGTCCTGGAACATAGCTGATTTCAAAGTCATATTCCTCAAGATATAATCTAAACTTTGTTAACCGGCTTGAAGGATCTGTCATATTAAATAAATAAATCAATGGCTTATGGTCCGTCTTTATTTTAAACTTTTTGCCATATAAATAAGGTCTAAAATGTCGAACTGCCCATACAATAGCAAGTAATTCTAACTCAATCACAGGATATCGTGTCTCAGCTGGTTTCAAGTTACGGCTGGCATACGCAACTACCTTGCTATTGCTACTAGACAGCACGGCGCCTAATCCAAGTTTTGATGCATCTGTTTGTAACGTAAAAGTATTATTGTCGCTAAAGTCCGGATAGTCAAGTATAGTCGGACTAGTAAGGATCTGTTTTAGCTTGTAAAATGCTCGCTCGCATTCATCACTCCACACGAACGCTACATCTTTCTTACATAACGCATTCATTGGATAGGCTATTTCAGCAAACTTTGGAATAAAACGCCTATAATAATTAGCAAATGCAACAAATCTCTTGACTTCGTCTACGTTCTGCGGGACAGGGTATTTCTGCAGGCATTCTACCTTTGATGGATCTGGGAATATACCTTCTGAAGTAATCTTATGTCCTAAATAAACGATTTCTTTGCGTAAAAATTCACACTTAAGAGGATTTAGTTTCAAATTCACTTTTCTTAGGCATTCTAAAACTTTTATAAGATTCTTGTTATGCGTTTCAAGACAATTTCCTACGACAATACAATCATCTTGATATAAGAAACATGATTTATAATTTAACCCAGACATTGCTATTGTCATGAGACGAGCAAAAGCACTAGGCGATGTCTTAAGTCCCATTGGACATCGTTTCATTTGATACTGCTTGTCTGTTGTAAAAGCAGTAAACTTCCTAGACTTGTTTTCTAAAGACAGTTGATAATAACCTTGACTGAGATCTAATTTTGAAAAATAGATGCTATTAGATAACGAATCTAGAATCTCGGTGATGTTGGGTAACGGAAATTTATCATCCTGTATCCTATTATTGAGTTGGCGATAGTCCACTACAAGTCTCCATTTCCTTTCTCCTGACCTATCTGTCTTTTTAGGTACTAATAAAACTGGACTTGACCATTCTGAAATTGTCTCTTCAATGATATCGTTTTTAACCATTTCATCTATTTGTCTTTGTACCTCGCTTTTCAATGCTTTAGGCAATCGATAAGGCTTCACGTACGCTGGAGACGCATTTTCCTTTAATTTTATTGAATGTTCTATTAAATTAGTAGTAGTGAGCTTATCTCCTGGCAAATGGAAAACATCGGCATATTTGGCACATACGTTTTCAATGCCTCTTTGTTCCTCTTTATTTAAATAGGTATGGAGTTGTAAAGTAGGAAGCAAAGTTCTGACTCTATCCACTGATTTACCATCGTGGTCAAACTTGCAAACATAAAAATTATCTAGGCTACTAATAATTAAATCTGACATATTTATATTAACTGAACTATCAGTTGTATTTAAAATCCTAACAGGAATAATTCCATTATGTGGCTTCGATACTACACCCGCTGTGAACACTCCCTTATAAATTTCCTTTGACAAAATGACGCAATCACTGTTGTGCGACGTCGGGATGTGTTTAATTACTTCGCAACGGGGCGGAATTGTAAATTCATTCTTATTAACATGAACACTAACAGACTGGTCTCGGGTTTCTAAACTCAGAGTACCATTTTTATAATTTAATACCGCGTTATATCGCTCAAAAAAATCCTGCCCGAGTATACCTTCTGCGGCGCACGATAAGTGTTCAAAAATGTAAAATTTTTGTCGGAAAATCACATTATGAATTATAATATCTAAATTAATATATCCCAATGACTCTAAATTACCACTAATTCCTTTAATAACTATCTTATCCTGTTTTACTAAATTCATTAAATTCCTATGTCGCGACAACCATTCATACTTAAGCACACATAAGCTTGCTCCACCATCAATCAGTAAATTAAGATCTACATTACTATTTTTTAATTGACAATTAATTATGCAAAAATTACTAAAACTATGAATTGAATGAGTGTACGGTTTAGGTACGAAAAAATTCTAGTCTTTCATGACTATTTGTGTCATCATTGCGCAAGTTTTCTTGGACATTGGAATGTTGCGCGTTATGCTGAACACGCTGACAATGCACCGGACGTCCGCGTAAATGCTGACGCTGACTACCTGACTGTTTGCCTCGATTTACACTGTATGAAGTTCTTTGACCTATGCTATTTTCATGGTTTTTGTTTGAGTTTTGATTAAAAAATTTATTGTTATAAAACTGTCTATTTCCTCGGCCTCGAGAACCTCTAAAGCTACCACGTTTATAGTTTTGGTTAGCCCTATATTGCATAACCTGGTCTTGTGGCTGGACAGACATGGATTGCTCATCTACCGCAGCCGTAATAGCTTCAGACAACGACGCAAACTGTCGTGATGCAATTATGGTGCTGAGCCGCTTATCGGCCAAACCATCGCTAAATCGTTTAATTGCAGTCTTCTCGTTGAGTGGTCGCAAAACCTCATAGGCATCGCGCTTGTCGTTAGCCTGTGCAATCGTGAGATTCACAAACAACTCCTCGATCTCTGTACCGAATTTTTCTATACTCCTACGGCCTTGAGTAGCCTTAAACAATTGTGTTTGTAAAGCTACAGACGATTTTTTCGGTAACAAATAAATACGTATGTCTTCTACCAAACTTTCAACATCTGTGTAATTAGTTTTAAGACGCAATTTTGCATTAGGCGAGAGACGCGTTTTTAGCACAAACTGTATCAATTGAGTTTTACTGGCATCATTGATAAGCGAACTATAAAGCAAGATACCATCAATAAGCTGATTGGTCACCTGCTCCTGGCCATTCATCACCGGCAAAAGAGAAATTGCCGTTCTAATATCGAATGCGTCAGCCATTTTTAGACCACAATCTGAATGTTCTATAAAATCCTTAGAATTAGTTTGACTACTACTATCTACTAAAGAAAGTAAACCCTTTATTTTCTGAAAATTTGATTGAACCTCCTGAATTAATGTTTGGAAAACCTCACAAGATTCTTTGTCTAACTTGCGATCTTTAACTTCTTGGTTCAACTGAGTCAAAATACAATCCAGTTTATTATATTCTTTTTCTGCTTCTATTAGTTTCTTATAAGCTAAATCTTGTCTACGCCTATCTGGACCTAGTTTTACTAAATATTCTCTTAAATATTTTAATTTTGCGTGCAAATCTTGCAATTGTTGGGACATTCCTATTCTCCAAAACTAAATATTAAATAATACAGCATACTCTAATTACAATAACATGAAAATTTTTACGAATAAATATAAATATGTTAGTTGTTCAAAACTTACATTGCAGTAGGTACGTTTTTTACTGACAACGTATATGTAGGTCACGACGTCTCACGTGGCGTGGATGAACGGACTTGGACTCGAGCTGACTCCCAGCTGCTCCACATCGGACCCGAACAATTTATCTCCCGGCGCCCTGCATATCCTCTCATCATAAGGCTTGAGCATTCTCCCGGCACCCGGCACTCCGACTTCTTATTTCATTTAGTTGTTTTCAGTTCTTCATACAAATTCTTCTGGTATGATTCTGTTTCTTTTATAAACTTCTAAAATCTTCATTGCTTTCTTTCTTCTAATTTTCTTCGTCTTCACAAACTCCCATCAGTATAAATCTTGGTGATTTTTTTCAACTTCTGACATTTTCGCTTTGCTCGTTAGTTGCAAAATTTTAATTGCTGGCTAAGGGTCGCCATGTATTAGAGTGATGTAAGCAGAATAAAAGAGAACTGTTCAATTCGACGATTCGTGTAATAATGCCCATAATTAGTGTGTGCAGTTACAAATATAAGGTTAGGTGAGCTGCACACTACAATAGACAACAAAAAACCTACTGAAAACAAAATACCTCTGAAAACCTTGCGTTAGCTAAAAACTAACAAAATCCTAAAACAACACTAATAAATAAAATCATCACATCAAAAGTTTTCAGTCAATTAAACCTTCGTTTATTCGTCATTTGTTTACATTGGTCACAAAAAACCAGACAATGGTCGTAGACTGCAGACAGACGGGTCCAAACACGGCATTAAGACAATTCGTCACGCTTGTTACGTGTCATTATCTCGTGTTTCTGAGCATTGAGCGGTCGTAGTGTGTCGGACATGGCTAGGCCTACCGTAACTGTGTGCTAACTATGTACATAGTCATTTGAGACTACGAACTGGACGTAGATGTTGGGGCAGTTCACACGGTCTTCTGGAAGGGACATAGTACTGTAGAATATCACGTGGGGGCTTTATTCTAGTTTAAATAAAACAGCTTTCAGCGTCTTTAGCTATACATTATAAACTAGCTGTCCCGCGCAACTTCGTCTGCGTCACATTATCCCCGTATTCACAACATTTTACATTGCTGCTCCCCATATTGCTGACTTATAGCTGTAATAGAACCTATAGTCTTCCTCGATAAATGGGCTATCTAACACTGAAATAATTTTTCAAATCGGACCAGTAGTTTCTGAGATTAGCGCGTTCAAGCAAACAAACAAACAAACTCTTCAGCTTTATAATATTGGTATAGATTGGTATAGATAAAGGAATACACAGTTTTTTCAGATCCATGTGCGTATTGCATAATTATCAGTCTAGCTTCGGTGACGGAAAACAACGTGAACAAACCATCATGCCCTGAGAGATTTCTCGACGGCATGTAAAGCCAAGTCAGTAGTCCATGGGCGGCATAAAACTTTGCCTTCAGGTTAGGCACTAACCACACGAAAAAGGAGAACAAGAATGGAACACACTTTTAAAAGCATCTCTTAGCTGCCACGGTTTATTTTAATTATTTTATTTTAAAACTTTTTTTTCGAATTACTGATTTCGTCTTTTACTCTAGACGCTCTTAACTTGCACGTAATATATTTCTACGTCGTTCTCACGTATTTGTAATTCTCAACATGAATGATGTACCTAATCAAGATTTTGTAACAATAATTTGAGTCTCCATGGAATTCTTGCCCATTCTTCTCCATAGAGATCTACGCTTTGGAATGGGCAACTACCGTGCCTTCACAAGTTATCATGCCTTGTGTCTGAGACTGTAGCTTTGCGTTTTGTTCTGTTTTTTTTTTTTACTTTCAGAAGTGCCTGTAATGGTCTAATTGAAATAAACGCTTTGAGTTTGAGTTTGAAAGGATAAAATTCAATTGACATTCAGTGCCCTCTTAAACTATTATTTTCATAAATTACTCTTTATTCAAAATCCTTTGATAATCCGAATGCAGTTAAAAGCAGCCTGCCCAATTTAAGGTTAGTTGTAACTTTGTAAGTTATAAAACCTTGCAGAATAACTGGGGTTCATAAAATCTTAACCTAAGTACTTATTTTTCTGTGTGGTTAGCTATAATAAGGCCAATAACGTCATTCTGCTCTCAAAACGGTGAACGAAAGCAACGAGATGCAACTGGCATGTCCTTATAGCCAAAAAATCGGCGAAATATGACATCTACCAGGCTCGCACTGGGCTTTTACAGCCCTCTGCCTCTCCCAGAGAGGAGGTGCCACCCGTGGGAACGTCACATTATGCTAAGCTAAGGTCATTCGGTCAGGTTATCATTTCCACTTCTGGTTAAGCATACGTAACTGATCTATAGATCCGAAAATCACGTGATAAAAACCAATTTTCTTGCGTTTTCTCTGGCTAAGTTAAACATATAAATATATTTAAAAAAAAATATTCTCTTCCTAAAACCTTCTGATGATACGATCATGAGGAGCGATATAACACTACCAAAATGAAAGAATGCACGTACCGAGTAAAAAAAACTCAAAAACTTTGCTTTCGGAAATTCCAAAAATAGACAGAGCTTCGGTGGTAAGCAAGAGTGAAACAAATCATATTTGGTCATCATTGGTCATTTTTGTTCTTCACTCAAAATCAAACGTCTGAACACAAATTCACGAATTCATTAGTGAACCAATCTAACGATGTTGAATTTCGAAGCTCGCCTACAGAATGATCAAAAAATTAAACAAAAGAATATAAAATGAACGTTTATTCGTATGTCATTTTCTCGAATGGTGAATCTGATATTAATTTAGTAAACTTTTCGATACACTACGTGTCAATATTATTTTATTTATCTACAAAGTCGTACTTCTAACATCTTATAAATTTATTTATCTCAACTAAAGCACATAATTAAATGTATTATATTAGTGTTTTAGCACTCAACTCATATTTAAAAAGATTTGCATGTTTTCTAACACCCTTTCATAGATACATAATGACCACAATCATTTTTTACATTCAACGTTTAGGTACGGCACAGGGGAAGCACTAGTTTTCTGCTAGTTCGCCTTCCATCAATCAAATCAGCCTAGCTCTCTATCTAGCTAGGTGACCGACTGTGTATCTCATTCATCATCATCATCATCAGCCTATAATGTTTCCACTGCTGGGACAGGCCTCCTCTCTATGAGAGGGAGTGTGCTGTAATCCACCACGCGGGCCCAGTGCAGGTTGGTAGATGTCACACGTCTTCGAAATTTTAATTCTAGGTTGCAGGTTTCCTCACGATGTTTTCCTTCACCGTTTTGAGAGCAGTGGTGATGAAATAAATTACACTAAGTACTGCGCGCGCCTGGGTTCGAACCCACGGCTGCTCAGTGCTCGTAAGTCTGGGCTGTCACCACTGGGTCACCGCTGTAGTAATTACGATAATCACGCTAACATATTACAGGTGAATTCTCAAAATGGTTCCTTTTTCAGCTATAGCACCAGTACCACGCCCACCGCATGGCGACTGCCTGAAGTTTCACCACTAACACTGAAAACACTTCTCAAGTAGTTATGTGATTAGGTAAATCAAAAAACCTATTGACCAGCAGAAACAAATGACTCGTCCATCAGGAACCGGGTGTTAACCTCTCCGATCGATTTATTAGCGCAGTAGGCACGACACATGCCTACAAAACACACATGGTAAAATTAAACGATCATTATACAACGGCTCGTAAACTGGTAACGCATTCAAGTCACATCCAGGGCGTTTGTACATCGACGGGTCTCATGTACGCTGCCAGACGAGCACTTAGCATGTTCGGCCGGCCGAAACGTGATCTCGCAAATCGCAATGGTCTGTCTAGACGCCGGAGGCCGCCTGTCTGGCCTAGCCGTAGTCTGATGGGCCATACAAAGCCACCAATTACCAATCCAGTGGCCGAACGCTAATGGCTATACCCGTATTGTTCATATTTCAATGTTCGCCACGCTTCTGTGTACGAGTACAGATGTTAATTAATATGATCCGACTTTTTCATGCGGTCAATGAACTATCGAATGATAAAGGTTTTTGTATTCAGTTTGCGGGGTACCTTTGTTTTAATTAAGATGTAGGTAATCGTGGAAAATGGGTCTTTTTACATAAGGGGTTTGTTGCGCTAATTGACAGGTAGTGCGGCTTAAAAGTCGAGTCAAAATTTAGCTAGGTTGATTTAATTAGTGATTATCATTACTTATTATTAGGACATTATAATTCTACTCTCATAAGTATAAGTGGTAAGAGCAACAAAGAAAATGTTGCACGTGCAAAACTGTGCATGGTCGGTAAAATCGAATCGGAGGTAATTATTACTAACTAGCGACAAGCTACTAAGTAGAACTTCATACCATTAAAAATATATAACTGTATAAGAAGGTAGGTATGTGGAAATAATTAGATACTCAAAGATAATAACACGCCGGGACTACCATCCTAACACTGTAATAATAAACGAACAAGTGTATGAGTATGACTAACACTTTTTGTGAGGCGACCGTCCACAATCACCCGAGTCATTTATTTACAAAGTAATTTGATCATTTGTTACGGCTACCGTGTTACGCACAGTAGGTAATACTAATACATCGGATAGAACGCGTCGTGTAAACACAGACGAGAAACCAGACGGTCATCAATCGAAATCGAACAGAAAAACACTCGATGCGGAGGTGGGGTAAAAACTGGCGCAGACGCGGATGTGCGACTGGGGAAAAAAGTAGTTGCATCGAGTGACTCGCGCGCACCGCGAGCTGCACCGCCGACCGGCGACCGAGCCCGCGCGACCAGCGCCGCAAAAACTACAATAACTCACCATGCTCAATGAAACGTGAACTTTCCTCCACACGTTCAAACCGTTCACTACGACCGTTGAGCTACTAAGAATTGCAAAAATCTGCAACAACAATACCGCATGTATTTATTCAGAATTCGAAATGTAATTCAAAAATCAGAGCCGTAACTTACGCCTTTCAGCCACTTAAGATTCCGTGTCAGTAGATAAAACGCATACAGAATTTCAACGTATTGTTATCTTATAGGGGGTCATATAAACTTTATCTAGTATTATACAATCAACAGTAGGTAATGGTTGACTGAGCAGCCGGCGACTTGATAATTGGTGCTATAGATAAAATAGTTTATTAGAGCGGGTTGTCTATGGACTTGATAAAGTCGAAATTAAATTATGACCAGTCTCATAATCACGCCACCCTTACAAGGCGGTATATACCGCGGTATATACTAATGTTATCACGAGCTATAAGTTAGGCGATACCAGCAGCCACTCTAGCAGTACTTGATCCAGGTGTTGCAGCTATATAATTGTAAATTTTGTATCGTTTCGTGTACTTTAGATTAACTAAACGGCAGGAAAGTGCAGTACCTTACCCTTTAATATTGCCTAAGGGTAATAAAGAATGCTGATAAATAAACGTTTAACAGTCCCTTTTAAATGTTTGATTATATCCGCCACTTCGGTTTATTTGCTTGTTTTACGATGTGCAAATTTTAAAACAAACATTTTCATTTTTGGAAACAAACAAGGGTTATGTTTTGACGACGCCGACGATGACTCCGTCTGTATTCATTGTACATTGTCTGGGTGGGACTCAAACTGTAACCGTAATAAGGTGTTTTTAACACTGTTTTTAAAGCAGTTTCAACAGAAAAACACTTTTAAATGTAACATATACAATACTGTTACCGAATCAATCTGTATAACCTTTTATATGTGTCTTTCTGTTAAAACTATTTTAAAAACAGTGTTAATATGTGTAACTGAAATAATCAATCATATATTTAGAACGGTGCGTTTATCTGTTACACTTATTGATACTGTTAACACTTTTATACCTGTTACACATTTGATTCTCTTACCGATTCAACATGTAACAGTTATAATTCTGTTACCTTTATGAAGATGTGTTTAAGTCCCTGCTGGGTAGAGAAGAGACGAACTAACACGACTACAGCAAGAAAAATCGTAAAAGAGAAGGGTTCAAAACGCACTAGCTGACGCATCAATGAACATTGAAGCAAAATCGAGTTGCAATAAAAACCTTCGCAGTCAAACCATCCTAGTCAGAAGCACAAATTATATCACTAGGCAATTACAATTGTACATATAAGCATATAAGCTTACCTCATACTCGGTAAGTCGGTACATCGGCATCGGTACGCAAGCACTTGCGTAGACTCGGTAAAAACTTATAGTTTTTAGTCACTGGATCGATAATGGGTTTTTAATCGATTTTTTACCCACAACGTCGGTCTCGTCCGCCGTAAAGGATACAAGTCCATCCATTTATGTACGACAATGATAATTAAAGAGAAATTATAATCAGAAATAAATTACTTCTTAAGTAAGATTTAATTCGATGTCCGCCGTTTATTGATGTAACATTAAGAAACAATAGTATAGAATACCCATATACTTATGTTGTTATGTTACTTACGTTATTTCTTTGACGTAGATTATGGCAACGAAGCTAGTAGCTAGTAGCGTTGCTAGCTATTTAGAGAGTTAGGTCAGCGGCTATTTAGGGAACATCCTTTTAACGATTTCTTTAGTATTAGTTACATATGCCGAAGAATTGACAAACTTAAGTGGCAGTGGGCAGGGCACATTGCTCGCAGAACGGATGGGCGATGGGGCCGAAAAGTTCTGGAATGGCGACCGCGAACCGGAAGACGATGCGTTGGAAGGCCTCCCACTATGTGGACTGATGACCTGGTGTATGTTGCGGGGATCTGCTGGATGCGAGGCCCACGGGACCTGTCAATGTGGTGACAAATTGGGGAGGCCTATGTCCACCAGTGGACGTCTTTCGGCTAAAATGGTGATGGTGATGATGACGATGAGGTACATATCGGATGTGGTGTAGATCTTAAGTAAACTGTTCCAAAGCTGATTTAGTATTATGGCATTAAAAATATTTTGACTTAAGAGTTACCCATACTAGCGTATCAGCTATCGTTCGGTTTGGATCTGTCAATCCGAAAGCAAAAAAAAAAATTGTTTTGAAGCTAACACAGACAGTAACAGTATGCAGACAAAAGCAGGACTCGCACAACCAACTACTGTAAAAGCCAGCCCGAATATACTAGCAGTCACTCACAAAGTTACATAGTCCTCTCCAACAAAGAAGGTTATAGCACTGGCTCTAGCAGGTTGGGCCTGCCAAAATTCCGAATGGCTGTTGGCAAAGATAAAGCTACTGAACAGGCGACTACAGGTTTATGTCATTGCACTGTTGCATTTAATTAATTTAGCTTTCTCATACAAGTTTGTCAGCAAATCGCTTCTAGACCCAGAGATTTAGGTTGTGCGTTGTCTGTCAGTGTCAGCAAAAGATTTTTATTGAGTAGATTGACAGCAATTTTCTGAATGAAATCTTGATCTTACTCACTCTTCTTCTGAAAAGTAAACAACCGTTTTTCGATAGTCTATTAGGAGTTTTGATTCAGGCAATGTTCCTAACCATTTTCAATTTCAATGACTCTAAATCTCATAGTCTACATTACACAATGATTATAAAACGTTGACTAATCACATCGTCGTCTCCAAAAACGGTGTCAAAAACAAACAAGCCAACGGTCCGGTATTGTCACATACTGATCAGCACCAGTCATCATACACACAAGGTCATCTCGGACTTATGATAATCACTAACAATTAAGGTAGGTCACAACTTCATGTGGGACGGCAACAAATAAAAACAAATCCTGTTAGTTAGTATTTGAAATAAGAACAAGATAAATAGTTGTCTGCTGTCTACATCCGCTATTTCAAAAGTTCTTGAGGATACGTCATCGTTCGTTTTTTAAATGTTTTTTAGGTATGTTCTGCTGTTTTTTGTCTCAGTTTAACATGTGATTACTGGAATGAATCTAAGATGGCTACTATAGTACGCACTTGTGACAGAATCCTGCCCGCTTGCTAGCTTGAAAAATGACTGTGGAATTGCGAATGAGGATGTCGTTTCGTATCCTCTTTCTACATTCATTTACAACTTGTTTTCTATGACTTACTACAAATGATGTGTATTAAAGTGTATAATAAGCCAAATCTTTCTATCATTCAGAGTTTGGGACATTCTCTCGATCCTTTCACGTCCTAACCTGGATTACTCTTTTTTTTTTCTTTTGGTCGTCAATTTAGTTCTCGACCAGAAAAAAAAAACAGAAGTAGGTACCTAAAATAGCTAGCTATCATGGAGTAAGATACTTCTGCAGCCTATACTAAACATGATCCTTTGAAAATTTCTTTCGTGGCCAACACTCCGATCATCTTTTCAATTCCCTGGTAGGCATCATGGACAAAGCTATTTCCATCGCTTTATGTTTCACAAGTAACAAATTCTGTAATTGACTCGCGATTTTCATCAATGGAAATTTACTGTCAATACAGTGGTCCCAAGGTGACAGTGTGATGTCCTGTTGACATCGTCACTTAATAAACGTGCCTCGTTCACATTCACAGTACAGTCACGACCACTAATATGTATACACTTACCTAAAGTCGAACGAGATTGTCTCGTATAAGAACGATTCTAACTTTGACATAAGGCCTATTTCATAATAATAATGCGGGCTCTACTACAGCGGTGGCCCAGTGGTGGCAGCACCGACTTACTACTGATTACCCAGGCAGGCGCATTACTCTGTGTAATTTATTTCATCACCGCTGCCCTCAAAAACGGTGAAGGAAAACAACGTGAGGAAACCGGCTGTCCTAGAACTAAAAATTCGAAGACATGTGACATCTACCAACCCGCACTGGGTCCGCGTGGTGGATTACAGTACACTCCCTCTCATAGAGAGGAGGCCTGTGTCCTAGCAGTGGGAACATTATAGGCTGATGATGATGGGTTCAAAAAAAAACATCTCAATTTACATTTTACTGTTGCCGCGAACGTTATCCGCGTAAAATTGTTATAAGTAAACATATTACTGCCCTATTTGAATCGGATTTATGGGTTTTTTTTTGCACGGTACCCTATTAGTTTACCCTTTTCTAACATAAAAGTAGCCTAAGCTTATAATAACATCTACTATCTGCCAGTAAAAGGCCCTTCAAAATCATCCTACCCGTTTCGGAGATTAGCCGGAACAAACTGACATAAAGACAATTTTTTCTTTTTCTCTAATTAATTAAGTACCGTATACAATTTTATATGCATTCAGTAAAAAGCAGTTATGTATTTTGAAATTACAAACAGATACTTTAATTTTATTTATTTGTAAAGAAACTTGTTGTTTGCATATAATGTATCTGATATTGGTGCTTGTGACTGTACCTTGCTCATAATTATTGTCTCTTGAAAAAACTGTACAAGAAACTCAAATTACCTACACTATTGATCATGTAGCATGACGAGACGGATGACATTTGTTTGGAAGACAATGTTGGACCGAATTCGGAGATATTAAATTAAATTATCCACTATACTGTCTTGCTTTGCTGAGTACTGGTATATGATGAACTGCTATGCCTGTTATGAACTCTGATCGCAGTTACCAATACTTGAGATAAGATGCGTCCTCAGAATACTGCGATTGATGGTCTTTGGAGCAGGCGTTTCGTGACATAGACGTTTCTAGGTAGATCGGTCGTACTCCCAAAGACCATCAATCCTTGGAAAACAATGGTAGGCAATAATTATAACCACAGATTTGCCTACCTTCAAAATTTCCAGAGGTAAAGCGTCCCCATAAAAAAAAAATACGTGTGGCACTCGGGGAATGCCGCGGTAAAGCTAAAGCATAGAATTTTTTATCAACTTATGCAATTATAATATTTATGCAATATTTTTTTTTCTTTGATGTTAATTCAAGTTACACTTTTTGAAAACAATTTTTTTGCCATGAAATTTTTTTCTCATTTTTTTTTCAAATTCTGGGTGTTAGGTTTATTTCGTTACGGAATTTCTTGATTCGGTCGCCGCGCTCAAAGCCCGCGATAAAAGCTATGCAATAGCTTAAAAATCATGAAAATAGAAAATAATTTCTATGCTACGTTTCATTTTCTAATTGGAGCATAATAGTTTCGCGTTATAATACGAAGAAAACAAACAAGTTTTATTTAAAATCAAATATCGAACGAAGATAAAAAAATACGTTCCATCCGCCTTAATTGCCAGTTACAGCTAAACGACAGTAGTTACGTGCAGGGAAACAAGCTGACAATTAAGATCATAGAGAAGAGCTATTTACTTGTCAATGGTCGCAACATTGTTGCAATCGCTAAACCGATACAACACTGTGGTGAAAAACAGGGCTGGGGGCTAAACGAGACCGTTTTGTATCGATAAATAACTGGTAACTGTAGGTACTAGTACTACTAATTCTGAGATAGTTAATACTCCTTCAATTTAGCATCTGCTCCCCTTGAAGCTTCAGGGAAGTCAGACATTCTACATCTTCTCTGCCTAGCCTTTTTCCTAACTATGTTGGGGTCTGCAACTGAATACCAGTATTTTACATGGAGATACTTACTATCTGACTTCCACAACTCGGTTAGTACTGGGTACCTAATATGATACCTTTGGTAAGACTGGTTGTCAGAATTTCGGGCCACTACCTGTAACGACTGTCAAAGATCTACAAATGACAGCCGGGACCAACGGCTTAACGTCCTTCCGAGGCACAGAGGAACCTCGGTATGTTATCGTCACCCATCCACAGACCAACCATGGCAAGCGCGGCTTAACTTTGAAGATCGACCCGTGCGGCTGTTATTATTGTCCCTTTGCGAGTCAAATAAATACTTTTTCATTTTTTCTTTCTGTCTTAGTGCTGTTTTACAAAATAATCACTATCTAGTAGCAAAGTAACATTTATAAACTGTTAATGTCAACCTTATCGCCAAGGGCTGCGAAAGTAACTTGCTCCACTTTCAAACTTCTCTATAAGAACATGTCAATTTTATCCCTTATCTATCTGTAAACGCCCAGATAAATGCAGGTTGCATTTATAATCTTACTAACTAATAGATACAAATTACTGTTTTAAATATCATTTTGAAATACATATTCTTATTTTATGTTAGTTATTTTCATTTAATTAAGACTTAACCCCGTTTTCACTAACATAAAGCAACGCCCAAATCTTATTGCACTGTATTTGTTTCTCAAACTCAAAGCGTTTATTTCAATTTTACCATTACAGGCACTTTTGAAAGCAAAAAAGAACAGTACAAAACACAAAGCTACAGTCCCAGACACAAGGCATAATAACTTGTAAAAATACTGCAGTTGCCCATTCCGAAGCGTTGATCTTTATGGAGAAGAATGGGCCAGAAACTGCATGGACACCAAATTATTGTTACAAAATCTTGGTTACATCATTCATGTTGTGAATTAAAAATATGTGAGAACGATGTGGAAATACGTGCAAGTTAAGAGCGTCCAGAGTAAAAGACGAAATCGATAATTCAAAAATAAAGTTTTAAAATAAAATAATTAAAATAAACCGTGGCAGCTAAGAGATGCTTTTAAAATAAACCGTGGTAGCTAAGAGAAGTTTAACTAAACAGGAGTCTCTTAGTGTCGGTAAAGGCTGAGGCTGATAATCTAGCCGAGTCCAACAAAATTCTTATTGTAAGACATGTGATTTCGGACTTTTTAGAAGTCGGTCTGTCGGTGCGGCTGCTGAGCAAGGAGTCCGGGTTCCATTCTCTTGTCGGGCTAAGTGTTATTGGGTTTATCAGGGATATCCCAGTAGCAGCCACGTAGACATGATCTGTGCCCTGTTAATTAATTTCCACAGTCAAACCATTACTATGGTTTTGTGGGGCTTAGTTTATAATTTTTCATACCTTATGTCTAAATAAATAAATAAAATAAATAATAACAATAGGCTCGTCCCCTATTAAATGAGACTTCATAGCTGGTGAGAGGTGGGTGTCCGGTGTGCTATTAAAATGCTTATTTGTCCTGAAATAATTCAAAATAGATGAGGAAGCAAAAAATTTCGATAATTTTACGCAAACGCTTTCCAACAATTATTATTTGATTGAATTTAGAATTCTACCACAAAAATATCAGTCTTCTCAAAATACAATATCAGATTATCAAATTTTCCGTAGCATTGTATTGATGCACTCTCGTTTTCCCACGGTCCAGACAGACTTCTAGCTAAAAATAAAGCAGCTTCTAGGCAGATCAAAACTTTATTTTCACACAAATCATTCCGATTCAATGATCGCTTTCGAGTTTCGAAATACTTAAGATTGATAATGCGTGTGAAGACATCGTGTTTCACTTGTTCTAGCCTCGAATTTTTTTTGCACAAAAAACAGTAGAACAAAAACTGACAGGACATGATGGTATGTGCTTACCTACTTACATTCAATAGGTATCGCAGCGACACGTGTATTTCGGGCAAAGGTTCAAGGTGGATTCTGACCAGCTCGGTATAGCTTAGGTCTACACACAACATCCTTCATAGCAACACCAAAAAAAAAACAATAAAATCTACCAACAATATTATTCTTGGTAAAGATTCAATACAACACGCCTCTACTGTTAACGAAGACGAAAATGAGGGAAGAGTCGGTTGCAGTAGGTATATGAAACAGACGAAAGGCAACAGATTGCAAAGATAGTTCCATATTTGGGATTATTTATCAAGGAACTTATCATCAAAAGACTTCACCAGCTAGAAGGTTGTAGGATCCCTGCATAAGAGGTGTCAGACTGGCTGGAATAAAAAAAGTAAGTTATGTTTTCCATGAAGGTTGATAAAAAGTATGCATAACGGTTGCTTGTGAGAGCAAAAAACCTAATAGACAATTTAATAACCTCTTTTTACAACACTTTCCCAGCTTCAACCAGAGTGTGAACAAGTCTACTCCAATAAATCGGCTGTAAGCGACTTCAAAGCCTTTCTTATGCTCTCTACTCCAATTACTTAGTACAAGTAACAATTAAGGTTCGCTTAATCACGATGTTGTAATTCGTTATCACAAACATATGTGATCAATGGAGCTATTGAGTCCGACACGCGATCTGTTTGTTTCACCGTTTCTTTGAAACTCAGCATCGTGGAAACGCTGTATTCAGCGCTTTATTTATAAATTTTCGACACTTGTTTTGGCGGGTCCTCCTAATTTATCAACATTTATGTACATTGGTAATTTTGTGACGATTGTCGTTTGATATCTTGTTATGGCGTCTATTTGGACAGATATTTTTGTCACAAGGGAATCTATTGCACCATTAGAAATGCAGTTTTTGCTCCGCCGTCATCAAAAGATGAAAACATATTAGCTAAATAATCATATCAGAAAATATGTCTTCGAATGTGTGGAAATGAGCAATAAAAAAAGTACATGTTTTTTTCCTTACGTTGACATGAATATTTTCATCGGGTAAATACTCTGAACTTGTTTCTGAGGAAAAACTGTTGCCTTGTGTGATATACTGATATACACGTATGTACTTTACTTTCACAATATTAATATTTACTTGTCTAAATCGCCGTTTCTGTTCGGGGAAAAAACTGCATCATATTTGGCGATGCTTCGTCAATTCCAAATAAGTAAAATCTTAGTTTTAGCTGACTAGGTTTAGAGTAAATATGGTGTGGTTCTTGTTTGCCGTCTCGTGTCTAGACGAGATGACATAATGCTCGTCTGCATCGGTCACTTGCATGGCCGGTGCCCGATACTACAACTCTTAAAAAAAAAAAAAAATTACTATGGTTTATTTTATTTTTTACCTAGATGTGACCACGGTGGCACGAGTCGTCGAACGTGAATTTAAATCTAAAGTTCCTTTTTTGAAGATTTGACTTATAACGTTATGCAACTCAAAACTTTGAAATCGCAGAATTTTGGTTTCATAGGGTAGGTCTGAAGTAATGCAAATGAATCGTGAAATTAGAATTAGCGGAAATTGCCTTGCGGAAGTTTGATATGCGTACAAAGTTTTCAGTTATTTGTTCTGCAAACTTCCGTTTTTCAGAATATTCCTTTTATTTAAATTGACCTTTGGTTTTGCTAATATATGAATAATCAGAAATAGCGAAAGGTAACTTGTCCATAGCGTAACGGTTATTTAATGAGGAGCTCATAAAACACGTGTTAAAAAGTAGGTAAACAGTTTGTACAATACAAACTATGATATTATTTACTGTAGGCGAGTTGGCGAAATGTCAGGAATGACAAGTTTCCTCAAACAATGGAAAAGTAACATAGTATCTACATAATACAATCAAGAAACTCCCTATACTTCATAAACAAACTTATTCCAATGTCTGGAAACTTACGAAGTTAATTCAATGTACAGGAATTGTCAAGATTCCTAATTATTTTAACAACTCATCGTCGAGCTACGCTGTCATGTCAACAACTAGATCGACTTACAAAGTTATCACATAATCAATCAAACTTTAGCACTAACTTAGTCACTGTTAGTTGTCAAGGAAAATTCCCGAACACAAATCATAACAAGCACACCACTTAAGATGGAGGAAAGCTGTAACACGCAAGGCCATTTACCAAATCTGTAGTAAATTACTCGAAGAAACGACTTTCTTCGAGTGAGAAACGACTTTCTTCAGACAACACTTTCAAAGGAAAAGTTACGCCTAGCAATTATAACAAGGATTTAAAATAAACCAGAGGGTTTATAATATAACACTAAATGACAGTTAAATCGATACTTTACATGATTGAAATGGCGCTTGGGCTGTTCCTATTCTCATTATATTGTATACATATAGTAGTTTTATTGTCATAAGAAATAAACATAAATTCTTGGCCGCGGAAGGAGTTAAATCGTTGGTTTTATTGAAAAGCGATCGTAAGATAGTAAGTATAAGTGATCGTAAAAGTAAATGAGTTGAGATTACGTGAGAATATTTTATTGCTCTTTATTGATTGCCAATGTTCTGAGGGCAGAGAAGAAAAAGCGCGTCGGAGGAGATTTTCAGAAAAACCTAAATGGAAATAATCTTCTCATCAAGCAGTGACGAGGATCAGCATCGCCAGTCGCCAGATGTAGGAAAACACACACCATTTCCCTGAAAACAAAAAAATTACGGATTCTTTATAAGTGAGTCATTATTGAATCTAAAAACCGGCCAAGTGCGAGTCGTACTCACACGCACACAGGTTCCGTAGCACCAAACAATATTCATTATGTTGTATTACATTCAACAGCAAACTTAAAGTCACTGCTGCAGTTTGATGAAAAGTCCCATATCTTAAAAACTAAACATCAAACATTATTCAAACCAATTTTCTTAGATTTTTTTTACTTTCTACAAACTTACGTTTGTTCAGAATTTTCCTCCTCTTGCTTTAGAAATTAGAAGACCTTTCTATAGACAAAAGCTCGTATAGGTTTATAGGCTCGTATAGGTAAATTTAAGAAATATAGATAAATAACAATAAAAATGAGATCGAGATTATAACTAATAATTAAAAAGTAGTATAATAAAATAGAAAAGTCGAAGGCTTCATGCGTACAACACACTATGTTGCGATTTTCGGGAATCCAGTAATTGGGTTTTAAAGATTTTTAAGGAATCATGGTAAATGCCAACATCAGGTAATGATTATACGTCTATGACATACATACATACAAATAAATAAAATTGAAGTGTCTGATTATCTTATTAAAATAATCGCTTTTTACTACAAGCATATAAATGTACGAGTATATAGGTACGGTACATATACCAAAATAACATTTTTGTCCGTCTGTTTGTTCCGGCTAATCTCTGAAACGGCTTTACCGATTTTGACGGGATTTTCACTGGCAGATAGGTGATGTAATAAGGAGTAACTTAGACTACTACTATTTTAGAAAAAATCTAAAATTATTATGAAAAAAGTAATCCACACAGAAGAAGTCGCGGGCACAACTTAGTGTTTTAATAAAAGAATTCATCTCTACTGAGTCGGTTAAGTGATTGGTTTACCCCAATATTTGTGTTTAATCCTTGAGTATTGAATCAGTTGGTCAAAGGATATCTACGAATATTGTAAGGTAGTTTTATCAATACGCTCAGCTTGCTTACTGCAGTCTAATTTATTATTTAACAATTTAGAAGTAAGTAGAAGAACATGAGATCTTGAATCAGTCAACGGTCGCGCAGGGAATTCATTTTCATGTCATCATCATCTGCGACGTATGGTGTCGGACGTAAAGAACCATCCGAGTATCTTCCCGTGGGTGTCGTAACAGTCGACTGAGGGATTTGCCAGAGAATAGGGAGCAGCGTTCTCTGTGCTTTTGTAACAGCCGTACTGCGATCGCCAACCCGCCTGCCAAGCGTGGCGATTATGGCAAAACCCCCCAAAATGTCAATGTGGCGACACTTTCGGGGAGGCCTATGTCCAGCAGTGGACGTCTTTTGGGCTGAAATGATGATGATGATGGTGATAGCGTCAAGGCTGACTACAAAACGTGTTGCGTCGACCCAATGTAACATGGGACAAGAGCAGGAAGATGATGATTAATTATCGCTTGCCTAAATATAATATTTTTTTCATGAATTTTCTGTTCCACGCATCTTCGTCTGCATCACATTTTCCCCGTTTTCGCAACATTTTTCATTTCTGCTCCGCTCCTATTGTAGTAGCGTGATGATGTATAACCTATAGCCTTCCTCGATAAATGGGCTATTTAACATTGAAAGATTTTTTTAAATCGGACCAGTAGTTCCTGAGATTAGCGCGTTCAAGCAAACATCAAGCTCTTCAGCTTTATTATTAGTATATATTTAGATTTATTCACGCTTTTGCAGTCTCCCTCTTATTAAGTTTAGAATGGAGAATGTTTGTGCCATATACAGGTTGGGGATTTAGTTACCTGTATTCTTCAAGGAGGTAAATCTACCTGTCATATCAAACAACTTTCCCAAAGAAACTCAAATCCGATCGCAGATGATCATTCATTATTCATCAATTTAGCCCAAAAGGCGTCCACTGCTGGACATAGGCTTCCCCGAAAGTGTCGCCACATTGACATTTTGGGGCGTTTTACCATAATCGCCACGCTTGGCAGGCGGGTTGGCGATCGCAGTACGGTTGTTACAAAAGCACAGAGAACGCTGCTGCCCATTCTCTGACAAATCCCTTAGTCGCCTCTTACGACAGCCGCTATCATTAACTTATTATTCATTCATATCACTCCTCACAGAATCCATCCATCATTTCTTTGGTCCATTTCCTGTGAGTTTCGTAATTTAATTAATAGTAATTAAATAAAATAGGAAACTGCATCTGAGCGAGTAGCGGCTATATTTACAAAACGTCATACTCCAACGGAAATGATCATATAATGATTTATCAAGAACCACAATCCGTAATTATTATAACCTGAGCGAAGCCAATAAATCAATCATCTGATAACGTTCCACTTACATCTATACATTAAAGCTTTAATTGATTAATTATAAAGCCTTAAAACTGATATAAAATTACCTATAATATGTATCTTGTTATAAAGAAATTATAACATAATTATATTATAGAGTTTTATGGAACAACGGCTTGGTATTATGATATAATTACTTGTACCATTATCGTAACGGGCGTCTTTATAACGTTGAGACGAGCCTACTTTACTTTTAGAACTCTCAAGTTAACTTTATTAGTTAAGTATAGCTTAAGTTTCTGTTATACAGCTATTTTCTACAGTATCGTAATTTCAGGAAATTGTTTCGTAGACTGACTGCCTCGTTGGCGCGTCTGGGTTCGCTTCACGGGTCGGGCAAAGTATTATTGGGTTTTTCCACCAGAAATTTCTCAGTAGCAGCCACGGTGCCTGACTTTGTGCCCGGTTGATAGCAATAGGCTCGCCCTCATGGGACTTAAACATAACTGCCGAAATGTGGGTGTACCATTTAGGTACATCTCTGCCTAATCCTTCGGGGATCACAGCCGTGATGATAAGCTTCGTAGACATCCTATTCTCTTTTCGAGATGGGCAAGTAGAGGTCCAATGATTTGATTGTTGGCTATGGTGTCGGACTTAAAGAATAGCACCATCCCATATCTTCCCGTGGGTGTCGTAAGAGGCGACTAAGGGACATGCCAGAGAATGGGCAGCAGCGTTCTCTGTGCTTTTGTAATAACCGTACTGCGATCTCCAATCCGCCTGCCAAGTGTGGCGATTATGGCAAAATCCCCTTGTGTCAATGTGGCGTTGGGGGAGGCCTATGTCCAGCAGTGGACGACTTTCGACTGAAACTATGATGATGATAATGATGATTTGTTTGCGGTTCCTCGTGTCCAAATTTATTGACATGGTGTTTTCAACGCTTTCATTGACATAGTGACTATTTCTGTAATTGTTTTCACTAAGGCGACTAGGTGACTAATTGAGTATCTATGAAAAAATCCGTGTTGGAAAAAACTAATAAGGAAAATGCTTTGATCTACGCAAATCTGTCACTAATTTGTCACCAAACAGTTCAATATACATAACAAATCATGTATTCATATTGTGTTAACGTAATTCTAAAGCTATGATCGACAGGTTACGTTAACAAGTCATTTGACAAGACGCTGCAGAGGAGTTTGCCAAAAAAAATTGACATATCTTGAAGTTTTGGCTGTATCTATGTTCCATGCTGCTATGCTCGTTTTGGAATAGAATGGTGAATCACCATAGCATCTCTGGAACGAGAAATAAATTGTCTAAAAAAGTTTCGCTACGTCTGCAGCGAACTGACCAGGTTCGGAAATGAAGTTATACATCCTTAAGTATTTCAGTAGTGGTCATAATCTTAGCTGTGTTGTGGGTAAACCAACCATGAACAACCTTTAATTAACCTTTTAATTGAAAAAGCGACCAGGTTCATCAACACCACGTTGTAACAATAAAGACTATTTGCAGACTCGATATTTTTTCAGCAGCCTAAACTTTATCACTTAATCAGTCTCGGTTTTGACAGCTTTAAGCCATGTTTTTATTCTTTAGAGTCTTCAAAACTGCAGTAAAAGACCTCCCTGACCTCGAGCAATGACTTAGATGTTCACACCAATCGAAACTCGATAGTATCTCACCGCGGCGAGATCGTATATCTTGCGATACAAAGTTGTCGCGTGAACACGAATTAACGGTACTATACCGGTATTGTGTCCGCAAATATAGTGTACATTCAGAAATAGCCGTTGCCACAGCGAGGTAAACAAGTGCTATGTAAAGTTGCCGATTCGACCAAATTCTTGGCATCGTACGCCTGTCCGCATATTTGTTCGGCTTAAGGACCCGCGGTATTTGTTAATGGTCGTTAGTAGATGGTGAACGGGGACTGCGACCTTACGTACGGAACTAATGTTCGCGACTTTCGTACCTTCGTACCTAGTACCGAGCGTGCGTTCCGATCGAGTGCCGAGTGTTCGATGCCTGAATGCTGATTGGCTGCCAAATGTCAACGCAATTAGTGAGGGGCATGAGTGTGTTGATTTTGGCGATGCATCGTTGTGAATGTCACGTCTTGGTCTAAAAATAGGTATTTTTGCAATATACACAATATATGTATATGAAACGGTAAATGCTGTATTTATTACACATGTTATTTACCGTAAGATATCAGAAAAAGAATGAATGGAAAATTTGAACTTGGAAAACACGCATAGGATGAAGTGAAACAAGTTTAGTTGTCAGAGTTAAAATATACATTGTTTTTGTAATGTTCTGGAACAATTGTTACATTATAATATGTACCTTGGTGCAGACTAGTTTAAACAGCTTCAAACAGTTAGTCATAACAATTAGTTAAATAATCTAAGTAGTTTACTGCTAAGTGCAGCTGTAATAACAGCCTAAGAACCTAGTAATAAATGAGGTATTCATAATTACGGAGACCTTTTAAGGTATACACGGCAACATATCAAGCTATACATTTCCAGTATAACTAGACCTCTCTTTTGTATGAGCTTCCAGTACAATGAGAGATCAGCTCAATTTGGTTTTGCATAGCTTGATTGGTCAATGCCGTACCTACTCGAGTGGCGTATTTCTTACAAATACTAGGTCGTGTTACTAGTACTGAATTTAAATATTTACTTAAATATAAATAGGCATAGTAACAGGTTCATAATAATATATAATAGATTATACCTACTGTTAATTTATACTAATATTATAAATGCGAAAATATTCTGTCTCTCCTTTTCACATCTTAATGACAGATGGGATTCGATGAATATGGCACATGGGTTAGAATATGGAGTACTTTCTGCTGGAGTGCTGGGGTGATTGAGGAGAATCCAATTATGTCCCCGCACCACAGCCAGAAGTGAGTGGAAGAATACCGAGTGGTTATAGTCAGTGGGAGTCTGACAGATCCCTCCGCTGACCCCACGGCGGAAGACATTGAAGGTATCCACAGGTAACAAAAATGTATAGGAGTACTTTATTTTTAATAGGCCATTTTTAATGCTCATACGTCCCTTTGAGATGAGAAGCTCGTGGCTAAAAGATAACAACGGCACGGGTCGATCTTTAAGGATAAGCTGTGCTTGCCGAGGTTGGTCCGTGGATGGGTGTCAATAATTACATACCGAGTTTCATCCGTGCCTCGGAAAGCACGTTAAGCCGTTGGTCCCGGCTGACATTTGTAGATCTTTGACAGTCGTTACGAGTAGTCAGAAACCAAAAGTCTGACATCCAGTATTACCAAGGGGTATCGTCTTACCCAGTTACTGGGTTGTGGAGGTCAGAGACAGTCGCTTCATATAAAATAATGGTAGTCAGCCGCATCCAGTTAGACTGGAAGCCGACCCCAAGATAGTTTGGGAAAAGGTTAGGCAGATGCTGAAGACGTCCCTTTGAGATAGCTTCCGACCTCCAAGCGGTCGAAACCGCGAACAAAACCTAGCAAACAAATTTAATAAAACTGCCACTGAAGATAAAACTTTCATGTATCTTATTTCAGTAAAATTTCACATAAACAAAGATGCATCGCGATGAATTTTTATCAATGTAATACATTTGTTTCTACTACGCTCTAAAATAACATTGCACCAACGTTTACATAACTGCAACAATATTATATATTAGATTTTACACCGCAACGTGAAAATACCAGCTTTCGTACGTAAGCAGATATAAATAAAATATGTATGACATACTCCAAGAGGAAGTCTGAAAGTGGCGCCGGTGACTGAAAAGATGTGTGGTAATCGGTTGTCGTGGTATGGGCATGTGATGCCGAGGAATGAGGAAAATGTCGTGAGGAAAGTTTTGTGTATGAATCTGGATGGGTAGTAAAGGAAGACCAAAGAAACGATGGATCGACTGTGTGAAGGATGATATGGCAAGACATGAGGTGTCTCATGAGATGACAAGTAATAGAGAAGTATGGAAGAATAAGACGTGCTGCGCCGACCCCAAATAAATTGGGATAAGGGCAAGAGAATGATGATGATAATGTTGGATGATATACTCCTACAAATTAGCAACAGTTTTCTCGTGCCCACAAGGATGGGGGAAAGGACGTCGCGGTAGACCCCATAAAGTCAATCTGGCTGAAAACAAACTGAAGTGTTTCGCATGGGGGCCTAAAATAGCCACTTTAACAAAATCATATTAGGATATTAATATGAATTACGTTACAGTTCGTAAAATGGTTACAAAGTGGCAATTCATAATATTGACTGCGTCTGTGACCGTTTAAAGAATTTTAACTGATTCATTATTACACGTTCTGTATGGTGTCGTAAAGAATAGCACCATCCCATGTCTTCCCGTGGGTGTCGTAAGAGGCGACCAAGGGACTTGCCTGAGAATGGGCTGCAGCGTTCTTTATGCTTTTGTAACAACCGTACTGCGTTCGCCAACCCGCCTGCCAAGCGTGGCGATTATGGCAAAACCCCTCATAAGTCAATGTGGCCTTGGGGGAGGCTTATGTCCAGCCGAAAGACGTCCACACGTCTTTCGGCTGAAATAATGATGATGAACTGATCTATTTTCATATTAACGAACCTATCTTATGATTCTGCTAAAGCGGCCATTTTAGGACCCCTGATGGAGCATGCTGTTGAAATGAATCAAAAATTCAATTTTACTACTTAGGTCACATACACTTAAGTGGGCACTTATGAAACGAATCACCAGAAAACGTCACTACCTACCTACGCCAACAGCAGTAAATTGAAAAGAATAAAACAGATTTCTGTGAATGAAAACTCATCTCATCAGTCATTAAGAATGCAATGGCTCACTGATGACTATTCAACATTTTCTGAATTCGAATTAAAACAGCTTTATTTTCAAAACAAACTATCCGAATTAGAGCAGGGATCCGGAATTACGGACGTCAAATAGAAGCTCTAATTATACACGCACTATTATAGCGACCGACAGACAGACGCGGCGTGATTATAAACATACGGATTGCTCAACAAGTGTACTAAGCGTAAGCACCCAGATTAGGAATGTACATACTAGGTTTAAGTACGTACTATCAACTACAGATATTAACAGAGTATTTTACTCTGTTCTAAAAGTATTTGATGAAAACTGTTATGCCAATTAAATTTAATCAATGAATGAGTTTTATTTCGGTAAACAATGAAGGTCCACATAGTGTTAGTAACTTATTTAATATAACTTATTATCTAACGTAAGTTACAATGGTAAAGGGACTAAAGTAAAGTAAAGTAAAGTAAAGTAAAATTTATTTGCATAGATTGTAGGTACATAAAATAAGGTGTAACAATAAAATGGGTGAGCCTTGTACAATTTACCATAAATTAGGCATGCAAACATTTGAGAAATTTGTAACAAATTGAAATAAAATTAATAAAATAATGGTTTCTAGTTAAGACAATAGTTAAGACAATAGTTGGCACAGTGCATTCAAATAAAAGAAAAAACAAACATTTTTAAAATCTACATAATTGGAATAAAATCATACAAATTTAAACAACGAGATCATTAGGTATGTCAGTAAATTATATAAAATCAGAATAAATTAAATCTTATACATTATATTGTTCAATACATATGTCAGTGTCATTTAAAAAGTCATTTACTGAATAATAACATTTTGTAATCAATAATGAAATCAGTCTCCTTTTAAAATTTTGTAATGTGTCATTTTTAATAATATTGGGTACTTTATTAAAAATGATTGGGCCCATACTAATAACACTTTTTTTGAGCAAAGCAGTAAAAAAAGCAGCTACAAATTGAGTAATTTGATTTCATAATTCGAATACTTAGGTAAACCTCAATTATTTTCGTCGTCGATTTTTCAAATATTCAAGATCATATATACAGGGTGTAACGGAAAGGGTACATACATACTTAAGGGTGTGCTTCAGACAATCAAACTGAACAAGTTTCTCCATCGGACAAACATCGTAATAGCGAAAAAAATATCAGGTGCTCCATACATTTGGGTCAAATAGGTATTGAAATTTTATATGGGGCAGCAGATATTATAGTCTGTAGCATATCCTTAAGTATGTATATACCCTTTCCGTTACACTCTGTATAATGTTTTCGAAAAAGTAGAGGTTGAAAAAAGTGGAGATAAGTTAAATACCTACTTATGAATGTGTTACTAATTTCGTTTTTTGCGTTACTGCGTATGAATTCAACCCCGACAGGGTTTTTGTTTTGTTTTCCTGAAAAAGGAACAGATAACCTATACCTACATGGTAACTGACTATAACAGCTCGTATATTGCTTAGCCTTAAAGAGGATTCGTAGTGCAAGTGTTACAATGACGAGCAGTTGATTGTCCTCGCAGGTACTACCGAGTTCACTGATAGTCTACAACTTTTCAATCTTATTACTTAGGACATAATGGTGAAAAGTGGCAGACCGTCAGTGAACTCGACAGTACCTGTGCCATAACGTGCGATAGTGTTGTTTATTTACAGACGTTTAAGCAAGCGGGATGTGAAGCAAGCAGGAAGACAAATTAGGGCACTAATGGTGCATCTAGATTTACGTGTGATTTTAGCTAGCCTTCAGCTACCAGTTATTTTCTAGATTAGTTAGGAATGTGGCAGAAAATCATCGGATTATTAAATTGAACACACCAACTTAACTTATTGCTAATAAATTAGAGGGATTTGCAGTCCATGTTTGTTTGTTTTGTGTGCACTGTGCAGTTTGCACAGTTTGCATTTCATTGATCTTAACGATACTATTGAAAAGCACTTAACATATCCGAATCCGCAGATCTTAAAACCTAGGTATGTGTCTCTGGAACATCAAACAGTTTTATGATGAAACAGACACGAAGCCGTCGGCTGTCATGTACTCATGTTTATACTGCGATTTCCGCCATAAACCCATTAGTGCACATTCACGAAATATTCGCTCTGCCCTAAACTAAACGCATCCCGGTATTCAGGGCAAAACTCAAAAGCGTGCAAATAGTTATTTGAACGCAGTGAGCTCTGGTGTTATGTTAAACTTGTAAAAGACTAGCATTTGCCCGCGGGTTCGACCACGTGTATATTCACGTTCATTTTGCCACGAGTTCGTACTGCTGGGATAAAAAGTACCTCCAAACGCTCTCTGGTCAATAGTTATCCGAGCGTCACATATCGTCGAAATCTTTTAATACATTCGGGTGTAAACAGGCATCACAGATACAGAGATTCTTTTTTTTTAACTTTGCCCCACACTAGGAATTTCTCCTGTATCGGTTGTACTTTTGCAAACATTTAAAGTCACATACACAAACAGCCAGACCCGAAACAACTATCTGTAGGCCATACAAATATTTGTTCCGTGCGGGGATCGAACCCGCGACACGCAGCGCAGCAGTCAATCGCTTAGCCACAGCGCCAACCGTACCGTAAATATAAGTATGGATGGAATGGATGTGGGTAAAACCCGTAAAAAAACGACATACTTTCAGATTGTATTAGGTACTGGAAACTGGTGTACTCACAAAGTACATACTGGTTCCAAAATCAGAAAATATCTGCTCTGCATGCATCTTTTGTATGGAAACAGCTATTAATAAAGAATCAATAGAAACCAACACAAAATATGCAATTTCGTAAATTATACATTCGTTTCGTGTACATTCGATGTATTATTTGCGAAATTAACGGAACGGAAGATATGATTGAGGATCACACTGGCGGAAATGTAAAGTCTGTCATTTGTGCAATTACCGGCTGCCAGCCTGGCAGAATAGCAGTCTGGCAGCCTTGCACAGGTCACACGTAACGGTTACCACGAACTACGCAGGAAATGTTAAATTAAAAAAGTACATGAATGAATTTACATTTTGCCAATTCGTTTTTAATTACCTTTTTGTCAACCCCTGTAATCTTGGACACCCAGAAATATTGTGTTGTGAGATGCTATTCCATATGTTGTTTTGGTTAAATAATTATTCGAGCATGATTTGATCGTGGAAAATTTAGTGTGGAAAAGCGGAATCAACGTGGCTCTAAAAAATCAAATCCACAGACAGTAGTTGGAAATTCCGGAAAATTTTCCTGAGACCCTTTTATAAGACTACACTAACTTCTACTAAAAATGTACATGGCCTAAAAAGTTTCATTTTAAAAGCAAAATGCACTAATAGAAAATTGTGCTGCACATTATACACCTACACGATACCTGAGCTCAACACTAGTGTCACGAATTAAACTACGATCAATCTCACCCAATTAATCCGGATTAATAAGCGATTTGGCTTTAGTTAATACATAAATATGTCCAAATCTGATATTGAGGCTTAAATTAATACAGTTTAGATTGTTTTCTAGGTGTGGGTAATTAATCGGCTATGATTTCGGAGTGACTGGAGCTAAACTAAAGTTACTTATGTGGCATTAAAAGGTTTTTTTTTTCAAGGAAAACCTCTTTTTGTTGTAAACACATAAATATTTTTTTCCTTTCATATTCCCTGGGTCTAGTGGAGAGACTACAGATGGATCATTGGCTAGCAGTTTCTTTACATATTTAAGATGATACACGTTTATGTATCGTAGAAATTAATTGCCTTCTTACTTTCCACGATTTTCATGAAAATTAGCAAAGCGTGCTTATGTAAACAGATACCACATATATAAAAAACGAGACCTTGCAATTACTGAAGATCTTCAGGAAAATCTGTTAAGATTACGAAAGTTTACTCGACGATTAACCTCATTTTACTGAACATGAATAAGTTAATCCTAATCTAAAAAATATTATAAAGAGGAAAAAAAAAATTGTTTGTTTGTTAAGATTTAACTCAACAAACAATTTAAAATCAGTCTAGTAGTTCTCTACTAGACTGATTTTAAATTGTTTTTCACCTCTAGAAAGCTACATCTTTACCGAGTAACATAGGCATTATGTCACAATTTTCGCGGACGAAGTCGCGGGCGAACTGCTAGTAATCTATACAAGGTGTTGTTATGCATCCTGGTCAAAATTCAGTATGTTGTCACAATAGACATGAATAATCAATATAAATTACGGTACCTAGTAAATTATTACAAAACACTGCGTTTTTTTGTTGTTTAAATTTGTGAATATTTCAGAATAACCCCCTTAACGTGGTTTAGGGATTATGAAATTATCGAAAAAACGTTTGAGGTTTTTTGTTTGTGTGTAAGCGACGTTATAAGGCGGGGATCAGACGGCCCGTGTTTAAAACACGGGTGGTTCACAGTTACCGATTTCAGTAAATAAATGAAAAAAAGAAAATTACCTCCTCATTTTATTATTGATTCGGGTCGAGAATCATTAGCATAGTTACCTCCTAGAATTTGACGAGGTTGCAAAACAACACCTTGTATATGGTGTCCTGCCTTTTCGCCGAAAATTGTTTGCCAGATTTTCACCTGCCAACCAACGTTTCGCCGATGTTTCACTTTGACAACTAACGATTAGCAAATTTTTGTGTGACAACGTTTCATATGGTAGAATTATGTTAAGATGATTATTATAATGACACAAAACGTTTGGGACATTTATCATTTGTCAAACATTCCGTTTTTATAACAACCTAAACATCCCCAATGTAGCTCCACTGATTGTATGTGTGTACAATGGGCAATGTTACTTTCGCCACCAAGATAATTTGGAAAAAGAGCGAGCGAAGCGAGCTCTGGACTTGGGGCACCCTGACTCGGACAGGTTAGGTTCGAAGGGGATGGCGGGGTCTAGTGAGCGAGCGGAACGAGCGAACTAAGACCCCGACATCCCCTTCTTGTTAGGTTACTGTAAACCCTGCAGACAGAAATAGGAGACCCGCGCAGTGGGGCTACGTCGACTACGCTTTTTAGGCGAATATAAAATGTTTTGAGGTTAGGTTACATTAATTGGTTTTTCTCAAGAACGGTGCATTACCTTTTCATGGGAGTGGTGCCAGGGGAGAAAGTTGGCATTTAAAAAAGTGTCATTATGAAAAGCAAACCAAACGAACAGTTGGTAACTGTGAGGTTGGGAAATAAAACAAAATTGTATGATAAGTAAGGCAAATGATTATTCGGCGAAATAAAATTATGCAAAACGTTGGTTGGCAAGTGAAAATCTAGCAAACAATTTTCGGCGAAAAGGCAGAGAACCTCTATATATATTTATAAATAACGTGTTACGTTGTTTGTCGGGGATGGACTCCTAAACTACTTAACCGATTTTAATCAAATTTGCACACCATGTGTAGTTTGATCCAACTTGAAAGATAGGATAGCTTACATCTCAATTTATAGTCGCAATATTATTTTATTGCAAATTAAGTCACAATTATCTGTTAGCTACAAACGATTCTAACAGATGGTGATATATGTTGACTGGATTGAGTAAGTATTCAATAGATGGCGCTGTATAGGAGTAGAGCAGCAATGAAAAATATTGCGAAAACGGGGAAAATGTGACGCAGACGAAGTTGCGCGGGACAAATAGTTATATTATAAAGAGTTAAAATTTAGGTTAATTTTTGTACATAACGGGAGCGAAGCCGCGACCAAAAGCTTGTAGGCCAAAAAGTTCACGGAAATCCTGTATCCAGCATATTCAGTTTCCATCAAATACTCATGATGCAATAGTATTTTCCAAAGTGAACAATTATATTGGTATTTCCCTTTTTCTTGTTTGTTTTATTTATGTCTGGCCTGAGTAGGTATGAGATTATTATAATGATGTTATGATGAAGTTTGTTGTCAGGTCTTTTGCGAAAATAATTAGGTATATTTTTGGGGTATCGTGGTTTGATTTTTCACGGAAAAGGAAAAAAACATACTACTCGTAATTTAATTCCGCTCAATTTTATATAATGGTGTTGTCAAATAACCTTGTTGTAAAATATTTGTGCCAGTTTGACCAAAAAAAAAAACAGCTATTTTATTTTATTTTTTTAATTTTATTATTTATTTATTTTAATTTTATTGAAGTGAAACTTCTTATGCGACTTCCAATAAGGTTGCTTTAAACGTTTAACGCTACCATGGAGGGGGTTTGAAAGCACTCATTTCCACACGAGGAAAGTTTCCCTTCTTCCGCGCGGAGGGACTCCGCGCACTATTATGTCGCTTAGTTTTTTTTATTTTTTGTTAATTACTTACCACACACTACTATTTCAACAGTTTCAGTGATACTACAAAAGTGATGAACTGATATAATCGGCCTGCATACGTCTTCAATAGTTCGTTTTTTCTCTTTACCTAATTGAATTGTCTACACAAAACAGTCGAATGCAGCCCAATCTCCAAATCTAGAACATGAAACCTTTTTGCATAACCATGACTCACTCCGGACTGTAACTAATAGGTCGTTTGTTTTTATATGTTTCCTTTATTTTTTCTGAGAACAACACATAAATTAGGACATTTGTCTGCAGACTCGATGCATCTAACGTGCATACTCATACGTCAAAGTCACTGCCTTTTTGTTCCTAGATAAAAAATGACATTAACTTGGGAAAGGACACGATGATCAGGAGTCATTGTGTATGTGACCATTTAATTTGACAGAAATTAATGGTACCTACCTCTGGACGGTACCTTGTATTGTATGCACGACTACCAATTAAGGTATACAAAACTAGTTTATACGGATTTCTCATTGAAGGGGAAATCTAAACAAAGCGAGGCCATATGTTATACTGGAAATGTATAGCTTATTGTGTCGGCTTGTGTACTCTGAGAAACAAATATACCATAAATTTATATATGTAGGGAAACTAAGTGCAGATAGGTAGCCCTCAACAAATAAACATTCGGCTCTGTCCAACGTTCGATCTCGAACCGGAGAGGACGTCTTAAATCCGATGGTACCGTTTTATGTAAGTCTCGTGGTCAAACACGAGATGCAGATTATATCCTGTCGCCACAGTAGGTACATGCTCAGGTACGTACAGGTAGTCAAGTACACACTGCACGCCCAGACCCGCAATCAAGGCGGATTTCTTGAACCATTACCACTAATAACCGGACCGGCTACTGTGCGTTTTCAAAATCATTAGCCACAGAAATAAACGACAAAATGTTTCAAGAACTCGCATAAGACGTACCCTTTTTCTGTCGATCGTGTGTTTTATCTTAATCTTCTTACGATTATCATAATTACAATAAAAATAACTACGTCTGAAGCATATGTAAACACAACATTAAGGTAAATGGATGTACCATTAAGTAGTAATAGAATATAATATGAAATAGACGAAGTATTTTGTGTTACAAGACAAACTTGTTTTTTTAAGAATGTAACGTAATAAGCGCCCTTGAAAAGACTTCAACGCTTAACCGACATGAAGTTCATTGATCCAACGATATTATTGAGCATGCTTTAATCAGATTAACTTCAATACAACTATGTGACTCGTATTATGTAATGTATAAATTATAGAAATTTTGTTCTGAATTAAAGTTCGATATTGTTTAATTTTTAGTTGTTTCGGCGGGAAAGGTTATTGAGGATGAGTGTTGATAGAGATAGTGAGATGTGTTGATAAGAGAGGGTCAGTGTGTTGGTGCGGCGCGGCGGCGGCGCGGGCGGTTGGTGCGTGCGGCGGCGCGGGCTGCTGGCGCGGCCGGTCGCGCGGTCGGCAGGCGGAAGGCCGCGGGCGCGTGGCGGCGCGGGTCGTCGACACTCCACCACTCGGCACAGTCGGCACGGTCGGCACTCGCTGCACTTGCACCGCGGCTCCGTGACTCCGCCGCGTATGGCGCGCTGACGGCCGCGTCTCGTTCAGTCCGCGCCGGCTCTCAGTGGTACGTGGTCGCATGCGTGACCGGGAGGTGCAGCGGTGACTTGTTGCGGCACGTGTGCGCGCCGCCGCTGGCGTGCCGCGCCGCCAGCCGGACCGCACGCGCCGGCATGCCCCGCTAGCCCGAGCATGCGGCTGCCCTTGCTGCCGCTGCTCGTGCTGCCGCTCGTGCTCGCGCGCCCGGCAGCAGGTGAGCTATACTCTATATATTCCTACAACACACACCACACATCGCCAGTGAAGTTCGCTTAAGTTTTTCTCGGGAAATTGCCTTTCGTGAACTATACGACATCTGTAACACTGCATACCAGCATGGAAAAGTTGTTAACTCTAAAAGTTTTCAATTTTTTCTAATTTTAGGAAAATTTTAAAAACTTAGGGAAATTTTTACATTAGACTTTATTTGATAACTATTAAAATGTCGCTCATTCAGCAATCTTTAAAAGTTTATTTGTTCATTAACTCATGACGGTTTCAAGAAATTAAAATACTTACATGATTTACATTTGAAGAAAATTTCACAGTCACACCTCACACAAGAACTGTGAAAAGTTTCTAACAAAACTTCACATAAGTTTTCCCTCTCTGAAAACTGCAATTCGTGTACTTTCAGCGTCCGTCCCATATAGAAGGTAACTTTGCAAAGTTTCGGTTCACTCACTCCTGTACGGCTACGTAATTATTCTGCTTTTATTTCTGTCTTTAAATAATTATTTGGCACAGTTGCTTGTGTTAATTGTTTTATCTAATCATTCTTTTCCTCCAGAGATGTCTTTTTTTTAAACGTTGATGTAGAGTGATGATAAATGATGAGTGTAGTGATTTATTAATATGTAGATTGTAATGTTAGTTGAATACATGAGTGGGTTGTGTGACTGGGTGTAATGAATAGTGGTGCATTAATCAGGACATGTGATAACTCGGTCGCGGACCGGTACGGCGGCTTCCGTGGGACGTTACGCGAAACGGCCCGTTTTAAACGCACCAACTTATTTAACACGCTTTAATGTTACGTTGTTTATCGCACGAGTGTCTACAGACGGTTAGGTTAATTAGAAACCTCGTCTTGCGAAAATAATTCTTTTTTAAATTAAATGATAGTTTAGCCACTTTTCCTAAAAATACTTCTGGTCAATTGCTAAACGGTAATTGGCTAAGCGATTCAATTGGAATCTTAAGTTTTTTTTATTCCTTTTTCATATTCATTTTCCATGTGGACAACTTTAAAGAAGCTTTTGGGATCAATATTAAAATTAAACCCATGTAGGTATTATTATTTGGAATTTATCCGCAGCTACTTAAAAAAAAACACTTAGCCTACATGGGTCACTTATAAAACGTCGACTAAAAGGCGCACGATTTGGGTTGGTCGTTTCCTATAGAGAAGAACCGGCAAGAAACTCCATGGTTACTCTTTTAAAATCATTTGGCATTATTTAAAAAAAAAAAACACACACACATTGTCTTTATAAAATAAATATCTTACTTTTAAAGATTTGTAACTTGGTGACGACTAGAAAAACTTTAACTTCTAATAAACTTATGAAAATCCTCACTTATTCAAATTCCAATAATTATATATAAAAAGTATAAATTGTAGATACAAATTAATATATTCGTATCCTGTTAGCTAACTGTTACTGTTTCTTGGAAACTTTCTTTAACACCTTGAGGAAAAAACATTCGTAAAATCAAAAGATTTTTTATAATACAGATTAACATATAAGTTATTTATATTGTATACGACTGCGGCATGCATTAAGGTTTGTAAATTAATACTAGCCTGCTGAGCCCGCGACTTCGCCCGCGTGGTATTTTTTAAAAAGTTGTATAGTTTTTTTTTAAAATCATTATTGATTTTTTCTAAATAGAAGTAGCTTTAGTTACTCCTTATTACATCAGCTATCTGCCAGTGAAAGCCCCGTCAAAATCGGTCCAGCCGTTCCAGAGATTAGCCGGAACAAACAGACAGACAGACAGACTAAAATTGTGAAAAATTTTATTTTGGTATATGTACCGTATGTACATTCATATGCATACACTTTAATTTAATTTATTTGTATAGATAATAGGCAACTTATTTTTATAAGATAACTATCTGCTGCGGTTTTTTTATGGATTTGAAAAATAGATGTTGGCCGATTCTCAGACCTACCCGATATGCACACAAAATTTCATACAAATCGGTTCGGCCGTTTCGAAGGAGTATGGTAACTAACATTGTGACACGAGAATTGTATACAGAGTGTAACGGAAAGGGTATAATACATCCTTAGGGGTGTGCTACAGACCATCAAACTGAACATGTTTCTCCACAAACAAACATCGTTGTAACGAAAAAGTTATCTGCTGCCCCATAGAAAATTTCAACACCTATTCGACCAAATGTATGCGACAGCTGATATTTTTTTCGCTATGACGATGTTGGTCCGATGGAGAAACACGTTCAGTTTGATGGTCTGTAGCACACCGTTAAGTATGTATATACCCTTTCCGTTACACCCTGTATAAGATAAGTATAATTTATTTTTACAAACATGGTTTTTTACTTATTTCGGAGTTGATGGAATGTACCTACCCAGAATCGTTCCTCTATACCTACTTGATTATTCTAAAATACAAATTTTATGTTCACGTAAATTTTATTCGAATTATTCGTTTGCGGAACTTTATATACTTAGCTGAATCTACATCTACAAAAAAATTTGTATCCCTACGAAAATATCACATGGAAAATTCACGCAAGCTGGATAGAGAAACTAGAGACACTATCAGTAACTTCCACTCCGATACTGAAAAAGAAATATAACTACATCAAAATTAGGTTCTTAATAAATAAGAGAACGCCTACATAACAAAACTTCAGGGCTGTAATCCCCGAAAGGTTGGGCAGAGGTGTACCTAATAATACACCCACATTTAGCCAGTTAAGTTTTTTACTCAAAAATGCATGTAATGTGGTCATTATTTTGACAACCTTGTTTGAGCAAAGTCGACCTTGCCGTCCTGTTTCAAGGAGCGGCCGGCAAAGTTTTGCCGGCCGCTCTAACAGGCCGGCAATGTTTTGCCGGCCGCTATTTTGACGTTTCAACGTTTTAAAAAATCAAATCCAAAAAGATTTTATTTAGAACACAGCTGTTTGTATCTATAGAGATAGGTACAAAAAGATTTTATTCCCTATTAGGCTGCATAGTTCCAATTACCATTTCTCGAAAAAAAAAAACAAACTAAGAAGTAACAAAAGCGCGGTTCAGCGAAAATTTTAATTTATACGTTTTTTATTTAAATTACTTGCTGGTTTTATTTAGATTAGGTACTTGTATTTTTGAGTAAAGCACTATACAAACCTTGGCCCACAATGACTGCTTCGCTGGTCCCGCTATGATTGCCTCGAGCTAGCCTAGCTACGCTCTAGGCCTTTCAGCTTGGCCATCATTGCAGCCCTTGCTGTCCTCGCTGTAAAGGCCTCGACCTACGGTCTCGGCCATTATCTCAGCTCGTCCATCAAGTGCTGCACGCTGACCGCGTTGTGTCGGCCTGGAGCTGCGCTACGCTGCGCTGTCGGCCATAATCAGCGCGACCAGCAAAGTAGTCATTATAGACCGCGGCAGTAATGTACTATTAAAGTCCCATGTAATAGGGGGCGAGCCTATTGCCATCAACCGGGCACAAAACCTGACTCCGTGGCTGCTACTGAGAACGCCTGAGAATGTCTTGGATATTATTAATATGTTTGTAATGATTATTGATAGCTAAGTGATATTTTATGGTTTTGTTAATATACTGGCACTTGCAGTAACCCTAGCGCCAATAATATTTGTTGGAAAAATTCAACCAAAATTAGTCCAAATCCCCGAATAAGTTTAAGTTTTTAATTTGACTTAGGCATTCATAAAAAAAAAATGACAAATAAAACTGCTACTACACGCTCTAAAAAGTATTAAACAAGAAAATATTCTTATCTGAAATAGTTATTTACCTACGAACCAAACAATTTTTATCGTCTATTAAATAAACAACTTACACGTATCTTAAATAGTTTAATGTTTTAATAAATACCCATAGTGCTGTTCAGAGGATAGCCGTGGCATACCGTTCAAAATCATAACCCTCCTTATTGCTTCGCCATAGGCGGGTAAAAAAGAGTAAACTTTTTTTCAATTTACCTACCTTTGTCACGGAACACTTCGCGTACAGTCACCAGCACGTTAAGCTTCTCGAAATTGTCAAATAAAAAAAAAAAAGTTGAAAATCTTTGTAATTAAAGAAATTTGAGAGATTGTGGTAGCTTGACGTGCTGTCGTCTGTACATTAAAGCTTCTCCCGCTGCTAAATTCATAAAGTTAGACCGGCATTCCCAGAGGAAGTGATAACTCTCGCGAGTGTATCTAGGGAGCTACTTATTGCAGGAACAGTATTGCAAACTTCCAGCACAGGCGACTGTCTTGAGCCTGATTTACACGTCCTCAATCATTGATATATCATTTCCGCAAGGAGGTAGCTCCTCAATAAAAAAATGATTACCTTCTGGTTATCCCTTTTTTTAGGTTTAGTTAGTAAATTAGTTATTAATGGCTGGGCTCGATGTTTTTCACTGAAGAATTTGTAACTATTTTGTAAAACATAGAAGCGGCATAGTCAAAATCTTTTTGTCCTATAAATAACTACTTAGTTCAATAAAAAAATTAAAGTTAACTCTACAAAACTGAAGTTCAGCAACAATACTGCTGACGCTGGTGCTGGTGCTTGCGTCTGGATTATCTTATAGTTAAATGAGTAAAGGAACGCATTATTCTTAAGTTTGATCAATGGGCTCACCGGCTCATAGAATCCGTTAAAATGCCTATCACCATTCACCAGGCACAATTCCAAATCCAAACCACGAGATATAATTTAAAAAAAAAAACTAAAAATCTCAAAGAATGTGACATAAAAAGAAGTTATTTGGCCGTTGGCGCACATAGTTGCATCGATGTGGAACCGCAGGAAGCGACGAACTTGTTACAGTTGACAGTGATGAGAACACTCATGTGTCAAAACGTTAGA
Organism: Cerastis rubricosa; assembly: GCA_949152445.1. Classification (NCBI taxonomy): domain Eukaryota; kingdom Metazoa; phylum Arthropoda; class Insecta; order Lepidoptera; family Noctuidae; genus Cerastis; species Cerastis rubricosa. The sequence goes on from OX424535.1 coordinate 12,901,127, forward strand.
TGCTGTCAAAAGGAACGCTAAAATAATGAGAAAACTCGGCAAATGAAAATGTTTCAAATATTTTTCAAAGAGACATTTTGCGAAAGCAACATTTTGCGCCTGAGCCGTTTTTACGTAGGCAGTGATTATTGTCAAGTGCTTGCTCCAAGAATTTTATTTCAATTTTATAGTGTGACCATTACGTCCAGAAAAGATGTCTTATTTTTTGCATAAAAAAGATTTTACATTTATTGCTGCCATAACAACGTGCACCTCTAAACTAATTATTTTTAAATTGCTGCATTTTTATGTACCTGTTAGAATAAGTCTTTAAATTTGCTTGTCGATGCAGCATCATTTGAGTTCCCAAAATAAATTCCGAAACACCGCATCCAAGCTCCAAAAACTCGGTCGAATATTTTAATAGGCTATAAAACGTATGGCAGATTTCGCGAAGGCTTCATATGTCGGTGTTAATTAACTAACCTGAATGTCATGAATGGAACTATTTTTCGTCCTAATTTTTGAGTAGCGTTGTCTTTGTATAATCTGCCCATAAAACTGCCTAGTTAAGGCGCGTACACGCAGCTACAGCGTTTAAGTGAAATTAGCGGCAGTTAGCGCCTGCTTCTATGTATTTAATATCCACTTAACTGAATAACATAATATTTCTCTGTCTGGGAAACATCCGCTGGCTAGACCGCCGCGCGCCGCCTGGCTGCGGGCAGCCTAGTGCCACACCATAGACACGTACAGAAGGCGCAAGGACACATAGACAAGAGCAATAGGGGCTAGGGAGTAAGGCACTCATAATAAACGGGTCCGGTACCTAGGTATGCCTTTTAGTTTGTATCACCACTGCTTTCAAAACGGTGAGGGGAAACATCAAAGTAAATAAATACGTAAATACTTAGCAGTAAAGACGTGTGTGACCGATTGAGTGTGAATTGGATTAAAACCCCGAGCCCAGGAAGGAAGCCCGGGCTCCAGCAGTGGGCACATCATAGGCTGGTTTTGCTATAAACAGATGCGTACGGACGGTGATCTCAAACTCATGCCAGTCTCAAATGCACATTCATCCACTGTACTTACAGTATGGTATAGATAAGTTTAAACGTACAAAATATGTGTGCATTTGCTCCGGTCGTATGGATCTCGCCTTCTGTATCCATCTATTTTATGCTGTCCTAGCCGCCGATGTCAATGCATGTATGTTAAATACTTGTTTTCACCCACATCATTAACAACAACGCGACGTCTGGTTGATTTCATGACCCTCGCAAACTAAAGGTGATGACTGTATTAACAAACTCATAAAAAGATAACTGATAAGAACGTGTTTGTTTTAAGCACTTAATTAGAGTTGTAGGTACTAATAAAACAAAATATCGATGTTTTCGTGTTATATATGGTCTACTCCGTCACATCCACGTGTGTATCCACAGCATGTACTAAATTTAAATAAGATTCAACCTTAACCAAAATAAACGTACAAGTTTCACTAATTTAACATTAGTTTACCACAAGATCAATAATGCACCGACTTGACACAGTCCCCTGGCACGTCATCTACAATATAATTATATTAGGCATCTATAGCCAAACACTGTCCCAAGATACAGGCCTAGCCTAGTTTAAGGGACAGGGTTGAACATATTCAATGCAAAATTAAGAACTTCAATTTGTATATAGTGCAATGTACCTGAACTTTGTGGTAATAAATCATTTATTATTAATTTATTGATAGGTACTGCAGTTTTTCCTCCTAAAAAAATCCTAGAAACGATCTTAATATTACATTGATACATCTAGCAGTAACAGTGGTCTGTATGGTGTCGGACGTAAAGAATAGCACCATCCCATATCTTCCTTTGGGTGTCGTAAGAGGCGACAAAGGGACTTGCCAGAGAATGGGCAGCAGCGTTCTCTGTGCTTTTGTAACAACCGTACTGCGATCGCCAACCCGCCTGCCAAGCGTGGCGATTATGGCAAAACCCCCCAAAGTGTCAATGTGGTGACACTTGGGGGAGGCCTATGTCCAGCAGTGGACGTCTTTTGGGCTGAAATGATGATGAATGATGATGATGATCTAGCAGTAAATGAGGCTAAAACAAATGCGTCATCGAACGTAAATAACAATCGTAATTATTATAATGACAAAATCTCGCAACGTATTGTGAGCAAAACTCCACAAAAATTAGTCATCAGACTGGATTGAAGCCGTTTGGTAATGTTTTGGCCGGGTGGGTGCATATTTGCATGTGTAAATAAATATTAAAGAGTTCGGTCGTCTGGTCTCGCCGATTCGTCGGCGCCCGCGATGATTCCAGAGGAACCGCATATCGGACAACTGAACACCTGCGGGCTGGTGACGCAGGGTTTATCGATGTCGATAGTTTTCATTTTTTTTTTTGATGAAGCCAAGGCGTGATTCTGGATGCTTAGTGGTAAACAGTAACTGGTGATTGGATGTACATTTCTTAGATATAGTAATAGTAAAATATACTTTTTATACTTTTGCACCGTGTGGTCCATACGATGAATACCTAAATGTATTCTTTTCGCTGCAACTTTTGAGGAAGACACATTACAGACGTAACGCATGGTGGCACTTTTGGGAAATATGATGATAGATTAATTTATCGACGGACACAGCGTAGGCATGGTCCACGGTCGTCGAGTATTGTTCTCCAATATGCACATTATGTCGCCACTAACGGGTTTATTGCTTTGGAATGAACGCGGCCGTCTGCATGCCAAGCGGCGATTCCTGGTGATCGCCCCTTTGAATTATGCGCACGGGCACGCTTACGCGTCTGCATTCAATCGCCTCACGAGATTTATGTGTGTCCCGCCTGTTTGCCACATACAAATATTTCCATGAATTTCGACGTGAGAAGCCCGGTGTGCCGGCCGCCAAGCCAGCCGCCTCTGTGCAGACTTACATTAACATCACTTCACTCCATCTGTTCTATGTTATCGCGTATTTAACTCCTCAGCGTTTAATGTGCAGATTGTTGACTTCAAAGAGGTTATTAATCATAACGTCTAGAACCTGTTTGTTATCTATGTTGATGGAATCGACTACAACGGTACCTACATTTTAGTTGAGGCGATTTGAATTCATTAAGTAAATATGTCTAAAAGTTAAAACAAGTCCAATTAATTATGCTATGACTTGTTTATGCTCTGTATTTAGGTAACATAAATCTTTTTCAAAACAAATGCAAATAAATCCTGAACAGTTCTTTTTTATTCAAATAAACTTTAAAAAAATCGAGGTTAGAAAACAGTTAAATTTAATTATTATCTTCATCGATATGTGATCGAAGCTCGGTTGCGTAGCATCACTAGTGTGAATGCAAGCGCGGTGCAGTCGGCGGTGCATCGGCGCACTCCCGCTATTGTTAGTGGGGATTGAAGAAATACGCGGCGCGCGACCGCTGGGCCCCGGCCGCGGCCTGCCAAACCGGAGTATTTTGTGTCCCGCCACTTCAACTTATTGTCTCGCCTGCCCTTAATTAGATGTAGTATTTACTTGTGTACAGAACTCGCTTTTGAATGTTAGTTAGTATTTTATTTTGAACAACATATTGGCTGCGGCTTGAATAACCGCAATTAACCGGCTTACTCATTAAAAATCATTAAGATTCCATGTTTAAGATTCTTAGATGAATCTCATGATTGCTGTAAAAATCTCCAAAAAAGTTTTCTCTTACCCCGGTATTACTGAAATAATTTAATCTGCAGGCATATGACGTAGCAACTAGTTTAATATTGGTATAACTACATGTAAAATCAAAGCACAGCATTACGTCCAAATGTAGCCAAAACATTTCTATCCATAGACGCTCGTTTTAGTTCTATTATGCTATCATATTTCATGCTAAAACTCTCTTAATTGGTAGTATGCAGGCCTATGTTATTGTTATCGAATGCAGACTCATATCCGATTACAAATTGCAACCACGAACCCTCCCTGCAATCACTCTCTTCTCTATGGTCCCTCTATACGTCATATTTGAAAAAAGAACCGTCTGTAAAAATAAATAAAAAAATGCAAATGCTCTATTACCACAGAATAAAAAGTACAATTACGTTCGTAGCACGCGTAGCACATCTGCTACGATATTTTAATTGGTCTACGAAATTTAAGAAACGTTGGTATGTCAACATGATTTTAGTGTGCTGTCTTCTTTTTCGTTGAGTCGAGTATCTATGGTCTATCATGAAAACAGCTGTTTTCAGACCACCCAAAAATCACTGTAAGAGTCTGAAAATGAGTGAATAAGCTACTTATAACTCCAGATTTATAATTTACACACCTTATTGAGATGCAGATCTACTAGAGTCACCTTTAAATATTAAAATGTTCGTTCATCCAAGATAATACCTAATCAAATTATTAATAAATGATGAAGATGAATGAGCAAGAATCTTACCTTGCCGTAACACAGTCCTTGACTAGCACGGGAGGTAAAGAACTTTTCTCTGTATACCGTCATCGGGCATTTATTATTTTGTCAATTATGTGAACCATTGCTTTACTTGTGATAGCGTTACTATAATTTAACTGTTCTTCTACTCCACTTGCTACTTGTTATAGATAAGTAATTCTAACTTAGTGTAGTTGAACGTAAGTGAGTGTGCCCTATACTATGTAGATAATATGTATTACATTAAAAAAAAAAAAAAAAAACAGTTAAAAATATCGTTAATCATTGGACTAACTTTTTTTAAGAAAAACAAAACGGTTGTTTTCAAGTAAGTTGACATATGCATGGTACAGTCACGTGCGGAACTATGAACATATACTTACTTGGCCTCATTCGACAGCGTTTTCTCAAAAAGTGTAATATGCTTAAAACCACGTCTTGTATTGAAGGGTTAGGCAGAGATGTACCTGCAAGTATACTCACATATTTTCGTCATTTATGTTTAAGTCCCCATATGTAAAAGAGGCGAGCCTGTTGCCATCAACCGGGCACAAATCCAGATTAGGCTGCTACTGAGAAATTCCTGATGGAAACCTATAATATACATTCCCAAATACATTTGTCATTGAAAGATGATTTCCGTAAAATTCTACCTGATTGATTCGAAGGTCTGGTGGTCTCAAGATCTACTTTTTAGTATGAGGTCCTAGGTTGTGATGAGTAGTAGCACTTAGTAAATAAGAGGAGATGAAGATTCTTAACACATACATATTTTTACGTCACGATTAATTATCCATTAATGAAGTCATGACAGAAATGATAAAAAATAAAGTTATGACTTCTCTTACCGCTAATATCTCGTTAAGAAGTGATAAATGTTACGTTTAATAACTGTAAAATGATATCATACAGCATTTAATTAAATTAGATTATTTTTGTAACAGGCTCTCAGTTTGCGTAGGCAGTAAACTACGATGCCATTAACTTCATTTTAAATTATAATTTTAACATTTCAAGAATTAAACATTTTAAAAGATAAATGTCTTAGTTCCCGAGAAATATTGTAATTAAATAACTATGCAAACTATGATAGTTAATGTTTGAATCTCAATAAATCTGAATAACTTAACAGCGGGTTGCCCGCTTAACTAACTTTACAGGGACATGAATTACATCGTTTACCCTTACAATTATTCCGCTTTAACGTCCCGAAATTAAAATATTTAATCAAACGGCTAGACAGCGACTTATCATATTAATATGCAAAATGTGCTTTCAACCCAGACACCTGGTTATATTTGTCCTTCATTGTCCCAGAAACGAGAACTAGGTCGGCGGGAGGCTGCCAGACAATCACAATTTTAAATTAGGTACCCTTTATAGGCTAGACGGACTTTACAATACGTATATAAATGCATTTCATTAGGGTTCCCTAGGCTAGGTCTTGGCTTACGTGAGGTCTTATTAGGCCGTCTGGGCGCTAGACGCGTCTTTGTCATAGCACTTTCTTTGGCGGTAAAACTTTACGGCTCATTTATTAATGATCATCTTGGCTACTAACTGTTTTGTACATTTTATGACGTAACTTCCATTAGCCTCGCAATTTGTATTAAACCTGAGCAAGGAACACTACAAAAGAAACTTTCATGTTACTTCAGTTTGGATACTAACTTACAGACTAGGTATTACCTATTGAAGAAACTTTTTAATGATACTTTGACAGCTCTTCAAAGTACCTACTTCTCATGTCACAAAAGTGATAGGCGTGATAGCAAATCGAATAGGATCGAAAGATTTTATGAAAAAGTTTTAACATTGGTATCACGTTCGATTTTCAAGATTTTATCCAAAATTTATTTAATTTCAAGATGATTATCAAGTCGGGGAATTAACATACATACACAAACAGGATGCGCGGCATTTCGCAAATCTTCTAAAATTAAGATTAATCATTACTTGTGACATTTTGTTTAAATCGAACGCTCTGCCAAAACTAACAGGACTGCGTTTCGTAAATCACTCTTAAATATGATTATTTTGACGTAACCAAGCCAGCGGATGTTGTTCAATGATTTGTTGATAGTGCGGATAAAACGGCCATTGATTATAATTAGCCTGGCCGATTTAGACGCCACTATTCTTGGCCCATTCATATAAAGCTAATAGGGCTGCATAATGCTCATCCATATTTTTATCTTAACCACAGAGTATCAATAATTCAAACTTCAAAACTGATTTCGAATTCGAACGTTTTATTTTTAATTCAAAATTCAAATAGCGTGAAATTTATCACTTTTATACTCTTAATTCAGCATACAGCCTCATTACGAATAAAAACTTTAAGATTTAATTTTTTTTAATAAGATTAGGGTCTTCAGTCAACCCTGTGTCCGTTCATCAGTCAGTTGACACGGTGACGCCGATGACGCGCCTCTGATCTATTTCCAGCGTGCCCGCTCTTGACTCCTGTCGTGTTTGTTTTTCGCGATCGTTTAGAATTCCCCCGCTAATTGCTCCAACAATATTATCTGTTCACACATCGGATTGTAACCGAACTATTTTCTTGGTGACTGTGGCTTTTTTATTTCTTGTTCCAGTTTCGGATGTGGTGGAAATTCGTCTGCCAGTTTAAACCTTTATTACAACAACAATAAATTGTGATAAAGCTACTGTTTCAATCTAGGCAAATACCTGATTGCCTTTCTATTTTCTACTGTTAGAAATTCATGACGTATGAGATTTCGTTAAAAATCTTAAAGAAGTAAAAGTTAAATAAATAAAACCACATGAAATCAAATCAAAATCATTTATTTGCTTAAATAAGGTACATCATCTGGAAATAGTAAACTTCTGAGAATAGTAGACTTTCCCAGTGACAAAAGTTATTTCGTATTTTGTTGTGTCTACACTGCAATTTTATCTATTGTTTCGTGAAACTTCTAAAACAATAGGACCTACATTTTTAGCGTTTGAAGGGCTCTTGTCTACGAAGCCACTTCAGCTCTTGACCTGGTTTTCTTCGAGACTTCAGACGGCCGTATAAAATCTACGAATAAAACATAACATCACGCCTGTACTCCCCGAAAAATTAGGTAGAGGTGTAACTTAGTAGATAGGAATCTACATTTTGCCAGTTTAGTTTAAGTCCCATGTAAAAGGGAGCGGTCTATTGCCATCAACAGGGCCCAAGTTCTGACTCTGAACTGCATCTGAGAAATGGTCGACGGAAGAACCTAAAAACACTTTGCCCAACCTGGGAATCGAGCAGGACCAGAACGTCAGACTTCCAAAGAATAGATATATCACAGGTTAATATCACACACTTAATATTTAGCTCACGAATTCACGATCAGTTCCTTTTATCAAGGCGAATTAATATGCAATACTAGTGCCATGTGCCATGGTTCCTGAAACTCCTGCGTGTGTTATGGAATACCTTTATGTACCATTGAAGAGGAAAGGTGTCGTTGGAACCCTGGCAACAGACGGGGATCGTTTAAACTTGTATTAAAGTGATATTCTCGTAACGTTTTTGACTATGAATAGAAATATAAACTATGACAAGTTTAAAATAGGGGCATACTTTAAGGGGATTTTGTTAAAATGATCAACTTTTAATATGGACCAGTTTTAAAATTGGAAAGAATCTGCTTCTCCATACATTTAAGTTCGCATAACGGGACGAATTGTATGGAACAGCTGATTATTTCTTTCATATTTTAGAGGTGGTCCCATTGTAAAAGATGTTCATTTTCATGGATTTCATTGGCTTAAAGTATAACCGATCATAGTGCAGAACGCTACGTGCTTTTTCTTAGTTCTTAATATTTAGCCGCAACAACGAGTCACGTTCTCATTTAAATATAGTAGGTTTGTATTATGTGTTAGTAAATTTAATCTATACTAATATTATAAAGCTGAAGAGTTTGATTGTTTGATTGTTTGTTTGTTTGCTTGAACTCGCTAATCTCAGGAACTACTGATCCTATTTCAAAAATTATTTCAGCCCATTTATCGAGGAAGGCTATAAGCTATATATCATTACGCTACGACTAATAGGAGCGGAGCAGCAATTAATAATGTTTCAAAATCGGGGAAAATGTGACGAATACAAAGTTGCGCGGGACAGCTAGTGTAATTATAAAAGATGCCACGTGCTAGTCATTTGTAGGATCTAACCTCGTCAATACCATGACGATAAAACACAAGCCTTGCACGCGCCTACGTTTGTAGCGCTGCGCATTTTTTGTCGCAATTTCTCACACCCACACACTTATCAGCCGGATCTCGGCTCCAAATTGTGGCGCCAAAGTGGACGGAACCGTCCAATGTGGACGGAGTGAAGTATATAGACCTGCTGTAGAGCGCTTGAGGAAGTTTCAACTGGGCAATTGGCTGGCCCTCGTTTTAAGAGACAGAACAATTGGGTTACTGGTTTAGTGAAGTAACCAGACAATAATGAGACCACAGAAACTGAAGCTAGGCTAATCTAGCAACTTGAGGTAGAGTGAGTTTGGAAAGCGTTGAGTTTTTTACTCTTAATACTCCTAAGACCCACGGGCACCCTTTGAGTAATAACCCTAAATACTCTTCTTTAGCTACAAAACACGTATCTCAATTTGCGAACGGTAGCGCTCTATAGCTCTTATCAATACGCTAGCCAATGAAGATATAAGCAACATGCTCCTATGGCCGCCGGAGTCAACGTCCTCGCTCGCCACACTAAAATCATATTCGAATATATTTACATTTCTCCCAAGGTGCTTTACTGCCAGTACCGAAGTCCGAATGCCGAGAACCGGTCAAGCACGCTCCGACATTAACGCTCACCATATATCAATTTAAACTTTGGTGGTTTCATTAAAATGTAGCACCAGAGAATCTCTTGATGGAAAAACTCCCATACGAGAATCCATATCCATCGTGTACGGTAGCTGCGATTGCGACCACAGTCTAATCGAGGGCGGTTAGGACGTTTAGCACTTCGCAAATCCCTCTCGATTTCTCGAACATTCATTGTCGCTACATTGATTGACCTAAAGGCCGCTGGCTATTAGCACTTAGCACTGTCATTTGCTACTGTTGGTTATCGGCTGATTAAATACTTCTTCGATTTCTACGGCGCAACTTTTTCTTATTCTGGCGCCTATTAGCAACCCTAGAATTGTCCGATGTTTCCCGGCTCTCAAGTCAACTGATCCCGCTCCCGATGTCCACCACCGGCTTGTCCACCAGTGGTGGACAGCGAACCAATTTAAAAAAAACTTCTGATTTCCTCTGATGTACTCAATTCTTACCTTATCCATTCGCGTAACACCAGACACCCCATCTTGTCCACCATCTGGTGGACAAGCCGGTTGGTGGCCATCAGGAATCACCCAAATTGTTGATGGTTGAGCCAGTTACAAATGCTGATTCTTCGTCAAACAATCAGGAACGACAAGTCGTAGTGTTATTTTTGAGATGTAGATACCACACATTCCCATGTTGTGAAAGTTTACCGTGTTGATCATAGCAAAGGTCAAATAAAAACATGTCTACTTCCTTTAAACCTGACATAAGCCGGGAAAACACAGGATGAGAGAGTCAAGTTCTCTCACGTAGACCCATCAACAACCGGTTACCATGGAAACCGTTGCAATCCCAGACGGCCGCGAAATAGTCCTAAACGTGTTGAATAAGTTACATATACAAATACGACTCAATAAATGTTGATTAAGAAACAACGCGGTTAATATAGCACCTAGTGAAGTAGGTAATAGCGCCATAATCACAAATGCATTGATTTATTTTGAGCAAACTAACGGGTGATTACGTAACTGTCTGAAAATGTGTTATGCACTATGACTAAACAGTTTAAGGCTACCTACACCTACCTGCGTTATCGACAGAACAGTTTAAAAAAAAAGCCTGTCCAAAATAAAACCGACGCATGCTCCTAGCTAGACTATGCTTACTCATACATATGCACATTAATTAAAATTTCAAAGCAGAAAAATATTTTTTTAATTTAAATTAAGTATAAATAAGTCGGCGAATATCAACAATCTTTAAACTTTTAAAATTATTCACGATGAGCCTTAATTAATTTAAATTAGTCCATTAGTATTTGTAAAACGCAAATAAATAAATTCCTCAAGGCATTAATTCTGCCCACTTATTTTTGAAACCACAAAATTTATTTTTTTAACCAAAAAACAGATTGAGTTATCTACACATCACACTATCAAGGTTACAACAGTCTACGAAGAATGTTTCTCACGACAAATTGATTTTCACGAACATGTCTCATCCGCACATAGCAGTATGTCGCCAAGTCTTCCCGAAGTTAATAAAACTTGTACCCACACGACATTACCCAAAATAATTAAAGTGTAAACCAGACGACAGAGCGTAACAATATCTTAAGAGATTACGATCAATCAAAACTGCTAACACGTATATGTCCTCCTTATCGATCATTAAACACCAACTTTTATAAAGTCGGTCCTCCGATTCGTATTTCGAGCGAAAAGTTGTAAAAAGTCAATCGATTACTAGTTATAGGCATGTCGGGTTGCGGTCGTTCGGTCGCGTCGCCGACCGGCGCGGGCGCACATTGAAAAATAGTGTCTGGCGGTCGTCTAGCGCGGCCGGCGCGCGCAGCCGAGCCCCGTGACTCACGCGCAGGAATCCGACCGAATACGGCGCTTGCGCAGCTCCAGACGCATCTGTTCAATTTGTGTTTAGTCTGGACCCGGAGAGAGCGTTTTATTATACCTTCGTATTGCTATTTTGTAATGTTTCGTTCAGAGAGTTTTTAGACTGATAAGATAAAATGTAAAACTGGGGTTGGTACTCAAAGGTCTACTGAGGATTTGGTGGGTATAAGGTTATGCAAATTTTGTACATTTACATATTGTTTTATTTAAATAATCTAATTAGAGGCAGTCTTATTTATTTTAACAGCGTAGACCACTATAGGCCATGATAGTTTTGTAGTACAGTCGACCACACTTGGACCTTACGATAAGTGCGGAACTAAGCAAACTAATACTGTGACACCATTGACATGCGACCTACTGTTCCTATATCATTGAAAATAGTTTGCTGTTTAGGATTATAATTCCGAATTTCATGCGGGCTTTTCCATTAAAGAAACACAAAAGTTAAACAATCGCCCTATAGGAAAAGAGGAAATAGACCTTAATACAATTAAAAATGAGTATGTTTTGCGTTTAGCCGGGATCTGCTGGACGGGGATGGACCGCGGCGGGCGCTGCAGCTCGGTGGCGGCGCTGCGCGTGGGCCGCGCCGAATGTTGCGCCGGAGCATCGCGCGCGCCCGCCGCCTGGAGCCCCCGCGACCTCGACAGCGGCGAGATATTCTTCTATAAAGCGCTTTCTGGTGGAGTGCCCTGTGTTGCCTGTGCTGGTAAGACCATTTTTCTTTAATTGCAAACCTTTAGATATTAGTAAGGTAGAAAAGTTTATTTCCGGCCTACACACAATATAGTCAGAGATACAAAACTATCATGCCACTAAATTACTGAAGTTTTCTCTGGTTACCCACAGTAAAAAAGTTATATTTTTATGAAATATAGTCTGCTTTTATTTCAATCCATTTTTGTTTGGATATTAGTCAAATAATTTTGTAGTTTAAGCTAGAAGATTTTGGACTTTACCATTAGAAATTCAGATGAGCGCAGGGAGATAAAATCGCACTCTTTGTCTAAGGAACAATGATTGTCGAAAGATTAGTTCCTGTCTACACCTATTCGTGACAGATGTATTTCTATTTGTTATTAATTTTTTACTTGTTGAAGGTAAGAGGTTTAGACAAAGTAAACTCTTCTTAAAGTTTTCTTATTTTTTCAGTATTAAGTAGATTCTTTTAAATGAGGAAAAACAACATTTTAAGTTAATTTTCCTCTCGAAATACCATAAAAGGACCACAACAACATTCTTCAATAATAAGAATAATAACACCTGAATGTACAAGAAGAAAAGAATTCTATCAGAGAAATTGTGTAGCCTCTCCGTTTATCATTTAATTTATGGAGTAAAGGAAGCCAAGACAAAGTTTACGCGAAGACAATGAGCTAGTTAGCTTACAATACATATTTAAATATTATTTAATGTTTTTCTCGCGATAGTTTGCGGCAGTTCGTCGAAGCTGCTTCCTTAGTTAATTAAAGACATGGCCACATCCTTCCGGGCTCGCTGCTTCTAGGAAAAATACTGGCCAATTAGAATTCAAAGAAGCTATTGTTTTTGTAGTAATTATAGCCAAGAATGACGCCATCCAATAAATCTGGTCGCTGTATCCTGGTTAAACTAGGCATGGCTGTAAAGAACGCCCTGGTCTTTGTAAATGTTGACTGTATTTTGTTTGCTAGTAATACTTAAGCATTCACTACAATTTTATTCAAAATGCATTTACACCTCTGGAATGCATTCTCCTAGATGCATCTATTAAAGAATGGCAAATATTCTACCTATGCTGAAACTTCAATCTGATATGCAAGGTTTATGTGAAATTTCAACAAATAAAATGCAAAAACCATTTCTTTGCACAATAAAAGTTCGAAAACTTTTAGCGGAACGCAGCGTTGGCAGAGATTGGCACATTAAAAAAAAAACAATCCTAGGCACTAAAACAATTGCCGCAATAGACAGACGAAAGACAGACGTGCCTAAAGCCCAATTACGCCAATCAACTGAACAAACAGATAAACTATATCCGACTGCTAATAACCAACAATGTTGTTCAGCAAATAATAAAATTGGGACGTGGAGTGCATCGCCCGATAGATGAACGCGGCGCATCGAATCAACACGGACTTGGCAAAACGTCAAATATTTGAATTTAGAAATAAACAAATAATTTCTCAAATAAATGAATTGTTTTGGCTGCGATGGAGCTTATGTAAGGGCATTTATCGTATTGTGCATATTATATGTAGAGGTTTGATGCTCTGATATAAATTGATGCTGGCGCTGAAGAGGCGAGAACATTATAAGTCCAAAACGAATGCGTTGTAAAGTAATTAACATTATTTCGAAAATATGCACTTGAAAAATTACAGCCAATAAAATACTGTCGAAAACACATTTTTTCTTTCCATTGCTAACAAACGAGCTTTTCTTGTTCTGATGAAATTGTCTCACATTTGCGTGGGGGCAGAGAAAACCCAAAATAACAACTTCTTAATGGCTCCTAAATGTCACCATTCGTTAACCCAAATTATTGAACAAATCGCAAATGTGGCAATTTCTAGTTTTGCCTTTAACGAGCGATTCAAAAGCGGAGTATTTTAATATCTCACTTTGATCAGTGTCTACAATCCCACTTATTTGTCGGGCCACCACGTGAGCCATAAAATACACCATTCTATCTGAATTTCTCGATTTCTATCTACATGTGTACGCCAACTACGACATCCGAGTCGTTAATATATGGATGTTTTCACAAGTGATAAATATCTAACACCGCATACTTTACTTTAGCAATAGTAAAATCTTTTACGAAATAAAATGTATTTGTTTTTATCTTACTTTACTTTCAAAGAGATAGATGATAGGACCAAAATATTACCGGGCTTCACAAGTTATAAAAAAGTACGTACATATTATTGCAAATTTAATACAAGCTACATAGTATGATATTGATAAGTCTTCATTGAGTAAGGTTTATCTTTCTTTATTATCCATCTGTTTAAACTTTCTTCTCCTATAAGGACTAAGCAACCACAGGGTGAACCAAGAGGCTGTTTCATGCAATATACTTATATGCCCTGTACGGCACATGCCCGCAACGCTAAATAAAAATTTAGCGTTGCGAACATACAGAAACGCGACAACAACCGAGGGCAGTACTAGATGCCCCGTTCTGTGGAGAATGAAGAACTTTACTCCTTCATTGCTTAATTATTCTACCAACATGCTCTTTGTCGACAGAATCCTGCGCCGGGGTGTCATGCAGCAGCGGGCGGCGCTGCGTGGTAAGGGGCGGGCGCGCACGCTGCGTGTGCGCAGCTGCCTGCCGCCGCGTTGGCGCCGTCTGCGGCAGCGACGGCCGCACCTACCCCTCGCTCTGCCGGCTGCGGCGCCGCGCCTGCCGCAGGCCCGGCAAGCATCTCGTGCTCGACTACCCCGGACCTTGCCAAGGTAAGGCTTGACCTTAGACATAAGATTCCACTGATGCTGCTAATGACGTGATCAGTGACGTTCTCTAGGTAAAGAAAATGTTATAAATCCGTGGAACGCCAGCCTCGTATTCTAAGAGATCCGAATGTTCAATGACCAACAAACCCTTCGGAAACTAGGTTCCTAACTAACGTAACTGCCTATTATGATGCCATCAGTACTTATAACAAAAAATACCAAAAACTTAGTGCTGTAAAGATAGCCTGTGGTGTAAAACACGGTGTGGTTGACTTCGGAAATCAACTCACCTGATAGAAGTATACAGAAGAAAATAGCGTACTTTTAAGTGAAATTTCAAAAATCAAGACATCTCCCACATTTATCCGACTGATATTTAGGTCCCTCATGCTATCCACCTAATGATCTCGCGACTCGTGAGTCTGTCTTAAATAGGCAGTTACTCCGTCCCTATTCATTTATAATATATTAATCAGCGAATGATTCATTGTCGTTCAGTTGCCAACAGGTCCGCGATCCATCATCCTTGTTTAGGGCAGGTAGCCAAGCTTCTACTATGATAATAAAATTTATAGGGTCGCCAGTTGAGTTGGAGCTTTTGGAGACTTTTAAGTCCAGTGGAATCCAAAACATTTGCCCTGCTGAAAAGTTTCCATAAGCATCATCATCATTCATCATCATTTCAGCCCAAAAGACGTCCACTGCTGGACATAGACCTCCCCCAAGTATCCTCACTGATATTTTGGAGGGTTTTACCATAATCGCCACGCTTGACAGGCGGATTGGCGATCGCAGTATGGTTGTTACAAAAGCACAGAGAACGCTGCTGCCCATTCTCTGGCAAATCCCTTAGTCGCCTCTTACGACACCCACGGAAAGATATGGGATGGTGCTATTCTTAACGTCTGACACCATACAGAGTCATTAGCATAAGCATACCTACCTTTAAAAGAGCCTCTGCCAGTGACGAGTTTTCTGGCAGCTCCACTTCTAATAACGACTGTAACAATTTTTACGATACGAGCACCACAAATAATGGTGTTTGACAAACATGGGAGATATCGTAAATAATCAAATAAATCATCTGCCGTCGGAAATGCATTTTGTCATAGATTTCTAACACATTGAATTACAAACTGCAATCCCGATAATTCTGCCGTCAGGCAGAAAGATATATGATTATCTTGATTCGTAGTTAAATCACAAATAAACGCCCAAATTAAAGCCAAACATGAATATTGCAATAACTCATAAATCGTCATTATATTCAGCTCATAAAGAAGGTTTGCACAGGGGTTTGGAATTAATAATAGAACAATAAGTACAAGCACATTTAAACAATAAACTCCACAGCCCAAGTCAATTTATGCCAATTGTCGATAGTTTGATCAAGTGTTGAATACATTATATTGATCATGATCACGACTTTTCGCAGAATCAGCCCCTACCACCACCTCGACATAATCTGATCAATGATTATTAATACCATGGTATATATCATACACAAATTACAGCGTAGCTACAACATCGCCGTTCAATTATTATCTAAAACATCTGCACTTAAGTTGCATATTAATCGTATCTATCTATAAATAGGCACATGATTCATTGCCGTTCAGTTGGCAACAGCTCGACCATCCATCATTCGCAATCGTGGGCACCTAGTAACTGTCTGTCTAGCCGACTGGATAAATATAATGATACCTGTACAACCCGACTGTTTAAAAGCCCCATCAAAGTTTACTAGCAAATTATTGGCGCGCTCAAGCCGAACCGAAGCTAACGCTGGCCACGCTTATCGCCCCCAGAGTGTTGAAATGCACAAAGCTCTGACGTAAATCCACGAGAATAACAATATCTAGGTCTGACAAATAATCATTTCTAATTTAAGGTGCGTGCAACAATCTGGTATTCAGATTGTGTGTGTGTACTAGGTACAAATCGAAGTCCAATGGAAATGAAGCCGAGGAAAATACCTAACGCAATAAGCGTGAAAAATAAAGCACATTTAGATAAGGTCAAGTTACCGGTGACGCATAGGCTTCATTCATTCATACAAATAATGAATGACGTGCATTTTTAAGTCATTTGCAACCTCCACGGTCACTTTTCTCATCAAGTGCAGAAATTACCGGAGCATGACAATTCAGAACATGTGAACGTTTGCAATTCGTGATTGTTGTCGCTGTCATATGCCATAATGATAATGGCGTGTTGGCGAGCTTTGGTATTATTCGCGCAAGTCACCACGCGGCTGCGTCTGCGCCGGGCGGCACAATAGCGTCATTTGCACCTCTCGAGCACATGCAGACGTAACGAACCGATGGCATTGATGGCCTGCCCCGTTTCACTGAATTTTGCCTTCGAATTTTAAATATGAATTTAAGTTATTTGGGATACAGAGAATTTATGGAAAAAAGGAGAACTACGTAACACATTTACCCATCGAGTTTATGTCATTGGAAAATTTCGTTGCATGTACCCAAATTTTTTTAAAATCAACTAATCAACAAACTATCAACTAGTTCCCAACGTACCTGTAATCTTGACCATATTTATTTTTATTTTCCACTTTACCGCCTACGCTAGCCCTGCAGAACAATCGCCTGTTGAAAGTCACGGAACTTTTTACTTAGCTCGCTAAATGGGAGTTTCGCGGGTTTTCTTTTGTTCGTTCGCGGTCGGGTGCATTAATCCTGACTGCCGTAATGACTGGACACACCCCTACTATCGCGCTTGTAAATTGCCCGCGTGTTTCTAGAAGGCTAGCTACATCTCTATTGAGATCGGGACTCAATAATGCCTCATTGCGATGCACGATACGTCTGGACGGACGCGTCTCGCCCGGGGTGCATGAATGTGAATGAGAGCTTGTGATGAACTGTTGGTTCTCGAATGGAGATCACTTTTACGATAAACGCTCGTTGTGTTTTGGTGCAGCGCGCGTCGTAATGCTAAGCCAAGAAATGAAACAAGTGATGAAGGTATTTCAGGATTACGTGGTTGACATTTCAGAAAAATAACCACCGGTTTTTTTTGCATTAACATTGGAGGATCTTGTGGCTAAATGTAACAGTTGCTCGCATCGATCTTTAAGTTAAGTCGCGCTTGCCTAAGTTGGTCTGTGGATGGGTGACAGCCCATTATATACCGAGTTTACTACGTTCGGAAAGCACGGTATGCGGTTAGTCTCAACTGTCAATAAAATTGTAGATCTTTGACAGTTCTTACAGGTAGTCAGTGGCACGAAAATCTGATCACCAAGCGTAATAAGGGGTATCGTATTACCCAGCACTAACTGGGTTGTGGAGTGACCTCCACAACCCAACAACAACAACTATTTGACAATAGGCAGTTGCTCTTTGTAAAATATTCTCGCATTCAGCTGCATCCGGTTAGACTGGAAGCCGACCCCAACATAGTTGGGGAAAGGCTTGGCAGATGATGATGTATGCATTAGCATTGGATAGTCAATGAAAATCCCCAAATTTGGAAAACCGATGGTGTTCGCAATGAAAAAAGAACTGAAAAAGCACAGATTTCTCTCCATCTTTTTACATCATCTTCTTGGAGGATATGACATAACCGTCCTCCAGTCTCTATTAACATCATTAATCGATTGAGACATTTGAATAAGGCACGTTTCAAGACGAACGAACTGCGTTTGTCGATCGAGAAATTGTAGTGATGAAGTTCGAGTTTCCCTAGTAACCCCTACGCTAATACCACTGTTTGAGTAGTCGTTTTTTGTTGGTGGTAGACCCTGAAGCTAACTAATAGCAATGTTACAGGTAAATAGTGGGTAAGGACCCGATGTAATTGTACCTTTCTGTATTGACCTGCAATTTTTAAACACGTCCTAATTCATGTCTAGGATAGGCAGACAGTTATGTTAGTCTGCAAGAATATTTCTTCTGTATGGTGCCGGACGTAAAGAATAGCACCATCCCATATCTTCCCTTGGGTGTCGTAAGAGGCGACTAAGGGACTTTCCAGAGAATGGGCAGCAGCGTTCTCTGTGCTTTTGTATCAACCGTACTGCGATCGCCAACCCGCCTCCCAAGCGTGGCGATTATGGCAAAATCCCCCCTTCTTGGGGGAGGCCTATGTCCAGCAGTGGACGTCTTTCGACTGAAATGATGATGAGTGATGATGAAGAATATTTTGTTGAATTTAATAAAATCGCAATAATTTTGGTTCCCTGTTTTAGAACTTAAAATAAATTAAGTACCCTTATTTTAAATAAAGTTTTACCTACATATTAATGGGACCGATTTTGTCCAACGAAACATTATTTAAGATAGATTTAAAAATACTCGCGGCTGCTGAGCATGAGGTTCTGGTTTCGATTCCCGGGTCGGGTACATTGTTATTGGGTGTTTCTACCAGGAATTTCTCAGTAGTAGCCACGGAGACTGGATTTGCGCTCGATTGTTGGCAATAGGCTCGCCTCCTATTACATGGGACTTAAACATAACTGGCGATATGTGGGTGTACAATTCGGTACACCTCTGTCCGACCCTTCGGGGATTACAGGCTTGAAGGTATGTTTTTCAAAATACAAGGTTTTTGGTACAAATTAGTTTTATGAAAATTGCAGGTATTTGGAATGACTGCGCAGTCAGAACTGTCTAGTTGCATTTAGCATATGGTGCAATATATGCGGTTGACCTGAAAACAATCGCATCATAATTACCTACGCGAATATTCATAGTCTGGCCCTATGAATATTCGTGTCTACGGTTTTGAAAAGGTAAAGAAGTATTTACGCAAATGCAGGTGGGTAGGTAGAATAGGTATGTAGAACTTCATGGAACACCATTATCTGTACCTAATGGTTTAGAAATAAGGAAGGTAGACTTCAGTCTCTTGTCTAAAGAAGCGTCGATGGGTGATAAGCATTCGTTCAGCAATTGAACGAAAAGCGAATTCTAGGTAGTCAATAGCGCTTCTAACCTACAAACAGACTATATTCCAGTAAATTATTAGTCACCTTTACCGTTGAATCTCTCAATAAAGTGTGTAAGGTCATACCGACTCAGGGGAAGAACATTTTAGGATATTTAGTCTATTCAAAGTAAAGGATAACGCCCAAAATATGCTAAAGGTTTGTCCTGCTACCAAAACGCCTACCTACCTTTTAAAATCGAAGTTAAAAATTAAAACTTGGAAAAGTAACATAATGCCTGTAATCCCCGAAAGGCTAAGCAGAGCGATTTTGCCAGTCATGTTTAAGTCTCGTGTTCCCGAGCGAGTCTTTTGCCATCAATCGGGCACTAATCTATGTTTCCTGCCTGCCACTGAGAAATTATTAAAATTATGAGTATTCTCCCAAAAATTGAGTTCGACTATGTACTTAATACCAAATACTCATGATTGATGTAAAAATGGTGTAGGTACTGTAAAGAAAATACACATTTACAGGCTCGCTGATAGAACCAGGCGCGTCGACCGTTACGCGCGCCGCGTTCAATACAACAACATTTTGTGCCGGCGTTTGCATAAAATTGTAATGTATGTACCGGTCATATACATATAGGTATACTGGCTGGTATTGTTTATGGTCTTGTCAATTGAGCAGCGGATGACAGATGATGCGGCTGTCATGGCTGTGTCCAATAAACCGTTTTACTGAAAGCACGTAATATTATTCATACATTTCAAAACAGGTAGGTATAGGGTAAACTTAAAATGTTTTGTATTTGTTCCGGTGGCATTTCACCTGTTAATTCAAAAATACTATCCAGCGTTTGTAAGAGGTTTAGAGAGAGAGCCATCTTATTCATTATAACCAATAAATTGATTCTCAGATATTGTTTGATCATCAGATTTCGAGATCAAAATGAAAGTAATCTCAAGTAATAGAACTCCTTAATTGAAAACTTAGACGTTCAGTAGCCCTGAGCTACAGTAATTGTCGAGGCTTCCTATGCCATAACTACCACACTTGGCAGGAAGAGACCTGATGTCTTTATAGCCAGATGGCGCTGCTGCATCCACTCACATAACTCCTGCCGACACCTACGGAACAAGATGTAGGATGCAGATACCATCAAGCTATTACACACCACAGTTATTTCTAAACCAGTCTCTATAAATAAACTTTATGTGTAAAAAGTTGTTACTTTATTATTCATAATATTTAACGCTTAACTTCATCGCGGACATTGCATTTATAAAATTACCTATCTGGCAACTTTACCAGTAGGATAAATAATTTTATTAAAATGTCTCCCGAGAGACAACTTGTGATTGTGACAATAATACTTTATGTGCAGGCTCCTTTATTACGCGGAAACTTTTCTTGCTTGGAACATGCAAATTGTGTGGAGAACATGAGGGATCAAATCTGAGTAAACGAATCTACACCAGTTTGGTTTGAAATTAACAGGCAGTCTAGTCTAATTATACGATTAAGTACCAAATTAACGAGGACGACGAGTAGGTACTTACCTAATCGTTACACGGCACGCAGCTTGGTCAAAACAAGTGAATCCAAACCTAAAACTGACCCTGTTCGTTGCCTTTGTTGAGAGACGCAAGACGTATTGATGACCCGTAAACATGATCATAAACCTCCAAATCCGCGTGTCACCTTGGCATATGAACCTCGTCTGGTCCTGGGGCTGTCATAACCGCAATCGCCCCAGACGTCCTCATTCCATATTATGAATAATATTCTGCGATAATATCGACGTAAACTTGGTTCTTAACGCCGCCACACCACTTCATTGCATTTACGAGCGAATAGGCTCGCAACCGCAACCTATACCTGACTTAAACTGCTCATTGTAACTGGCTAAATATACATTTTATGAAGTTGGTTATCACAGGACAGTTTTCGTTTTATGTCTAATGGTTTTTCCTCGGCAAGGAAACGAGACCCATCAAAAACTGGCTCTAAACCAGGAATAGCAAACGATTGCAGATCCTCATCAGATTTTATTTTGTTTAGATTTTCATTTTACGGTTATGTTCGTATACCTAGTTATGTACAGACAGGATCTTAATATGTATGTAGATGAACAACTCCAGGGTCCGATTTTTCCTTTTATAGGCCCCGGAATAATAAACTATTGCTGGGACGCAGGCGTCCTCTTTATGAGCGAGAGTGGACTGAAGACCCCGGCGTCTGATAAAAAACTGTAATGACGTAGCCGACTCGGTATTCCGCGCTTTATCAAATTTTTCATTCAGAATTCACTTTTCAACGTCAGTTCAGCGACGACTTTGATGCTATCCGTACACATCAAGCGAGTACCAACGTAGGTATCTTAAAACATAAAGCAGACGTGTAGGTACGGCCACGTCCGATCAGAAACGATAAATTCTATGTAATCTACACTCTAAAGTCCGACACTCGATCGTCCGAGTCTAGACCAACGCTCCATAAACCGCAATACGATACAATCCCGGGAAAATCGCGGGATTTACATTTACACGCGGTTTGACTGATTTCTATCACGTTATAATGTTACACAGACATTTTCTATGCAACCGCCGCGCCTAAGAGAGTTGCCTAGTTACAATTAATTTTATCTTGCACGAATTTATTGCTTTTAAGTATAGTCGTTGGTGCTGCAGACTTTTATGTTCAAGTATTCTCTACTCCCGTTCAGCGATTGAAATGATAACTGTAAAATTAAGTGCGCTTGCACTTAGATACAGGATGTTTTATAATTATTGGTTAAACAAGCTCCACATTTAAAGCTGCTATAAACATTGCTTGCAATTTATTTACTAAATAAAACCGTTGGATGTTCATTAGGGATGTATTTCGCATCTCCGCAGTTCAGGCTTTTACAAGTTTTTTATCTATTTATGGAAACGAAGCACTTAGGTGTCAGCCCTCTCTTTGTTTTCATCTACAGCCTCAAATTACCCATTGCTGGGTTAAGGCCTTTCTACCACTGCGAGGATCGGCCGGAGGTCACGGTGGAGCACACTGTGGAGCTATGCCCCGCTTGGGCTGAGCACCGCCGTGTCCTCGTAGCGGCGATTGGCGGCGGCGACCTCTCGCGTCCGGCCCTGGTTCAATCCATGGTCCGGAGCGAGAGGGAATGGGAAGCCGTCGCCTCCTTCTGCGAAGCAGTCATGCTAGCGAAGGAGGTGGCGGAACGTGAGAGGGAGAGAACCTCACGTCCCAGCCGCCGCGGGAGACGCCCCGGGCGTCGGGGGGCAACCAGTGGCCCCCGGCCACCGTAGGCGCGGGCTTGTGGACGGTGAGTAATGGGCTAGCTCACCGTCCGTCCGTCTTATGACGACAGACCGTGCCGACGGCGCGTTCGTGTTCCACGCGCGCCTCAAGGAGATGTCAGCAAATCGGAAGGGGTCCGAGAGGGCCGATGCCTGCCAGGGCTGCGGGTTGTTCGAAAGAGATACCGTGCCCCTGGAACGCAAAGGGCTAAGAAGGAACATGGATGGGTTTTAGTCAGTCAAGTCTGACACTTCCTTCCGCTCCGCCCAGAGCGGAAGAAGTCATTTGATGATTTACCATCCGAAAAAAAAAAAAAAAAAGGCCTCTCTTTTCTGGTGCCAATCTCCACGTTTCTGCCGCCGAACGGCCAACATTTCTTGTCCCACACCTTTAACTCCTCTCTATTTACTCTCGTTTGAAAGAGGCGACGATACGGTCGAGAGGATTTTACCTTGTCAATCCAATACGCAGTAGATAACTGTAAAATGTAGGTATCTATGAGCTTCTTCTTCTATGAGCTTCTGGCTTCATTTCAGTTACAACTCTATGACAAACGTAACATAACCCAAAATATTTCATAATTTAACCATCAGCTACCACTTCATGTGTTGCAGAGGGTAGTTGCGAGGGCGTGCGCTGCGGCGGCGACAAGCGTTGCGTGCTGGACGCAGAACTCGGCGCGCATTGCGTACGATGCGGCGCGTGTGCCGTTGCAGGCACGCCCGTCTGTGCTGTCGATGGACGAACGTACGCCGGAGCCTGCGCGCTGCGGCGAGCTGCCTGTGAAAGGGGCAGAGCCCTGCCGCTAGCGTATAGAGGACCTTGTATAGGTAAGTACAGTAAAGTGGAACAGAGGCTGATTTCTGATAGTGGACCATAGTTCAACATTGAATTGTTTACTTCTAGGCAATTGTGCGTTCGTTGACAATACGTGCACATTGCAACAATTAGATTGACAGCGGGTGTGTTGTGCAGCAGTAAGAATGGTCCTTATCATGTACGATCAATTCTTGCTACTGACGAACAGCTAAAGTGGGGGTGAGCTGACCATGTCTGACGAAAGACTCCTATATTGACAAGCGCAGCGTAACACGCCCCTCAGGTAGATTGACCGACATCATTAAAAAGGTGGCTGGTTCAGACTGGGCGCAGCTTGGGGGAGGCCTATGCCCAGCAGTAGGCTGTGTGCGAAGGGGCCGAATTGATACTGATGAGGGGTTAATTATCCTGAATTTGTATCTTCCTAAACTCCGCCACTGTTACAGCGAACGCGACGTGTGCGTCGATATCATGCGGCGCGGGGCAGCGGTGCGTGTCGGGCGGCGCGTCGGGCGCGCGCTGCGTGTCGTGCGGGTCGTGCGGCGCGGCGGCGCGGCGCCAGCTGTGCGGCTCGGACCGGCGCACCTACCCGTCCTGGTGCCGGCTGCAGCGCGCCGCCTGCCACGCCGGCCGCGTCGTCGATCCCTTACATACTGGACCCTGTAAAGGTAGCTGTCCCAAGTTCTATCCACTAGTGATCCAAAGCCTGAAGACGAAACTTTTCTAACGCACTTCGTATATGATTTTTGTTTCATGATTACGATGTTGTATAAAATAAAAGATATATTAAAAACATTAATGAATTCCAGACTAACCAATTATCTTGAACAAAATTCCCTCTTATCTCCATCACAGTTTGGTTTTCGATCTGGTAGGTCAACTGCGGAAGCAGTACATGAACTAACTGATCACTTAGTCAATAAAATAGACAGTAAAAAAAGACCTTATCCATTTACCTCGATTTAGCTAAAGCATTTGACACAGTATCTGTTCCCATTTTGATAAAAAAATTAGAAAATATGGGTGTAAGAAGTCAGTCACTTCAACTTTTTACAGACTATTTGTCCGATCGAACGCAAATTACTAAAATTGATAATTGGATCAGTGATGAACTACCTAATCAATACGTCGTTCCTCAAGGCAGCATCCTCAGCTCAACTTTATTCTTAGTGTATATAAATGATTTATGTAATATTAAGCTACAAAACGGAAAGATCATAACGTTTGCGGATGATACTGCCTTGGTATTCGATGCTGATACGTGGGAAGAAGTTCAACATTTTGCTCAACAATGCTTAAATACAGTCTATAAATGGTTGTATGCTAACTTACTTACCCTAAATGTCGATAAAACGAAATACATGACATATTCCCTTAGACGGCAGGACCAACCAAACTTCAAATTGAAAGCCCACACATGTAATACAAACACAAACCTTTGTTGTTGTCCTGTTTTACTAAAACGGAATCAATTAAATATCTCGGCATAATTATAGACTACCGTCTCAGCTTCCAACAACACATTGAAACTTTAGGTAAAAGAATCCGCAAATTAATCTACATATTTAAAAATCTACATAATACTAAATCTGTAATTGGTCTACTTGAAATAAATGATTTTGATTTGAAACATTTTTTAAATCACATTGAAAAAACATGATAGCGGCGTTGGTTCTGAAAGATCTTTGTATTAGTTGAATGCTGTGCTGTTTCGCAAGCCTGCATGACGTTGCAAACGACACACAGTAACATTTTGAGATGATTCAACCTGGCATAAACAGGTAGCCTATCCATCATTTATCAACCAAGAAACGACCAGCAGAAACCTTACTTCCGTCATGGTTGTAACTTCGTGATCGCAACGTCGTCCTTCCCAAAAACATAATATTTTTTAGATATTTCCTAACGTTTTCTTTTGTCCACAGGCAACAAAAACATTACGGACAATAGTGTGATTGAGAGAAGTGTGAGCGAAGTGGACACCACGCGCGTCCTTTAGTCATAGACTCTCTAGTATCGTGGACTGATCCACCGGCTTCGAAGTGTGTGGCTGGCGTAGACGATGGGCGGCGATGGGCCAGCCTGGCGCCCAGTGCGCATTGGCTGGAAACCACCCGTCGATACATCTACACAAGTCTTTGAGCAGTTTCTACTCAGCGTGAATTAAAGGGTCATCGTTTTGAAATACTCAAAATGTGAAAGTTTGATTGAGCAGACGAGTTGTCTGTTGTTTTGGAAGCGGTCACTTCTGCCAATGCCTTCTAATTTTCATTTAGTAGTCAATCCTATCGTTACTACAAGTGGTATTATGGAACTAGTTTTTCTCATAGCATTTACAAATTATAGATGACTTGGCGTCAGTGACCGCTCCATCGCCTGGTACTTAACATCGTGTCAGATCTATTGAAATTCAAAAATTCTTAGCTAGTTTTTAGCCTTAGATAAATCTGTCGAGCTGAAGCACCCTTTCGAACTTTGTAGATAAATAATTCTATATACCTAGTTTTAAATAATTAACACTTACATTATTAAATTTGAGCACCAAATCGTACTTAATATTTAGTCAAAATGTTTAACATAGGGACTGTAGCTAGCACAATATTTGGAACTTAGGTACTTTCTAATAAATTCTAATTTCCGTGTTGTTGAACGTCGCTACAATGAACGAAGCTCGTATTAGGATGAAATGTTACTTTCATCGGACTGACATATTGTTCTTAAAATTTAATTAACTCTTAGTACTTTAAGACTCCCCATGTTATGTCAATGTGGCGACACTTGGGGGAGGCCTATGTCCAGCAGTGGACGTTAGAAGGGCTGAAATGATGATGATGATGACTTTAAGACTTAAATAATTTTACTTCACGAGATGTGGTTAACGCTAAATGCAATATTTATTATTAAGTTACGAGTATGAAGTTTAGTGCAATAATTTTATTGAAAATTGTATGAAATTTATGTTATATGTTTTGTTTTGTTTGTCTCTACACATGGCTCGTGATGAGCACAACAACGCCGGAACATTCGGACTGCGGATTTGGTGAGAGTGTTATACAATACGTTTTCAGTATTAAATGTATGTAAGATTTTTAGACTATCGTTATTTTCGAAACATTTTACATTGAAAATTAAGTGATTTTTATAGACTGTAGGTAAAAAGTAATTTATTGTTACTTTTAAATTATTTCCAAAAATGTTTCCAAGACTATTTGTATGTGAGTTTTATCTTCGTGAACTTCTCAAATGAATCAAAGCAATGTGTGATGTCAAAGTAGTAGGAACAACTTACTCGGCGTCCTTCTTAGCTTTAAATAGTTAAAAGTTTTTCTAATTTTCATTATATTATGTAATGTATAACTACAGGACAGCGGATGGCATAAGCTTTAATGCAAACTTAATACTATAATTTAATCCATCGAATTTGGACTATTATTATCGCTACTTATTATTTTAGTCTGGCCATTGATTGCGTCGTGATCTGGAAAGCGATGCGTTCAGTGCGCATAGTACATTTTCTTTTATGTTTTCTGAAAATTCGAAGAGGGGAAAACGCAGCTCAATAGTTGTTGAAGTCATTGTATAGTCATAAAAGCTTAATAATTAATTATATTATGTTAATTTTTATACAAACGAAAAATAATTATTGTTTATATGTGTACTTATTTGTAATATTGTGAACAAAACAATACATAATACAGTAGCTCGGCTCTTGTCAATTATTTCCTAGTGCTAATCACGTTGTTAACTGTGTCTGACTATATTAATACTAAATTGTTGTAGTTGAATTCATTGCAAACATTAGATGATTTGTATAATATATTGTCCTTGTTTCTTCATAAATAT
Organism: Cerastis rubricosa; assembly: GCA_949152445.1. Lineage (NCBI taxonomy): Eukaryota > Metazoa > Arthropoda > Insecta > Lepidoptera > Noctuidae > Cerastis > Cerastis rubricosa. The sequence continues at coordinate 12,928,546 of OX424535.1, forward strand.
TTTACACTGGTATCTGTATTATCATTTGATGTCCCTTTAAAACACCTAAAATAACGTTCAATATAAGACCAAATAATTAACATATCCTTAAAATGAGGTTTACATACAAAATCAATAAACAAACCAAAAATATCTTACATAGGAATATGGCAGCCCAAATATCATGTCCCAGCCAGGGATACAGCATCATGTGTCTATCAAGAAGTAAATACATATCGTAACCCGGTTATTTTACCAGAAGAATTTCTCAAAATAAAACCAATACTTGACACAAAAGACACCTTTATTGTAGTAAACAAAACAAGTATGTATAAAGGAATGTCAATCTTTTACAAAATAATTAATTTTACTGAAGTACAAAAGTATGGTACGCTATTGAAATTATAACTTAAGTTAATATTATAACATATCTTTCAAATGTTACAAATTTATTTGTGATAACAATTCTAAGAAGCTAAAAGTTCCAGGCTGAAGTGAATCTGGCTTGAATTGCGGAAAATTCTTGTAAAGAGGCGTTTATCGCGCCAGGGTAGGATGTTCATGAAAAATTCATTTAATGGGATTAACTGAACTTAAAAGGTTGTATAGATGATTTTAGTGATTATAATCTGTAATTCCATATTTGTTACGGTTGCAAATCATATTTTAATAAACACACAACCCGACACTGACTACGCCTTTCAACGTGCTCTAATTTGGCTTTTATGAGCACGTAAATAAGTGCTAGAACTGTGTGAAATTATAGCCCACAGAAAATATTGTTATCATCTATACGATTGAGAAGTCTTCCAATAATATTAATATAACGATTAATACGATCTGTTTGTCTTGAAATATGAGTGAAAATACATGTCAAATTTTCAGCCAAGGGCCCTAGCAGACATGACATTTTTGCGATTGATTTCTATCAAAACATACCGTCTATTCCAATCTACATATACGTACATTTTTTTTTTGTTTTAGGGTTTGCTCTTGACTCCAGTCTAGGTCAGAGATGACACAGACCAAGTCGACGATGGTACGAGCTTACCCAGAAGAAGCCTGTTCACTCTAACTTTGAAGAGATTAGGGTTGTAAGCGTTCGGAAACACAGACGCAGGCAGAGAGTTCCACTCCTTTGCTGTGCGCATTATGAAAGACCTTTGAAAACTGTGGTAACTTGCAGTGCGTCTAGATGTCCGATGGTAGAAGGGGGCCGGTGGGATGAGGTCGTGGAGTTCTTGGTATACTTCGAATAACCTCTTGACGTGGCTCAAACGTGCGTGATGCATCGAAACGCAAAATTTATAATGTTAAAACTAACATGTCTGCTAAGGTCCTAATATTCAATTGTTTACTAAGTTTCTCTTACACAATTAAACTATGGTGATAATAAATTTAAGTCGAAATTCTTATTCTATTTTAAACTTCGAAAGATGCAACAATGAAACGCTTTATAATATGCAATTCTTACAAGTTTATTTGATACTATCTATATTAAACATTATTTACTGTACCCCGTTTCTGCTAACACAAAGACAAAACATTATGACTAAATATAACGGCAATATTGGAACTTTAACCCTCAGCGCTGAGCCTACAGTTCAAAATCCAACAGTACGAATTTATTTAGGCATTCGTTAAAGTGTCGCCTAGTTTTAGTGAAACCTGGCGTCCTAATTATAATCAAATCGATTATTGTAAGCACCTGATGGAATCTTATTCTAGAATATGTAATCTAAAATACTAGATGGTTAATTTATCGCTCAATATGAATACTGGCACAGTTAAAAACTTGTGTGGAACACATTTACGTTATCAGTCCATTTAAAAAAAAGCACTTTATTTACTTCGAAGTGTTAAGATTTTATAATATTAAAACAACTTGTTTATGTTCCTGAGAAAATGGTTGCTGAATTTCTCTAAGCGTATACATATTTTTGCACCCAAGTGTACCACTATTCATATCAAACGTTGATACGTTATACCAATTTAATAACATTGTTGCATCTTTCGTATTTCCTATATAAAACAAATTGGGTTTTCCGCAAACTTAAGACATTTTGTCGCGACTGTTGTAGGTTGATTATGGTGGTGATAAATATCACGAGGTACGAAAACAAGGTTTTTGCAGCGACTAAATAGTCTTGCGACATATTCGTGCGACTAAATAGTCTTCGACATAATAGTCATGGAAAATAAAAGTCTCGCGACGTAAAAGTCGTGCGACGAAAAAGTCGTGCGACAAAATAATCGTGTTAACAAGTCTCAAGTGTACGACAGCCTTATAATACCTTCCCTCACTGAACTTGCTGCATAGTGGTCCTCGTGAAGAGCTCCATAGTGAGAGCACTGAGGAACAGTGGGATGGAGCGGTGTTCGTGCAGGTGCAACTCTACCAACTCGCCCAGGGTTGAAGAATAGTCGGTGTGAACCATCTCTATGCCGTCATCGTCCAGGGTGAATGTTAGGTACTCCTCCGAGGATTCGGCGTACATATTTGATATTCTGCAAAAAAAAAGGATTCAAAAATCATCAAAAGCCTTGGCTTACCTACACTAGGAACTATTTTCGATACGAAAAGATTATGAGAAATTTATCATAAAAATATAGACAATGCTTTTCCACGCTTTTCTACAAAATCAGTTTGGAAGCTTTCGTTTCTAATTCTTATTCATTCTATCAAATGAGACGTAACGGAGAAGAAAAAATAATCAAATTGAGAAAATATTGTTATTATTATTTTAGATCTATCATAGTTTGTAAACAATGTCCATACTGAATTCAATTAAAAATTTTATCGTTGAAAAAAATAATAATTCAGAAAATATTATAAAAATATAAATAATGAAGTATCAAAAATCAACATATTTTGATTTTACATAGTCCTACATGGCCACTTATAAAACGTCGACAAGAAGGTGCACGGTTCGGGTTGGTCGTTTCCTATGGGGAAGAACCGGCAAGAAACTCCATGGTTACTCTTTTAAAATCATTTGGTTTTACAATATTTCAGTGTTACAGGGAGGACAGCGTAGGCCCAAGAACGTAGACGTTAGACTCACCTGTAATTCTTATGTCCAGTTCTATCAATTTTATAACCTAATAGCATATAGCATACGTCTCTGTATTCCTGAGCAGAAGACGTGAATTCTTCTTTCAACCTGAAATAAACATAAAACAACATTTAATTATTATTTTTGCAACATTATATTCCTGTGCACGAGTTTTAGGAATTCGTCTATATTTTCGTGTCTGTTGTCTCGGAAGCTCATACAAGTTTAATGTAGTACTATAAAAATTAAACTGAGACCAGCAGTTGCCCTCGACAGCATGTATTTTTAATTTCATCGAGAAGTCCATCATTATCATTATGAAAGACAGATAGGTAGCTTGGGACCTAATCTAGTCGTGAAAAGGTGCCAGAGAGCCAAAGTTACTTTCTCATTTACTAGCTGACCCACGCAACTTTCGTCTGCGTCACATTTCCCCGTTTTCGCAACATTTTTCATTGCTGCTCCGCTCCTATTGGTCGTAGCATGATGATATATAGCCTATAGCCTTCCTCGATAAATGAGCTATCTAACACTGAAAGAAACTTTTTTTTTTTTTATCGGATCAGTTTTTCCTGAGATTAGCGCGTTCAAGCAAGCAAACAAACAAACAAACTCTTCAACTTTATAATATTAGTATAGATATAAATTATATTTTGATGGTTCCATAATTATGGATTTTAATTATAATTATTGAACGGCGAGTAACATAAGGGATTTACAAGGCAGATGTGAGAGGCAGCGCCGGGAGGGAACGCTCTAGAGGACATACAATGACCTTATTGGTGAGGTTCTTGACGTAGCACTCGCAACCGGCGTGCGTGTATGACCAGATGTATGAACGTGACGAGGCAAAAGGACTACGTAAGGATCTTAGCAGGTGGCGTTCTGTGTTTTCTAGCTAACCCATGGGAAAAAGGCGAGTTCATGTATGTATGTACTAACCTTTTAAGTTTAATCCGACTACTCTCCAACTGTTGCCGTAACTGCTGCATTTCTTCCGGGCAAGCGCTAGCTCCACCCCCTTCTCGCAACGTTGCCTTTAGTTTTTTTAGCTGGAAACGATACATTTAAACAGTATAATATACTGGAATACTTTCACACAAAACTACCACTGTTGTATAAAACACAATAACAAAATTAAATACTGGAATTTTCTCGCATTAGCGTGATAATACTACGCGGTAGTATTAATATGGCACGCCGAGCTTAATAAAAATCAAATCAAAAGTCATTTAATCAAATAAGGCTATAACACAACACAGTCCCATTAATCGCCCGTCCTTCTTCAAATATTGGCTTTTAGAGTCACATAACTTTTTTTGGAACGAAGGTCCTTATCGCGCGTTGCGAAAGGGAAGACAGAAAAAATTAAGACCATAAAAGTTGACACTTTTTGTCGACACTTTTTGTCGACACTTTTTGCTATTGTTGTAAGCCGTCCGCCGTACAAGGACAAGGACAGGGACAGGGACAGGGACAGGGACAGGGACAGGGACAGGGACAGGGACAGTGACAGTGACAGTGACAGTGACAGTGACAGGGGCAGGGGCAAGGACAAGGACAGGGACAGGGACAGGGACAGGGACAATTGCTATAGTTGTAAGCCGTGCGGCGTGTGCGTGTTTCTCTGTCTGTCTCTCTCTCTCTCTCTCTCTCTCTCATAGAAAGCAGGCCAGTTAAAAGGAACTTCGTTCCATCCGGGTGTCCCTTGACACCTCTCAAGTTTTTTTTTAGCCTATTTTGTCCTACTTCTGGGCAAAGGCCTCCAACTCTCCCGGTGTTATAATTTCAATCACATTCTGCCTACATGTCGATGTGCCATATTAATGCCTAATACATAATACAATGGTAACATGCTAACTGTTTTCCATGAGCTTTTGCATGAAGAATGCAGTCCGTCAGTCTTCTGATTGCTGTCAAAGAAAGTTAGGTATTAGCTAAGTTAAAAGCAATGCTAAGGATTAAATGTTTCGATCCAGGGCCAATGTGGACCACTAGTCATTGGAAATAATGGCAATGGGAAATGCCTTTCCCATTGCCTTATTTCCAATGACTAGTGGTTTGTGTGTTGCCACATAAATTGGGCGTAACTAACTCACGCCCGCAGATAATGGATAATCCTTATCTTATTTTTCAATTCTACATTGACATCGTAATCAATATTTTTAAACCTATGTTTCTTGTAAGACTTGCAGGTTTAAAATATCAACATTTTGTCTAAGGTCGGCTTTTAATAAAAATATTTGATTATAAATTAATATTTTTACTAAAACTTAAACAGCCAAGTGGAAATAATCCATTTTTACAAGTATTCAAGTCATCTACTACGTATAGCGACGACTCGGGAGGCGGGTCAAACGAACGAATTAATTTTTGTTCGACCCATATGCTGGGTGAATAGCACCGAAAGTGTAAAATTTCCGAGAGAACTTGTATAAAACTAGTTTCTCGAGCTAAACAGGCTTTTAAAGGCGCCTAGAAACCAGGCTAGACTTAAAAGGGACTGATGTCTTTTGCAAAACTACTCTTAGATCTAACGTTCGCAAGCGGTACGAGCTCAGCGAGTTCAAATACAACGTCGGGCAGCCATATTGGGTTCTCTCATAAAAAAATCAAGTCCTGCCTGGTTCATAGCATAAACTTGCCCCTTAAAAATAACAATCGAAATATGGGTGAGCAATACACCATGCCCACCTCTTTATGAAATAGACCCGTTCTCAAAGTACACCCAAAATAGGTAAAACAACAAAGGATTTTGAAGTGATAATTTCTTATGGGAAGGTAAACCACTTCGTAACGTAACGCGTTACGGCATCACTCTGTCTGGCTTCCCTTTCTCTCCCGCATACAGCAGCAGTAGGCAGGCTCTTTCAATATTAAATAGTTCAACTTAGATTAGTTTAAGTTATCACTTCTGTCGAACGTCCCGAGACGCACACTTTTTAGACAGCGACAAACGGAGTCTTCGAGGAGTAGATACTTTTTAGTAGATTTCATGGAATAATTCTAAGATACATATCTTTCTAGTTAATTTTATACTGGGTCACCAAACGATTGAATCTGTTAAATCTTTAATGACTGAATAAATAGTCTACCAAGAACAGAAAATGTTAAACAACAAAAGCAAAGGTAAAAAGTATGCACTGTACAAAAATATTGTAGCCCAGAAAAAGAATGTTAGAATTCAGCATTAATAATAATAATATACAATGTCGCCCATGCGCATGTGACCGCCCGTAATATTCTGAATATTCATGAAAAAATATCGAAAATAAACTTCAAAAGGGGGGGTCTATCTGTAACATTTATCATGTTATTCAATTTTGAATTTTTTAAGTAGAGTTTGTAGACTTGCTTTCTATTTTTTGACACATCTCCGAAGTTTATGGGTCGATTTGTATTTTGTTTATTATTTCCAAAAGCTTATGAGTTATTTTAACAGGTTAATTAACATTTTACTAAAAATTATCGACTACGAAAAAAAAAAACGGAATCGAAGTAATTTTTTCGGTAAAAAATTGTGTATTTATTTTAAAAAAACTAGTGTAAGTCCATAAATTATCCCCATAGGACCACTTTTTTAATCATTATTTGTAATCTACTACATAACAGCTAAAAATTTACAGAACATTATTAAACCAAACTGTAACTAAATCCAAAGTAAAACTCTAAAACTCTAAGAGTCAAATTTAGGAAAAGAAAATGTGAAAGTCAATTAAATGTCCCCGCTTTTAGCAGTGAGTACTAAAAGGTTAAACTAATAAGGAGGATGATAATGGAAATAAAAACAAACAAGCAATAGCCAGATTTTTACTTAAAAAATAAAAATTACAAGAATTTTAATTAATTAGATTTTCGAAATGGTCCCCACCCTCCTGTAAACAAACTAAAGCTCTCATGGCAACACTTTTTATTGTACGACGTAATTCTTCACGGTTTTCTTTAATTTCCGCAGCAGCAGCAAAAATCCTAGCCGTTAATTGCTCGCGGCTTTCAATGGGCACGGCATACACTTTTTGTTTCATGTTGCCCCAAAGATAAAAATCTAAGGGTGTAAGGTCGGGAGTTCGCGGCGGCCAAGCAATAGGACCTCCTCTGCCAATCCATCGCGGATAATTTTGATTTAAATAATCACGAACTAGTCGTGCGAAGTGTGCTGGAGCTCCATCTAATTGCAGATACATCCGCCTTCTTGTTTCCAGCGGTACTTCCTCCAAAAGCAACGGCAACGTATTGACTATAAAATCTAAAAATGCGTGTTGATCTAGTCTGTTTGGTAACACGAAAGGGCCAATAAGTTCACCGTCAATCATTCCAGCCCATACATTTATGGAAAATTGAGTCTGGAAAGTTGTTTCTCTAATGACGTGTGGATTTTCAGTGGCCCACACATGAAGATTGCGATGATTTGTTATACCCGCCCTTGTAAATGTGGCTTCATCTGTCCACAAAATCTTCCTCATAAAATTGAGATTAGCTCTTTGCTGTGCAATTATCCAATTACAAAAAACAGATCTCGCACCGTAATCGACATTTTCCAAATGTTGTGCACGTCGGAAATGATAAGGATGCAGGCCTTCTTTTTTGAGAATTCTCCAAACTCTTATTCTTGGTATACCTACTCTTATCGATAGGAGACGAATGCTTAGCATAGGGTTAGCGCGCACTAATCGTAACACATCCTCTTCCACGTCTACATCAACAATCACGCCGGGCTCATTTTGTTGCGGAAATAATCCTCTTTCGCAAAAAAGACGATGTACGGCAATGAAGGATCGGTACCCAAGTACTGGTCTACTTGGATATCGACGTCTGTACTCTTCGACAGCAGCGCGTGCATTTCCATTACAAACACCGTAAATGAAATGCATGTCAGCCACATGAGACGGCGGTAGATCACGCAATCGTACCATTGCAATGATACGAGTAGTTAACAAACTTTCCTCACAAGATTAAGTAGTGCACAAATCACAAAACACGTAGCGTCACGGGGTCAGTAATCAAGCGACTGAATGAAGTAACGCTAGCCGACAAGGGTGTGCACGTGGTAGGGACGCAATTGTTAAAAAGCTGTTTCTAGGAACCTGTTTCTACCTGAGCGACCCTTTTTATTTGAATAGTTGCAAATGTTCAACAAGTTGTTTGCTGGTTTTTTTTTAGAGATAGGTATTAGTAATGTTCTGTGAATTTTTAGCTGTTATGTAGTAGATTACAAATAATGATTAAAAAAGTGGTCCTATGGGGATAATTTATGGACTTACACTAGTTTTTTTAAAATAAATACACAATTTTTTACCGAAAAAATTACTTCGATTCGGTTTTTTTTTTTTCGTAGTCGATAATTTTTAGTAAAATGTTAATTAACCTGTTAAAATAACTCATAAGCTTTTGGAAATAATAAACAAAATACAAATCGACCCATAAACTTCGGAGATGTGTCAAAAAATAGAAAGCAAGTCTACAAACTCTACTTAAAAAATTCAAAATTGAATAACATGATAAATGTTACAGATAGACCCCCCCTTTTGAAGTTTATTTTCGATATTTTTTCATGAATATTCAGAATATTACGGGCGGTCACATGCGCATGGGCGACATTGTATAGCATTATAACAGACATTAATCTACTTTTTTACATTGGCAATAGATAGCAAGATAGGGAATTATAGTGTACAGTCACGAGTACCAATATTTATACACTTTCCTAAAAGCGATTTACGCGAGAAATAACGATTACAACTTTAGAGATAGTATCTATTTCATAATAATATAACTTCTAAAATACTATGATCGCAACAACATGAAATTTTAATCAGAACAGTAGGAGATAATCTTTTTTTAAAGTTGCCAAGTGTTTACATATTGCTGCTCGTGAGTGTACAGTCATAGAAAAGTATTGTTTAGCAAATTTACTACTAACATCAATTGTCTCAGTATTCACTAATGTATTGGCAAATCATAAAATATGTAGTGATAAATAGTACGAAATACATTCATCAATCCATTTTCATCATCATTCAATATTTAAACTGCTTAACAATACATTACCCTGTCGGTTCATAGGTAATAAAATATGAAAAGCTTAGGAGATAACAGAAGATTAGACATACCTCTTCTTGAGCAGCTTCTAATTCCGCCTGGATTTGTTTTTGAGCTTCAGCAGCCGGGTTGTTGGTCAGATGCAGTACCTTGAAAAGAAGCCGTAAGAAAACCACGTGAGCCAAGTACAGGGGAAACGAGATTACAGACAGTTTTAAAAAGTAGCTTTTAAATTAATATAGTAATATATTGCAAACCCCAATTGATACCAATATCATGAGAGTGGATGAATAATAATTAGACCGCCATATTTGGGAGTCCGCCATATTGGATTAAGAATTACGTCACTTAGCTAACCATGCATTCTCATCATCATCAGCCTAGCCTTTCCCAAACTATCATGGGATCGGCTTCCAGTCTAACCGAATGCAGCTGAGTACTAGTATTTTACATGAAGCGACTGCCGATCTGACCTCCACAACCCAGTAACTGGGTAATACGATTCTTCTTGGTATTGCTTAGACTGGATGATAGCCACTAACCATGCATTGTCATCCAAACTAAACGTGTATGAAAAATTTCAGCTCAATCGGTTAGGTATAACTGTTTTAAAATTCAGTTGCAAGATTTGACTTCAACCAACAAACATACATACAAACATTGCATGTTAAATGAAAGCTTGTAAAAAATAGTGTGTGGAGTCCCTCTGCGCGGAACAAGTCAAACTTCGTAATGTGGAAATGAGTTCTTCCATACCCCCTCCATGGTAGCGTTAAACGTTTAACGCAACCTTGATCACCCATCCACATACTGACCTCGGCTACCGTCGCTTAACCTTGATCACCCATCCACATACTCACCTCGGCTTCCGTTGCTTAACCTTGATCACCCATCCACATACTGACCTGGGCAACCGTCGCTTAAATTTGATCACCCATCCACATACTGACCTCGGCTACCGTCACTTAACCTTGATCACCTATCCAAATACTGACCTCGGCTTCCGTTGTTTAACCTTGATCACCCATCCACATACTGATCTCGGCTACCGTCGCTAAACCTTGATCACCCATCCTCATACTGACCTTGGCTTCCGTTGCTTAACCTTGATCACCCATCCACATACTGACCTCAGCTACCGTCGCTTAATCTTGATCACCCATCCACATACTGACCTGGGCAACCGTCGCTTAACCTTGATCACCCATCCACATACTGACCTGAGCAACCGTCCCTTAACCTTGATCACCCATTCAAAAACTGACATCGGCTACCGTCGCTTAACCTTGATCACCCATCCACATACTGACCTCGGCTACCGTTGCTTAACCTTGATCACCCATCCACATACTGAACTGGGCAACCGTCGCTTAACCTTGATCACCCATCCACATACTGACCTCGGCATCCGTTGCTTAACCTTGATCACCCATCCACATACTGACCTCGGCTACCGTTGCTTAACCTTGATCACCCATCCACATACTGACCTGGGCAACCGTCGCTTGACCTTGATCACCCATCCACATACTGACCTGAGCAACCATCGCTTAACCTTGATCTCCGATCCAAATACTGACCTCGGCTACCGTCGCTTAACCTTGATCACCCATCCACATACTGACCTCGGCTACCGTTGCTTTACTTTGATCACCCATCCACAAAATATAATTTAGGCTATAGAACAAAGAGAAACACGCTCGCGCTGGTCTGTAACAGGTATACTACGCGCATGCGTTTGAGTGCCACGCATTCACTCTCGCACTGTCTCTTTCTATGCCCCCTCCATGGTAGCTTTAAACGTTTAACGCGACCTTGTTGGAAGTCGCATAAGAAGAAGTTTCACTTCAAAAATATGTCTTTGATAAAACACTACCCAAGACCCAAATATCTTAAATTCGTGAAAATCAAGTGGGTTGTTATTTAATAGTTACCCTAGTCTGTGTGTGTGACCCGATACGCTCCAGGTTGGCCTGCAGTGTGTCTCGCTGCGCGCGCAACTTGGCGACGTCACGTTTCAGGTTTTCAGCCTCCTCGCGCCATTTGCTCGACTCGGCGCGTAAGGTTTCCACCACTTGAAAAGAAAAAAATAATTAAGTTAGTTAGCATTTTCACAGAGAAAATTCGCTTTATTCGACTTTAATTACAAAGCGTGATTGACTGGCTGGTCTTATAAATAGTTAATTAAAACGCTATTACATCAATTGGACTTATTGCAATCAGCTTTGCAGGCAGCAACCAGAAAATCTTCAGATGTGCGAGATAGCATGAATCAGTGCCATGCCCTTTTTCTAGGACCTCTGGGCCCACAGAAACATATTTTCCCTCTGGAGAATCTCGATATATAATTTACTTATGCTAGTTAGCTAGTTGGTTACGACAGGCTGGAACGGCTAGAAGCTCATAACGTCAACTCTGTAATCACCAAAGGGTTAGGCAGAGGTGTAACTAAAAGTATCTACTCCCATATTTCGCCTGTTATGTTTTTAAATCACATGCAATGGGGTATTACTATCACCCGGGCACAAATCTAGACTACGTGGTTGCTACTGAGAAAATCCTGATGGAAAAATACATAACAATTTGCCCGACGCGGGAATCAAATCCTGGACCTCATGCTTAGGAGTCGCGCTCTCAACCACTTGACCAACGAGGTAGTCACTTTCATTCATCATCATCATTTCAGCCGAAAGACGTCCACTGCTGGACATAGGCCTCCCCCAAGTGTCGCCACATTGACATAAGGGGGGTTTAGCCATAATCACCACATGGCAGGCGGGTTGGAGATCGCAGTACAGTTGTTACAGAAGCACAAAGAACGCTGCTGCTCGTTTTCTGCAAAGTCCCTTAGTCGCCTCTTACGACACCCACGGGAAGATATGGGATGGTGCTATTCTTTACGTCCGACACCATACAGAACCTTACATTACTTATATTTTACTATCATCAGTCGGGTTAAAAAGCAGTATAGTTGTAGTAGTTACGTTTGGTGTGCGCGACCTGGTCGTGCGTGGCCAGCAGGTCGCGGTACCCCTGCAGCGCCTTCTCCAGCTGCTCCACCCGCGCCGACAGCAGCGCGGCGCTGCCGGCGCCCGCCTCCCCGCACAGCGTCACTGTCAGCTCCTTCTCGTAGCAGTCCAGTTGTTGTCTGACACAAATACGATATGAATCAGTAGATGTTAATGTAGAGTAACTAGCTAACAATATTATCATCAAACATATCGATCATAATATAGATGACATCACGCCTGCAATTCCCGGGTTAGGCCTGATGTTCCTAATGGTACACCCACATTTCGCCAGTTATGTTGTAAGTCTCACATAATAGGGGGCGAGCCTATTGCCATCAACTGCACATATCCAAACTGCGTGGTTGCTACTGAGAAATTCCTGATGGAAAAACGCAATAACACTTTGCCCGACCGGGGAACCGAACCCAGAGTCTCATGCTCAGCAGTCGTGATTGCCAGCACTGGACCAACGAGGCAGTCAACATCTCTGTCATCATCATAATATGCCTAGCCTTTTCCCAAACTATCTTGGGGTCGGCTTCCAGTCTAACCGGATGCGGCTGAGTACCAGTATTTTACATGAAGCGACTGCCTATCTAACCCCCACAACCCAGTAACTGGGTAGGTAATACGATACCCCTTAGTAAGACTGGATGTCAGACTTTTGGCTTCTGACTACTTGTAACGACTGTCAAAGATCTATAAATGACAGCCAGGACCAACAGCTTAACGTGCTTTCCGAGGCACGGAGGAAACTCGGTATGTAATTATGGTCACCCATCCACGGACCAACCTCGGCAAGCACAGCTTAACCTTAAAAATCGACCCGTGCGGCTCTTATTATTTAGCCACGAACTCCTCCACACATCACATATCTGTCATCATCAGCCTATATACACAGGCCTCCTCTCTATGAGAGGAAGTGGGCTGTAATCCACCACGCGGGCCCAGTGCGGTATGGTAGATGTCACATGTCTTCGAATTTTTAGTTTTAGGACATGCCGGTTTCCTCACGATGTTTTCCTTCACCGTTTTGAGAGCAGTGGTGATGAAATAAATTACACGAAGTAATGCGCCTGCCTGGGTTTGAAACCACGGCTTACTACTCGGAGGTCGGGGCTGCCACCACTGGGCCTCCGCTGCTCTCAACATCCCTGTGCCAGTCAATAAATCAATCATATTTAAAAACTCTTTGCTTGCAAATACGCGGCCACAATTTCCTAACTGGAAATGCCAGACCTTGTGGCTTTTTGGGTATGTTACCGCCAAGCAGTATCCGTTTTGCTCTGTTGCCGCTCTTACAAGATTGGCTTGGCTACTTCATGGTGTTAAGATTTCTGAACAGTCTGCTTGCTTTATTTTCGGCCCCTAGACACACCACTGGCTCTTACCTATAGCTGTCCCTCTCTCGCGTGACGAGCAGCAGTCTCTTCTGCAGCCTGTGAATGAGACTCTCCTGATTCTTGCGCACTATTAGCAGTTCGTTAAGTTTGCCCGTCGCCTTGTCGCGCTCGAACTTTACTGATGCCACTTCCTGGTAACAAATATCAAAGTTTTACAGATTTCAATAAACGGATGCGCTTTATTACTTAAGTTTATGTTAACATCCTTAGATGATGCGATCCCGTTTTCATTGACTAGGCGACACCTACGTGTAAAGCACTCTGTTAAGATTTTCAACGCCCGGCTCAACACTTAGAATCGAACATCCTATAGTAAATTTCTTGAGTATTATTCATGTGGTCATCCCGTTACTAAAAGACGTAGTAGTTTCATAAATCACACACCCAAAAGCCTACGTTTCTTGTCTATCTCTCCTATCACTGGTCTGCTGGAAGAAATTTCTTAACGAAATAAGCAGTACCTTTGAGCTCTTTTGCACGTGTGTTATTTCCTGTATATGTTTACATAAATAAATATGTGCTTAGGTGATTGCACTCGCAATGGCGAGTGCTACGCATGCGGCGAAACCCCGCGTGAATGAGCAAAACCTGAAGAGCCGACTGATTTCTTTCATATTTCAAGTACTACTTTAAAAAAAACGGGATTTTGGTACCATAGAAAACCGGTTCATGCGGTTTTAGTATAGTACCAAAAACCCGTTTCGTATGTCCTAGTTACCTCGGATAGTTGCGCTAATTGCGACTGCGCCTCCGAGGACGCGGCGGTGGCGTTCAGCTGACTGTTGAGTGCCGTGTCCAGCGTGCTGGACAGAGCGCGCGCGTTCTCTATGCCGTGGTTGCGTGCAGCCGCCTTCCATTCTTCTACAGCTGACTCCAGAGACGCTAGTTTAACCTACAACAAAATTAAATATGGTTAGAGGTAAAAAAACTATTCCAGACATTCCACACCATTCCAGAATCCTACCACAACAAAGTTGGGAAAAGGCTAGGCAGATGGTGGTAAGAAAATCTACTGTCCTGGAGCAAAAACGAATTTCGAGAATTTTTGGAGCAAACAGTCAGTAATTCATAATTCAGATTAATATTATAAATGTGACATTGTATAAAGGGCTAGTGTACGAGACTCCACGTCTATAACGCGTATTTTGCGTACCAATGGGCAGGACATAATATACTTATTATACTGCTCCCGTATTCACAAACACTTCGATTTGATTTTGATTCGGAAAGTCCAATGTCTATCCTTTTTTGCCATAACGAAACCGAGCGAGATAGACTTTACGAATCGAAACCGAAGCTACGCGTTTGTGAATACGGGGGCTGGTAGCACATACACATTGGGATCATTTCCGACCTCCACGCGAACGGAGCACCAGAAAAACCTAGTTTTTTTACATTGTAACGGCGACAGACAGTCATAAGTAGAAGAATAAGTCAGATATGGTGGGCTGATTGCTAAAAGATGGCGGATCTTGATTGGTGGATGGCTATATTCCCTTTAAACGTACAATAATAGCAACACTCTAAGCAGTTTAGATATATCATAAGTTATTGCTAGCGTACATGAACCATAACCTCAATGCCTTAAAGACCACATTACCTTGGCCTCATGCAGCTCGTTCTGGACAGGCTGCAAGGTATCGACCCTGGTCTGCAACAGGTGTACTTGTTCTTCCAGCAACAGTTTGTTGCCTATACAATCTCGTATAGAACGCTCTTGTGCGCGTAGACGTGCAACTTCCTTTTCTAATTCCGCCATGTTGGATAACCGTTTTTGTGCAGTCTATAATAGAATAGAAAATAATGATAAATGATCTTTATTTTGCAAACAGGTACAAACAAATACTCTCAACGTATATAATATACAAAATACTAACACGTCGAAAACGTCGTCGGCCGTTTTTCCGTACCTGATAACTCGGCGAAGAAACAGCCGTCTCTTTTAAAATGTATAAATCGTTCAAGTCATATGAGGACCATGCAGATAAGTGTCTGAGATGGTCTTTTGATGATAGAACCACACAGATTTGGACCTGTTCAGTCAGTGCAAGCATTTGTCAGTGATCGTGTAGTTCATACTTACTCATAAACCAAGGAGCTCAAGGACACGACGAACAATACAAAATAATAATAATGTAAGGAAAGCTACTGCTTAGGGATAAATAGCTGAGAGGTGTTTTTCGTAACTCAGTATCGCAAATATCAGTACCATCTATGGCCGTGGTCGTCAAACTGCGGCCCCCGGGCCGCATGCGGCCCGCTGCTGGTATTTGTGCGGCCCGCAACAAACAAAATGTTATTTTTAAACTCGCAATCGCCTTTCCTGTCATTTAGATGACACCATGAGGATTGCATGTAGTCCCAAAGATGTCAACATAGAAGACATAATTTAAAAAATACAACATCTTAATTGGTAAAGTTCATTGTTACTATTAATGTTGTTCTTTGTCCAAATCTCAAATAAAATTTTTTATTTACATTCACATTTTACATTTTTACATTCACTTGCACCTGCGTTTTTTGTTTACACATGCAATTCACAAGTGTGCGGCCCTCAGTACTATCGCAAATTGTCCTATGTGGCCCTTGACCAAAAAAGTGTGACGACCGCTGATCTATGGTGTCCATCTTGTTTTGTTCCCATCGACGAATGTCACTGATGTACGATGTTAGTGGCACATCAATACAATATCTTGAACGAGTGCCGGTTTGGGTATTTAAAGTAAACATATAACATTTGAAACTTGAGTTTTTTAACTTGTAATATATACATAATATATTTATATAATATATATACATATATTTTAACTTATTATGCAAGTACTTTGAACTTCAATATCTTGGAACTAGAGGGTTCACAGGTATGGTCCAGTCCAAAAAAAATATCGTAGGGGGCCATTTATAAATCCAAACACGTATTTCATGATGTTTGACCACCAAAACCTTACCTTAGCCTGTTGTTGCCAGTCTTTGTAGGAGTCCTTCTCATACTCCAAAGCCTTAAGTTTATTGGTGACGCTCAGCAGCTCGAAGTTCTGCTTCTCCAGCTGTATCTGGAGAGTTGTGCACTCTTCTGCCCTACTGGTTTGTTTGGCTACTTCGGTCTTTAATATTTCTACTTCAGATTGTGCACCTTCCAAAGCCTGTAGAGGAAATTATTCTTAAGAGCATTTCGTTGTTGTTGAGATGAAAGAGGATGTTTTCTGTATGATAGATATTTGTGAAGATGCTTTTGATGACTTAAAAGTGGTTATGGTTCCCATAGATAGCAACATCTCCAAAACTGACAAGAGACAAAATTGATCAACTATCCATTTTGAAATGTGATCACAGCAAAGCTGTTAGGCGGTAGTAGCAATCAAAAGTAGAACTGCTGCTCTGACTCGGAACTCACACGATGAGAGAACTCTATTACTAATAAATAAATAAATCTAATGTTATTCCTAACACCAACAGCCTATTGCTAGCTTTTTATCAAAAATTGCACTGGCGTTTCTACTTTACAATATTCAAAATCAATTCAGTCATCTCCTGACCTTTCGGTCACGGCGGCAAAACTTAGCGAAGATTACCCATAGACGCCGTAGATATTATAGTGCGAAAGTCTGCGCAGAAACAGGTGCACTCTATTCCTTTACTGTTCTATTCCGATGGGACGGCTGGAGAGAGATCAGACGCAGGACCAACGGCTTAACGTGCTTTCCGAGGCACGGGGGTATCATATCACCGACTTCCAAACTCCAGGCTACTACTGAGCAATTTCTAATGGAAAAACCCAATAGCTCTTTTTCCCCGACCCGGGAATGGAACCCAGGACCCTACGCTCAGCAGTCTCGATTGCGACAACGAGACCAACGAGGCAGTTCCAGGCAGTTGGGGCTAAGTCAACTACTCCATTGTTAAAATGATTTCCACCTTCGCGTTCCCACTATGTCGTGACGATTAATTTATCGTTGGACGACTGTCGTCTCTAGCTGTTCCCATTATACCGATTGACTTGACAATATGTCGTCATTCGCGTCATTCACGTCGTGGACGACAGTTAATCGTATCGTCCTATAAATGAACACCTCCATTTATATACACAAGCCATGACTCTTTAAACGACACGATAATCTGTCTGCACGACATTGTGGGATCGTTCCCTTAACTATATTTACCTGCAGCAGTTCATCCATATCCTTCTTCATCTCGGACAGCTGGTTATTGCTGCTGACGGTACATTCAAGCAGCTTGTCCTTCAAGTCTGCTATCTGTTTCTGAAACTCGCCTTTCTCTTTGTCCCATTTTGCTTTGGTCTCCTTATGTTCTTTTATTGCCTGTGTAAAGTTTAAATTTGAAATATCCACAGCTTATATTTAAAATGTCACTCTATTAACTCATCAGACTTCGGTTTAAATAATAACAGCCACACTCAGCACAGTTGTGGAGGTCAGATGGGCAGTTTCTCCATGGAAAATATTGGTATCCAGCTGTATCTGGCTAGGCCGGAAATCTACGCCAGCATAGTTGCGAAAAGGCTAGTTATGCCTATCTGGTCTAGTAACTGTTGCACTGTTGCAGATAAGATTGCTGCACAAGGTAAAGAGGCAATTAACTATTAGAATGAGGATAAAACTTTTAATCCACTGTTGGAAATTGTAGTAGAGTAAAGTAAAAAAAGTACGATGAAAAAAAAACTGCAATTGAAAGTTTTTTTTTATAAATTTTCACTATTCATTGCCAGGGAACGAATAACCGTTATTCTTTTATAACGTTACCAATTACCGTTTACTAACGATAAAAAAGTAATGATATTAATAACAATAGCCATAAGTACATTAACGTTACCTATTTACTAATATTAGTATTGGTAAAAGATACCATACTTATACCGGTAATTCATACGTCTATCTCTTTCTAACTATGGCAGTGGAGAGTCTAGCTTTCCCTTAAGCAACATATATACTTTGTTGCACTGTTTTCGGCCCATATTAATATGATTTGCACAAACAACTTATCATTAGAACAACAAATGGATAGATGTATTTGGCGAACACGATGTTTTTGTGACGTCTGACTGTGACATGAAAAAAGCTACGCACGCTAGCGCGAGCGAGTCGTCATCTCCTTTTCGTAAATATCTGAGGGGTGTCGTAAAATGCTAGCTGTTGCCTCTCCGTCTAGAAAAGCTGAACGTAGTGCGCACGCCGCGAGTTTCGGTTTGGTAACGTGGTATTGGATATTGCTAGTTTTTTGCGAATTAACGATATAAGTAATGCTATTTAAATACAGTAAATCCTATGCCTTAACGTTATTATTTAATGTGGCATAACATTACTGTTTTTGTTTTACCAGTATTTTTTTGGTAACGGTAACCATCCCTGTACATTGCAATTTAAAATTAGAGAATTTAACACCCAATGTGGGAATTAAACTCAGTGTGTATTTGATTATGTTATATACATATGTTAACTTAACTAGCCATTAATTACTTTTGAACTGAACTCTAGACCGTTTCCTTAACTATACCAAAACAAATGTATACTTCTCTATTCAACAATTTCTGTAACATTTTCAGAATGATCTACAAGATCATTGTAAACATTAAAATACATTTTCACCTGATCATATTCATCCTTGAGGTCCTGTTCCCTTCTCCTAATCAATTTAAGTCTATCCTCCATATCTGAGAGAGCTCTCTCATCTCTCTTATGTTGGTCCATCAGGCATCCTTTCTCCTCGTCAAATAGGATCTGCATCTCTTTTCGGATTGTGTGCTGGTGGTTTATGCGAGATTCTAACTTTATGATCTAGAAGGAAAAAAATATACTGTTAAAGTAGTGTGTTAACTTGAAGGCAGTATGGAATTTGGAGAGTAGGTGCCTGCTACACAATAATGATGTGATTTAATAAAATAAAAAAACCACCCAAGTGCGAGTCGGACTCGCACACAT
Source organism: Cerastis rubricosa (assembly GCA_949152445.1). Taxonomy (NCBI): domain Eukaryota; kingdom Metazoa; phylum Arthropoda; class Insecta; order Lepidoptera; family Noctuidae; genus Cerastis; species Cerastis rubricosa. The sequence goes on from OX424535.1 coordinate 12,947,970, forward strand.
AGTGTTCTGTACTATTATTTATAAAAACAAGCAAAAAAATCACTTTTTTGTATGGGAGCCCCATTAAATATTTATTTTATTCTTTTTTTAGTATTTGTTGTTATAACAGAAATAAATAATCTGTAGAAATTTCAACTAACTATGAGATACAGCCTGGTGACAGACGGTCAGACAGAGAAGTTTCAGAAATAGGGTCCCGTTTGACCCTTTGGGTACGGAACCCTAAAAATGATATCGAGGTTCCTGGTATATTTTCTTGTCATGTGTTTACCTGGGCTCTAGCAGCTATCAAATCTATCTTCAGCTTCTTCGCTTCCCATGGCGAAGGCGGTGCAGACCCCGGCGTAGAGCAGGACTCCGCCCGGATGCGTTTCTCCGGCGTACAGAGATCGTTCATGCAAATGCTGGACTTTCTTTTACCACCAAGTGGCAATAGGTTATTGAGCCCTGCAAATTTTTACTTTAATAAATAACAAATTCTTAAGCAAATATAGTCGAAATAATGTATAAGACACTAGATAAAATATTACCATCTTTCAGAGATGTATTACTATCAGAAAAATTCAGTTTCGTAGCAGACGACAATTTGTCTTTCGGCGGGTCCGTATTTATTACTCGTCTAAATGGCTCCAGTACATCATTGAATAGTGACATATCTCCTTCCTTAGCCATTTTGGCACAATTGCTTAAGTTTTAAGTCGTATTTAAATCAAAAAGAAATCATTATATATAGAAAAACCTAATTATTTTTTACTGTATTCCGAAACAACAACGCACGTACTCGTACAAAACGGAAACAGATTATATTAGGAAGGAAAAAAAGCTTTGTGTCAATAATGTCAATTTCGTGGCACAGAGTAAAAAAGTTTAGTTTTAGTCGATTACTGAAATTCTGAAGAAGACATTCCCGCTTAACTTGGTGGTTTTTAAATTATTTTTAACACTTTGCTTTCGTGGAACAGGGTTTTTTATTTGGCCAGTAACTAAACTTTACCTAGATTATGCGGAAAATAAAAATGTATTAGCACTCGCTACTAGTAGAACAATCTTACACCACAATTAAGCAGCACAGGTCGATCTTCAAGGTTAAGCCGCGCTTGCCTACGTCGGTCTGTCGATGAGTGACCATCAGAATATACTGAGTTTCCTCCATGCCTCGGAAAGCACGTTAAGCTGTTGGTCCCGGCTGTCATTTGTAGATATTTGACAGTCGTTACAAGTACTCAGTTGCCTGAATAATCTTTCCAAGGAGTATCTTATTACCCAGAACCATAGAGGAAAGTTATATATCGGGTACCCAGCACTAACTGGGTTGTGGAGATTACATAAGCAAGTGTTATTCATTCAGCTGCATCCAGTTAGACTGGAAGCCATATATTACTTTCCTCTATGCTGGAAGCCGACCTCAACATATTTGGGTTTGGGTATGGCTATGGCAGATGATCTTCAGTTTTATTTATTCTCAAAATCAAGTTTTCAATAATTTTACAAATTTATGGAACAATGTTTTCAATAAGTGGTAACACTTTTCTTTGTTTTGATTTCACTATTTTCACTTTTAGGTTAGGTATCGTGTTGATCAAAAAATATTGTTATTGTATTGTTTAATGTTAAAAGCATTGTAGTAAAGCAATATATTAAAGAAGACTGCAATATAATGGAGGCGGATTCGGCCCAATATTTTTCAAGCTATGAAGACTTAGAAGTAAATGTCAGACGGACCAAAATTGTGTTCAAATTAAATCTTTATTATGCTTATTCTTAAAATATTTGTTTCAGGTGCATAAGTTAATGCTAGAAGATGAGCCAAGAACCCTAGCTTATAAGAATGCCATTTTAAATAACAAGGCATATTTTAAAGACAAGGTTGTTATGGATGTTGGGTGTGGAACAGGGATATTGTCCATTTTTTGTGCTCAAGCTGGTGCTAAGAAAGTCTTCGCTGTTGAAGCCAGTAATTTGGCGAATTTAGCTAAAGAAGTAGTGAAGGAAAACAAGTTTGAAAATGTTATAGAGGTGAGAGATTTTCAATTTATATTTTGGTCAATAAAATCTTTACATCCCCTTTGGTATAAATTCCAACCAAAGCTTTGCTTGTTGTAGTACAGTTACAGTGTATTAGCATAGGACATGGACAGGAAGATGATGATAAACCTTACATAATTCATGAATAATTTTCAGGTAATCCACAGTAGGGTAGAAGATGTAGAATTACCTAACTACATGAAGGTAGATGCTATAGTATCAGAGTGGATGGGGTTCTATCTCCTGCATGAGGGTATGCTAGACTCGGTTCTGTTTGCCAGAGACCGGTTCCTTAAAGATGGAGGAGAAATATTCCCTGAAAGTGCTGCTATTTATATTGCACCATGTAGGTAAGACACTATTTTACCATAAAAATGACCAGATCACCATTACAACCAACCAACCAATATAAGTGGTGCAAGGGACATCCATGCGCAATATTGTTCCACACCACACCATTATCACATTATTAGAACATCACTACTCCAAACCACAAAGAAATACACACACACACACATTACATAGTATTTTTTTTTATATATATTTGAAATCTGCAATCAGCTTCAGCTACAAGCAGATATGTTGTAGAATGTGGCAGTTTGAGTGTGTCCTCCAGTGAGGTCATCTCCTCATCAGTAGACCATAGTAGTTGATTATATGGTCAATATGTCTTTCCGCTTTAGCTGTTTATTGTAGCTTCTCGTTGTTAGCTTGACCGCTAGTTTGTTGGGGTGTCTTTCCAGCTTCCCTTTGTATGTCTCTGCAGTGTTATGAATCTCTTCCTTCACCGTGCTCATCCCCAGATGATGGTGTATTTCTGCGTTGGTGATGTACCATGGGACATTGCATAGGGTTCTGAGAATCATGTTCTGCATTTGCTGTATTGTTATGATATTGGAGTCACAAGCGCTGCCCCAGAGTTGTATACCATACATCCAGACTGGTTTAAGGACACTCTTGTATATGAGTAGTTTGTTGTCTACACTTAATTTGCTGTTTCGGCCCAGTATCCAGGAGAGTCGAGTGTATCGAAGTTTGAGTTCTTGTCTCTTAGTTTTGAAATGGTGTCTCCATGTAAGGCGTCGGTCTAGGTGTAGGCCAAGGTATCGTACACTGTCTTGATGAGGTAGTGTATTGTTTCCCAGGTGCACAGGAGGGCAATTTCCTTGTCGCAGTGTGAATGTAATTTGTACGGATTTTGATGCGCTAGCCATTATTCTCCATTTTTGGAGCCAATTGGTAATATTGTTTAGGCTTGTTTGTAGTTTTTGAGTTGCGACCACAGGGTTCTTGTCGCTTGCTAAAATTGCCGTGTCGTCTGCGAATGTGGCTGTAGTGACACTCTCCTCTTCTGGTAGGTCAGACGTATATATAGTATACAGTACAGGTCCCAGGACTGATCCTTGTGGCACGCCAGCATCTATTTGGTGGAATTTGGAAGTGGGGTCTGCTTCCTTCACCTGAAAGAGTCTATCTGCCAGTATGATTTCAGCAGTAGATAGTAACTGTGAGGGAGGCTATTCTTGATTTTGCAGAGTAGTCCTTTATGCCAGACCTTGTCAAAAGCCTGTTGTATGTCAAGAAAGACTGAAGAGCAATACTCTTTCTCCTCTAAAGTCTTTCTTATTTTATCCACTACCCTATGGACTTGCTCCACTGTGGAATGGTGTTGCCTGAAGCCAAACTGGTGATTAGGGATGACATTATTTTTCTAGAGTAGGGGTAGCTTCGGTGTAGTAACAGTTTCTCGAATACCTTAGACAAGATCGGCAGTAGGCTGATAGTTCTGTAAGAGGTTACTTCATTCGCCGGTTTTCCTGTTTTGTGGACCATCAAGATCTGTGAGATTTTCCAAAGTCTGGGATAATATTAGACTCTTAGCATGCTGTTGAAGAGTGTTGTAATAAATACTATGGCTTTTCGTGGCAGTTGCACTAGTAGTTCTTTTGTGATGAGGTCAAATCCTGGTGCTTTTTTATCTTTCAGCTCTTTGTTAATTGTCCTCCAGACCTCTCGTACAGTTATTGGAGCTGGTGGCGGCGACATTTGCAAGTCCTGGTTAATAATATCATCCACTTCCTCGGACTCCGGATCACTTGCCTCATTTGGACAGAACACGTTGGCCAACATAGAAATTAATAAAGGATAATTTAAAAAAATATATATTCTATACAGTTTGATAGTGCACAAATTGTACTTTTGAAGGAAACAGCAGACTTTTTTACATGTGCGAAGCGTTTGTGTGTCGGTGTCCCTACACCCTGTATTAGAAGTTAGTTATAACCAGATGAATGTGTACAAAGCAATAGAAGTACGTAAGGATGCTAGCAGGTGGCTTTCTGGAGTTTTTGCCTATCCCTAGGTGCAAAAGGTGTGTTTATGAATGTGTAGCGACCTACAAACGCTTTACTACGGGGGATGAGGAACTTTTCACCTTGTTCCTCATACCCCTAAACTGACGACCCCGAAATGGACGTCAGCGCAGCCTTCGAGCAAAGTGACGTCATCATCATCAACATAACTTCCCACACGCTTTCGAGCAGCGAGTCTCACAGCCAGCCAGCTTCAAATGGGTATTCCTGACCACCAGCATGCAGCGGAAGCGCATTCCTGGTCCGAGCAACCTCAGCTTCTCATTAAGCGACCTTGGCATAGCACACTGCATTTTCGGCCTGTCGAGAGCTTCTACCTCCCGGTCGACACCTCTCTAGCTGTCTGCCACATCGCGGCGCTGCACTACGTCCGACGCACTGGAGCAAACGCAGCGCCGGCACCGAATCACTGGGGTTCGCCTCACCACGGCAGTCTGTTCCGACTCACCCTGAACAATGCGTCAACGAGCTTCCAACTGGCAAGGCATAATACTACAAGCTGACTCATTCGACTATCGACCTCCGGTCTCCGGGGGGGAGTGATGTAGCGACCTACAAAAAGCAACTTACTACAAAAAGTACTACAGCGCCATCTATGACACGACGGAAGAACTAACTTCAATTTCCTGCATCGCGCAAGCAGAGTTTACATCGACTTAAGAGCATACACAGAAACCCGACAACATCTGCTGAGCAGTTGCCCACCAGACACAACACCTGTCTCGTTGGCCTTTTCTATGGCGTACCAAGGAACTTTACACCCTGTTCCTCATACCCCTAAAAATGTTTACTAGATCATCAGTCTTACAATTAACAACAGATTATAATCTCTGAAATTGTATACAATATTAAAGACTTTTTTCGTTTTATATTGCCCCCAACTGCATAAAATGTGACTGGAACTGCCTGCTAACCATTGTATAATTATTAGGTATATCATAAGTAACACCCTGAAACAAGTTGTATTTCTTTCAGTGTTCCATCATTGTACAATAACTGGGACAGCCTACATGGCGTGTCTATGTCATCATTTGCCAGAAAGCTGAGAGAAACTAAGGGCAGCAAGCCAGAGATCCTCACTATAAAGCCTGAAGACTTACTGGGAACTGAAGTGGCCCTCTGCTGGGTCAACTTGAGAGAGGATGAGTCACATGATTTAAATGCATACAGCATAGAACATGTTGTTGGTATGTATACTCTTATCATCACTCTATATCAAGCTATATGGCAATGCTTCAGCTTGAGTACAACCCTTATTATAAAGGTGACAGTACAGCATGGAGCATTCTCTGCTAGATGCATGAAGTGCAGTTTGGGTGTTGTGGCAATTCTTTTTAGTCCAGTTGTGAACATCTTTCAGCTGAAAATTTATGGAATGCCCAAATGTTGTAGTGTCAGTATTTTTTTGAAAATCTTGACAAATATGGAATTAATAACTACTAAGTCATTATCATGATTTAAACTGCCTGGGTATTCCGCTCAAATTGCAGTAGTGATGTACAATTTGAACAAAGAAACTCCTTGATTACTACAAAGTATTCTAAATCGCGGGTCAGCAATGCATTGTCAAATATGACAATATTTTTTTCTGTCAAATATATCAAACAAAGCTTTGAAAATTATAAAAATTGAAATAAAGTTAGTGCACATTTTTGCAGTCAAAAGGTCAACGCACAGTTATGAGCACTGCCGGGATCAGTATCGCTTAAACCCGAACCGCTCGATTCTTTTTATGAAGCAGTGAAGCTCCGGTGCGACCAGTAACGCACAAATAGAAGCCCTGCCTACGGCGAGCCGTTAACTTGCTTTATCGCTTACATAGGGTGACGTAGCCAGGTGTCGGGTGTTCGGCCCGCCACGGTTACGTGCTTACGTTGGCTAGACGCCTGGTTGACGAGCCGATAGGCAGAGGCGATGCTGATCCTACAGTGCTAATAAATGTACGTAAACATATATACCCATAAAGTTGTCTTAGAAAAATAATGACAGTGATAAGTGGAAATATAAAAAATGCTGTTTCATTGTGAGAAGTTTTGTTTCCCTCTTGATGAAGTCATCAGATTAAGAAAAAAGCTGAGAATTGCTTTAATATTAAAGTTAAGGAGCATATTGAAGGGAATGGTAATGTTGATTCTTTGGAGCTTTGAATTTTAGATTATTCCCAGTCCCTTACCTGAATAATATGTAAGGGCGTATACATAAGGAAGCAGGTAACCAGCACCGACTTACCAGCGTTTATAGGTACTGTAGTGCGAGGTAACCGCTATATAAAGGAAGCGGGTAGAAGCAGGGGCTGCTAAAATACGCATTGTTCCCATCCCATGCAAATACAGCATCAAATGACGACCTACCAGCGCTGATCGGAGCAGGTCGGAGCTGGTTCGCCACACAGTAGTGACTACCTGCGCGCCTACCTATGTCCACCGCTGCCAGATCGGCGCCAGCGACCCGCTTTCTACGTGTATACGCTATAGGGACTTCAGAAGAACATCCTATTATAAAGTGTATTTATTTATTATCCATTACTATGATAATAAACGAGAATCATATCATACAACCACAACCTGCAAACCTGCAATGTCCAAAATCCTAAACTTTTTCATAATTTCATTTACAGGTGCAAGCAAAAATGGTTACTACCAAGGCATCTGCTTATGGTTCGAGTGTAATTTCCCCAAGCTTCCTAACGCTGCAGGAGACGGTCACACAGTTCTGGACACAAGTCCACAGAGTCCGCCTACACATTGGAAGCAAACTGTGATTGTGTTGCCACAGCAGCAAGAGGTGGAAGAGGGAGAACCCATTGCTTTTCAACTGGATATGAACAGAGCTGATGCTACTAGCAGAAGGTAGAATATTTTTGAACAAGTTTTTATGGTAACTAGCAAAACAAGGAATAGAAGAAATTTCTTATGAAATAAGCAATACCTTTGTGCTCTTCTCATCATTCATTATCATTTCAGCCCAAAAGACGTCCACTGCTGGACATAGGCCTCCCCCAAGTGTCGCCACATTGACGTTTTGGGGGGTTTTGCCATAATCGCTACGCTTGGCAGGCGGGTTGGCGATCGCAGTACGCTTGTTACAAAAGCACAGAGAACGCTGCTGGCATTCTCTGGCAAGTCCCTTAGTCGCCTCTTACGAGACCCACGGGAAGATATGGGATGGTGCTATTCTTTACGTCCGACAGCATACAGAGCAAGAGCAGGGCATGTGCTCTTCTATCTAAATGTAATGTCCTGTTAAGTATTTTGTGTGTACATATACAAGGTGTTGTTTTGCATCCTCGTCAAAATTCAGGATGTTGTCACAAAAGACATAAATAATCAATATAAATTACGGTACCTAGTAAATTATTAAAAAACACTGCGTTTTTTTGTTGTTTAAGTTTGTCAATATTTCAGAATAACCCCTTAACGTGGTTTAGGGATTATAAAATTATCGAAAAAACGTTTGAGGTTTTTTGTTTGTGTGTAAGCGACGTTATAAGGCAGGAATCAGACGGCCCGTGTTCAAAACACAGGTGGTTCACAGTTACCGATTTCAGTAAATAAATAAAAAAAAGAAAATTACCTACTCATTTTATTATTGATTCGGGTCGAGAATCATTAGCATAGTTACCTCCTAGAATTTGACGAGGTTGCAAAACAACACCTTGTATAAATAATAAGGCTGTAGTACAATAACATTGCAGATTTGAAAGTTATACTTGCCTAACATTGTTCACATGTATGATATTATGTCATGTTTTTATTAAACTTGCTATTGTGACTTCATGGTTTTCTTTTTAATTTGAAAAGTAGGCAAGGATTGTGGTTATTATTGTAATTTACTGTTTACTTCAGAAAACGTGCACAGTTTTGAGAGGTCTTCACTAGTTTACCATCATTCACAACCATAGCTGAACCAAGTTAGTTGAAAATATTTGACTTTCCACAGATACAATCTACAAATGACGATGTTAGACCCAGAAGCAGTGGACCACCCTCTGCCATGTTCCTGTCACATGACCAAGTGCATACTTACTAAAACCTTTATGATGCAACACGCTGAACATGCTTTGAACCAAAATAATAAAGAAAACGATACCAATGTCCTACAGGAAGAAGATATTATTGATGATGAGGATTAAAAAGAAACAATTGTGTTATAATTTTCGTGGTTTTATTTATAAAAATAACAAATGAGTTATATTTTTTTTTTCATATTACGTTAAATTATTAGAGAACATAAAATTATTTGTATATTTGTGATGTTAATTCAAGGACATTTGTCCTTCTCGCTTTGAATGCATAGGCGTTATAATTTTTGTAAAGGTGTTGCATTTTCAATTTAGAAGCATCCTACCAGCTTACTGTTTTGCTGCTGCAGGCAAAAAACCTATCTCCATATAGAGATTCCAGTATTAGTCACCTAACCAGATCATTAAGTCCTCGTTTTCTCCACCTCCAAGCCATCATCAGCATCGTAACATGTTGGTAACAGACTGGGTCAGCTGCGCTTCTCCGCTAAGCCAGCGGTTATAGTCGAGCCTCATCAGTAGTCTTGCTAGGTACACGCCGCAAGGACGATCGCGTAAAGATACCAGGAGCTGCATTAACTGCTTTACTAGTTTGCTGAACCTGAAATATTACAAAAAAAAACTTGGTTTATTATTTTATTTATTAAAACTTTATGCACAAGTATAAAAAAACACTGTTCAAAGGCGGACTTAATGCCTTGGGCATTTTCTACCAGTCTACCTTAGGGTGATGCAGAGGGAAAACATATTAGGTGCAGCATAACAAGTGGTAAGAAAAAAATTACAAATATAATATAACGATAAATACATATATGTATACATATATATAAACAAAAAGTAAAGAGAGAGACAAACTAACAACAATTTAATTATGAGATGATTCTGCCAGTTAAGTAAGTGTTCACGAGCTTTAACTTTAAATGTGAACCGACTGTTGGCCAACCTGACGTTCATAGGGAGCGCATTTCAAAGGAAGACAGCCTGGACAAAGAAAGACGATTTGAGAAAACCAAAGCGGTGAGAAGGACAACGTATTATCTCTTCGTAGCGTGGCAATCTAAATTGTGTCTGCCCAGAACTGAGTTAGTTTAGCGCCTTCAGTAGCGTCAATAAGTTCCTGTAATGAACAAACAATAGAATACGATATTGAGTGCCCATCGTTTGTAGAACAGCACCACAGGTTTATGTAGCTGTGACCAACTTCGGTCCAGAGTCTATTTAAAGACTTCCAGGTCAGCCATGGCAACTCATGTCCAGGTGGAACTATCGAGATCATAAATGGTCTAAAGCTAAAAGTTAGTCTGCTCTAAATAACTTTTTCAGCGGCACAAGATACAAAATTTTTGATGTGGCAACATGTCAGGTTTAAAAAATAATTAATAATTCAGAAAAATAACAAATATGAAAGAACAGCCCTTATTTCTTCCAAACTTTATTATATTACGAAAAACATTTTTTTTAGTTTCTGAAACCTAGTCATTATTTAGTTTAAATTAGTCAGGTTCTGTCTCATCATATCAGCCCAAGAGACGTCCACTGCTGGACATAGGCCTCTCCCAAGTGTCGCCACATTGACATTTTGGGGGGTTTTGCCTTTGCAGGTTCTATTTGAAATAAACTTACCGATCAGAATATCCCCTGATATAGTAATCCTCGGCCTCCCTATCGGCGTCGCTATCGTTCATCCCGCAGAAGGAGTGGCAGAGCTTCAGCAGCTCCATAATGTTGCAGAACACGGGGTTGTTGAGCGCGTCCGTTGAGTCGCTGGAGCAATCGCTGTCACATGACTGGAAAATAGCAGAACATTCGTTACTACTACACTACCTCAACATTCTGTGCAGCACAGCTTAAATTCTGAAGAAAGATCAGGAATCAGGGACTGATTAATCGGGGTTTTTTTTAAACTTTCTAAAAATGGGGGGGTTAAAATGTTAACAAGTTAGACCTATCCACTCAACAGTCTGATCGAAAGTGAATAAGGTTACTTTTGTTTGTCGGATCAGTTCGGTGCGTTTGTTCTAACGACTGACCGCCTATGACCCATAATTATGTTTGACCAGCTGTGCCCCGCAACCTGCGTCTGCGTGAAATTATTATAAAAATATTACTTCCCTATTTGAATCGTATTTTGAACGCCAACGCATAAAGGCACGCGCGTGCCCTCCATGCCAAGCCACAAATTAACCGCAAATACTTAGAAATAAAAAAAAAGAATTTCAAAAGAATTGTTGACTTATTTCTTTTAGCAATTTATTATTTAAGATATATAGATCACAGTTTAAAGATATATATAAATAAACGACAAAGGTAATGATTTAAATTGCTTATTTCGTGTTATAGTCCACCACATTTTTTGTCAGATATTTGTGTCGTTGGCGTACAGGGCACGCGCTTGATTGTCACGTATATTATGTGACAATGGCGTTCAAAAGGTTGATAGTTTCAAGGGTTTTTTTTTGCACGGAAACCTAATTATTTTTCTAAAATAAAAGTAGCTTAAGTTACTCCTATAACATCAGCTATCTACTGGTTAAAGTCCTGTCATAATCGGTCCGGCCGTTTCGAAGATGAGCCTGAACAAACAAATAAACCACAAAAGATTTTAAAATGACACACTCACAGTAGTGACAGTCAAGAACGACTGGCTTAGTATATCAGCGAGGAACGTAGCATGCGCCTTCTTTAGCTTCTCAAAGTCATTGGTCTTGTGCACAGCATCCATGAGACGGGAGAAGTTGGTCTCCAGCACATCGGCTTGCATGTAGTGTTGCAAGTTATCCATTAGGAACATCAGCTTGTTGTGCAGTTGACACATCGCGAAACTGGAATATGGAATAAAGAAGGTACCATCACCGAACTGGGTATCGAAGCACGGTAAGGACTATCCTTGCTTGCAGCTTTAAAAGAGTTAAAAACTTTCTATGCCTTGGTCCCTTTTTTTATTTTGTTCCTATTGATCGAAAAACGGTGTTCAAACATCTGGATCATTAACAGAGCTTGAGATTTTTAGGGTTCCGTAGTCAACAAGGAACCCTTATAGTTTTACCATGTCCGTCTGTCTGTCTGTCCGCGGTTTAGCTCAAAAACTATTGGTACTAGAAAGTTGTAATTTGGCATGAGTATACACGTTAATGACGCCAAAGAAGTGGTAAAATAAAATTTTGAAAAAAAATATTATTTAGGGTACCTCTCCTACATGTAAAGTGGGGATGATATTTTTTTTTCGTTCTTCCCATAGTGTGGTATATCGTTGGGTAGGTCTTTCAAAATATTAGGGGTTTGGGAAGACCGTTTTTTTAATTAAGTAAACCGTTCGTGACTTATCAAGCTTTAAAGTACCAATTTTCGTTAGGGTCAAATGTCCCTCCCCTCTACAGACTAAACGGTTGTAGATAGAAATACAAATGTCACGGCAGTTGTACCTATATACAACGAAGTTTCAAGGAAAACTATCACACTTAAGTGGGCTTTACGAGTAATAGTCGACCAATTGTATTTGATTAGAAAATTTCGAACAACTCCATAGAAATGTCGATAGATGGCGCAAAGCGTCAGTTGTATCCAATCGCTGTTTCATTCCCTAAATAAGTTTTATAAAAAGAAACAGTTGTTGTTGTTGTTTGTATAGGAAGTCAAATTAGGTAGGTATGTTTGGCTTTTAGTTAGAGCGTGGTACGAAACTATCAGTCAGCGAATACGACCCGCACTTGGCTGTTATAAAAACTACGGAACCCTACACTGCGCGTGGCCCGACACGCACTTGACCGGTTTTTTTAAAACAAAGCATATTTTAAAACACGGTCGCGCATTTTTCGTTTTTTTTTTTGTTTAGCTACTATTGTTCCGCAAACTATTTATGCGGACCAATAGAAATAAGGGTGTTAAACAGATGTGGTCATCGTATGCACGGGATTTTGTTTGAAAAATGGGCTTACTTTTCTGATAGGACTGCATTAGTCAATTTAATTCGAAGGTAACAACGAAGAAGTCCCAGCTGTCTTATGTTTTGGCGCAAATAGAAGTTCACTGCCTGTTTGATTCCCGCGTTAGTCTAGTGGTCCCAACCACGACTGCTGAGCATGAGGTACTGGGTTCGATCCCCAGATAAGGCAAAGTATTATTGTGTTTTTCTATCAGGGATTTCTCAGTAGCAGCCACGGAGTCTGGATTCGTGCCCGGTTGATAGCGATAGGCTCGCTCCTTACTATATGGGACTTAAACATAAATGGCGAAATGTGGGTGTACTAATGGGTACAGCTCTGCTTAACCCTTTGGGGGTTACAGGAGTGAGGTTATGTTAAGTTCAGCGGGTCCCTGCAACATATTTATTTATTTATTGGTCTACCAACAATTGTTCACACTGGTTTATGCTTAAAGTAACATGCAAACATTAATATACATCAGTGCAACAATCACTTAAAGGTAAACACCGCATGTAATATGAAGTTGTACAAGAAAATACAATTTAAATTAAACTAATCTAGTTTTAAGTAACTAGTATCTAAAAACTTAAAATAAAGGATTGCTAATAAAAATATTAAAAAAGAAACATTAAAAAAAAATACAAATTTCATTTCAAGCGGGATAATGAAATGTTTTTAAGGGAGATATTTATGAAAATTGGCTTTCAATTTGCCCAAACTGTCAAAGTGCAAATCGATCTTATCACTGCAGCTATTAATAACTTTGCAGAACCTCGCAATAGGGGAATTGGAGCCTAGAACCGTTCTTCTCTGCGGTGGGTACAGAGGTGTTATTGACATATTTACATTGACATATAAACCTAGACTGACAGGAATCGCGACGCCTGAAACTTGACCAAAGTCCCTATTACTATTTTGAGGGTGACCACAGCCTTTTGAAAGCTTCATGAAACAAGTAAGCACTGTTTTAAGCTTTCACGGCTTTGTACCGAGTGCCAGTAGTGCGAGTAGCAAAAGACAAAGAAAGAGGGTGGGAGGGGGGGACCGATAATTATTTATTTACCATCCACCCGCATACTGCAGTCATCCCGCGAACATGGCGCTTGTAACAGCGTCGAAATATCGGGAGCTCACAATAAATAATAATCACGGGAGATATCCCGTGACTGTGTTCTGTCAATGGGGATGGAAACTGTGGATCTAATGGCGCTACCATAGCTGGTTCCAAGCATCGTCATTGGTTGAAAATCTGGTAATGTCATTTTATATTTCATAATAGCTCGACCTCATTGGTCAGATTGAGAACCAGCTATAGTCGTGCCATCTACAATTAGCTTTTAACGGGCTTCCCCTTTAATATTGTACAAGTCAACATACCTAGTGGACTGTTTATAAGCTTTCCAAAGTGCGTGTAGATCATGCTGAGTCTTCTTAATCCTCAGCAGAAGTCGAAACATATCGTTATACCGCGCTAATACTTCTGGTGTAAATAACAGGTGTAGCGGCCATTTGAAGTCGTATTTCAGGATTATACTGGACCAACCATCAGCTACTGCAATTGTATTAAATCTTGGGTAAGTATGCTTGGTTAATAGTAAAAAAAAACTTGGAACAAATAAATAATGTATAGCGGTTGGTCAGTCAGCCGCATTCGAATTCCATACGAGACAAGTTTCTTCAATTTAATAGACACTGAATAGTTCAAAGACAAAGTGTGATTCCGCCAATCAAAATAAAACGGTGGTTTGTTCAAACCAGGCTGAAAATTCACTTTAAAAACACTGCTGTTGCCTAGAATACCGCAATACCTACACGGTCAAAACGTGAAATGGAAAAGCTGGTTAAAAATAGTGCGTACTACACGCACTATTTTTTAACCCCCGCGCGGAAGAAGTGGAACTTAACGCAACAGTGCTTTCATACCCACAAATATCGTGCGACGTTGGGAGAAGTAGCACGACGTTGCCGGGCTTCGGTGGACATGTCTGGCAACATCGCGCGACACGTGTAGCCAGCGACGTCAGATAAGGTAGAGCGACGTTGCCGGACTTCGCTCCACATGTCTGGCAACATCGCGCGACATCGTACTTTACATAGTACTTTCTAACCCACCATCTTCTCGTCTTTTTTCTTTGACTTTTAATTATAATTATGTACGCCGCAGCCAACAACACTACCTCGGTGGGTGTCATGATATCGATTGCCTTGTGAAAAAAAACTACGTGATGTCGCCAGATATATCAGGCGAAGTTTCGCGAAGTCGCACGACTTCGTCTGACGTCGCTGCGGACATAAGTCGCGCGTTGTCGCCATATTTGTTAGGCAAAATCGGCCGGCTTCGCTTGACATGTCGCCGATACATGTAGCACATTTGTCCCCTAGTGTATCCTTGGCTTAAGAAGTTTCACTTCAAAAATACCGATGAAATTTTATGTCCCCAGGTTCAGAATAATGTACGGAATACGTGATAACCGTTTTAGCGTCGGTGTCTCTTGCACCTTGTATAAGACTGTCTGTTCTGCAAAACGCCCACCCTTTACCACTACTTAACGTATCGCTGGGAAGAAGACGTGGCAGAACAAACTCCCCAACAACACATGTGTCTAAAGTAGCTGATAAGTAAATTAAAATATTTTGTTCTAGGTCATACATACCAGTTGTGCTATCATCTTCAGCAGTAGTATTAGTTGAAACATTGGGCTTTACATAAGGCAGTTCAAAACTAAACTTTTCTATATCGGCGCTGTTGCTTAGGAACACCGCTCTTGCTGCTAACTGGAATGCGTGGTTCATATCTGCGCAAAACAAAGATGATAAGAACTTAGTTCCTTGTTTTAAAAATGGTGTTAGTGTAGAGTTAGCAAAAAAATGGTTTCTTTTCCTAATGTTTCAGCGGAAGAGAAGAAGTGGTGGAACAAACTCTTCAGCAACACATCTGTCTATAAATTAGAAGATAAAGAATATCTAAGACACAATATTGAAATGTTTCATGTGCTTGAGCGACAAGTCAGAAAACACGCAACATTACTTGGCATTATAAAAATCAACCAACCAGCTTATTTCATAAAATAAATGTGAAAGTGAGCTTGTTTTATTGAGTACCTTAAGCCCTTAGGAATCATTCGCAAAGTACGTCACACGTTAAGGGGGGGAGGGGGTCAACGAAGTGAGACAAGGGATGGGTGGGGTCCTAAGTTTCGTGACGACACATTTCAAAATCTTATACATCTTATTGTTAAAATGCCAAATTTGAACTATCAACGAAAACTTAAAAATATGGAACTCTATCTGTACCTAAGTTTTAAATTGTTTTGTAGACGAGTTCACACTCGCTCTACTAGTGTCACTCGCCGGTTGCCTATGTGCCATTTGACAAATGCATAAATGCATTTAATTTAATGATTTCTACATGTAAAATTGCAAGATATATGACGTCACACTAGGGGGGTCTCACAATGTGACCAACTGTGACGGAGGATAGGAGGTGTCAAAAAATCAGGAAATTTGTGTGACGTACTTTATGGCCCCTTAACGGCTGAAATTATTTCGATTAAATTTAGCATACAGATAGTCTTAAAATGGGTTGGGTTTTAGGTTTGCTTTTTATCTCCGTAGGGCGCCACCTTGGTATAATTTTCAAGCTCCATGCGAGAGACAGGCAAATGCTAGTTAAATGATATGTACCTCTAGTAGAAGTCCTAGCAGTAGGTTTATCCAGCATGTGCGCTGTCAGTCTAAGCAGCTCCAGGAACAGTTCCCCACGACCCAGGAGGTAGAAGTCTTTCATCAGTCGCAGCTCATGTATCAGGTGAGCCTCTTCTACGGCTACTGTCCACAGATGCTGGAAGTAGTGGTATGTGTGTATTAAAGCTGGGCAGAGCCAATGCATGGTCCTGAACTAGATTTGTTTGCCGATGAATGGAAGAAAGTAATGCTTATTTGTCTGGTGTTCTGTGAGTGAATGTATGCAAGAGTGCTCACTGTTCCATGTTAGTTTTAGTTTTACCCACTGAATGTCGTCAACTTCATGTTCTACCTTTGTTTTTCTTATTTATTACCATGTTAATTATTGTAATTGGTGTTGTAATGTTTTGATTAACTATAAATAAATAAATTGCCAAAGTCCTCCGTTATCACGCACTACAGTTGAGCCGCATAGCGATTTTTTAGTATTGAAATAAAATGGGGAGCCGCTGGAATGTGCGCTTAGCTTTCATTGATGATGAATTAAAGCAAAAATGAGTAGTTTCAGGTATCTTAGCTGTTGAACAGTTGAAATAGACTAGAGTGATTTACAATGTAGGTCTGACTATTTCAAGCGAGGGATAAGAAAATCGAGGGTTTTTGCCCGACAGTATTCATATTCTTACACACCTTAGTAACACATTCTTTAATTTCTCTTATAACCCCTCTGAGATTACAAACTTCAAACACTTCAGGGTTCTTTAATTTCTGCAACTTCTCATGGAACTCAGCTTCTTTATCTTCCCAAATTGTAAATCTAAAAATGATAATGAAAAAAAAGTTGGGGTTATTTAAAGATTTCTGAAGTAGGTCTGTTATTTGGTGCCATTTCAAAATTAACATAAATACCTGTACCACAGTGTTTATTTTACAGCAATCGGGGAAGAAGACTAATTTAAATTTAATAATTACCTTCTCGATTCCACTCCTAACTTCTGCAAAGGCAACAAAGTCCTGTTGGCTACAAAAGAGCTGTTTTTCTTCACTTTCTTAGGATCAAACCCAAACAAGATTATAGTCTTGCCAGTAAACAATATCTCTTGGGCAAGGGACAGAGGCATAAAGTGTGGTATCATGGTGGTATTGAGGGTGTATCCACATTCTAAACTTGTGTCTTGCAGCTGTAAGAAGAAAAAACAACAACATTTGAATTATTGCAACCCTGACACAGTAAAAGGGTGTTGCGGCCCCATCTGAATAAGATGACGGGAGGAGCTGGAGAAAACTAACCACAAGTCAAGTGGACCATAATGTTTGTGTGTGAGCCTTTGCCCAGCAATAGGGGATAGTACTGGGTAAAGAAAACGAAATTCTATTTTGTCCGTCAGACAAAAAATACGTGTCTAATATTTTTGGATTACCCCAAAAATATTAGACACGTATTTTTTGTTTTATCAAAATAACAAAAAACTACTTAGTTACAACTCATTAAAGTTGGAGAGTGGGGGCTGCAGCATTATCACGCTGTTTTCGGCTGAATAAAAACTATTCTGTTCGTGTAAGTCGACCTCATTTCTAATCAATTTACTTTTTCTTACTTCGGTTCAAATTTAAAAATATGACGATTCCATGGATGTGACAGAGGAAAATTTTTCTCAGATGGACGACAAATCTTTGGAAATAACAGACATATTATTCCGTTTCGTAATTTAATTGATAAAGTAAAAAAGGACCTAAGAAAGATAAATTTTGTAGTGCTGTACTGTATAGTCGGTTATCAGTGATTTCACCAAGAACCGATTCGCTCAGAATCGGTTCTAGGACTTTTATCCTAGCTAAGATCTAGTGACCCAAATACTTTCGGCGCCGCGACTCAAGGCCGACCAGGGGTCGGGAGACGCGTACTGGCGGTTGGCTCCGAGGCTTGCCGCCTGAGACCCGGAGCAACAGCGAAGATCCGATTTCGAGCGAGGATCCGGACCTTCAGGGAACAAATTTTGTTTTAATCCTTTTTTTAAATCTTTAGCAATAGTATAGTTTCTCTTTTTTTTTGTTGTACAATCATTTAATTTATTTAAACCCTATTCGTGTCAAAAGGTCGCGCAATGTATTTTTTCCGGTGTAATATTTAAACTCGTATACATTTTGATCGCGCCTAGGGCTGAGTAGGCGTTGCAACCCCTTTCTCACCTTGTTTTAATTTTCAAAATTACAGATTTTATACAATTCTGAACAACCCATTTCGCTGCTTTACATAAAATTATATTACATGTCGTCCATTATTTAATTCCTTTTTTTGATCCTTTTAAATTTTTTTTATAAAAAATTGTATTAGTTTTTTTTTATAACAGCAAAATTATACGTTTTAACATGTAGCAGTGACGACTTTTATTCTTATTTTCGCTACAAAAATGGCGCCCGAACAACTAAAGTAAGTGTTTTTTACCTAATAACTTTGAAATTTGAATGATTCTACATAAAATTTTTTTTGCCTTATTGAGGATGGTCACTCCCTCCGGGAGCTAATGATTCTTAAGCTTATTTGTTTCAGGACACGGATATTCTTTCATTCTAGAAAGGTATTCTGGGATTTTTACCACCAGTTCAGATCTGTGAAGCTGTCATTTTTCCTTGACATATATATATATTTTTTCATTAAATGTAATTTATTTTAAAGGAAAAATAATTTTGTGAACTATATAACACATAACTGTCTTTTATTTTACCCACTTATCGCAGCAAATATAACGATAGGTCTCCTGATTTTTATTCCATATCCTTAGCTAGCGGTAGTTAGAACCCGTAGAGTATATATGGTGACGTATGAATTTATAGGCGTCGGTTTTCAAGGTAAGCTTAGTATGAACGGTTATGTAGCCTGTATCTTTGTTTAATAGCTTG
Organism: Cerastis rubricosa; assembly: GCA_949152445.1. NCBI lineage: Eukaryota > Metazoa > Arthropoda > Insecta > Lepidoptera > Noctuidae > Cerastis > Cerastis rubricosa. Next base: position 12,966,896 of record OX424535.1, read on the forward strand.
GCGTTTACTGACTGCTGGTTGCTGGATTATTTTTATCCGTCTGTTCATGCCGTGCCTATTTTTTCGCTAGGATTCAATCGCCTTTTGTCTGTTCTTTCATACGTTATTAGGTCTATTCTAGTTACATCATGTCAGAAGAGGGGTTCCCTATTGTTGAGACTCCACGTCGTGCTAGTCCCATTATTTCGCGACCACCACCTCCTCCTATTCCGCCAAGACCTTCTCACGCTTCTTCACAGAGTATCATTCCTTCCCCAATAAGATCTGAGGAATGCCTACAATTTACCAGGCAGTTCTCTCTTACTAAGTGGAAGATTGTTTTCGATGGTAAGACCTGCGTACGGGAATTTTTCACGAGTTTAGAGGAGTGCAGGGAGGCCGACAATTTGTCCGATGGTTATTTAGTTAAGCGATTTCATGAAGTTTTGTCAGGTGTCGCACTTCAATATTTTAGGTCGATCCGTCGACCGGGTCTTTCTTTTTCTGTGATCAAAGATGCCTTTCTTCAGACATTCGGTACGACCGATTTTGAATTTAAGACAAGCCAGGAGGTCCGTAACCTCAAGCAGAAACCGGAACAGTTAATAAGAGAATTTATTATCGAAGTTTCTTACTTAAACGCTAAACTGAGCAAGCCTATTGAAGAATCGGAGTTGTTGCAGATCATCACTCACAACATGTTGCCAAAGTATACTCCTTGCTTGTCTATTCAAAAATTCCATGATGTCAATAATTTAATCGAGGCCGTTACTCATTTCGAGTCCTTTTTAAAACCTTCAAAGGCGGTAGCCAGTCTCGACTGTGTTGCCGACCAGTCGACTTCTCAAGTATTTAACCCACCAAAACCTAGGCCGAACAAAACTTCCCATCAGCCAACATCTAGTAACTCTCAGATTTGTCCTGGTTGTAGTCAGTCTCAGCTTTGTTTAAAATGTAACAAAGTTGGTCATTCTTACCGTTCTTGCCCAGAGATCACAGGCATGATTTGTTTTAAGTGTCGCACTCCTGGATTTATTACTAGGGAATGTCCGAAATGTAATCCAAAAAATGCATAAACCACTGGCGATACGCTTCTTTCCGTACAGTATCCCCAGTGTTTACTTCAGATTCATTTGATAACCGACCGTTTATAGAAGTATTATTATGTGGTAGAGTTGTTAAAGCATTGCTCGACTCTGGTGCTCAGATGTCGCTTGTTAGCGATAATTTTATTCAGCAACTTGGTGTTTCTTTGACATCAAAAGACGCTTGTCCCCGTGTTATATCGGCTAATAATTCGCCGATTGATATTCTTGGTTCTGTGTACCTTCCAGTTAAATTTAATGGTACAACTTTTATTCATGAGTTTTTAGTTGCAAGTTCGATGTCATCTTCTGTTATTTTAGGTATCGAATTTTGGAATAAATTCGGTTTGACGTCTATTTTTAGTCAGGCTTTTAATAAAAATATTGATGGTAATATGTTTATCCCTTCTGTTCAGCACTCTTCCCCTCAAGTTTCCTCTGTCAGCGAGGTCCGTTATATTCATCCTCGTAACATCCTATCGCCGGATCAAGAGGCTTGTCTTCAACAAGTTATTAAAGAGTACGAAGTTATCTCTTCGGAAAAAGTTGGTCTTGGTAAAACATCTTGGTTGTCCCATAAAATTAATACTACGGGTTACCCTATCCGTCAAAGATATTATCCCTTATCCCCTGTCAAGTTGAAGATTCTCAATGAAGAGATTGACAAAATGTTAGGTATGGGTGTTATTCGTCCATCTCGTTCTTCATGGGCTAGTCCAGTGGTAATGGTGACAAAAAAAGATGGTTCTGTTCGGTTTTGTGTCGACAGTAGAAAACTGAATAGTGTGACAGTTAGAGATTCATATCCTCTTCCCCGTATTCACGATATCCTCGACAACCTTCGTGGTGCTAGATATATTAGCTCATTGGATTTTAGAAGTGCTTTCTGGCAAATTCCACTCGCTGATAGAGAAAGTTGTGAGAAAACAGCGTTTATTGTTCCACAACGTGGTCTCTTTGAGTTTGTTAGGATGCCTTTTGGTCTAACGAACGCTGCTTCGGAGATGCAACGCCTTACTGATATGATCGTGAATTTCGAGTTTACTTCTACCAGCGACGACTGTATTTTTGGGTACGTCGACGACTTGATAATCGTGTCTAAAGATTTCTCTAGTCATATGGCGCTGCTCAGGAAGGTGCTTGCTCGACTTAAAGAAGCAGGCTTAACTATAAATTTAAAAAAATGCGAGTTTTGTAAAAGCGAACTAAAATATTTGGGTTATATTGTTAATGAAAAGGGTCTTCAAACCGATCCCGGCAAACTTGATGCTATTAAAGATTATCCTACTCCTACTTCAGCTAAGTCATTACGCGGTTTCATTGGTATGTGTTCCTATTATAGGCGTTTCGTTAAAGGGTTTTCTTCTATAATTGCTCCGCTTACTGCCCTTATCGGTAAGAGAAAGGGTAATGATCCAATAAGTTGGAACGATGCAGCCGATCAAGCTTTCACTCAGTTGAAACAAGCGCTAATTGATACGCCTGTTATGGCATGTCCTGATTTCTCGAAGCCATTCATCCTGCAGTGTGATGCGTCAGCTGTTGGTCTTGGTTCGGTACTGACACAGAAGATAGACGATGTGGAACATCCAATCGCCTATTATTCGCGTTTATTCTCTCAAACTGAACGCAATTATAGTACTACAGAGCGTGAACTCTTGTCAGTTTTGGATTCAATTAAACATTTTCGATGTTATTTAGATGGTATGAAGTTTTCTGTCATAACAGACCATATGGCTCTTAAGTGGCTCCTCTCTCTTAACAACCCATCTGGTCGTTTAGCTCGTTGGGCTACTATTATCTCCCAATATACTTTTGATATTGTGCATCGTAAAGGTTCGCAACATATAGTCCCCGATGTTCTTTCCAGGATCCATGCTAATCCTGTGTCATTTGACCAGGGTCCTGAACATACTAATGACCGTTGGTATAAGAAGATATATATAGGTGCTCGAGATACGCCACAAATGTTCCCAGCATACGCTATAAATAACGGTATCCTTATGAGACGCATGCCTGTTTCTACTCCTTTATCTTCTGAACCATGGCGTGTGGTGTTACCAGCTGAAAAAGTTCCAGACGCTATTTGGGAAATTCACAATAGTTTTCCTTCGATACATCCCGGTGTTACTAAAACTTATCTAAAGCTTAGGGATTTGTTCTACTGGCCAAATATGTTCCGTGACGTTACTTCGACGTTAAGTCAATGTGAGGTTTGTAAAGCCTATAAAATTTCGAACACACAACCTCGCGGACAGATGTGTTACCCTAAAGAGGTTTCCTTGCCCTTACAGATGATTTCTATCGATATAATTGGTCCGTTGCCCTGCGCTTATTATGGTTATAAATATATCCTTTCTATGGTAGATGTTTTTTCCAAATATGTTTGGTTAGTTCCTCTGAAAAGGATTGACACTCTTTCTGTTATAAAAGCGTTAGAGTCTGAAATTTTCTTTAATTTTGGGGTTCCGCGTACTATTCTTTGTGACAACGCTACAGTTTTCCGTAGTAATCAATTCCTTAATTTTCTCAGATCTTTTCATATTCAATCACCTACTTTTACGCCATATTATACACCCCAAGCAAATACGGTTGAGCGATACAACCAAAGTGTTATAACATGTTTAGGTATTTTGGTTGGTGAAAACCAAAGAAGTTGGGCTAAAATGTTACCTAAAGTTAAGCTTTACCTCAACTCTTGTGTTAATCTAGCTACTGGTTTTACGCCTAACTTTCTTATGTTTGGTAGAGAGGTCCTTATGGATAGCAGTCATGTAAATAGTCAGACTCGAAGCTCTAATTTGGCAGACAGTCGGGCTCGTCATGCTTCAAACCTATCCTCTCTCAGCGAAGTTTATGCAAAGGTTGCTGATAATCTTTCTTTAGCTTTTCTCCGTAACTCTCGTGCATATAATTCTAATCGATCAGCTGTCACTCTAAATGTTGGTGATACTGTATGGAGAAGGAATTTTTCCAAGTCTTCTGGAGGTGATTTTTTCTCTGGGAAGCTTGCTCCACGTTTTATTAAGTGCCGTGTAATAAGAGTCATTTCAAGGACCACCTATTTGCTACAGGATTGTGATTCAGTCCACTCCGGACAATATCATATCAAAGATATCTTAAAATAAATTGGATTAAATTCTCTTTGTTCCATTTTGACATTGACATTTGCTTTCTAATCCTTTTTCCTCTTTGGAATATTTCTTTGCATAGTTTTTCGATTAGATTAAAAACTTCATAGATTATCTGTTAATAGTGACATCTGTTTATTTCTGTGTTATGTCAACTTGTGTTCTAAGGTTATTTTGTTTCTTTTAGTTTAACACAGATGGCGTGACATTCAACATTTAATTTTAAATTTGAATTTAAACTTGAGTTTTATGACTTGAGTTCTCTGATTTAAGTTCTGTCTTGAGTTCTTCTTTGACTTAATTAATTTAGGTTTTCTTTCTTAAACTTAGTTTTTTTTGTTCAACTTGTCTTAGTTTCTATAACTAGAGGTTGGACTTTACGTGTTCACGTTATTTATTTTTGGGGATTCCCAAGTTTTTTCTTATAGTTGATAGGTAATAGTTAAGTCTTATGTTAAGTTAGGTTAATTTTACTTAGATCTAAAGTTTACTAATTGTAAGGATGTGGCAGGTTAGAGTTTGGCTCTAACTGAACAATATATATTTAGATTTAGGAGTTCGTTATTTTCTTTCATATTCTCCATAGATGTAATTGAGATATCGCGAGTTCGCGCGGATAACGTTTAGATATGGTGGCCTCCGTGTTTATTCAGTATTTGTTGCACTTCGATATCGTTTGATTCAGATATGATGCCTGTTTTTTTGTTTTTGCCTGATCCAGTTTTTTTTTTTCTCTTCTTTCTCACTCGTACTTACGTCCTTTTTTTCTTAGAAAGAGGGTATTGCAGCATTATCACGCTGTTTTCGGCTGAATAAAAACTATTCTGTTCGTGTAAGTCGACCTCATTTCTAATCAATTTACTTTTTCTTACTTCGGTTCAAATTTAAAAATATGACGATTCCATGGATGTGACAGAGGAAAATTTTTCTCAGATGGACGACAAATCTTTGGAAATAACAGACATATTATTCCGTTTCGTAATTTAATTGATAAAGTAAAAAAGGACCTAAGAAAGATAAATTTTGTAGTGCTGTACTGTATAGTCGGTTATCAGTGATTTCACCAAGAACCGATTCGCTCAGAATCGGTTCTAGGACTTTTATCCTAGCTAAGATCTAGTGACCCAAATACTTTCGGCGCCGCGACTCAAGGCCGACCAGGGGTCGGGAGACGCGTACTGGCGGTTGGCTCCGAGGCTTGCCGCCTGAGACCCGGAGCAACAGCGAAGATCCGATTTCGAGCGAGGATCCGGACCTTCAGGGAACAAATTTTGTTTTAATCCTTTTTTTAAATCTTTAGCAATAGTATAGTTTCTCTTTTTTTTTGTTGTACAATCATTTAATTTATTTAAACCCTATTCGTGTCAAAAGGTCGCGCAATGTATTTTTTCCGGTGTAATATTTAAACTCGTATACATTTTGATCGCGCCTAGGGCTGAGTAGGCGTTGCAACCCCTTTCTCACCTTGTTTTAATTTTCAAAATTACAGATTTTATACAATTCTGAACAACCCATTTCGCTGCTTTACATAAAATTATATTACATGTCGTCCATTATTTAATTCCTTTTTTTGATCCTTTTAAATTTTTTTTATAAAAAATTGTATTAGTTTTTTTTTATAACAGCAAAATTATACGTTTTAACATGTAGCAGTGACGACTTTTATTTTTATTTTCGCTACAGGGCTCACTACGTCACAAGTAGGTATAAAAACGACCTACAAGTGACGTCATGCGCCATCTCAACTCAATATATCTCCGTAATTTTATGACCATGTGAAAAAAGAAAAAATACGTATCCAATACTTTCAATAATCTACCCGACAGACAAAAAAAAATAATTATCATCCCCTATTGGTTGACACAAATTAACAGTAATGGTAGTAATCCATAGCCCGATGTACAATAAAACAGTAGTAGTTTTAATAATGTCAATTTGCCAAGCAAGAGACAAAACTTCTCATAATTGATATTCCCATAATGATTTATTTTTTGGAATTGGGAAGTCTTGCCAATATAAAGAAAACAGTTGATGATTATATCAGCAATAACACATTCACTGTCTATAAGGAGGTGTCTGATGAGATTACAAGTAATAGAGAAGTATGAAAGAAGAAGACATGCTGCGCCGACCCTAAATAAATTGGGATAAGGGCAAGAGAATGATGATGAACACATTCGTGTCTGCGAAGTGGACAGGGTAAGGGTTTAGAGTGTTAATAATTGATTACCAGAGTATTTGCCTAAACTTTAAGGAGGTAAGTAACTTATGAATAGCATCATCTGTGATTTAACAGCTTTATTTCGGTACTTAACCTCTCTGACCTCAGATCGCTAACGTAAATCTCCCCAGCGGGCCGCACAGTTACGTCATCGAGCGCGTGAAGTGGACGGTGTTTACAAAAACTGTTATTGCTCGAGATGTAGTAACTCTTTTCTAAAACGGTAAACAGTGTCGTGTTCTTGAAGAACGCGACCATGTATTACTATATAAACAACTCTTTTATAACCACTTGAGAATTATAAATATCCTATATATATAAGAGGAGTCGCCACGAATTGACATGTCACTGTATATTTTTTTTTTTTGGTAAATCTACTGAACCGATTTACACGAAACTTTAGATCTAACATAACAAATATACAAGTATTCTAATTGGATCATAAAATAGGAGTCCTACATACATTATTTTTATAAGATTCCAACTCAAAGTTCACATGCGCGGAACTGTCATTTTAGAATTGCGCAGTTCAATGCATGACTTTGTAAACGATCATCCGTGTTAGTATGAACAGGTATCAATATACAATGTTTTTAGGATACTACCTATACCTTCTTCGACTGATTTCTAACCATGAATCGACAAAATATACGACGAAAATTTTTACATGAGAAATTACCTTACAAGAGGGAAATAACCTATTTCCACTCGATAATTTCGGCTTTCCAATTAGAATCTTACTTGGAAGCAAACAAGAACAAGGTGCTTTATCAATTTCTGTACACACATGCCTTCCTATCATGGAAAAATAAGAATTATCTATATTTCAAGTGATCGTAAAAAATTGTATTGAATTCTAACATGCCGTAGGGTGGGGAACACACCACTACATTATCGATAAAATGTGTACCTAGCGAAAATGAGTTCAGCAAGGAAAATAAAAAATTACAATTTAGATCTACTTCTTTTATTTTTCATATACCTAAGTTATTCACATAAAAAAAGTATTTACCACTTTTACATAGAGGAAAAAAAATTAGAGAAAACATGATTCTTATAATGAGTTCAGTAAGGAAGATAAAAAAATACAATTTAGATCTCCTTGTTTTATTTTTCTAATACCTAAGTTATTCACATAAAAAAAGTATTTACTACTTTTATATAGAGAAAAAATATTAGAGAAAACATAATTCTTATAATGAGTTCAGAAAAAATACAAAATAGATCTACTTGTTTCATTTTTCATATACCTAAGTTATTTACATGAAAAAAGTATTTACTACTTTTACATAGAGAAAAAAATATTAGTTATAATTTATGAGCCTGGACTTCTGTAATACGAGTATATATAATATCTATGAATAAGGATGACAGATCTGATTACAACAGATGCAGTAATTTAGTCAAAACAATGAAAAGGATTTACCTCACAAGCCGGTTCCTCAAAGAATTCATCGTCGAGGAATTCCGGCTCATCATAAACCTGCTCCTCCAACACATCCTCGAACATGTCGGGTTCGAGGAACTCCAGGTTTTCGCCCTCTTCCTCCGAGTCGCTCTCCCGCAACAGCTCCTCGAAGTCGTCTGGGGCGACATCTCGTCCGACGTTCCAAGACATTTCTAAAATAATAAATAATATATTTGTTTAATTTTTTCTCAACCTGTAAAGTCCCACTGTTGGTGCAGAGATCTCCCAAAAATATGTTTACTTCATAAAAAAACTAAAATAAAGTCATCGATACTATCGATAACTTTTGTCGATATGACCTACGGCCTAGCGGTCTTTGTGGTCACGTTTGAATTTGACAGTTACGTGTTACGTAAACAATACATGAGAAAACATCGAAATATGAATAGAAATAGAATAAATACGCCTCGAATACATGAAATTATGAATTATCATTAGTTTTTACGTTGTTATATACCTTTCAAAGATACTAATTCATTGAGAATTATTAGAATTCCTAACAAACAACGGCGACGCGGACGAACTTTTTATTTGCTCAAAATAGTAGTTTTATGGTATTGTTTCAAGCAAACAATTATATACACACTTGCATTAGATACTAACACATAGAGTTCATTCGCTTTTTGTATGATTTTCCCACCAAATCTAATTCTAATCCAAAAACAATTACGGCGACGGTTGGTTTGGCGGTTGAATGACCTTTACTTGAAAGTACTTGAAATATCAATAAATATGAATATATATGCCTAGACTAAATGCAATAATTAATTATCACTATATTTTACGTTGCTACTAATGTTTCCAACACCATATTTCATTGTAAAAGCGTCAAATTCATATTTTCATTTGTTCATTCCATTGAGACTGACAGACTCGAAACTTTGTTTGCTCAAAAAAATAATTTTTAGTTATTTTTTCAAGCAAATGATTATCTACAAAGTTGTATTATACACTTATAACATACTATACATTTACTTACCAGAGTTTTACGTAAAAATCCACTCACTATCACAATAACAAGCTCGCGTCGTAACGGCGTTCTGACACTGACAATTTCCAACGACAACGACGCGTTCCGATATTTTTTTAATAATGTTGTGCATTTGTAAGGATGGTATTATGGTTTCGTTTTAATCGACTACTAGTTGGCTAGAGACGTAAATTTTTACAAACGAATTAGAACCTTACTTCAGGTAGTATAACGGTTTAAGTTTGCTCGTACGAAACTAACCCATATGGGTTCCTCGGGGTTCAACGGAGGGATTTTTTGTAACCCATCCGGGTTACACAGAGATCGAGAGGAATCATTCCGTGTTTTTATGCAGAGGTATTATTCACGTGCTACTTACTTCCTTAAAGTTTAGGCAAGTACACTCTACCTATTCCAATTTCTGTTGATTACACAATTGGAGTGAGCTGATAAAATTGAAAAAAAAACTGCCAATTTTCATACTTACTGTGGACACAAGAGATTTTTCACAGGCAGATGTAGGAGAAGATAGAAACGTCTCTGTTGCATTATGATGAGACGGGTTGTGCAGTATGATAAATTCTTGGTAAGGATCCTTCAGTTCACCGTACAGAAGCCAAGTGCATAACTGGTTCACAAATACTTTGTTGACACAAGAGAATATTCTGGAATAATAAAATAATTCTTAAATTAATGACAGCCAATTCACAGATTAATCTGAAGTTTTGGAGAATCGCAGGTGAGCATTAGGGGAGGATTTATAAAAATGATATCATAGTATGTTAATTAAGATGAAAGTTTATGTAGGAGTTTGTCACTTTTGGTGATTGGAAATCTCTCAAATCTTTGGGCACACATCTTGAAATTCTAATGAAAGTTAGTGAAATGCGTTGATTCAGACTTCAGAGTGAAAGCTGAAAATAAGCTCCAACAAGCAACTAATCCATATATCATTAAAACCCTTGAGGTGATATGCCTATTGACTCGACCTCCTTGGCTGTATGGTGGATTGAGCTGTCATCGACAATTCTAGTATACATTGTCATGGTTACCTATCCAATCTCTACCTAGCTGTAATTCTTTAGTTAAATAAAGCCACATTCTATTTGGTATTACGCTTATTATGCTACAATTTATTTAATTAAAGATGCCTGACGAAAAATTAGGCAGATCATCGCTATCAAAGTATCTACGACCTGACAAGTTCGACGTTGAACCTGTTGTCGCGGACGCCGACACAAAATGGCTCCATTGGATATCGACTTTTGAAAGCTTTCTCGCCGAAGAAAATACTGAAGACGTACCGGATTCTCTCAAGTGTAAGCTGTTAATCAACCATTTATTCGCATCGATCTACAAACATATCAAGTCTTGCACGACTTATAAAACATCTTTAAAAGCTCTAGAAGACATCTATGTCAAACAAAAAAACACGATACTAGCTCGACATGTCCTATTCAATCGAAAACAAAGAACAGATGAGACTATTTCCGAATATGCTAGAGCCCTTCGACTGACGGCTAATGATTGTAAATTTGAAGCAGTCACTGCGACAGAACATGAAGAACAGGCAATTCATAGTGCTCATATCTCCGGCCTGCTGTCAAGAAAAATTCGTGAACGACTCTTAGAAAACTCTACGCTTGCTCTTACTGAAGCTCTTAATCAAGCCATCACCTTGGAAACTGCTGAGAAAGATGCTCAGACGATCAGTACTAACTCTCCGCAACTAAATGTTGTGTCTGAAATCATTCGAGACATAGAATCGGATAATCTGTCGGTAGCTTCATCGTCACGAATGCCTTAGAATACTTCGGCCGCACAATCAGCCAAGTCCTCTTCGTCACAATCAGCCAAGCGCTGTTTCTTCTGCGGCGGAAATGTTCATCCTAGAATAAGGTGCCCAGCTAGCAAAGCTACTTGTAATAAGTGTTCGAAGGAAGGCCATTTTGCTAGCGTTTGCAGGTCCGGGCATAACATAAACTCTGTGTGGAATGAAGAACATCCTAGTCCCAACTCTAGCAACGACCTGTTTTACAGCGGGGCTATTTCCGCTGATTCTCCTTCAAGTCTTAGGAGTGCGACAATCCGTATCACAATAAATGAATATAAAGCTGATGCTCTCGTCGACACTGGAAGTTCAGTCAGTTTCATAAACAGCAAAGTTGCCCGCATCATAAAGTTGCCCAAGAGACCGTGCAAACAAACTGTCAATCTCGCCTCTCTAAACCAAGTCTCGTTCGTTGAAGGGGTATGTTTCGCAACTATTAAAATGAATCAACATACTTACAAGCAAACACCTCTTTTAGTAGTTGCCAACCTCTGCGCAGACATTATCGTGGGTCAGGACTTACTTAAGCAACATTCAAGTATCCAATTCAATCTGGGAGGTCCCGGCGAGCCCTTACAAATTTGTAATGTTCTGCAAGCCTCAGTTCCGCCGGCCTCCATATTCACCAATCTTTCGCCAAATATCCAACCGATTGCTGTCAGAAGCAGGCTAAAGACTAAAGAAGACGCTGACTTCATAAAAGAAGAAGTGTCTAAGTTGCTCCAAGATGGGATAATTGAAAAAAGTATTTCCCCTTGGAGGGCCCAAGTTCTCGTAATCATCAAATCAAATGCTCGTAATCGATTATTCAATGACAATCAATAAATTTACTGACTTAGATGCCTTCCCCTTGCCAAATATCGAAACGGTTGTGAACAACGTATCCAAATATTAAGTCTTTAGTCAGATAGACTTAAAATCAGCCTATCATCAGGTCCCAATCCTGGAAAATGAGAAAATAATAGGTCTTTACCTATGAAATTGCCGTATTGCAGTACAGACTTTTTCAAACAAAAAAAAGTTTTGATTGGCTATGAGTTCTAAATTCAAATTAATTTTGTTTTTAAAAATATGACATTCTATTTACAAAATCAGTCTTTTGTTTATTGATTAGCGTTGTATTTTCATTACATTTCAACATTTTTCCTCATAATGGATACTTTGAAATTTCGTGTAATTATGGAATATGAGTTCCGTCGTGGCACCAACGCGGCACAAACGACCCGTAACATCAACGACGTTTACGGAGAGAACTGTACAAACGAACGCACAACCCGTTATTGGTTTGCTCGGTTCCGTTCTGGGAATTTTGACTTGAAAAATGAACCTCGTGGTCGTCCGGAAACTTTGGTCATCAATGATGAATTAAAGGTGAATGTTGAAGCTGATGAAACTCAATCTACAGCTGAGCTGGCAGCAGCTTTTGATGTTAGCATTAAAACAATATTGGTCCATTTGCGACAGATTGGCAAGATAAAAAAGCTTGATAGATGGGTGCCCCACGAACTTAACGATCGCCAGCGCAACGTACGCGTCGTGACTTGCCTTGCGCTGCTTAACAGGCACAGAAATGAAGGAATTTTGAACCGAATTGTTACGTGCGACGAAAAATGGATTCTTTTCGACAATCGAAAGCGCTCAGCAAGTTGGTTAGATCCTGGTTCGGTACCAAAGCAATGTGCAAAACGAAAAATGACCCTAAGAAAGGTGATGGTCACAGTTTGGTGGTCTAGTGCTGGTGTGATTCATCATAGCTTTTTACAAAACGGCGAGAGCATTACTGCAGATGTGTACATTGAAGAACTGACCACAATGATGGCGAAACTCGCACGTCTGCAACCAGCTTTGGTCAATCGGTCGTCTCCACTGCTACTTCACGACAACGCGCGGCCCCATACTGCACAACAGACCGTCTCTAAGCTGCATGAGTTGGGTTTGGAAGCTCTCCCTCATCCGCCATACTCACCAGATCTTGCGCCTTCCGACTATTACTTTTTCCAAAATTTTGACAACTTTTTAGCGGGAAAAAAATTCAATTCCCGAGAGGCAGTACAAAACGCCTTTGAAGAGTTTGTTGTCTCCCGTCCAGCTGATTTTTTCAAGAAGGGCATCCATAAACTGCCACAGCGTTGGCAAAGATGCATTGATTGCAGGGGTGATTACTTTGAATAAAAGAAATAAATAAGTTCGAAAAAAAAAAAACTTTAACTTTTTTCAAACAAAACGGCAATTTCATAGGTAAAGACCTAATATATACAGCAGCGTTCGAAGCGAATGGAAAACTCTATCAATTCACACGCATTCCGTTTGGAGTTACTAATGGCGTAGCGGCCTTCCAACGGACTCTTGACTACATAATATCTGAAGAAAAATAAAAACGCGTACCTAGCAGTGGCGTGCCTCCAATGAATCGGAGGCAAAGCCCAATTAGACAACTGACGATATTGAGGTAAAAAAAAAGTTTCGCTCCCTGTTACGATATTGGTTATCAAAACCGTTTTATTTTCCAATTATTTAAATATGCCTAAATATATAAATACAAACAGTGGTTAATATAAAAAAACACAGCGTATTTTATACCCCGTCACGAAATTACAACTATTTCAATATCTTGATTTATAGTCAGTATCAAGTAAATGATATAAGAGCCATCTATTGAATTAAATTGAACAACTGAATTCTTCGTGTCAAATTGTAATTATTTCGTTCGCTCTCTCAAGTCGCTATTGGCAAAATTTTAAAAACACCACCAGATGGCGCACAAACAATAAATTAGTTTCTAAACATTGTTGAAAATATTTGTAAGTTCCCGCGACTTCGTTGACGTGGAAATTTTGATGTTTTTCAGGCATAAATTATACATATAAACCTTCATCTTGAATCATTCTGTATATTGATGAAAACCATATCAAAATTCGTTTTGTAGTTTAAAAGATCTAAGTTCGATCGTTCAGACGGCGGGAAGCGACTTTGTTATAAACTGTGTAAAGATTACTCACAATGTAAACAGCCTTATTTCTTCATTATTTACCACGAACAGGTACCTCATAGACACTCTCACAAATTTACGTTGCACAGTAACGATTTCACACAATTGAATCCTTCACAGTGAACAATTTGAATGCGTTTTCAAATTCATTTTAGTGTCAAAACAAATGAATCACTTCAAAACAAAGTTAATTAGAGCAAAAACGAATCGCAAAACTTTAAAACACAAGACATTAAATAAAAAATATCACAAAAAAATAATGCACCAGTTGCCGCTCAAAACAAATAATGAACTAATTTGAAATCAGTTCGAATTTTCGAAATCGAACACACATTCTCTGTCAACCTTACACCGACATACACGCACACATTCAAAGAAAAGCCCAGCTTTTAACTCCATACAAGTTCCCAAATAAGTACCTATCAATTTTATCAAAACAGAGACATTTTACTAGGAAAAATAGAAGCCAAATGCAGAAGCCAGTCAGTGCGAGTGGGAGCATCCGATAGGAGTCATTGATCGTAGGGTGCGCAGATAGATAAGAGACCATAGCCAACTAAGCTTGAACTCTTCTTTTGTTTAGTGTTAGAGCGAACAAGAGTTACGCGCGGCCGGTAGTTATAGGTGATATTAGAATTTTTGGCAACGTCGCGCATCGTGAATTCGTGATAAATGCGCGCGAAATTTGATGTTATTATTATTTTGACATACATTTTTGTTTTTGTTTGGAATGTTTTTTTTTCTTATTTTATTGAGTTTGATTCTTAGGCAAGCCGGGCTTTTCGGCTTGTATGATAGATCCGCCACTGGTACCTAGATGACATAACCGTTTGCGGCAAGGATGTTAAGGATCACGAGCGCAATCTAAAACGTTTTTTAAAAAGTTCAATCTAAGTTTCAATAAAAAAAAAGCGTTTTAAATAAAACTAAGATCAGTCTTCTTGGCTATACCGTGGAAAATCATACTATCCGACCTGATCCTGATAGACTAAAGCCTCTACTAGACCTCCCCGCACCGACTAAATTAGGTGAACTGAAACGAGTCCTAGGAATGTTTGCGCACTATGCAAAATGGATTCCGCGTTTCTCAGAAAAGATAAAACCCCTCACCTGCGTCACAAGCTTCCCGTTATCGAGCGACACTCTCAAATGATTCGAGGAAATAAAGCAGGATATCAAGGCGGCGGCCCTAACAGCGATTAGTGACGAAATCTTCACCGTTGATACTGATGCTTCAGAATTCGCTCTGGCGGCTACACTCACTCAACAAGGACTTAGCATTCTTTTCACAAACTTTGTCAAACTCCGAATGCAAGCAATCCTCAATCGAAAAAAAGCAAGCTAGCAAGCTTCTTCCGCTATAGTAGAAAGTTTAAAGAAGTGGAGACACTACCTTATTGGCAAACATTTCCGTTTAATAACAGACCAACAATCGGTAGCCTTCATGTTCAATCAGAATCATAATAGCAAAATCAAGATCGAGAAAATCTCGCGTTGGCGATTAGAATTGCCCTGTTTCAGTCGAGTTTCTTGTACCATTGCCTCCCTGCCTGTTTGAGTCCGTTTAAAGCTTTTATGAGATGACAAACTTTCCCTTTTGGATTGCTTTTTATCATTTAGCATACTCTTTGTTTTTTAGTACAAAGTCAAATTTTATTGTTTGCTTTCATCAACAATGATTTCAGTCAGATATTCTTCTAAATAGTCAGGACATTTCATGACTATTTTTTCTTCTAGTTCGCCATTCAGGTATGCCGTTGTAACGTCCATTTGGTTCAACTTCAAACCTTCTTCTATGGCTATTCCAACAACAGATCTTATCGAACTTAGTTTAGCCACGGGAGGGTATGTTTCGTTGTAGTCAACGCCTGGTCGCTAAGTGAAACCCCGTGCTACAAGTCTGGCTTTCTTCGTGATACTGTGGTCAGGTCCTATTTTATTTCTTAGAACCATTTTGTAGTCCACTTCTTTCATGTCTTTGTTCTTATTTCCTATTTTCCAGGTTCCATTCTTAACATGTGCTCTTATCTCGGCTTTTATAGCATCATGCCAGTACTCGTCGTCTTCATTTTCATCGGATATATAGGATATCTCCGAGAGTAGGTGACTTTCTTCAGTCTGTTTTCCAGTATAAAATCTCTGGTCAATTTGGGTGGACGCCTCTCTCTTTGCGGCCTCCCATTTTTGGGTATTTCTACAACTTCTGATGCGTCTTCGTAAGATTCTATTTCTTCTACGGAAGAAACATCATCTTCTTGCTCATTTAAATTTTGTAACATATTTTCCTTTTCATTCGCTGTTATTTCAATTTCTATTTGTTGTATTTTATCATTGTTTTTGATTTTCAGGTATTCGAGAGTGTTCCTTTTTTTCTTTAATAAGTTTATCATAGTTTTGACTTTCATCTTCGAAGTACATCTTGTCTATGACTTTTATGTCCCTGCTTATCACTACATCATCGTCTTCGGGTATGTACACTCTGTAAGCCTTTGAGGTCATTGAGAACCCCATAAAAACGCCTTCTTTGGCATTCTGGGTCAGTTTGCCTAGCTTGTTCTTTTTCGAAACAAAAGTCTTCCTGCCATACACGTAAAGATGATGTCCACATGGCGTTCTGCCTAGCCATTTCTTGAACGGAGTTTCGCCATTAAGTGCTTTAGAAGGGCTACAGGTAATAAGGTAGTTTGCGGTTGCTACCGCTTCCGCCCAGAGCTTTTTAGGTGCATTGGCCTCGATTAAAAGACATCTGGCTTTTTCTAGCAAGTATCTGTTCTTCCTCTCGCTAATCCCATTTTGTTGAGGGGTAAAAACTGTGGTCAACCTTCTTTGGATGCCATGCGATTTGAGAAAGTCATCAAACTCCTTGTTGCGGTATTCTGTGCCATTTTCCGTCTGCAGGTTCTTTATTTTCTTGTTATGGAACGTCTCAACTTCATTTTTGTATTCTTTAAAAACATTGAATACGTCACCTTTCTTTTAATGAAATATATGTGACAATAGCGACTAAAATCGTCTGTGAAAGTAACATAGTACTTTGATCCTGCTAGTGTATCACATTCAAAAGGTCCACAAACGTCGCTATGGATTATTTCCAGGTTATCGCTTGTGTATAAATCATCATGTCTTACGAACGGTAACCTTGTCAATTTTGCTTTGATGCAGGTCTCACATGTTTCCATGTCTTCGTTATTTAAATTTAAACTAACATAAGGTTATCTTTAGCCATTTTCTTTAAATCTATTTCGTTTATGTGGCCAAGTTTGCGATGCCATTCCATAATGTTACTGTCCTTTTTTGGTGTGTAGTTGCAGTCGCTTTACGTCCAGATTAAAAGTAGTAGAGTCCATCTCTTTTTCGAGCAGTCAGTATCGTCTCGCCAGTTTTTTGTACGAGATAGGCTTTCTCTTTTTCAAAAATTACCTTATTACCTCTTTCCGTTATCTTGGCGACGGATAAAAGGTTCACTGATATATCAGGAACATATAACGTGTCATTGAAATTGTAATTACGTTTATCGGTATTGATTGAAACTGTTCCTTTGCCTTGAATTATACTGGTGTATTTTTCTGACGCCAATTTAAGGGTGCCATTTTCAGTTATCTTGGTAGAAAACATCGATTCGTCACCACACATGTGTGATGAGCAGCCGCTATCACAATAAAATATATAAAAATGTCTGGTGTCTACACCAGACATTTTTATCAACGTCTGAAGTTACGGTGCTCAGACAAACGTTAAAATTGTATTTGCTTCTGTCCTCTTTTTCATTTGTTTTTTTTTTGCTCCAACATGTCTCGATAATGTGGCCTTTCTTTTTACAACTCTTGCAGTACATTTTTTTTCTTATTTTCTTGACTTGGTATGCTTCTGAGCTTTTAGGCTAATCATTTCCTCTCCTTGCTTGGTATTCCTCCAGAATCTTTATTTTTAGATCTTCTGGATTAGACAGGGTGTCTCGAGATTCGATAGCTATTCCAAAGTTTTCAAATTTTGTTGGCAAACTGTAGAGAAGCATTATGCTAAGCAGTTCTGGAGGTACTTTTATATCCATATCTGCGAGTTTGTCCACAATGTCCATGAAATTATTTATGTGGTCATGTATATCTTCTCCTGAGGTCATTCGCTTTAGGACCAATTGTTTTAATAATGTGGCGTTTCTTGCACGCCCTGTGCTTTGATAAGTAGCTTTTAATTTATTCCATACAGCTTTAGATGTTGCGCAGGCTTTAATTTGTTTTAATTCAGACGGTGACAATAATAGTAGGATTTCAGCTCTTGCCTTCAAGTCCTCTTTGTTGAACGCCGATCTCGCCGCCGCATCTGTAGCTGGTGGTAACGTTTTCTCGCCGTTTATGATATCCCAATAATCATTTTTTATTAGGACCGCTTGTGCTTGGAAACACCAAGTATCATAATTTGTCTTGGTCAACAGTTCTATACTATGTGAACTCGTAGTTGCCATTTTTCACATTTGCAAAACATAACCACGCTCTGCTACCAATTTGTGAGGGATTTACTCATTAAATATACATATGACCGAAAAATATTACTTTTATTTCACAACTGTTATTGGTTACTAAGGTAACACATAAAAAAGACAATGCAGTGTCTATTGGTACTGAATCAATTGGATGGCCAGTACTCACAGATTACAATAGGCTCGCCCGTTCGCTTACTCCACCACACGGGACTTCTTAAATATATTTGTTCTATTAAGTGTACCTCAACATAACTTTTCGGGGATTACATGTGTGATGTTATGTTAATAAGTTTCAGTTAAATAAAAATAAATTACCTGACAATAGCTTCATGCACCCTTTCATTGCCATTCAAAATGTATTGATGTAACAAACTCAGTATCTGGCACCCTGTCAGTTTCCTTTGATCAATAGTAGCGATAATCTTATTCAAAGTGTTGAAGAGCCCGCGGTACTTCTCTACGTAACTATACACAAATGATAGTGTGTAGTTGTGATTGCCTATCACGAGGCTCTCCACTTCCATTATATTTTGCTTGTATGATTGAAGGACTTCAGAGAAGCCTTCGCTGAGTGCTTGCGAGTAAAGGCCACACATCTTGAGTCCTGATGGTTAAAGTTTTTATAACATGAAAAGAGGTCATAAAAAGGGTTTAGGTTTCGTAAAAAAAGATTAAAAAAATACCTGCATGAGTCTTTCTGGAGCGAAATCCCGTGGCTTCAACAAACCTTTGGATTCTGTGGTGGCTCTTGGCTATGTTATTTATTCTTCCAAATATTTCTGCATCTCCCTGGTTTGCGTATTCTACCAGCTCATTCTGTAAAGTTATGAAATGAGAAATGGTCGTTAATCATCATTAGCCTTACCTGTTTATTAGTCCACAACTCCGACTAAAAAATAAAAATTGAACAAGACTAATTAGGTACTTACTTGTCCCGTTTCATTAGTATGAGAACAGTCCCAAAGGATTAGTAGAGCGTCGTGGATCATTTTTTATTTACTATTATTGGCGAGTTATTAATTAATTTAATGATTAAAATCACTGCATTTCACCTCTGGAGATTTTTTTTATTTTTTTTTTTATTCGTTCGCCTTTAAAAGGCAGGCATCGATCTGTAGACCATTCAGCCTCGTCATATTTTCATATTCATCTATCTCTATTAGGAGTAAGGCCAAAGCCAAGTCATCAGTAAATTCTAAGGAGATTTTTTTAAATTGGATTTGATTGACGTTTAATTTTTCAAATAAAAACAATAACCACAGGTAACACAATCGTCATAAATCATTCGTTCAAACCTTTTAGTCGATTTCTGATAGTTAATCTAAACGCCTTTGTCATAAGCCTACTGCTTTTATTATGTGTGGATAATTTTTATCGAAGTTCTATTATAAGAAAAGCATTACTGCTTGGGAATCTTTATACTTAACCTCTTTATCCTTTCGCGCGAACAGTAAAGCCCCGCGTGTAGCCCTTCGGGGGCCCCTTGATTACGCCATCGCGTGAGTCATCCGATATCGTAAAGATAAACACTTATAACTCGAGTTATATTAGCTCTAATCTTAAACGGTAAACAGTGTCGGGTTCGTGATGAACGGGGCCATTTATTAATAATAAACAACTCTTTTAGAACTACTTGAGAATTATACATATCCCATATATATGAGAGAGGTCGCAGTAAATACGTCTGTTTTCGTTGCTTATTTTTGTTTGGTAAAACTACTCATTCAATTTACACGAAAATTTATATCTAACATCACAAATATACAAGTAATCTAATGACAGTGTTTTTTAGGAGTCCTTCATACATTATTCTTATAAGATCCTAACTCAAACTTCTTGTTAGAATCGGCCATTTTAGAATTCCGCTGTTCAAAGCATGAAAATACTTGAAATATCAATAAATATGAATAGATATGCCTCGAATACATGAAATAATGAATTATCACTATTTTTTCTTTGCTACTATTGTTTCCAAGACCATTTTACATGGTTAAAGAGTCAAATTATTTTTGTTAATTTCGACTAACAAACTTCACAACAAAGGATTTTTTGTTGGCTCAAATCATAATTTTTTGTTATTTTTTCAAGCAAATGACTATCTAAAAAGTTGCATTATACACTTATAACATACTATACATTTACTTACCAAAGTTTTACAACGTATATCTCACAAAAACAACACTTTTCCGAACATAATAACACGGGTTGCCATTGTCGTTTGACATTCGACATAGACGAGTTTCTATATTTTTTTTAATAATGTTGTGCCGTTTAGTATTACTAACGATTGGATTTGTTTGAATTGACTACTAGTTGACCATAGAGGTAAATTTTGACAGAACGATTTAGAAATGTACTTTTTTTTATATTAGCGTTTAAGTTTGCTGGTGCGCCGTTGATCCTCGGCGTACCGAATTCGGTACGGCGAGGATCAGCGGTAACGCCCGCGCGTACCGAATTCGGTACGCGCGGGACGGAAAGGTTAAGAGTCTTAATAACATTAAAATTATCGATGTCTCAAATCTCAACAAAGCTGTCACATCGTGTTTTAATACGTTATCTATGTGGCGGCGGGCACGCACGAATCGCCATACAATGCGTGAACAAAAGTTTGCCTGTATTATATGCGCCCACGCTGCGCTGTGACTTACGGCATTGAACTATTGATTGTATTGGTTTGTTGAATTTGACGTACAATTGTGATTTTGATACTACAAAGATTTCGATAAATGAAGTTACAGTAGATTTTATAATAACAATAATGACAGTAAGACAGAATAAGCTGAAGTTTATTTGTTTGTTTTCAATATGTGTTTATGAATGAATTTTTAGAATGGCGGAGGCTTGTAGATTTGGAAACCGTAACATAGAAAGTAAAACATCAAACAATCAAGATGAAAACTTTTGTATCATTCATGTTTTGTGTGTATTTATATCTCTTGTGACGATATTAGCTGATTTAACGACAGGTGAGAAAATCTTTTTAATTTTGTTTATTTTAAAGTTAATGACTTGTCTTCGTTTCTGTTAGGATTTGAATTAAGCCGGTTTAAAAAATATTATACCATTGAAGATTAAGTGTTTTAATGAATTTTTTTCTTTATTTTTATTACAGATGTAATAGTTTTCGCCGAATACTGTAAAGATGGTCATCTTTACTGGGCATTTGGTACATTAATTTTTATAGTAACTCCAAATATTCTTATAAATATATTTTCAATTAGATGGTTCGTTACTGATCAAAAATCAAGTTTGCGTCATTGGATTACTCATATTTGCCTTGTTGGTTTACTAGAGAGGTAAAATATTATTTACTAAAAACTTTAATTTCACTACATATATTTTTTGCTTTATTTGATTTGTTTCTTTTTGTTTCAGATATATAATATTTCTGCGCAAAGTATTTGTGTGCAAAAACCTAGAATCTATTAAAACACATAAATTAATTTCTCAAAGAAATGATTTGAGTTTGTTGCATTTTTTATACATTTTTATAGGTACCGTGCCACAAATAATATTACAAACATATGCTATTGTTACTTTAGATGAAAATTACTATACAAAAGGTACTTTTTTTTACTTCTCACCACTCCATACCCCCTTTTTGGGTTGCGTTATGTTATAAATGGTTTTATTTTCTGTTATTGAAAGCTTTTGTTTTTTATTTCCAGTATTTGCTTTATCTGCATCCATTGCATCGGTTATTTGGGGTTGCGCGACATACATCTACAGTATTACAGCATTTTCCAATGAGAATTTCAGTTGGAATTCATTATTACTGAAATTGATATGGCATTTTGGAATGTTAATAGGAAGAATTCCAGGAATTTTGTTATTTGCTATAATTTTTGGTATCTGGACGTTAATACCTCTAGGTGAGCAATTTTTTTTTGTCTATCTTCCAAAAGTGGCATTATTACCACTACCGACCGAAAGGCGACTTTAAACCGAAACCATTACAGAGAAAAACTTTTAACTTATATTATATTTTCAGGTTTGCATTGGTTTGCAATGACCTTTTGGATTGTCGTTCAAAAAACTACATTTTGTCCAAATAAATTAGAAGAAACTCTTTACAATGTTGTCATGGGCTTCGTTTATTGTTTCTGTTATATTAACTTGCGAGAAGGACACACACGATATCGATTGATGTTGTTTTATACGTTGATGATATCACAAAACTTTGGAAGCTTATTTTTGTACGTACTTATTTCTGATACTGAGCGGCAAAAGAAATCATGGTCCATTGCAGCAGCAATTTGTATCATATTTGGTACAATTGTTGGTAAGTTAACACGAGTGATAATTACTATCAAATATTATTTAATTAGACACTAGATTTATAATTTATTTTTTCTCGTTTTCAGGCATCCTTTCTATGATATTATACTACAGATATTTTCATTCAACGGGACCCATTTCATGGAAAAATGACGACATTGAATTAAACAATAAAGTTGATATACATGAATCAAATAATAAAAGAGATCAAGGCAGCAGTCTTAACCATGTGAGATCATTTAAAAGTTCTCGAAAAGAAGAGGAGACTGACGTAAGCCCCAGGTACTAACCAAAAAATAAACATTTGTCTTAGTATATTACAAAAAAGCTTTATTAAGTAATATAATATTATATTTGTATGTTCATTTACAGTAAAGATTTGTCGACTGAACAAGCCCAGAGACAGGAAAGTGAAAACGCTGATAAAAAGTTTTTATTGGAACATTGGATAGCAAGATCTGGTACACCGACATTTACATCG
Organism: Cerastis rubricosa; assembly: GCA_949152445.1. Lineage (NCBI taxonomy): Eukaryota > Metazoa > Arthropoda > Insecta > Lepidoptera > Noctuidae > Cerastis > Cerastis rubricosa. Next base: position 12,989,812 of record OX424535.1, read on the forward strand.
GCTCCAATCGGGAACAATAGCTTAGAGGTTTCTAGCGTAGAATTTTACACGGTTGAAAACACACCTCAATCGATTTTGCACGAAGATGAATACAAACATAAAAATAACAAAAAAATTGCTATTTGCTCACCAACAGAGTTAACATTAAAGTTAAGTTCCATGGAGAATTTAGAAAGCTCAATAGACGAAATAACTTCAAGCAATCTAAACTTGCACAAACGTAGAGGTATATGTTCCTCAGATGCATTAAGAGACGATTTAACGAATTTAAACCTGGAAGTTTGTAATTTAATTAATGCAGAATTTATGAAAATGTTAAAGACGGACAGCTCTGAGATTAGTCACGATACAGATAATTCAAATAAAAAGACTTCTTCTGACTCCATTGATATGGATTTAGACCTTAGTTTTAGCGATATAAATAGCTCTGATATAAACACATTTAACGAAAATATTGTTCAAAAGTTATGTTTGAGTGCACTCAAGAATATTAAAGTTGGAAACCAAGACGCAGATATAGAAAACATTCAAAGAATCGCTTTAGATATCCTCAAGGAAATGTATGCCAAAAAGGATAAAAATAAGAATGGAATAGGAACGGACTTATTCCCTTCGAAACCACGTGAGTTAGATACTCCAACGGAGGTGTTGTCAGTTCACGATTACGAAAATATATGTGCAGTAAATATTGCTCGGGAAGCTTGGGGATTGAGATCTTGGAATGGATATTCAGACATAGAAAACTGGCTTCATGATGGAAGTGTGGTAAGAGACAGACGAAGAGACACGTTAACGTCGGGTAGCTCTGAGATAAGTAGCTGCGTTTCCCAAGATCTCAAAAATGCTATTTTGGCTGCACCATCTTTCCCTAAAAAGCCGCATACATACTCAAACGTATTTGTGAAGTTTGATAGAACAAATCAAGATGATTACGCCAATACATTGGTTTCTCATGATGATACCTTCTTAGCAAAACCGTGCATGGCTGATGTTAGCAAGGATCCAAACCACTTGGAACCTATAATGGAAGAGTTAGACGATCTAGGCGATATAGATCCCTCAAGTAAGAAAAGACTGAATTCTGAAAGCTCTCTTGTTGCAACTATAGATGAAATTCGTAAATCAACTGTTACAAATTCCCCAAGAAATTTATATTATAGGCGAGAACATTTGTGGGACTCACCCCAATTCAATACTTCTACGAAAATTGATTTAAAACAAGCACTATGGAAAGAACCTTCCAAGTTTGACCCAAGCAATATAATGGAATCTTTGCCAGAAAAGGAAAACTGTATGAACATTGCACAAAGATCAAAATATGAGATGATAAAAAAAGATCTAAACTTTTCAAATATATCATCAACATCCACGGACTTACATAGTAGAGAAAATGTTACGGCATACAATAAAAATACAAGACGTCGTCAAAAATCAATTTCAAGTAACATCAAACTACAAGGCAAGAAAATCAATATAAAACCTGAACAAAACCAACATGATTTTTCAAATAAAGACATTGATTTTTTGTGGCAGTTGGTTTCTGAAAGCACTGCTCCAAGTAACTCGACTGAAGACTGTTCTTCAAATAAGATATCGACATCTTTACAGTCACTTATACAAAAGGATACTGCGATGCCAGTAGTCAACACGTCAGCATCTAAAATATCGAACGTAAAGAAAGGTGCAAGAAGTCGACCACGACGAAAGTTTTCTATATTAAGAGAAAGATTTGAGCCTAGGCTTAATTTAAACTCGGACGAAGAAATGCTATACCGCTCATGTGAAATAAGTCAGCCGCAAACTGATTCTAGCGTTGTTAATGTAAAAAACCAATTTGACGTGGATCAAGGAGCACGCACAATTCCACGAAAACCAAATTATGATAACGCGTCTTTTGAAACATGTGAAAATCTTGCAAGTGCTGCTGGATGCGATTTGATCATGTCTAAAGACATTAAGGAAAAGCGATCCTTATTTATGAAACAAGTTTTAAGCCCACCAAAATTCAATACGAAATTAAGACATAAGGTGTAAATCGATAGTTACAATATGTGATTATCTTGTTCCTAGTTTTTTGTTCTATTTTATCGCTACGAGGAATGAAGTCAAAGTGAACATGGATCTCAAAATGAGTGTAGTCATTTCAAACTACCATAATTTTACAATTTAGAAAATTTCCGTTTGGGTAAAACGTGGTCTGTTGTTCAGACTTTTAGTAAGATAAGAATAATATAGTAATACTACTGACCGTTAAAGTCTTCCATAATGTGATATTAATATCGGAAAATTTGCAGCTACGTGTCTAGAAAAGTTCAGAATTAATGATTGTGAGCTGTGACTGTGTTTTATATAATGTATTTGTGATAATATTTAAGTATCATTATGAAATTGTGGAACAAAGACATATCGAAAACTTGCCTTTATATTTTAATGTTAAGCCAGTATTGTAAACTATATCTACTATAACTACTTTAAGTTAATTTACCTAAATAAATTGTATTAAAGTATAGGTTATTTTTTTTAAATAATTCACATTAATAATATTTAATAGAATATTTATTAAAATATTATAAGAATAATATGCTGCCACAAAAATAGATTACAGAATATGTAACTACACAAATTTATTCCAATAAACTATTTTACAGCATTTATAATGCTTCATAAATAGAAGATACACAATAATATTGTCTCGAATATCACATTATGCAGTTATAATAAAAACCAATTAAATAATTTGCCATTATCCACTAACATTACAATAAAATTGACAAAATTACTCTGATAACAGTCTTCTTATAGAATACAATGGCTCAAAATATGCATATAAATAGGAATAACTACAGTACTACTTAGGACATATCACTAGAACATATTACCAACCAAAATAATCAAAATATAGCTGCCTACATCTACAAAAATCAGCTAAGAAATAAAAAAATAATTATAAGAATCTAGATTGAATAAAATAATATTATAAATTGGATAATTACGAGTATGATAAAGATATTGCTTTAGTTGTATCATGAGAAAAAAAATTAAAGATCAGTTGTCATAACATTTGTAAGGAGACGGATGCGATGAGCATTGCAGTTTCGACAAAGAATATGATCATCAAGTGGGTAACATCCTCGTCCTTCTGATTCTGAAGATAACAAGAGCCCACAGTCTTCACATCGGTAACACCTCACGTGGAAACTACGATCCAATGCCACTACTCTGACAGTCTCTTCTTCACCTTCCTCTGGCATAATGGGCAGTTCACAAACACAACAGCGTGGAGCAAATTTCTTATGGAAATCCTCAATACAATGAATTTGATTCATGGCATCAACAGTGAATGGTATTCCGTCCAGACTTTTTCCACATACAACACAAGTGAAACAGTTTGGGTGATAAGGTTTCCCAGTAGCTCTCAAAATCCTGTCTAGGATCGGCATGTCACATACAGAGCATTTCTCTAAAGTTTCATAATAATCAGTTTCACAGTATGGCTGACCTTCCACAGCATAAAATGGTTTTCCTTGCAAGTTTACATTACAGCGTTGACAACAGAAGCATGTCACATGATACATGTTTCCCATAGCTGTGCATCCAGAACTTTCACCTATAACTTTACCATCGCATCTGACGCATGTTCCAAATACATCCAAATCCTGACTGTCTGATATTGATTTCACAAGAAGATTAGTAAGTGCATCCACCTCTTCTTCTTTATGCAGCGGCTGTGGTGACTTGCTTGTGTTAGACAAGTTGGTATTGCGATAATTTTGTAAGGAATTAGATTGTGATGACATGTTGCTGTGTGGACGTGGGTTAATCGGCTCATAAAGTGACTCATAAGTTGAAGTTTGAGATACCCCATATTCAGGAAACTCGTTTTGATATATGGGTGGGTAAGATGGCCTGTCTTGATTATAGTTTAAGTTTGCAGTAGCTCTGACCAACTCACTATAGTTAGAGCTTACAGGCGACGGTGGTGGCAAATATTCGTCATTATTTTGGTTAACATTGTATGGTCTCGATGATGCGATCGAAATTGATGGTGGTGGAGGAGGTGGTGGTGGTGGCGGTGGCACTGGAGGCAAGTTATCATTGTTTCTGTACGGAGGTATATTGCTGTATGTTGCATTGTAAGTTTTTGACGGCACAGGTATGTTCTGTCTATAGGAATGGTTAAACGTTGCCAGATTCAACTGGTTTACATTTGCATAATCTTTATGAACATCAGGACGTAGATTTCCTGGAAGTGTGTTACTATACGTTGTATTATTATTATTAGTAGTCGGCATAATCATCGCCGAATACGACGGCTCACAAATAGTGCTTACAACAGCACTGTGTGGAACTTGAGGTTGAGCCTTCTTTTTTGGCGGTACGGCTGGTGGTATCTTTTTTACCTTGCCCGAGTTATTTAAATCTTTAGCCATTTGCAATTCGGCCAATTGCTTTTCCAGTGCGTCAATGTTATCAAGTCGTGACATTTCTGTGATATTATTGACCTGATAATGTAAAAATGGCAATTGTACGTTAAGAATATTTACCTTGTACTTCTTGAAGAAGTCCTTATTATAAATATATTTAATTAAATCACATTCTTAAGCGAGTAACAAATTCACTTTACACATTTATTGGGGATGCTTTTGTTATCATAAAATCCACTTGTCTCGTTCACCTTGCTTTGATCCGATGATGACATGTTCTCCTCACACGTCATAGTCTTAGCCAGGCATAGATTGCAAATGCAAATCTGCAATCAACAGTTCCACACTGACCACAGATTGGAATAGCAAAATGACACTGCGCTTGTAAATAACGTAAAAGCAAAATTAACAAATTTTGTTTGTGGTGGTAAATTGTCATCTCCGTTGATCTTCATCTTCGTCAATCAGTGGTTTTTATTTTCTTTTTCATTAGCTCTTTGATTAGAGAATTTAACAAACAATTTATTCTTTTTCTTTTAGTCGATTAATCAGATCATATCTGTTCCATCCAAGTTTGACAGTGACAAACTGGCAGTTGGTTTGACACTCTGTGGCAACTCTGTGGATTGACAGTTTCGCATGGTGCTTACAAAGGACGCATTTTGTTGTTGTGGAAATCGATATTTTTATATAAATATTAGTAAACTTGTTGCCCTAAAGTAACAGTTTTAGGTTTCAGCATGGCTATGCAGTGTCAACTATGGATGGGCAGCGTAAGTATTAGATATCTACTTTTCAAAAAATCTCATCATAGAATAACGTTTGCAGAGCGAATCTTTAGATTTATTATTTCAGACATGTAAACCATTCCATACCTGGACTTCCAGGTAACATAAATCTGAAATCTTCAATTCGCCTTGTCTTGTCTTGTTGCCAAGTGTAGTGATACTGCTCATGCCTTCATTATATAAAAGAAAAGGCATTTGCTGGCCCTCCATTTATCAAAATTATGACGATTCCTTTTAGTTGGAGCCCAATATGACCGAGAGCTTCATCATGGCTGCCTTTAATCGCATGGGTCAGCGACCACTGGCTGTCAAAGTCATGAGAAACAAATTCACCGGAGAACCAGCTGGATATGCCTTTGTACATTTTCAGGTACTGTAAAGAATACTAAAGATTGCAGGCAATGGCTTAGTGTTATTGTCAAAAAAATCGTTTTATATTGGCAATACTGGGAATTCACCTCTTCCTACTGTACCTAATGTATGTATTAAAGGTAGGTTGTGATATTTTTAATAAATAATAATAATAAATAATAAATTGTTTATTTATACACAAAGGAAAAAAGTAAACTTACATAACACACAGTGAAAAAGTTGTACAGCGAAGACATATTAAAATGCGAACTTCTGCCTCCTAAACTAGGCCAGAAGCCTGTGTTTTAGGAGCCAACGTTCATCTAAATCATTGGTACACTAATGATATTGACATAGATGTTGACAGTCATGCAAGTTACACAATAACATAAAATATACGTATTTTTCAGTTAAAATAATACAGTACTTACAAGCTAGTTAGGATACAATTTTAATAAGATTTTCAGTTTCATCATACGTTAACTTCTGCAACCATTTGGTGAGTTTAATTTTGACTTCGTGTTTAGTCAGAGCATAGATAGAAATGTTTTTATTTATTTTATTATACAGTCGCGAGCTGGTTGCCGTGAACTGTCGGCTGGCAAACTTAGAGCGGCATTTTACTGTATCGCATACGGGAAAGCCTTTGCGTCTTTTTAGCTTAGAAGAGTCTAGGTGTAACATAGAGTGTCTCCGTAAGACAGCACGAAGCACAAATAGCTGTCTTACAGTCAATACTTCGGCTTGTGAGTAAAGTTGTGCGGTTGGAAAATCTCTCCGTTTAAAGTGCATGACTTTCAAAATTGCTCTTTGAGCTCTTTCAACTTTAAGTAAAGAGGTTTTATACGTTCCGCCCCAAACAGGGATACAATATAAAATAATTGACTGGCAAAGACTATTATAAACAAGCAAGGCTGTATCAGGATCGGCAGAGTGCCTTAGTTCTTTGAAAAGGTAAATTAATTTTCTGATTCGTGTACACAAGGCTTCGACATGAGATTTCCAGTCCAGATGGCAGTCAATATGGATACCTAAATATTTGGTACTTGGAACCAAAGACAGGAATGGACAGCTGCAGTTTAATGCATCACCTGTACAAATATGGGCTTTAATCTGGCCTGATTCCTGTGGGGGAGTTATGGTGTTGGGAACAGAGAATCTAATGACCTTTGTTTTTGCTACGTTGAGGGTTAGCAGGTTCTCGGAAAGCCACTCCATTACAAAACGAAGCGATTGTTCTGCTCTTTTTCTTGCTCTGTCCCAGTCAGTGTCATAGACTACCAAAGCTGTGTCATCAGCGTACGTAAAAATATCACAATTTGGTAACTGTAATTGGCACAGGTCGTTTATGTATAGCAAGAAGAGCGGGGGGCCGAGGATACTACCTTGCGGTACGCCAAAACTGATGTGCTTGTCGTCACTCGTTGTTGAGTCAATTTTTACACGTTGATAACGATTTGATAGATAGTCTCTAAAAATATCCAGTGCAAGCCCTCGAATTCCAGCGTTTTCCAATTTAGAGATCAAGGTGGGAACAGAAACCGTGTCAAATGCCTTGGATAAGTCGAGGAAGATACCGTAGCATTTCATTCCTTTGTCCAAGTAATTTATTATAGTTTTGGAAAGATCAGCCATAGCATCCTCCGTTGAAATTCCAGGTCTAAAGCCATATTGATTTGCCGAAATTATTTTATGTTTGGTGAGATACTTAACGAGGCAGTTATTAAGTATTCTTTCAAGGATCTTAGAGAGCGAACTTAGTACGGATATTGGGCGGTAGTTTGTTAAATTTGTTCTGTCTCCATTCTTGAATACTGGATGGACGACCGCTATTTTGAGAGCGTTGGGAAAAGTTCCAGTTTCAATAGCACGATTACAAATATGCGTGATGGGCGATGTTAAAGTGGCCCTCGATTCTTTTAGTATTTTCCCAGATATTTTGTCATAACCAGTGGCACAATCAGAACGCAAGGAGCTGATCAGACTTTCTACTTGCGATTCATCTACCGGCAGGATCACAAGAGACTGGCAAGGTGGTGATTTTGGTGGATTTTTCACATCATGGTTAGACCTTGGAAGAGGAGAGACTTGAGAAGCTAGTTGTCGACCAATATCCGTGAAGAAGCAATTCACATGATTCACTGATGATTTAGGATCGTTAGTGAGTCGAAGTAGCTCTAGCGGAGGTAGCCGTTGAGAAGAAGAGTTGGTAATAGCCTTGATGGCCTTCCAAGTGGCTTTTGGGTTGTTTTTTGCCTTTTGTAATTCATTTTTATCATATGCTCGTTTTAGTTTTTTTTAACAAGTTATTAAGGTAATTACGAAATCTTTTGTAGGTAATTTGAAGGACCGTATTTTCTGAATTTCGTTTTAAGCGGTGGTGCATCCTATCTCGGTTTCGTATACATCTAACCAAACCTTGTGTCATCCAGGGCTTGATAACGCGAATCTTATTTTGTATACGAATACAAAGTGTGTTTGAAGCAATAACTTCTTGAAGTATTGTTATAAACAATTCTGTGGCATGATTGGGGTTCATCTCAGCCAACACGGGCCCAAAATCAGTACTATCTATGCTTTGTTTAATGGCTAAGAAGTCGTATTGGAGAGTTGTAGTAGAGCGATTTTTGTTAATAGAACTTTTTATTGCCAGGGATAGGATGACTGGAAAGTGGTCGGTAATGTAGGTTTGAACCACTATTACACTTGCTGTGTTTTTAGTTTTTAACATAACATGATCTAAGCAGTTACCAGATCTGGTCGGGAGAAGATGCGCGGGAAGCAAGCCATGAGTAGCTGTCAGTGTGAGATAATGATCTGAATTTCGGTCTTGGTTACTAGGTATAATGTTAATATTAAGGTCTCCAATAAGAATCACACTTTTGAAATGGGTTAGGGTACACAATAAATTGTTTAGGCTATTAGAGAAGGAGTCTAAATTACAATAAGAGGGGGAACGATATAGACAGATGATAACAACATTTCCCATGGCGCAAACGAGGCAGTTAGCTTCAAGAAAAATAGGCTCGTGAACTGTACATCCAAGGGAGGTTTTAGTAAACACCACAACTCCGTCGTTTTGTGATCTGTTATTAACCGTTGCATGACAGGTATATCCTTGCATAATAGGATTTGGGCCCGATACTTTAAGCCAGCACTCGGTCAAAACAATGACATCGAAATCAATTCTGGTGTTTTAAATACAGAACTACAAGAAATACGGGTCAGTTTTCCTTTGTCTGATATTGAGTTGGGGGTTGATATTTTTTTTACAGAAAGGTTACATTATTATTAGCACACATGCAAAGTTACAATATGCGAAGACACAAAGTTTTTGAGAAAGAAAATATTGAAAATTAATTATTTTTGCAATATTTAAGTCAATCCACAGATAGAATTCTGGCCATTGAATGTTTTGCTTTACCTATGGTACGCTACGCGGGGCTCCTATTTCTGTCTTAGTTCGCATGCTCCGCTCGCTCACTAGACCCCGCCATCCCCTTATTTTAACAGTACCTATTAGGGCAGATAACAAATGAAATATATCAGTCACAACTAAAGTCAAAGAACCAAATTAATTGACCCTGACTCCACCTGTTACGAGTCTGTCCTACCCCTAGAGTGTTTTTAAAGAGCTGGAGGCGCGTAGGGGGAGCAGCCTCCGCCTGCTGTAACAAATCGTGGGCATCGGACGAGCCGGAGCGGCTGAGGCGAGCGAAGCGAGCTCTGGACTTGGGGCACCCCGACTCGGACAGGTTAGGTTCTAAGGGGATGGCGGGGTCTAGTGAGCGAGCGGAGCGACCGAACTAAGACCCCGCCATCCCCTTCGTGTTAGGTTAGGTTAGTGGGGCTGTTTCCGCACTTAGCCTCTTTATTGGGCCATTGTACGTAATAAATAAGACATCCTCTGGTTACTCCAACCAGCGTAGCTCACCGTCCCCTTCGGCTTCGCGTCGGTTTTCGCGCCGGTTTTCGCGCCGGTTTTCGCGCGTTTGGTGTCCCTCCTGGGAGACTGGGTCTCGTCTAGACGAGAGGGCTTCGAAGAAGCGTGCCCTTTCGGGCCTTTCCCAGTACCAGGCTGCTCCTTCTGCTCCTTTTCAGGAGCAGTGGGAACCGTCGCTGCGATCCGCCGGCCACGATTACCCCGCGGTTTGCGCCTCTGTTTCGGCTGGTTGGGTCGAGTCGGTGGTGGTGGTGGTTTTGGCGACAGTGCCTTCATTGCCGCTGCCATCTCCGTGGAGGCGACGGGCTCAGGCTCGCGCTGCGTTTCTGCTGCAACGTTTTTTGTCGCGTCGGATGGCTTCTGGTTGGTCTTGGGCGGGAGAGCAGCTCTTCGCGCGCGCCGGTTATGGCGACTGCGATCCGGGTTGCCCTCCGGCCCCGAGGTGGTGGCTGCAGAAGCTTCCCTTTTGCAGGGTCGCTTGTGTGCGGCTACGGTCCACTGTGATACGGTGTTAGTGTTCACGGTGGATGGTATGGCCTCCACAAGGCCAGACAGGTCCAGGCTAGAACCCGGTCCTGAGCACAGGTTGTCCTCCCCAGAATACGAGGGACTGACCGAGCTAGGCTCAGTGAAGGATTTTCCACTACCGGTGGTAGTGGTACCTTCCTGGGGTAAAAATTTTTCCCGTGTGCTTCCATGTTGTTTTGGGCTGAGGGTGAAAATACCACACACTACCAGCCCTTGGCTAGGTATGGTGCAACTTTTTGGGGGGATTTGGTTCCCCAAAGCTATGCGGGCCTGAATGTGGTTTGCGCCGCCACGGTTCGGCTATTCTGGGTTGGCGCCTGGTGGTTTTTCTTACGTCTATTTCTTATGGAATTAGACCGAGAACAGGGCGGCAACCTCGTGAAGGTGAATCCACCAGACTTGCCGTGAGGATCTACACTGTGGTGGACTGTGGCGCTCCCCCTCAAGACCCCGCTACCATACCGCCTCAGAGGGAAGCAGTAAGGTAGGCTTGCATCTATATTGCCAAACAAAGCGTAAGCAAAGCATGTCGTTGTGCAACCGCAAAAGCATAAATACAAACCCGCCCCCCCCTTCGTGTTAGGTTACTGTAAACCCTGCCGACAGAAATAGGAGCCCCGCGTAGCGGAGCTACGTCGACTATGCTTTTTAGGGAAATATAATATGTTGCAATTATTGGTATTTCCTAAGAACGGTGTATTACCTTTTGATGGGAGTGGGGCCAGGGGAGAAGGGGTACCCCCCTTTCCTCCCACCCCCTTCCACCTCCCTCCGCCTGCCAAAGAATTCTAATTTTTTACGAAATTCCTCAGAATTTAATTTTAAAAATCTCGAAAAGGGTGGGGGGGGTCGCAACTTTTCCTTTTAAGGGGGTGTTGTACCCCCCTCTCTCCCCACCCCCCTCCCGCCCCTTAATTCGATGTCAGACAAAGGAAAGTAAGAAGGAAGAAATACATTTGATGGAAGAATTATTATATTTGTAGAATTTATTAAACCATCACCAACAACTTGTTGACTCTATTACTACTGATCATAGAGAAGTTTTTTCTCTATTGAGTACATACTCAATAGAGTAAAAACTTCATACGTACGTATACTTTAACAGATATTTACTTTATTTTGCGTGTAGTTCGAATTTAAGTATAAATTCGTTGTTCTGAACCTTAAGAATTTTTATTTAATGATGTTAAATATATTTAAAAATAAGATATTCTTACAGGTTGGAAAATAGGGGTGAGGTATTTTTGTACTAACAGTTATTCAGTTAAAAAATACCTAAAACACCTTTAAAAACAAAAAACCAAACACACAAACAACTACAAACAAACACCACAACCAAGGTACCAAGGTGTACAAATACCTATATTTAAACTGAACAAAAGACTGAAATTATTATGAAAAAAAATTGTTGACTTTTTTTAAACACATATTTTCTAACTTATTTTAACAATAAAACAGTGATTCGATTGCAATTAAATAGCTTTTTTTTTAATAATACAAATTTATTTCACCAATCGATTTCAGTCATTTATCATGTATTGCCACATTAAAATGATTGTCTATAGCAATAGCCACAAATAAAACGGATACATCTAAGTTTAACCAATTGCTATGGGCCACACCTAGGTAAAGATGGCTAGAATTCCTCTTTGCGTTTGCGGTCGAATGGTTAACACAATACGTGTTCATTAATTAGCTTTTGGTTAGTTAAAACCAAACTGAAATCTTACTCCAAACTTTTCGATCGAAATCTATATCATTTCAAAGAAAGAAGAATTCTCTCTCGAAACAAAAACGACTCCCTCAGAAATATTAAAAGAAACTGTTAACTGTTCGATGTTAATATCCAAACTGGTTTCACAGCGTCTGCTCTATAACTATAAAGTATTATTAACTACGCTGTAATCAATCATTCTCATTACAGACAGATGAAGAAGCAATAGATGCCATGCACAAACTGAATGGTAAACCAATCCCTGGTACATTTCCTGTGGTAAGGTTCCGGTTAAACACAGCGTCACGGGAAGCACGTGCTAACATGCAAACAGAAAGAGAGTTCTCCGTGTGGGTTGGAGATTTGAGCCCTGATGTTGATGACTACTCGCTCTACAGAATCTTTGCATCTAAGTATAATTCAATAAAGACTGCAAAAGGTAAACATTCCATCCAAAAATAGTGTGGAACTAATTCCATGAGTTACTTTTCTATATTTAAAAAAATGTTAATTGTACTATTACAGTTATCCTGGATAGCTCAGGATATACAAAAGGGTATGGGTTTGTCAGGTTCGGGAATGAGGAGGAGCAAAGGAATGCTTTATATGCAATGAACGGTTACACCGGGCTTGGGGTCAAGCCTTTGAAGATTTGCACCGCGGTGCCCAAGCCTAAGTGCAACAACAACTCACAGAACCCGTCAGCTCCTTCAACACCTAATTCTACATTTGGCGGTGGAACGGTAAGTGGTTTTCTGTTGATAAAAACAATAACTTAATTTGCTTTTGTTCTTTCTGAGTGTGGATGCTACGTGCGGCTGGCCTCAACTGCCGGAAATTTCGCCTTCTAATATGTACACTGCACTTTCATTCTATAGCTTGCTTTTCAGCACTACGAATTGCCGTGCAGATGGCTTGGGAAACGAACTTTGAGCAAGATGAAACAGATGCATAAATAAATTGAAATCTTTGGCATGGCTTCAATGTTCTCAAGTAAATTTTTGATAATTTAAAAATGATGATGTAAATTGCATAATAAAACTACTACTTTAACGGTTGTTCTTCAAGTTCAAATTATTGTCTGAAAATTTACTAAGTAGTAAAAAAATGTAATATTCCAACGATTTCTATTTTCAACACTTGACAAATGTCTGTATGCCAACCGCTTATTGCTTAGCCAAAAAAATAATAATCAAGAAGAATTGTGCCTCAGAACAAGCTTGCATCTTTAAAAACTTCATCGCAATGAAAAGGCGGACCCAGGATAATGGCTTGACGGATAGACTGTCAGGATGTTGTACATATAAAGTAACATTTTACATTATAGGAGTACAATCAATACTATGATCCGTCTGCATACTGGCAGAACTATTCTGCGTGGTCTGGCTACTACGGGCAGGGCGAGCAGGGCGCTGCGCCGGCGCAGACCGTGCCGGTCGTCGACCCCGCGCAGGCGCCTTCGGCTAAAGCGCAGACCGACGAGCTGGCGCTAGTTGGTAAGACGACTGTATTTCTTCTTAGCGTGTCGAGTTGGTGAAACGACTGTACTTTTTCTTAGATGGCAATCTAAATTGAGTCGGCCCTGAACTGAGCCATTAGTATGGCGCCTTCTGTAGCGTCCATCAGTTCCTGTAATGATCAACAACAGGACACGCAAGACACGATATTTAGTGCCTCATCGTTTGTGGAACAGCACATTTACACTGGAGGGCAGAGTCATGATGTATGGATAGAGGCTTGCACTTTTGTGTACATAATCCTACAAATACCTATAATGTTTTCATAATTGAGAAACAGGTTTCATTTGGAGTGAGTGGCCGGTATTCAGTGAGAGGTCCGCACGTCTTGGATTCCTTAGATAAAAAAAAAAACTTTATTTATAGATAGGGGATTTGATCATGCATGATCATGCCATCCCCATGGTGCAGACATTTTAACTTAAATATTCACATTTAACATAATAATCTTATCTACGTTTTAAAGCACAACCAACCATTTTATATAAGAATCTCGCTTCCTCTGATAAGGGGGTAGCAAGAATAATATTACATACACCGGTGTCGTGTAAACTAATGCCGTAAGCAAGCCCAAAAGAAGTCCTCTCAGCCTCGTTTCGGACACATTCCACTAAAATATGATAAACGTCTTCAATCAAATCACATTCCGTGCAGTTCTTGGTACTAACTTTGCCATTCAGGTACGCAAGGCTATTCAGTGGGATGTGTCCGGAACGCAGCCTGATAGCCATTACTATGGTGTGTCTAGATAAATCGGAATGTGTAACCAAGTAGAACGGGATACAGACGTACTTTTACTCTAGCGTTTTTAGTGGTGATGTTATGAATTAAGACGAAGTGCACGCATGCGTTGTCTCGGTAAGTTGGTCGTTACTAGGCAACCACTTTTGGATGGCTGCTTTAAATCATAGAAATGATATCGTATTTGGAAGTAAACCGCGCGACATATTGTACACTAAACTTAATAGGGAAACCACGAATTATTTATTATGTGTTCCGTTTGACGTCCGAAGTCCATTATGAGAGAGAGTGCACGCTTCGTTCCGTGAACAGCTGCTAGATGTCCTTACTTTCCGCCTCGTAATCGCACCACTAGCGACCCCCAACGTCAAATCTGTGAACTACTTTCAAAACCGCATACAAGCCGCCATGATGAAGTCCTATGTCATTGTTGCGTCGTTTTCCGAAGTGCGCAGTTTTGTTAGATTGTCAGTTATATCGAATTAGCGATATTAGTTATTACTATTTTTTTTTATATTTTTGAATTTTTGAGATCAAAGTAGAAAGTTCATAATATTAGTATTAAAATTACTTTTCCGTCGCGTTAGCTGTGTTTATTTTATACAAAATGAACGGTGAAACTATCGCGCCAAAAAAGAAACTTCGAGGAAAAGGACACGGAGTTCGAGTTCTTCATCATCATCAAAAGGAGGTGATACGGTGTCATCGGAGAGCGATGTAGGTGATCCAGCGCCCCGCAAACGGCCCCGTCAGGCACGGGGGCGCTCCCTCTCGCAAGATTCCGAACTGGATCGCAGGTTTGATCTACTATCCCAACAGTTGGTGAGTCATGTCAATAATGTTTTAACAAATTGTATCATGGCAAATAGTGCTCCATTAGCACAAAGCCTACCCGTCACGCAAAATTACATTGGCACCGCTTTGCCTTCAACATCGACTGTTTCTACCCACAATTTACAAGAAAATTTCTTACGTCCGCCGCAGCTTACCCCTTGCACAGAAAATATTGCAAATCTAGACGTTTCGGTTAAAGAACCTAGTGTACCTAAAGCAAATCCAGAACGTGTAACGAAAATAGCAGAAATGCAGAGGTTTGACACCCCGGATTGGAATGCTGTACGTTACACAGAAGTACAGAAAAAATATGTAGCTTTCCCCAGTTTTGTCGAATTGAAAGTGAACGAAGAATTGCGGCGTTTTGAAGATCCATTTGCACCATTAAGATGGTTTCAAATGGAACGCAGTTTTGCGGCGTTATCTAATGCCTTTTTAACTCAAAATGAGTATGTGAACGCGGCATTACAAAAACTTATTGATTGGTCTGCTAGTTGTAACGCTCAATTATCTCCAACTACCCTCTTTGATAAACTAAAAGAGTTATTTGGTGCTGACTCATCGTATAAAACGGTATCGCATGACATTCTCCAAATTATTTGCGGTAAACGAGCTGAAGTTATAGAGACGCGACGCCGGTCGTTATTAAAAAATGTTAAGAGCAAATACATACGCGACGACATAGAAAAAATTCCACCCTCAATCGAATACATATTCAATCCTCAAAATTTATCAAACTACCTACAAAAGATTGGGGGTGTAGAAAAATTAGAAAAACAAAATAATAGTGCGGGAACTAGTCGTCCGATATCTATAGAGCCTTCGACGTCTTTTCAAGATAATACTTTTCGTTCGCGACAAAACAAACCGAAGCGAAATGACAAAAAAGACAACAAACGAAATTATGATTTCTCGTCAAAAAAGAAGGGGGGCGAAAAGATAAGAACGGGAGGCGAGCAGGACAAAAGCATAAATGACTATTTAATACCGAGTTTTTGGGGCGGTTGTCTTCAGCATTATATAGAAATTTGGAATCGTTTCGACCCTCCAAGAACTATTTTAAAAATGATTTCGGGAGCTCGTATCCCCTTCAATCAAGCACCGCCCTTAATTCTACCAACTTTGGCCAACCTGTCAAAATTTCAAACCCCTGTTTCGGAAAAAATGACACTAGAAATTCGGAAGATGGTTCAAGAACGAGTGTTAGAGCCTGCTCCTTTGAGCCCGTCGTTCATTTCTCCTCTTTTTATAATCACAAAGAGCAATGGAAAAAATCGAGTGATATTCAACTTGAAAGCACTAAGTTTATACATGGAGCCAAAACATTTCCATCTTTTCCACCATCAACAAACGATGGCATCGTTTCTGCAACAAGGCGACTGGATGGTCAAGCTGGACCTCAGCCAGGCCTATTATCACCTTCCAATACGCACAGAACACAGGCGTTTTTTGCGCATCAGCTACGGTGGTCAACTTCTGCAGATGACGTGTCTACCATTCGGCCTGGCTGCTGCTCCCAGAATGTTTGCGAGCATAACAAACTGGACAGCAGAATATCTTCGCACAAAAGGTCTGCGCCTCGTCGTGTACCTAGACGACTATTTATTAGTCCATCAGAACAAGGAAGTACTCAGCACGCATCTAAACATAGCTGTACGCTTCTTGTCCAGTCTGGGGTGGTGTGTAAATCACGAGAAATCGATCACCAGGCCAACGAGGTCGATCGAATATCTCGGCATCGATTGGGACACCCAAACAAACCGCAAGTCCCTACCACCAGAAAAGGTAAGAAAGATTCAACAGAACCTCTCGACCAGACTCGCAGCGGGCAGTTGGACCCTCAAGCAGGCGCAACGCCTCTTAGGGCTTCTCAACTTTGCGTCCTTCATCACCCACCGGGGAAGGATGCGTTGCCGTGCGCTGCAACGTCACCTAAAAGTACTGCGTCAAAATCCTCTCGAAGCAGTACAACTGACACAAGACATTCGCCAAGAACTCGAGTGGTGGATGGAAAATGTAGGCCTAAAGACGGCCATTCACACAGATGTGCTACCCACAAACTTTGTCATCACGGACGCTTCCGACATTATGTGGGGTGCCCTGGTCAACAACAACAAGGCACAAGGTACATGGCAACCCCACCAGAAAAAATGGCATTGCAATCTCAAAGAAATGTATGCTGTAATTGCCGTGTTGTCGAAGGAATCCAGAGCCCTCCGGGACTCCAGGATAATTTTACAGACCGACAACAAGACGGTGGTCTCGTACATTCAGAAGGAAGGTGGCACAAAATCACACCGATTGATGGAGTTGACGCGGGAATTGCTGACTCTGACGGACGACCTCAATGTTGTACTGATCCCTCACCACTTACCAGGGGTTTACAACACCGAAGCCGACCACCTGTCGCGAAATCGCGCCGGCAGCGAGTGGCACCTTCAGGTGGCAGCAACTTCAAAGATATTTCAGACTTGGGGAAAACCGGAAATAGACTTGTTCGCGTCTCAAACCGCACATGTCGTGATAAATTACGTTTCTCTCGATTCTTCAGACTCCAACGCCTGCTATCACGACGCGTTCAGCAGATACTGGCGATACGACCTCGCATGGGTGTTCCCACCGCCAGCGCTGCTTCCAAGAGTTCTTCACCACCTAAACTCGGCATCGGGTCGGTACATCATAGTAGCGCCCAAGTGGAAGAAACCCTTTTGGCGACCAGACCTGAAGAATCGAACCTTGGCACGGCCCCTCAAGATCAGAGACCTGAAGAAGACCTTGGTGGACACGGTGACCGGCCTACCACCAGCTCATGTCAACGATCTGCAATTGGAAGCCTGGCTCATTTCGGCTGGGACACCATGACAAGAGATTGGTCTCCACAAGAGAAAGATCTTCTTTTATCTTGCTGGCGAACTTCAACTCTTAAAACATACACACCTATTTGGGGTAAGTGGTCTTGGTGGTGTGGTCAAAATAATCTAAATTTTCGTACGCCAAGTCCGGCTGATGTTGCGAAATATCTAGCACATCTATATCTTAATCAAAAGTTAGCTTACAGAACTATTCTTGTGCACAAGTCCGTTATTGCATCTGTTTGTGAAACTATTTCAAATATTAAAATTTCTTCTAGTCACATTGTAAAGCACATTTTGAAAGCAATTTCAATTGCAAAGCCGTTGCCACCTAAGGTACCCACGTGGGACGCCAGGGTATTAATTACTTACTTAAATGATAATACTCCTTGCATTAGTAGTTTGTATGAGGTGTCTAGACGAACGGCGACTATTTTATTATTGTGTTCAGGACGTCGGGTACACGACCTTTCCCTCTTGCATATTGATTCAGATCATTATATAGATGATGGGGATTCCATAACTTTACACCCTGTGTTCGGGTCAAAAACAGATAGCGCGTCTTTCCAGCAATCCAGTTGGGTTTTGTTGGCATCCCAAGATCAAAATTCAAATCCAGTATTTTGGCTCCGCACGTTAAAACTTTTAGCAAAGGAAAGACGGGGTTCATTAACAAATTTGTTCTTAACTACTAGAGATCCCGTTAGAGCAGCCACACCAACTATAATTGGGGGTTGGGTAAAACGTGTTCTATCTGATGCTGGAATACAAGCCTCTCCAGGTAGTTTTAGATCGGCTGTCTCCTCATTAAATTGGCTAGAAAATTATCCTATAAATGAGATATTATCTAAGGCAAACTGGAGGCATGAATCAACTTTCAGAAAATTTTATCGTAAAGAAATTAGGTCCAGTAACGAAATGTCCTCGCTGCATTCGTTATCAAGATTATTTCAAGTCCCCAATTGATTATAAGTTAACCGATGTTTTCAAGTCAAATGATTCAAGTCTAAATTACTCATGAAGATTTTGTATGGATTGCAAGTGATTTACTTTTGTTTTTTACTTATTATACTGCCAATTATTAAATGGCTAGATTTTGTTTCATATTTAAAACCTATGTAAGAACCTATAAAATGGTGATTAAAAATAATATTAGTTTATTCATCACATTGTTGCTTTTCATTCATACAATCCACCAGGAGATACAAACACTACTCTCATAATGGACTTCGGACGTCAAACGGAACACATAATATAAAAATTTTACCTTCAAATAAAATTTGTATTATGTTTCCTAAGACGTCCGAAGTCCAGGTAAGGTCTTCCTGGTGCATAACTACCTACCTTTGCATCATTATGAGCCGAACAATGACCTAAGACTTCATCATGGCGGCTTGTATGCGGTTTTGAAAGTAGTTCACAGATTTGACGTTGGGGGTCGCTAGTGGTGCGATTACGAGGCGGAAAGTAAGGACATCTAGCAGCTGTTCACGGAACGAAGCGTGCACTCTCTCTCATAATGGACTTCGGACGTCTTAGGAAACATAATACAAATTTTATTTGAAGGTAAATTTTTTATATTATGTACGTCTTAGGTGCCTAAGTATGCGATGTAAAACTTTTTTTTCAATGATATTTAAATACACATGTGTAACAAGGTCATGTAAAAAAAAAGTTTTTTCATCACTCTCAAGACTT
Source organism: Cerastis rubricosa (assembly GCA_949152445.1). NCBI lineage: Eukaryota > Metazoa > Arthropoda > Insecta > Lepidoptera > Noctuidae > Cerastis > Cerastis rubricosa. The sequence goes on from OX424535.1 coordinate 13,009,202, forward strand.
CTCAACTTATAACAAATCGTTTTTTTTGCATATTTTAAAGCGAAAATGTGGCTGCCTGCTGAAGTTCTGGAAAATTCGATTAACTTCACTGATTTACAAATGCGGACGTGCTTACGGAAACCAATCTAAAATGACACTGTTCAGGCTCATTGCTGATGAGGTGCCTTTAGTTTTAATTCACAAAGAGCAATAATTCCTCGACTGGACAGCTTCTTTGCTCTAGTGGTCGCAAGCGCGACTGCGGAGCATGAGGTCCTGGGTTCGATTCCCGCGTCGCGCAAATTATTATTGGGTTTTTCTATCAGGAAATTCTCAGTAGCAGCCACGGAGTCTGGATTTGTGCCCGGTCAATGGAAATAGGCTCGCCCCCTATTACTTGTGACTTAAACATAGCTAGCGAAATGTGGGTGTACCTACATGTTAGGTACACCTCTGTTTGTTTCGGGAGGTTCCTGCACCGAATCGGGCGGGAGGAAACGCCCGGGTGTTACCACTGCGAGGATCGGCCGGAGGAGCTCTGCCCTGCTTGGGCTGAGCACCGCCGTGTCCTCGTAGCGGCGATTGGCGGCGGCGACCTCTCGCGTCCGGCCTTGGTTCAATCCATGGTCCGGAGCGAGAGGGAATGGGAAGCCGTCGCCTCCTTCTGCGAAGCAGTCATGCTAGCGAAGGAGGTGGCGGAACGTGAGAGGGAGAGAACCTCTCGTCCCAGCCGCCGCGGGAGACGCCCCGGGCGTCGGGGTGCAACCAGTGGCCCCCGGCCACCGTAGGCCTGTGGACGGCGAGTAATGGGCTAGCTCACCGTCCGTCCGTCTTATGACGACAGACCGTGCCGACGGCGCGTTCGGGTTCCACGCGCGCCTCAAGGAGATGTCAGCAAATCGGAAGGGGTCCGAGAGGGCCGATGCCTGCCAGGGCTGCGGGTTGTTCGAAAGAGATACCGTGCCCCTGGAACACAAAGGGCTAAGAAGGAACATGGATGGGATTTAATCAGTTAAGTCTGACACTCCCTTCCGCTCCACCCAGAGCGGAAGAAGTCATTAGATGATTTCCCATCCTAAAAAAAAAAAAAAGGTACACCTCTGTTGCCCAACCTTCGGAGATTACAGGCGTGATGTTATAGCTATAATTTTGAGACTGATATAGGATATGGCCAAATAAAGAGTGAGTGATAGAATATGATCTCATAATCATCATTTCAGCCAAAAGACGTCCTCCTAAATATCCTCCCCCAAGTGTCGCCACATTGACCGGTCCCGTGCGACTCGCATCCAGTGTATCCCCGCAACCTTCACCAGGTCATCGGTCCACCTAGTGGGAAGATATTATTATGAATATGATCTATCATTTCTAATGTCCATTTGCACTATTACTAAGCAGCACCTATATGCAAGCCTAAATAAAAACTCTCAGTGGAATTTTCGACTGAGCTCAGCGCCGTAAGCGGAACTGCGTGTTATGGTCTTCAGAAAATGTTCTTTTTCTAACGTTTTAACGGTTTGTTTTGCAGAACACAAGAAGGTTATCGACGTTGATCTTCTGAACCAAGAGTTCCTGGACCCTGAGTTGTCACTGTGGGACAGTCTCGAAGAGTCGCAGTGGTTTCCCCACGAGGTTGTGGAGTGCTGAGTGGTTATCGGTGTTAATGACATTTTAAGTTAGTTTTCATAATTGTAAATAAATGATTTTCCATTTATCTTTGTGATTTTATTATGAACAGACCGTACAGTACCTACAGTATGTTTTAGGGACGAACAAGCTCTTGCCTCTCTACCACTGACGGGAATGGCATTTGACTTCACAGCTGTCTCCAACTACCCACCTAGCATTAAAAATATGATATGTTTATAAAAGTATAAATACGCAGTTATTTTATATTTATTTAATAGCAAAACCCTTATCCTTGGTTATCCTTGGATCCTGTTTATGGATCCGACATTGGATCGTGTCGATGACAAAAAGTGGAATCACCACAAAACAAATAATTACAAAACACAACAGTTTATTCATAAAACGGAGTTTAGCGCTACCTTCCTTATGTAAAATCTCAATGTGTAAAAATCACGTGTCACAATGTACACACACTAATGGCTAATCTTCGACTGGGTCCTGCAAGTCTGATCAAAGAGTAGTCTGATAGTTTGTCACATTTTCTCTGACTACCTGCATACTTATGCTACTGACAGGGAATCCTTTCTGCCTTGTTAGCCAGCAGTAAGCCTGTGCAGTATAACTTTGCATTTTTTAAGAAAAACCGATGCCGTGATGTTACCAAAAGGACAAAAAGTTCCCGTGGTCCGATTGATCGGACTGAGCAGTCGGACCAAGTGTTCACAGGGGACAAATCGTTGTGTCTCGATGAGATTGGATAAGATAGCTATGGGCTTGTGGTGTGCCTCGAGGTGAACATTATGGCAAGCCCATAGGTCAAGCAGATTGTTCGGAAACTTCTGTCTTATGAAGAGAAGCAGTCTAGAAGAGCAAGCCAAGCTTTTAGACTTGTATAGAAGTACCGCCAGTGGGCCTGTGGGACGTCACATTTTGCTCCTCGTATTTCACATGTTGAAAGCAGTTAGCAGTGGTTGGCAGCTTAAGAAACCCCATAAGAAGACAACCAAATAAAACGAAAATAAATAATCTAGAAGAACTCATAATTATTTCCTTTATTCATTTTTAGGGTTCCGTACCCAAAGGGTCAAACGGGACCCTATTACTGAGACTTCGCTGTCCGTCCGTCCATCCGTCCGTCCGTCCGTCTGTCACCAGGCTGTATCTCATGAACCGTGATAGTTAGCCATGTGAAATTTTCACAGATTATGTATTTCTGTTGATGCTATAACACCAAATACTAAAAACAGAATAAAATAAATATTTAAGGGGGGCTCCCGTACAAAAAAGTGAGTTTTTTATAAATAATGGTACGGAACCCTTCATGCGCGAGTCCGACTCGCACTTGGCCAGTTTTTATAAACAAATTTGATACAAAATAGAACAAAGTATATAATCTAGAAGAACTCATTTATTATTAGGAACAATACTTCATAACATTGTTAACTGGTATACTGTAGATTCCACATATTTCGATATTGCTTATCAGTTTTGCACTAGTACTATAACATTATAACTGTAATGCACTAACTTTTCTCTATTGAATATAATTTGTATACAACCTGCTGTCAAAACATTAAAAAGCTTTATTTGTTTATTGTAAATATAAAATTCATCTGAGATCGCACAAGATTCCAATTTTAATAAGTTCAATATCACATACTTACGATCTATTTATTTTAAAATACTATAAGTATTATATTCTGCTCTTACACTTCAACGTAGATTTAAAAATGTTATTTTGAAGCGAGTTCAAGCAGATAAATTCAAGGCGGCGCACTTTTACATGTCATTTTCTGTCTTCTTGAGAATATTATAAAAGTATTAACTTGTGAGGTACCAGTAAGTGGGTGTCTGTTACCTATCGAAAAAGGCACACTTCTATTATAATTGTTGTCTATGACTAATAACTTCTATCTATGCCCGCATTTAATCCCACTAAGCGACACATAAAAGCCCTCTGTTGTGTAGGATTCTCGACGCTCAACTTAGCGCAGAGAGTTAAAATTCCAACAGCATTCATTTAGTTGTCGTTTAGCGCGAAAACAGGCAATAGCAACTCTTATTGTAAAACAGTTGAGTTCCAATTTTGTTGTACATACTATAAAGTATAATATTCTATTCTTATTGTGTAAACAACTACTTGTTAAAATGGAACTACCGCAACACTATTTTAGTAACTAACTAGCCCCTCGCTAAGTTTTCATACAATCTTCACTCGTATACAGCATGTATCTGAAAGGTGTGGTCATATTCAAGGGTGTAGTACGCGCGACGGCCAAACAAACTTTACAAAACCAGTTTATACAAATCTCTCTTTGTACGGAAAATCTATACAAAGCGGGGCCATGTTATACTGGACATGTATAGTTTGATGTGTCGCTGTACATACTTACATGACCATACAGAACGTCGTTCAGTGTGATGGTCTCTACGACACCCTTAAAATATGACGACACTAATCTGATACACGCTGTATACAAATAAAATGGCCGCCGTCTTCCTTAAATGCTAATTAAAAACAATATACAGGATGGTTAGTTAAAATGTGGACCTTAAAGAATGTTAAACTAACTAAAACGTAATACATACAATAAAGTAAAATAAATAAATTATAACCCTTATCTCTATAGCCTACAACAAATGTATTAGTAATTCAGTGTAAAATACGTGGACATAATTGTACCACCTAGGGTATGTACGCACTGACAAGACGTAACTTGTTTAACTCCTAGACCCTAGTGACTTAAGGTGAAAGCGTCAGGGTACCCCCGGAATTCTCATTTTCTTACGTTTTTGCAATTTGCCGGTCGGTGTCAGGTTGTATGTGGAATAAAATGTGACTCGCGGCCGTAATACGAATGTATTTACAGAATTATAATCCTTAAAATGATCAATACATACCTCCAAGTTCTCAGTTCAAGTACTCTGGAAAGTCATATTAGTTACGGTCGCGAAACATATTGTAATCAGTGATGTTATGGAGCTCGGTAAACGTTACTATCGGATATCCTAAATAAATATATATCCGTTACCGTAACCGTTTCACAAGTTTCGGATAGTTTCGAATAAGGGCGGAGTCAAATAAAACGACATGTGTCGATTTTGGTTTCACGTAATTATTATAACACCACTAAATAATTACTTACCTTTAAGACTGATAATAATACCAAATGATAACCTAGACTAGATAAAACCTATAAATAAAACCAAATTATATTTGTGTTTATATTTTACTTCAATCTAATATCCGTAACCGAAACTATCGGATAATCCGAAATAATTACATATCCGTAACCGTATCCGAAACCGATATAATTTTATTCCTCTATCCATCAGGCAATATTATATCCATAACATCTCTGATTGTAATCAACATAAAACCTGATTCAGACCTGCAAAATACAAACCACGTAGGCAAATTAGAATATCGCGGGTTACTCTGGAACTTTTCCCTTAACATCTGGTTATTTGCACGCAGTACCTCATTACTTGCAGGGTCTAGACACTAAGCAAGCCACTTGTCAGTGCGTCCGTTGCCTAATATAATGTTACCCCACAACATCGACGTCGCATTGATGATTTGGTCAACGTCGATCAATTGCGTCAGTGTAATGATCACATGATTGACAATGACGACATAACATCACGCGTATAATCCTCAAAGGGTAGGCAGAGGCACTTAATAGTACCTATCCCCGCCTGGCCTACCGATCAAGTAACTAAAGCCAATTTTTTTTTAATCGATGCCGATTGTTCGATGTGCAACATCGACGTTGACAAAAACATCGATCGATATCTATCCTGGGGGTGTAATATACAGGATGTAACGGAAAGTATAGGTATTGTAATTTTGTATGGGGCAGCAGATATTTCTTTATGCTATTACGATGTTTGTCCGATGGGGAAACGTGTTCAGTCTGATGGTGTGTAGCACACCCAAGTATGTATATACCTTTTCTGTTACACCTTATCATAATTATACAGGAATTATGATATCCTAATATTAAAACTAGTAATAATGATCAAAACAGCTGTTTACATAATACATCATGTTTTAATACATTAGCGGGCAGTGATTAATTATCAAGTTTACCTACACTACATTAGTAAAAAGTAGAACATGATTTTATTATTGCTTTAGGCGTAAACAATTCACTTTGCATGTATTTAATTATAAGCCTATTATAAGTTATTTTTTCAGTTACAGTACCTGACAGTATAACCTTTCATTCGCGGTAAACAAAAGTTGTGCAACATGTTTTGTGTTGTTCGAAACATGTTGTAAGACTGCATACACTGCAAACATGTTGCGAAACTTTTGTTTAGCATGAATACGCGACTAAATGAAAACACATCGGGCAGAAGAAAAAGAGGTCTTGCGTTCTTTAAGTGACGTGTACATGGTTAAGTAACGGGTAAAGTAAATGTGAAACGAATGGCGCTACCATAGCTTGTCCTAGCAAAGCATCGTCATTGGTTGTAATCTGTCATCGTTATTTTACAGCGTGGAAGGGACACCGACGCGCAAACTGTTCGCACACTCACTAGTACATCATCGTCCATACATTTTGACCGTGTAGGTATTGCAGGTTTTTAGATAAAAATACCGATAAAAAAAATTATGAGGGGCGTGTTCAGAATGATGGTTTGTATACGTTGTAACCGTTTGTGCGTCGGTGTTCTTTCCATCCTGTATATTCCAAAATAGCTTGACCTCATTGATCAGATTAAAATTAAGCTATGAATACGCCATCTACAATCTGCCTTAACTGGCCTTCCCATTTAAGCATGTCACACACACACACCCACACACACACACACATACACACGAGACAGTTTTGATCTCCAGTTTAGGTTACCGCAGACCCATGTTTTTTGACGACATTGCATATGCCCAAACTACACTTAAATACACATCACGTGCATAGTGCACATGGCATGGATGGCTTTGGTAAAGCAGTATCTCTGTAGTTCAAAACGAGTTTGGTAGCTGTATCCAAATCAGCCCAGGCTAGGTCTAAATTATTCTTAAGCCCTGAGCCGTATATTGAAGTTTCAAAATCATGATTGTTTTAGTACAAAAAGGCACATCTTTATATACATCTTGTATAGCTTTGTCTCTTTTCCGCACAGCAACAATGATGAATCCGACACTTTCCTAAACAGTCTCAAGAATTTTAGGGTTAGTTTGATAACATATAGCCACGTTACTTTGATTAGCCAGAGAACAATAAGTTTGTCCTCAAACTAAGCAAAAAAGGTTCGAAAGAGAGTCCTTTGCTTTTTCTTTGCAAAGGAATTCGCATTCCGAATTTCTCTGGACACGGCTACTTTAAAGCTTATAAAATTTATATATAAGCTTCGCTTCGCACAACCGATTTAAAAATACCGGCTTTTGCTTCTGCTTAATCTTCCTCTTTCAAAACCGTCAAGTACCGTTTCGCAAATCTTAAAGCTGTGTAATAGTATAAGAACTATGTCGTTTTCTCTTAGCAGGACTGTTTTTCATCTGAATAACCCCTGGAGTGGAACAGGGCCGACTATCCTGGCTTGCAACACTGCTGGGAGACGTCAAATGGGGCGAAGACCCCGCAGACATATTGCTTTTAGGGGTACCACCCTTCTTCATGTAGGTTACGACGGAGTTTAGGAACGAGGTCGGTAAAGCGACTGGAGTTAGTCTACCCCCACCACTTGCTATGTAAGTCTGTAACATCTTTTTGGAAGGAGAGTTGGGGTCATTGACCGTGAGTACGACTAGGGAGCCGTTTTCGATGTTAGAAGGCACTACCGGAGTGGTTGGAGCCTGCTTATCGGGCGTCTTGCCTTGAGGTTTTGGTTCTATTTTACGTAGTGTGGCCAAATCGTTGGTTGCTTTAGCTGGTTTTGGCGAGATGCGTGTGCTGAGACTCGCAAATTGAGACGAGGGTGTGGACTTCGGTCGACTTCTCTTGGGCCTAGATGGTCCTTCTGCCTTCGCTTCGTGGTGACGCTGTATGACTTGGTCGGCTGTGAGATTGTTGTTAGGCTTAGGGAAGCAAGAGGCTCCCAAGACTTTCGAACTTCGACCTGTAATGTAAGACAATATTAGTAAGCAATCAATCAAGTTTAGATGAACAAGAAAAACTTTGGAAAAGACCAGTAACAAACTGCAAAGAAGTAGGTTGAATAGGGACAGGTAAATCAAATAAAATTCAAAATCTTAGAGAATTTACATTCATTGCAGTAAAGATATAGTCTAAGTTCTTTTTTAGGTGACCATTTGTTGTGATACACTTTTGGGTTCCACCGCATTCGTGTAAAGAGGTTTCTAACCAGAAACCTAAACTTCTTTTTAGGGTTCCGTACTCAAAGGGTCAAACGGGACCCTATTACTGAGACTTCGTTGTCCGTCCGTCCGTCTATCTGACACCAGGCTGTATCTCATGAACAGTGATAGTTAGCCAGTTGAAATTTCTACAGAGTGTGTATTATTCTGTTGCCGTTATAACAACAAATACTAAAAACAGAATAAAATAAATATTTAGGGGGGCTCCCATACAAAGAAGTGATTTTTTTTGCTAGTTTTTATAAATAATGGTACGGAACCCTTCGTGCGCGAGTCCGACTATAACTTGGCCGGTTTTTTTATATCACCCTACTCTTGTCCCACTGCTGGGCAAAGGCCTTTTCTTAAAATTTGCCTCCTTCTACCAATCTGTTAGGAATGCATGCAGATCGTCACGCCAGCTTTTCTTGGGCCTGCCTCGGCTACGACGCCCGTCTTCAGGCACCCAGTGACTGTGTGACAATCTCAGCCCATCTCTCCGGTTTCATCCTAGAAAAGTGACGCCAACATCGGCAATGCCAGTGTTGGACCGTATGAAGGTGTTGCGCATTCGATCCGAGGGTTTAATATTGAAAATGCTACGGGTCATGGCTCTTTGGCAAACCTTGAGTTAGTGTTATTCGTAAATGAATTCGAATACGGGTATTGCAGCTAAAATAATAAAAAAAGAGGTAAATAAAAACCAAATATCCAGGATGTCGACAGATTCAGGGGAACGATGAGCCTGTATGGATTAAACGGGGAATATTTCAGGGCGACAGTCTGAGTCCACTTTGGTTCTGTCTAGCCCTGAATCCTCTAAGCACATTGCTGGAGGATTCAGGCCTAGGCTACCGGTTGAGGAGAGGTGGTCAGGTCATATCTCACCTTCTTTACATGGATGATCTGAAACTCTTTGCCCCTAACAAATTGCAACTGATGAAGCTACTGAAAGTAACTGAAACTTTCAGTAGCGCCATCAGGATGGAATTTGGTGTAGACAAATGTGCAGTCATGTATGTAAAGCGAGGAGAGATTATGGAATCCGAGGGAATCCAACTCTCGGATTCCATACACCTCAGATCTCTCTAAGCTATAAGTATTTGGGTATGTCGGAAGCGTTAGGCATTAACGTAGCTGACATGAAGCAGTCGTTGAGGGAGCGCTTCTTCGGTCGCCTGAAGAAGGTATTAAACAGCCTGCTTTCAGGCGGAAACAAGGTGCGCGCCTTCAACGGTTGGGTCATGCCGGTTTTAATGTACTCTTTCGGCATACTCAAATGGACTCAGACCGAACTGGACGCCCTAGATAGGAGAGTCCGTACATTGCTGACCGCAAACCGGATGCATCACCCACGATCATCGGTGATGAGACTGTACATCCCGCGGAAGTGCGGGGGTCGAGGCTTTTTAAACGCGAAGACCCTTCACAACCGCGAGGTGTGCAGCCTCAGAGAATATTTTTTGAAAGCCGAGGTGGGTATGCACCGAGATGTGGTCGCAGTGGATAAGGTACTCACCCCGCTGTCCATGGCTAAAGAGAACTGGCGCAAACCTGTAGTACTTACTACTGATGACCGCAAGGAAGTATGGCAAGGCAAGGTGCTTCACGGGCGCTTCTACCAGGCTCTTCATGGGCCCGATGTAGATTTTATAGCGTCCGTGTCCTGGCTACGATTCGGCGACCTCTTTGGGGAAACTGAAGGTTTTGTCTGTGCGATTATGGACGAAGTTATGCTGACGAACAACTACCGGAAACATATTATGAAGGACGGGACGGTGGACGTGTGTCGGGCATGCCACCGTCCGGGTGAGTCCATTAGACATATTATTTCTGGTTGTTCTCGTCTGGCTAACGGCGAGTACTTACACAGGCATAACCAAGTAGCCAGAATTATTCACCAGCAACTTGCCTTGAAATATGAACTTGTGGATTCTGAGGTACCGTACTACAAGTATGTGCCCGACCCAGTTCTCGAGAAAGACCATGTCACGCTGTACTGGGATCGGCCTATCATTACTGACAGGACTATTGTCGCCAATAAACCTGACATAGTGGTGATAGACCGATCAGCGCGCCGCGTAATGATAGTCGATGTTACCATCCCGCATGATGAGAACCTCGTGAAGGCTGAGAAAGAGAAACAAATAAAATATCTCGACTTGGCACACGAGGTTGTCAGCATGTGGAATGTGAACTCGGCTATCATTGTGCCGATTGTCGTTACGGCCAATGGCCTGATGGCTAAAAGCTTCGACGAACATCTGTCGAAGCTCTCACTTGGCAGTTGGATCAAGAGCCAGATTCAGAAGGCAGTACTCCTTGACACGGCCCGCATTGTGAGGAGGTTCCTGTCTTTGTAACCCTAACCACCGGTAGCTTGGACCCTGTTCCCGATACCGGTTGGCTACTATTTTTATATTTTTAAATGTTTTTTTTATATCTTTTTGTAAAAATATTTAAAAATGTAAATGTATGTTGAGTTAATGAATAAACGGAAAAAGAGGTACTTAACTAGTGTATGAGCTAAAATAACAACAGCACATAGTACTCACTCATACGCATCCTCAGCTCCCTGGCTTCCTTCTGCTGCTGCTTGTGCTCGCGGGCGCGTCGCTGCAGCTCGGCGGCCTCGGCGCGCGCCGCCCGGTCGGCCTCGGCGCGCTCGTTCTGGAACTCCTCGATGAGCCGATCGGCATCCCACTTCGAAGTCGTGCGGAGAGCTTTGTCCACTTGGGCCATGTTTACACGCTCTTCCTTTTTGAACTATAAGGGGAATTTTAAGGTTAGGAAACAATAAATTGGGTTTCTATGACTTTAATGATCAGTGACCCAGCGTAATATCAGTACGGAGCGGACGAGACACATTTTTCTCAGTACCGATGGGGCCCAAAAGCAATCTAGACATGTGCATGGCAGATACAAGGCAACCAAAAACCGAAACGGACGTAAATTTGAAACGTAAATTGCTCGATAGGTTTTCAAATTCAGAAAACCTTGTTTCGAGAGGAGGCTCATAAAGGGTGTAAAACACCTCTTAACGAAGCTGAAAGGCAGTGGTTCTCCTTGTCATTGCGATTATTTTTTTGTTGTACACCATACCTGGGAACCTTCTAGTTACGGATATATTAGGGGTCAAAGTAGTAGTGCTTATAAACTAAGTGTTAGTAAACAGCACGATACGGTGACACATGTAACCGACAGCAGTGAACCACATATGAACAGTCCAATCTGTCAGCAATCATTTTCAGACTCTGTTGGGGCTCGAGCTACCATCGATGCAACGCGGTTTTGAGGGCTTTTGAGCTTATATAGGATGTAAACAGACCCTTAACGAAGCCGAAAGGTACTGGTTCTCCCCATTATTGTGAAATTTTTTTTTGATCTAGAGCAAACGTGGGAGCCTTCTAGTTTCGGAGATATTGAAGGTCAAAGTAGCAACTTATTCACGAGTGTGTTTTTTAAATACTAGTTTTTAAGGTTATAACTTTACTTTAAATACCTCCATGGCCTGTTTACTATTAGATGCATCCATCAGTACAATGTTTTGTGTGCCTTACATTGAGTTTTACCGTAAAATATAATCAAATAAATAATAATCAGTTACTTAATAATGGGAAACGATTAAAAAAAAAAAAAAATTGTTTCCCAGCAATCATTTTTGCGTAGGATTACTTAGTTTGATGTACAGAATACTTGGTTGACGGCTTCGTGAAGGGTTTTACCTTGTATGAAGTACCGCCACTGAATGTAATACCTTAAGTTTCAGATCCCTCCTAGTCCGTCCCGGGAACAGGTTCTCCATGAGCATGAAGTCGGTCCCGAGCGCGGCGAGTGCGCGGTAGAAGCGCACGGTCTCGGCGTCGCTCCAGTCGGCCGTGCGCGCCGTGCGGCGGTAGCGCGCGCCGGCGCCGCCCGCGCCCCACGCGCCCTCGTGCACCACGCTCGACGATACCACGCGCTTCTCCGATTGTTTTATGACCTGGATAGTTACAAGTGATGTTAAGTTTGGTGAAAGAGAGAATAGGGTATTCTTTACTAGATGCTGCCCGCGACTTCGTTCGCGAAATTTTGATGTGGCGGAAAACAGCGGTGGCCCAGTGGTGGCAGCCTCAACTTACGAGCAGTAAGCCGTGGGTTCAAACCCAGGTAGGCATTACTTTGTGTAATTTATTTCATCACCTCTGTTCTCAAAACGGTGAAGGAAAACATCGTGAGGAAACCGGCATGTCCTAGAACTAAAAATTCGAAGACATGTGACATCTACCAACCCGCACTAGGCCCGAGTGGTTTACCAATTAAATATAAATATACCTACATATTAAAAGAATACTTATACAAACCTATATAAATATATACATTATTAATGGCCGAAATACAGGCTATGCCTAGTACATACGCTAATTTCTTTGCCTGTTGCCACATTGCCATTCAAAAACAAAAAATCAAAAAAAAAAAAAAAATTACATAGGCCTACATGGGCGCTTATAAAACGTCGACAAAAATATACACGGATCGGGTTAGTCATTTCCTAAAGAGAAGTACCGGCATGAAACTCCATGGTTACTCTTTTAAAATCATTCAGTTTTACAATCGACAATAAGTCTTTGCTTACTACAAAAGGTAGAACAAGACAAAAAAAACATTAACTACGAATTTACAAAGCCACATATTCACAAAAAAATAGGTAAATAAAAAAGAAAACACAAAAGTAAAAATTAAACATTATAAGAAGACTAAATTAAACAATTGACAAAAATGTTGTCATCAATGCCAATGAGTGGTGCAATGATTTGAAAACTATTGTAAAAGTTGTATTAAGATTTTTTGAAATAAAACTATTATTATTAAAATCATATAACAAGAGCAGAGAACCATGTATGTTTACAGAGAGGTGTTTGGCCGTAATGGTAATGGTTTTTGACCGTATTTTTGAAAGTGGACAAGGTTACGGCGCGCATTACTGACATAGACAATTTATCCATAGCCATACTGCTTCGACTGTTAAAGATTTGTTGTAGAAGCTGGAAGGACGCATCCACATCTCAAATTTTTCGATGACCTCAGATAACTACTATGTGAGTCAAGAAGGAACTTGAAACGTATTTTAAGATAAGTAAGAGGTATTGAATAAAATACTGATCAGATATCGTTTAAGGCCTGGTAAAATAGTTTAGTTCATATTTTACGTCATTTAATTAACTTGATTTATTTATTAATCAATCAATCAGTTTTTTTTTGAATATTTTCATTTTGAATATTGGCAAAACTGTATTTATATTGTTGTGTAACTAGTATGGGTCAATGACCTGAAATAAATGAATTTTATTTATTTATAGTCCTTTCGACGTAGGATGTTGAACGTTACTTTACTTTGATTACAACGTTACGTTACTTTGATTTACAATCATGACTAAATATTTTAGGTGCACCGTGAATACCATAGTCGTAAGATACGGAATTAGTAATAACTGTAGTAAATTTTATTGAAAAGGAACGTTGCATCTAATGTCACCCACACTATCCTACGGCGGAAGGACATAGTTTATTTTTTATTGATTTGTTGTCTCTTTTCTTGGCCAAAACATATTTTACTGTACTCTAATATTAAAGATTTTCCACTACTTTTGCGAAAAATCTGGGCGAAAAGCATAGTTAAATCTAATCTTTCACATACCAAGCTCTGCTCATCCAACATGATCTCTCCGTTTGGCCCCAGTTTGATCTGCGGCACGGGCGCGGCGTCGGCCTCCGGTTCAGCCGGAACTTCCCCTTTTTCCTCAACTTGTTTGGCGGCCTTGCGAGCTGCTTCCTCCTTCTCATTGGCTTCTTGGGCCTTTACCTCGTCTTTGTCGGGACTAGGAAAATAGTAATATATGCATTTTAAAGGTTTAATAATGGTGACAAGGTGCTGTCTTGTTAATAGACATTAATTGTAATCTTTATTTCTAGTTTTTTTTTTATGTGATTCCATGATTTGTACAGTATTTGGTAAGTCTGGAGTTACAAACTTATGTTTGTTGATATCGCCGGGTTAAAGGCAAAACCAATTATTTAGTCCAAAAAAGACAATTTAAAATTTTCCATGAACCCATTTGGAAAGTTTGCTATTAAAATGAAATCCTTAGTAGTAAACTTATGTCCGTCGCAAATGTAAGAGCATGTTCTTTAATTATCTATGTTGAAAACAGTTACATACTAAACACATAAATTAACGTTATTTGTACAAAAAATTAAATAAATAATTATAACCCCCCATTTTAGTTGGTTTTGCCTTTAGAGTACAAATACAAGCATATCTGAAAAAGTGATTGTCCTTTTTCCATCAGACTTTCAATTTACGTAAGTTAAAGTATTGTTTTGATAATTTTCTTGTAAGGCTGGTTTTCTAAACATTCGTTTCGAAACTATTTTAAAAAATACGAAAAAATAGTTGGTTTTGCCTGTCTATTTCTTAATGGATGTCTTTGAATGTAGAATGCAAAATTGTACTAACATTACAAGTTACTGATTTGTATTGCTTAAATCATTCTAATTATGTACCTACTACTTCTATAACATCTCAGCCAGTACAAGAAAGCACTCGGAAAATAAAACTGACAGGTAACAAGATGAAGCATTCATTGTTTTATTGTTTTTTGACTTTGTATAAACATAAAAGTTTCGCAATCTAAATAAACAATAATTGGCCATTAAAAAATAATTGTAAAAAATATATAACTCAGTCATCTGGGTCCTCTGATTCTTCAGAAACCGTAACATTAGGTATACGATCCACTTTTTGGCCATCAGCTCTTAAACTTTGGAACCATCCATGATATTCGTCGGGAATTACTCCTTTTTCACAGTTTCAATAGATCGGCTTATTTGGCTTTTGATATGCAAAATGTTTCCATACATAACGGGTACAGTATCTGTGGAAAACATGTGTCATTTGTGGCTTGTGGTGGTGGTTCAGTGACAACTTTTTGAACTGGCTTGACATGCTTAGACTGGAGTCGCATACCGTAACGATGACATTTCATTTCTTTGAGGGGCTTTGGTCATGTGCTATTGACTGTGATTCCAAATAGGTTTCCTCAATTCCGAGATCTATATAAAAAAAGTTTTCAGATATGTCGTAATTTTTTACCTACATCTCAACTAAGGATTTGTAAAATTGCCTGCAAAAAAAAGGATGCCGAAGTGAAGTTCGTTTCTTTTTCTGCTCTCTCCTTGTTTCTTTGTTTCTCAACTAATGTGCTGTTTACACTCTTCTTCAATTTTAGTTTTCTATATGGTATCCAAACAATGTTACTTGGTGCACAAAAGACACTGGTCTTATTTGGGAACAAAAAACGTCAAGTTGAATTCGGTGCAAATATATTCCGCCACGGGTTTAACGGTCGCCTTCTCACACTCCTCCACAAACAATGCATCATCATCATCATCAGCCTGTATTCGTTCACTGCTAGACATAGGCCTCTCCCATGACACGCCACTGAGCACGATCCTCGGCCACTCTCATCCAGCTCTTGCCAGCTGCCTTGCGCAGATCATCGCTCCACCGAGTCTGAGGATGTCCTACGCTACGTTTACCGATCCGTGGTCTCTACTCAAGAACTCGTCTACCCCGGCGGTTATCGGTTCTTCGGGTTATATGGCCGGGCCATTGCCACTTCAGCGTGCTAATGCGGTGGGCGATAATCTTGGTTCGCTGTCGAATCACCTCGTTACGAACTCGATCTTTCAGAGAAACCCCATATTCCATAGCACGTTGCGCGAATTTAAATTTGTGGACCAACCCAACCGTGAGTGTACACGTTTCGCCACCGTACGACATGACGGGTAGGACGCACTGATTAGACTTTCGTCTTTAGACTCTGTGGAATTGGCAATGTGAAGACTCGACGCAGTTTTCCATACGTTGCCCAACCCAGCTGTATTCTTCTGTTGGCTTCTTTCTCGAAGTTGTTTTTACCTAACTGCATAGTTTGCCCGAGGTAAACATACTCCTTAACAACTTCGAGAATACTGCCTTGAACTGCAATTGGTTCCGGACTTACATGTTCATTGAACATAACCTTGGTTTTATCCAGGTTCATCCGGAGACCAACGCGTTGAGAAGAATCAGCTTGGCCATTCAGCATATGCTGCAAATCTTGCAGTGTTTTAGCCACGATAATGATATCATCTGCAAATCGTAAGTGTGAGAGGTACTCGCCGTTTATATTAATGCTGCGCCCCTTCCAATCCAGCGTCTTGAATATATCCTCCAATGCATTTGTGCATACAGTTTTGTAATTGACAGATACTGGCATTTAATATCATTGCGCACATAATGGCTTTCCATCGTAGGGAAAGATTTGATATGTTTTGGGGCTCATGCAGTCCTCACGGATCACAATCTCGAGAATAAAATCCCATCGCATCTCGACTTTTTCCCATCTCGACTTCATCCCATCGATTCTCGAGTAGTCGCTTTTGGCACTTTGGCCGGTCTATATTTCTTTGCATTTATGTAAGGGAGACCATCAGCTCTCCTTTTTATGTTGTTGGTGCTGATTCATCAACAGTCAATTTCCTCAGCAAACACACAGAACACACACAGTAAAAAACCCAAGAATCCGAAAAAAGCACTATAAAGACCTCGTCGTTCGCTGCGCAAGATTCGACTAAATCCCTGTAAAGAGCAGGAGGGTGGCAGCGGGAGCGCGGGGAAATACCGACTATAATAAGTTAATTGGTTTTGCTTCTAGGCAATTTGCTAAAAAGATACCGAAAACCGAATGCCAAAATCGTCTATAATTATATAATAATTA
Source organism: Cerastis rubricosa (assembly GCA_949152445.1). Lineage (NCBI taxonomy): Eukaryota > Metazoa > Arthropoda > Insecta > Lepidoptera > Noctuidae > Cerastis > Cerastis rubricosa. Next base: position 13,025,918 of record OX424535.1, read on the forward strand.
TTTAGTTTGAAAGTTCGAGAACAAAAAGGTGCTAATCACAAATATTATTTTTTACCATTAGTGACTAAGACCTTCGTTTGACAGTATTTTAGGACTAAAAACCACTAATAAAGTTTGGTATTTTTTGCATCTGTATTTCGAAATATTGCGGTAAAATTATTATGAATTAATGGTTTTTAATTCTCTAAAGATACATTTCCCATCCATATAATCTGTTTTTACATTCGGTAACTCGGGAACGGTAAGTCTTGTGGTTTAGTTGGTTTTACCATTAGGTAAAGAATTTAATTCCGGTTCGAATGGTATATTAAAGTGAAAAACTCAAAAAAATGCAGATAGTTGGTTTTGCCTTTAACCCGGCGATATGTACTATCGCAAAAGTGGAAATAGGTACACTTTTCAAACCAAATCCCGTGCACACGAAGACCACATCTGTTTAACACCCTTACTGCGATTGGTCCGCAACTCCGCACAAATAGTTTGCGGACCAATAAACGCGACCCTTTTTTTTAAATACGTTCTGTTTAAAAAAAATCTTAGTCTCTGTTAATGATCCCAGATCCACCGTTTTTCGACCAATAGGAATAAAACTAAAAAAGGGACAAAGGAATAGAAAGTTTTTAACTGTTTTATCGCTGGAAGCAATGATAATCCTTACGGGGGTACGATACCCAATCAGTTGACTGTACGTATCTTCTATTTGGTTCTCAGTTGATCGAAATGTTTATTTCTAAAATAAACTTTTGTTGTTCTGAATTGGAACAAGGTTTTAACAGAATCCGGGCATAAATATAATGCTATAAGGTAATTTAAAACACAAAGTTTCGGAAGAGTTGTCGCGGCTGTAATTCTATATTTTTGACAGTTGTTACAAGTAGTCACAGGCCTGACTCCTGACAAGATAACCAGCCTTTCCAAGGGGTATCGTATTACCCAGGGTTGTGGAGGTCAGATCAGGACAAGGAGGAGGCAGTCGCTCCATGTAAATAACTGGTATTCAGCAGCATTCGGTTAGACTGGAAGCCGACCCAATATAGTTGGAAAAAGGCTAGGCAGATGATGGTAGTGTCGTCTCTTTCACTCACACAGTGAGACTTCCTTTCTAAAGTTCGAAGAGTTTTATTTTCGCCCGGATATATTACAACAAAACAACTAAAACAAATACCTGTTTTTTTGGATTCATGTGTATAAACTATAATTATCTCTTGTTTCGATAAATGAAAACATCGTGTGAAAACCAGCATGCCTGAGAGATATTTTCCGGCGGCAAGTAAAGCCAAGACAGAAGCCCATGCGGAATACAAACTGACACCAGATGGTCTACCATGACGTCTTAAAGCAGTTTTGTTTTAATGTTATTCCAGAGTGGGATAGAGATGGCGCTACACGACCTCTATAGCTCCGTTTCTTTCTCACACTGAAATGATAACTGCTTTATGACGTCATAGTAACCCCCCAAGTTAGGCACTAACCACACGATATAGAAGAACTAAAAGTAAAACATACTCACATAATAGGGTTGCTGGTGGGGTTGTAGAAGATGAGGTCGTACATGGTGAGCGTGTCCTTCTTGACGCCCTCGCGGCGCCGGCGCATCGCGGCCATGCGACGGGACATGTCCAGGCGGCGAGTTCTGAACAACACAGTAATACTTAGCTTAGCGTTTGTTCCAGTTACAGACTTACAGCTGTTCACATAAATCAATATAGTAATAATCTAAACTAATATTATAAACAGGAAAGATTTGATTGTTTGTATGTTTGCATTGAATAGGCTCCGAAACTACTGCTCCGATTTGAAAAATTCTTTCAGTCTTATTTAGCCCATTTATCAAGGAAGGCTATAGGCTATATATTATCACGCTACGACCAATAAGAGTGGAGCAGCAATTGAAAATGTTGCGAGAACGGGGAAAATGTGACACAAATGAAGTTGCGCCGGACAGCTAGTAATATAATAATAGGCAAATGTGAGTTATCCAGTTTTCATATAAATGTCAAGTATTGCTTTCAAGTATTTCCTACTTGATACTGATAAATCATTTACTAATAGTTTCATTACGAACTAAATCCAAGATTATGTAGAATGTTGAAAAGCAGGTTAGAACAAAAACAAACATAATGAAGTTCAACTTAGGTAAGAGAACCTTTTTATTTATTATATTGCTCCACGCTGTTTGGCTAAAAAACTAGTGATACACTTAACAAAACCACCTTTACTGCGGAACAACAATAGTTGGATGTATTTTCGGCGCCATACATAGTTTTGAGATCAAGGGCTAACTGGCGAATGTTATACATCATCATCATCAGCCTATAATAATGTAGCCTATAATGTTCCCACTGCTGGGACAAAGGCCTAATCTCTATGAGAGGGAGTGGGCTGTAACCCACTACGCGGGCCCAGTGCGGTTTGGTGGACGTCACATGTCTTCGAATTTTTAGTTCTAGGACATGCTTTCTCACTATGTTTTCCTTCACCGTTTTTGTGGGCAGCCGTGATGAAATAAATTACACAGAGTAATGCGCCTGCCTGGGTTCGAACTCAGCAGTAAGCCGGGGCTACCACCACTGGGCCACCGCTGTTCTGAATGTTATACAAGGTTTAATAAAAATTAGCTAGCGATACTCAACAGGTTTCTATGGTTTTCTTTTCGCTGGCTAAGTCAATTTGGCAAACATAATCACATACTTAGATAAGTGTTTGTCCTTGACGGGAGACGACGCGGTCGGCGGCTGCGTCGTGGCCTGACTGACAGTCGAACATATTGAGTCATTTCTGATACGGTTCACTTCCCTGAAACAAATAAAATGTACATTACACTAACATATTTATCTTACTAGCCTAACCTAACCTTTCATAAGCTAACTTATGCTGTTTCAAAAACTGTGTATTTCATTGCATACCAGCAAAAATTCGCGCGTTCCCCGCGTGTAGTTCGGTAATTTTTCCAGGGGTCGATCTTTAAGGTTAAGCCGTGCTTGCCGAGGTTGGTCCGTGGATGGGTGACCATAATTACATACCGAGTTTACTCAGTGACTCGGAAAGCACGTAAAGCCGTTGGTCCCGGCTGTCATTTGTAGATCTTTGACAGTTGTTATGAGTAGTCAGAAGCTCAAAAGTCTGACATCCAGTCTTACCAAGGGGTATAGTATATCCCAGTTACTGGGTTGTGGAGGTGAGATTAGGTTAGGCTCGAAGCCGCCCCAAGATGGTTTGGGAAAAGGCTAGGCAGATGATGATGATTGTATTATTCGGGATGAAAGTATTCTGTGTTAATCCACGTTATAAAATATCTGGACGCCAAACATCCAAATCCGTTTACTAGTTTTTGCGTTTTTAGGGTTCTGTACTCAAAGGATCAAACGGGACCCTATTACTGAGACTTGGCTGTCCGTCTGTCACCAGGCTGTATCTCATGAACCGTGATAGATTGCCAGTTGAAACTTCTACAGATTATATATTTCAGTTGCTGCTGTAACAACAAATACTAAAACAGATTAAATAAAAATTTTGGGGACTCGCCGGGCTCCCATACAAAAAAGTGAATTTTTTGCTCGTTTTTATAAATAATGGTACGGAACCCTTAGTGCGCGAGTCCGGCTCGCACTTGGCCGGTTTTTTTTTTTTTAATTTTATTAATTTGTTTTGTCCTATGCTAGATAAATAATTATTTTTTCTGTCTTTCATCCATACTAATATTATAAATGCAAAAGTCACTCTGTTTGTTTGTTACCTTTACACGACTAAACGGCTGATCGGATCTTAATGAAATTGCGCAAGAAGATAGATTTCAACCTGGGGAAGGACATAGGCTATATATCATCACGCTACGACCAATAGGAGCGGAGCAGCAATGAAAAATGTTGCGAAAACGGGGAAAATGTGACGCAGACGAAGTTGCGCGGGACAGCTAGTTTAACATAGTTCACAAAGGTACCTGTTAGGCAATGACTGCATGGTGGTGTGTGAGGTGTGGGAGTCATGTCTCTGTCGTTGTGGCGCCGGCGTGTTCGCCCCACCGCCGCTCAGCAACGCGCGACGAGTTTCGTCCTCAGATTCTGATGCGCTACCCTGAAGATTTAATAATATTATGCTGATAAATATTTGACTTACTCGTATTATATTGGATTTTATATATATAATCTTGGAATAATAATTATAACTAACTAGCTATGGCAACGAAACATAACGGCATCAAGCTTGTATTAACTAAAGGTGCAGACAGAAGTTGTTTCACCAGTTTGTTTAATTTACATACTTTGTTACTTTTGTGATAAAACAATGCAACTTGAATTTTAATGTTTGGTTTAGAACAATATGCATTAATTACATAACTTCTTCTATATCATACAGATGTTCATACAATCAAACATAATATTGACTTTACTTGTAAAAAGAAAGTTATGTCTATCCCGAAAAATGTAAGTAACTTGGGGTTACCAAAACAATAAAGCTTGATAAATTATTAATGGTGTTTTCATTACTTCTGGATAGAAATTATCTAGTCAACTTATGTTCACTCAGGCGTGTATTCAAGACTTTCACGGTGAGAAAGAAAATGGCGTCGCTATTAGAGAGAACGCGGTTAAGTCCCAATTGCATTCTGAAGATGTTAATGGACAAATTTAATTCACCAATGAAGAATCACTTCATGCAGGTGTTGGTGAGGCAGGAGTGATGCATCATGGATGATATTGTAAATGTATAATAAGTAATTTTACATGATTCTGTTTTTTTTTATTAATTTTCTGATTGACTGCTTCATCATCATCATCATCTCAGCCCCACTGCTGGACATAGGCCTCCCCCCAAGTGTCGCCACATTGACATTTTGGGGGGTTTTGCCATAATCGCCACGCTTGGCAGGCGGGTTGGCGATCGCAGTACGGTTGTTACAAAAGCACAGAGAACGCTGCTGCCCATTCTCTGGCAAATCCCTTAGTCGCCTCTTACGACACCCACGGGAAGATATGGGATGGTGCCATTCTTTACGTCCGACACCATACAGAACACTGCTTCATAGGTTGTCTCAATCAACATGTTGCTTAACCTTTTGACCGCCACAGTCATATATAGATGACAATCCACACACACACCATGACAATATTAAAGGATGAATTCATAGCTTAGCGCTAAAAGGGCACGGTTTTGCTTTTTTTACATGACTGTCAAAAGTTTAAAATTGTTCATGGTTAAAAGTCTTGTCTACCTGCACACTATTTCTTCTCAGCGGTGCAAGTCTAGGCACAGGCCGCAATTTCGGCCTCACTTTGCTCGGTGATGGCAAAGGCACAATGGGGTCAAATAAGACTTCGGCATTTTCTGATATAATCTCATTCTTCAGCAAGGCCAGGGGTTTTGGGGCACTGGACACCGCTTGGAGTGGCACAATACCATCCATAACAGTGTCTTCAGTGATGCTTTCGGGCACGCTCGGGACATTGTAATCTGAAAATAAAGAATATATTTATGTGAAGTTTGTAGGTACAAAAAGCCAATTGACAGGTTTCAATTGAATTATTTTTTAAATTATTGTGTTAACTCAACAGCAGTTTTATATCTGTATCATGCTTATTATTCTTATTTCTTATTGGGTTTTGTCATCATTTATGTGTGGTGGTGTATAATTGTATAAAATTGCAATCATGATTATATTATTATTTTTCATGAATAGAACTTTGATTGGGTATTATTAATTTCCATAATAAATTGATTTATGAAGTAACAGAATTCACTCACAAGGCTCTTGATAAAGTATACAAGTAAATAGTACTTATCAAATCCAGCTGTTTGTGGTTTAATAAGTATAAGATGATGTAATTTAACTCTTTTTTTTATTCACTAATACTTACCATCAGGAACATCTGATGAAACTTGAGTGCTGACCTTGTCCTTCCTAGCTTCCTTAGACTTGCCATCAGTGACATCAACCTCCACAGAAGGTCTCCTATCAATACTAGGTCTTCTCACAACTAGATTTGGTATTCTCTCAATGCTAGGCCTCCTCTCAGCACTAGGTGTTCTCTCAACTAGATTTGGTCTTCTCTCAACGCTAGTTCTTCTCTCAATGCTAGGTCTCCTGTCAAAACTAGGTCTTCTTTCAACACTCTTTTCTTTTGGCTTCTCTGGAACCTTCTCAGGTGTGACTGGTGTCAATCTTTGGACATTCACTTCTATCTTAGAGCTTTGTACCAGTGGTGATACATGTCTCCTGAGTGGACTTGCGACGTTTCGCGGCGACACAAACACATTAGACTTCACACTAAACACACTTGTGATCACCGAAACTTTTTCAGACCTTTTTGGAGTGACTGAAACCTCTTTGGTGACTTCTGGTTGTGTTAAAGGCGATGGTACTCTCTCTGTACCATATTTAAAAACATTGTTTACAGGGCGTGGTGATTTTAATGGGGAAGCAGGCTTTGGGGAACGTCTGTCAAAGTTATCTTGAGTTTTTATTGACCCTCGTGGCGTTCTTGGACTTCTAGCCGGCTTTTCAATACCCTCTTTCTCAAGTATTTTAGCTTTTGTCTTGTCCGTGGCATCGTTATTCTTTCTTCGGGGCGGTAATGAGGTAACAGCTTTAATTCTTGCTCGTCTTGTCGACATTGCGGTAAAATCTTACATATGTTTTTAAACAGCTACTTCATTTATACTAACCTATCTACAAGTGCACTTGTCTTAATATTTTTACGTTTAGATTAATCGCTGCAATGTAAGATTTCAAATCACTTATTCTCCAGTCCACAATGGATTACTGAGCAACACGCACACGATCAAAATAATTATATATACGAGACGGTGGTCTCGCGTTGACATTGACAAAACAACATGCAACGCAACATTCTGAGTATTCTGACATTGACGTTGACAATTTGTTTTTTTTTTGAGATTCTAAAAATGTTGCCAAATATTACTAGCTTTTGATTTTTTTCCGTTTCGATAAGAGGTTGTAGTTCCACAATAATTACTTAGTATTTTTTTAAGGTCCGAACCAGAACATTTCGATGTTATATAGAGACAGTGCTAGTAAAGTTTTCTTCCAAAGCAATTTGACTTCAATTACTTGGAACGGGGTTTTTGCAGTAAAAGCAACACTACGGGACTTAACCATGACATAGACAATTTGTAGTTATTTTAAATTATCTTTGTGGCTTTTGCTAATTTGTTAGTATGTTTTATTGCATTAGCTCAATCAGTAATACATATTGCATTCCAGTCTGGGAAGGTGCTATAAAAACAAAATTTCTTGAGCTGGAATGAGCCCAGCGGGCTCTAATAAACGTGATGTACTTCAAACCATTTAAATACCCCACAGTTAATTTATACAGAACAAGTGGATTGTTATCGGTAAGACAATTATACTTGTTAAATGTGATCCTACATATAACTAAGTCCATAGTAGTTTATAGTAGTTTTTATTTTATTTTTATTCCATAATTTCCATCCAAAGGTTGTCTGGAAGATATCGCTATCAGCGATAAGACCGCCGTTGTAACCATAAGATTAGCAGTTTTGTAAGCCCGTTATTTTTCATTTTTGGTGAACAATAAAGTTGTATTCTATTCTATTCTATTCTATTCTACATAAATCTATTCCATTTAATATTGCCAGCCGGGATAGAAGACGGAATGATATTGTGGCCTACTCCGCAATGGTTCGTTCGACTTTTGCAAGACGTCAGTATGTAACACAATCTGCAAAATAAACGCTAAACTACAATTTCATCCTAACGTCTTGTATGAATGTAAGAAAGTTATAACTGAATGGCTAAAAACTTAAACATATGAGGAAACTGAGCACAATCTAGTATGAATTTGCTAATTTTCCACACACACGTAACAACACGCACACACTCACTCACACGCACCCACACACAGATACACACACACTCAACATTCAGGCAGTAGCTCCATTTTTGGTTAGACAAGAAGCCAACCCTAACATAGTAGGGAAAAGGCTAAGCAGATGATGATCATTGATTTATACGAACTCCCTTGATTCGTTTTCAGGCAATTTTCTACCCATGCGTTTGTATTTCATAATCTACAAGTCTGTCTTATTGTACAAGAATGCTGTAGACAAACTTGCTGAGGACACTGGGCTTCTTTTGTGCTGCGATAATAAATCCAACTCTATCAATTGGCGGAATTACTCAATTAATCCTGTTATGGTGAATTTGCTCCTGATGGTCAGTGCTTATATACCTACGACTTGGAGGTTTCTCTTCCCCTACTTCCAGACGAGGTTGATGGAGGATTGTGAGTAAGTAGGGTGTTAGGAAATATGTTCGGCAAGGTAAATCAGAGTCAGTAATTCAAACAACGAAGCGGTTTTCTTCATTCTTTAATGCATTTTTTCTCTAATTTTCTTGACAGCGATGAGCACTTTTGGTGACAATAGTTACCAGAAATTATTAAAATATGTAACAAATAACAGTTCAGATTAAAAAGAAATAAATTTTATATAGGTTTTTACTTATTCAGTAGATCAACTTCACAATAAAAATAGATCTCTTCTATAAAATTTATATAATTTACAAAAGCGGTAATGTTAGATAGTTAAAACAACAACAAATAAATGCTTCTGGGAATGAAACGCAATTATATTTCTCTTTGTAGATAAATTGACAGATAGTCACTCTGCTAAGACCAATGTATTGTATAAATATCTTACGAGTACAAAGATCTATTGGTATTAGTCGCCAAAACTGAGAACTAGGCTGCGTTCATCTACAAGTAAGCTACTGCGTATTGGTTCGTCATTCATTATCTATATTTTGGCTAAAAAGTCAACATTTGCAAAACCATCTTTACAAATTGTCATGACACTATAAGAATTAGTCAACGATGATTCGTGCCAAAGTTTGCGACGCCGGCGCGGCCGTCGGCTCGGCGACAGATCTAAAATTGGACTGAGCCTCGCTAGGATATGTCGCTCATTATAATAATAGTACCTAAGTTAGGCTAAGTTATTCAAAAATGTACAAGCGTTTGCAGTAAGCCATTATTAATTGCCAGAAGTAACTAAAGTGGCTATCGAAAGAATCAAATGATAGATAAGTTGAAGTCAAAGAATCAGTGTCATGCGGTAACGGCGCTATCTACAGTCTAGCTACTGTCTGTGGGTGTCGCCGAGCCGGCGGCCGCGGGACGCGCGCAGCCACCGCTGCTCTATCACATAATGTAATTCGTCCGAATTTGTTATCGCTCCGGCCTACTTACTCCTACGAAATGATCACTATCGACAATAAATTATTTTCACCTACAATTAAAACAAGGTATGAAGTGTAGTAGTGCATCGAGAACCGAGACGTCCGTCGCAAGGCGAGCGCTCGGATAATTGACTGGACCGCTCGAACGAACGCCCGCTAACACTCCGCTCAAACGAACCGCGCTAAGGCAAATCCTCGATATTACAATATTTACATAAAGAAACGACTCTCAAAAGATTCGAAGCGCTACTGATTCACTTCTACTTAAGAAACTGAGAGAATTGTTTGCGCTAATTATGCCGATTATCGGTAAATACTACTTATAATTAAATGAAGAAAGCAACCGTGTGCTATTGGAATCGCGCGTGAGGCTCTGTTCAGTTGTGCGTCGCTTGTGCAGTGGCGGCGCGGGCGCACCCGCTCCGCCGCCCGCGACGCGCGGCTTGCGGCTCGTACGAGCGGCTGGATGTAGTTGGTGCCTTGTAGCACGGCAATAGCGGTCATAGCCCATTCCATAATATCGCTTAGGTCAATGACAGCTATTCCAATCATTAAATACACCAACTACAGCAACGACAGACGGTGCCGAAAGCCGCGCGCCTGCTCGGGTTCGTTGACGCTGTGTTCGGTGCGTGGTGCGGCACGGGCGACCCGCGCCCTCTCGCCTAACTCCACGTTTACCCTCCCACGATCCAACTTTATAATTAAAGAGCTTCCAATATAATAATCTCTGAATCGTGATAATCAGGAACGTTTTAACACTTCGTACTTAACTTCGCGATCGAATATTCCGCATCAACAATAGAGGTCTATTTCATACGCCAACAAAGCATAAAATAGTGATATCTTTACATTTCAGTCTAGTCTATATAATTATTTCCTCTTTTAATGGCAAGGTATCTCTATAAAGATTCAATAGTATCATTCTTCAATATATAACAGGTATATCTATACAATCGGAATACGTCACGTATTCGTCGATTCCTCACAGCGTCAATGATATAAAATTTAACCTAAATTATAACACAGGAGAATTAAGTATAAGATCACAAAATGAGATTCAACGGGCGGCGCGGAGTCCGCCCGGCGAAGTCGCAGCTATAATACTCGTGTCTACGCTACAACTAGCGAGCGTGACGCGTGCCGCGGGACGCTCGCACTAAGCCTAGTATTGCTATGTCGCGCACTAGCACAGCGTGCGGCGTCAGGGCGCGATGCCCGCGTCCGACTTGTGGAAGGCGGCGGAGCCGGCCGACAGCGGCGCGGCTGCGCTGAAGTCGTGCTCGGACTTGGGCCGCGGCAAGTGAGCCCCGCCCGTCACGCCCGCCACGCCCAGCCCCGGCAGCGCCACGCCCGCCATGCGGCACGACGCGGCCTGCAGCGGCTGCAGCGCCAGGCCCAGGCTGCGCTCCGACAGGCGCGCCACGCTGTCGTCCGACAGGCTCACGTGCTCGGCCTCGGCCGCCAGCGCGTTCACCACGGCGTTGATGGTGTTGCCCTCGGACGTGGTGTCGTCCTCCCGGTGCGCCACCAGGTTAGGGTTCTTCCCTATCTTGTTTAGTCGTTCGGCCGCCACGCTCTCCATGGTCCGTCGCATGAGCGGGTATTGGTCGAGCACGGCGTTGAAGTGGTCCACTGACAGGGAGAACAGGTTGCAGTACGTCTCGGCGCGGACGGAAGCCACTCTACGAGCGTTCGTTAAAAGACAGATTTCACCAAAGTAGGAACCGTCTGACAAACTCGTGGCCACCTCGCCGTTAGCCATGACGATGTCCACGATGCCTTCTTGGATGAAATACATTTTGCTTCCGATGGTTCCTTCCTTGATGATGATATCACCTGAAATCATAACATTGGATATATTAGTATTTTCATTACAGGGCCTTTAAGTTTGTTGTTCAAGATAAATGTATATATCATTGCAGAAACTCACCAGGTTGGAAGACTTCGTAACGTAATTTGGTCACAACGTCAGACACGAAGTTTGAGTCTGCGTTGGCGAAGAAGGGCACGGAGGCGACGAGCGAGCGACAGTTGTAGTTGATGACGTCTTCCCGCAGTTTCTCGCTCAGCTCACCCAGGATCAACTCCTCGTCGAAGAATTTGCCCTGGTACCGGTGCTCGAAGTACTCCGTGATCCGCTGTCGCATCTCGCGAGGCAGCTTCCGATACGCCATGTACTCCTCCACCTGTTTCACCTAGAATACGAACACAATAAGCTTTAAAACGTGAAACAATGGAATAGTGCAAATCACACACGCCTATAGCAAATATAAAATCATGCAGCTTCAAAAACCACGGACTGTTAGCGACAACTTCACTTTACATTGAAGGACAAACTACACACCTGCAAACAACCGACTCATCAACAATACACGTATGTATATGTATAACCCTAACGAACAGACTCCAGCAGTTAGTACCCATGGAAGTAAACAGTTATGAACACCCGTTAATACTTGTGAAATGTACGAAATAATGACTTTGTTATTTTGATGGTAGACACGAGTATTGGTGCAGATGATTGAATCTGTAATTACAACCAGTGAAACACTAAACAAACATTCTCTTTGTACTCACGTCTAATCTCTGAAACAGGCAATGGAGGCTTTAGTGATCGATTTATTAGATGGGGACATTACAAAGAAACTTTAGTCAAACACATGCATGTACGATTCTGATGTAATGGTATAGTTTGAGATTCATCATGGAATACTTATTCAGAAGCTCTATTACCGAAACTTCATCCAATTAATGTCCTTTAAAGTTGACTCTGCAGGTGTTCATAACGATTTATCTCCGACAGTAGGAAAGAGGTTAGGAGGAACAATCCACTAAAAATAATTATTTCAATGCAAATGATGGTATAAAAGAGTTGCAGGTATACCTTTTCTCGGTACTGTCTTCGTGAAGAGTCAAGACTCTGGATGAGGTTGGTGGCGTGACCGAGGAAGAGGGCGTAGCAGGTGGCTCCGGAGATCATGGACAGCATGGTGAGCCACATGTCCGTGAGCGACTGCGGCGGGAAGCGACCGTACCCAATGCACAGCATGTGAGACATGGCCTTGAACAGCGCCCACGAGTACTGTTCCAGCCAAAAGGCCTCCTGGAAAGTCATCGTAATTTCCCGTTATTTTATGCGGTTCTATTCACTACGGTTAACTGCGGTTGGTTTTTTTTTGCGTAGATATTTCTTCGTCAGCAGTGGTGTAGTTGAAATTGTTGTTAGTTATTGCTTGCGTAAATCCGTTGTTGACCCTTTTCCTATTACAACAACTTTTCCTATTACTTACAAGAGCGGCATCAAAATACAAGCATTTTTGTAACATAATTATGTTACCTCGAACGGCACAAGTCTGCGAAGACGGTTTTTGGGTGCTTATTGAAAAAGTGTGAATCCAATAATTCTATGTTCTTTATCGTAGAGTTTTCTAATACAGAGCATTGCCGAGTCATTAAAATTATCATTTGAACACTGACCTGCAGTTCGTTTATTGCAACCCAGGAGTTTGGTGGGAATCCTTGCAGCATAGGAACGAGGAACTGTAGACAACCGGACCAGTGTCCGATCAACAACATCATGCAGATAAGATTGAATATCCGCATGAAAACCGATGCCATGTTGAGGAACTGGAAAGAGAAGCAAAAACATTAACGGAGTCAGCAACTGAGGTGATGTCGCCTCTAAAGGAAGCCGTGCGGACTGCGCGCGCAAGGACGCTCGAGGTCAAGCATCGCGATGATTCTCTACCGATGGAGTCGTAAATTAGTGAGAAATAAAATATGAACGCGTGAGACGAGTCGTCGAGCGAGCATGCGTGGTGGCGGCGTGGTGTCGGTCGCGCGGCCGCGGCCGCCGCGCGGTCGCGCGACCGCACCCTGCGCGCCTCAGCCCGTGCGGCCGCCGGCGGGACGAGGGTTGGAAACAGAAACGCCAAAGAAAGAGAGAAAGCGAAGCGAACGCAGCGGACTAAGGGACGCCGGGCGGCGCCGCCGGCAACATGCTAAGCGGGCGAACGAGCACATGCGCGCCGGCTCGTGCCGACCCTGGTTACCTTGAAGATTAGATTGCTTTTGGTGCCACCCTTCTTTTTGTTGGCAACGTCGGAGCTGAGACGTCCCCTCCGTTCCGTGCGCTTTTTTTGAAGATTCTGCAAGATCTAGAAAACAAGCGAGAAACACGAGATAGTAGGAAGAGAGCCAGGCGCGCCCGAAGCGCGGAGGGGTCGGCGGGCAAAGGTCGACGCGAGGTGTGCGGGGCGGGGCTGGGGCGCGTGCAGGCACACACAGGATGCACTAACACCGAGACGAGCGGACGCGGGCTAGTCCCCTACGGATGCGCTAGCGCGCGGCGAGGCATGCTGCACCTGCGAGGCGAGGTCGCGCGAACCGCCGTCCGCGTCTCCCGGCTCGTCGCGCGGCTGCGGGGCGGGGCTCATCTGCACACAACACCGTCACTCCGATGTCGTCGCCACACCCTCCCCGTACTCCACTTCTCACTGACTCTCCGCTTCGTTACCGTTGGTTGTACGTTGTTCGGACGTAACCACTACCTACTCTTTGTGTTGCCAATTCTAACTTTCTAATGTTATGCAACAGTTGGTGGTAATGATTTGTTTCATTAGCTTCTCATGAGGCGAGGTATCATTCTCAGAATGCGAGTTGCTTTTTCCTCTAAAGGTCTACTTATTCGGAAACTACGTGCTCACTTTCACTGAACAGGCAGGTACTTGATCGGAAGGCGTTCGATTTCATTAGTCGCGTAAGATTACTCATGGAGGTGTGTTTTATGACGTTTATTGTTTTTTTTATGTATTTGCAGAACGTCAGCTTCAGCGCACCACCACTAGAGGCTTGGAAAAGCGGCAACATAATATGAACATTTTGGCAAATAAAATTATATGTTTGGCAAGTGTGGGACGGTTCGGGTCGGCGGACATGTCGCGGGCGAGGTTCGCGGCGCGGGCGCAGAAACAAGAGATAGATCAGACTTCACGAGTGAGAGCGTGCTCAGGCAGAAAGAAGCTTGCAGAGAAGCAGTAGAGAAGTGCAGAGCGGGACGTGGGGCTCACATACAGTGGGGGCGGGATCAATGGTATAATACAGGATTACAACAAAACTCCATATTACGTCATTAGGATCACTACGCTAAAACAGTGAACATTATTACTCATCATTATCACAACAATTTTTCATCAAAATCATGTACAGTAGTAGCCAATCACAAGGTATAGTAGTCGATAAAAAATTTAGAAAAATCTTCATTATTGTAATCAATTAATCCAATATTATAGTTAGTTTTAGTAGCGTATTTAGTTATGTCGTGTTAGTAAATGTGAGCGTAATGTATATTAGAGCAGTGTTAGTGGCAAGTAGTTAGGAGGGACCCATGGTATGTGGATCAGAAGAGCATGATGGCTTACATATACTTCCTCCCATTGTGATACATATCGGACGAGCCTGGACAGCCGCAACAGCCGCACCAGAGAGAGTAGTTTTGCTAACCGAAGTATCCTCAGTGCACGACCCGCGTGAAGAATTTGAAAGCTTTCACTAAAGTCCTGTCAACATAAAACACACAACTTAAATGGTGATGATTAGTCTATTGATGCTCTAATATCATCAGATCAATCAGAACATCGCATTTAGCCGCTATACCTATTGATTTTATACAGACGAAGTGTTGAAGACATGCATAATTTTGCAGTATTTGAAAGATTTTGTCAGCCAAAGAAAAGTGCTGAAGCATAATAAACATGTTATAGTTATGTTTTGTAAATTTACAATTTTAGTAGAGTTCAAGTGGGGATAATTATTGTCTATTATTGGTGAAAGCTGTATAGTATGTAAAGAATTAGGCTTGTAGATATCCTTCAGTAGCTAATCTATCATATTAAGCTTCAGTACTGATGCAATTTAAAGTTATATAGAGGGTTTTTTCATTTTGACTTGTAAGTGTAAAATGTTAATATTACAATTTGGTCGTGTTGTAGCTGTTATAAAGTAAACCATAAGACAAATCAAAAATATATATACGTATAATTATAAAACCCAAGACATGTTATAAATATGATAAATAGGAACCCAAAATTATTCAGAAGTGGTAATTGTTACATTAGGAAGCTTTGAGACCATGCTGTACTGAACTCTGAAGGTAGGAAACCAAATATTAGGAGGTAGAAAGAAGACGACGTGCATGTGACCAATGTAGAGCTTAGAATAGGAAATACAATGGTATATACCTAAGTACCAAATTAAAAAGACATACATCAAACACCTCCGGAACAACAGAGTGCAATTTAGTGGAAGCATTTTAGAATAGCTCGTGCAATAAGTTGGAAAGTGCTCATTAAAATCTTCAAAAGTTTTTAGAAAAGGATTGAGTATCCCATACGATCACATAGTCGGATACGTAAGATCGCTTTCACAGCGGAGAATAGAACAACATCGATAAATCATATGGGTTACTGATGATGACGTGCAGGTGATGTTCTGAGTGTGTCGAAATTATAATAAATAAAATAGAACAGACTTTGATGAGAATGAAAGTGGTGTGCTTTAATCAAACCTTTGCATGTTCTCTTAGACCCTGATAATACAAATACTAAATTGAATACACGATGACGCACAGGTTCTCGTGGCGGTTGGGTAAAAGTTCACAATGAGAAACAAAAACAAAACGGAAACAATAACAACATATTGTCTATAAAACAAATGAACACCCAAGCTGAAACAGAATATCAACAACATAAAAGACAGTTTAAAACTATAGTAATAAGAACAACACGGCCAAATTGCAACGTACGTTTACCTGATTGAAGATCAAAAATATATAATCTAGTGGTATACTAGAGATGAGGTCAAGGAAGAACCATGTCCTCAAATAGTGCTTCGCTATTAACTTGGGATCTAATATCACTTGTTCTGCATTATCTTGCTGCATTATTCCTGAAAAGATGAGAAAAACATCATCAAATGTCTTGCTCTAGATACAATCTGGGTATTTTGTGTAAACATTTTTTGCAAACGTACCTGTTCTAAAATTAACAACGATATCTATAAGAAATATGGTGTCGGAAAGACAGTTAAAGGCGATCCAGCGCGTGCTGAGGTCATCGTTGAAGAAGGAGATGGCGACTGGCAGGATGATCAGATTGGCCACGAGTAGTAGTAACATACATAGATCCCAGTAGAATCTGTGGACAAAGAAAACACAACCGTTAATGATAATAATGTTAAGAGACATGAAGTTGGAAGTATTGAAAACGATCATATAGAAACAGAAAATGTGGTCGAGGTATTTAATTCACGTAAGATTTTTTCCACGACGACGCACGAACGCAAAAAGAAAGTTTCCAATATCCGTACAACTTTTTATCCTCTTTCCGTTTTGTATCAGAAAGTTTTATTTTTGCCGTTTCAGAGCAAATGCTTATGTGACTACCATGCAACATTCCCTGACATATGGAATTCAAAGTGTTTGTCATAAAATATTTCAAAGTTCTCCAATAAACTTGAGACTGAACACGCTAACTTTCACGTTACAATGGCCTATTATTTATAGTCCCTTTGGTTTACAAGAGTCTTTATAAGGCATTATCCCATTACTCTTGGAAGATAACATGGTGTCACCATCATATTAAACTCTGAACGTGGCTCTTTGATTGCAGTTAATTTGAACGGTGCACAGCGTTTTTTACATCGCAATCAGGTAGCAGAGTGACCGCAGTTTGTTTCGTCAAAATGTTGTTCTAAATTTTCCAAAATATTTTTATTTTAAAATACACTAGCATTGTTTCTTTAAGAAACACCATTAACAAGCAATTGTTTTAAATTTGTTGTACAAAACTGTCATTTACATTGTTTTTCTCTACTTTAGGTTAAAGTTAAGCAATGAGACAATCGTTCAGTGAAAATTTTAAGAAAAAAAAACTTGAACAGTCTATTTTTTTGATAGAAAAAGAATTATCAATGAGTAGAGAAACTATTGACCATAAAGTTTATGTAAAACAATACAAAGAAAAGGATTTATGAGATGCTTTAAAAATTACTGGTGAGGAAGAGAGGAAGACTCCTTGGGGTGTGGCCATAAGTGTTTTAGAAACATCACCTGCAAGTTCTGTGTATATACGCATCATTTGATTCGCCCGCTTCTACAGCACCAGTGCGAATAGATGGGGTCTCTTATAGTTAAGCCTTTTTACTTCCGATACCATAAAATCAGCCTACATGTCCTATTTGGAAAGATCTTCACATCAGTTTCGTGCAATTTTTCAAGTTTCGCATCTATTTAGCTATGATGCCAGTTAATCTGTTCCACCTGGTGAGTAATGGAGCAGTCAGCACTTACATTGTTGTCAGTCGGAGGCGGGCAGGACGCGTAGCGTGCTCATAACTACAATTACCTAATTGAGAGGCGATTGAGCCAGCAATTGGCCGTGGAATGATCTCATCTGGCTTATAATCTGGCCGCACCTGCACTGCTCCCCGCGAACGATCTACACTTGTGATACTGAAGTGGCCCGTATTATTTTGTTGTAGGTGTTAGAGAAGTTCTGTGTTTTCAAATTAATTGAAGCTATGTCTGCATTTGTGACTGTGTCTATCTACATTTCTTATCTCGCAGGTCTGCTGGAAGAAATTTCTTATGAAATAAGCAGTACCTTTATGCTTTTCTATCTTAATGTAATGTTCTGTTAAGTATTTTGTATGTACATAAATAAATAAGGTTTTGTTTCGTATACTGAAACTAATTGTTTCTTAGCATCCGTCACTTATCTGTTATCTTTTGCAAGATCAAGTTATAAACAGTTTACGTGCACCATTTCGCTAATTGCGAATTAAAGACCACAAAAACTATCTCTTATTTATTTTATTACGATCCTTAAAATCCACTATAATAAAACCGAGCAGTTCTTCAAAAAGCTTACTGAAATTACACCAAATCCAACCGCGCGACGCGTTGGGCAGTCTGCCGCAGTTCGCAGAAAAATATAAAGAGGTAAATGACGGCAATTTCCAACAATAAGCTAGAAAAATCACCACTATAACGCCGGTTTCAAGACATCGGCGAAGCTTGGAAAACTAACTTGAAACTTTTAATGACGCGTATAAGTGAAACTGATTCATAAAGAGATGAAAATTGCGTTTATTATGTAACAGCGGAATCTTGAGTGATTTAATTTGCAGTCTTTTATGACAGCTCTCTGCTTCGTCAATCTTATTTTTTATCCTAGGGTTATCTTGGTTTTGGTCACAATCTTTATTTAAAAAAGTGGAATCTTTGTGAAGTTTTTGATTATGTTTAACTATTAAATAAGTATTCTTTACGTTAATTTCGTTATAGCTAAGCTACGCAGATACTATAACCTCCAAAATAACCAAATCAATTTCTAAATCTGCCGCATGAATAAACTCAAACATCCCAGGGTTTCAACCTTGCAATTTGAAGCCGGCGTAGTTTCAGTATGAAACATTATAATTTGTTAGTACGTTATTTAATTTTAGTTTCCTTCCTTCTTAAAGTTCCTGATTAATGAGGCACGTCAAAGTTTTGTGTGCAAACATGACTTGCAAGTCGTAATGGTGTCAAAGTTCTAATAAGCAGTTTAACAACATTCTTTTCAAAGGTATTTCGACCTTTGCCTTGCTCCATTTCGAAGTGTTTGGTGTCAGTACAACTTAATTTACTATGTGTCATGTGATCTTATCTTAGGACATAATAAATTATGTCTTGTTATTAGCATTTCAATGAACTGTTGAAACAATACTCGCATGCATGATATCGTTTAAGGTTTATGTTTATGGATCAAAAAGGTTTTATATTCACAAGAACCGACTTTCTGATCTCTTACTGGTTGGACTTTTTCACTATTACTGCTAGTTAGAAAACAAACTTTGAAACCATAATGTAACTTTTTTTTTTGGGTAGGGCTTACTATCAGGCACAGTTATTCAGGGAACACCTCGTAGAGCCTTGCCACATGTTGAGAGGAAGGTCGCAAGTTACGGGCAAGAGATAATAAGGGACGACATCTAAGCATTAGAGGAATTACGAGTATGCATTATCCTGTACACATTGTCTGTTGATACTCTAAACAATACTCCTATGTATTATACAAGTATAATATGTATTCATCGTTGTTCCCACAAAGCTCGACTTGGATGATTTATTTAGAACAGCTATTTACTGTGAAAATCAATTGCTGGAGCGGTAATGCTGTAATCCACTTTCCTTCAGCTTCCCTAGTTGTGTGAATGAAGATTTAAATAGGTCAGCTGCCATACCCAAAGTTTACCAATGACCTATTCATCTACAAAGAGTTGGAGATAGAATTATCTAGTGGACTTGGACCTCTATCAATGTAATCTATCAATTTGAAGAGGATTTGGAAAGCTCGTCTGTCAATTTTAACACATCTAATGCACCGTAAGTTATTGTCGTGCGACTGGTGTCAAAAAGCCTTATAAAAAACCTTTATATAGTATGTATTTAATAAAACAAAGTCGCTTTCCACCGTCTGTACGCTTAGATCTTTTAAACTGCGCATCCGATTTTTATGCGGTTTTCATCAATAGACAGAATGATTCAAGAGGAACGTTTATATGTATAATTTATCCCTGAAAACACATCAAAATTTCCACGCGAACGAAGTGAAGGACAGCAGCTAGTACATGACAAAAGAAGAAATCTAACGTTTATCATAACGTTCTCAAGATTCCAAAAAGACTACATTACTGTATTAATGTTGTGCAAACAACTGAAGTATATTTATGGCCGCTTAACTTCTGCAGTAAACGTCCCAGCCTGACCCATAATGGACGGAGTACCTACCCACAATGACCGATGTTGGCATCACAACGAACAGTTATGGTTTACTAACTACTTTGATGGACCTGTGCAGGACGGAGATTGAAGCAGACGTGAAACATTGCACAGTTTTACTGCTGTGACGTTCTGCTATCCTGGTATCTATTACTCTTATGGCAAGGCAGTATAAGCTTTGGAAATAAACTGCCTGGAATTGTTTTGTGATGGAATTTCTTAGTAAACAACTATATTTCCCGAAAGAGCCGGTGATGTAGGGGCAGGCAATCTTGCCCTGTTCGCAGCGCCCAAATATACCACGGACGGTTTCGGCGTGCCGGGCCTGAATTTCCCTAACACAAAGGGTGACCGGGCTCTAACCAGACACTTTTAAAAACCCCGTATGCCCTCCGAACTAGGACAAATCCGGCCAATCCTGGAAGGATCCCTACCCATATTCCGTCTATATAAGTTTTTGGATAAAAACTGTCCTGCAATGGTCTAGTAATAAATTTTCCAATAACAATCATCATCTGCCTAGCTTTCCCAATGAGTGTTCAACCCAGTTACACCTTGGTAAGACTAGTTGTAAGTTTCCAAAGCTAAATCAAAGATCCACTTTTATCTGTAAATTTTCAAGAAACCGTAAAATGATGTGTGGTTTCCATAATTACTGGACTAGTATTTTTATGAATCAAAACGTTTCTTGTAAGTCACCTTAAAATCACTTCTTCTGTTCTAACATCTCTTACCCTAAAAGGCATTACCCAATCTTCGTCTTTTGTTGGCTTACAAAAGATTAATACCGACACAAAACAACGGGCATTCTCACTTTAATTAGCTTTGCTGTATGGATGTATAACTAGCCCAAACCCTTTGTGCTTGTCTAATGTCATCTTAATAAACATTGCTAATTATACTGATTAAACTGAAATTGTTCAGTAAATTATTTATGGAAAAGGGAATTTGTAAGACGGTCGGAGGATAATTTTGTTATAGGGTGGCGTTTGAAATGGCGTGTTTTGTCAATTTAAATATATGTTTCTAGGTCAATGCTGGCCCAGTGGTTTTGCTTCATGTTTAGCCCTCTATGTTCAAAATTAATGTGAATTAAGCTACATTATTTTTTTAAATAAAATTGCAAGAATAAGGTGTAGCTAAGTTGAAAATATTTCGTTTTGGTATCTAATATGTAGTGGAAAATCGCGGGTCGGAACGATGTCGTAAAGCGCGCCCAAGAGTTACGGCCGGCCGATAGAAAAAGGCTGTTAAAATATCAGTGTTTATTGGATATTACGGCGTGGGAGTAACATAATAACATTCTATATTAATATTATAAATAACATTCCGATGTACGAACGCCAATTTTTATTTTATTGTAGTTTTATCGAGAAGTTATAACAACAAAAACCGGCCAAGTGCGAGTCTTACTCGCACACAGGGTTCCATAGCTCCAAACAGTATAATAACAATATTTTGAACTGTCATTCATTAGTTAGTAGTATTAGTTAGTAAACATCCACACAACCGCAAAGCTAAATTTGTTTTTCATAGTATGTTTATGAAAAACAAAGTTACTGCTGCAGTTTGATGAAAAAGTCCCATATCTCAAAAACTAAACATCATATCTTATTGAAACCAATTTTCGTTGATAGTTTTTTTTACGTTCTACAATCCTAAATATTTTCAGAATTTTCCTCCTCTTACTTTAGAAATTAGAGGGGGGGGGACACACATTTTACCACTTTGGAAGTGGCTCTAGCGCAAACTATTCAGTTTAGAAAAAAATTAAATTAGAAACATCAATATCATTTTTGAAGACCTATCCATAGATACCCCACACGTATGGGTTTGATGAAAATTTTCTTTTTGGTTTTCAGTTCTAAGTATGGGGATTAATTAATTTATTGTTTTTTTTTCTATTTTTGTGTGAAAATCCTAATGCGGTTTACAGAATACATCTACTTACCAAGTTTCAACAGTATAGTTCTTATAGTTTCGGAAATAAGTGGATGTGACATACAGACGGACAGACAGACAGACAGACAGACAGACAGACAGACAGACAGACAGACAGACAGACATGACGAATCTATAAGGGTTCCGTTTTTTGCCATTCGGCTACGGAACCCTAAAAACATGGCGCTTATTTTCCCGTAATAAAATGTCGGGACGGACGAATGAAGTGCAGATAAAAATCGCAACATTATACAGCTAATATGCGTATACATTTATCTAGAGTATCGCTATCAATTTACGTGATTGCACACACATTAGTTCGTCCGGTGTAATCTCTATTAGGTGCGTAATAGAGTTGAGTTTGTTGTGTCCATCGTTTTCATTGCAAACATTAACAGTCATTGGTTTAATTAACCTTAATTCGATGCACTTACCTATTGTTGTATACCTATTCAAATAGCGCAATCGCATGAGGAACTTACTGTAATGGTTCAGATTTCAATTCAGATCCAATGTGATTACAATGTAAAAAGAGCGCAATCTAAAAGCAATCTTGTTTTTTTAAGCTTAAAACTTTTTATTAAATGAATAAAGTTTAATGGTGTATGAAGTTATCCACTAAAATGAAGTGGATACTGAACTAAATAATAAAAGTTTTACAGACGCTGGGAAAAAATCTGAAAGGCTCAGATATTCATGAAATGTAGACAATATTCGGTCTGAGGTCTGGTTTTAGTGGCAGTTTTGCATGTTTAAATAAAGATTTTTTGTTTAATCTTGTATATTGTTTTATGCTGTTGTGTTTTAATTTCTGGGGCGAGAAGAACTTTTCACTGTATTTAAATAGGATGCTCTATAGTGGGTCATCTTTCGGTGTTTAAATTGACAAGTTTGCGAAATAATTAATATAGACGTAAAATTCTCACTGTTTATGCGAAGGATACTTAAAGCATGTACCTTACTTACTTAGATAAGCCCACAAAACACCAAATTGTACGCACATGGTTAATAAAGGCGGCAAAGAGCTCTCATACTATACGGCGTCGATAAAAGCTCAAACAAAGGTAAGATTAACGATCACATCACGTGAGCCTACGACCCTAATCAGTACTCGTATATACCTGTACATGTACAGTCAACAAAATATTTAGGTATACAGGCAAACAAATCCATCCACTACTATTACAATATTCACTAATATTTCGTCTTTAGTAATATTTAAAACATAAGACTAGGAAAGAAAGAAAGAAAAACTATTTATTTGGCACTTGCCACAAGTCCACACAACAAGACATAAAAAACTTCAAATTCTACAGAAATAGAAGAAAAAAATGATATCATTGTGTATCTCACGGCTGCGTCAAACAAGCCCAATAGGCCCAGTTCAGCAAATTGCCGAGCAGGCAGTGCCCGACGCTGATTTTCAGCGTTTTTTTAGGACACCCTAGTCTTATGAAATCTTTATTTCGTTTTCGAAATATTAGGGTCGTAGGCTCGTTAACGCCAACTATTTTGTTGACTGTACCTGATAAATGTACAGACAGCGTCAAAGATGTTAAGACGAACAGACCTTACAAAATTACCCAGTTACTCGGTTGTAGAGTTCAGTTAGGCAGTTGCTTTATGTAAAAATATTGGCATCCCGTTAGACTGGAAGTAGTTGGGAAAAGGCAGATGTTGATAATAGGACCGTTCAAAATGATCTGAAGAACCAAAAAAAAGCATAATCTTTGGCATATAGGGTATTCAGAATGAATACAGGACACGACACTGAAACAAGAACTTTACACACACATAATCCGACATAAAATGTTTGTTGATCTAAACATTTGATAAAATCTCTTCGTCCTGATATTTTTGACGGTAACAGTACAGGTGCCTGTAGCACCAACATTTTCCTATTTTAAGGTATCCTTGTGGTTGTGAGGACTGAAAGTTTCAAGTTAGATGCGACCCTTTGATAAATATTGGGTGTATCATATAGTTGAATTAGTTAGCAGGTTTAAGAATGTACGCACCTACTAGTGATCCTTTGGGATGTTTTTTTTTCTCATAAAAGGTCATAAAACCTGTAGGTTAGATGGTAGGTAAAGATACCATTTTATGTAAATTGTGTAAACTGTTCTAAATCGATGAATATTTAAATATAGAGGCACAAGACGAAAACTTCATGACAGTTTTTTGTCGAGGCCGTTTTTCTCCTTTTTCTAACATAACATCACGCCTCTTATCAACGAAGGGTTGTGCAGAGGTGTGCTTAAAGTACACCAACATTTCGCCAATAATACATATTTAAGTCTCATGTCCTATTTCCTAATATACAAGTAAACGATACGGTAATACTCATCCTCATCAGCATATAATGTTCCCACTGCAGGGACACAGGCCTCCTCTCTATGAGAGGGAGTGGGCTGTAATCCACCACGCAGTGCGGGTTGGTAGATGTCAAATGTCTTCAAATTTTTAGTTCTAGGACATGCCGGTTTCCTCACGATATTTTCCTTCACCGTTTTTTAGGGCAGCGATGATGCAATAGATTACACAAAGTAATACTCCTGCCTGGGTTCGAACCCACGGCTTACTGCTCGTAAGTCGGGGCTGCCACCACTGGGCCAACGGTAATACGGAAATGTAATCAGAATATTAAGCACTGATTACACCCATTATGTCATTACACGGGGAGTTTTTAACACATATTCGGTTCCGTACGAAGCCATTTTAAGAGGTCGTTAAACGGAATGGACTTTAACTGACGACCATAACACGTGATGGCTTATTTCGCGGTACTAGCTCCTTACATTATTGCTTAGGTATGTCAATACATAGGAAATTATGTAACTTACAATGTATGTCGGTAATTATCGATAGGATGTAGCGATTTTGCGATGCGTCAATTCATGTTTATGATTTACTTTTATTTAAATATCAAACAACTTATTAATTTGAATACTTACTAATTTCAATTCTAAATGTTATCTTGACTTAAGTTTCGCAAAAATTAAAATGTTTATTTCTAAGCCCGAGAGCGAGAGGTGATCTGTGCCTCAAGATCTTCCTATTTCAGACACCTTTCTCTTTATAAGATTGTACATATGTGAACCAGCGCCTTTAATTCTTGATGTCGAGATAAATAAAGATTTATGATTGATTATGAATATTTGGTCATCTGCATGAATTGGACATTGAACAAGGATTTGGTTCAGTATGAAGGGTTAAGTCAACTCTCAAAAAATGCAAGTGTTGAAATGGAACAGCCTGTATATATTCTTTTTACATTAAAATTGCGCTTCATAACGACACTTCTTCCACTCCACTTTGGAAGAAGTGTCTTTTATAAACTTAGAGAGTAGTTTTAAGTGTAACGTTTTTATTGAAGTAAAACATTTTTGAATTCTCGTCTAACAACGTTGAATCATTCATCATCATCATTTCAGCCGAAAGACGTCCACTGCTGAACATAGGCCTCCCCCAACGCCACATTGACATAAGGGGGGTTTTGCCATAATCGCCACGCTTGGCAGGCGGGTTGGCGATCGCAGTACGGTTGTTACAAAAGCACGGAGAACGCTGCTGCCCATTCTCTGGCAAGTCCCTTAGTCGCCTCTTACGACACCCACGGGAAGATATGGGATGGTGCTATTCTTTACGTCCGACACCATACAGAGCACGACAACGTTGAATGTTAGTCCACTTTGTGGCTAAATAACATAACGTTGTGAAATCGATCCATGAATCTAATTTTATAATCTAAACGCGCATCAAAACTTTTAAAGTGATTGAATTCCGAAATGGATCGTAAATTGATAGCAGTATCAGTTTTAAGGTCAGCCATGATGAATGGCACATTTGACCTTGTTAACAAAACCAAAGCACAAGACTTCAAGCAGAAAATTATAGTAGTTTATGGCAGATTAAATCAATTTAAGCATGTTTAACTACAATTTATCCTAGGTACCGAGTTCGACAGCCCCTATTATTTATCATAGAGTTCACCTGAAATTGTCAAATGAGGTGTAATTCATAAACAGGTAACGGATAATTCGGCACATTTCCGTGTCAAATTAGACTCAGACAAGCGTACGCGTGTGCGGTGACCCGACCAAATTGGCAATATTGCTAATTATATCAGAGTTCATGTGAGCTCATCGTATTGATCAGATTACACTCGACTGTTTATTGTGTAGGTACGACTACGTTATTTAGTCGAGTACTGTGATCCGGTTGCAGAAATTCGAATATCTGGCTTGAACTGGGCTAATGCTAGCCCGCGGCGAAGAGCACCGCAGCTACATACATTCTGACATGTTATGACTCTTGTTTATGTACCTACATTGCACAGTTTATGATCGAATTATAAACCGTAACTGGCGACTAATCGAGAACAGCTCAATCAACATGGCACATCACTAGTGAAGTGCTAATGATGCGTTCGTAGTAAATTAAGCGCATTTCAAATTATATGCGTTACGGTTGATCATTAATTTCGCAATGGAACGCTTTTGACGTAATAAATGATTTACTTTGTAAATGAATGGGCTTATTTACATTTGAATAAATGGAACACGTTAAGACCTTAAATGACAATTGATGAAAAGGTCTATTGGAAAACCTTTTCTAAAGAAATTATTGTTTTGTTACATAATAGATTTTGTAGATAGCACTATTTGTCATTGTAGAATTTCTAAAAATTGAAATGTGATGACATCGGATACAACTTTGATTTCTATGGATTTTGACCTATTGTTCGTTTTATATGTAAAAAACTGGTCAAGTGCGTGTCGGGCCACGCGCAGTGTAGGGTTCCGTAATTGTTATAAGTATATAAGTATGTGTTGATATAAGTATGTAGTTTTTATAACAGCCAAGTGCGGGTCGTATTCGCTGACTGATAGTTTCGTACCTTGCTCTAACTAAAAGCTAAACATGACTACCTACCTAATTTGACTTCCTATACAAACGACAACAATAACAACTGTTTTTTTTTTATAAAACTTATTTAAGAATGAAACAGCGCGATACAACTGACGCTTAGCAACATCTATCGACATTTCAATGGAGTTGTTCTTCATCCCCACTTTACAAATGTAGGGGAGGTACCCTAAATAATAGTTTTTTTCAAAATTTTATTTTACCATTTTTTCGGCGTCATTCACGTGTATACTCATACCAAATTACAACTTTCTAGTACCAATAGTTTTTGAGCTAAACCGCGGACAGACAGACAGACAGACGGACATGGCGAAACTATAAGGGTTCCTTGTTGACTACGGAACCCAAAAAGGTTTTAATGCTGAAAATAATGGTAATTTAAGTACTTAATCGAATACAGACATCCTAATTTAAACATTTTTCTTATGTGCCGTTGGGGTTACTTACGTTCTATCAGTGACAAAACATATTTGTTTGCCAAAAAAGGTTTCAACATTATTAAATTTTCTGCGTTTTACATTAAAATTTAGTATGTATTAAATTATAACTAGAGAAGAAAGCATCTTTTTGGTAAAAAACATGGATTTTATTAATCAGTTTAAAAGCTCATATAGAAAACAAAGATTAACAAAAGTATTGTGATTAATAATATATCTTCAAAAATACAATTTATTTATTGAACACACCTCCTGTGTGTGTAAGTGCGTGTGAGTGCGCCTGTGTGTGAGTGTGACACGTATGTATAATCAAATGTGATCGTGCCCTTATATATAAAATCTAATCAAGTCTCAACTCATCAGCTAGTAATGACTTGGCAAAAAGTCAGCATAACTTGTGACGTAGGCAAGTTAATTCTTCTAGGTTTGCGGCAATTGCGGCTCTACGGCCCCGGTCTGTGGCTTACCAAGTTAAAGTCTGTCGGTCAGGCCAGCCGCCTGATTAATCTGGTAACGGCCTTAACGCGTCGGTTAAATTTAACCTTTGTTGTTTGATGTCGGCTACCGCTGCTGCCAGATTTACAACATAATTATGTGTAACAGTTTCTGTTGTTATTTTTAGTTGTAGGTACTGTTATTGTTTGAGATTATGATTTTCTTGGTATTTTTTTGATCTTGAAGTGTGTTTAATGGCATTTTGTGTGTTGTTATTAGGTATGTTCTTAAGATAATGAATGAGCTGTAGTTATGATGCTATGAACCATTATTATTAAGACCGTTGCTCAGCAGTTGGACATCAATCATCATCATCTGCCTAGCCTTTTCCCAAACTATCTTAGGGTCGGCTTCCAGTCTAACCGGATGCAGCTGAGTACCAGTATTTTACATGAAGCGACTGCCTATCTGACCTCCACAACCCAGTAACTGGGTAATACGATACCCCTTGGTAAGACTGGATGTCAGACTTTTAGCTTCTGACTACTCGTAACGACTGTCAAAGATCTACAAATGACAGCTTAACGTGCTTTCCGAGGCACGGAGGAAACTCGATATGTAATTATGGTCACCCATTCACAGATCAACCTCGGCAAGCACGGCTTAACCTTAAAGATCGACCTGGGTGGCTGTTATTATTTAGCCACGAGCTCCTCTGCAATCATCATAATTCATAACTAATAAAAAAAAGAACGTAGAAATACGGTAATTTTTTATCCAAGTATATCATAAAAGATAATTAGTTTTGACGTTTCAAACTAATACAATTAATATTTATTGTAAATATTTCTACAGTGAGGTACCTACGTATTGAAGATACCGATTGAATGAATTTTAATGTATTGATTGATTGGTGCTTTGACGACTTATTTTATATATTCAGATGATTTGCTCATTAACTGTTTGACGTGGTTAGACCCGCTATTAAATAGTTTTATTTATCTTTTCACTATGAACAAATCTGGTGAAGTATTTAATTTTAAGATGGCAGAACCTTTTTTCTTCCTTAGATTTTTTTTTCTATAGCTTACCGACAAAATTAATGTTTTCTAGTTAGAATTTGCAAAAGTTAGAAAGGTACGTGATTATTCAACAACTTTTAGCTTACCTATTTTATCTAGAGCTTTTTATTTTGAGTTTTGATGCCGTCATTAGCTTTTTAGACAACTTTTTAATTTTTGAAAAGGTAATATTTGGGTTGGTGGAGCGACGATCTTCGATCTGGGTGGCAGAGAGCAATTGGATGAGAGTTACCGAGATTCGAGTTTAGTGGCAAGCGATTGAAGATACCTATGTCCAGCAGTGGACTGCTGTAGGCTGTTAATAATGATGATAAATATTCTACCTTTATTGCCCGTTGTGAAATAGGAGGTATCTACCTACCTAACATTTTAAGAAAACAGAAAACATTATAATAAAATAATGGATAAAAAGGTATCTACTCACCATCTGCCTAGCCTTTTCCCAAACTATCTTGGGGTCGTCTTCCAGTCTAACCGGATGCATCTGAGTACCAGTATTTTACATGAAGCGACTGCCTATCTAACCTCCACAACCCGGTAACTGGGTAATACGATACCCCTTGGAAAGACTGGATGTCAGACTTTTGGCTTCTGACTACTTGTAACGACTGTCAAAGATCTACAAAATGACAACCGGGATCAACGGCTTAACGTGCTTTCCGAGGCACGGAGGAAACTCGGTATGTAATTATGGTCTTCCTTAAAGATCGACACGTGCGGCTGTTAATATTTAACCACGAGCTCCTAGGTATCTACTCTACCTATACATAAATCAGGTGATGTTCTTTACTTCCTTCTTTTACTTCCACATCCATACTTACTCCGTTAGAAATAAGCTCCCTATTTCCCTACATAATGTAACCTACAGTTTGTTGAGTGTGGCCAGTCATATTTGCAGACGGCTCGACGACCAATGTTGCGTACATCAAACATTGCGCACTGTCTACACAACACATCTAGTAGTATCTATATGTGTGCAGCGATGGAAATCTTCCTGTAGTCAAACATACATATTACTTTAAATTATTTCTTTTTGTTTCCGGAAACTTTGCGATATTGAAGAAGGATACGAAAATGAGTATTCCATTAGTAGGTACTATTATTATGGTAAGTAGATAGATAGCTTTAATGAAACGTCATTATGGATTACCTCTATTTATTAACTTTGTTTTTTTTTTGTATGTTCATAGGTAGGAACAATCATGTTTTTGAAATATATTTTGACAATTTTTTTTCATTTTTTTTTGAAAATTTTATCTTTATATTTATTGCGTTTTACATGTAATAGGCACTTGTTTAACAAGTACCTTTAGTTTGCTGACTCCAGGAACAATAACAACACACAATCAATCATTATTTTAATTGTAAACCCAGTAGCTACAAGCGTAAATACGAAAATAATAGAACACTATGTCATTATTAACAATAACGAGGTGAGTAGGAAAACAGTTTAACCGTACTTCTTTGTAGGTGCATAACCAGTACTCATAGTCCAGCCGGTTAATGGTGACTATATTCATAGTCGCGTTAGTTGATCATGAACAATTACAATGGAAGTGTGAATAGGTAAACTTGTATGAAATACATGTAATGTACAGTCTGCAAAGGAGTTAAGTAACCAGACACGCATACTACAAAACTATTCGGTACTGTACGTACGTACGATTGCAATGTGTGCGTGGTCGTCATTGACAGCCACGCACACATCGCATTCACTACGACTGCGACGAATGCGATGTGTGCTTCAAAATCATAGATTACTGATCTTCAAAATCATAGTATTACATTTCGCTTAAAAATTTAAAGCGTCTGTGGCCCAACGCGTAAGCCATTTACCTATGAGATTACTACTGCGTGGGTACGAATCTGCGCAGTGAATTTTCTTTTTGCGTTTTATTATTTTGAGATAAAGCAATTAGAATCGTTTTTGTTAAGCAATGGTTTTATTTATTTAAAATAGCTTTAATTAATAAAACTATTTTTATTAAAAATCTTTATTTAAAAAATAAAAGAACTTATAAGTTAATATGTTTTTATTATAAATGCAACAATATATTTAAAACATGCCAATACATCTTTTTATATAATAATCAATGGGCGGAGTGAATAAACATGTCACACAGATAAAAAATAATCTGATCCAGTAACAATAACATCACTCACACTCCAGTACCGCCGACTTATTATGGCTGAATATGCTGTGAGTTTTGAAGATGATAGTATTATGTATTTCGTTTATTCAGTTGTATACCCATATGAATTAAATTTTTAGTGTAAAAATGAAAACATTTCAAAATACAAAATATAGTAATAATTACCAATACAGTTTCTAGGGAAATAATAGATTTTAATACGATAAAATGACAAAAAAGGCAGTAAAATGTGACTATAAGTCGGCAGTGTTTTTCGATATTATACTTTCTCAAGATGATCCGTAATTAATAATATTAGTGTATATTTTATATATTAATAATAATATTTCATCATCATATCACCCGTAGGATGTCCTCCCCCATAGATTCCCAGTTTCAATAATTAAATTTACCATTTACATTATTATGGTTTAATAATGAATGGGTGCCCCGTCGCTGTCTATGACAAGTTGCAAACGTCTGCTCATACTAGCAACCATGTTGTTGCAAAGGTCACTACCACGTAACGACTCCCAAGTCGAATTCACAACGTCATCCAGATTAGACTTAGTTCTAACTTCAGATGGGTCCCAGTTCAAAACCATTTGACCCCATAAATTGTCTATGGGGTTTAAATCTGGACTCTTAGCAGGCCAATCCAAAAGTCACATCTGTCTGTGACTTTAGCCAGTCCTGCACAATATGTGCTTTGTGCACTGCACTGTTGTCGTGCACAAAATAAATATGCTCATTTGGATAGGCAACTCGCACTATGGGCAGCATAACATTTTTTAAAATATCTAAGTATCCGCGACTAGTATTACGAGCTCCCACTTCACCGAGCTCACCGGGACCCATCGACGACATCCAGCCTCAATACCCCAGTGTTATGCGGCCACTGGTCCTAACTGGCAAAGTATTAATTTCTCTGAATCGGTCTCCTTTCTTTCTCCATAATATTTTTCGCCCATCCTTATCTGATTTAAAACATTCATCAATCGATTTTTCATCAGTGAATATGACGACATTATTTTCCCTATCAAAGTTCCGATATTGTTCCGCGAACCGAACGCGATTTTGACGGTGCACGGTAGATAATAAAATTTTTAGCACTGGTCTGCAACATTTCAAGCCGTCCGCTCGCAGGTGGTTCCGAACTGTTTGCATAGTGCCGTCATGTTTCGCTGCTGTTATGCTGGTGTTAGCAAACGGATCTGTTGTATGGGTGGCAACAATCTCACGGTGCCGAGGCGAAGCATCCGTGTAAGCCAATGGTGTCGGTCCAGGCTGGCGACGGTTTATTTCGCCTGTCTCAGCGTGACGATGCACCCACAGACGAACGGTTTTTCTACAAAATATTAGAACTAAACATTCACCTCCCAACTTATACAAATTCACCTCTAAGTCGACCAACTGACCTTTATTAAGAAATAATAATTACACAAACATTAAACAATACATTTTTCCAACAATGATTAAGCATTTATTATTATATTGACTATCCTTTGTTTAATTTCCACAAATGCAATTTTCATTTTAAATATAATAGGAAAACAAAATCCAAATTGTTATTTGATTATTATCTCCTATTCATTCATAGACATATTTTTTGAATATTTCATTACAAAATACAGATAAAAAACTATTATTATAATACTGTGTAAAACGATACACGAACAGTAAAATAAACACTACGGTGTCATTAACTATTATTTTGAACTATTCATATCCACAATTCGTTCATACACACAACAGACAATCTTATTAAAATTACTGGGTCACGGTGACATTAGAAATTAATAATAATTTAACTCACCGATATCATTAGGCGCCTTGCTATTTCACTCAATGTAATGTAACAACAATTTCAGCTTTTTGGAATCTTGTTAAATGATGCATGGTCTAAGGTAATCAATGTATTACAATCACAAACTTCGCAAAAGTGCAAGTAAAGAAGGAGTATCTAAGGTGTAGACTGTAGTTGCTAATGCAGACTGGCTCATAACATAGGTTCACAATCAAAGGCACGAATATAATTTTAAAGCGCGGGTAGTTAGCTTCTAAACTGGCAAATAATTTTAAGTAGGCGAGAAACTTGTGATAGATTCTCAAACCGGTCAGAATATCGCTTTATTTAGAGTAAGTATTTAACTAACTCAATATCACAAAATCTCAAAAATAATATTTAGTAATGTCGTGACTCGAACTCATCTCGTTAGTTATGGCAGGTAGATTGCTTACCTGTTGCGCCACGCTAGTAACTATCCTATACATCGAAATCATGTATTAGTATCATTTAGAAGTCGTAGGCGCACTCACTCGACGAAAGCGATGTGTGCGTGGCTGTCATTGTGAGTAGTACGTACAGTACCGATATAGTTTTGTTGTGTGAGTGCCTGGTTACTTATCTCCTTTGCAGACTGTATATACATATAGTATAACTATTCAGATAGTAGATTTTTTGGATGTGATAAATATTTTGCGAGGCAGTCTTCTTATTGGCGTGTCAGATTTTTTTTTTCTCGAAATGGCTGACCCAGATATTACTAAGGAAGCTTCACAGATAATTTAAATTCAATCATACATTTTATTCTTTTTCCGGTTCAAATAATTTTCGACACTCTGGGGAGGCGTATGTCCAGTTGTGGACGTCTTTCGGCTGAAGTAATGATGATTTATTTTGTTCATCGTAGCGGTGTTTAAAATGCCCAACAAAAGAAGTTAACAAATAAAAAAATAATACCTAACTATTATAATATCTAAGAGATCTAGTAAAACTAGACATCCTAGGTTCAACCTTATTAAACAGCACCTAGATACAATATTACCTGCAAACCTCAACGAAATTTTCGTCAAAATCTGACACAATCTCAGTCTCATCTAGATTAAAACAGCACCTAGTACCAAGTCTTACACTTAACGACGGAGTTACAGTATCTCAAGACGCGCATACATTAACACAACGGCATACAATTTTACATTTATGATGCTCTTCAGCTACACTTCTATTCGATGGTAGGTACTTGCTTTGAAATGGAGGCTAATTTGTGCGGGCTTGTCACAAGTTGGGTCTTTGTTACTGCCTACCCACAAAGAGCAGTTTTTATACATATAGTTAGTCAACCATGTACTACCTATAGAGCGAAAATAGCGCAGTAAAAACTCATCGGAGTTTTTTGACTCTTTAGTTAATTATTGCAAAAGAGAAGAAGAAGAAGAAGAAGAAGAAAAAGAACGATTCAAAAAAGACTATCGTCGTTCTCTGAATGCTTGACAATTAAAAGCTTTGTTTTAGTAAACAAGAGAGTTTTATTAAACGATTAATCCTAATCGTCAATTTGATTTTACACGAAATAGGCAGAATTAATGTTTAAAATTTAAATTGTATGATTTACTATTTAAATGATGTATCCGTGCCTCGGAAAGCACGTTAAGCCGTTGGTCCCGGCTGTTATTTGGAGATCTTTGACAGTCGTTACGAGTAGTCAGAAGCTAAAAGTCTGACATCCAGTCTTACCAAGGGGTATCGTATTACCCAGTTACTGGGTTGTGGAGGTCAGATAGGCAGTCGCTTCATGTAAAATACAGGTACTCAGCTGCATCCGACTGCATTAGACTGGAAGCCGACCCCAAGATAGTTTGGGAAAAGGCTAGGCAGATGATGATTTACTATTTAAATGATATTTTCGACCCATATACATGGACAGGATGATGTAAGTATATCTAAACCAAAAAGATTTTTTCTCAATGGAGCAACTAAAAGTTCAGCTTTCAATACTGCAGAAAACAAAACGGCAAAAATCGCATTTAAACAAGTTATTTTGTGACAAAGAAGATAAAAGTGAACTAACTATAAAACCTTGGGTACAAAGGCGGGTTCCACCATATCTTACGACCAGCAAGGTTTACTTCGTCCCTAATGCCAGCATAGCGTGATAGGCCACTATACAAGTGCCTAGACCACTTCAAATGTTCTTCAGAAACAGGAAACTTGTCGGAAACTCTTAACTGTGTAACGCGATATTGTTAGGGGTTTGGCTTCTCTTACTTGTAATGTGAACAGTTAACCTTAGTTTAGTAAGATGTGGTTTAAAGTTAATCATGGCTTTGGTAAAGTGACGCCTGTTGATCTGATGAGGTAAAGATGAGATCATCGTAATGAGTTCAAAAGAAACAAACACATTGGATCAAAGTGGCTAGATAATTCATCATCATCATTTCAGTCGGAAGACGTCCACAGCTGGACATAGGCCTCCCCCAAGAAGCGGGGGGTTTGCCATAATCACCACGATTGGCAGGGTTGGCGATCGCAGTACGGTTGTTACAAAAGCACACAGAACGCTGCTGCCCTTTCTCTGGTAAGTCTCTTAGAACACCCACGGGAAGATATGGGATGGTGCTATTCTTTACGTCCGATACCATTCAGAGTCAAGCTAGATAATTGCTAGGTGCTTGCTATAATTTAGCTGGCTTTAAACGTTATATTTTGCAGTCATTAACTCATTAATGACACATTCGCATAGCCTTATTATCCGCAATGTTCAAATTTTACTTGCGTTAATTGAAATCGTATCGTTTAAAATGTAGAGCATTAACACTGTAGCTTTGCGTTTTGCTCTGCTTTTTATTGACTTTCAAAAGTGCCTGTAATGGTCTAATTGATAAAAACGCTTTGAGTTTTAGTTTGACATATTACTTTAAGATTTAGAGCTGAAGTTATTAATATAACATCACGTTTGTAATCCCCAAAGGGAGAAGTTTACCTATTACTACTATTACTACTTACATTTCAGTGATATTTAAGTCCCATGTAATATGGGGCGAGCCTATTTCCATGAACCGGGCACACATCCAGACTCCGTGGCTGCTACTGAGAAATTTCTGATGGAAAAACCCAATAACACTTTGCCCAACCCGGGAAACGAATCCCAGGACCTCATGGTCAGCAGTCGCGGTTGCGACCACTAGACCAGCTAGGCAGTTACGACGATATTGTCAGTTTAGACAATTTTATCATTGTCCCCGGATTGATCGAAGGACGAGTCTATATTACCTGAAGATGATCGGCAGAAGTGGTTCTACATTTTATAGGGCAAACCTCATTAACCGGCCACAAATCCAGCCTCCATGCTATTTATCACGAATTTCACAATATCATAGCCACCACTAGATACTGGGGCTGTCAAGGGATTTGCTAATCAAAGTCCTAGCTGTATCAGGAGGGGTAGCTTGCAAGAATCCTCCAGGGATGTCTCGTCTCAGATAATCGAGATCTAGCTAACGTGAGGCATAGAATCTATACTATGTATGTACTAATACTAGCGACCCACCCCTGCTTTGCACAACGCCACCTATCGGGTCAAAAACAATAATTTCTTTCAAGCTTGAGGCAACCATACATTCACAAAAAAACATTAAAATCCGTTGGGTCAAATCTGCAAATCAAATCAAAATATTTTTATTTTACATAGGCCTACATGGGCACTTATAAAACGTCGACAAAAGGTGCACGGTTCGGGTTGGTCGTTTCCTATGGAGAAGAACCGGCAAGAAACTCCATGGTTACCCTTTTAAATCATTTGGTTCTACAATATTTGGATGTCACAGCGTTAGTACTTCAGTATGAGGACAGCGTAGGCCCGACAATAAGTCATTCCTTACTACAAAAGGTAGAAAAAGAAAATAATAAAAAGTTGGGTAGTTTCGGATATAAAGAATAAGTTGATAAAGGTAAAGAGATTGTTTGTTTGACCACGCTAATCTCTGGAACTGCCAGGCAGAGTTGAAAATTTCTAGAAAGCCCAATTCTTGAGGAAGGTTATCGACTACTACGCTTAGGAGGCAAGCAAACGGTGGGGATACGATGCAACCGCGGGGCACAGCTAGAAGAAGTACATATGTATATTTTGAAGCTACTAGACATTTTAAGAGGAAAATGCTGCCATGGATTAAACACAAAACTGTTAAAAAAGTTAAAGTGCGATTGGATATAAATAGAGACAACATCATTGAATAATTACGAAGTTCCTACAAAACGAATTGATGATAATACAAACTACCGTATACATATTATGGTGATAACTGCTGAATAACTCTAAATTAGGTAACTCTAAATTGAACGAAAGCCGTCAAGGGATTTGTTAATCAAAGTCACCTGGCTGTCTGGTGTAACAGCTCGCTAGCATCCTTCATCCTCCTGGGATCCCACATCTCAGAACAACTAAATCATGCTAATAGAGCTTGGATGTTACTGGATTGTGTACCTTAGAGCTTAACGAATATAGTTTAAAACAGATTAACACTAAACACCGTGTATGGTTGTGGTTTGTAGATGCAAATGAACAGAGAATTTTAATAAAAATATTTATTGAGGATGTAACGTAAATAAAACAACTGTGGTTACCTCGAATTAGAAATGTTGTTTGTGCTCATTTCAATTCTTAGAACATGATCTTGCAATAATGAGATCATAGTAGAAATGATGTATTTCTGAGTCATCGTTTTCTTTTTTTTCCGTAACGAAATTGCATAACAATATTTGAAATTAGAAGATCAGGCCAGTTACATATTTATAAGCCCCGTATCATTATCAGAAGGCAATTCAAATTACAATCTTCCTGATATCCTATTCATGGTCTTTGCATTTAGAACACCTACTTTCTGCCAGTCTATCCATCAAGAAAAATATATTTCAATTCGTCCCTCACATTTGTGTGGCGAAAGTCAAGGAAATGTCAAAGCTGACCTTTATGTGGCTAGGGGGTTAGGTGGCTCGTGGGCCGGAACGACGCCCAAATTACCCTCACAAATATGCAAATGTTGATAAATTGTTTCTCTAAAAATATTTGCTATGACAGCTGTTTGGTTTGACGACATAGATTTATTGTGGGTAACGTTTGTTGTTGGTTGTGATTTTAAGAGTTGTAACACTAACAATATTTATTGGTTTATCGTTGGCTGACAGTACCTAAGTTTAACGTAAATTGAGTTTAAATGATATAGCTATCGGAGGGTTAAACAATCTAAAATATGATATACTTGTTCTGAAAGCTTTGTTAAACATTTATTCGTAAGTACAATTACAATTACAATTATACGATCTTCTTCAAACCCGTACAAAACGAAGGAAAATGTCAAAGACAAATAGAGAGAACCCTTGTAACTGCAGCTTTAATTTGAATGTTAATCTGCTAAATTACAACAATTTATCTCTCCTGGTGTGCAAGTGACAGCATGGATAGTCTAGTCTAACAGTAAAAGAAATACAACGAATAGTTTATACCTCCTTTGTGTGATACAGCTGAAATTTGCATCACCTCGTTAAGCTTGCAGTAACTGACTGGGCCGTAACGGACTTAGTTCTATCCCTTTCTCTCATATAGCTTCTAGCTGGGGAAGAAGTAAGACACGATACGTATACACTGTATACACACCATTCCGGACAATTGTGTCATGCAAGCCTGAGCTTCCAGGCTTTTGCATAATAGGATAATGCCTAGCTGTCATCTCCTGTACAACGGATTACACAGAGTAATGTCGTTACGAGAGACACCAACTTTTAACTTTTTCTTTTTTCTTTCTATCTGACCTCCTGATACTCCTTGGTAAGACTAGTTATTAGACTTTACACTGACTACCTGTAACAACTTCAAAGATCTACAAATGACAGCCAGGACCGGCTTAACGAGCTTTCCAAGGCACGGAGGAAACTCGGTATGTAATAATGGTCACCAATCCACGGACCAACCTCGGCAATCACGGCTTAACCTTAACCAAAAACACACAATCTACGACTAATCCTTATTTTGTTCCTGAATATTTGACCTTCTGAACCATAACTACTCTATATTTTGACCTTCTCTACCTGTATTAACCAACATTTTTCATTCAGCATCTAACACAGAAATAAATCTAAAAACCGATAGGGATCGCCGATCACTCAGCAGTTCTCATCCTTCAAACACTCGTAGACCAGATTCTGGTTACATAAATAAATAAGACGATCAGATTCACAGGTAACTCGAGTACCTACCTATCTACCTGGATGCTGGGTAGGTAGCCTCAATACTGTTTGGTTATTTAATACGTACCTACCTACTGTTTTATTCAACACTTTATCCTTGGCACAACGCCCTTGGATTACTTATAAGAAAAATGACTATGGGATTATTTTGGTGTGGATTCTAATCTCGATGAAAGATGAACGTGTTCAAATTTTTATTGGAAACTAAGCGATTAACTGAAATAATAAATTTATCTATGTTTTTGTGAGCGATAAGCGTTTAGTCCGTCAGTTCGTTTAACGCTGAAAGCGCTATTTATTGCCGGTATCGGATTGATTGATGTTTAATATTTTTGTGTAAGTTGCAACTGTTGCAAGACTGCTGAACATGAGGTATTGGGCTCGTTTTCCAGGTCTAGAAAAGTGTTATTAGGATTTACCGTCAGGAGTTTCTCAGTAGTAGCCGTGGAGACTTGATTTGCTCGGTTGATGGCAATAGGCTCGCCCCCTTTAAACTATACAAACTGGTGAAATGTGGGTGTAAGTACTACAAGGTACCTACGCCTCTACCCAATCCTTCGGGGATTACAGGCTTGATGTTATGTGTCTATTCTAAAGTAATACTATGCAGTAAACGTAAATCTTTTTAGTGCATCAGAAACCATAACGTTACGTACGATATCACCTACACAGTCTCCTTTAATAAACACAGTCTCTCACAAACATAAATCTCAACTTCTCATACATAAAATAAATACATTCTACTTAGTTTTTAATGTACATTTTCTCCCAGAACACAGACTCTCAGAGAGACCGTCGGTTCAGTCGAGACACCTTTATCACGACGTGGAGTGTTCTCATCTTGTGTCCGCGAAACTGCTGGCTCCGCATTGGCATGATCAAAAGACTGTCACTCCTACTTCGCCTCTAACCTTTGAGTTATACAATTTATGAATGAAAAGCTTTTCAGTAGATTGTTTTCTTAGTTTATCTAATCGGTTGACATTAACTCATGCCTTTTTCTCATGGTAGAAACCACAGAACGCCACCAGCCTCCTCCGATCCTTACCTCATGTAATAGTCTCCTATTACCTGAGGTAAGGATCGGAGGAGGCCCTGATTGACCCGACCGACCCTGATGAAACTAGAGTTATTCCAGACTCCAAGGTGGTCATCATCATCAGCCTGTATTCGTCCACTGCTGGACATAGGCCTCTCCCATGACACGCCACTGAGCACGATCCTCGGCCACTCTCATCCAGCTCTTGCCAGCTGCCTTGCGGAGATTATCGCTCCACCGAGTCTGAGGTGAGGTCCAAGGTGGTACTAATTATTTAACCCATGCAGATCAGCAGATTCAGTACTCGCGCTTACTTACACCAA
Organism: Cerastis rubricosa; assembly: GCA_949152445.1. Lineage (NCBI taxonomy): Eukaryota > Metazoa > Arthropoda > Insecta > Lepidoptera > Noctuidae > Cerastis > Cerastis rubricosa. Next base: position 13,066,301 of record OX424535.1, read on the forward strand.
CCACACAACGATGCATGAAAACATAAGTGTTACAGAAGCTTATCTAAAATTTACAAGTACATAAAATAGGTCACGAACATATCATCTGGACTTGCCACCTGTCTAGAGCGCTATCTAACTATTTCTAATGTAATATACATGAAACACATCATGCCATCAAATCTGAATAATTTCATCTGCCTACAAGATATCGAAATTTGATTATATGAAATATCCAATCTTATAACGGAAATAGGTATCGAGAGTAAGGAGAATTTTGACGTCAACGTCGGCAGAGATTCAAGTGGCCTCGACAGGGCCAAGTGGCCAAGAGTCACTTGTTTGAGGGTACTACGGGGCCACCTGAACGTGTCACAACCGCCTTTTTACTCTGCCAACCCAATTCTACACTATTGTTTGGGCACGACCAAAGAGTATTTCGCATTCTGATCTTTTTGTCTGTGGTTAGCGCGAATGATTTGATGTATCGTCTCACTTGCCAGTTACACTTTGTATTTATTAGTTCCATGCTTGTCAGTGTGCTTGCCGGCCAGTATTTAGAAAAGTGCGTTTGCTGGAAACAAAAATCAAATCAATATGCGAGAGAACGGTTCTGTTTTATCTTTTACTGTCGACATTAGTCGTCTCACATTAGACTTAAGATAAGTAGGTTTGTATTCTGTAGAAGCAAGTTTCTGAAACTTGGGACCGTAGGTTCGTTTCATCTGAAGGTCAAACTTTTTATAGGAGTTAGTAAGAAATGCCAACAGCTAGTAGTTGTTCAAGGAATTTCGTAACAGTCATCGATTATTTAGCTATAAAGTAGAATTTATATTTCATATTAGAGTCGTTACTTTTCATATCCTTTGTCCTAGTTTTAGACCAAACATATACCTACACGGTTAGACGTAAGTTCCAAAAACAGACAAAGAATTTGGCCAGCCAGTCACGATATTTTTTTTTAAATATATAAATATTTTTCCGGAACAAACAAATTATCCTGGGTTTCCGATTCCGTGCTAAATAATATACAAATGTGAAAATAAATTGGTATTTAGATATTGTCGGTATTTGTCACGTAAATCGTGATACCCTATTTACAGTTGAACTGCTAATGTGGAAATCTAAAATGTTGATATAGCAAATATGTCAAGGAGTTGAATAGATCTGCTTAACAAGGTGCCTATACGTTAATATTATGTTAATTTGTAAACAGCTCATTGAGTTATTTCCAGAAATAGTTACTTAAATAGATAATTTGAAGTACAAACAATCACATACACACACACACACACACGCACGTATTCAATTATAAACATTATTGTAGTAATTATCTTTGTACTAGTTTATTGTAACATTTTGTAAGGGACAGGGACAGTTTTTCCTTCATCATCATCATCATTTCAGCCGAAAGACGTCCTCTGTTGGACATACCTAGCCTCCCCCAAGTGTACATAAGGGGGGTTTTGCCATAATCGCCACGCTTGGCAGGCGGGTTGGCGATCGCAGTACGGTAGTTACAAAAGCACAGAGAACGCTGCTGCCCATTCTCTGGCAAGTCCCTTAGTCGCCTCTTACGACACCCACGGGAAGATATGGGATGGTGCTATTCTTTACGCCCGAAACCATAGAGAATATAGTTTTTCCTTAATGCAGGTTATTCTATAACCTATCTAGGAAAGCCAAACTCCACCCACCAGATTGTGATTGACATGGTATAAACTTATACGTATTACTTTATGTTTGCCTCATGTACTAAAATCTCCCTTTTTATTAAATAAATATACAATTAAATTTGGATACAAACTATTTATAACCAAGTGTTAATAGATTTTGAATCAAAGATCACAAACTAGTTGGCATACGCTAAAGCTGAAAAGGATACACCAATCTACAAATATTTCTGAACAAAGACTTGAAAGAGGATGCGGTATGGCAGATTAGTGTCGCAATTGGAAAGAGACGCCTAGTACCAGTGGACTGCGAAGGCGTTAAGCAGAAATAAATAGATAGAAAATACAGTAAAACCAAAATGTTTGCAAAGCACGTTGGTCGAGTGTTCGCAAGCCTCGCAAGCGCGACCGCTAATCATGAGCTCTATTATAGGGTTCGATTCCTAGGGCCGGTAAAGTGCTATTGGGTTTTTCAATTGTTCACTTGGAATCAGCCACGGAGTCTGGATCTGTGTCCGGTTGATGTCAATAGGCTCGCCCCCTATTTCATAGGACTTAAATATAACTGGCTAAATTTAGGTGTACTTTTAGGTCTGCCTGAACCTACGGGGATTACAAGCGTGATGTTATATTATGATAAAATACTGTACACCAAAATGCAAAGCTCCTCCGCAATATCATCATCTGCCTAGCAAACTATGTTGGGGTCGGGTTCCAGTCTAACCGGATGCAGCTGAGTACTAGTATTTTACATGAAGCGACTGCCTATCTGACCTCTACAACACAGTAACTGGGTAATACGATACCCCGTCTCTTGGCCGATGTCCAGCAGTGGACGTCTTTCGGCTGAAATAATAATAATGGCAAGACTGTCAGAATTTTGGCTTCTGACTACTCGTACCGACAAAGATCTACAAATGACAGGCCGGACCAACGGCTGAACGTGCTTTCCGAGGCACGAAGGAAACTCGGTATGTAATTGTGGTCACCCATCCACGGACCAACCTCGGCAAGCATGGCTTAACCTTAAAGATGATGAAAGTGCCGCTGTTATTATTTTACAATTGCAATACTAAAGCTGAATTGATTCATATAAACAAGCACGGTTATAGGAGAATTAAAAAAAAAAAATCATTTCAGACCCAGTCTATTTGGTTAATTTTATTGTACTTATTTAATCGCGATTAAATAAGTACAATTAAATGTCAATGTCTATGCAAAATCAAAAATCCAAATATTTTTATTTCCAAGCCTACATGAGGATTTATAAAACGTCGACAAAGGTGCTCGGTTCGAGTTGGTCGTTTTCTATGGAGAAGAACAGGCAAGAAACACCATGGTATATCGATCATACTAAATGCATATTTGTATGAACTGAAACTAACATAAGGATGGCAGGAAAACCTATCTTGAATATCTATTTCTACGGCGACATGTATTTTATTTATCAAAGTAGTACGTTGTAGCCATAAATCTTACTAGTTTGAACACGGGGTAAAGTAAGACAAATGGGGAAATAATCTCAATAAGAACGAACAACCGCACTGTTGTGTGAGAAACGGCTAATATATAGTACTTATTTACTTTATACGTCTGTAGCAAAGAATGTAGACGTGTAATGAGTCATTAATTGAGTTAATACTCGTTTAGAAACTTACCCTATTAGTTATTACGGCACAATCAATCTCATATTTTGGAAGATTTAGTCAGAGCTCTTGTAAACATGACTGGTTTTCTAGATTCATAACTGTTACCCGTAAAATATTTTCATTAGTTTCAGCCCAAAATGAAATCAAAACTAAATCAAAGACCAAAACTACTCTAGAGACATAACGTTCGGTGAAGTACTATCTATCCCGGCAACATTTTGAATGTCGGTCGTAAAAAGCACGAGGAATGCATAATGTGCCCCAGTCTGCGAGCTCTTCCAATAAAAAATAACTTATTTTGCTTCAGCGAGCTCGGCCCGTAACTAAGTACATGTTTACCTTGAGCAAAGATGCACAACTCACTGAAATTTACCAAAATGGCTGTCAGACGCGACACAATAAAGTTTAAACCGTGTTCGAAATTTAAAATTTACGCGGTCGTAATCATAGACAAGAATAGATTTTATTTGCAAATTCCATTACTCAATTTTATGATTCGATTTTTAATCGATTAAATACTTATTTAAAATTCAAAACATCTTTGAAAGCTTACGTGTCGCTCTGCTATTCTTCATACGAACTAGGCAGGTGTTCCGATACTAGGTATTTCGGTAACTTATGTTCTAAATTCTGTGCACGTATATTTTTGACTTAACATGTACTGAGTGGTACCGATTGGTATGTTATAACCGATTATGGCGATTCTTTAAATTCGAGTTGAGTGTCAGTTTCTTCTTTTTTGGAGTAGACATAGTTTATCACTGTGGTTTTTATTATAATTTTATGACAGTTTCAAAATACGAAGTTGATCGAATCAGCTATAGAAAATTGTTTAGCATACACTGGTTTTATAAATCTTTTGTACAAAACTGTACAGAGGATTTTTTAAACAGAAAGTTACTAAAGATCTTTGCTTGAAACTTTTATCAGAAAGTAGGTATAAACCTACTTTCTGATAAAAGTAACGTACGTAAACTTGAACAGTTTTCACACTCCTTCTGTAATAGAAGGAGTATGAAAACTGTTCAAGTTTACGTCTCTGAGGACCTTGAGAAAGTAACAAAAACTAATGAAACACGCCTTCTTTTAAGTTCAGACAAATACATAAAACAGTTGTTTGTGAAGGATACTTTTTGGTTCAGGTAGGTATCATATAAATACAGACTGCTTTACGTGACTAGCTCATTAACATTGAACTGAAAGCACCTGAATATGGCCGGTTATATTTAAATAAGGACACCTTTTGAATATTGATGTAGAAATATTCATGTCTCCTGAGAACCATCCTTTTTCAGACACTTTTATGAGCATCATGTTTTTTTTTCTTAGGCGACATCTAGTCTTGTGAAGTGCTAACGTTTGCTTTTAAAAAAGAAGAATTAAAACGGATGCTGCTATTACCCGCTTAGGGCTTGGTCAAGCTGGTCATACTGTTCCGGACAGATTACGATACGGCAGCGGACACCGAAAATTGACAGATACTTCAGTGCATTATCGGCTAGGTTCTAGCAGCAGACCGAAATACTTTTTTGGAAATGGTTTTTACTGGAAAAATGGGTTAGAGATCGCTGCTTGGTGAAGGTTGCGGGGATCCGTTGGATGCGAGTCGCACGGGACCTGTCAATGTGGCGATACTTGGTGGAGGTTTATGTCCAGCAGTGGTTGTCTTTCGGCTGAAATGATGATGATGATCGCTGCATGTCTTCTTAGCCTTACACAACATCCACAGATATAGTAAGGCACACCACCACCACACACTTTATGTTGGTGTCGGTTTCCCGTGTAACCAGATACAGTTGAATACCAGTTTTACATGGAGCGACGGCCTATCTGACCTCCACAACAGAGCTAGCACAACCCTGTGGTAAGACTAGTTGCCAGACTTTCGGGCCACTGACTACTTGTAACGAAAGTCAGCTATGTATGTAATTGTTTATAAATAGTCAGTCTAACAAAACCGTTCATCAAAATACAGCGTTTATTCACGTATTAAATTACCTTAATTTAGCCGAGCATCGGCTGTCCGCAAACCCAATGCTTTCGCATCGGTGCGTGTAATCCTCTTAGTGTAGTTTATATCAATTGAGTGAGCTCCAAAGCTTCCACACAAAATGGAACTGTTCGACGAAATTCAACCCATATGCGGCTTTCTGTGTTGAGAACGACAGATTGCACCAACGATAAACATAAATACAAATACGAGGACTTTAACAACAGTGTTGCTTTACGTAATGCGGAGAGATGAAACGCATGTGATACGTTAATGTAATAAATTTGACTAATGTACGTTGATATGTAATACAGATATTTTTGTTAGAAGATCATTTTAAGAGGACAGTTTACAATTTTTTTGAATCGAGAAAACTTTTCAAGAACGTGCTTTGAATACATAACAGAGTTATCATAAATATGTTCAAGATTAACATATATTTTTTCCGCCGTCACAAACTGCATAGATTTGGAAAAAAATTGTTTGTGACAAGCCCATTTGGCTGTTGTCAGCGTCTTAAAGAGCGATGTGAATATTCATGGATGGAGTGAGGAAGAGGAAGGCCAAAGAAAAGCTGGGTGGATTGTGTGAGGAATGATATGAAAGGGAAAAGAGTACATGACGCCGTGACGTCTGACAGGGAAGAAGAAAACGTTTAGTGCTGACCCCAAGTACAATAGGTCAAGGGAAGGAAGATGATGATGATGTATTAAGTTCAAAACACTTTGTATGTAAGAATTTGAGACAGGGACTCGTATATTAGGCACTTAGATACGGAGAAATTGACATAGATTCTCGAGCATATGCAACAAGCTGTGATTATTGAAGAGGAGAAGACATGTGACATCTAGCATGTGGATTTCTGCCCACTCTCACTGATTATGGGCCTGTGAAACAAGAGGGAACGATATAGGCTGATAACACTGAGGGGACATTTTCATAAAAATAGTTTATTCAAATGGAAGAATAAATCCTGATTGCGAAAAGAGCGCAATGTATATGGAAATAGCAACTCCTACTTAATTAAATCGTAGGTAATAAATAGCATTGTGACATCTAATAATGGAGTATAAACGACTTTGATTGACCTATGTAAGAATGTGTAAAACAAGAAATCCTTAATAGCCTAAGATCCCGGTATACAACGACCTTCACCGAACTGGTTAAGGGCGTTTATACCCTACGGCATTTCATACAAACTTTCAAGTCGTTATTTTCCGAAATGCCGAAATGACTGAACAGATTTTAATGAAACTTCATGCGCATAAGCAGTATACATAGATGTAAAAAGTTACTAAAAAATATTTTATATTTTTTTTGTAACTTTTTAGATAGCTGGAAACGACCAGTGATGTTTAAACTTATGATGATCCCTTCATAAAAATGGTCAATATAGAATATTAACTAGAGATGCAGAGTTTATAATGTCAACAAACAATGTACCGACACTATCGATTCACCCATGCTTCTGCTCTGATGTGGCGATATGCCAAAACATCAAGATTACTGTACTTTCATATGAATGTATATTAAATATAATTATAAGTTAAATAAAATTAATGTTGTATGTACATAAACTTTGCAGAGTAATATACTAAATGATGGTGAAAAGACATCAAAAACCGCTGTAGAAAAATTAAAATAAATTAATCCAAGCGTCGTAGCGTCGGGGGTCCGCTTCGTTCTGTGCTTGTACTAAGCGGTCTTCGTAGCGGTCCCCCGACGCTACGACGCTTGGATTAATTTATTTTTGGCTTTTTAGAGGTTTTTTGGTGTCGGGGGTTTTTTAAATTTTTAATTTAATTTTTTTTCTTGCTTTTTAAACTTATATTATTTTTTCTTAGCCCTGACTGTCCCACTGCTGGCCATAGGCCTCCCCCCTTTCATTTCAATTTTCTCAGTATTGCGTCTCTTCTCGCTAATCAACGAAATCAAGGAAAGATATAAATAAAAAAAAAAAGGAAATTTTGGGGGGAGGGGGGTGCACCCCCCCACTCAGCAATGCCCATGGTGACAAGCGACAACATTTCAAATCGACTACCTGTGAAAGTTGTTTATATCCCTTCATCAACTGGAAAAGAGGTGATTATCTTCAAACGGCTGAGCAGATTTTCTCGACACATAGCTAAGAACACTCTCGATTAAAATACCTTTCAAACGACACCACTTTTGTCAAAATCGGTTCATCCGTTTAGGAGCTATGATGCCACAGACAGACACACAGATACACAGATACACACGTCAAACTTATAACACCCCTCTTTTTTGGTCGGGGGTTAAAAAACACACAGACGGAAACGAAAAGAATATTTATTTTTAAAATATGATGGTGTCGATATAGATTAAGGGTTTCATAAATTGTATTGTGAACTCGATAACAAAGCTTGGTTAATGTGAAGCGTAATGAGCATTATCCGAGAACAAAGACTAACAAAAGTTTGTCTAGTAAACTGTAAACTAAATTGGTGAACTGCACGACATGCTAACATTTTGTTCATTAACACTGGCGCTGTGGTTTTTCTTTTTAGAACTGCTAAAACGTTACAAAGAAAGCTCCAAAAAAAATGCATGTCAACGGCTATACGTCTAAGTAAATGTATTTTGGATTAAGTACAATTCCAATCACAAACCAAAGTTATCGATTCTTAGGACCAGTTCACACAGCGTTTTAAACGCGCGTTTCTTGCAACGCGTTTCTTCTGCGCTTTTGCAAGTTTTTTGCCTTGAACAGCTGCACTAATTGCGTTTGCTACACGTAAAAAGACCGTCGTCTGCATAGACCCTCACTTGCGTTGTAAAAACACGAAACATCAACCAGATATTTTATCAAACTATTGATCAAAGTTACAACTATCAGAAAGTTTAAATGTCTACTGCTAGTCTAATAAAACCTAACAACAAAATCCGAACCACTAATAGCACTTGGCATTTCTAAGCTCGATAACAAAGGTTAACGAGAAATGTTACAAAAATGCATTATCAAAGTAACAATTGGAACAAAACGAACAATGCTCCGTCGTGTAAATCGTGAACTGTTTCATGCAGGGTTACCAATTCTAAATAAAAAAAAAAATGAGAAAAATCTCGACTTTTATAGATGATTATTTTTTAATAATATTTATTTCAGCAGTCGGATGACGTAAGCTGACAGTATCAGTATTTATTTACAATTCGAGTAAATCTAATTTTATAAAGACGATTTGATTTTCGTCATACTATACGATAAGGAAAAATGCATTATTACAACGATTTGGTGTTGGTAAGTAAGATAGACACCCTGAAAATACCTAAATGGACAAAATTATATTATATTTTAGATATTTTCAAAAAAGGCTATACTAAAAATCTCTAAAGTTAAAATTCAATGCCGGTTAAAGACGAACCGGAGAGAAAAAATATTTTTCCGGGTAAAACCACGCGTTTGGCAACCCTATCTACATGGAACTACAGAAACCTGTACATTTTGCATAGCACTGCGGTTTTTCTTTATGTAAACAAGTATGTAACAGTTCCGGTATATACTCGTGTGTTGTGTACTAGTATTTGGGTTCTGTTAATGTGTAAATAGCTGTAATAAGCTGCATGTTCTGGTATGCTTTTTGCTTGCCTGTCAAAGCATAATTGTGTTTTAGGAAATTGTTGCGTAGGTACTCAGGCTAAACAGAAATGCAGTAACTAGCTACGAGTTTTTTTGTGTTTGAACTCTCATTCATGAAAAGTACATTATTTGATGTTGATATGAACAGTAAGAAACTGTCTTACTGAAAGTTTACCGTTCCATTTTAAATTATTTGTTAGACATTTATTTGAACTTCACGTACACATACAGTATCGGTTCATATGCTAGGTATTATTCATTTAGTACCAATATAACCATTGTTTTTTTCAAAGTCAAAAGCTCGATCTTCATAAACTCCCAAAGCTTTAAAGCTCCCATTTTTCAGCTCAAAATCCATAGACAATCTAACGGATCTCCGCCATATTTTTCCATAGACATAGCATTCTATCATAGTAGTCCGCAGTGACCATAATAATTGAGTCAAGAGTGATTTGAACTGGACGCCCGTAATCTTCGCAAAGAACGTTCTCGTCGCCATTAAAAATGAACTTTATGAGCAAGCTTAAATAGACTTTGCAGTTTTATCGCTTTGAAATTAAATTTCTTTTAATGCATCTTTGAAATTGTGAAAATGTTACGGCGAGTTCCGGTTTTGATGTCTCTTTATATAATTTTGTTATGGTACAGTTATTTTTCCTTTTAAAATAATAAATATCCGAGAAAGTAATCTAACTCTACGTACCTTCATTAAAATAAATTGTTAAGCAACAAATTAACACACTCTGTTCAGATATTTCGAATTTCATGACTTTACAACATCTACGTCTCAATCAAAATATTTTGCACTCTTCTAGCTTTGACTTTCCCCTTTTGAGCAAACTCAACACCAGACCATAGAGTACCATAGAGTAGCATCTACTAACGATTAGTACGCGGACACTGCAAGCAACTTGAAGCCAGTGCATGCTTACAACTTGCTTTGGGTAAAGTTCAGATCGAAGTCCTTGGGCGTTTATAACTACGTCCGAACTTTTGTGAAATAAATATAGTAGGGATTCAGTACTCAAATAATTCTAGATCTCACCGAAATCTTCTATACCTTATTTATACAAAAAACCTTGCTTATAAAAAAACCCTTGCCCTATATTTTTACCCTACATTGGCTGGTTTTTCCAATAATTCATTTATGGTGAATCCTTGATTTGTTCTGGCCTTTTACCTTGGCCAGAGGCTTACTATTGCCATACAACGTGGCAACGCCGCCAGTCTCTTGGGCACATTACCACAGCATTGAGGAGGACATTTTTGATGCCCTTTTAAAGTTTTGTGGTTAGTTTAGTTATTTTATTTTATCGTTTTTTATTGTTATAATGTGTATATGTTATCTAAGTTTATAAATAATTCCTTGGTAAAAGTTATTTTCACGATGCCTTCCACATTGCATATTCAAACGCCATGAAAACGTTTCGTTAACCATTGAGTCATTGCTTAAATACTTCGTACTGCTCTGAAACTCCATGCTCTGTTTTCTTTTATAAAAAGGTATTTTTTTATGACATCATCATTAATTTTATAATGAAGCAGACAGACGTTCAATAATTATAATAGTAATTATTTACTTGCGATTAAAACGAGGCTAATTACCTATATGACTTTCGCTGTGGCTGCGTCATACTATCAGATAAATAAAATACATTATTTCTTACACTTGAGCAAATAGGTGACTAGCGCAACGAAAAATAAGATGAAATAGATAGACAGACTGAAAATAAATGGGTAAATAGCTACTTAAATCATTGCATGGTAATTTGTAACTAATGTATAATATGTACCGTAATATGATTATTTCGACTATTTTACAAATCCATCGGTCATTTATACAAAAAAATATATGTTTTGCCATTTACCACTTATCGCGACGAAGTCAAAGTTGCACTTCGTTATTTTTATATTCAAACATAAAGATTAGGCAAAAGTCTGACATCCAGTCTTACCAAAGGGTATCGTTACCGTTAAGGGTATCGTTAAATGGTATTTGTACCCAGTTACTGGGTTGTGGATGTCAGATAGGCAGTCGCTTCATGTAAAATACTGGTACTCGGCTGCATCCGGTTAGACCGGAAGCCGACCCCAAGATATTTTGGGAAAAGGCTAGGCAGATGATGATGACATAAAGATTAGGCTTTAAGCATTAAATGAAATCGCTTTAATAAACATCTGGTTTTAGTAAAATGTATTTTGTCATATTTTTTTAAAGTAACGACGTGTACCTAATTTTAAACTTTATGAACTAAATGGCCAGCGAAGCTTTTTTTTATTAAAAAATATTAATAAAAACTAGATTATAGCATAATCAGTATCTAATCAGAGTCATTAAACAAAAATTTTAATCGCGTCTTGCTTCGTAAAAACAGAAAATAATTTGTTTTTCGAGAAAACGCCATAATGTTTGGGACCGATAAACAAACAGAGCATTTTGGATTTTATGAGCAAACAAGATACCAGACATAGATAGTCGAAAGACTTGGAATAATTTCAAAGTCGAGAAATTCAGTATTTTGGCATTGATATATTTGATATCACCGCATGACCACTTAAATTCTCAAAGGTTTTTTTTTAATAAGACTGAAATTACAGGAAACATCAGTACTGCCTTTCTTATATTATGTTTATTTTGAATCAGTTATTTTTACTGGGCATCAGAATCGAACTTGAGGGTAAATCTTTGTAAAGAACAAACATTCAAAAAGTTTCGACTTTGAATTCAGATTTTGACTATTCTTACAAGATATCCCTTCTTTTAGTAAAACGTTCCAGTTTCTATGGAAGCATGTTTTAATGACTTATTAGCCTCTGTTAACTGTAAGAGTATAGGCACTTGACATTAACATTGGTAATTATAAGCATAACCCTGAAACCGTGGGCGTTTTCAAAGGCAGATTGCAGCGTCAATATTTAACCCCTCGTCCGCTGACTTAGCCTCGGTCTCGACTGAAGTTCTCGCGGGTATTTGTGACCTTTCCCTTTTCTCCTCATGTTACATTCAGCTACCTTCAGATAACCACGCATCGATAAACATAACTTTTTAGTCAAAGAACACAATTTTGCCTAAAAGGTAGCTGTTTTGAGGTTAGAATCGGACACTTAAATGTGGATAGCCGATAGTGGTCGTTACTATCGCTATTTAGAAGGTAAGGAATTTTACATTACTGGATTTTCTCGAAGAAAACGCAATAATACTTGCTGTGAAAATAGATCGCGGACCACTGAAGCGATAATGTTCTAAGTATAACTAGGTATGCAGTTACCATAGCGTACACCGGGTTTGCGGTACATTTAATTGTAAAATATTATTGTATTTGAATCATTAATACCTTACTTAATAAAATAAGCTTTAGTCATAATTTTTTGTTTAAAAATTACATATCAGCGGCCAATGATTAACTTAGTGCAGAAAGTTAATTAATTTTAAAACAATCACGTAACGACTTGGGGAAGTTTGTGAAACATTTAATCTTCTTCAGTTTTAGACATTTATTTTTTGTTCAGACTTTTTAAAGAATGTTTCAGCGAATAAGTTTTGGTATGGAAAGCGGAGAGCTTTAATGAAGTTGGTTGAAATAAATCTATATTAATCCATACTAATTAATTATTATATGCGAAAGTACCGAAGTCTCTCTGTGCCTTACCGTCTGAATAGATTTGGATGAAACTTTGCACACTCAGATGGACCATGATCTGAGTTAAAACGTGTGATGCTTATACGACTGGAGTTCTTTCCGTGGGACAATTTCCTTCTTCCAGGCGGACAAAGCCAAAGGCAAGTGCTAGTATTTTATAGTGTACCACTATTTCTCAGGTATTCGGTAAACCTGCCTACTATTACAACGTCGTTAAGGAAGCTTCCGACATTGCTCAAGTTTTTAATTGGTGAGTTATGTCGTTTTGCATTATTAGGTCAAACTCGACTTGCCTTCCGAAGAATTTTTAGAATAAATTACAGTACGTATACTAAGTCAAGAACGTAAATTGTTGCTTTTCCGTATCAAGAAAGTCACGATATCGTTTTATAGAACGTTGAATTCTAAAATATTCTTTGAATGGTCATACTATTCTTTGCTCCCGATTTCGTTTTTAGATAATAATGTACAAAATTTTTGAAATGGAATTCATTGGACCGGATTTTAAATGTACGGACGACAACCAATCAAGCTATATAAAACCAGTTTATGCGGATCCCTCCTTGTACGAGAAATCTATAAAAAAGGAGGCCATGTTATACTGGAAATGTATAGCTTGATGTGCCGCTGTGAGTAGAAACATTGTGTAAGGAATGTTCATTATGTATTTGTATTAATTAAAGCAACTACTATTGTTACGCACTTTCAAGCGAACAGCAAAGGTTCAAGCGTTCATTGAACCTTTTTCAATACCCCTTCTGAGCTAAAAGCTCCCATAAACACCTTTTACAGCTGGTCGTGACTGAAAATTACTATTTCTAAAAGGTCAGAATCGTTGGGGACGAAGTTTTCCGAAGTGTACCGTAGTATACCGAAGTTCCAAGCCATAACACAAAGTGGAAAGGCAAAGATATCTGTAGTGTGTACATCTTTAATTAAAACTTTCTCAGAACAGCCGACAGGGATGTTGTGTACTATTGTTTTACGACTTTATATACTTCAGGTACACACTTATTAATTATAGTCTATGTCTTGATGAGTTCGTTGAACCTTTTACTTTCAGTGTTTGGATTATTTCTTGCTAGTCTCAGTTAAGTTAGGTATTCGAATGACTTAGCTGGATATATTGATTGTAAATTGATATGGCTAGACAGAGTGTAAACAGAGTTGACAGTTAAAAGAGTGATTATGGAACAAGATATGCTTCGTCAAACTGAAATAATTTGGTAATAAGGAATGATGGAGGTTTTAAGATTACACTTAGATTTCGATTTTTGAAGTGAAAACTTCTTTAGCAGCGTTGTGCACTTTTGTGAAGGGTAAAAAATGTTAAACTCGCGTCAGGACATATTATGACCGTCAGATTTTGATTTTTATGACAACTGTCATCAAAATCAAATTTTTATGACATCTGTCATCAAAATCAAATTTTTATTTTGAACTTTATGACATTGAGTTTGCGTTTCTAAAACTGGAAAATTTGTAAGACGGATTGACATTGGGTTACAAAAAAATAAGAACTTTATGACATTTGTCACACAAACGAAAACATTGGTTTCTCCAAAGAGGTAAAATTCGTAAGACGGATTGTAATAATTCTGAATTGTTAAATTTTTAATGTAATATAAATTGTCAAGTTTGTGTACGATAGCGCAATAAATTAATATTGTATTTTGATACCATACACATAAATACACATAAATGACACACATAACAACACATAATGACCACCAAAATGATAGTACTTTTATAGTGATAATTAAAGCAATTCGTGCAAAATTATTCCCTAACCAATCCAAAATATCAAAAATGCACAACGTTAATATTTAAGTTTTCACTTCTGCTGGCACTCTCGGAGTGCAACCCGTTTATTGTATTTTTACCCATCGTAAGGCTGGCTTCCAGCAGGGATGTGCAAGGAGGCGTAGTGAGGGATGTGTGTGATAAACAACACCTTGAATTTATTCTAGCCTAGTACTTTTGTTTGCTAAAAAGACGATTTTAGTCTATATTTTGGAGAATAGCCTTGTTGTTCCTCTGTTAAAATATGTAAGATATCAATGGTGTGAAAAAAAAATTACTAAAAGCGTTTCGCTTGACTTACTTGAACAACCTCGAAGAAAAGCGTAAACTTTTTTAAAAAGATGCCATTTGTTTCGCGAATCGACATAGGATTCGTAAAACCAACGTTTGAAAACTAGCCAATAATATCGCTTCGTTTTTACAACTTCGGGTAGACTAGCCAAATGATTGGTGAGTTTTACGTATATTTCTCGCTACACACCCTCGCGCATTTCTGATAGAATAAATAAAAAAAGTAAAAAAAAACACTACACCTATTCTAGTGTAAATCATCGCAATACGAATGTGTGAGATTGCAACAAAGTTAACTCTTTACGAGTGACAGTCGGTGAAACCGTCGGCGACACAAAATGCGGTGCAATCCTGAACAAAAGTTCTGCATCCTTGGCACTAACAGACTTATCTGCTTCGAAATTTATTTAGTTCGCTGCACCAACTTTCAATTGCTGGCAATCCTATTTGTTTACGGGAGAGACTGCCGAATTTTACATTTTTTTTTGGTTACAGCATAGTTTGCTTATAGCACAGGAATCTTCCTAGTTTAAGCCCAGTTGTGCATGTTTTGTATCTAGCCTCTTAAATCAAACTCAAGGTTAACACTTTTTTGTAAAATAGGTTTAAGTCTTGAACGAATAAATGTTGTTTATTGTTTATCAAGCGACGTCGAATTAAAGTCAAAGACAAAATCTTATTAGAGTTTGTCGATTATATTTGTCCATTATACATTGCTGAAAGTAAGTGCTGTGTTTGAATGTTTTCTGCTTTTTTCATCCAGCCTACAATGGCCCACTGCTGGGACACCGGCCTCCTCTCTGCGTGGACCCTTGTAGGCTATGATTTATCACTCAAGCCCAATCATCATCTGCCTTTTTCCAACTATTTTGGGGTCGCTGGGGGTTTAATTAGCTTACAGTGAAAAAAATATTGCAAAACAAATATAGCAAAGCAAGACACAATCGATAATAATCTTCTCGAGTCTTTTATAAACACTCTAGGATTGTGAATTACATGATCTTTACGAAAACTATGTTGCAATGACAGAATCAGAATGACATTTTAATTGTTAGTACCATTACTCCGACACAAGTGCACAATGATGAATAAATTACCTAACGTCGCCATGTAAATTACCGTTCTTATTACAATAGCATAAACAGTAGGTGTTTTTAAGTGCACATAATGATACAAAAACATGTCACTTAGGATCTTTTACCGACCCGTTTTGTTTGTAGAAATGTTTTTGTTAAGGTCTCTTCGTGGGTGGGGTCATCCCCTTTCATAATCATCTGCCTAGCCTTTTCCTAAACTATCTTGGGGTCGGCTTCCAGTCTTACCGGATGCAGCTGAGTACCAGTATTTTTCATGAAACGACTGCGCATCTGACCTCCACAGCCCAGTAATTGGGTGATACGATACCCCTTGGTAAGACTGGATGTCAGACTTTTGGCTTCTAACTACTCGTAACGACTGTCAAAAATCTACAACTGACAGCCGGGACCAAAGGCATAACGTGCTTTCCGAGGCACGGAGGAAACTCGGTATGTAACTATGGTCACCCATCTACGGACCAATCTCGGCAAGCCCGGCTTAACCTTAAAGATCGACCCGTGCAGCTGTTTTCATTTAGCTACGAGCTCCTCATCCCTTTCCATTTTCAGAATAATTTCTGGTAATTGTGTCTAGCTATTCTTTGGATAAGAGTGATTTCTTTGATATGCGTAAGGCGTCCTGATTATCCCATTTACGAGGAAATGCCAGGGTAGCCTGCGAAATCACAATTAGTTGGGCAGTGTCAGGTTATATCATCATCATCTGCCTAGCCTTTTCCCAAACTATCTAGGGGTCGGCTTCCAGTCTAACCGGATGCAGCTGAGTACCTGTATTTTACATGAAGCGAACGCCTATCTGACCTCCACAACACAGTAACTGGTTAATACGATACCCGTAAGACTGGCTATCAGACTTTTGGCTTCTGACTACTCGTAACGACTGCTAAAGATCACAAATGACAGCCGGGCCAACGGGTTAACGTGCTTTCCGAGGCACGGAGGAAACTCGGTATGTAATTGTGGTCACCCATCCACGGACCAACCTCGGCAAGCACGGCTTAACCTTAAAGATCGACCCGTGCGGCTGTTATTATTTAGCCAGGAGCTCCTATATAAAAATAAAAATATGTTATATGTTGAATAAAATATGATTTGCGACCGTAACAAATATGGCTTTTACTGAGTCATAATTGTCACAGTCAAAACTGTTAATTAGTCAAAACTACTTTTGACCGGTTACAACAATTTTAACAATAACTAACATTTACTTAGAAACTCATGTTGTTAGGTTTTTTTTTGGGACCCTTTGATAAACATCGTTTTGTAGTAATTCTATATAATTATAAAAGAAGCGTTCTTAAAAAAAATACTTGTAATAGGGAAAACGCCATTTAACTTAGTAAGGATTTTAACTGACACCGGTAAAAATAATTTTGACTGATTAATTTTGACTGTAACATAATCATTAAATTCATCAATACAATCCTTGGACACATTTTGTTTCTACTGAAAGCTTCTTATTTGTGACTACAGGGTGTAACGGAAAGGGTATACATACGTAACGGTGTGCTACAGACCATCAAACTGAACATGTTTCTCCACAAGGAAACATCGTGACAGCGAAAAAAATATCAGCTGCCCCATACATTTGGGTAGAATAGGTATTGAAATTTGTATGGGGCAGCAGATATTTTTTTCGTTATTATGATGTTTGTTTGTGGAGAAACATGTTCAGTTTGATGGTCTGTAGCACACCCTTAAGTATGTGTACACCCTTTCCGTTACACCCTGTATAACAGAAATAGTAGTATACGATCATAGATTGGTCATTAGTACAACCCGCTGGCAAGAAGTGTTAGCACCATTACCCGACAGAAAGTCAACCACACTGAAGCAACGTCCATCATTAACAAGTATCCACAATGCATTCGGCCATTGAACCCATTTAATTGATATTATCAAAAATAAAAGCTTTTCTGTGTTCTCTTTGCCCTCAGACAAATGGCTGTTCAGAAACGATCGTTAGACTTAGTTCATTGAATGAATTGTTCTTTTTTCATTTAGCTGGGTGTTAAAATGTTATTACTAGTGATGTAATTATCGTTGAGTAGGAAATTTATTAGACAATTGGATTTTCATTATTTTTTTTTTTATGTTTTGACACATAAGCTATAGGAGAGCTCTTGTCTAAAGAATATCAGCCGCGGGGGTCGATCTTCAGATTAAGCCGCGGTTGCCTAGGTTGGTCCGTGGATGGGTGACCACCGATTACATACCGAGTTTCCTCCGTGCCTCGGAAAGCACGTTAAGCCGTTGGTCCCGGCCGTAATTTATAGATCTTTGACAGTCGTTACGAATAGTCAGAAGCCAAAAGTCTGACATCCAGTCTTACCAAGGGGTATCGTATTACCCAGTTACTGGGTTGTGGAGGTCAGATAGGCACTCGCTTCATGTAAAATACAGGTACTCACCTGCATCCGGTTAGACTGGAAGCCGAGCCCAAGATAGTTTGTAAAAAAGCTAGGCAGACGATGATGATGATGATCAAGAAGACAATGATTTACAGGATAGATCTAATTCGATGTTAGGAACCATTTATCGCACAACTTTAATACCATACGTTGCAGATCTTAACATGAGTATCTATTGCTTGAATACATTATGTACATTGGTTCCTTAACATATTCTACACATTAAATTTACTCGAGCAACATAATACAAAGGGTAACTATAACAATACATTTAGTAACAGGGCTCAGCATTCCTTTTGAAAGTGTACTGAAGGACAATGTAATTTATGATCCTGAAATATTTTCACTAAGTTTTTAGATGCAGCTATGTAAATTGTTAAACTTGATTAGATAGTTCAATAGTTATTTGTTATACAAGAGTGCAAAGTTGCTTTTTAACCGCGTGTTCAATTTTGATGACCGAGCAAGCGAAGGATTCTAAAATTGAACAGCTGCACTAATTGCGTTTGCTACGCGAAAAAAGACCGTCGTCTGCATAGACCCTCACTTGCGTTGTAATAACACGAAACATCAACCAGATATTTTATCAAACTATTGATCAAAGTTACAACTATCAGAAAGTTTAAATGTCTACTGCTAGTCCAATAAAACCTAACAACAAAATCCGAACCACTAATAGCACTTGGCATTTCTAAGCTCGATAACAAAGGTTAACGAGAAATGTTACAAAAATGCATTATCAAAGTAACAATTGGAACAAAACGAACAATGCTCCGTCGTGTAAATCGTGAACTGTTTCATGCAGGGTTACCAATTCTAAATAAAAAAAAAGAGAAAAATTTCGACTTTTATAGAAGATTATTTTTAAATAATATTTATTTCAGCAGTTGGATGACGTAAGCTCACAGTATCAGTATTTATTTACAATTAGAGTAAATCTAATTTTATAAAGACGATTTGATTTTCGTCATACTGTACGATAAGGAAAAATGCATTATTACAACGATTTGGTGTTGGTAAGTAAGATAGACACCCTGAAAATACCTAAATGGACAAAATTATATTATATTTTAGATATTTTCAAAAAAGGCTATACTAAAAATCCCTAAAGTTAAAATTCAATGCCGGTTAAAGACGAACCGGAGGGAAAATTGTTATTTGTTATACAAGAGTGTAAAGTTGCTTTTTAACCGCGTGTTCAATTTTGATGACCGATCAAGCGAAGGATTCAAATTTAGAATCCTGAGCGTTAGCGAGGGAATCAAAAGAGCACGAGGTGAAAAATCTTTGCACTCGAGTGCAACACGTAACTATTCATTCCACCTCAGCGAGGAAATGACTAAATGCAAAAAAAAAACGTTTACTATCACAAGATAGGTACACTTTTATTTCAGTTTAGGTATTAATTACTACATTATGACAGGTAAGTATTACAGAATAATTTTAAAATTATAACAAAATAATATTACGGTATAATTAACAATGACGTGAAAAAATGCCGCGTAAAGAACTGCGTACAAAGCAAATTGAAAAAAGAACACCAAGAAGGTTCCGAGTCTGAGTTTTTAACAAATTAAAAATGTCTACACTACATAAAAAAACAACAAGGGGAATCGTATAAACCAGTACTAACTGGGTTCTGGAAGTGCAGGATAGGCAGTCATCATCATCATCAGCCTATAATGTTCCCACTGCTGGGACACAGGTCTCCTCTCTATGAGAGGGAGTGAGCTGTAATCCACCACACGGGCCCAGTGCGGGTTGGTAGATGTCACATGTCTTCGAATTTTTAGTTCTAGGACATGCCCGTTTCCTCACGATGTTTTCTTTAACCGTTTTGAGGGCAGCAGTGATGAAATAAATGACACAAAGTAATGCGCCTGCCTGGGTTCGAACCCACGGCTTACTGCTCGTAAGTCGGGGCTGCCACCACTGGGCCACCGCTGCTCTCATAGGCAGTCAATCCCTGTAAATTAATGATATTTAGCTGGATCCGGTTAGACTGGAAACCGACCCCAAAATAGTTAAAGAAAAGGCTAGACAGATGATGACGACAGACAACTAATAGAAAGTGAATTTAATATGTCAGGGCATAGACCTGATACACCGTATTGTGGACATTTTATTTGGTTTGCGGTCGACGAACAGATTTTATTTTGTCAATATCGTGAGGTTATGTTGAGGGTTTTTTTGCTCACAAGAGGATCTAGAAAGTGAATTTTAATGTGTTTTATTTTACTTAGAAGGCGTAGACCACACGTTTGGCACGTGTATTTGTTTTGCGGTTACTCTTGTGCTATATGCAGCGGTATATAATGTTTGCCCGTTATGTACTTGTTTATTTAACTTGTAAGGCTGTATGTGGGCAAAATGCTAAAGGTGTAATAAGTCTATGATTTGAGCTCTTTTTTCGTTCGAAAGACGTTGGCAGAAGCGCCTTTGGTAAATATTTCTGAAATGTATTGAAAAAAAAACAAGAAACCCGCTTTGGTTCCAATTTTTCCTACACGTCACAAGATCACATAACATAACATCTCGCCTGTGATCCCAGAAGGCTTAGGCAGAGGTGTACATAACTGTAAGTACCTACACCCACATTTCGCCAATTATGTTTTAAGTCCTATGTAATAAGTGGCGAGCCTATTGCCATCAATCAGGCATAATTCCTTACTCTGTGGCTGCTTCTGAAAATGTTCTAATGGAAAATGCCAATAACACTTTGCCCAAACCGGGAATCGAACTCAGGATCCCATGCTCGGCAGTCGCGCTTGCGACCACTCGGCCAATGGGGCAGTCTTCAAAGTCGAACACTCCACAAGATACTTTGCATGTATTCTGCATCAAATCGGATTTAATTCCTAAGTTTCAATAGTCACTTGTCCAAACAAAACAGCATCGAAGCCAATCAGCTGCTTTGCGTCAAAACTTAATAAAATAAGACTTTTTGAAAATACCTGTTTCGGCCGGATCGGACAAATGTCAGCGGCCGAAACACTTACTAAGCCAAGTACAGAAACGGGTTAAATAGGGGATGACAGATTGTACCTATGAAAGTTTGTATATTTATGCAGACGGGGAATTCCATCGACGACACGGTTGGTTCTCAATAAATTTGTGGCATTCCAGATGAGTCAGGGATAATACGTAATCGTGTTATGACTTCTTAAAATCTAGAGTTTTGGGTTTCTACTATGCCACAAGAACAAACTTTCAAGTAGGTGTTTATGTCACAGCCAAACTGTTAATTAGTCAAAACTACTTTTCACCGGTTAACAATTACAAACATTTACTTAGAAACTCATTAGGTTAGGTTGTTAAATAATTTTTTGTGACCCTTTGAAAAACATCGTTTTGTAGTAATTCTAGGTAAATTATAAGTGAGGCGTTCTCAAACAAAATATTTCAATAAACGCCATTTAACTTAATAAGGGTTTTGCCTGACACCGGGAAAAAGTGGTTTTGCCCGATTAACAGTTTTGACTGTTACATTTGTTCGGAAACGCATCTCGACTTGAAGACCTTACATAACACTTTTTCATACAAAAGTCAACGATGTGAGTAATGTGTGGTTTACCTACAACGGTTGTTATATAACGGTTTCTATGTACACATGCTTGGGTTACTTCCAAGTTAATCGCACAAATAATAGGTGACTATGTCTCATGCCTGTACCGTGGGTAATTGATTACCACCAGCTATATTCCATTTAAATTACGAGAACAATTAACTTGACCTGTATAATTTCTGATTGGGCTTAGATCACTAGTATACTAGGCGAATACTTAATACTTAGGTAGCTCCTAGTACGTACTAGTATTGTGGTGTCTTCATAAAAGGTGTAAAACACCTCTTAACGAAGCCGAAGGGCACTGGTTCTCCCTGTCATTGCGTACATTTTTTTGTTCTACACCATACCGGGGAACCTTCTAGTTACGGAGATATTAGGGGTCAAAGTTCCAACTTTTTGAATAGTACACACATCAAAAGTGTCTAGGGATCAACATATATTTTTGCAATAACTTTTCTCCTGATTGATATTAATTAAAATTTTCTTTAAGGATTCATCAAATAAAGTGTTTTCGTTTGTCACAGTAACGATAAACCAAGTCACCTTTGCATTAATAAAGAAATTTGCCATTTTCTAATAAAGGGATTTTTGACATTTGAACCACTAACATTAAAGTTCGAAAAAAAGACTGAAATAACAGTTTTCTTTAAAATTTTATTGGGTAACTTAAACAATTAATAATCCATGTTTCTACCGCGAACACTAACAACACAAGAACATCGGTTTGGCATACTCAAAATGAGTTCATCCAAATCACGCTGTGGAATGGCCGCCCATGTTCGTTGCAACAACAAAAAAAGGTCTTCTTGCAGTCGCAAGTCGCAAGTGGAGGGTATCCAGTCGGATACCCTCCATATTCGGCAGAGCTCTTCTCTGTAGCATATCCCATGCATGCTCAATCGGGTTCAAGTCTGGCGACTGAGCAGGCCAGGGCAGGACATTGATGTTAGCTGCGGCGAGAGTCTGTCTTACAACTCTTGCGGTGTGCGGTCGTGCATTATCATGCATTAACTGAAATAAGGGACCGATTTGCACTTGTAGAGGAACGATGACGTCTGATACAATCGTCTCAGCATAAATTTGAGCGTTGAGGTTGCCTCTGATCCAAATCAA
The DNA here is from genome assembly GCA_949152445.1 of Cerastis rubricosa. Classification (NCBI taxonomy): domain Eukaryota; kingdom Metazoa; phylum Arthropoda; class Insecta; order Lepidoptera; family Noctuidae; genus Cerastis; species Cerastis rubricosa. Next base: position 13,089,114 of record OX424535.1, read on the forward strand.
CTCAGTTCTTCCGCCGATCCAAATACCCGCCCATACCATGATGGTTCCACCACTATAAGGATGGACTTCCTGGCAGGATTTTAATCGCTGTTGGCGTCCAGGGGTTCTCCAGTGTCGTATACGTCTTGTATCCGGTCTCATACCAAAACGAGACTCATCAGAAAAGCACACGAAACGCCATTGTTCTTCTGCCCAATTTCTGTGTTCAAGAGCCCATTGATATCGAATCCTACGATTGTGCATTGCTATAGGTGGTACCCGTAGCGGTCTTAGGGAATGAAGGTTCACTTCATGAAGTGAACCTTCATTCCCTAAGACCGCTAGCAAGCGGTTTCTGACTGTTTGGTCGCTAATTAAGTTCCCTGAAGAGTGATGAAGCCTCACGGCTAACATCATGGCGGTTATTGTTGGAGCTCTTCGAATTAAGATTTGAATGTATCGGTCTTGTCTCCGTGTGGTGCAGCGATACCGTCCTCCATGGCGCTCAGCCACGGTACCAGTGCTTCGGTAACGTGTCCAAAGTCGACTGATAACACTCTGACTTGTATTCAGAGCTAAAGCCACAGTACGTTGCCGGGAACCAGCTTCTATCATTCCCACGGCTCTGAGCATTTCTTCCCTGCTTAAATGACGTCGCCGCTCCATAATAACGTTGGTTTTAATCAGTAGTAGGGAAACAGTAGCACTAATAATGTCTTCAATGCGTTGTATGTTTTTATAGGGAAAATATTGACAGCTGATTTTCATCTTTTACTCGAATTGGATTCACAGTTCCTGATTCAAATTATGAAATGCACCAAAAAGGATCCATATAAATTTATAAAATCATAAATTTATTACAAAGCCACATCTCAATCTCAAGAAATCCGCATAAAAATGCTTGATCCCTAGACACTTTTGATGTGTGTATTTTTTAAAATATAAGTTTTTATTAGAAGATATTTATTTACTTTAAACACCTCCACGACCCCCGTACTATTCAATCCGTCCATCAGCACAATGTTTTGAGTGCGTTACATTGAGTTCTATCACAAAACATGATTTTACACCCCCCAAAAAAAATCGTTTCCCAGCAATGATTTTTGCGTAAAGTTACTTAGTTTCATGTACAGAATGCTTGGTTGACTGCTTCGTGATGAGGAGATTTACACCCCGTATTATATTAACTCGTACAACTCATCATCTGCCTAGCCCTTTCCCAAATATGTTGGGGTCGGCTGCCATTCTAAACGGATGACGCTTTATCCCACAATTTTACTTAATGTGAAAAAATTAAATGTTCATGGCCATTAATAAATTAGATGCAATTCCAAATTCAATTACATTAGTTTGAAGTCAGCATTGTTGGGCGCTCCACACACGGTTGCTGAGCAGTGCATGAACCGAGTAGGTCCAAGTAGTACACACGATATTGATCCGAAATGGTTGTATTATACTGGCTACATTTGCCTGCTGTGTTCGCTAGCTGGGTTTGGTTACTAACATGGCTATGATTTTTGTACCTAGCTTATGCTGTGGGATAGGAAAGCGAGGTCTGAAAATGGGCATTATTTGAATGTAGACTTACTGACAGATATTAACCAAATCTATGACAGATTTTCTTTGTTTTGTCACCAAATCTGTGAGAGATTTTCCTCTTAATCTGGATTGTTTTTGGACGTGTTTGATCCTAGGTTGTGTCGTTTTACGCAGGCTTTATTATACGAAATTTAATGTTAGCTTTTTATTAGTTCTTCTAATACTTATCTTTGTTTACATTTGGTCTCGAGCTCTTCTTTGAGTGGCACTAATCGATACACAAGACGATCGAAAGAGACCTTTTGTCGTAGTTTTTAGGGTTCCGTACCAAAAGGTTCAAACGGGACCCTATTAATGACACTTCGCGGTCCGTCTGTCACCAGGCTGTATCTCATGAACCGTGATAGTTAGCCAGTTGAAATTTCTACAGATTATGTATTTCTGTTGCTGCTATAACAACAAATACTAAAAACAGAAAAAAAGCTCACATATAAAAAAGTGATTTGTTTTGCTCGTTTTTATAAATAATGGTACGGAACCCTTCGCGCGCGAGTCCGACTCGCACTTGGCCGGTTTTTTATGTTTTATGTTCTAGCGGTATTAGTGTTAATTTATGGCAATTACAGATTATATACCCACATATAATTATGAATAACTACAATTTAATCTGTAATAAATCCACATAGTAAGTACCGACTAAACACGTGACCAGAATCTTATGTGATGTGAATCATATGTCACGTTTTTATGTAGCTTAAGTTAGAAACAGGTACTACTTACAAAATATGAAATATCCCTTAATTAGCAAGCAATCAAATCATGCGCAAGACGCAGTACTGACTGTGACGTCAGCATTCGATACTTTTAATCAATCTGCGCTGGCGCACGTGCCGCGTAATAAAAAGGTCGATGTCTATGTTTACCTAGGCATTAGGCACGCATTGCTTCACGCTTATTTTCTCAGTAGGTTCCTCTTAAATCCACGTGCGGTCTATGAGTAGTTCGACAAGAACGTAAATGTGCGTAAAAACTGACACATTGACATTTCTGTGTCCGACTTTAACTGGCGTAAACTAGCTTTGTTACAGAAGTTACTGTTCACAGCAGTTATTCTCATGTATGGGTAAGAATTGTATGAAACTGGTCTATAAGCTGTGGTAAAGTCAATATCAGGTCAGCGAGTACACACGGCGACCAATCAAGCTATCATCATCATCATCATTTCACCCGAAAGACGTCCACAGCTGGACATAGAACTCCTCCAAGTGTTGCCACATTGACCGGTCCCATTCGACTCGCATCCAGCGGATCCCCGCAACTTTCACCAGGTCATCGGTCCACCTAGTGGGAAGCCTATCAACACATCGTCTTCCGGTTCGCGGTCGCCATTCCAGAACTTTTCAGCCCCATCAAGGACGGATGGCACGGTGCGGATTTTAATCAAGCTATAGATAGCAGTTTATGCAGAACTCTCATTCTACGCGAAATCTTCAAAACGAAACCATGTTATATTGGAAATGTATAGGTTGATGTGTAGCCGTGCTTACCGACACGCTACGCCTCTAGTGAGGCTGATTGCCAACCTCCAGGGTGCCTAAGGCATCTGTACTCATCAAGGCTCTGTTATTTATATTTTGAAAAAACAGTAATGAATGAAGGTCTGCTGTACCAATCATTCATAACTTGCGATAAGAGCACAAGCAAGATAAGATGTTCAGAATCTGACTACCAACCACTCACTTTGTCGAGACAAAAACCTACAAGACATAAAGCTGCAGCCGTGCACCTTAAGTCCTGCTTTCTCATTATCCACAATTGAAACAAGCTTTACAAAATCACTGAGCAGAATAGTCAGTAAAAAAACATTGCGTACTTTTTCTTCTAGAATAGGAAGACTCTTATAATTCCGGTCTAGAAAAGGATTAGATTTGTCGCCAGCTTGTTAAGGAGCATGTGCAGTCATTGCATAACAAGGCATTTGATGCCTGTTTTTGCTAAGACTAAGTAACATCTAAATTAATCCCTAAATCAAAGATTTTGATCTGTGTGAGTATTCATTAATGGACAACAGTGATAGGTGAAAGATAGGTAGTTAGTCGGTTCCTCCACAACCCGGTTGCTGAATTAAACGATACCTCTTGTTTACTAGTCCTTGACAACACGTATGTTTTTATGAAGTGAAACTTCTTATGCGACTTCCAACAAGGTTGCGTTAAACGTTTAACGCTACCATGGGGGGTATGAAAGCACTCATTTCCACATTACGAAGTTTCACTTCTTCCGCGTGGGGGGACTGCACGCACTATTTTTTATTATAGCTAGCCCATATTGTTCCACTACTGGGCAAAGGCCTCCCTTCATTCCTTCCAACCGACACGATTCTGTGCTACTTCTCGTCAATTCTCAAGGAAGACATCCAGTTCGTGCCGCCATCTCCTTCGTGGTCTGCCGCGACTAGCGTGTCACTATTACAGGGCAGAACTTTACGGGCCCACAACTCGTTCGGCATGCGACAGACATGTCCGGCCCAGTCCGATTTAATCTAATACCAATGAGGGCCAGGACTAACTACTCATTTTCAAATTATGGTTACAGAATTCCCCGAAAAACCAACCAGCTACAAACACAATAATTCCAAGATTAATAATTTGACGGCACGGCTGGCGCAGTGGCTGAGCGATCGACTGCTGCGCTGCGTGTCAGGGTTTCGATCCTCGCACGGAACAAATATTTGTATGACCTACAGATAGTTGTTCCGGGTCTGGCTGTTTGTGTATGGGAGTTTAAATGTTTGTAAACGCACCCACGATTCAGGTAAAATTCCTAGTGTGGGGAAACCTTTTAAAGTAAAAAAATAAATATTCCTATTATTCATGTTTGTCTCTTTGGCGTTTTAATCAAATATTTATTAATGTGGCACAGGATGTAGAATCGAACGCCGGATATTAATAGTCGAATAGCAATCACGCAGCCAGTGATCTGTCTATATGTCATGAGAGGAAACTTCCAGCGAATACCGTGGTTATTTACATACAGATGTCGTTACCTATGTATTGATGGCGGATTATTATGAATACTGGAATTATTTTAAAAGCATTTGGTCGGTGAGCAAGGCTTAGACCGAAAGGTGGTCATGGTTTCGCCAAATAAACCAGGGCTATCCTAAAGCTCGTGGGGTCAATGATATCGTCAAAGTCGCGGGAAATGCCTGGATAAGTTACGCATAGTACCAGGAAGTGTGGTAGATAAAAGAGGAGGCCTATACCCAGCAGTGGGTGATTCCGAGCTGATATGATCATGATGATGGTCGGTAGAAGATAGATTCAGAAATAGTAGTTCCTGAGTTTAAGTTTCTACGAAATGGTGAGGAGAGTGGCTTACCTACGTGCACAAAGTCCTCATCGAATGTGTAATCAAGACAACTATGATGGAAAAATTCAAAGATATGTATTCAGGGTTGATTTCCATCGAACATATTGTAATAAACACATAAGAAAACATGAACGGCTACGTATTGTACCGGAACGGTTAAATTCCGACTCTTTTTTTACTGCTTTGATCTTGTAGTGGCAGTCTGGATTTGTGCCCGGGTATTACATGGGACTTAAACATAACTTGCAAAATTTGGGTATACTATTGCTTTATTCCACTATGTTCTCCTGGGTGATATCACCCAATGAAGGTTAGGTAGGTACACCTCTGGCCCTCTGCCTAACCCTTCGGGGATTACAGGTGCGATGCTATGTTATATTTAAAATATAAATGCGAAAGTAAATTATTATATCTGTTAGGCCTTTTCAGATTTTGAATGTTGTTATCCCAGTAGAAAGATAATTTCCGAACTACACGGGCATAGCTGCAGGCAAAAGCTAACATAAGTTAACAATACAGGTACACAGTATACAAGTGGTCATGGCTCATTATAAAGTTCCTGGTCCCTTGATACGTGACCCTTAAGGGTACAATATACAAGGAAGTCATTAAGCAGGTTTCCCATAAACTTTGATAACATTTTATGTTCTCCCATGACTTCCATCTTAGATAAGGAAAGAGAGAATTGCTTTATAAGTTCCTGGACTTATAGAATTTCCCAGAAGAGTTTCCTACCACAAATGAGTATGTAATCATGGCTATTTTGATTTCAGGATTAGTCAATGATACTGAGAGATGAGTGCACAGAATCCTAACTGTAATGAATGATTTCCGTCAGTTTGTTCCAGTTTTACAAACAATGACTAACTAACTACACACACATGGTTGTACGATTGATTCTAATTGTCTTGCAAACATAACTACCTACATGTCTGTGTTTCAAATTCTTAAGATTCCTCCCACTCGCTTTCTTGAGGCAATCTCCTTACCGTGAAAAGGCATCATAAACGCTGAAGCATAATCGTAGCATTTGGCAAATTTCCCTGTGTTACGTAACATGTATTCGAGCTACGGACTCCGTGCCTTAATATTTTAAGCTCCTGTACAATGAGAACGCATTATGTACTGTATTGTACCTCCGTGTATTCTTTTGTTTTCTAGAGAAAATATACGTTTGTTGAAACGTTAGGTACAGTCGAGACATAGAGCTTTGTCCCGCTACTGAATTCTCATTGTCCGCGCTTCTCATACGGCTAATGTTTATAAAACATTACTCGCGATACGGTCCGTATAGGAAACAATATCGATAAGCAATTTCTTCATTTCCTAGTAGCGCCATTTGTTATTGCATTTGCCCTTGATTTGAGTTGCTGTAACCCGATAGTGTGCTGTTATACCTAGTTTGCATAGGCGATCAGAAACAAAAGACAATGAGGACGAAATATGGCTTGTGAAGGCATACTTTTGTATGTAGAAATAGAACAAAGCGTCTCTAGTTTTTCTGCAGCAGTAAAACTTCTGTATACAACTTACGCTATTCCCCAGAGAACTAAATGACGAGTATCATTACAAAATTCATAAAGTTATGTTTAAATTACTCGCATATTTTTTATCTTACTAATTTAGTCTGTGTATTCAGCCAGCAGTAAAATAACAAAATGAGGATCCCGCGCCCAGGGGCCATACTTTTGTCTGAAACAGACATGAATTTCAGTTTTTATACGGATCGGCCGTGTTTTCAGACTCGTTAAACAAACTGATGAAAAATCAATAGACATTTACTTTGCTCCATTTAAATAGCCGTATAGGTTTTATACAAAAAGAGCGCCTTTGCAGTAAAAGTTTCAAATGATTTTTTTGTCAGAGATGCATCATCGTAATTTCTTCATTGCGCTTCGCCATTCGCGTTCGTCTCCCGGTCATGTGCCCGACTGAGCAATGTTACAAAGTACATGATATTGAGTTAATTATAATATTGCGTCACTAGCCACAAGTGCACTAAGTTTATGTTCGCGTATTACGGTCCATTTGCTCAAACAAATTACTGTGAACTACTTTCCAATCTTATATTATTATATATTTCCTTTCCTAATCCATCATACTTATAATATGTTTAAAAGTTTTAGCAAAGTAAGAATGGTACCTAGTTGGTAAATAAAAATATGGCGCATTAGGTCTTAGAAAAAAAAAACGATTTCAAAAAAGTGGAAAGTGACTTTACTTTGGAAAGTCGCGGACTTGTTTGTTTCATTGGTTTTTTGCCAGCGACTTCCAAATTAAAGTGATTTTCCATGTTTTAGAGATTTTTTTCAAACACAAATTCTCGTCATGTGTTTATTTTAAATTGTAACTAGAAGATACTAAGAGATCATCAACATGGACGAAGAAGAAAAAACACGAATTATAGAAAAAAAAATACTCAAAAGCTACCCAAGCACAGTTAATTACATTTATATGGGACACCCGCGCGGGCTTACTAAACCTAATGAAAAAAGAATCACCTAAGTCGGACCAGTAATCAAGGAGTAATCCGTGAATATACATGAAAAAAAAAAAACAAAACTGGTCAAATACATAACCTCTTCCTTTTTAGGAAGTCGGCTAAAATTGTTAACTGGCGTCCTCTCTATCACTCATACCTTTGCCAGTCTCTTCCTAGTCCTCGATGTGGTCACATTAACAGCTGGGTACAACACGCTTCTAATTCCAGAGGGGTTAAGCAGAGGTCTAGCTATAGAGTCCACATTCACTAGTTATGTATGTACGTCCCACACATACAGACAGACCTAGCACTACAATGCGTCTAAGGGTTATTGTTGGTAATTGGCCCGGCCTTAGGTCTCAGTCAATCATGTGCAAATGGCACCCAGAGGCGGAACTTGAGCTATTGAGTGATTCAGTTGTAGTCAGACCCGACCAGGTGCGATCCAATTTGTGGCTAAGCGATCCCTCTGACGGGTGACGGTTGTTGGAACAACGTAATGGGAAGCCACTGTTTACACGCCGTTCTTGGCATTGAAGAATCGGTTCAATACTACGGCTTTAAACGATTACATAACATCACAGCAGTTCTGCTTCTTCAGGCTTGTTCATCGAGCCTGTATGAAGGGTTAGGCAGAGGTGTACCTAATAGGATACCCACATTTCGTCAGTTATGCTTAAACACATGTAATAGGGGGCGAGCCCATTGCCTTAAACCGGGCTACTGTGAAATTCCCAATGGAAAAACCCAATAAAAAATTGGTAGATTTGACGCGGGACCCGAATCCAGGACGTCATACTTAGCAGGCTTGCAATCACTAGACCAACCTGCCTACCGTGCAAAAACTTCTCGTAAATAGAGTTATTCGTATACACTGCAGCAACTGTTCTTCATAAGTATGTATGAATGTACTTGTAAATATGTCAATGAACTTGAAAGCTAAGAGATAAGTTTCAAAAAGTGTCGGAAAGAAAGTCCAAACCTTTTTTGCAATTTTTCTTTCACTTGTTCAAGTAATCTTACTGCTGGAAGCTTTGCAAGTTCACACGTCTTCAAGTTCGGGTTATATTTTAACTTGAGTACGAAGGAGTTTCTATTCAGTTTCAAGTGGCTATTACCCAATAAATTCTTGGAGTACAAGTTTCAGTGGGTAGTTTGAGTGCTGCTTTGCATTCGTGTCGTCTAGCAAGTAGAATTAGTTCAAAGTAATTATTTAAATCAACTGACTCAATGACAGTGTCTTTATAGCCTAAGATAGAGTATCAGCTTGCTTTTATTTAATGAAGGGGAATGTGGTGTGAAGTCTAGATAGAAAAACCCTAAGTTTAACACTTTTATTCAACTAACGATTGATCCCAAGACCCTCACGCTCAGCAATCCTACTTACGGCCACTAGACGAACGAAATAGTACTAGTAGTAAAAGTTATTCACATCGTGATAAAACTCATACACGCGTGGTCTTTAATTTGTGAACCGAGATTTGCTCACCCTAACCGGTTGTATCTTCTTTCAATGATATCGTTTCCGTGCAGCATACCTCAGAATACAGAACTAAACAGAAGGCGCACGCAATCATAACGTTGTGCCACACACTGTATCCAAAAACAAAACAAAATTCAATAGACCTCAGAAGTGAAAACATTGATAAGTGACGTTCTATAGCGATATAAAGATGGAAAAGTAGAAAACTGGATGACATACGCTACCGAAAAATTGATGACATAAGCTATCGAAAAGCTTTTGTCAACCATGTTGTTGAAACTGGTTGTATAAATAAACGCAGCTGGTTTTTCCAGCAGCATAATGCAGCGTAGGTAAAAATAGTTTTGTGGAGAAGTTTAGTTTAGAAGAAATTAATTAGTATTGTATTACACAGTTACTGGGTTGCGTAGGTCAGATAGGCAGTTGTTGCTCCATGTAACATGCTTATATTGAGCTGCATTCGGTTAGACCTGACCTCGACATACTTAGGAGATTATAATGTTAGGGAAAAATTCTCCTCCTTAGAGAAAAACAGCTGTACTTTAAACTCTTGGCATTTCTCTCGCTTCAGTACTGTGAACATTCGGGGCTTGGCTTCTGGTATCTTCTATACTCTGTACGGTAAACAAGAATACAGTCATTCTCATGCATTGTCCGGTCATTATGCGAAGCGCACGCCGCCATTGTTCAGCCAATAGCTTTTGATGAACATTGTTACTTTGTTGATTTTATTAATGGCGGCGCACTGATTGTACTGGCTAGTCTGTATTCTTTGTACTTTAATTTGGGCTGAAAACTATTGTAGTTGTTTTGACATCTTTTTTATGTGGATTCATTCCGTTTTTTTTCAGCTCGGGGCTTAATAATTACAGCCACGCGGGACGATGTTTAAGGTTAAGCCGTGCTTGCCGAGGTTGGTCCGTGGATGGTGACCATAATTATATACCGAGTTTCCACCGTGCCTCGGATAGCACGTTAAGCCGTTGGTCCCGGCTGTCATTTGTAGATGGCGGTAGTTACGAGTAGTCAGAAGCCAAAAAGTCTGACATCCAGTCTTACCACAGGGATCGTATTACCCAGTTACTGGGTTGTGGAGGTAGGATAGGCAGTCGATCCATGTAAACTACTGGTACTCAGCTGCATCCGGTTAGACTGGAAGCCGACCCCAAGATGGTTTGAGAAAAGGCTAGGATGATGACGATTCAGTTTAACGTTCAGATTGTTGAATGGATTTTTTGGTAATGTAGGATGCAGATAGCAAGTCTTCCTGTCTCATCTTCATTCCATTGTCTCTTGGGGTAGGCGTAACACGTTGTTTTCTTACTTTCACCTCTATCTACCGTTACGCTATCAAGTTTTTAAACTGACATGGTCACTAACACTATCAATAACACTTGTAACGGGATATTTACCGTGTTTATTATTCCCTCAGGTCATCACGACAGAACGCCACTATATACCCAGACTGGTAAGAGAAGCTATTGAAATTACTAAATATAAGAACTTCAACCGGGAGGATGGGTTTCAACTGTCAAGAGCCTGGAATCTAGTGGTTCAACTGTGTAAAAACCGAAAAAGTGCCGTAAAAAGTTCACGAGTGGACACAGTGAGTTTCGTGTGTCGGGAACAGAATCGAGTTGTGAGTGACAGTGGTAGTGATACGGAGCGCAAAAAACGAACAAGAAAGAGGGTAGACCGATTTGTCTGCTCATAAAGACCCACCCGCAATAACTTCAGTTTATTCGTGATCATGGCGTTTGCAAATGCGCCGAAATATCGGGAACTTTTTTTTATTTTTTTGGGGTGGGAAATCATCAAATGACTTCTTCCACTCTGGGCGGAGCGGAAGGGAGTGTCAGACTTGACTGACTAAAACCCATCCATGTTTCTTCTTAGCATTTTGCGTTCCAGGGCCACGGTATCTCTTTCGAACAACCCGCAGCCCTAATATCGGGAACTTAAAACAAATAGTAAACATGGTAAATATCCCGTTACAAGTGTTTTTGATAGTTACGCTATCATTTACTCCTTTTCTTTCATATATTCTTTCCTCAGACAATCCATCCATCGTTTCCTTGGTCTTCCTCTCCATCGCATAGCAAGTCTTCCGGTAAAGCCTTTAAACTACTTTAGATGATTAGAAGCCATGCACATGTTAGAAGTTGGTTCTCATCAATAGTGCAGCGGGTATAAGGTCAGTCACCGTCACGTAATCTTACGTACCAGTCTTACCAACTATTGGATTTTTCGCTTTTTATTTTGATTTACTGACACCGTCTGTTACTATATTTTTTTTGTATCATCTTTCTTTCTATAATCCATAAGTAGAGAAAATATTTTATTTATTGTCAAAATTATATTGTACAAGATACAAATGAAATGATACTGGCAATTATATCTGTTTAAAAAATTCGAGGGTTATGGCGCTGATAGTCGAAATACAGGCTCTGCCTAGTTCGACTACAGATGACTACTCCACTTATACTGACCTAAATTAGCTTGTTAAAATATCTTGTAACTTATGTCTAAGTTTCATTAAATAAAGAAATGATTATTATTATTATTATTATTATACAAGCTGTTGTTTTGCATCCTCGTCAAATTCAAGGAGGTAACTAAGCTAATGATTCTCGACCCGAATCAGTAATAAAATGGGTAGGCCATTTTTATTTTTATTTACGGAAATCGGTAAGTGTGAACCACCCGTGTTTTAATCGCGGCCCGTCCGATCCTCGCCTTATAACCGCGCTTTCACACATCATACAAACAATGTTAAACGTTTATTCCATGATTTCTTATTCTTCCCTAAACCACGTTATAGGGGTTAATTTGAAATACTGACAAACTTAAACATCCAAAAAAAAAACAGTGTTTTTTCATAATTAACAAGGTACCGTAATTTTAATTGATTATTTATGTCATTTGTGACAACCCCCTGAATATTGACGAGGATGCAAAACAACACCTTGTATAGAGCCTATTCTGATAGGCAGTCTAATAGGCAGGGTTGAAGAGGTTTGCCTCTACAACCCAGATACTGGGTTATTCGATACCCTTTGGCGAGACTGACTTGGTAAGATTCACTGTGTTTTGCTTTATTGATTTCAAATTCAACCAATTTATTTCAGAAATAATTAACGATTCATATTCTCAGACATCACCCAAATAACATCGTCGGTACATTTCTATGCGGCATTTGTTTCTTGGAATCGACTTTTGTTTTATTGTTGGCATCGGCGAAACGACACTGTGATACAACAAACGTATAACGCTCAATAGAAAATCGATTTAATGATGTATTTTATTTGAAGGATTTTGTATTATTGTATATTTATGACCCACCTAGGCTTCGTAAGGATCCAATTTTCTAATGAAGAAAAAAAATCTTTTTTTTTTCCTTATACCTTCCTTTTTCCATCATAGCAAAAAAAAACAACATAAGGCGTTCTAAACTGGTGATCCTTCACACATGCGATAAATGGTTTATGTTAATATATTAAGATCGATTTTTTCAAATAGACTGGGTATCTTTTATTATTAAAAACATTGTAACAAAGTTTTTTTTATCAAAAACATACTAACACAAAACACACACACCGCGGGTTTAATATCGGTATGCCAGACACGGTAACTCGGTGCCACAACATTATTGATTAACTAGCCGCGCCCCGCGGTTTCACCAGCGGAGACTGGGATAACGGGTAGCCTTTGTGTTAATTCAGGGTATAAGCTATCTACATGCCAAATTTCATCCAAATCCAATCAGCCATTGAAGCGTGAAGGAGGGACAAACATACAAACACACACACACACACACACTCGCTCACAAACTTTCGCCTTTATAATATTAGTGTGATACATAACTAGGTTTAACACTAGTAGAATAGTATAGTAAATTCCCATTTGATGGTAAAAACCATTCCCTCTAGTACATAGCACTTACGTACCATATATGTAGAAATCTGGCAAAATTGCGTGAACTTGGTGTATGTATCGTCACATCTCCTCAGTCTACCCCATTGAAAATTAAAAGCACGATGTTAAGTTAAGATCGAAATACATAAAGCAGAACGCACAAATTCTGAAGCTGTATCGTTGAATTTTATTGAGAGAGAAGTGGGTTATTCGATGCGAACGGATAAATAACGGATACCAAGGTCATCGGTTTGATCTTTACCGCCGGCTAAGGTTGGCTGACAAGTACCCATTCAATGAATTGACGAGGTTGATCTTCAATGAACTGGGCACAAGAAGACTAAAACATAAATTCACGCTTGGATTCACGAAGGGGTAGGCAGATGTATAATTTTGTCAGTTATTTTGGGGGCCTTAATTTAGCTCAATTGCAGTTAAGCAGTTATAAAGCGTCACTGTGGGCTGATTCTGAGGTTTCGCTATTAATAATTAATATTTAGTAACACTTTGTTCGAACTGGGCATCTAACTTGGAACCCTACACTTAGAAGTCGCACTAGTTTCCACGAGATTAACAAGGCAGTCAAAAAAAAGGAAATGGAGAAACATCACAAATATTAAAATATCGAAGTCGCCAATTCCTAGTCTTTATGAATTCGCTATCAAGTATAGTATCGGTCGCTCGATCGTTTGACGGTCTAATCGAGACAGCAGCTACGCCGGAAGCTGTCCGACGTCAGACGGACTTCAGACTCTCCGTCCGATAAACGACTAACGATGGATTTCACTTTAAAGCAACCAACAGTTTAGAATATTATATACTAGCGGGATAAAAAGTATAATTTAGTCCCAACCTAGGTCATGTTCCAAATGTGTCAAATTATTCGTAAGTCGTTAAAAGGTAACAGGCCGATTAACTGTCGCATTTATAAGTTTAATATTTAAGTATGGACTAATCGATTGCTAGAAAGCTTAAATATGTTATTACCTTTCACTAAATTATAGCACATGTCAATTTAAATCAGTCTTGTTAAGAATATCATGTCATTGCACTTGCGACCAAAAAAATCGGTTCACTTTTTATCCATAACGCAGCGAGTATTAAAATATATTGCTGGCATAAATACGGTGACATAGATATTGAAATGATTGCTAACTAATTGCATGAATGATTAATGCTGATCACGTGGCGTCAATACAGATCATATTTTATGCACGGGAATGTTTTGAATTTTTAATCCAGTTTTTATGCGTCGCACTAAAATTGTGTGATAAACACTGACAGAATTTTTTTTTTAACCTATGTTAGATAAATGTTAAATTTATAAATAAATTTATCTATTTTTAGTTCAGAAACGTAAACAATTATGAAGATAAGCTTATTTATTAACAGTGTATGAAACGGCCTCATCTTGCATGCGTTAAAAGTCTTTATAACAAAAGAAAATGTATAAAACACTCCTCAAACAAATATTGCCTACTAGTCTCAGCAGATGGATTTAAATTCTATTTGCCAGAAGCTCGTTAACGGATTTAATTGCGAAGTTTCACTAGCATAGTTAACAAGCTTTTCTCCTTTATAGGAATTTGCAAGGGCGATGGCGGCCTAATTACTGGTCCAAATTAGGCCCTTTGTGAGTTTGGTTCTAGCAACATTAAATTTTAAGTTCCCGTTGTATTCACTTGTTTATAAATTAAAATATTTTGCCTGCAATAATTTTGTAGGATGACGCAATATTCAGTATATCTTTTTTACTCGGACCAACATGTATTGATATTTACACTAAAATACATATTTTTATACAAAGTTCAACCCACCTAGGGTTGAACGACACTGGTCAAGTCTGATATTCGTCAAATCGGCAATTCGTCAAATATTCTATTTGGTCAAAGCTGTGTAGTGAGGCTGATGGGTCTTTATTTTTGAACTGATGTGTTTTTTACGTTGTTTAAATTACGTAGGTGACCGGCGAATGGTGCTATTTTGCGGTGGTGTTTTTCTATCGTTTTATAAATTAATTGATTTATTGTAGGTAAATGCAGTTGGTAGCAGTTGTTATACCTATAAAATTTTCCTTCGCGGGGGACTGTTTTTTTGTGGTCAAGTATTAAACTGACAAAGCCTTCACTGCACTATTTCCATGTAGGTATTGGTTCATGTTTTTATTTAGTTATGGTATGTATTCATTGCCATATCGTTCTATGTGATCTGTATGTGCATTTATTTCAGTAATGCAATGATAGCGATCTAGTGAATAATGCTCTATGAATAGTTACTGAAAAAGAGAAGGTGACTTATGTCCATATTTATACAATGTCATATTGCATAAATACATAAATTCATGGCTTTTCCATGGCAGAAACTACAGACGTCAATTCAGCTATGTAATAATTAACATAACATTACGCCTCGCGCCTGTCATCCCCTAGGGGTTAGTTAGAGATGTACCCAATTAAAGTGCACCTACATTTTACCCGTTTTGTATAAGTCCCATGTAACAGGTTGCGAGCCTATTGCATCAATCGGGCACAAATCCAGACTCCATGGTTGTTACTGAAAAAAATCCTGAGGGAAAAACCCAATAACAGTTTGCTCGACCCGGGAATCAAAACCAAGACCTCATGTTCAGCAGTCACGCTTATTATATTCTACTAGCTGTCCGGCGCAACTTTGTTTGCGTCACATTTTCCCCGTTTTCGCAACATTTTTTATTGCTGCTCCACTCCTAATGGTCATAGCGTGATGATAGAAAGCCTATAGCCTTCCTCGATAAATGGGCTATCTAACACTGAAAGAATTTTTCAAATCGGACTAGTAGTTTCGGAGCCTATTCAATGCAAACAAACAATGAAATCTTTCCTCTTTATACTATTAGTTTATAAAAAGAAAACTTATCCATGAATATTCAACGAGTCATTTTAAAACAATCAAAGAAGGCAGATTTTTTTTTTAAGTGACAGCTCATTGGCTGTAAACGGTATTAAAAACAGATGTGAGTGAGTCAGTTACAAAAATGTAGTTGCTATGAAAATATTAGCTCCGTTTAGAGTAACGGATTGCTAAACCAAACACCGAAGGTCAGGCAGGCGGGGCCGGCGCAACAACCTATGGAAATTACCTACTTCCTATATTAGGTGTGATACTAGTAGCTACGATTTTGATAATGCATGTAATCCTTCAATAATCGGTATATTTAAGTTATAATAATGACGATTAACTGAAAAGTTTTCCGATATCGTTTCATTTTCCCGATGTCAAATTTTAAAGTCGAATATTAGAGACTTCATCCGCAAAAGTTGTAACATTTGTACAGCCTATGTTACTCGGTAAAGATGTAGCTTTATAAAAGTTAAAGAATTTAAAAAATCGGTCGAGTAGTTTTTGATTTAAATCGTAACAAACAAACAATCAAATTCCTCTTTATAATATTAGTTTAGTTTACATTAAACATTTAGTTTTTTATGCAGTTTAGCCATTTTTATTTTGTTTGGTATAATCAAAATATTTGTGAACTAACTAATCAAGCTTAACAATTTACATAGCTGCATCTAAATAGTCAGTGACAATATTTCAGGATCATAAATTAGCAACGTCCTTCAGTACACTTTCAAAAGGAATGCTGAGCCCTGTTACTAAATGTATTGTTATGGTTACTTAGACCCTTTCTATTATGATGCCCGAGTAAATGTAATGTGTAGAATATGTTAAGACAGCTGTACCAATGTACCTAATGTATTCGAGCGATATTATATACTCATGTCAAGATCTGCAACGACAGTATTAAAGTTGTGCGATAAACGGTTCTTAACATGGAATTGGTGTTAATCTGTAAATCATTGTCTTCTTGATCATCATCATCAGTAGGATCAGCACGGGTAGCATGAGTGCCGTAGAAACGGGCTATGTCGATGGAAGAATCGACAAACTGACACATTGTCATTGTCTATTTGTCATTATGTTGATTCTTCCGTAGACAAAACTCGTTTCTACAGTGATCATGCTACGCTTGCTGGAGAACCTCTTCAATAAGGTCAGTCTATGAATGTCCTTATAAGGCGTCCCGGGGTTGTGTATCTAACAATTCCTTCATTTGTCACCACAACATGACACCAAGCCCCTATTTTCAAGAAGGGGTTAGACAGAGGTGTTATTACTTACACAGTCTCTTACGGGATATCTTTCGTATTTATTATTTAGAGCAGCGGTGCCCCAGTGGTGGCAGCCCCGACTTACGAGAAATAAGTCGCAGGTTCGAACCTAGGCAGGTACATTAATTTGTGTAATTTATTTCATCACCGCTGTTTTCAAAACGGTGAAGGAAAACATCGTGATGTCCTAGAACTAAGAATTCGAAGACATGTGACTTCTACCAACATGCACTGAGCCTCGTGGTAGATTAAAGTCCACGCTCTCTCATTGAGAGGAGGCCTGTGTCCCAGCAGTGGGAACATTATAGGATGATGATGATGATGATTATTATTTATTGTGAGCTCCCGATATTTCGACGCTGTTGCAAGCGCCATGTTCGCGGGATGACAGGTGAGATGTTTTTTATTGCAATCCGTCACAATTAAAACCAACTCATACCCGATACTGTGGGCTCCATATTTATGTCATCCGACAATGAGATAACAGCTCCATATAATTACTCATTCAACACTGTGTTCAACGGTCCGCTGAGCAAAATGATCGGCAGCTGACTAACTGCTACGTTTACCTGTTAAAATAACCTCAATGCTTTTGTGATAGACTTCTATGATCGGACATAATACTGTGGTGTGTTAATTGTGAAAAAAAAACCGGCCAAGTGCGAGTCGAACTCGCGCACGAAGGGTTCCGTACCATTATTTATAAAAACGAGCAAAAAAAATCACTTTTTTGAATGGGAGCCTCCTTTAAATATTTATTTTAATCATTTAATTATTTTTAGTATTTGTTGTTATAGCATCAACAGAAATACATATTCTGTAGAAATTTCAACTAGCAGTCTATCACCGTTCATGAGATACAGCCTGGTGACAGACGGACGGACAGCGAAATCTCAGTCAGTCTCACTTAAGCTTAACTGGCGAAATGTGGGTGTAGGCTTTTAGGTGCAGCTCTGCCTAGCCCTTTAGGGATTACAGGCGTGAGTAACATAACAATGTTACTATAGCTTGTGTTTTATGGATACAGGATTTTCCTGTATGGTAAGCTAGAAAGATTCTTTTCAGAGTACCTGGTAATGCCAATACCTACTGTCATGATTTGCACATTACTAAGTAAAATAATTTTAGATGTGTATAGGTCTTTCTGGATATTCAATTTATTTTCTTTTTTCATCAATGAAAAAGGAAGGGGTGCTAGTCAAAACGTTATTCAAAAAAGCTGTTACTACGTCAAAATAGATTAAATATTTGTATATGTATCTATGTACCCTCCTTTCCTTCTACACTACTAAACTGCACCACTAAGTACGTTTTTTATGGAAATACTAGCTACCTACATCAAAAACAGATAACAATTTTTAATTGAAGTTTGCATTCAAATTTGACAGTCTCATCTCTTGTTGCATTTATATCAGAACTTAATTCAATATAACCTTGTTAGTAGTGTTGTTATTCTTTATTTCAATTAACGAGAAGTTTCAAACTAGCATATTGGTAAATATAAAACGAAAAATATTATAACTGTTCGTATTTATAAACACACAGATAGTTATTGAAACATAATGCACTTCATTACCAAACAAATCGTATCCTTGACAAAAACTTGACATTGAACGGACCGAATGAAATGAACGAAACGCACATGCCAGAGTTTACGTCAAAATTACGATCAGTCATCAAAGATGGCGGGGGTAAAAATACCTACGTTTTAGACCGTTAAACTATAATTAAATTTTCCAATGCTGAAACCTGATGGGTCGCTGGCTCACTCTGCAAATGAGAAAGCAAATTTATTTGTATCTCTCTTTGCAAGCACTTCACGTCTGGCCGGCTCCAAGCAACCATTAACCGTATCCCGTTGTGACTCTTCGATGTCGGAGATCGCAGTTCATATTAAAGAGGTCCGAAGAGTATTATGCAGTCTAGACGTGAACAAGGCCAGCGGGAGTGTTGAGGCACTGTGCGCCTGAACTGTCTTCTGTGTTGACACGCCTGTTCCTGTGCCTCTCTCTTGAAAAAAGAACGATGCCAAAATCTTGGAAGCTTTCAAATGTACAACCTGTGCCCAAAAAGGGCGACCGTGCAGACCCTGCTCATTACCGTCCGATCGCCATTACCTCTATTCTGCATGCAAGGTTATCGAAAGGATGCTGAACAGTAAGTTACTGACCTTGAAGACAATGATCTCCTCAGTGACCGTCAATACAGCTTGCGCCGGGGACGGTCAACTTGCGATCTTCTTGTGTATGTTACGCACTGCTGGGGTGAAGCCATCGAGAAACACGGCGAAGCACTTGCTGTATCGCTTGATATCTCAAAGGCCTTTGACAGGGTCTGGCACGCAAGTCTACTAAGCAAGCTTCCTGCATAAGGCATTCCAGCAGATTTTTTTAGCTGGATATCAGAGTTGTTATGTGAACGGTCGATCCGAGTAGTCGTTGACGGCTGCTCCTCTGACCTCATGGCTATTGATGCCGGAGTTCCTCAGGGGCCTGTTCACTCTGCAACTCTTTTCCTGCTGCACATCAATGACTTACTTCAGCCTGGTCTTGTTGGGTACGCAGATGATAGTACGGTTTCAGAGAGATACTTGTCCAGCGCAACAACCAGCAGGGATTAAGTTCGTTCTTTGAGAGAGGCTATGGTATAGTGGACAAAGCCTTGTATCCCAGTGGGGTGATGTTCTTGTGACTGATCGACTTGAGCTCCTAGGCATGAAGTTGACGTCCAGTCTCAACTTCTGCGCCACCATTGAGTACAAAGCCCAAACTGCAGCCAAAAAGCTGGGCATGCTAAATAGAGTGAAGCAATACTTCAGGCCTGGACAGCTTTTAATACTATATAAAGCACAAGTACGATCCTGCATGTATTGCAGCCACCTTTGGGATGGTTCAGCTAAATACCAGCTTGCCGCGCTTGACTCGGTGGAACGCAGAGAAAAGAGGCTGACTGACGACGTAAAATTGGTGGATGCCAAGCTTCACAGCTTGGCTCATCGCCACAAGGTTGCCTGCTTGTCGGTCTTCCCCAGGTTGTACTTTGGTGAGTGTGCCTAAGAATTCCACGACCTTATCCCACTGGCCCCCTTCTACCATTGGACATCTAGACGCACTGCAAGTTACCATCCCTACCTTATTGCTATTCCACCAATTCGCACTAAGCGTTTTCAAACGTTTTTCATAATGCGTACAGCAAAGGCGTGGAACTCGCTGCCTGCGTGTGTGTTTCCGAACGCTTACAACCCTAATCTCTTCAAAGTAAGAGCGAACAGGCTTCTTCTGGGTAAGCTCGTACCATCGTCGACTTTGTCTCTGTCATCTCTGACCTAGACTAGAGTCAAGAGCAAACGTATCCCAAAAAAAATTGCCAACGTTATACGAAAGTAAACAATGAACCGCAAATTATTAGTAATTCGTCCGTCAATACTCAATAGGTATTATGAAGAGCTTATCCTAGTGAAGCGATATTAATTACAATATTGAAGTATCTCATTAAGGTTTTTTAATGCAGGAGTAATTAACTGGCAAAAGTGGCTTTTATAATGTGGATTTATGGTATGGTCTATCGAAAACTTTTTATGTGTATCGTTACGTTATTATGTATTGTTAATTTATCGTAATTAACCACGAATATTAAAATAATGAAATGATTTTCATGCTCATCAATTATTATAATTGACCTACATTCCTCTTTTCATCTAAAGCTTAGTTATACAAAATGTATCAAAAGCATATAGTAGTAAGAGATCGCTTCTTATGGTGAATAAGCGAAATCAAATCCATTTCATTATTTTCTCAAATTTAACGGAACAGAACATAATTATAAGAATTCCGCACGTACATACAGTTCCACCATTCAATTTATGCGCCTCGACAATCTTCGTGTAACAATTCAAAAAGTAAAAGTCACTCACCTGAAACTACTGCATGGATGTATGACCCAGTGGCCTGCAGCCTTCTGCCTGATGCGCTCCTTCATCAGCGCCTTCTTAGACCCGAACAGTTTCATGGCTAGTTTGTTGTCGGTGGGTTGGAAGAGGGCCTGCAGCTGGTTTCGCAGGAAGCCTTGCTTGGCATCCGTGGCCGGTGGCGCTGGTTCCACTGGCGTGCCGTACAAGGACACATCGTCCAAACCACCGAAGTGGACTTTGCCGGTGCCGCTGCCCTGCTTCAGCGACATATCGGCGTCGCCTGTGGACAAAAGTTAATATAAGAAATCGTAAACAGAAAATGCGTGTGACCACTGAGATACATCACACCAAAACTTTCCTTCGCACTCGGAAGGAAAGTTTTGGTGTGATGTGTCTGAATTCTCTTTTTCAATCCAGTCACAGAATTTTTGCATTCGAGACCATTTTAACTTGGTATTCTAGCTAGCTCAATATCTTATAAGATCTGACACAGTAAACCACGAAATTCATGCACATAAATCCCATTTGCAGTTTCCTGTCCTTACCAGAAACGTGACAATAATAAACGATGAACAAGTTCGATGCGAATCGGTTCCGGCTTTCCGGGCTCAGAAACAGATGTTGATGAATGTAAACATGTGCATTCTCATGTGCATCCCGTGTTGATATATGTTCGTGGACATACAGGATGGACGGTGTACCTACTTGTCAACAATACAGAGAATTTCGCTGTTCCCGCGTAACAGCGTGAGGAATGTAACACCTTTCTTATCAAGTTATGTCGACACACATTGGTTATGGTTGCATTTGTCACGATTAATTAATCATAGAAAAAAAACACTCTCGCAATATTTTTGCTTTAAGGTAAAACATTTGAGTAAGAACACGAGAAATTCTACACGTGCCCTCAATAAAACACCAACAAGGAGTCAAGGACTTAATAACAAATTCTATTCAATTCAACATTTATGACCGAAACTGCTGAATGTAACGGCAACCCCGAAATGGTGCAATAGTTCAGTATTCACATGCTCCAACAATACGCCAGGGTCAGTGACGTTTGTGCACAATTGTTCTAAAATCAATAGAGATGTGAGGGGAGCAGAGTCAGCCCAAAGAAGCGACGCCCGAGGCGCACAAATTTATTGTTCTATTATTGCATTCGCTTCCAATGAACTGTGTCACATAAAATATTTCTAGAATCTTAAGTTCTTACATATGAATGTTAGGTAAGTCCAATATTAATAAACTTATAAGGGTCGTGGGACGTTAACACATCATTATTTGATACACAATAAGCCCGAGGTTCCGGTTGTAACTCAATTGAACTACTCAGAGCTGTTTATAAAAATAACATTGACTTTCTCAAAGGTCGAACAATAACATGCCATATTGTGGTTATGTCACATGTGTTTTTGTCTGAACATATGATATTGCGGAGACAGGTGGCAGGGTTGCTAAAAGAAAACCAATCTCGAAAGGAGAAACGATTACGAAATCAGAAAAACTAAAACCGAATCCAATCCACAGGAATTTAATTAGGCAAACAGTTACGTTAGTTCAGACATCAAAATAAACACATTCTTGGAAATGGACGTAAAAATCTGCACGTTTGCGAAGCTACAAACAATACGGTACGCGGGCACGCTGACGGCTGAATGCCGATGTATCATGATTGGTGCCTTAACGAGTCGCATGCACGGACGTCTCGGCTATGTTCATTACAGCTGATAAAACAGACGATTAAACAATGAGCCAATGGCACTTCATTGATTCAAGTGGCGTCAACACTGAAACGGGAGACGGCCAATCAAGCGGTGCGTGAGACACTGCCCTAATAGCAAAATCGTTTTACTTATCAAATATTTTGTCGTGTTTAACAAGCTTAGCTGCCTACTACCTGCTCCATGAAACCATCCTGTTCCTTTTCAAATTATCTGTGCTGATATGAGGTAAACTTGGTTATTCCTCTGTTCGTGTCATAAAGGCAGAGGCAAGAATAAGTCCTTCTTATATCTCATTTTTTTTTTATTCACTGCTTGCTGTTATTTTCACCCACTATTTTTCCTAGCTTTTACTAGGAAAAATAGTAATAGTACTTACACTATTTTTCACTATTTTTCTAAGAAAATTTTGTGCTCCGTTTAAATCTTTAATTCTCTGCAGTGTGTCCACCGACATACACTACACATAAATTGCAATAGGTATTAAACAAATGCATACACCTAAATGCAGACGATTACTTCATGCTCATTTGATGAGCATAGGTGGAATAAAAACATAATAACCTTTTTAAACGTGACCTCAAAGTATCAAATGAGAGATGAAAAGAAGAAGCAGATATTGCTATAACACCATAAACAACAGTGATTCATTATGGCGGGAACAATAAGCAGCAGTCAGATTTATGCCTCGTGGAAATATTACTTGTTAATGTGCTACTTTATTTGTTTTGGAGCTCAAAAACTTTAATTAAATGCAAAGTTTTATTCGAAAGGAACGTTTTAAGAGCAGGTGGGCCGGCGCGGATTGATGCACCAACGAGTCTGTTGGAGCACTCAAACAATTATAGAACTTGTGAATTGATTGCCTGTTGCATGAAGTGAGGCAACGTAGAGGGGTGATTGATTAGTTCTTTTATTATTGACTTTATTAGATTAGTTGCATTTGTTGATTATTATTGTCGGCCTTGAAATGAGCAGTTGACGATACAGTTTAGTGGCGGTGATGTCACGAGATGCGGACACGTGAGCTACAGCCACCCGGGAATTATTATAAACATTCCACGACTATAGTCGAGGAGCTCATCCCTATTTCCTTAAAATCTATGTCAGCTAATTAATAATACAAACATGTAATCATGGCATTTCCTTCACAAATTAACATAGTTTCAAAATGGCATATAAATGCATGTCTCAACTTCTTCGTATAATGGGACTCTTAAGGGAAATACTTCTATAGAAGTGAGTCACAAATATCATGATTAATGAAACTGCGATATTCGTGAACGTTGCGGAGTGAAGCGACACTTACCTTTAGGCATCTTTAGATTTTTTTAGTTTCCTTTTAACGTGACGATTTGCGGTTAGCGGTTAGTTGTAAATAAAATCCACGTGGAGCTCCATGCAGTTCTCAAGCACATCACATTTAACACACATCGGGAACAGCACAAACAGCACGGAGACACTTTGTTACTAAATTAGTTATATTATTTTACACTATTCATCCACTAAGCTTTACTTAATCCCAATGACTATGTATAATTGACTAATTTTGTTTTGGCTTTATATTTTGGCTGGAAAAAAATAAAAAAATTAGGCTTTTATACACGTTGTTTGACGTTATCGCATGCGAACTATGTCAATATCTACTTCATTTCAAGTTTCAACTTTATGAATGGTCATATAACCGTTAGGTTCGCGGCCAGTTTTTTCATTCAATTTGTCCTGTCATCGTGGCAGCCAAATTATAAACGCGATTAAAACGTATTATCGTTTTAACCACGTTTATAATTTGGCTAGAAAATAAAAAAAAATGCAGGCTATGTTAGTTTTTGTTTGACGTTATCGCATCCGAACTATTTCAATATCTACTTCATTTCAAGTTTCAACTTTATGAATGGTCATATAACCGTTAGGTTCACGGCCAGTTTTTTTATTCAATTTGTCCTGTCATCGTGGCAGCCAAATTATAAACGCGATTCAAACGTATTATCGTTTATAATTTGGCTAGAAAATTAAAAAAATGTAGGCTATGTTAGTTTTTGTTTGACGTTATCGCATCCGAACTATTTCAATATCTACTTCATTTCAAGTTTCAACTTTATGAATGGACGTTTAAATCCGTTAGGTTGGTGGTTCATGACCAGTTTTTTCATTCAATTTGTCCTGTTGTCGTGGCATAATAAGTTTTAACGCGGAGCAACAGTTAAGGTGCAATTTGACAGGACAGTAAGTGCAAATTGTATCTGAGAATAGCACAGAAGACGTCCCCAGCAATTACGGGCCAATTGAGACAAAAGGATAATGTTTGGCCGCCTGGTCAAGGTCAGCGCGCTTTATTCGTTCAATTGGAAATAAAAATTGACACGCTAGATTTATTTATTAAATTTTATTTTCGTTTAATAAATAAATAATTTATGCTAATGTCATTTATAATTTTAGACACTTAAATCTGTAATTAATAAAGCCGAGTAATTTTCCAAATTACTTTAAATTAATAAGTGATTAATACTTAACAAGGTAATTCACCCAGTGACCACTATAACTCTTCAGTTTTACTATTAATAATATTAAAATAAGTTATGTATACCTAACAATAATATAATTTTCCTTATTATTTGTTCCGGTACATGAACATTGCATGTATTTCTATAAAACCTATCATATTTCTGTTCCAAGTTACCACATTTTGACCTAAGACGGTTATGGAATAATTACGGACAACGACACAGTAATTAGCAAGTTGCACTGTAAACAGGTAATCAGTAAGTATATAGTCAATGAAGGCAAATGTCGACATGATATAGACTACAGAGATCAATTATTTGAGCCGGTTTGTTGAGAGAGTGCATGTGATCTGAATAGCAGGTGATCTATTAAGGAGAAGGTTTTCTAGCCAGCCTTTCGTACCATTTAGTAGCGGATTGCACTGATTAAAGTTAACGCGATCAGACCGTCTCAACTTCGTTTAAGAGCTGTCAGTGTCAAAAAGCTATGTAATATTGGTAGCTGACCGCTTTTGAACGCGATTCAAATCTGCTGATCGCGTTCAGTTTTATTGGTGAAATCGGCCCTCAGTTTCTCTCCGTTAAAGGTAAATTGCATCTTCTAATTTCATGGTTAATTCATTTACAATTTTAACGAGGTAACAAAGGAATAAATTGAATTCATCACCGTAAAATATTGTACAATTTATTCGTAGTTTTGCTACGGAACCGTTCAGTGTACTTCAAATTGCTTTTGTATAGTAACTTTCATTATAATCCGGCATGCAATAATAAATGACACATTGGACCTTGACTCCTGAACTATTATCGCGAACGACATTGGCGTATGATTTTTTCATTATTTTTATTATAAAGCAATGTAGGTACTGTTAGTAGTTCAATAATAATAATTATGAAGTCAGTATCGATGTAGGTAATATTGTTATCCTATGTGCGTATCTGGTTCCAAGCATGGAAATTATAAGTCTATGTAAACATGAACTTATTTACTCAGTTTTATTTTCGCATTCGACAATGCGGTGCGGCAATCATTTCACGTGACTTCACGCGTCAGTTTGATTAATACCTATTCGTTTAATTTTTACGGTGCACCCACTCATGGCTTCCGAATGTCACCGATGCATACAGCTCCAAATACCAACGAGTTGTTGTGAGTAAGCTTCAGTTTACACAATGAGTTCCTGCACTTTAGACTGCTCGTACACACAAGCTAATTCTCAGACACATTCTAGAAAGTTGCGTTGGACATTGTGGTGATTGTGCATTAAACTCGCCTGCCTGCGCCGCACTAGGACGTAAGCAAAAACGATTTGCACCTCGAAAAATCTTTATAGTTTCGTAATTTGACGAGAGACGTCAATAAAAACAAGCATTAAACTAACATAAACACAACACAATGTAGTAAACTTTATGTTCCATCGCCGTTGATAAGTTACAATGAATTTTGTAGTCACTTATAATTATAATGTACAGAACGTTATCGGGTTTAATTTTAGCGTCGGGAACACTGCAGATTGAGCGGCTCGTGTGCCGGACGTTAGCGCAGTTTTACTTACTTTCGCGGCTTGCTAGTCCACATGTGTACTTCACAACACTACGGAACAGGTCGTTGGTAAACCTGGCACAACACATGTTCAATGTTTTTAATTTAACGTCAATGTATCGAGAATGTCATGTTGATGAGCGAGAGGCGCGTGCGCGGGCGGCGGCGAGCGGAGAGGCGAGCGCGACTGATCGACGCACATAGCACTGTACTATTGACCGGCTGGTGGTGGCAGGGCTCGCTTCCGATGAGATACGCCACGGCGCCCCCCAAATATACACTCTGAGCTTATAATACCATGTATTGTAAACGAACTGCGAACAGAACGCCCGCCCGAGCCCGCAACCCGCCATGCACTGATATTTTTTTCAATACAGAGACCAATTAATGCCAATGACTGACGAAACCAGAAGCAGATCAGTGGTATTTCTCAGCTAATAGGTCTAATGTTTACAACAGTTTTACGGGCCGATAGCTTTACGACTCATTTTATCCGCAGTGTGAGTAACTTGGAAACTAATTTATGTGATCTTTGTTCCGCGCGTGAGTGACGATCGTATGACATTAATAACTTGTGAGAGACTCATTAACCAAGAATCGTGTGTTAAAGTGTTAGTTTATATACATGGTTACCTACTAGAGTTAAGTATTTTGTTACCTTTAGTGACAAATTCACTGATAGCAGCTAATTCGTGAAAGTACGACGACTTTCGAAATGGCTCGACTGTTTCTAGACTATTTTAACAATCTCTTAAGACTAATGTTAGCTTGAAATGTCAAAAGTCATTCTCAGTCCGAAGATAAATAAAGTTAAAATTATTTTTTAGCTTTTGAACTTTGAGGGTATAATTCATGTTAATCAGATGAACGAACTTAATTAGAATACTTTGCAATTGTTTCTTGGGTTCTTTATAAGTTAGAAAGATTAGAGAGCATTGGAAAGTAAGGAATGCCTAGCTGTTATGTCTTTAGTCATCTAGTGGTTACATTACGATCCAATTTATCTGACCAACCTTTTATGATTGGAGTAGAACTTAATTAAGTACATATTTGAATAGGTACTCATGAAATGCTTGTATATTTTTTATTAATAATCTACTTAAGTTTCATGCTAAAAATACGTGATTTCTTTATTAATTCTATCCACTTTGGTGATAGGTATTCTAAAAGTAATTCCACTCTGTAGGTAATCCAAATTAGAAAGTACGTACGACCAACCTTTACTTAGTATGCAAATATAAGCAACGCAGGACCGTCCCTTCTGTGGACTTGTTTAAAATCGTAGACTGTTTTAAATAATATAATTTCAACTGTTTTAATAGGCATTTGTAGGATTATACATACATAGGTAAATTAGTAATTAATTGTGTAAAATCGATTGCTTTAGATACCTATTTTATTTCTTCAAGGCAAACGCAAGCCTGCTTGTATAACCTCTAGGTCCCAGCCGTTCCATTTATGGAACGGCGAGAACCAGCAAACTTAAACGCTAATATAAAAAAAAGTAAATTTCTAAATCGTTCTGTCAAAATTTACCTCTATGGTCAACTAGTAGTCGATTCAAACAAAATTAATCGTTAGTAATACTAAACGGCACAACATTATTAAAAAAAATATAGAAACTCGTCTATGTCGAATGTCAAACGCAATGGCAACCCGTGTTATTATTTTTTTTTTTTTTTTTTTTTATGTTCGGAAAAGTGTTGTTTTTGTGAGATATACGTTGTAAAACTTTGGTAAGTAAATGTATAGTATGTTATAAGTGTATAATGCAACTTTTTAGATAGTCATTTGCTTGAAAAAATAACAAAAGAATTATGATTTGAGCCAACAAAAAATCCTTTGTTGTGAAGTTTGTTAGTCGAAATAAAAAAAAAATATTTGACTCTTGAACCATGTAAAATGGTCTTGGAAACAATAGTAGCAAAGAAAAAATAGTGATAATTCATTATTTCATGTATTCGAGGCATATCTATTCATATTTATTGATATTTCAAGTATTTTCATGCTTTGAACAGCGGAATTCTATTATGGCCGATTCTAACAAGAAGTTTGAGTTAGGATCTTATAAGAATAATGTATGTAGGACTCCTAAAAAACACTGTCATTAGATTACTTGTATATTTGTGATGTTAGATATAAATTTTCGTGTAAATTGAATGAGTAGTTTTACCAAACAAAAATAAGCAACGAAAACAGACGTATTTGCTGCGACCTCTCTCATATCTATGGGATATGTATAATTCTCAAGTAGTTCTAAAAGAGTTGGTTATTATTAATAAATGGCCCCGTTCATCACGAACCCGACACTGTTTACCGTTTAAGATTAGAGCTAATATAACTCGAGTTATAAGTGTTTATCTTTACGATATCGGATGACTCACGCAATGGCGTAATCAAGGGGCCCCCGAAGGGTTTCACGCGGGGTTTTACTGTTACGCGCGAAAGGACAGTGAGGTTAAAAAAAAAAAACCAAATCCAAACTAGCTTCGAGATTTGAATGATTGGTTATGATTATGACTTATGGTATTAAATTATTGCGATAGTCACCTATTAAGATTTGATAATTTACGTTTGTATTTTGTTTTGTCTATAAAACGGAATGTTTCTTCTGTAGACTTGGAAAATTTTAAACCACATCATCGCTTACTATTAAACACTATTTCTGGGCCGCATATTACTTGATTCACGCATTAAGTCGAATGAGGAAAATGGATTATTGCGATCCCGTAGCAACTTAAATATTTTTAAGCTGGTTGAAAGTACGAAACTGCGGAAATTTTACTGAAAAATAATTAATTGTTAAGCTGATGCAGCAGTAGATCTGTTTTAATTTGAAACTTACATTACCAGCTGACAGCGTTGAGGACGAGTTTTTTGACGCCCTTTTATAGTTTATTGTTATTTTAGTTATTTAATTTATTAGTTTGTTAATCGTTGTATAATGTATAAAAATATACATGTTTAATTAGGATAATAATCTAACTAGATTATTATCCTAATTAAACATGTTTATTTTATTACATTATTTGAAACTTCAGTTTCAAATTTTGATGGGATTTTGGGGTATGAAAAATATATGTTGGTCGATTCTCAGACCTACCCGATATGAACTCAAAATTTCATACAAATCGGTTCAGCCGTCTCGGAGCAGCTTGGTAACAAATACCGCGACACGAGAATTTTAAATATTAGATACTTTGCTTCCAAATCTTCCGATATTCTGCGATCACATTCTAGGGATCGGTTCGTTTAATCACCTAAGTCTAAATAAATTAGCCTGGAAAAAGTTTCATTACCACTAACCTAGCTGGATGCTAGCGAGGGACTTACATACAAGCCTACAAGCTCGGCTTGTCTTATAACCTACTACTCTTCATGGTGTTCAGGTTTCGGAACAGTCTGCTTTTCTTATAGGCATATTTTGGCCCTAGGCACACCACTGTTAGATGCATATTCAATCCAAACAGATGCATCCCGTGAGAAAAAAAAACCCTGTTTATCCTACAAGGAGAAGCAGCGTGAATATAGTTTCTGAATCCATTGTTAATAAGACGAACAATCACATACCTACGGCATGTACCTGTCATAACATTCAGTGAACACTTAAGACAATTTGAATCAGTTCGTTATGGGAACTATGCACTTTGTTTACTTAACTATAACTTAAATTGTTTATGTAACTTTGTTTTATTACTATTGTCTTGAGGACTATTAATGTGGGTGTCGTAAGAGGCGACTAACAGACTTGCCAGAGAATGGGCAGCAGCGTTCTCTGTGCATGTTGCAACAACCGTACTGCGATCGCCAACCCGCCTGCCAAGCGTGGCGATTATGGCAAAACCCCCCTTTGGGGGAGGCCTATGTCCAGCAGTGGACGTCTTGCGGCTGAAATGGTGATGGTCGTTTTTCATTAAGTATCAATAGAAGTAACGTTCTAGGAGGAGAAACTGTCGTTCATTTGATCCAGCAGAGAACTGCGATACAGTGAGTAGATCAGATATTAAGGCCCGCTTGCACTGCAACTAAACGCGTTTAACGCAAAACGTTTTCTTCCAATCGTTTAAAGATGACAGAGATAAAATTATGTTTTAAACCCGTATGGTGCAAGCGGATCTTATTTTAAAATAATTTTCCTTTATAAATCTTTTTCTTTATACAGTCGTATGACGTCTTTAAACTAAAGGTTATAAAACCGTTTGTCGTCACGTGTAAACGGGACTTTCCTTAGGATAATCTGCTAAAACTAAACAATTTCGATGAGGTTATATGTTGTGCAATAGGAAATTATATACCTACATATTATAATATGCGAAAGTATCTCTGTCCATCTGTATGATGCTGAGATCGACCATGACCTAGGTTAAGGTATAAGACTCTTTTATATCCCGGCAATACGTTTTCGTGGGATAAATTTTGACCACCACGCTGGTGAATTCGCGAGTAAAAGCTAGTCAGTACAAAACTGTGTTGTGGAGGTCCCCTTGCTTGGTAAGACTGGTTGTCAGACTATCGTGCCACTGACTACCTGTAACGACTGTCAAAGATCTACAAATGACAGCACTGGCAGGAATGACAGGAGTAGTTAACGTACCTAATCAGTATAATAATTACGAAAAGCTCTGGATAAATATTATATTAACACATAAATATTAACACTTATACAGTTGTTTCATAAACTTGCAATATGTCTGCCGAAGTTTCAAGGTACGTAGTGTAATTATGTTTTGTATTAGGTAGTTTCACGCGAACGGGTGATTTTGCGATGTCTCAAGTCATAATAATTATTAATAATGGAGTAAGCAGTAATAGAGTTGATTTTGTTTTATTTCGTACTTGGGAAACTCCCACTTTTTTGTTGTGTGAGACATATTGCAGTGTCTGTCTTGTAGATAATAAAATATCAGTTATTTTTCAGTATCCGTTTTTTATCCGGTTTTTTATTTAGGGAGTTGGTGAAGCAACTTCTAATGGCGTGTTGAAAAGAAAATATGACAGGTACGTTTAAATAAGAAAGAGCTCTAACCACCGGTAATTCTGAACCGTGTTTCCGACGCCGGTGTGCTACTATTTTTATATTTTTAAATGTTTTTTTTTTTAAATATATTATAATTTTATTAATATCAAAAATTTTAAAAATGTTAATAATATGTAAGTACGCAAATGAATAAACGAGAAACCAAATTACAATAAAAAACAGACTTAATGAACCAATAAACATGTTACGTATTAATTAAACACCTAGGTAATTTGTTTTGTCTTCAATCGGTAATTGTATAAAAAATAGGAGGACATTTATTTAAACAAACTTGTCAAAACATAAATACTCTAGTTGTCCCGCGCAACTTCGTCTGCGTCACAATTTCCCCGATTTCGCAACATTTTTCATTGCTGCTCCGCTCCTATTGTCGTAGCGTGATGATTTATAGCCTATAGCCTTCCTCGATTAATTTGGCTATCTAACACTGAAAGATTTTTTTAAATTGGACAAGTAGTTCCTGAGATTAGCGCGTTCAAGCAAACAAACAAACAAACTCTTCAGCTTTATTAAATTAGTATAGATAGACTTCTATCTATACTAATTTAGATTCTGTGTAAAATACGTCAATTTCTCACAAACAATGACAAAACATAGTTTATTTGACTAACACACTCATTTTCCTTGCACACGCTGAATTATTTTATAAATCATTGAATACTTAAAATTCATCAGTCGCTTATAAATATTATAACAAAATCTTTGTTTTGTCTATCTGACAGTAAGTTAAATCTTGGAACTTCGTGCAATCATTATTAGCATTATGCTAAGCCACTTAATGCTTTACTTATTGGGTGCCTGTGTCCACCAACATTTTAAATAACTATCTTACAATATTGCTAATTCTATGGCTACAATGGCGGTCTTATCGCTGGTAGCGAATTAGCGATCTTCTAGACAATCTTTAAATAGACTGTACGAACATAAAAATATAAACGATTAGCAGTATAGCACTGACTAAGTGATTACCCGTCCGTTCTGTACTGCTAATACTACACAAAAATGTATTAAAAATAATTCAAGTAATGACTGCTCGCGAGGTTATCGACATGTGGGATATGGACTCAGCGATCATTGTACCGATAGCCGCATCAGCCAATGACTTAATTGCCAAGAGCCTCGACCCATAGCAGTACCTCCTGAGCAGGCTCTCGATAAGCAGCTGGATCAAGGGCTTGATTCAGAAAGCGGTACTCCTGGACACGGCTCGTATTGTTAGGAGGTTCCTTTTCCTGACCCTGACCGCCCGCGCCGGTGGCTTGGATCCTGTTCCCGATATCGGTGGGCTACTATTTTTAACCCCCGACCATAAAAGAGGGGTGTTATAAGTTTGACGTGTGTATCTGTGTATCTGTTTATCTGTGTGTCTGTCTTAAACATTCCTAGTTTTCGCTAATTAGCTAGAAGAGGCGCACCGAGAAAACGGGAAGGAATGGGTGAGGCCTATGGCCATGCTAGGACCGACAAGGCTAAGAAAAGTATTACCTATAAGTTAGAAAAGCATAAAAAAAATTAAATTAAAAATTTAAAAAAACCCCGCCAAAACAACAACATCTAAAAAACCAAAAATAAATTAATCTTAGCGTCGTAGCGTCGGGGGACCGCTAAGTAGACCGCTTAGCACAAGGACAAAACAAAGCGGACCCCTACGCTACGACGCTTCATCACCATCATCATGTCAGCCGAAAGACGTCCACTGCTGGACATAAACCTCCACCAAGTGTCGCCGCATTGACCGGTCCCGTGCGCCTCGCATCCAGCGGAACCCCGCAACCTTCACCAGGTCATCGGTCCATCTAGTGGGAGGCCTTCCAACGCATCGTCTTCCGGTTCGCGGTCGTCATTCCAGAACTTTTCGGCCCCATCGGGCATCCGATCTACGATGCTTGGAATAATTTTTGTTTTGTTTAGAGGTCATTTTTTATTTCTTTAAATGTTTTTAATAATATTTAGAAATATATAAAAAAAGTGTATTTAAATTAATAAACGAAGATTCAAGTAAAGTTATTTAGTTAGATTAGCAAACAAATCAGCTGATTCACATATTTATTATATTTATTTACTTTCATTGTCAAAATATAACTGTTCAGAAAAACTGTTAAAATGTTTCTTCAAATTAGCATTTCAATGAAAATTCTCAAATGCATGCATAATGAGAGTTCGTTGACTTTTTACCTAATAGCTAATACTCTAAAACAAGTGACTGAAGTACGGCAAACAAATCTTGGATAAGTGTAGTGACCTTGGGAATGAAAAACGTGTACTATAGACGCGGTACGTGCTATAATTATCGATTTTGAACCGAATGCGTATTTATTAATGTCCACTTTCGATTTCGGTAATTTTCTAACTAATGATGGTTGAGCCACAAAAACCATCATTCATCATTTCAGTCCAAAAGACGTCCACTGCTGGACATAGGCTTCCCCCAAATGTCACCACAAAATGTCAATACATTTTGGGGGGTTTTGCCATAGTCGCCACGCTTGGCAGGCGGGTTGGCGATCGCAGTACGATTGTTACAAAAGCACAGAGAACGCTGCGGCCCATTCTCTGGCAAGTCCCTTAGTCGCCTCTTACGACACCCACGTGAAGATATAGGATGGTGCTATTCTTTACTTCCGATACCATACAGAGCTTTACAGAGAAAAACCATTTATGTCGGGGAAAATGATAACCCGCCTAGTAATAATTTTTGAGTGAGAAAGCATTCATGATGTCTTCTTTTTCATTTGGAATATGTTGTCCACAATTATGATTATTTTAATTTAATTGCCAAGAGCCTTGACAATACCTGATGAGGCTCTCGTTAGGATCAAGGGCTTGATTCAGAAAGCGGTACTCTTGAACACGGCTCGTATTGTTATAAGGTTCCTTTCTCTGGAGCCCTGATTTTCCTTATTTACCGGCTACCTGGTGACCGGGAAGTTTGTCCCTAAGTATAAGTTTTGTCGTTTCCCTGTTTATTGCGGAAAAGTTCCTAATTAATGATTAATGTGATGGACAATTAATTTTCTTTTCTGTGTATGGTCAGCATAAAAGTAAAAAAAAAACTTTTTTTTTATATCTTCACCCCTGTGCTATGTTCCGTTTTTAATTTATCAGTTCCTTTTTTAAATTGTCAATATGTTCTTCCATTCTTGCTTGGGATTTAATTACCTAGACCTCTGCATAACCCTTCGGTGTTAACATCATGCTCCTTTTAAATTGTAATTAAAACTTTCGGTGTAACATCATGCTCTTTTTAAATTGTAATTAAATCTTACTATCTTCTTATATAGAAACAGAACAATGTTCAACGATTAGTTATCGCTGTCGTTGACGATACAATATTGTAACCAGATAATTGATAGCTATCGTTATTGTAAGGTGGAAATAATTAGTGTTGACTAAACGACCGAAGACAAATAATAATACTTTAAGATTAATTACAGTAAGCACGACGACCAACCAAGCTAGATTAACCAGTTTATGCGGATATCTCATTGTACGGGAGAACTATACAAAAGCTAGGCCATGTTATACTGGAATGTATAGTTTATACGTCACCGAGTGTACGTTTTCTTGTCTTAAATATATTTTGTTTTTTTTTTATTATTATATTGGTTACAATCACAGTGTCATTGTCACCTATGTTTTCTTGAGTTTTTCGTGGAGTTCGTGGCCCAATAATAACAGCCGCTCGGCCTAGGTTGATCTTGGATGGGTGCCCAACCTTTACATACCGAGTTTCCTCCGTGCCTCGGAAAGCACGTTAAGCCGTTGGTCCCGGTTGTTATTTGTAAGTCCTTGACAGTCGTTACAGGTAGTCAGTGGCTTGAAAGTCTGTCACCCAGTCCTACCAAAGGGAATCGTATTACCCAGTACTGACTGGATTGTACAGGTCAGATAGGCAGTCACTTCATGTGCGATAATGGTATTTAGCTGCATCCGGTAAGAGTGGAAGCCGACCCTAACACAGTTGGGAAATGATATGCAGATGATGATGTTTTCTGAAGTTTATGTTCGTTGATAAAGAAGATAAAAAAACAGACCCCTAGGACACCGACAATTTTCAAAATTTTTCATGGGTAATTTAAAAAAAAAACAGCTTTTCAATACATTTTGACCGTGGTCATCATCTGCCTAGCCTTTTCCCAAACTATCTTGGGGTCGGCTTCGAGTCTAACCGGATGCAGCTGAGTACCAGTATTTTACATGAAGCGACTGCCTCTCTGACCTCCACAACCCAGTAACTGGGTAATACGATACCCCTTGGTAAGACTGGATGTCAGACTTTTAGCTTCTGACTACTCGTAACGACTGTCAAAGATCTACAAATGACAGCCGGGACCAACGGCTTAACGTGCTTTCCGAGGCACGGAGGAAACTCGGTATGTAATTATGGTCACCCATCCATGGACGAACCTCGGCAAGCACGGCTTAACCTTAAAGATCGACCATGCGGCTGTTATTATTAAGCCACGAGCTCCTACCGACCGACCGTGGTATTGCACTTTTTTAGGAAACACCTGTTTTGTTTTTTAAATTACGGATTAACCTGTTCAGGTGGAGATTCATGGATGGTTCTGCCCTGGAGTGTAAAAGTGGTGTTGCCCCACAACCGATAGGACACATATCGTGTCCTGCCTGTTCTGTTTGCACATCACAGGAGGTTCCATCACCTCCTGTGATGTGCAAACGCTACTGAAAGTGCCAAAATTGTCGCTAAATTTTAGGCTGACTAAATTTGAATTGTCATCGACACGATAAGAAGAAGAATTACCGATTAAAATTCTCTACATGGGGGTTCCAAAATGATGTACAGAGTACGTGGAAAGCGTTTTCGCATAGGTGTTCCTTACCCTCGTATAATATCAATCATGTTACAGCGGAACTTCCCAAGGGAATTTTAAATTAGGTTAACGTGAGATTATAATATCCTATTGCACAGCCATGGTTTCCCAAGGGTATGCTGAGGTCCAAAACTGGCTTTTGTGAAATTATAAACCTTGTTAATGAAAAAGATTGATTGATAAAGGATTAGATCGATTGCTTATATTATACAATGTTAGTACAATAAGGCAATAAAATAGAAAATAATTTTTAATCATTTCAAATACCGGAAGTGGTTTCAACGATGAAATAAATAGCCTTGTTAGGCAAAAGGAAAACACTCATCATCATCTGCCTAGCCTTTTCCCAAACTATCTTGGGTTCGGCTTCCAGTCTAACCGGATGCAGGCGAATACCAGTATTTTACACGAAGCGACTGCCTATCTGACTTCCAGTCAGACTCCCAGTAACTGGGTAATACGATACCCCTTGGTACAAGGCTTGGAACGACTGTAAAAGATCTACAAATGACAGCCGGGACCAACCGCTTAGCGGAGGAAACTAAGTATGTAATTATGACCACCCATCCACGGACAAACTCGGCGAGCACCTTAAAGATCGAAAAAGGGAAAACACTGCATAAGGAAAATGTCTATTTAGAAAGAATCTTCAGAATTTGAGTTTCAAACATACTTAACATCACGGATGTAATCCTCGAAGGGTTAGTCAGAGGTGTACCTAATAGTACACCCACATTTCCCCAGTTATGCTTAAGTACCATGTAACAGGGGACGAGCGTATTGCCATCAACCGGGCACAGATCTAGACTGAAGCGGCTGCTACTACAACACTCACACACTACAATAACAAGTTCTCGACCCAGGATTCGAATCCAGGACCTGATGCTCAACAGTCGCGATTGCTAACACTAGACCAACGAGACAAGAGATCCCATAATAAGAAATGACGTAATCCCTTCTTAAAGCTATTACTGAAATAGCTAAATAGCCGACTTACATAAATAAACTAGCTGTCCGGCGCAACTTTGTTTGCGTCACATTTTCCCCGTTTTCGCAACATTTTTCATTGCTGCTCCACTCCTATTGGTCGTAGCGTGATGATATATAGCCTATAGCCTTCCTCGATAAATGGGCTATATACCACTGAAAGAATTTTTCAAATCGGACCAGTAGTTTCGGAGCCTATTCAATGCAAACAAACAAACAATTAAATCTTTCCTCTTTATAATATTAGTTTAGATATTGAACCATTTAATGATAATAGTTTTCGAGTAAATTCTACTCGATTACCGACAAATATTTCGGTCACGCCATGATTCTTAGACCAAAATAATACCGAAAAACCTGCGTACAAAGAGGTATACAATTTTGTCAACTCATTAATAGCATGTAGTGTATGTACATATGATTAAATGAGCCGTGGAAAACGTTGTGTCTGCCTTTTGAACACGCAAATGACGTGCGGAACTGATCATACTGTGTACAATCACTTCAAAATGAGTTTCTTCATATTCCAATGTTTTAAGAATCTGGTCCTTTCTGCCTACGTAAGTTAAAAAGTGAATCGTTTCAGTATTTTGTGGAGTAAGTTCTCTGTCTGGCCATGTTTTGTGGTAGGACTGATAGCCGATGCCGACGTTAAGCCGTTGGTCCCGGCTTTCATTTGTAGATTTTTGACGATCGTAACGGGCCCGCAAGTCTGAAAACTAGTCCTTAACAAGGGGTAAAGTATTACCCAGTACTTACTGGGTTGTGGAGGTCAGATAGACAGCCGCTTTATTTAAAATACAATCAAAAGGCAAATAGCATTACATGTGATTGGGTATCACAACAATGTGCTGATAAATGGATAAAATTACAGAGAACAAACATATGGCTGTATAATTGTACAAATGAGTGCACGATTTGCATAGTCTGTGAAAATCGAATTACAACAACCATTATAAAAAAGGGCTCCTTGCCATAGGTCAGGATTGCATACTTCAGCAAAAAGACAACAGAATTTATTCACATAACGTTTTTAGTAGCAGTACCAATATAGGAATTACCTTGGAGGTACCTACTATTGATTCACCAAATGATGTGGAATACATTTAAAAACATAAAGATTATGCTACCGAAACTAAACTTGTCTAATGAACACAAATTATTAGATGAACAGATAACCGCTCAAAAGGGAAGAGAGTGCCGAGTTAACTGTCCACGACATCGGCAACTACACTATGAGCTCTTTGATGGTGGGAAGAATCGTCGCTGCTATAATAGTTTGTGGAAGAAGAAGATATCTTCAGGCGCGTAAGAAGAGCAATACCGCAGCCATCGTCAACAAGACTCAAGAAAGGATAGAAGATTTAGAACTAAACGAGATTCCTGCCTACGTAAAATACGATATGAACATTCCGAGAGCC
This sequence comes from Cerastis rubricosa, assembly GCA_949152445.1. Taxonomy (NCBI): domain Eukaryota; kingdom Metazoa; phylum Arthropoda; class Insecta; order Lepidoptera; family Noctuidae; genus Cerastis; species Cerastis rubricosa. The sequence goes on from OX424535.1 coordinate 13,127,994, forward strand.
AGTCTTGCGCAACCAGCAATCGGAACAAGATTCAAATAATGATTATTTATTTAAGAATTGTGTCTTGCCTATTATTTTGTCTTTGTCTTAATAACATTGTAACTAATGTAACTTTAGCTTGTAACAAAGGTTGGTAATCTGAGTGCGTACATATCTTTCCCTCGGGAGCATGTATGAGCCAATAATGCTCATACAGCAAAAGGTTTCTGCGCACGTAATTAATTAGGTATGCTAAACATACTTTACTATTTTTATTTGAACTTATATTCAGTCGTCACTAAAACTCAGCCATGAGCGGGTCGATCAATAATAGCATTGTATCAAGTGCGGCTCAGATTATTGAACAAAAAAAACGTAATTAAACTATTGAACCTATAATAGTGATTTGGTGTGAATTAACTGGAGGGTAGTCAATTACAACAACTACCGGGATATCAGTCAACGACGTGAATACCCTAACACCGGGTATTCAGCTGAATCCGGCTGGACTGGAAGCCGAACCCAACATAGTTGGGAAAGATAGATGATGATGACCGATGGAGCAAACGCGATCTTCATCATGAGACTGTCTAAGCGAAGTACGCTCTACCAAAACACAGAATAAACATTTTGTGGAAAAAGGGAGGGGAAGGAGGCCTTTGCCATCTAGGAAGAGACACAAGCCAGTTAGATTAGAAGTAATCCAAGACAGCCTAAGGACAAGGCAGGGTCTAAAGTCTAATGAGGTCTGATTTTCTAGGTACGTCACAAAACAGCCAGGCCGTATATGATATTCGTGAAAAAAAGCCAGGCCGTATACGATATTTGTGAAAAAACTGTGTAGATCAGTATGAACAGCTATTTATAATGTTTTGATAGAATAGACCAGATCCGTCTGTAACATTGAACTATTTACTTGTGAGCCTATTCAGGCGTTCTTCATTATGCCCTATTCTTACATCGATATGATTTAAACCGGTACATGGCTGGTCACCACTGCCAACCATTGTGTGATGGTGATATCATTCACGAAGTAAACACACACAAGCCATCAAAGAGTCTAATTCTGTTGAGACTGATATTGATGAATGGGACGCCTACACGCGTTTAATCATTTTATGAAGATTTCTAAATAGCAGCTGATTACGAGCTGTTGTTAAGGTCGTTAGGAACACTGGTTGTTTATGTTGTAAAGCGACTTTGTATACGTGTATAGAAATAATAACGTACTAGCTGCCCGGACAGACTTCGTTCTGCTAAAAGTTAATGAAATGCACTTTTCCTACCTACCTACCCTACCTGCTTACCCTATCTACCCTACTTTACCTACCTACCTACCTACCCTACCCTACCGTACCTACCCTACCCTACCCTACCCTACCTACCCTACCCTGCCTTTTTCACTTTTTAAACCTTCTCTGGACTACGACAAACATTTCAAAACCAAAATCAGCCAAATTGGCCCAGCCGTTCTCGAGTTATAAAATTACAACGAAAAGTGGCATTGATTTTTATTTATATATTATATAGATAGATTAAAACTATTCGGTCTCGGGTTCGATTCCCGGGTTTGGCTAAGTGTTATTGGGTTTTTCCTTCACGAATTTTTCTGTAGCAGCCGCGGAGTCTGTATTTGTGCCCAGTAAATCGCAGTGCACGGTGAAGGAAATCATCGTGAGGAAACCGGCATGTCCTGGAACTAAAAATTCGAAGACATTTGACATCTGCCAACCCGCACTGGGCCCGCGTGGTGGATTACAGCCCCCAGCAGTGGGAACATTATAGACTGATGATGATGAATTGCAGTGCGATTGCCTCGCCCCTATGACTATAAATGACTCAAAAACTTAAAAACAACTGGCGAAATGTGGGTTTACTATCAAGAACACCTCTGCGTAAACCTCCGGACTAACAGGCATGATCTTATGTCATGTAAAAAATGTTTCTGAAATTCCCCTAAAATTTCAAGGGGTTTGATATTATCAGATATGACTCGTGAAAGCTTGTTTAATTGCAAAGCACATAGATAATTTTGATCACAGTTTTAAACAATACATCACTTTGGTTATGGAAGACATTCGTTTTTATAAGACAATTTGCGTTTGCTCGCGTCTTCTCTCCGTTTATTTATGGTATTAACCCATGAGAACATTTTTAATGAATCGTAGGTATGTCACTCGGCGTTAATGTAGCTTGAGAGAAAATTGTCGATATCGGATCAGTAGTTCCTAAGATTACCCCTTTTTTACGGATGGGAAATCATCAAAAGAGGTCCCGCTCTGAGCGGAGCGGAAGGAAGGGAGTGTCAGACTTGTACTGACTAAAACCCACCCATGTTCCTTCTTAGCCCTTTGTATTCTGGAACACGAAGCTGCGGCCCCCAGGGGGCGCGGTATCTCTTTCGAACAGTCCCGCAGCCCTGGCAGGCATCGGCCCTCTCGGACCCCTACCGATTTGTTGACATCTCCAGAGGCACGCGTGGAATACGAACGCGCCGTCGCGTCGACACGGCCTGTCGACATTAGCCCTTACATACAAACTTACAAACAAATTTAAGCTTTTTATAAATAAGTTTACAGTAAATTATAATTTTGTTGGTACTAAAACTGGAACGTCTATGGAAAAGTCCACGTCTTTTTAATTAAAACGCTGAATATGCAAGGGAAAAATGAAATAAAGTACTTGCAATTTTCACTCCTGAAATAATTTTAAGTGAACCAAAATTATTGCTATAATATTTTACTGTACTATGTAGTTTTAAAACAATGTTTATCTTGTGTAGTTTTAGAGTATTATTTTAAATGAGCAGCTGTATGTTCGTAGTTAAGTAAATGAGAATGTAACTGTTTAAGTTCGCTAATTACTTAAGTAGAACCAAGTTGTTTTTAAGTTGCAACTAATGTTTTCTCTTGAGTAAATTATGAAAACAAACAAAACGAAATCAGTACCTAATGTAAAACTTGTTTTCTTTGAAATTGTTTATTATGTCACCATATGCTGTAGTATGAATATTTCATTTTTGAAGGTACGGCCATGAACAAAGAGATGTAGAGAACTGAAAAAGATATCTTAGTATTATTTTTCCAAACCATCATTAGAATTATTTAAATTTTTAAATGTGATATGATTGTTGGGATTTAGTAGTGTCTATTAGTAAACTCTCGTCCTCTTTGCCATGGACCTCCATGGCACTAGGGACGAGCGTTAAAAAAGTGTATGCTGTGTGTGCGTGTATGTAATATGAAAGCGAGTTCGTTTTTTTTAAGCGTTGTTCAATTCCATACATATTTTTTCCACATCACCGTATCATACCTCATACATAAATATAACATAAAATCACACCTTTAATCTCTGATGGGTTAGGCAGAGATGTACCTATTATTAAAAGCACATTTCGCCAGCTATGTTTTAAGTCTCATGTAATAAGGAGCGAGTCTATTGCTATCAACCGGGTAAAAATCAAGACTCCGTGGCTGCTACTGAGAAATTCCCAATAACACTTTGCCCGACCCGGGTATCGAACCCAGGACATATCTCAGCAGTCGCGCTTGCAACCACTACACCAATGAGGCAACCATTTTTAATAGAAAAACTACTGAAAATGTCCCAAAATCCACGCTCTTCTAAAAGATGCAGCTCTAAGAGAACTAAAGCTAGGACAAATGCCAATCTTCGTCTCAAATACATGTTTTAAAAGGACGTCGCGTTTCATTAAAAATTTTCAAGGTGTACATACGGCTAAGTTACGTTGAACTTAAGAACATGTTCACTTGTTCAGTAATCAACTGACACGAACGGAATTATTGTCTGCTCCTTTACGCCAAAATATTGTATTTAATCTTCTTAGTTTAAAAATAACGTACCGAATTAAATTATACCGGGCAGTAGTACTTATGACTAAGTGTTAAGGAAGGACTGATACGCCATGCTTTATCCATATAGTGCTATTATGTAAGTAAGTAAAGTTCACCCGGAACTACGCTCAAGTGAACCCAAACAAATCTTAAGGGAATCATATTTTAATCAACCTGCAAACTGACTCTGCCCTGAAAATTGCAAAAAACGTAAGAAAATTTTAATTTCGTTCTCCGCCTCTTCGCCTTTCCACCTTAAGGGCGAAGGCGCCAGCGTGGCCCGTTTAATATTTTTCTGTCCTTTGCAATCTGCAGGTATCAGGATGTAGGTTGAACAAAATATGATATTTATTTATTTAATTACAACGGTTTACCACCAATTACTGTAACTAAAATTAAAATGATAATTATTACACATATTAAAATAATATACAAAATGACAAATTAAAGCAAATTAAATTGAAACTTATACAATACATGATATAAATAAAAGGAGGTTAACAACACTCATAAATTTCTCTCACAGTAGGTACTTCTGACATACCAATAAAATCTTCATCCATCTATCCGCAAACAGATCGCTAGTTGGACTAGACTCCAAGAGATCATTAAGCGTGGCCAGAGTTCGAGGAATAAGGATATAGAATTATAATCATTAAAATCATCTACTTCATGAAAAAGCAAGTCAATGGGATTATAAAATAAACTTAAAGGGTTGTATTGATGAATTTAAATGCACTGTAAAACCATTTTCACTTCAGTAGCTCAAACATGTAGGTTTTGCTGCCTGAAATCAGTGAGCAAAATGCGATTTTGCTCACTGAGTGAGACAAAGTAACTTTTTAATTATTTTTTTAGAAAGCCGCGAATATCTTATTCAGCCTTGGATTAATCATACAATTCGAAACATTTACACTCTATCTCTTTCCCGCCATTAGAAAGAGAGAGAGAGAGACAAAGACCAGCCCTTTCGAAGTTCCTATTTTGAATTCGACCTCAAAGACAAACACGTTCAGAATTTCGTTCTAACTAAAGAAATTTTGCAAAAAGATAATTATGTCTTTTAATGTAATTTATTGAATTTTTTACTTATTGTTGTATTTAAACGAAAATAAGTTTTTACTGCATATAAAACTAATACTTAACCTGTAAATATTTATTTTTAGTTCAAATAATGTTACGTACCTAATATATTTTGAATAATAAAATATCATGGGTGCTATTTCGGAACACGCCATAATTTAAATAAAAGAGCAGGAATAAAATTTCGTGGCTGGCGTAAAGAGTTGAATAAGTTAGAAAAATATTAAAATAATCGTAAAATATGAGTGAAACTAGCGACGAGAACAGTACCTCTACCTACAATGTTAATTATTTTGATTCACGATAAATAGTTATTTCAATCTATTCCTGTTTATTATTTTATCTCCTAAAGTGTTCTCGCTGCTGAAGTGAAAAGTTGTATGTGCTACACGAGACCAAAGTTATTTGCATCTCGTGTCTTTGAATCCCTCGCTGCACTCAGGATTCTAACCTAGAATCACTCGCTACGCTCGTGATTCAAATATAGAATCCTTCGCTTACTCGGGATTCAAAATCAACACTCGCGGCAAAAACCAACTTTGCTCTCTTGTTGCACAAATAACTATTGTTACGCTCGTGACACATAATTAATTTAATCAACATACTGCCTGATACACCAAGGAAATTGAAAAAAAAATACATTTAAACTTCACGGGCTACCTTAGTGCATCCTCCTTAATCTAATCTAATCGATTCAATAACTACTAAATCCGATTTCGTTTTGTTTTTCATAAAAGACTTTAGTCTCATGATGTTTTTTTCACTACTTCACTACATTAACCTACAGCTGGGAAACTTCCATTGATTCTACTTCTCATGGATTTTTAGTGTCGTGGCCCAGTCTTTCATGAATCATCATCTGCCTAAGAGTTTCAACAACTTTTTTGGGGACGGCTTCCAGTCTTACTGGATGCAGCTGAATACCAGTATTTAACATGGAGCGACTGCCTGACCTGACATGACCTCCAAAACCCAGTTAATACAATTATTGTATACAATAATTGCAATACAATTGATAGCTGCGCCACAGTACTTTAATTTTGTGGCTATCTTCGTTATTCCTGTATAATCTTATTAAGTTGTTCCAAATAAACTTTATTATTATTATTAAACTTTATTATTAATACGATACTCCTTGGTAACTCCTTGGTAAATACATAAACAAAGTTCGCAACACATTAATTGCAGTGTGTATGTCCCGCACGAATCCTTCGCTCTTGAAACTCTTCCGCAAGTGTGCAACATACAAGTGTTATATGTATAGTATAGCCTCATTTGCATCATGACTTTAAGCGGGCGTTAGCCTGCATGCAAATATCTATGAATACGACACCGCCTAAATGTTTGCCTGTAGTATGCAGTTACTATTACGTGTGACTTATTTTTATGCTCTGTTAAACGGAGCAGATGACCTAGAATCTCTTTTACAGTTGCGGGACTAAAAATTTAAGCTCTTTTGGATCGTTTACACCAGCATTCTATTTTGAGACTTATATTTTTTGAAGAACATATTGAATGAACATGATAGTTACTATAATTGATGAATTGTTAGTATAATTGATAAATGTTTTAATCCTGCATACGCACGAAGACCAAACAAGGTGTACAAAACCAGTTTATGCGATTCCCTCACTATATGGGAAATCTATAGCTTGATGTGTGTACATCCCGTTCGAATAAACTGAAGGATAATGTAGTGTACAAAAATAATATTCAAGTCCGCACTCGCAAAGCCATCAGTTCAGGTCACATAAACAATATAGCTTATCAGGAAATATTAAGAAACATGCGGTATCAATTGAGATATAAAGTTCTCATTAGTCTGTAAGGCGAAAGGTCCGATTGTTTAGCCGATCTATTGCTAATGTAATGTTTATTTAACCCACGACGTATATGTAAATTATCAACAGATATATTATTTATATCCGGTCGTTTGTAAACACGAGGTTAGGACTTTTTTATTGTAAGTTTACTAGAGCATGTAAGCTTCTCTTGCGAAAAGTAATTTTAGGCACATGATGCTGGTTCTCACAAAAGTATGGATTTTTCTAATTTCAAGTTAAATTGTTTTCCAATAAAAATATTAAGGCGAAGTTGGTGAGGCGAGCTTGACCATATACACGTGCTGTACGAAGATTTGCTAGTAGCACAAGAGGTAGCGCTATTCCACGCAGACAAGCCATGGTGTCTCCGTCGAAGATGCGCACTCTCAACTTCTTCGGATGTTTGTCTTTTTCCGTGCCGTTTTTTGGGATTGAACTACTATAAATAAGCTTGATTCCTACCGAAGGACTGGCCTGCAAAAGTAAAAAGCAAATAATATGGAAAAGGAGAGGTTTTTGCCCTGCAGTGGCACAGCATATTTTAGTTGGTTCAATATCATTGAAGTTGTTCTTTTGTTTTGCAGTGAAAACTTTCAGACAGACAGACTCACTGTCAGTGAGTGTCTGTGTGTGTGTTCAGAATAAATGTTAATTTAGTTATGTTTATGTCTTGTGCTAATTTAAAGTATCATTCAAAAGTAATGTATTCAAATAACCGAACAAATAAATTACCTGCTATGGGAACTAATCACTGCTATAATAAAAACTTCGGTAGTACTTCCGATCTATATATTATTGCATGTTACGAAAACATCGCGAAACTGGTTTTAATTTAAAGGCTAACTATTTCTGTACCTACTAGCATCATAATAACAATTTTCAAGACGGGTTCTCGAAACTTTTTGCTAAGGCTATCAAAACTATATTACTTTGCACTACGTGTTTGTGGTGTCTGTTACATAAAATATGAAAGGGAGTCGGTGTTCATGGTGTGGACATGTGATGAGGAGGGATGGAACACATGAGACTAAAAGAGTCATCATCTTTTCTTTTAGGGTCGGCGCAACACGTCTTTTTCCTCCATTCTCCTCTGTCATTCGTCATGCTATCATTTACTAGTTCTTCCTTCATATCATTTTTCACTAAATCCATCTATCTTTTCACTCTTAGAGAGACTCTTAGAGTAATTCATATAAATGTTGATTTATATTAAGATTGTAATGAATATAAATGTTAATGGATCGAGAGGGAGACGAAGACCAAAGAAAAGATAGATAGATTGTGTGAGGAATGATATGAAGGAAAAAGGAGTAAAGGATAGCATGACAAATGACAGAGAAAAATGGAGGAAAAAGACGTGTTGCACCGACCCCAAATAAAATGGGGCAAGAGCAGGAAGATGATGACTCTTTTAGTCACATGTGTTCCATCCCTCCACATCAGATGTGCACACCATGAGAGACAACCCCCTTTCTTCTTTTCAGTAATAGGCGCCACTCACAGGCAGCGCTAAATTAATATAGTTTTGATAGCCTTAGCAATAAGTTTCGGGAACCCGTCTTGAAACTTGTTTTTATGATGCTAGTAGGTACAGAAATAGTTAGCCTTTAAATTGAAACCAGTTTTACGATGTTTTCGTAACATGCAATAATATATTATATAGATCGGAAGTACTACCGAAGTTTTTATTATAGCAGTGATTAGTTCCCATAGCAGGTAATTTATTTGTTCGGTTATTTGAATACATTACTTTTGAATTATACTTTAAATTAGCACAAGACGTAACCATTGACTAAATGAACGTTTATTATGAACACACACATACACTCGCTGACAGTGAGTCTGTCTCTTTGAAAGTTATCACAACAAAAAAGCAACTTCAAAGGAAAAAGGAGTAAATGATAGCATGAAGAATGACAGAGGAGAATGGAAGAAAAAGACGTGTTGCGCCGACCCCAATAAAATGGACAAGGCAGGAAGATGATGATGAGTGCTGCATGGCTGTTTTGGCTCTTTAAAAAGAGAAAGTGTGCTGGTGGTGTTGGTTGGTCTGTGGATATGGCATTGAAACGTAAAAAGGCGGCACTGGTCCCGATTATTGCCACTTGCTAAAAGAACCATCCAGCATGGCTCGTGGCATTATTTTTAAAAAAATCACGTGTATCTACATAAATATTAAAGTCACTTGATTATAAGAAATGGTGAATTAGTTATGTTTTACATAATACACTAATTGATATTCATTTACAGAAAAACCTGTTACCTATAAAATAACGTTGTTTAACCACTCTTTGTGTTTGTTTTGTTCATTTTGGCGAAGATTCCGAAAATAATACTAACCTACTTTTAAAGATTACGTGATTTTCTTTAAGTCTTAAAAAAAAGGAATGCTGTTTTATCAGTTTGTTTTATTTTTGCGCTACGTTCTCACTTTAATTGATCAAGCTCTTGGTAAAACCGACCTTATTTATATGTGTACTTAAGTATAATTATACATTATATAGCACAATCGCTGTATATACTCATATCTGCATAAGTATATTTCGATAACGTTCATGCAGAGCAGGAAGGAAGGAACCTTGCGTATGCACGGCCCTGGCCTTTAGCGGCTTTACGTCTGCAGTCGTGGGAATGACCGCCCTCTGAACTGTTTGTCCAATGTTTTGGCGTAACAAATTATAGTACTATAACTTGTAAGTGCGAAAACCACCCTTATCACGTTGATATAAAGGCTCTGTTAAAATAAAAGTGATAATATGGACATTAAGTGGATTGCACTTAATAGTGTATGCAAAATAATTGCTTGTTAGTAAATAAATTAGAGCAGTTAATAATAAGGTATAATGACCAACTAAAATGGGGAGTTTTAACCTTTTTGAAATATTTAAGGTGCAAAAATCGGGCTAGTTTATATGGACAGTTAAAACGAAACATTAGTTATCTGCCAGTAAAAGTCCCGTCAAAATCGGTCTAGCCGGATGATTAGTCGGAACAAACAGACAGAATGACAAAAAATTTAAAAATTGTTATTTGTTATACAAGAGTGCAAAGTTGCTTTTTAACCGCGTGTTCAATTTTGATGACCGAGCAAGCGAAGGATTCTAAAATTAGAATCCTGAGCGTTAGCGAGGGCATCAAAAGAGCACGAGGTGAAAAATCTTTGCACTCGAGTGCAACACGTAACTTTTCATTTCACCTCAGCGAGGAAATGACTAAATGCAAAAAAAAAAAAAACCGGCCAAGTGCGAGTCTTACTCGCACACAGGGTTCCATAGCTCCAAACAATATAATAACAATATTTTGAACTGTCATTCATTACTTAGTAAACTTCCACACAACCGCAAAACTAAATTTGTTTTTCATAGTATGTTTATGAAAAACAAAGTTACTGCTGCAGTTTGATGAAAAAGTCCCATATCTCAAAAACTAAACATCGTATCTTATTGAAACTAATTTTCGTTGATAGTTTTTTTTACGTTCTACAATCCTAAATATTTTCAGAATTTTCCTCCTCTTACTTTAGAAATTAGAGGGGGGGGGACACACATTTTACCACTTTGGAAGTGGCTCTAGCGCAAACTATTCAGTTTAGAAAAAAATGAAATTAGAAACATCAATATCATTTTTGAAGACCTATCCATAAATACCCCACACGTATGGGTTTGATGAAAAATTTTTTTTTGGTTTTCTGTTCTAAGTATGGGGACCCCCTTAATTTATTGTTTTTTTTCTATTTTTGTGTGAAAATCCTAATGCGGTTTACAGAATACATCTACTTACCAAGTTTCAACAGTATAGTTCTTATAGTTTCGGAAATAAGTGGCTGTGACATACAGACGGACAGACAGACAGACAGACAGACAGACAGACAGACAGACAGACAGACAGACATGACGAATCTATAAGGGTTCCGTTTTTTGCCATTCGGCTACGGAACCCTAAAAACGTTTACAATCACAAGATAGGTACACTTTTATTTCAGTTTAGGTATTAATTACTACATTATGACAGGTAAGTATTACAGAATAATCTTTAAATTATAACAAAATAATATTACGGTATAATTAACAATGACGTGAAAAAATGCCGCGTAAAGAACCGCGTACAAAGCAAATTGAAAAAAGAACACCAAGAAGGTTCCGAGTCTGAGTTTTTAACAAATTAAAAAAAAGTTTTGTATGATATATTCGGCACCATAGAGGTAGCAGTAAATAGGTTTAATGTTTTTTTTAATTCACAAACTTAGTGCACACGATGTTCTAAATTCAATTTACTTTATCCTCTAGAGAGAATAAAAACGGCTTTTCCACTCAGATATTGAAGATTAAAAATACTCTTTCCGAGATGGTGGGATGAAAAAGATTTTTTATTGTTTAAAGTACCATATATGTAGGTACTGTACTTTAGTACTTTATGCATTCAGTAAAAATAACTTTTCTTGAAATTACAAAACAACTTCAATTTTATTTGTTTGTATAGATGTAAGGATGATGAAGCAACGTCCAAAAACCACCATTCTGTCATCAGGAGTTTTTATCCACCTGATATGACAAGCAAGTAGACAACCGTGTTGAAGAGTAATGTCAGAATGTATGCTCAACAATAGAGCATTAAGCGTTGATAAATCGTCAGCTGATCGTCTTGCAAACTTTACTTTACGATTTTCACGAGGTGTCGTGATATCGATAGTCTGCATTCCAGTTTAGCCATGTTCACGGCTTTGGTAATCCAACGACAGAAGTCTGTCATTCTTTGCATTTTTGTTAAGTTTGTAAACTAAGTAGTATAGTGGCTTTCTACAATCTCTTCAAACTAAAGTCACCGGAACACGATGAGATAATTACTTCACTGAATAATTTGCCAGTGTCCGATGTCCGCTTTGGTTTCGCCATTTGTCCTTACCAGGGGGGTTACTATGACGTCTAAAAGCAGTATTGTTTTAACCTTATTTCAGTGGGGGAAAGAGACGAAGCTATAGGGTACGTCTAGCGTTATCTCTTTCCCACTCTGGAATAATATTAAAACAATGCTTTAAGATGTCATGGTAGGCCACCTGGTGGACTGATCTTTAACGCTATTTACCATCATCTGCCAAGCCTTTTCCCAGCTATGTCAGGATCAGCTTCCAATCCCACCGGATTCAGCTGAATACCAGTACTTTACATGGAGCGACTGCCTATCTGACCTCCACAACCAAGTTAGTACTGGGTAATACGATACCCCTTGATTTGACTGGTTGTCAGAATTTTGGGCAGACTACCTGTAACTACTGTGAGCGCGGCTTAAACTAAAGATTTACCTGAGCGGCTGTAATAAACTAGCCATGAGCTCTTTAACCCTTAACGATCGATCTTCAACGCTATTATGTACCGGAAAAAGCTTATTTTTTTATTATTTGTTAAAGCTGAGATTTCATTAGGTATTGTTCTACAAAAGGAGAAGCCTCGTATCCAAACATAATATATTTAATAGAGTACCTTACTTGAAAAATGCCTACATGTTAGCGATTTTAGAAAGTTCAAGTTTTCTTTCTTTCTTTCAACGTTAGCTATCAGTGAATTTTTCACGAAAAAAGTTTAATTTTATTTTCACCTCTAGTTCGAGTTCGAATGGAGGTTTAAGACAAATAGATAAAATTGTCACAAAATGCAACAAACACATGGCTTTAACTGAAGGATGTTGATAATGTTCTAGCTCACGCTACTCGAAATAGGTGCAACGTCATTATTATACTAATTTTAATTCAAGTAGGCACACACAGAGACACATCAAACTATACATTTCCAGCATAACATGGCCTCGCTGTTTAGATTATCCGTACAATGAGAGATCCCCATAAAATGGTTTTGTATAGCTTGGTTGGTCGCCGTGCATACAAGGTTTTGACTGACTCACCAAATAAATTATGGCTAATCATTGAAATGTAACCCTGCGGCTACGTATCAAGTATATTCAATTAAGTCTCCAAAAAAAACATGACATCCTTTATCTCATTCTAATAAAGGAGTTCCATTTGACCCAATTAGACCTCGTTGTTTTTGCATACCCAATATCTAACCTACATTTAATTTTTAACGCTGCCTTCTTCGTCCTTACTTAAATATCTACGTAGGCATATTATTATTTATTCGTGAGGTACAGATCTCGACGTTACTCTACGCGTACAATAGACTTTAATTATTCAAGGATTGAAGAAGTGGGGAATGGTTATGCAGAATCGGGTCAGGTGAACGTGGCTACGGAGCTACGGAGCTACGGGGTTGCTACGTGCTACGGAGCTACGGATTATCAGTGACGTCATGACTGTGTGTTGGTTTACAATATATTGGGGTAGAGGAGTCGACTACAGCCATTAGTTATGGTATATAATTTATGGAAATTCATGCGCTATTCTCAATTCAGTGTCTACGCGGTAGAGAGAGCGTATATTGGAAATTCGGTTATGTGCGTTTCTTGAGAGCTAGTTTCGATGTATATTATACATAATAAAACGTATATTCAAGTAGCACAGTAAACTGCGTTTTAAGTATCTAAAATGAAATCATTATGTTCCTATTTACTTCAGACTAGTTCTTTCGGTAACAAAATTCAAAACGAATTTCGCGTACTTTTTAAAGTAAATCATATTTTTCCATGTGAATATCTACAATTTCTTCTTCGAAACAAATTGTATGATTATACGTTGCGCATGCTGAAGATTTACGGGAGAAAATTTGGAGCCAGAAAATTGTATAAGTAAGCTATTCCTTGAACTGAGCGTTCGTAAGAACGGCTGTAGGTCAAAACTTGTTAGCTGAATAAATATTTAATTTCAAGGCCCATTTTGTTAAGGCCATATGTGGTCCAAACACTACTGAAATATTCAATATTATTCCAGAGCTTAGTTCATACAAATTCATACAATAAGAGGGTGAGAGTAAAACATTGCACACAAAATTGGCAACACAAAACTTCGTATACGAATGTGTTTGCCAAATTGAAACAAAAAATAGGTACATATTTGAAGTTCAAGGTGCTCTCATTGGTTTATTTACTGACATTGTTTAATCCCTTTCTTGTCAATTTTCATTATTTAAATTAATATAAAAATAACTAGCTGCTGCCCGCGACTTAGTTCGCGTGGTTTTTATTTTTGGGTACGAAAAATAGATGTTGGCCGATTCTCAGACCTATCCGATATGCACACAAATTTTCATACAAATCGGTTCATCCGTTTCGGAGGAGTATGGTAACAAGGGTGCCATTTTTTTTTATTATTTTTTTTATAAAAAAAAGTACATAGTATCAAAATAAAGCACAATTTATTTTTCTTTATTATTATGTTTTAAAACATTTTGTTTTGCTCTTTGCAGTTTGTATCAAATTAGTATCTTACGACTAAACTCTCAAAATCCCAAAGAAATCATATCTTGCCAAATAAAGTATTTTCGTGTACTTTATTTTTCTCAGTATAAAGTACAATTACCTGAAATAACGTACAATACTTTATTATAAAGTACGGGTGGTAACCCTAATGGTAACTAACATTGTGACACGAGAATTTTATATATGTTACCGGCCAAACCCGATTTCCGGGTAAACTAGATTGTCCTAGGCCAAACTAGGACTCTAAACGGGTTAGGTTAGGTTAGAACTGTAACCATAAGCGTACGCGCGAGCCGAGCAAGCGTAGCGAGCGGTGCCACATCCAAGTTTGGCACATTGTAAATTTTTTTTTGGGTCAGTATATCCTGACACAATAAACCAGTAAACCAGTTTGGCCTAGGACAAACTAGTTTGGCCTGAAATCGGGTTTGGCCGGTAACATATACATATAAGAAGATTACTCAGTCGGATTTTGTTAACAATTTCAAGGGTTTTAATTGTTTTCACGGAAACCTTATTCTTTTTCGAAAATAAAAGTAGCCTAAATTACTCCGTATAACATCAGCCACCTACTAGTAAAAGTCACGTCAAAATCGGTCCTGCTGTTTGTTTGTAAGCATTCAGTAAAAAGCTGCTATTTTTAAATTACAAACAGACACTTAAGTTATTTGTATGTTTAATGTATACCTAGATTTACAAGTTAAAACTGGCGAAACTTGAGTGTACTATTAGGTAATCCGCTTATCCCTTCAGGGATTATTTGCGTGATGTCACGTAACGTCTGAAATGATTTGTGTTCGAAAAGGTTTACCGACGTCCACTTTTAGAACAGCATGACTGTCTAAAACGTAGTTTGTGGCTTTGAACGTTCGTTAACCACAATAAGGTCAACAATAAGTGTGAAGCTGGCTTGCTAATCTTTGTTTGAAGTGGACTAGTTAATCCAAGCGCGTGAACCCAAGCTGAATCAACAAAGGCAACTAAAGGGACTTGCAGACAGCCGATTACAACTGATGTATAAAAAACTCCGATTACGGCACCCACAGGATAGTTCGGTTAAGCAGACGGCAACCTCCTGGGTTGAACTGCGAGACGTCATTCAAACAAAAAACTTTTAGTAATCGTTTTTTTTGTGTTAACTTTTTACTAAAAAAAATCGTTACTTCGTTCGGTAAGACGCTTAGGTACTACTAACTAGTAGGCTTAATTTATTTTGATTTGATAGTCAGTGCAACAAATAGTACACCGGATAGTCTAATGACTACTGCATGTGTTTATATTTTGGTATGGCTTGTTGCTAATACAAAATAAGTAAAGTATCATGAAATCATTTTTTGATTTTTTCTACTTGCAACTAAAGATAGTTGGTGCCAACTGCAAGCGTTCTCAATTTGAACTTGAGTGAGGGTCAAGTGAGCATTTCTCATAATTTCACTTTCCAAAGTTTTGAATTTCGAATAATTGGTTAGTTGTCTGCAGTCGGCTGTCTGCGGGTGCCCTAAATCAGCGTGACCTTCGAACCCGTTTGACGTCCTCTCGTCTTCGAAGGGAATTACAGTCGCCGCCCGGTCACTTGATAAGTTTAATCACTGAACAATACATAAATACGTATACGATGCAACTGGGCCGTACGATCCATTAGTGACTCAATATAGAAGTCGTTACTTATGGATGCCTTTAGTGTGCGTTAATTTGAGGAAAATTAAATTTAGATTTGCTGTCACGTTTTCTGATTTGGGTTATAACCGTTATTGTTTTATCCTTAAACATGTCTTATAATGAGATATTTATGACGCAGTCTGTGACTTTAGTGTGAATTTCTTACGTAACAACTGGATGCGGTTTTGATTCTAGAAATAGGAAACGGATTCCAAAAGGTTTTCCTGTCACGCGCCGCCACTCATGATTCGAAGTTCGAACGAACAACTTAAAAAGAAAATAGGAATTTCTAAATTCTAAAATGCATGGAAACGGAAAGTGCAGCGCATTCGAACATGACAAATAAAAGCTTTAAAAGTGTAAAATTGTTTTGTTTTGGTGTATTCCAAAGAGTTTCATGTATTATTGACGTAAATTAGTATAGAATAATATGTAGCAATATTTTTATATGTAAGTACTTACGTTTTTTTGTTAGTATTACATTTACTTTTGAAGCCATATTGAAAGGCAAGTGCATTAGCAAAAGTCAAGGCAAAAAATTAAGCTGAGAACTCATCACAAAAAAAGTTAACTGACATATTGTTCTTCGTTTAAACTCTAACAAAAACTCGCCTTAACTAATGAATAAACCGTCATTTATTCATTCTTTCATTTGTAATCGACACTTTGAAAGGGAATTACCACATGTAGTCGTGTCCTAAAACAACAATAAGGAAGATGGTTTAAAGGCCGGTGCACATGGCCAAATGACTAAGACCTTACTTTTTTCCATATTTTTTGCCGCGAAAAGGACCAAAATTATCAATACCTTTACAAAATAGGTAGGTAGTACAATCCACAAAAAAATCTAGGTATGCAGATTTTCATTGTTCAAATATAAATCTTTAATATTAATTATGTCATCGATCGGTCATTGACCTTTGAAATTGAATTTCTGACTTTAGACCTCTGTATCTTACGACACTGATCTACTTAACCAACGGTCAAAGTTCATCTAGACATCAACAGCGAATGGTAAAAATAAACAGAGGTAGTCATAAGGACTACCGACAGAAGTGAAAACTCAAAGAAATGGAATTACTGTATTCTTTTTTTAATTTATAAATAAGTCATTTGCGTCGCTAGTCTGGCGCAATACGTCACGAGCATCTCGAGGTCATCGGTGACGCGATAATACCTGTGGGTTTCTCGTCTACTAAAAATCGCGGCTAAAGAAGTACTCATTAAAGAAAAAAAACAAAAGAAGTTTGACAGTATATTGAATTCGGAATCCAGGGGTAAAGTATCTTTTTCTACTTCAGGGTGGTCCAAAACGAAATTATGTTATAAATATAGGAAGGAAACGTTACACGGTCTGTGCCCAAAAGGTCATGACTGAAATGATGGAGTGGTAAACCTTTCCGTTGAGGGTTAAAACAAATTGTACACACTTTGAAAAGGTGTTGACCCGTATGCAAAAAATATGATTCATTTGGTGTGATAAATATTTACGATGAGACTTACATGGTTAAACGTCCGCGTTTGTTTATTTGTGGATTATCTACTCAGTAGGGTTCTTGTTTATATTTGACCGCAATGTTTTGATATCATATATGTATTGGTCTTTATCTATATACATATATAAAAATTGCGTGTCACGTTGTTTGTCGGGGATGGACTCCTAAACTACTTAACCGGTTTTAATCAAATTTGCACACCGTGTGCAGTTTGATCCAACTTTAAAGGTAGGATAGCTTACATCTCAATTTATAGTTGCAATATTATTTTATTGCAAATTATTTGCTCCAAACGATTCTAACAGATGGCGGTATCTTTTGACTGATTGAGTAAGTTTTCAATAGATGGCGCTGTATATGAGCGCAGCAGCAATGAAAAATATTGCGAAAACGGGGAAAATGCAACGCAGATGAGGTTGCGCGGGACAGCTAGTAAATTATGTATTTTGTTCGATGTAACTAGCCAGCCTAATAACAAAAATAAATAAGTATTATGACGAAGTAAAACGAATATCAACATCATTATCAGAAAGAGAAACACTGTTGAATACGTTAAATATAACAAAAAATAACTACAAGCCTGTAATCCCCATAGGGTTAGGCAGATGTGTACCTAGTACGTGTAGTAGTAGTGTAGATAGTACACGATGCAGCATTATCACGCTGTTTTCGGCTGAATAAAAACTATTCTGTTCGTGTAAGTCGACCTCATTTCTAATCAATTTACTTTTTCTTACTTCGGTTCAAATTTAAAAATTTGACGATTCCATGGATGTGACAGAGGAAAATTTTTCTCAGATGGACGACAAATCTTTGGAAATAACAGACATATTATTCCGTTTCTTAATTTAATTGATAAAGTAAAAAAGGACCTAAGAAAGATAAATTTTGTAGTGCTGTACTGTATAGTCGGTCATCAGTGATTTCACCAAGAACCGGTATGTATTTGAAACATTTTAAATTTTTTCTGCTTAAAAGATTCTCTCGGAGCATGGTGTTAATTTTTCTGTATTTTTCTCACCATAGATTCGCTCAGAATCGGTTCTAGGACTTTTATCCTAGCTAAGATCTAGTGACCCAAATACTTTCGGCGCCGCGACTCAAGGCCGACCAGGGGTCGGGAGACGCGTACTGGCGGTTGGCTCCGAGGCTTGCCGCCTGAGACCCGGAGCAACAGCGAAGATCCGATTTCGAGCGAGGATCCGGACCTTCAGGGAACAAATTTTGTTTTAATCCTTTTTTTTAAATCTTTAGCAATAGTATAGTTTCTCTTTTTTTTTTTGTTGTACAATCATTTAATTTATTTAAACCCTATTCGTGTCAAAAGGTCGCGCAATGTATTTTTTCCGGTGTAATATTTAAACTCGTATACATTTTGATCGCGCCTAGGGCTGAGTAGGCGTTGCAACCCCTTTCTCACCTTGTTTTAATTTTCAAAATTACAGATTTTATACAATTCTGAACAACCCATTTCGCTGCTTTACATAAAATTATATTACATGTCGTCCATTATTTAATTCCTTTTTTTGATCCTTTTAAATTTTTTTTATAAAAAATTGTATTAGTTTTTTTTTATAACAGCAAAATTATACGTATTAACATGTAGCAGTGACGACTTTTATTTTTATTTTCGCTACAAAAATGGCGCCCGAACAACTAAAGTAAGTGTTTTTACCTAATAACTTTGAAATTTGAATGATTCTACATAAAATTTTTTTTGCCTTATTGAGGATGGTCACTCCCTCCGGGAGCTAATGATTCTTAAGCTTATTTGTTTCAGGATACGGATATTCTTTCATTCTAGAAAGGTATTCTGGGATTTTTACCACCAGTTCAGATCTGTGAAGCTGTCATTTTTCCTTGACATATATATATATTTTTTCATTAAATGTAATTTATTTTAAAGGAAAAATAATTTTGTGAACTATATAACACATAACTGTCTTTTATTTTACCCACTTATCGCAGCAAATATAACGATAGGTCTCCTGATTTTTATTCCATATCCTTAGCTAGCGGTAGTTAGAACCCGTAGAGTATATATGGTGACGTATGAATTTATAGGCGTCGGTTTTCAAGGTAAGCTTAGTATGAACGGTTATGTAGCCTGTATCTTTGTTTAATAGCTTGGCGTTTACTGACTGCTGGTTGCTGGATTATTTTTATCCGTCTGTTCATGCCGTGCCTATTTTTTCGCTAGGATTCAATCCCCTTTTGTCTGTTCTTTCATACGTTATTAGGTCTATTCTAGTTACATCATGTCAGAAGAGGGGTTCCCTATTGTTGAGACTCCACGTCGTGCTAGTCCCATTATTTCGCGACCACCACCTCCTCCTATTCCGCCAAGACCTTCTCACGCTTCTTCACAGAGTATCATTCCTTCCCCAATAAGATCTGAGGAATGCCTACAATTTACCAGGCAGTTCTCTCTTACTAAGTGGAAGATTGTTTTCGATGGTAAGACCTGCGTACGGGAATTTTTCACGAGTTTAGAGGAGTGCAGGGAGGCCGACAATTTGTCTGATGGTTATTTAGTTAAGCGATTCCATGAAGTCTTGTCAGGTGTTGCACTTCAATATTTTAGGTCGATCCGTCGACCGGATCTTTCTTTTTCTGAGATCAAAGATGCTTTTTTTCAGACATTCGGTACGAACGATTTTGAATTTAAGACAAGCCAGGAGGTCCGTAACCTCAAACAGAAACCGGAACAGCTTATAAGAGAATTTATTATCGAGGTTTCTTACTTAAATTCTAAACTGAGCAAGCCTATTGAAGAATCGGAGTTGTTGTGGATCATCACTCACAACATGTTGCCAAAGTACACTCCTTGCTTGTCCATCCAAAAATTTCATGACATCAATAATTTAATCGAAGTCGTTACTCATTTCGAGTCTTTTCTAAAACCTCCAAAGGCGGTAGCCAGTCTCGACTGTGTTGCCGACCAGTCGACTTCTCAAGCATTTAACCCACCAAAACCTAGGCCAAACAAAACTTCCCATCAACCAACAACTAGTAAACCTCAGATTTGTCCTAGTTGTAGTCAGTCTCAGCTTTGCTTAAAATGTAACAAAGTTGGTCATTCTTACCGTTCTTGCCCAGAGATCACAGGCATGATTTGTTTTAAGTGTCGCACTCCTGGATTTATTACTAGAGAATGTCCGAAATGTAATCCAAAAAAATGCATAGACCACTGGCGATACGCTTCTTTCCCTACAGTATCCCCAGTGTTTACTTCAGATTCATTTGATAACCGACCGTTTATAGAAGTATTATTATGTGGTAGAGTTGTTAAAGCATTGCTCGACTCTGGTGCTCAGATGTCGCTTGTTAGCGATAATTTTATTCAGCAACTTGGTGTTTCTTTGACATCAAAAGACGCTTGTCCCCGTGTTATATCGGCTAATAATTCGCCGATTGATATTCTTGGTTCTGTGTACCTTCCAGTTAAATTTAATGGTACAACTTTTATTCATGAGTTTTTAGTTGCAAGTTCGATGTCATCTTCTGTTATTTTAGGTATCGAATTTTGGAATAAATTCGGTTTGACGTCTATTTTTAGTCAGGCTTTTAATAAAAATATTGATGGTAATATGTTTATCCCTTCTGTTCAGCACTCTTCCCCTCAAGTTTCCTCTGTCAGCGAGGTCCGTTATATTCATCCTCGTAACATCCTATCGCCGGATCAAGAGGCTTGTCTTCAACAAGTTATTAAAGAGTACGAAGTTATCTCTTCTGAAAAAGTTGGTCTTGGTAAAACATCTTGGTTGTCCCATAAAATTAATACTACGGGTTACCCTATCCGTCAAAGATATTATCCCTTATCCCCTGTCAAGTTGAAGATTCTCAATGAAGAGATTGACAAAATGTTAGGTATGGGTGTTATTCGTCCATCTCGTTCTTCATGGGCTAGTCCAGTGGTAATGGTGACAAAAAAAGATGGTTCTGTTCGGTTTTGTGTCGACAGTAGAAAACTGAATAGTGTGACAGTTAGAGATTCATATCCTCTTCCCCGTATTCACGATATCCTCGACAACCTTCGTGGTGCTAGATATATTAGCTCATTGGATTTTAGAAGTGCTTTCTGGCAAATTCCACTCGCTGATAGAGAAAGTTGTGAGAAAACAGCGTTTATTGTTCCACAACGTGGTCTCTTTGAGTTTGTTAGGATGCCTTTTGGTCTAACGAACGCTGCTTCGGAGATGCAACGCCTTACTGATATGATCGTGAATTTCGAGTTTACTTCTACCAGCGACGACTGTATTTTTGGGTACGTCGACGACTTGATAATCGTGTCTAAAGATTTCTCTAGTCATATGGCGCTGCTCAGGAAGGTGCTTGCTCGACTTAAAGAAGCAGGCTTAACTATAAATTTAAAAAAATGCGAGTTTTGTAAAAGCGAACTAAAATATTTGGGTTATATTGTTAATGAAAAGGGTCTTCAAACCGATCCCGGCAAACTTGATGCTATTAAAGATTATCCTACTCCTACTTCAGCTAAGTCATTACGCGGTTTCATTGGTATGTGTTCCTATTATAGGCGTTTCGTTAAAGGGTTTTCTTCTATAATTGCTCCGCTTACTGCCCTTATCGGTAAGAGAAAGGGTAATGATCCAATAAGTTGGAACGATGCAGCCGATCAAGCTTTCACTCAGTTGAAACAAGCGCTAATTGATACGCCTGTTATGGCATGTCCTGATTTCTCGAAGCCATTCATCCTGCAGTGTGATGCGTCAGCTGTTGGTCTTGGTTCGGTACTGACACAGAAGATAGACGATGTGGAACATCCAATCGCCTATTATTCGCGTTTATTCTCTCAAACTGAACGCAATTATAGTACTACAGAGCGTGAACTCTTGTCAGTTTTGGATTCAATTAAACATTTTCGATGTTATTTAGATGGTATGAAGTTTTCTGTCATAACAGACCATATGGCTCTTAAGTGGCTCCTCTCTCTTAACAACCCATCTGGTCGTTTAGCTCGTTGGGCTACTATTATCTCCCAATATACTTTTGATATTGTGCATCGTAAAGGTTCGCAACATATAGTCCCCGATGTTCTTTCCAGGATCCATGCTAATCCTGTGTCATTTGACCAGGGTCCTGAACATACTAATGACCGTTGGTATAAGAAGATATATATAGGTGCTCGAGATACGCCACAAATGTTCCCAGCATACGCTATAAATAACGGTATCCTTATGAGACGCATGCCTGTTTCTAGTCCTTTATCTTCTGAACCATGGCGTGTGGTGTTACCAGCTGAAAAGGTTCCAGACGCTATTTGGGAAATTCACAATAGATTTCCTTCGATACATCCCGGTGTTACTAAAACGTATCTAAAGCTTAGGGAGTTGTTCTACTGGCCAAATATGTTCCGTGACGTTACTTCGACGTTAAGTCAATGTGAGGTTTGTAAAGCCTATAAAATTTCGAACACACAACCTCGCGGTCAGATGTGTTACCCTAAAGAGGTTTCCTTGCCCTTACAGATGATTTCTATCGATATAATTGGTCCGTTGCCCTGCGCTTATTATGGTTATAAATATATCCTTTCTATGGTAGATGTTTTTTCCAAATATGTTTGGTTAGTTCCTCTGAAAAGGATTGACGCTCTTTCTGTTATAAAAGCGTTAGAGTCTGAAATTTTCTTTAATTTTGGGGTTCCGCGTACTATTCTTTGTGACAACGCTACAGTTTTTCGTAGTAATCAATTCCTTAATTTTCTCAGATCTTTCCATATTCAATCACCTACTTTTACGCCATATTATACACCCCAAGCAAATACGGTTGAGCGATACAACCAAAGCGTTATAACATGTTTAGGTATTTTGGTTGGTGAAAACCAAAGAAGTTGGGCTAAAATGTTACCTAAAGTGAAGCTTTACCTCAATTCTTGTGTTAATCTAGCTACTGGTTTTACGCCTAACTTTCTTATGCTTGGTAGAGAGGTCCTTATGGATAGCAGTCATGTAAATAGTCAGACTCGAAGCTCTAATTTGGCAGACAGTCGGGCTCGTCATGCTTCAAACCTATCCTCTCTCAGCGAAGTTTATGCAAAGGTTGCTGATAATCTTTCTTTAGCTTTTCTCCGTAACTCTCGTGCATATAATTCTAATCGATCAGCTGTCACTCTAAATGTTGGTGATACTGTATGGAGAAGGAATTTTTCCAAGTCTTCTGGAGGTGATTTTTTCTCTGGGAAGCTTGCTCCACGTTTTATTAAGTGCCGTGTAATAAGAGTCATTTCAAGGACCACCTATTTGCTACAGGATTGTGATTCAGTCCACTCCGGACAATATCATATCAAAGATATCTTAAAATAAATTGGATTAAATTCTCTTTGTTCCATTTTGACATTGACATTTGCTTTCTAATCCTTTTTCCTCTTTGGAATATTTCTTTGCATAGTTTTTCGATTAGATTAAAAACTTCATAGATTATCTGTTAATAGTGACATCTGTTTATTTCTGTGTTATGTCAACTTGTGTTCTAAGGTTATTTTGTTTCTTTTAGTTTAACACAGATGGCGTGACATTCAACATTTAATTTTAAATTTGAATTTAAACTTGAGTTTTATGACTTGAGTTCTCTGATTTAAGTTCTGTCTTGAGTTCTTCTTTGACTTAATTAATTTAGGTTTTCTTTCTTAAACTTAGTTTTTTTGTGTTCAACTTGTCTTAGTTTCTATAACTAGAGGTTGGACTTTACGTGTTCACGTTATTTATTTTTGGGGATTCCCAAGTTTTTTCTTATAGTTGATAGGTAATAGTTAAGTCTTATGTTAAGTTAGGTTAATTTTACTTAGATCTAAAGTTTACTAATTGTAAGGATGTGGCAGGTTAGAGTTTGGCTCTAACTGAACAATATATATTTAGATTTAGGAGTTCGTTATTTTCTTTCATATTCTCCATAGATGTAATTGAGATATCGCGAGTTCGCGCGGATAACGTTTAGATATGGTGGCCTCCGTGTTTATTCAGTATTTGTTGCACTTCGATATCGTTTGATTCAGATATGATGCCTGTTTTTTTTTTTTGTTTTTGCCTGATCCAGTTTTTTTTCTTCTTTCTCACTCGTACTTACGTCCTTTTTTTTCTTAGAAAGAGGGTATTGCAGCATTATCACGCTGTTTTCGGCTGAATAAAAACTATTCTGTTCGTGTAAGTCGACCTCATTTCTAATCAATTTACTTTTTCTTACTTCGGTTCAAATTTAAAAATTTGACGATTCCATGGATGTGACAGAGGAAAATTTTTCTCAGATGGACGACAAATCTTTGGAAATAACAGACATATTATTCCGTTTCTTAATTTAATTGATAAAGTAAAAAAGGACCTAAGAAAGATAAATTTTGTAGTGCTGTACTGTATAGTCGGTCATCAGTGATTTCACCAAGAACCGGTATGTATTTGAAACATTTTAAATTTTTTCTGCTTAAAAGATTCTCTCGGAGCATGGTGTTAATTTTTCTGTATTTTTCTCACCATAGATTCGCTCAGAATCGGTTCTAGGACTTTTATCCTAGCTAAGATCTAGTGACCCAAATACTTTCGGCGCCGCGACTCAAGGCCGACCAGGGGTCGGGAGACGCGTACTGGCGGTTGGCTCCGAGGCTTGCCGCCTGAGACCCGGAGCAACAGCGAAGATCCGATTTCGAGCGAGGATCCGGACCTTCAGGGAACAAATTTTGTTTTAATCCTTTTTTTTAAATCTTTAGCAATAGTATAGTTTCTCTTTTTTTTTTTGTTGTACAATCATTTAATTTATTTAAACCCTATTCGTGTCAAAAGGTCGCGCAATGTATTTTTTCCGGTGTAATATTTAAACTCGTATACATTTTGATCGCGCCTAGGGCTGAGTAGGCGTTGCAACCCCTTTCTCACCTTGTTTTAATTTTCAAAATTACAGATTTTATACAATTCTGAACAACCCATTTCGCTGCTTTACATAAAATTATATTACATGTCGTCCATTATTTAATTCCTTTTTTTGATCCTTTTAAATTTTTTTTATAAAAAATTGTATTAGTTTTTTTTTATAACAGCAAAATTATACGTATTAACATGTAGCAGTGACGACTTTTATTTTTATTTTCGCTACAACGACCACTGGGGCAAAGATACAGTAAAAAATAATTGTAAAGATATCGGTCCATATTATTATGTTAAAGCTAGACTTAACCAGAGATAGCAAACCTACTTATTGTTGAGACGGTAAAAGTTTATGTTGTCGTTTATTCATTTATCGTCTCATTTTTTACATTTTTACATATTTCTTAATAAAAAAATAAAAAAAAACATTTGAAATATATAAAAAAAACAGGGTTCCGCCGGTGTCGGGAGCAAGGTACAAGCTACCGGTGGTTAGGGCTGCAGAGACAGGAAATATATTATTATTGTATTTGCAATTCAGTTAAGAACTGCGTTAAGTTATTATTATTAATAAGGCGCCAGCATACCGTGGTGGAAAAAAGCCTCTTAAAAATCTGACAGCTCAGAGAATCCTAAAATATCTGTACATCTCGAAAGCTTGGACAATACTACTCAAACGTCCTCGACACACCGCACGAGGTAGCTCCACACAAAATGTCTAAAACTAATGGATTGAGAATGTAGCAATCCCATTTACCAAAACTGGACTCTGGCAGTATGCCAGGTTGTACAAAAGGTATAATACCTATCTCGTAAAGGTCGAGGTACAGTTGCCTGCATAAGGAAAAAAAATAATTTAAATGACGGAGGATAAACAAAAAACCGGCCAAGTGCGAGTCGGACTCGCGCACCGAGGGTTCGTACAAAAAAATATTAAAATATTTTTATTATTATGATGTAACTAAAAATTAACGGTTTTCGCAATTTTTTCTTCATCTGTGCTATAAGACGTTGCTTCGTACCAAATTTCAAGATTCTGAGTTCACGGGAAGTACCGTAGGTTTTGATTCCCTTGCGAGTGTCGAAAATTTGCGATAATTTGCGGCATAAAAAGCTGTATCTTTTGATTGCGTTGGCTTAGAAGTTTGTTTTTTTCACAGCTCCAAGGGACTGTAGACTTGAGTATTTGATATAAATTTCAGTTTGATACTTGCACGTGTTCTTGACAGACAGACGGACGGACGGACAACAAAGTGATCCTATAAGGGTTCCGTTTTTCCCTTTCGAGGTACGGAACCCTAAAAAGATACGGTTTTGATAAATCCACAAACCTGTAGGTATACAGAGGATTAACCGTCATCAACACGTCATCAATCCTATTGACTCATCACAATGACGTCGACATGTGACGTCCAAATCATTCGCAATTGTTAATTTATTCGGTAAGGTTTTTCCAACATTCTACTTTTTACAAGGAAAACTTAAAAAATATTTATTAATGTTTTCATAGGTACATTTCATGTTGATTGTCATGCATGTCTCGGTATCGCCCAAATAGTTTTGTTGTTTATAATTAAGGAAGTCTGCCATGGAAATGGACGTCATCTTTAAAAACCATCTACAGAACGTCATAGATAAGATACTTACGTTTACAGGAAATATAGTCTTGTTTTCCTGTCTTCTTAAAAAGCCCTTAATTCTAAAAACCGTTTGGATTTTTGTATTATCCTTTCTCTAACAAAACTTAAATGATGTTTTTTATGATCGATTCCCAGGTTTTTACATCATGTTTTTTCAGTAGGAGTCTAGACTTGTGACCGGTTGATGGCATTAGGCTTGACCCTTATTACATGGGACTTAAACAAAGCTGGAGAAATGTGGGGGTACTTTTAAGGTACTCCTCTGCCTAACTCTTCCTTAGAGACGTGATGTTGTGTGTACCTATGTATTTAAACTGGAGGATTTATATTGGATTGGCTTCTGCCCGCGACTTCATTCGCGTCGAAGAAACATATCAACCTATGGGACCCTGTAATAACTTTTCATCACTGTTTTTAGGTTTCCGTACCCAAAGTGTCAAAGGGGACCCTATTACTAAGACTGCACCGTCCGTCCTTCCGTCCGTCGTCCGTCTGTCACCAAGCTTTATCTCATGAACCGTGATAGTTAGCCAGTTGAAACTACAGATTATGTATTTCTGTTGCCGCTACAAATACATAAAACAGAATAAAATAAATATTTAAGGGGGGTTTAAAATAAATATTTAATTTTATTTATTTTAGGGCGGTTTAATATTTAATATTTAATTATGGTACGGAACCCTTCGCGCGCGAGTCTGACTCGCACTTGGCCGGTTTTTTAATCGGTTGAGTATTTCCTCTCTCATTCAATCTTTAGCTTTTTATAATAAGTATGTCACAACAATGTATAGGAACTAACATTGTCATATATATCGATTAATTATCATATTATCAAGCTATTCGTTATCTCTGACGGTAGTGAGTGGGGTTCATCGACGTGAGACGCGGGGTCAACTGTGCACACATTATCACTTAGGTACTTGTTTGTTCTGGCCCCTCGTAACTTACTGTCCTTACTACAAAATGATAGGTAAACAATTATTATTTAGATTTTACTCAGACAAGTATATGTATGTTATGTCACAGTGAAAACGGTTAATTAGTCTAAAGTACTTTTCACCGTTTAAAACTATTTTAACAATTACTACATTACATTTCTCATTTACTTAGTAACTCATTTGGTTGTTAGGTTTTTTGTGACCCTTTAAGGTTATATATATCTAAGTATAACAGAGGCGTTCTCAAATAAAATATGTTTAATAGAGAAAACGCCATTTAACCAAGGGTTATGACAGACACCGTTTAAAAGTAGTTTTGTCCGAATATCAGTATTGATTGTTATATCTATGGTGACTGGTAATTGGTGACCGTGTTTAAGTATTAGTCACTAATTTCCAGTCAACCTATAGACATTATATAGCAGAAAGATGGGGTCATATTATTATTTACTTAACATTCGATTCTATCACAAGCTGGATAGGCCGAAGGCCGCGCGCGAATTTTATACATCTGTTGTATTATTGTGATAAAAGTGAATGTGTATAAAAAATAGTTTCATTGGGAAAGCTGTTAGTTATCATGAGTATAATCACGTGTTTAAGTATCCGTTACTAATTACCAGTCACCCTATATAAAACTTCAAAACTCGACCCTATGGGAAAACCTGATATTTTTCGCGATTACGATGTTGGGGTATGGAGAAAGTGGTTCAGTTTGATGGTCTGAATCTGACCCTTAAATATGACCACACTTTTCCAATTCACGTTGCAGAGGAAATTTGAAACCGGCGCCAGAGACAATAGGTTTGACTGATTCGGGAAAGGAAAAATAAAATTTGTTGCGCTGACACCAAGTGACATGAGGAAAAAGTGTTAATGATGAGTTGACTCTAGCATGCATTTTCTCATTCACAAAATTCCAGCTTGTGAGTCACAGAATTTATTATTTTTTATTATAATGAAATATAAGAGTATGAGTAATGACTTTATTATTTGTGATTCGCAGTTTTTACACCACTTTTTATCTGTTTCATTAATTGAGATACAACAGTAATTCCACATTCATGATCAAACAATAGATGTGTACGTTTTTCGTAGTTTTATTTTATTTCTGACTTTAATGGCTGGCCATCATCTTCTGTTGCCTGCGCGCAATCGTAATCTTACCGGAAACTAACAAACAATGGTTAGAAAAAGTCTGTTGTTTCAGATTCAGAAACTCTCCAGGGTCAGCCGTGTCGTTCCTTGAATAACAGACAAAATATAAAACAGCTGTTAACACTGCCCTGCAATATAGTATGCTACTGTAATTTATACTATAATTAAGATACCTCCACCGAAATCACTGACAGATAAAGTTGATTACAAGCATACAAAAGTTTAATGATTAATTCTGATGTGACTCGTAATTCCAGTACTGTGTTCGAAACATAGTTTCAATGTTGTGTTCAACAAGTTCAGTTGTTTATTCGTAAAAAGATAGACAATGAGTGACAGTTGAAAGTAAGTATAATCCAAAATGACGACAAAACAAAATACAAATAAAAAAGTTTAAATCCACCAATCATTATGAAGACAGTCACAATAACTTCCAAATTCAAATCATTCCAAAACGCCAAACAAAAGTTTGACAGACAGTGTACAGTTAAATTATGTCTGAAGATCAAGGCTCAACACTTACGTCCGAGCACTGTCGAGCATTGCCGAGCGTATGATGCGAGTACAATGTAGCCGGATGGTAGCGGCGTTAACGCTGTCACATGGAACGAAAGCTATCAGTCTAATTCTTCACGACTGTCAGACAATTTGCAACATAATAATAACTTTGCACTAAAAGTGTTCGGAAACTGCCGATCATTGTGGCCTGGGAGCGTGGGTAAACAATCTATACACGACGAAACGAAACTTTCTTTGTGCGATGAAGGTTAACAAAAAAAAATAACCGACAATACGTGAACAGCTGTTTAACCATCCAATTTCTAGAACAGAACAATGCTACACCATTCAATGCATTCTAATAGTTCAGATTCTTGGAAACTCGGCGACATGTTATGTCAGAGCCTCAAGCAGACACAACGTGCACTCGGAATCAAGGGCGTAGAAAAATATCGTCCTTTTTCAATGTCACTCAAACTAGTTCCACAATGTCGTAAGATTAATTTATAGAAATAAGCCAGCGCGACAATGCTCGCATTTTCTACATACCTACAACAAATTCAAGAGCACTTTCACCTTGGTCTAATGCAAAACACTACTCAATGACTGACATTTAGACTACGGAAAAAGGTAACATAGAAACTTCCAAATATTTCTCGAATATAATCTCAGTAACATGTAGATAAAAATTGATAGTAATTATTGTAGTCGGTGAAGGCGAGCAAGCTCTTTCCATGTCACCTATAATGACCGGCTGCGGGCATAATAATGAGTTAATCGTTCCAAAAGAACTGCACGATGTTGATTATTAATGGATAAGAGGCGCTTAATGTGAACATATCATGTTAAAAGCGCTTAGGCTGCAGAACAATATTTATTACTGCTTTACCGGCTGTGGACGCCGTGACCACTGTGGCGAATGAAATTAGATGAATGAATGAATGCTTGGAAAGAAGGGTGTTGGATCTCGAGAGCTGTGATAGCGGTCATTTAATGAACGAAACAAAACATTAACCAATGCCTCATGCTAAAAAAATAAATCGATTATCTAGTGGATCATGTAAGTGACACAAGATTGCAGTAAGACGATTATTTGTGATTGTATTCTAGCTGGAGCGTGAGGAATCATTGTTGAAATAATAGTTAGAAATTTTCAGTAAGTGCCTACGTGATTAAGTTTAAAGACGTAACGCTTAAGGCCAAAGTACCGAACTCACATGAAGGCACACGTGTCTCAGTAACGTAGCCATTGATTGTGGGTTAGCAAACTGTGACGAAAGATCAAACTTGAGCTGAAAGGTCGAATGCGATAAGACGTTTGAAATCAATCCCGTGAACATTGTATACACAATGGTTAGCTATGGACCGCCTACGTTTATTTGTGGCTCTAGTTCTTTGTTCTGCTCGACTTCTAGGCCTGAGGCAACGTTTATACATTTTTCAGCCTTAGAGTGTCCAATGAATCGATTAATTGTTGGTGGCTTCGAACGTGGCGTGGGTCAGTGTGGCTATTGGCACGGAAATTGCTTGTTTCTACAATAAATGTTGTGGCCATTTTCCACAATTTATCTGGCTGTACCTACATTTGTTTTATCTAGCAAATGTTTTTTTTTCAGCCAAACAGCCAGGTTGGAGTTATGGAATAAAATGAAAAGACAAAGATAGTTTCTATATTCAGGGTATTATTAGTCTGTTCATTTAAAATGGTTGTAAAGAATTCCCAGACGCGATTTTACGATTCGATAAAAGTAATAAAATCTGAAGTAGATATATTTTTCAATAACAACGATCCAATAACACTGAAAACTCAGTTATATTCGATTGAGCAAATTCCACATCAGACCTATTTGTCAAAATAACATTGGACAAATAGAACGGTCCTCCAGATTCCAAATTTAGTTTTTCTAGTGGAAAGAATGAAAACAGATAGATTGAGTGTGAAAACAACCCAGTTTTTTGGCGTCAGGCAACACATGTGGCTCTATTCGTTTTGGTTTTTGCTGCCGGCTGGATATATATACAAAATTTGGAGAAAACACGTCACAACTGGCGGCATTGGATTTTTTTTTCTGATTCTGAATTTGAAACCACAGCTGGCGCATTTTGTTCTCTTTTGTGTTATAGGTCATTGGACGATTTGTAGTAAATGATTAATTTAGATAAAATAAATTCACACAAATTCAATACGGAAGCAATGTGTATTTAACTGTATAATTTAATAATGACAATGTATTTATTAGCCTTCCTTATTTCACGCGTGCCTCAGTTATGGAAATATTATTTTAATTTAGAAACAAAAGAGCCAAATTGAATGCGGAATACCCGGAATACCTACGAATGTAAACAGTGAAGCGTAGTTTTATTTTATTGAAGTGACGTCATTTTTCAGCGGTTTATTTCACGATTTTTCCTATAAATATTTACTTAGTAATTTTTTGTTCGTATTCAAGTATGAAGAGAATTAATTTTGTTAGGTTAGTGTCGTTTTGGTCTTATTTAAAAGTAGAAGAGACCTTTTTATGATGATTCTATAGCCTCGTTACATTGAGAGCGCGGAATAATTCTGTCACTTTTTGTAAATTGTCTTTCTAGCCATTATTCTTAAAGATAACAAAGGTTGGAACAGAGATTTACGTGCGACATATATTTAACAGTACGTTTAACCGTGTTAACAGTTAGTTTACGAAAAAGAATTGGCACCTGCGTCTGTTAAATATTTCACTTTTACTATAATTTTATCAAGGTAATAATATCGTGAGTAATCGATAATTTAATGTGACAATGCAATTATGAAGGTATAAAGAATTGTAACGCACGAGAAGAAAGCTGATATCATTACATTATACAAACGTAATGACCTACATTGTAACTGTATCCATATGTCAATAAAACAACGCCATACAAACAAAATCACCCTTTTAAATAAATCATTGTATATGAAACATGTAGTTTTAGTTCACGAATTCTCAAGTTTATTGATATTCAAACTATATTAGTAATAAATAACAGAAAATCCGAAAACAAGTCTTACTTTTCGTATATCTCCCGTCATTTCTCTCAAGGCGCGGTAAATACACAGCCCTCCTCATCGCTTCTCGAATAGATTCACCAATTCGCTTAAAAAAATCCATCTTCGTCAACTTTTGCGCGAAAATAATATAAAGCACCAAACGTTTACGCGAACAAATGAGACGTCACATAAACACAACATACTTGCTGTGAGGTTAAAATAAAACTGGCATATAAACTGAAGTGACTTAATTTTATTAGTTTGTTTTATAAACAATGAATATATTAAAACTTGAGGAAACCGGTCGCGGTCTCGATGCACGTGGATCGAGAGTTCATTATGTTTCTTACTCATGCCAAGATAACGACAACCAATCAAATTATAATAATTAGCCAACAACTAATGAAGTCAAATTATCTTTAGTCATTAACTTAATACAAGGTGTAAATAGATCCTTTACGAAGTCGTTAACCAAGCACAAGCAAGTTCTGTTGCTGGGAAACGACTTTTTTTTTGGGGTGAGAAGTAATGTTCGACGGTAAAACTCAATGTAACCGTAACGTACATAAAACATTGTGCTGATGGATGGATTGAATAGTAAACGGGCCATGGAGTTATTTAAAGTTAAGTTATTAAAAGTAGGGAGCGCTCAAGTATTACGTAACGCAATTTTTAGAGATTTTTGACCCCTTGCTCCTTCCCATGTAACGTGCCGTAACGTTTTTCTGTACCCCTCTCCTCGTATCGTAACGTTTCAGAAGATCTCCCATCCCCCCAAATTCTTTATGTAATACTTGAGGACAAAAAAAAATAGGTCACAATTTTTTTGGAACTTTGACCTCCAACTCCGTTACTAGTAGAGTCCCAGCTATGGTCCAGAACAAACAAATGATTATAACGACAGGGAGAACAAGTGCCATAAGACTTCGTTAAAAATATTTTTTCTTTCTTTTCTTTTTTAAGGGTTTTTTTACACCCTTTATCAATTAAACGAATAATTATGTTTGAAATAACCGTGTTCGAATTCGTAATACTGTTTGACGAGTTTGGTTGCTAACTTATGCAAATGAAGAAGTGGATTACAAAATAATGAAAAAATAATTTACATAATAGTGAATACCAACTTACTAATGAGGTGAAGAGTGTATGCAGCAGAGCATGCGAGACGCAGCTAAGCAAACAGAAGCTCAAAGTGACATTTACACTTTGAACATTACAAAAGAATCAATGACAACATAAACGGTATACTGAGTGTTTTGTTTAATTTGTCCTTCACTAGGAATTTCTTCTTTATCGTGGGTGCGTTTACAAAAATTTAGACTCACTTACACAAACAGCCAGACCCAGAACTACTACCTGTAGGGCATACTAATAATTGTTCCAAAAGGGAATCGAACCGGCAACACGCAATATAGCAGACAATCGTTCAGACACTGCGCCAACCGTGCCTTCAGGTTTGGTAGATCGACACAATTTTCTTTTAGGGATTTTTTAGCAGGAGTGATTTTGATTGTGAGTATTCATTTCTTTATTTCGCGAAATCAAGATAGTAAATCTTTTTTTGTGTCTTTTATGTAACTTAATCATTTTTGGAGTTATCAAAATAGAACATTTCTACTAAAAAATAAAAACTGCTAGCAAATGACACCACAAATCCCTCAAAAAAATGTGTGCGCCCTGCTACTAAACACCATGTATATTATGTCGCTATGACAACTCAAAGGTGTTCTTTATAATCCTATACAAACGCCACATGCAAACAAAAGAACAGCTGAGTAAGAAATAGTAGTTTTGACAGTAACTGCACGCGTTCAGTAAATAAAAAAAAAATGAAGTCGTCGCCGCATAGAGAATATGAAATCCGACGCTTCAATAAGATCAAAGATCAATGGCGCTGAATTTATATATATTGATTCATAACATAACATAACGGCAGTAATTCCGGAAGCGGAGGTAGAGGTGCACCTAATATTAGAGCCACAATTATGTTTAAGTCCCATGTAATAACGGGCGAGCTTATTGCCATCAACAGATCCCAAATCCAGCCTCTGTGGCTGCTACGGAGAAGTTCCTCAAGGAAAAACCTAATTTAATTTTTGGCCTACCTGGGTATCGAACCCAAGACTTCATGCTCAGCAGTCGTGTCTGCAACCAGGAATCGTATGGCGTTGGTCTACTGCCCCCGTGTTCACAAACGCTCGGATTCGATTTCGATTGGATAAGTCGAATGTCTATCTTTTTTGGCATTACGAAAGCGAGCGAGATAGACATACGACTTTCCGAATCGAAATCGAATCCGAGCATTTAGCGAATACGGGGGCAGTAGACCAACGCCAAACGATTCATATCCTGCTAATGATAGCTTATCAATTCTGATATCAATAGTGATGGCTAATGTGTGAATTAAATTAATTGGATTTAGCATTGGCGCCGCTCTGTCTATCAAATTGTCGCAGAAACAATTTACTAACCAAAAACTGTTTCAAGTTTTTTGACAGATCTCTGAATTTGTTTCGAGCCTTAGTCATTATTTGGACGGTAAGATAAAGAAAAAAATTAATATTTTAATTTAATACATTAATCACATTGATAGGTTACTAGCAGAGGTTTTTGTTTTACTGAAGTAAAATGAACCGGTCATATACTAACAGAAAGATAAAAATATACAAATAAATAAAATTGAAACGTCTTGTTGTAATTTCAAAATAACAGAGTTTGTTCCTGCGAATCTTTGAAACGGCTGGACCGATTTTGACGGGAGTTTTACTGGGAGATAGCTGATGTTATAAGGAGTCATTTCCACCCAAAAGACGTCCAATGCTGGACATAGGCCTCCCCCAAGTTTCGCCACATGGACATTTTGGGGGGTTTTGGTCATGTTATGTGGCAACAGCTATTATCCTATAGTTCTGGATCATAGAAATTAAAATCAGATTCTGATTAAAACTGCCTCTCACAATCGTCTTGTGCGATATGCTTCTCATTCTACACTACAATTAACATTTAAATTAAAATCGTCAACGTGTCGGGATGATCACGATGATCTTATTAGAATGTGCAAATAATCTGCCTTTACAGTTGAATATTCTATTGATGATGATGTTAGGTAGCAGGATGGTTAAAGGATAAAATAAATCCATGTCAGTTGAACCAAAATGTGTCGAAAGCATGAGAAAAATCAATGCAACATGACCCAAAATCCGGTGTTTTCACACGAAACCAACTAGCCCATACTTTCAAAGTGCACGCCCATTGCACAAATGAATTGATCCAGACACAAGTTCTATTGTCCCTGTGAATGGTGAATGGAATCGGTGAATGAATGACGCCGGTACCAACCAACTGTTCGTATGAAGCTGTGTTGTCATGTCTATCTATTATGTGGATATTTTACACAATCAGCCCCAAGTTCCCACTCTTGGGACACAAATCATAAGCCATATTTATTTCTCTCTGCCTCGTTGGAACAAGTGGTCGCACGCGCGACTGCAATGTGATTTCCGGATCGGGTAAAGTTTTATTGGGTTTTTCAATCAGGAATTTCTCAGTAGCAGCCACGGAGTCTTTTGACGCACGCAGTCTTTTGGAGACATTTGTGCCCGGTTGATGGCGATAGGCTCGCTATAGCTAGCCAAATATGTACTATCAGCCATCACGTACACGACTGAATAAACCTTCGGGGATTACAGGCGTGAATTTAAGTTATGTGTTATTTATTTCTGTAAGTTGGTTTAAAAAACACTTTCGCACGTCAAAGAGGCCGAGGTGTCGTACCTGACTACTAAGAAAAGTTACCAGCTCCAGTCTTAAAGTACAGACATATAATACCGTTATGTCTCAATTTTGGTGTATAATAAAGTATATTATAATCTATTCTATAATCTTGGTCAAGTCATAAGAGGACCATACAGATTAGTGTACATGCCTCCTCACTGAGACGACGTTTGTCGTTTCACAATTATTGGTGACACAAAGCTTCTCAATTCGGAATTCGGTCGAGCCTCACTCTCCGTCATTCACAAAGTGCGGTTCCTGACTGACGTTCATTCACCATTTATTGGCATGCAAAACAGTTTGACGCCGAAATAACTTAACACGACACCTATGGAATAAATTATCTGGTTTAACATATAGCGTGGTAAGTTTCAGTGGAAAAATCTCGTTAAATGTCCTACGACGTACGCTTCGACCACTAACAATAATTACTATCAGAAAAGTCGGAATAGGCTTATTTTTCAAACAAAATGCCGTGTACACGATGACCACATCTGTTTGCGGACCTATTAGTACTTAAACAACAAAAAAAAAAACCTTAACCAAAAAAAACGCGACCCTTTTTTAAAATTTGTTTTGTTTCGAAAAAAAAATCAGGCTCTGTTAATGATCCCAGATGTTTGACCACCGTTTGTCGACCAATAGGAACAAAACAAAAAAAAGGACCAAAGAATAGAAAGTATTTAACTGTTTTAACGCTGCAAGCAAGGATAGTCCTTACCGTGCTCCGATACCCAGTTTGGTGATGGTATATTGAATGAAGACGTTAGACGGTTACAACGTAAATGCCGACATATCATCATTTCTCCCCCCCTCCCCTCCCCATACCCTCCCTCCTCCCCTTGCCTCCTCCTTCCCTTGTCCCATATTACTTGGGTCGGTGCAACACGTTTTAAATCTTCCATTCTCCTCTGTCAACCGTCACGTTTTCATTTTCATTTTTCATTTACTCCTTTTTCTTTCATAATATTCTTCACACAATCCATCCATCGTTGCCTTGGTCTTCCTCTCCGTCTCTATCCATTAACATAACATAATGCCAACAGATGTGATATATTTTTCACCTAGCAGAGGCAGTGGTGAAAGTTTATAAACTAAACTTTCATACATGCAACTGTTCCTAAATTACCATGGGCTAATAAAAAAAAATATTAATATTAAGGTTGGTTTCCCCGAATTTGTGAGAATTTGTCAATTGTGAATGTTACACGTGTTTGTAAACGTCAATCTCAGGGAAAGACTCCGTCATTTAGCGTAGGCGTTCAATTAGATCTGTAGGCGGTATTCTAACAGAAGCACTCAGCTAACTTTACAAGAAATCAATTGAATCTATTGTTAAACTTGTTTTTCATTCATCTTGCAAACCCTGAAGATTATAATTTTAACTCGTTTCTTTAAGTTTTTTATCAATAGTACATAATGTTACGTTGGAGGCGACAATTGATTCGCGTCGCTGAATGTAAACTATTCCCAATTCTAACCTGAATGACAGAAATTAGTTTTTATGATGGCAGCGTCACTATCCGGCGTCGATACCGTTCCGGTTTCATGGCTTCAACCTTTCGCAATACAGTCTACGAGGTTTTTTTCTCATCGTCACTTCAGAGTTCTCCGTCGGCAATTAGTCGCCGCGTATCTAATACCACACTGGTATCGTTAATTTGTTTAATAAACATGAATTAATCGTCATCGTGGGACGTTCTCGCCACGTGACTGCGAATGGTAAATAATATAGTTGCAATGTCAAGATTCAAGTGGTTGTAAGCAATATGTGTTGGTAGTTGGGAATCGTGGATTATATCAATTGGCTCGGGTATCGGGTGAGCCCGATATCAAGTGCGCCGGCTGCTGCGGCCACTCTTGAGAGGGGTAATCAGAATCACGATGGGATTGCGACCGTCTTCTACATACGCTGCACGTTACATTGTGCCTACAAATATTGCCGATTGTTATTGCCCGTTGTTTTGATTCTCTACGCGGCTAATTTAACATCTGTGGTATTTCTGGAATTCGAGAACTTTGTACCTACTGTTGTGGAATCGATTTATTGTTTTGCGGTTTCTAATCGGGTAGACTTTATGTAAGTTGGTTGTTACTATTAGTCTTTCTTCAGATGGTGTGCGCCGCGGTACGGCCACATTGATTTAGGCAACCTGTGTTTATTGTTAATATTTCTTTTAGTATTCAAGTACCTATGTGTCGGTTTCTTTTCAACTCTTGACTATTTCCTTTGTTTATCTTTCAGTGTTTTATAAAAACGCACACCGCAAACTTTTCTTAAGTTTTCTTCGATTGTAAAATTAATAACTAGGTTAGTAGTCCACATTGGAAAAGTTGATGGTATTTTATTAATATCCGCTATATTTTTGGAGATCTCTTTTATTCAGTGTATCGTAGTAATTCGACAGCAACGAAACAGTCGCGATGGTGTGGCAATCCGCTTGGCACTAAGCACGAACTATGTGTTAACCCAATTTTAATTTTATTTCTGTTAGTTATAAGTACTCCTTCTCTATGGCTTTAGCTATGAATGATATATTTTTTTCAATGTTGATAAATGTGACATTTAGCGTAGTTACACAAGGTTAGGACATGCGATAACGTCGTTATAAAAATTGCTTTGAAGCTTATTTTTATTACACTGGTTTAATTTGTTTATTTTGCTGAGGCAGCACATCCTATTTTGAATTCAAATTGATTTCACTGAATCACTTTTTTCAGTCATGGTTTTTTTTGTCTTTGAGGACAAAATAGGATAGTTAGCTAAGATTAATAAGTTTTATCATCGTTATTAATACTTGGTTGTATTGTCGAGTAAATGTCTATACTGTAATATTTATCAGATATTCGAAAAATATTACCTAATTGTTCCCCATGAATTCGTAATTTTTAACATTCAATTTCATTGTTAGTCGCTTAGTTAGACCCCAGCTGACGAGACAAAACAAACCCGAACATTAAGACATGTACAACATTTAAAAGCTTTGACACTGAAATTCAAATTATCTACGAACGTGACAAAATCCCCTTCGCGACATTTTTCTTGAATAATTTCGTTCACGTTGAGAAACAAATCCTTTGGTGGTAAGTAATCACTGCACACGCGATACACGTTTTGTTTTATTGTATTGTCGGTGAGCTTGTTTCGCGTATGTACGGAGCTTTAGGTTTAGTTGTTGGGGGTTGTGCGCGGCATGTCATCGCGCTTGACTGGGCGGCGGAGGACTGCTCGAGTCTGAGCGAGCGCGGCTGAGCGAGCGAGCCCGCCGCGAGCCATGCGCGCCGCCGCCTGTACCCGCTTGCCCGCTCGCCCGCACATCTCACATGCTCAACATTCATGGTCAATGCTAACTGCCTGATAACCGCGATAGCCTGTACCGCAAACAATCCGCCACCGAATTTCAATACAATGTCAAACAACAAATTGCACCAATTACACGCACTTTAAGTGCGGATAATTAAAGCTGGAAACTATTCCTAATTGGTAAATTACACTTGTTACTATCTAAATTGGACTTTTAAAACTTAAAAGAATGACAAGATTCTATGGCGGACTCAATTAGTTGATAATAAACATACAACATTGTAATGGCATGACACGCGGTTGTGTTTCCTTGATGCCCACTCAGTTTTGCCCGCATTGGTAGAGCTCGAGTTAATTCTCGCGGTTTTCCCTGCAGCCCCCTATAGTCCCTGCTATGGTGTATTAGCTGTTCTAAATTCCTGCGTATTATTCGATCGTATTGGAGGGAGAGAGTGGGCAGTATATCTGAATGTTTAACCGTCCGGACGGAGAACGGCGTCAACTTTGCAATATTAATGTTGGTGCGCCTTAATTGTTTCAGGAAATGTGTTTCATATCCGCAGGTGTTGCCCTCGCGAGCCGAATCTTCACTCTCAATTTTTTTTTCAGTGAGTTTCCTGTGTAAGTATGAGTTGGTAAAAATTAAATTGTGATTGGTGACCGAGTTCCGGAGCGTTACGATGGTCCGCGCGGTCATTTCTGTGATTCACCCGCGCCGAAAAAAACTCTAACTGAAGACGGAAGTTTAAACGGTGACCTTTTACTCGGATTCAGCAAACATTTTAGTAACCTTTCTTATGTAACCGATTCATGCAGCCTTTGTTATATTATGTTGGGGTATTTCGGTACGTCAATCCGGCAATTTTTGCAAGAAACAGCTGAGTAACTCAAAGAGAAGGTACTTCCATCCTCGTGACGAATATGAGTAACTTGTACCTGTTACCTTGTACCTGTTACCTTTTACCTGTTCTTTTATAGATAAATCGGACACCACGAGTACAATGACGCACTGGGTATATTTTCAGTATTGTACAACATTGTTCAAGTTCAAAGAAATAGGCGTTACGTTACATGGTCTTGAAAACTCGATTCAAAAGAGTCGGTATCTGTCCTCTTAAGTATAAAAGATCGTCGTTCATTTTGTCTTTGAAAGGACAAATACTTAAGGCAGTAGGCCCTTGATTGAGTGCCTAGTGGCCAGCGACGAAATATAAAAAATCAAGACGAATTGTCGTTGGTATAGAAACGTGACCGGAGGAGTTAAAATATCGACTTCAAAAAGAACATTGATAAAGTTACCTTTTTTTTTTCGTTTGGTAAATCATCAAATGACTCCTCCCGCTCTGGGCGGAGCGGAAGGGAGTGTCAGACTTGACTGACTAAAACCCATCCATGTTCCTTCTTAGCCTCTTGTGTTCCAGGGCCACGGTATCTCGTTCGAACAGTCCCGCAGCCCTGTCATAAAGTGACCTTACATTGGAAAGTCTATGTTAACCATTTTAAAATAAGATTCACATTGCTTTCAACATTAACCACATTTTACTAGGTAGGTAACCATCTCAGTTTTGAAGACATTATATAACATCACGCTTATTATCCCTGAAGGGTTTACAAGAGGAGTACCTAATAGTAGGTACACCCATATTTCGCTAGTTATGTTTTTGAAGTCCCATGTAATAGGGGGCGAGCATATTGCCTTCAACCGGGTACAAATCCAGGCTCCGTGGCTGCTACTGTGAGGTTATTGATGGAAAAACCCAATAACACTTTGCCCGACCCGGGTATCGAACCTAGGACCTCATGCTCAGCAGTCGCGCTTGTACCACGCGACCATCGAGGCAGTCGTACGCAGTGTAGTCTTGAAGAGTCAGTTTAAAATGGCTAAATGCTCTAAATTTGGTACTTTACCGCCACTGATCCACTAATCAGTGGCGGTAAAGTACCTAAAGTAAAGTGCCATTTATGGCTATAGAGCTGAGACGATCAAGATCATACCCGTTTAAATCTATACAGAATCTGCTTGTACAGGACATACAATATTGTGCCGGCTTTACTGGCGGTAACTGACAGTAACCTATTGATATTAATGTAGGTTTCTTCGGTCCAACAGATAGGCAGGTAACCATGCTGGACATAGGCCTCCCCCAAGTGTAGCCACATTGACATTTTGGGGGGTTTTGCCATAATCGCCACGCTTGGCGGGCGGGTTGGCGATCGCAGTACGATTGTTACAAAAGTACAGAGAACGCTGCTGCCCATTCACTGGCAAATCCCTTAGTCGCATCTTACGACACCCACGGGAAGATATGGGATGGTGCGTTTCTTTACGTCCGACACCACGAGTACCCATGCTTACCTTTGTTTAAAATTGAACACTCATAAATAGGAGCTTCGTTTTTTGACTAGTGGACTCAAACAAGTGACAATTAATATACATATTTGGCATGGCACCAAACGTTCGTCTAGTCAAAGATCGATGCCTTGTTGCTGTTAGTCTCGTGGTCACATCAGCGGCCGCAGTTCCGGGGTTGGGTGAAGTTTTATTGGGTTTTTCCATTACACATTTTTCAATAGCTACCCTGATTTTGGGAGTTAGCGGTATGCGGTGCCCTGCTTTACAATGAACCGTTGATCCTGCACCTGATCTTTCTTTGTGTTTTAGATAGCCGTTCTATTGGACTATGCGAAGATACAGTGCGCCCATATTTCTGGACACATTTGTGCGAAATAATATTTCCTATGTCAATGGCAAGTTTCCATTGAGAGTGACTGCCATGACCAAAAATGGTCAGAAGGACTATTCCTCATGATCATCAGCCTATAATGTTCCCACTGCTGGGACACAGGCCTCCTCTCAATGAGAGGGAGTGGGCTGTAATCCACCACGCGGGCCCAGTGCGGGTTGGTAGATGTCATATGTCTTCGAATTTTTTGTTCTAGGACATGCCGGTTTCCTCACGATGTTTTCCTTCACCGTTTTGAGAGCAGCGGTGATGAAATAAATTAATGTACAAAATAATGCGCTTGCCTGGGTTCGAACGTACGACTTACTGCTCGTAAGTCGGGGCTGCCACCACTGGGCTACCGCTGCTCCCTACTATTCCTATGGTTTCTAAAACCATGCGTTAATTTTCTAGGAACATGTGCTAGCGTAGCACTAAGTACAGCGAAGCACCTAGCAGCGTGCCTTCGACCTTAAGGTAATCTCCTAGATATCAGGGGTTCCCTTACTAAATTCTCACTAATCGGTTCTGTCAATGACCCTGACGCAGATGGTTTTAATCAATGAGTCAGCTATTTCAGTTCCGATTTAAGAATTCCAATGTGTTTTTTGCTATTGATTCGGTTACCGAAATAACATAGTAACTGGAACGGAAAACGTTATTTTTGAAACTTTTTTTATGAGTAACTGGTATTCCGGAAGCTTCCTAAAAACATTAATCAAGACCTACAAAGTAGGATGACCTAATTTTGTTTTAAGAAGAAATAGAACCGATGTTGCCTTATTGGATAAA
This sequence comes from Cerastis rubricosa, assembly GCA_949152445.1. Lineage (NCBI taxonomy): Eukaryota > Metazoa > Arthropoda > Insecta > Lepidoptera > Noctuidae > Cerastis > Cerastis rubricosa. The sequence goes on from OX424535.1 coordinate 13,170,961, forward strand.
AGTTGCGATAAACTGGTACGGACAAAAATTGGACTGGTACACCGGACACTGAAAAATGCTCCAGAATAGAATCGTCCAGAGTCCGTTGTCCGGATCCGCATTCGCAATTTGTCCTTGCTGGTTTCATCGACGGTTTAGTGACCGCAAATGTAGCTGTTTGACGTTATATCCGTCTTTTGGTTGTTGTGTTCTGTAAAGTGCTTTCGGGTTTTTTTGTAAATAATTTGTGGTTGAGAGTTGCGTCAATAATTATTATTTCACTAACAACATACTTCTATTGATAGTCACGATAGCGGCATAGTATTGTTGTTCGCAATAATTTTTTTAACAATAGATTAAATACCGAAAAAAACATTGTTTAGTATAGCGATATGTGGTAATCGGGTTAATGAGTGAAATGTTAAGTTAAAATTAATTGTCCTACTATAGGTTTGTTATAGTTCTGAATGCGTACACAAACACAGTTAAAAATTTGTTTGTTCCAAGTATGTTTTGATGTGGTGTGTTTGCGTTTGCATAAAGCGATTAACAAGACCCTTTGGTCTGTGGACGGTCTAACGAGTATTATCTAGTTTACAGCGACATTTAAATTATTTATCGATAGAATGTATACACTACAAGTCAAAGTAAGTGTGTACCATGTCATGACATCACGTCCAGGAGGAAGAACACTAAATAGGTCAAGACAATTACGTACGGGGTTGAAGTGCATACGTCAGTTGTATGTAGTATTGTGCAAGGAGCCACGTGCCAACGTATCTGACCTTTGCATACTTCGGGAGGTCGCAGCCGCTGGCACTTGAGTTAAATCTGCCGACCCTTCTAGCCAATAAAGGGGAGAATACCGTCACGACTGTATTAGCGAGTGACGGAGCTTAGTAGGCAATGAAGCATCTGCATGAGTCATGACTTTTAGTTCAGTTTTGTACCTACTTGAACTACTCCATTTTCAGTTTCTGGAACCATCAAGGGAAAGCTTTAAATTATTTTAGAGGCATGTCTTTTGGTGTAGAATATTCAGGTAAGGTAGTGTGTTTAGCAAAGATACGATTTCTGTATTAAGAGTTTAACGAAAGTTACTGCCTTTGCCGTGGGGTCTTGGGCAGTAATCTTATGAGTACAAGAAGTGTGCCAATTTTAACGGACCGCTTCCGTATAGCAGTAGATGCGTATGGATATATTAAAAGCCTCTTAGTCAATAGTGTATAACACTTTCAGATCTACTCTTCCCCTTCGTGTTTCTCATTAGTCAAGGCCTTGTCGGTTATGGGCCTACCTTTTTCCTTCCATACATCCCTCATTCTTAGGACGAAAAAATTTAATTCCTTACCTAGCAGCAATGTCTCGTCGTCGAGGGCGGTGACGAGCGAGTCGGTGCAGCAGGTGTTGGTGTTGTCCATGGATATGCGCACGGAGGCGCAGTCAGCCGGCGAGTGCGGCAGCTGCTCCGCCGACTGCGCCGCCACGCGCCCGTTGGCGAGCCGCAGCGACGCCGCGCGCCCGCCGGTGCCTGTCGCTGCGCCACCTCCACCATCCTCGCATCTGGAGACAAGATATAAGGAACATTAGAAAACAATCACAGAATAAACAAATGCCAAAATGCAATTAAGTCCGCCTATGTACAGACCAGAACATCAAGCTACCCGAAACTGACAAATTTTCCCAATGAACCTTGAACCTTATTTTTTAATGATAAAGTTGAAAATCTATTAAATATTTTTAACAGATTTTTGCAGCCTGATATGCTGGCTGGCGTCTGTACCTCTATTGTACATTCTGCAAAGGAGATAAGTATCCAAGTTCTCATACTACTAGTGTCAACGGCTGTAGGTCGCAGTCGAAATATATCGCCAAAGATGTCATGGTCTATATGAGCTGTAGTGGTTAAACTTCATTAGAATGTCAGTTTTGATCATACTGATTCTGAAACGTTTCTGTTTTTACACAAGCAACTTGTATTACTTGTCTTTCAGACACGCAACAAGGCTCGTCAATGCGGTTAGAGAAGTATGAAGCAGACAAACTCATGATAGTACTAAAGATGTGTGCTTAATTGAAAATTGTTACGCAGCATGACCAAGGAACACTTTTCAAGTTATAGGTACAGAAAATAAATCTTACAGAGGAACCATAGAGTACCCAATACTGCTCAAACTATGAAGAAGCATGAATGAGTTCACTCCAACAGTATGCATGCACTTTACACCAACTACCCATGTAGACAGTTTGCAAATAACTGTGTAAACGCATTATCGTACCGTGTCACTCTACTGAAAGTAGGTTTCTTCACGACTCGATAACTAGCCATTCACTTCGTGTTTACTTTGGTTATTAATGGGTCAACATATGCCTTTCTTCAAATATCCAGCAACAACATCACCGATTCTATAAACTGATCTGGAATTTGGGTCGGATATAAAAACACATCTGTGTTTGTCTTTGATCATTGCAAGCATTATATTTCTAAGTGGTCTCACCTGTGATTTTCATGATAGGAATAAAAATAAAAACGTCATAGTTATTAGAAACAACATAGATATTATGTTAACTAGCCCACGAACTCAAGAGGGCAGTTTTACAACTTGCCAGGATTACCAACTCTAATGCATCGAGCTGAGAATAAGATTCGAACAGCTTATCCAACAAGCTAAGGATGCGCTTAGTTGGATTCACAACGCGCGCCTCAACTTAAAGAGTTGAATATCGAGTGCACGGTATAAAAAACGTTCGTTACAAGTTGGGTTTGTACATTTCTGTGTGCGAGGCCCTTACCTACCTAAACCTGGCCCCCTGATTAACGGTAACAAAGAGCTGTCGTGACAGCTATATAACTCATAATCATTAAGTTTGTTAACCAGTTTAGTGATCGCTTTATGTTAAACTATTAGCGAATAGAAGAATGCCGCTTCGCATCATCCTGTTAAGGTACATAATGGTTTGGTAGCCTTGTAAGACATAGAGTTGAAGAGCGAACTATACGGCTACAAGAGAGGTGTAAACGATCTACAATTAAACTAATTGGTAAGGGTTTCCTTATGGTATACGGATACATTTAATAAAAAGACTCCTGAAATGAACCTGAAATGGCTTAGTACTTGAATTGACTTGCGTGGAAAACATGGCTAAACGGGGTGACTAATGATATGACGAATAATAGAGAAGAACGGAACTTTGAGTATATAGTAAATATGGATGGGTTTAAGAGTAGAGGAAGACCAAAGAAACGATGGATGGACTGTGTGAAGGATGATTTGGCAAGTAAGGAGGTGTCTTATGAGATGTCGAGTAAAAGTGAAGTATGGAAGAAGGAGACATGCTGTGCTGACCCCAAAATAAATAGGGATAAGGGCAAGAGATTGATGATAATGATGATGACAAGAATAACCTAGGTACCGAATCAATACTTAGCAATACGGCTTGGCAGAAATCGGAATGGAGAATGACGTACGAGTAAGTTTCTCGGACAACTAATAATAAACAGTTCTGCAAACTGCTACTAAAGTGGACCATTGTTCGTTTGGCGTGGGTCAGTATAGTCATAGTCAGAAACCATTTTGGTTTTTCAATACGATTTCGAGAAACAATTTTACAAATGTTTACCAACTGCGTCCTTCTGCGTAGTCCTGACAACATGTAAGAATTATGATGCCCTATACATTTGTGTGCAGCATTTTAAAGTACTTCATAGCCTGCTAGTACTCTTTATCAATGCAGCTACTTTGCTTCTAAAGATCATACTCGACTTCGCACATCAGAAACTCGTTTCTAAAAATGCTTTAGAATTTAGTTCGTTCGTGATAAAAGAGCTTTGCCATTTAGTACACGTTGGTAGCCGATTCCTTCCCTTGGGTGTTGTAAAGTATATTAGGTGGAGTGGCCCACAACTGGGCTGTATACTGTGTGTGCGTGATAGCAGATTTGCAAAGTGTAGCAAGAAGTTTGTGGGGAGCAACGTGTTGAATTGTAATTTTCTATTGGTGATAGTGTTTTGTTTTTAGAGCTAACTGTATTCGGGTGAAATTGAGAGAACAAAGTTCAATATTTTATTTAGACTCTATTTTTTTTTGGACATGTCTGCCACACTATTCCCAAACCACTGCAACTCTTGAGAGCCAAGATTAAGAGTGGCGACCACAAAAAAAGCGACGAGACAAGGCTTCATGCCTTGACGAGAAACAAACTGTCTCTGTCTCGGACCTTGTAACAAAATGAATCAAGAAAAAAATACCGTATGAATATAGTTCGATAGATTTCGAACTTTAAGTAGATCTACGACGTTAAACAGCTGGGAACAGTTTTGATAACAGCGCTTGAATGACTTTATGTAAATCCTGATACGAAAACATGGACGGATACTGTAGAAATTGATTTGTGAATATTCATTTGCCAGTTTTCCATAAAGTCTTCATGGGCTTGTTTATATTCATTTGAGATAGAACAGGAGGTACTCTGTAGGACTTGAACCCACTGCCTTCTTTTTATGTTTGTAGATCTATCTCACTTGGGAGACGTGCTTCGACTGCCGGTTTACCATGTCATGATTTCAAATGCTCGATGTCTATTCTATGACTTCTATTAGGTATTTATATCCATTTTGCTTAACCCGGGGATCGAAACCCATGCACAGCTAGCAGTCGCTGTAACGACCAAAAAATCAACAAGTTAAAACAGTTCAGGAATCCACATACAAATCTAAAATGAACAACGCAACCAAAATAATCTACAAACTAAATTAGCATAATCCTATTATTAGTTGATCTACAACATTAACCAACTAGTATTACATGGAAAATTACCATAATTCTATTATACAAACACAAAAGCGAATACCTTTTATTCAGGAACACGTACGGAAGCCATTGGAAACTCATTGGCGAAACCCTACCCAAAAGATTGTGTCCCACTTTTCACGATGCCGAAAGCCGAAAGCCTGTCAAAGCCTACATTATTTCTTTTGTTTCTTTCTTAGTAATAAAGTATCGAGTTTCAAGAAATATTTATTTTGTACATAGGTATATGCCTACTCTACTTGGAACAATGAATTACAGTTCGAGTAATGTACTTTTTTCGCTAGTAATGATAATAGTGTTTGGATTACATGGTAAGGTCCAAAAGTATCCAGTCTTAGAGAAAAAAAAACCATTATGCCACTAAACTACTGAAGTTTTATTTAGTAACCCACAGTGAAAAAGTATTATTTTTGTTTGAGCGTTTACGCCTTACGACATTTCATACAAACTATCAAGTCCTTATTTTCCGAAATGACTGAACCTATTTTAATGAAACGTCATACGCATAAGGAGGATAATATATAGGTCTAAAAAGTTACTAAAAACATTTTCAAAAAATAATGTTACAGCTAAATTACACCGATTATTTATTTTTTTATTAATTATCTACAGAAACAGAAATTTCAACTTATCAGTTTTTTTTTTAAAAGACATTTCGAAAATGATTTTAGTAACGTTTTAGACCTATGTATCCCGCTTTTGCGTATTAAGTTTCATTAGAATCGGTTCAGTAATTTTGGGAAATAAGGACTTGATAGTTTGTATGAAATGCCGTTAGGTAAGGTGTAATCGCTCTTAATATAAGTCTCGCTTTATTTCAATCCATTTCTGTTTGGTTACTAATTCTTAATTTTATAGCGGAAGCCAGCAACTTTTGGACCTTACTAATATCAAAAACGTTAAAAAGTGACAATAGGACTATCTATTATTATGTTATTCTTGTGGCGGTACATATTCATTGTTTCCAAATATTAATTACGTAATTACCTACAGGTTGTTAGAACCTGTTGGTAAATACGTAACTATTGCCACAACACGATAATGCTAATTGTGCAAATTTCAATCAAACAACGATCTTATTATGACATTTTGTCCATAGAAATAACACTAAGGCATTATGTATTTTGAAATTCCACTTATTCGGTCTCAACGCTAATTTTAGATCTGTAAACAGTGAATTCCTGAATTGTGATTATTACGGTTTAGATTTAGTCCAAGTTTTCGTATTTCCTTTTACAATGTATTGTGAACAAAATAATATACATACAGGTGTTCTTTTCCTATTTAATTTCATGAAGATTATAAGTGTTAGGTACGGGTTTTTTCATCTATCAAGAAAGTCTTTTTATTGAACATTTTATTGAGTACTTAATATTAATAAAATAATAATTAGATTTTTATTTTATTTATTTGGGACAAAAAATGCATAGCCCACGTCCACGAAATGACTTGAAATTTATAAGAAATAAAGAGTTTTTTTACTTACGTACATGAAATAAATAGAATACCGGCCTAGTACGCCAAAAAAGCAGTTACTTTTAAATTTATTACACTTTTGTTGTTTGTTAAAGCGCCCCAATCTTCTATTATCTAGGTCTTACGGTACAAAAGATACAGATGTGCAGGTTTCCTGACGATGTTTTTCTTTCACCCTTGCAAGTGATTTTTATACAATACGAACATGAATCTGAAGAATCAGAGGAGCATGTCTTGGGTTTGAACTGGAGACCTATCACTTGACAGTCCGACGGTCGGCCCACTAGGCTATCACTGCCTATTGTTTGTGTTATAACTAGCAAAACTATCTGTACCGTAACGTACATAAATACACCTATGAAATATCTATATTATCATTTGCCTAGCCTTTTCCCAAACTATCTTGGGGTCGGCTTCCAGTCTAACCGGATGCAGCTGAGTACCAGTATTTTACATGAAGCGACTGCCTGTGTGACCTCCTAGCAACTGGGTAATACGATACCCCTTGGTAAGACTGGATGTCATACTTTTGGCTCCTGACTACTCGTAACGACTGTCAAAGATCTATAAATAACAGCAGGGACCAACGGCTTAACTTGCTTTCCGAGGCATGGAGGGAACTCGGTATGTAATTATGGTCACCCATCCACGGACTAACTTCAGCAAGCACAAGCCTTGCTCGACCACCTTAAAGATCGACCCGTGCGGCTGTTATTATTTAGCCACTCCTCCTATGAAATATCTATACGTATAACGGTTATTCATTTATTGGATTTACTTTCGCAGTGACAGGTCACAGAAATAAATCAGTTTAAAACATCTGCATTCTCGTGCGCAGTCGTTTAACATGGTTTTAAAAATACCTTGAAGTTAACGGCACGAATTCAATACGTTTCTGGCATTGTTTCATTTTGTAAACTGTTACTTTCATACCCAGCTTGGGTTTGCAAAGTAACATTTTTAACACCAGTAAGTATATTAAAAAAAAAACGTTATTCGTAGATTACCCACGATTGGGCCTAGAGGTAATCCTGGGCAAAATAACTTATATTTATTATGAATAACTTTGTTATAAGAATGCATACTGACAGGTGAAAATAATCGGTAGAAGTCCAAAATACGAGTAATCTTCCGCCTCTGGTCAGTGTATAATCAAACTCTGCACCACAATTGCGTACTACGCTTTCAATTATTAACCGAAAGGACGGTTGAACGCAATTTCTAACCCAATGCTTCATAAAATTGTTTGTAAAACTTATCTGCGCGACAACGGAAATAATGCAATGAACGTGATGTGATAATAATAATGATGTAATGCGTTGAACTGTCGTAATTAATTACTTTATTTTTGAATGATTGATAATTATCAACATGAATGATGTAACCAAGATTTTGTAACATATTTTGATTTAAAAGATTGTCCATGGAGTTTCTTGCCCATTCTTCTCCATAGAGATCTACGCTTTGGAATGGGCAACTACAGTACTTTCACAAGTTATTATTCCTTGAGGACTGGAGGTACCGTTTTTTTTTTGTTACTTTCAAAAGTGCCTCATCGTCATCAGCCTATAATGTTCCCACAGCTGGGACACAGGTCTCCTCTCTATGAGGGAGGGAGTGGACTGTAATCCACCACGCGGGCCCAGTGCGGGTTGGTAGATGTCACATGTCTTCGAATTTTTAGTTCTAAAAAGGACATGCCGGTTTCCTCACGATGTTTTCCTTCACCGTTTTTGAGGGCAGCCAAAAGTTCCTGTAATGGTCTAATTGAAATAAATGCTTTGAAATTCAGTTTGTCAAAAAGAATGGCATTGCCATTGTTAGTCACTTATTACTTAGTTATTGTAGTCCCTCAGAGAAAAATTTAAAGAGATCGATATACTGACTCTGCCTTCACTTTATATCTTAGAATGTATTTCATATGTCCGCAAAAACCGAGGGCTTTTCAAAATTAGAAGCGACTTCCATAATAATAGGTCTTTACCTATGAAATTGCCGTATTGCAGTACAGACTTTTTCAAACAAAAAAAAGTTTTGATTGGCTATGAGTTCTAAATTCAAATTAATTTTGTTTTAAAAATATGACATTCTATTTACAAAATCAGTCTTTTGTTTATTGATTAGCGTTGTATTTTCATTACATTTCAACATTTTTCCTCATAATGGATACTTTGAAATTTCGTGTAATTATGGAATATGAGTTCCGTCGTGGCACCAACGCGGCACAAACGACCCGTAACATCAACGACGTTTACGGAGAGAACTGTACAAACGAACGCACAACCCGTTATTGGTTTGCTCGGTTCCGTTCTGGGAATTTTGACTTGAAAAATGAATCTCATGGTCGTCCGGAAGGGTGCGCCAAAGTTCACCTAAATTTTCAACTCCGATAATTGGAAATCCGAAAATGTTCTTCCTAACATTTTTCATCCTAACAATCGCAATTCCTAACTACTCTGTCTCTAATGTTCATAATTCCGAAGCATTCAACTTCATAATGCCAGTAGCAATAAACATCTATTATACTTTTATTTGTTTTCCTATATTTTCTCAACATAACCATCTTTTACACTATTATTCAAAGTCATATCTTTTTTGTTTAGATTTCTTTTTATTCATAATAATCAGTATTTTATACATTCATTTTGCGTAACTTTTACTTTTTTATTTATTGCGGTGTGTACCTGGAAAAATATCCATAGGTTAGGTTAGGTTAGAACTGTGACCAACTACGCGCGAGCCGAGCGAGCGTAGCGAGCGGTGCCGCGGCAGCGGCCGGCGAGCGCTACCTCGAAATTGGTCGCAAAATTTTTCGAAGTATTTTTTTCATAGGGGCCCCAAGACGACACTTTGACCTAATTCCCACCCAAATTAAAACTATAAAATCATCTTCTACCCACATATATTTTTATTACACTTGGTAAATGTTTCTATCTGAGTATCAGTGAAAATATTATGGTAATTATGTTTAGGGATAAAAGAGTTATGATAAAAAACAGTAGGAGTTTAAATTATTTACATTAATGATATTATTAATTAAAATTTTCGGAAACATGAGTGTTATGTACATCGCCGGTAGCACTACAAATAGTATGAATGAAAACTTTAGGATGAAAAGTTTTAGGAAGAATGATCATTCGGATTACAAATGGTTAGGAAGAACAATTTCGGGTAAAGAACTTTAGGTGAGCCAATATGGACCCCGTCCGGAAACTTTGGTCAACAATGATGAATTAAAGGTGTTTGTTGAAGCTGATGAAACTCAATCTACAGCTGAGCTGGCAGCAGCTTTTCATGTTAGCATTAAAACAATATTGGTCCATTTGCGACAGATTGGCAAGATAAAAAAGCTTGATAGATGGGTGCCCCACGAACTTAACGATCGCCAGCGCAACGTACGCGTCGAGACTTGCCTTGCGCTGCTTAACAGGCACAGAAATGAAGGAATTTTGAACCGAGTTGTTACGTGCGACGAAAAATGGATTCTTTTTGACAATCGAAAGCGCTCAGCAAGTTGGTTAGATCCTGGTTCGGTACCAAAGCAATGTGCAAAACGAAAAATGACCCCTAGAAAGGTGATGGTCACAGTTTGGTGGTCTAGTGCTGGTGTGATTCATCATAGCTTTTTACAAAACGGCGAGAGCATTACTGCAGATGTGTACATTGAAGAACTGACCACAATGATGGCGAAACTCGCACGTCTGCAACCAGCTTTGGTCAATCGGTCGTCTCCACTGCTACTTCACGACAACGCGCGGCCCCATACTGCACAACAGACCGTCTCTAAGCTGCATGAGTTGGGTTTGGAAGCTCTCCCTCATCCGCCATACTCACCAGATCTTGCGCCTTCCGACTATTACTTTTTCCAAAATTTGGACAACTTTTTAGCGGGAAAAAAATTCAATTCCCGAGAGGCAGTACAAAACGCCTTTGAAGAGTTTGCTGTCTCCCGTCCAGCAGATTTTTTCAAGAAGGGCATCCATAAACTGCCACAGCGTTGGCAAAGATGCATTGATTGCAGGGGTGATTACTTTGAATAAAAGAAATAAATAAGTTCGAAAAAAAAAATACTTTAACTTTTTTCAAACAAAACGGCAATTTCATAGGTAAAGACCTAATATAAACACACGCAGTAAACACGAAATTGTAATACCCAAATTTAGATTAACAAAAACTAGTAAGTCATTTCTTATAAACAGTATACGCTTTTATAATAAGTTGCCAAAGTCAGTTATAGAACTGACCGACGAAAAGTTTAAAAATTGCATCAAACGTGTCCTTATCAAAAAAGCATATTACAAAATTAAGGACTATGTTGAAGATAAAGAAGTTTGGCTGTAGTTCCTTCTGCTCATGCGGCTTCCCTGGTAGCTCATAAACGACACAAATATGTGGATGTCTCTAACTATTCCGAATTTTATTTATTCTATTCTTTTTTTCTCATGTTTTACAATAGTTTTCAAATCATTGCACCGTTTATTCATTGTGCAGAATAGTTACAGTACTGATGACTACATTTGTGTCAATTGTTTAATTAATTGTTCTTAGTTTTATTTTTACTTTTGTATAGATTCTTTTTCATTCATATTTTTTGTGAATGTGTGGACATTGTAGGCTTTGTATGTTTTTTTTTTTTTTTTTTTACTATCATCTTGTTCTACCTTTTGTAGTAAGCGATGACTTATTGTCGGGCCTACGCTGTCCTCTCATACTTAGGTACTAATGCTGTAACATCCAAATATTGTAGAACCAAATGATTTTAAAAGAGTAACCATGGAGTTTCTTGCCGGTTCTTCTCCATAGGAAACGACCAACCCGAACCGTGCCTTTTCTGTCGACGTTTTATAAGTGCCCATGTAGGCCTATGTAAAATAAAATATTTTGATTTTGATTTTGATTGTGAGTATGTAGGTAAATACCGAGATGGATAAAATAAGGGGCTGGCCTGTTGGTTTATCCATAGACTGGCACTACCTAAGACTGTTATCATTTCTATTAGTTTCTAGTATTAGTTCATTTATTATGTTTCATTTGTCAGTTTTTGACTGCCTCGTTGCTAACGCGGCTGCTGAGCACCAGGATTCGATTCCCGAGTCGGGCAAAATATTATTCGATTCTTCCATCAGGAACTTCTCAGTAGCAGTCACGGTGCCTGGATTTCTACCCGGTTGCTGACAATAAACTCGCCCCCTACTACAAGCGACGATAACATAACTGGTGTAAAATGGGTAGAGTATTAGGTAGACTTCAGCCTTACCCATCGGGGATTGCAGGCGTGATGTTATGTTGTCAGTTCTACGTCAGTTAAAATTTGGTTACAATAAGCCTGCATCAATTAGGAATCCATTAACAATTACCTACTTGATTGCTCATTGACTATGCAACGAGGAAGAGTACGGCCTAATACCTATCTAACCTGCACGCGTAGCATGACCACTGTAGAAACGAGTTTTGTCTACGTAGAATCGAAATAATGACAGATAGACAATGACATGTGTCAGATTGTTGATTCTCCCGTCGACATAGCCCACAGAACATATATACCCTTAAGCGGGACATAGCCCGTTTCTACGGCCGTCATACTACGCGTACTGGTCAGGTTAGGTAACCTGCCCTCGTATTCACAAACGCTTCGATTCGATTTCGATTTGGAAAGTCGTATGTCTATCTCGCTCGCTTTTGTAATACCAAAACAAGATAGACATACCTAGGACTTGTCGAATCGAAATCGAATCGAAGCGTCTGTGAATACGGGGGCAGGTTAGGTAACCTACCTAGTTGCGCAATAAGGAAAATCTTATAAAAATAAGATCAATTAATTTTTCATTACTTTTCTAGTAGCTAGCTAGCTATTTGAATTTGCCTTAACTTGAAAAATAATTTATGGGAAATTGGAGCCACGTTTTCTTTGTTTATACCTATTAAGTTCTTCTAGATTCGATCAACTTTTTAACATAGATTAGTTATGTTATTGCAACTATTGGTTTTCTGGTATAATTTTATTTATTACTGCCTGCTGCCCGCGACTTCGTTCACGTGGAATTTTTGATGGGTTTTAGGGGTGTGAAATATACATGTTGGCCGATGGAAACTTTCAGATCAGTTTTTGCACTTCTTCTGTTGTTTCTTTCCGCCTCTAAATCATTAAAACGCTGGTAGACATTTTTTTAAAATTTAAATTTCGTTTTTTATATTTTTCATTATAACCTGTAAATAGCTAAAAGTCTGACATCCAGTCTTACCAAGGGGTATCGTATCACCCAGTTACTGGGTTGGGGAGGTCAAATATTCAGTCGCTTCATGTAAAATACTGGTACTCAGCTGCATCCGGTTAGACTGGAAGCCGACCCCAAGATAGTTTGGGAAAAGGCTAGGCAGATGATGATGAACCTTTAAATAGAGCCTCGTTAGTGTAGGTGGCAGGAGCTAATGGTGAGCGTGAGATTTTAGGTTCGATTCCCCAGGTCTCGGCCGGGTAAAGTGTTGTTAGGTTTTGCATCAGGGATTTATAATTAGCAGCCAAGTCTCGATTTATATCTAATTGATATCAATAGGCTCACCCCCTACTACATGATAAGTACTGACAAAATAAATGTACAGTACAGGTACACCTCTGTCTAACCCTTTTGGTTTAACCGGCGTTATGATATATTATGTAACTGTAAAGAGATACAAGTCTCCAACAAACAAAAATAATTCTATTTTAATTTTCCAACATAATAATTCGGCTTATTTTTCAGTCAGTAATTGTCATCAACCGTAAGAATATTGACCATAGCGAACGAGTCCGTACGTTGGCATTATGGTCGGCATAGACAACGCAGCGTGGCATTGTTACCTTCAATTTCAGATGAAACAAAGGAACGTCATGTTACTAATTGTGTGCGGACACAAACCGCAACACAAATAAACTTGTACAGGTTAGTTTTGAACAGTTTTGCTCAGAATTATGTGACTTATTTAGTATTTTTTACGGACGCAAGTAATTATATAAGTACTATCAGAAAAGTGGGAATAGGCTCATTTTTCAAACAAAATCCCGTGTACACGATGACCACATCTGTTTAACACCCTTACTTCTATTGGTCCGCACAAATCGTTTGCGGACCAATATTACTTAAACAAAAAAAAAAATCGATAACCGAAAAATGCACGAACCTTTTTAAAAATGTTTTGTTTTAAAAAATCTCAGGATCTGTTTATGATCCCATATGTTTGACCACCGTTTTTCGACCACTAAGAATAAAACAAAAAAAGGGACCAAGGAATAGAAAGTTAGGAAAAAAGTCATTCAACCAAGGAAAAGGTCAAGGAAAGAAGTCAATTGATGATTTACCATCCTAAAAAAAAAAAAAAAAAAAGGAATAGAAAGTTTTTAACTGTTTTCACGCTGCAAACAAGGATAGTCCCTACCTATAATCCTGTACATCTCAAGATGCAAGCGTCGAAGGATTTGGGAATTTTAGGTAGTGATTCAGTAGGTACGACATAGTAGATATATTTTACATCTTTGGCCATTTTTTAACAAAAAATCCTGGGCTTATTTGTTACTGCGCAAAAAATGGAGAACGTTCTTTTATATAGTTTTTATGGGCATCCTTTGTCACTTAAACAGTAATCAGTTCTGTATAAAAAACATCACTTTAGTGTTACCTGCTATTGACATTTTCCTCTAAAATAATCAAGGACCACTGATCCAGCGTTTAAAAGAACAATTCAGTTAGTGATTACAATTGGATAAAGTGAATCGATTTCCCACACCACTGGGCGCTCGGTTCTGTACGCGACATGCATACAGTGCAGTACATTTCTCGATTTAAGCCAATCGCCCGAAACCTCGGCTCAACCCAGTTCAGATTGTGAGGCATGATCAATAAATACTTATGCATGTGGGTGACTCAATCTGGGGGATTTTCTTTGCACGGACGTCTTATAAATCAGCTAAACAAAAAACATTTAAGAGATAGCAACTTCTTATCACCTTTGGCTATAACAATTCCCGAAGTAAGTTTTGTAAGAAACAAAAACCAAAGAGAATTAATCTAGATATCTTTGATTAATTCTGCTACGTTTTTGTCTGTCTACGTACTTACTTTTACGATAAAAGACACTATTGAACCCATCGATTACGATTCGAGAAGACGCCGCAATAAATTACCTTTTTTTGTCAATGTGGAAGAAAAACCGAATTGTGCTATAATGACATAATACCACGCGAGGATGCGGCAACTTTTCGTGGAAATGTTGAATACAGTATCACCTTAAATGTCGGTTAGCATTTCCTAGAATTTCACTCACGATAGTTTTCCGTGGAATTAGAGGTTCATTTGAGATATACCGGGAAACCGTTCATCCCACGCTTAGCTGAACTGAAACACTACGGGGAACCATTTCTTTTCAAAATTTTCCACGAACAAATAATATTCGCTGGCACTCGTACAGAACATTATTCATACGAAGACCTGACTTCAGTAAAAACCCTCGGAGGAAAACTTCGGAGCTCGAACCGAACTGAACTTAACCTACCTTATAATTGCTAGTGGAAGTTTGCACTTGTTACATTTTGTTTCATTGCTATAGGGAAGTTTGTTAATTGCGTTATATAATGTAACCTTAGGAAGCGGCTCCAAGGTGACGCTTAATACAATCACGATTCTAGATAGCTGAAATCGTGCATGCTCTTTTGTGGTTTATGAATTAAAGTTTCGGGAAAAAAGGAGGACAGAGAGAAGGTTAAACATAGTAATCTAAGAAGCAAGGTGAGGTCTAACAGGCAGAGAGATTAGATGATAAAGATGTCTGTGACAATTCTCAAAAATATTCCAGCATCTGATGTCCTACTTCATATGGCATCACGCTCAGTTAATGCCAAAACACCGACCGGAACACGTACGACACAGTTCGTGATAGGTTTCACTAAGATATTTCTGTTCGAAGGTCGGCGTATAATTTCAACGGTTGGATTACTGTATGTTTCCGCTCCATCCCCGCGGGACAGCTACTGAGTGTCGGGCATGACGTATGGCCACCGCATGCCCCCGAACGAGGGAGGTTTCATACCGGGAATTTCTCTCAAAATCACCAGAACAGCTTGGCCTCCCTCTCCCCTTCTGAAAGAGGCCTCGGAACAATGGGAAATGAAGCCTAATGAACCGTCGCAGCTCAATTTTCAATGGCCGTCGCTCAAATGGACGCTTACACAAATTGTATAATATTATGTTTGTTACTGAAACTGCGGTTATGTCCATATCTGTATGTCGTTTTATTGTTATTTTTGTTGTACTGTTAATTGAAATAAAAAATGCACTGCGTATATTTTTTTGCTCGTTGCCGAATTTAATCATGTGAGATGTGTTGCTCAGTTGGGTATTAAAGTTTCAAATGAAATTGAATTTCATTTTGCTTTAAATTAGTTTCTTCAGTGATATACATATTTCAGCAGTTTTAATCACTTTCATTTCAAAAATACACTGTAAAGTGTGTCATCTCCAAATTCAACTTAAATGATCCGCTTGAAACCTCAACAAACCGCGCCTTCAGAATAATATATTTTTCAGCATCTTTAGCGAGGATATAACACAGAGTACCAGCACTTATCTATAATCCAGTAGCCAAAAAACGTTGCGTGTCAAACAATATTGAAGAGGCTGAAGAAATCTGAAGCCGTGCTCTTGACACGCTCAAGTTTCAGCTATAGGTAGGTAGGTATCTGCCCAACCGTGCGACAATTTCTTTTTGTCTTTTAAGCAAGAATTGATGCTTCAAATAAAACGTTTTAAGATTTTGTAAGAGTTATTTCAAGTTTTGAGAAGTACTACTGTAGTTTAACTGTAAACAGTTTCCAAGTTTAAATCGAACTTTACCGGTGTCTAAGTTAGTACCTACTAGGCTGCTTCTGACGTATTTGTTTTTGATGTTATAAGACAATCTTCCTTATTGGCTTTGCACCAAGAGTCACGGATGGATCAAATCTTTGTAACTACTGAAAATTTTCGTATGAATTTTGATGAGAAATAGGAAGAGGGCAGATATAACCGATGCCTGTAGCTTTACCCAGTCGATTTCGATGCTATCTATGTCTGTAATTCTTTTTTTCTTTGAATTTGACTAAAGACCGCTTTAACAGGGTGTCGGGTCCAGTTGAAAACCAGCGTCGGGCACTAGCTGCTCGGCAGTTTGCTGAACTAGGCCTATTTGGCGCAGCTGTGAGACACACAATATTATCTTTTTCCGTTAATTTTTTGTAAGTTCTTTTTTGTTGTGTGTACTTGTGGCTTGTGCTAAATAAATATGTTTTCTTTCTTTCTTTCTTTTTCATATAAAGGTACTTACTTGCACTCCCTCACTTCAATTTATTTTGGGTCGACATTATACTGCATTTTCCTTACATCATAGTGTCAAATAAAATCAGTCCCCGATTTAGAGGGGTAGGCCCTCTAAATCCAAATTAAGCCCCTGACATGGTGCAATATAGCCTTGAAATAATGGATTCCAACCCCCGAGACTATTAATAAATAATATCGTAACCAAAACAAGTATCTTGACTTGGCTCGCGAGGTTGTCGACATGTGGGATGTTGACTCAGCGATCATTGTGCCGATAGTCGTATCAGCCAATGGCCTAATTGCCAAGAGCCTCGACCAACATCTGATGAGGTTCTCGTTAGGCAGCTGGATCAAGGGCTTGATTCAGAGAGTGGTACTCCTGGACACGGCTCGTATTGTTAGGAGGTTCCTTTCTCTGGAGCCCTGACCGCCGGGTAGCTTGGACCCTGTTCCCGATACCGATGGGCTACTATTTTCATATTTTTAAATGTTTTATATATCATTATGTAAAAATATAAAAAATTTAAATGTATGTTATTTAAATGAATAAACGGAATAATATCGTGAACGGTACTGTAAAATGGAATGCAAATATTTTTATTTAAGCACGAAAGATAATGCTTTATTCTTTTCTTTTTTTCTTGTAAACTTTAAGCTTGGGGTTTACCTCAAGATAAAACTTTATTTTGTTTTAAAAGGTCAAGAGGAAGATGTTCAAATCATTCCATACAAACGCCTTTTTCCCATGGGGGTAGGTAGAGACCACAGCAGACAACCTGCTACGATCCTCACGTACTCCTTTCCCGAGACTGCGCGTGCGCCGCTGCGCGGGTCGGACGTGTTTAGCGAGCGCTCCGTTGTCGCTTCGTGTCGATCCAAGGTCACGCGCCGCCAACGGTTAGCGGAATATTCCGCTGTTTATGTTATTGTTTTAAGTGAAGAACATTGCAAAATGTGACTTTTTAGTGAACAATGAGTGCATTAAACTACTTATTTAGACAATAGTAAATGTGAAAGCGACTCTTCAATAATGGAGACGGACTTATTAGTTAATAGTGAAATAGTACAATTAGATCATCAAGTAACTTACGAAATAGTGAGAGAACTGTCAACAAACGATGACGGAACTTTTACCGTGCAGTGCAACCAGTGTAACCACAAGAATTTCATCAAAAATTTTTTTAGAATGGACAAATGGACAATCTAAAATAAAATCAATGAAGTGCAAAAAGTGCAACAGAACCAGTGTAATAAAGATTTGTATGTTCGTGAACCATCGTCACATGAACGGCAAGTTTATACCAGACCTTTACTATAAAATCTACGCGTGTATAAATACAGTAGCAAGAATACGTATGTAACTGTTTAAAAATAAATAAAGTTCAAATCAAACCTAACGAACTGAGCCTAACAACTAAGGAAAATACTACACCGAAACAAATCAAAGTTCCTATAACACCTAAGGCGATACCTAATGCAATACTTACTCAAAATCGGTTTGCTGCGCTTCGAACCACCTCGAACCAAGATAATAGTGGCGGGATCGTGCTATCTCGCTCACACTCAGCTTCATCAGTAAGCGACCATCCACCGAGATCACGTAGCCAGTCATTGAAGCGCCCTCACCCGTACGAAGGAGAAGGCGTATCCCAAGCAAAAAAACTTACAAGGCGAACGGAAACACACCATAGGTCACCTAAACAATCTGTATCAACCTTGCAAAATAAACCAACTAGGAATGGTACACATGTACCGCCAATTTTAATCACAGACGTGACATACAAATACAAAGACAACAGGGACACGAAAAAGATGCTGAGTGACCAACTTGTGAGGGACTTAACAAAGATAATAGACAAGTACCATGGCCGTATTATCAGAAATGAGAGAAGTAAAAATATTCTCATCACACTCACCGACTTAGAGAAAAGAGCAAAGGCAATAGAAGACATCAAGAGCTACAAACCAGACCTCGTGTTCATAGCGCCAAAACCTAAGGCTGAACAAATAAAAACAACAAAAATTATAATCAGAAATATGGGACATGACTATCCAGTCGAAGAACAAAAAGACGAGATGGAAAAGTGCATAGGCATTCGCCCTCTCAACATGAAAAAGATAACGAGCGATGTACAACTCTGTATATTCAGTGGCATTCAACGAGATAGCTGAACGAATGAAAAATACGACAGAATCGTTTTACTGTGCACACAAGCTAAGACCAGAAAGATACAAAGCAGGGTCGGATAGAGTGCTCCAATGCAAAAATTGCTTTAAATTCAATCACGCAACAAGTGCATGCCACGCACCTAAAAGAGAACCAACCATACTGATTAAAAACAACCAGAATGAATCGGTGAGTGTCTGCTCAAACTGTAAAGATGTACAGCCGGAGCAACACACCGCAACTCAGAGAAAATGCCCATTTTTTAAAAAGGCAATTGAGAGACAAATGAAAAATGCTGAAAAAGCGGAAGAGAAACACATCAATGTTTCATCTGCACCTAAGCCGACACTTCACATAACAAATAGGAAATCGAGATCTCCAGCACGCAGATCGACTGTTGAAAAGGGTACATCGTATGCACAGGTAACGAAAAGTTTAAGTGACAATAGCGAAAGTGAACAGAGCCAGCCATGTAAAAAATTAAGTAAAGAAGAAAAAATTACTATTTTCGATAAAACTATGGAAAAGTTTATAAAACTAATGAAAGAACTCAGAGATATTCTACTCGACTAAAGGCAGTAAGAAACATATAAAAATCCTGCACATCAATGCGCAGGGGCTCAGAAAAAAGTTCACCGAAATAAAACAGTTAATTCAGAAATACCATATAGACATTGCCATCATAAACGAAGCAAAAATTAACCTGGATAACCAAAAATTCAACATCCTCAATTACGACAAGATATATGAACAGAAAGCCAACCATCTAGGTACTATTATATACATCAAAAGTGGCATGAGGTGGGCTCAAACCAGACTTATCAACTCCTTCAATGATGACGAGAGAAACATCGAAGGGTGCAGCATTCGAGTGTTTACCAATTACACAACTGGAGAATACATCACAATTAAAGGCATCTATGTTCCAATACCGAATCAAAACGAATTAACTGATGAATTCGAGCAACTGCTTAGAGAAGAGGGTGCTATAATCATAGGAGATATGAACCTTAGAATGAAACTACTCGGCCACCCAAATGATGGAGGTCTTGGAGTTCTAGTACGAGATATACAAGAGATGGGGCCTCCAATGTAACGTGGATAAAACGGAATGTATCATGTTTTCTCACAAACGACCTAGGCGAGGGAACATAAACAGTGGATACAGAAATTACATCCAATTAAAAAATGAACGGATTGAATATAAGAACCAAGTAAAATACCTCGGTGTCGTATTTTGATAAAAGACTATCAATGAATAAACACACAAAAGAAAGAGTAGAAAAATTAAAACGAGTAAGAGGCGCCCTGAACTCCATCATAGGGTACCGATCCAAAGTGAACACTGAAACAAAATTGCTCATCATACAGACATGCCTCCTGCCGGTACTCGATTATGGAGTCATCCAACTTCTACCAAGATACAGCAAGAGCAATCTGACGAAACTGGAACGACAATACAGAATGGCACTGAAAGCTGCAGGTGACTTCCCACGTCGTACTGAAACCAAAACACTCTGGGAAATGCTTGGACAAGATCCGTGGCATCTCAGAGCACACGACCTCCATCACGATATGATCGAAAAACTAACCTCACTGACGATCAGCGGCCTAGAAGATCCCGGTCCCGCTTACACGAAATATGGACAATTCAACCCGTTCCTTTTCTCAAACAGAATAGGCGATATAGAATATATAAACAAAACCGAGAGAGGCAAACCGCTCCACAACAGAACGGCCCTCCCCCGTCAGCATAGGCTTTGACTCGCAGAGTCACTCCTAGTTTATAAGTAACTTCAGGTCTATGACCTGATGGGATGCTAAATCCAAAACTTCTCACACTTGCTTTATATAATTCAACTGTGTATGAAAAGAATTACACAGTAGGTTGCAAGAGATCCCCTCCCGGACAAACTGCGCCGAATAAAATACACCGAATGCACTTGTAAAATTATGATTTGTAAGTGACATGTAACCTTCTTTTCTTTACCTAACCAATGTAATAAATAAATATTCTATTCTACTCCTTTCCCCTCATCCACGTTCATACATCTGGTCACACACGCACGCCGGTTGCGAGTACTGCGCACCTTACCTTTCTGAAGAACCTCACCAGTTTTTGTCAGTGTATGTCTTTCTAGGGTGTCCCCACCCTACCGGCGTTGCCACCCATATCTGCCTTTTTTTAAGTGTTGGACATTATCAAATAACCCCTCTCGCTCTGGGCGGAGCGGAAGGGAGTGTCAGACTTGTACTGACTAAAATCCATCCATGTTCCTTCTTAGCCCTTTGTATTCGAGGGCCACGGTATCTCTTTCGAACAGTCCCGCAGTCCTGGCTGGCACTCATATCTACCTTGTAAATACCTTTTGTTTGGCGCCTTTCTTACATCCTCTCCAGATGACCAAACCTTCTAAGCATACTCTTTTCTTTTCTTATTTTTGTTATTGCATCTTCTTTTAAAGCGTAACGTTCTCGTATAACCTCATACCTCAATTTATCATTCAGGGTTACACCATACGTGCTTCGCAAGGAACGCATTTCCACAGCATTGTTTTTACTTTCATGCTTCGTTTGGCACACCCAACATTCACTTCCATACATCAATGTAGGTACGAGCACACCATTGAGAACAGCCAGACTAGCGTTCTTTGACATCGACTGGTTGGTCACAACCGCATTCATTCCAATAGGAAAAAAATAGCCCCTATCTGAGAGCCATTTTTGGGGTTGCTTTCGCTGAGAGGAAGCTTTGGTCCCAGGAGTAAGAACTTTATAGGATGATTAAGTTATGTTCCTCATATCTCTATTTGCCCTGTTGTGACTTTGTGAACATTTTTATAAAAGTCCAGCTGAGATGAGGTATTTCTAAACGAAAGTCCGATGATTACCGATGTAATGAGGTTTCATGCAGCTAAATCAAATCTAATCGAATCGAATGCCACATGTAATAAGGTCAATGGGTCAATATTATTGTATAAGAACACGATCATGAGTTCAGATCATCATAACTTTATCGACATCGGTTATCAACGCGGATACAATCAGGCTGTGAACCCTTTATACTCGTATGTTTACAAATACTGTGTAGGAAATAATGAAAATATAAGCAGTTTATTTGTTAATTAGCTGCTGCCCGCGACTTCGTTCGCGTGGTGAGGTGTTTTTCAGGGATAAATATATATATACTTTTAAAGTTACTACTTAACCGATTTTAATCAAATTTGCACACCGTATGCAGTTTCATCCAACTTGAAAGATAGGAAAGCTTACAACTCAATTTATAGTCGCATTTTATTGCAAATTACTTGTTTATTATTTGACAGCCACAATTATCTGTTAGCTCCAAACAGATGGCGGTATCTGTTGACTGGATTGAGTAAGTATTCTATAGATGGCGCTGTGTTAAGAGTACCAACGTTTCACATAAGCTGCAATTTAATGGCATAACCCCAATACAATAATAATTAATAATAAAATTGTCCTTAATTGTCCAATACAATAACGCTTTCAGAATGTTGATGGGGCTGCCACGATTTTGTAGCGCATCAGGTATGTTTGCAGATGCTCAAGTGGATGGCTTTCAAGCGATACATCGCAAAAGAATAGCGTCTTTGATGTGCCGCATACGGGGCAGCCCCAACAGCTTTCTGCAGCTCATTGCTGGGAGGATGGACATGGAGTGCTCCTACATGGAGCATTGGACAAAACTGCATGTACGTGTTGTCCGGTCATAATTCAATGTTTCCATTTCCATTTTTAATTTGTTATTATTGTAGTGTTTTTTGTTGCTTTTGTTTTTATCATTTTTGATTTTTAAATGTGTATGGATTGTCGTAATTTATCTGAAATAAATGAATTGAATTGAATTGAATTGAATTGAATTGAATAACCACCACGTGATGCTGAGGCTAAAGTATAAGTTAAATTTATATTGTAGTAACGGGGAAAATGTGACTGACGCAGACGAAATTGCGCGGGACAGATATATAAACATATAAACTTTCCGCTTGAATCAATTCTGTCTAATAAAAAAACCGCATCGAAATCCGTAGCGTAGTTTAAAAGATCTAAGCGTAAAGACGGCTGGAAGCAACTTTGTTTTATAATTATTACTATGTAGAGATTACGGACACTGAACAGTTTCTTTGGTGATCATTTGATATAAGCTTTATAGGTACCTACTTGGCTAGTGTGGATACCAAACAATGGGTTAAATAAAAAGAGAGTGTAGCCTTTTATAATGGGTGCAAAAGCACCCTCACCGAGTCACTTGTTCTAACACACTCACCGTAGCCAAAAACTGATCGCAATCATGGGGTGATTGCCATCAGTTTTTGGTTACGGACCATAGGTACCTGAGGAACCTTCTTCATCCTCTAGCTAGCCTGTTCTGAAACTATCTTGGGGTCGGCTTGCAGTCTAACCGGATGCAGCTGAGTACCAGTATTTTACATGAAGCGTCTGCCTATCTGACATCCACAACACAGTAACTGGGTAATACGATACCCCTTGGTAAGACTGGATGACAGACTTTAGGCTTCTAATTACTCGTAATGACTGTCAAAGATCTACAAATGACAGCCAGGACCTACGCCGAGGCACGGAGCAAACTAGGGAAGTATGTAATTATGGTCACCCATCCACGGACCAACGTCGGCAAGCACGGCTTAACCTTAAAGATCGACCCGTGCGGCTGTTATTATTTAGCCACGAGCTCAATGAACCTGAGGAACCTTCTTCTTACGGAGATATTGCGGGTCAAAGTTCACAACACAACAAGTTACCTAATGCAAGTTTTTAAAGTTTTAACTTTTCTTGAAACACCTCCGACCCTCTTACTATTCGAGACATCCATCGCCACAATTTGTTGAGTGCGTTACATTGAGTACTACGGCAAAAAAAAAAATTCACTCCAAAAAAAGCCGTTCCTTTGCAGAAAAACATGTTGTACAATCTCAATCTATTTGATTCTGGTACTCAAGATAGTTTTAGCCCGTCTTATTCTTGGTCTAGGTGTACCAAGCAAACCTAATAATTAATGAGCATGCCAATAGTAACTGTGTAGCAGTCAGTCACTCCATCTTCATTAGTACTGAGGTTACTTTCTGTCACGTCACTTAAAGGAAAGTCCCGAGATTGCTCACAGATGTGTAAATCAACTCGGTGTTTAAGGAAAATGATTGGAAAAAGTAATGTTAATTTAATTATTCATATTCTAAACTAACTGTGCCCGCGACTTCGTTCGCGCGGAATTTTAACAATAAAGTTAATTAGTTTTTTATATTAATTTTAGATTTTTTCTAAAATAGAAGGAGCCTTAGTTACTTAATTAATACCTAAGTAATAGGGGGAGAGCCTATAGCCATTAACCGGGCAGAAATCCAGACTCCGTGGCTGCTACTGTGAAATTCCTAATGGAAAAACCCAATAACAATTTGGCCGACTCGGGAAGCGAACCCAGGACCTGCTCAGTCAGCATTTGCGACCACTAGACCAACAAGAAAGTCGTTAAGATGATGAGTTTAAATCTTATTTGAAGCCAGAATGTATGTAGTTCCCCTAACACACTACAACGTTAAAGTTTCCTCGTTTTAAATGACGTCACGGTAAAGAACATACAATTTGGCCCGATGTACAGGGAACACACACTTTATGCAATATTGTTCTCTTTAAAGTCAAAACATACGCGATATTGCCCGACGTAACTCCCAACAAGTATCCAGACCAACTTGTACAAAATATACATTTCCATACAGACATTGTTTGTTATTAATTTGGACAATGAGGCTAACTGACGAAACAAGGCATGAATACACAGTTTCGCCGCCTTTTAGCCTAACAAGTTTGAGTCTAAATCTCATTTAGAATTGAAATGGGTACGCTCCGTGGTTTAGCTTAGCTTGGCGCACAATTAGACATTTGTGTTGTGCAAATTGCGCGTGCAAGTGCGAATTTGAATCTTGTTGTCTTTGTGGGTGGATTCTTTATGATAGGTACCTTTGAAAGCGGCAACGGTTTGCGGCTGTTTGCAGGAATTTATTAATAAGTTTTGGTTTATATTTATTGTAAGTTGTAATTGTTGACTGTGATTTATAGCCTTGTCCTGTTCGTTTGCAACGTTTTGTTGGGCTATTTCAGATAAAGGGGTTTCGGGGACTTTTCTTATTCGTCTTCGAGGCGTACTTATGCGCTATGGGATTAGACAACCACAAAAATGATGGACTTTTATTCAAACTCTCGTTGAGGGTCGAGGGTGAGAAATCTTAAGACTACCTTATTGCTCACTTCTGATAAACTTATAAGGAAATATTGTCTCCTATTTCTAAACCCAGTTGTGCAGGCTATTGGCATTGATTGTCTGTCAATGAATACAGGGTGTTGTTTTGCATCCTCGTCAAATTCAAGGAGGTAACTATGCTAATGATTCTCGTCCCCAATCAATAATAAAAAGGTACGTATTTTTTTTTAATTTTCTTATTTACGGAAATCGGTAAGTGTGAACCACGCGTGTTTTATTCGCAGGCCGTCTGATTCTCGCCCTATAACCACGCTTCCACACATATATACAATGTCAAACGTTTATTTGATAATTTCTTATTCCCTAAACCACGTTATGGGGTTATACCGCAGTACTGACAAACATAAACAAAAAAAAAAACAGCGTTTATTAATAATTAACTTGGTAGCGTAATTTAAATTGATTATTTATGTCTTTTGTGACAACCTCCTGAATTTTGACGAGGATGCAAAACAACACCTTGTTTATTTAAGAATTTTCAGAAAGTTAACTACCTAAACCTTTTGTGACTCTACACAAAAAGGTATGGTAGGTAAGAAATAGGTGAATCCATGACATTTAAATACCAATATCAAACAAATAGAATATGATCTGGAAATTACAACAACGATTGATCGACTTGTCTCTAGGCCTACAGATTAACCAGCGGCCTATAAATAAGTACGTAGTAACTAACAGTTATGCATTCATTTGCATGATACACGGTTATTAATTATATCAGCCTTGCAGGCTGTACAACTTCATGTCGAATGTATCTACTGGGTTATTATTATGTATGTAAGGCTTGGTTTATACTGCGAGACTTTAAATATTGTGCTAATCTGAAAATTTATCTTTTAGGTTTGACGGCACGGTTGGCGCAATGGTTAAGAGATTGACTGCTGCGCTGCGTGCTCGCGGATTCGGTCCCCGCACGGAACAAATATTTGTAAGACTTACAGATAGTTGTTCCGGGGCTGGCTGTTTGTGTATGTGAACTTAAACGTTTGTAAACTCACCCACAATACAGGAGAAATACCTAGTGTGGGGCAATGTTTAAAAAAAGATAATAAAAAAGCAAGTGATAGAATTAGTTACATTATCAATGAAAGCTGACTTACTTTATAATGCTGTTAGCCTCGAAGTGGTGCCCATTACAGAAAAGGTTAAAAGAAAAAGGAGCAAAACAGCAGTCAGGGGAGAATGGAAGAAAAAACTTGTTGCTCCGGCTCCATGTAACATGTGATGACTGATGATACAAGAACAAATATCCTTGAATAGTAAAGTAAGATAATGATAGGTATTCTAATGACTTTAAGTAAGTCGTAAGTCTAGCAGTTATCTCAACACGCTGAAAACCTGCCTAATATTAAGTTTGCAGAGGCACTACAAAAAGTAGTACTAGCAACATAGGACAAAACGTACTACAGCGCCATATATTAGACGAATGAATAACTAACACCAAAATTCTAAATCGCGCAGTTAAAGTTGTCCGCGACTTAAGATAACCTAATATCATGTCTTGTCAAGTCCTTGCGACAATTTTTTTTCTTTCTTTCTAATTTTTTTTACTTTCTTTCTATATTTAGAAAAACCTGACAACAATCCTTCGGGAAGTAGCCCACCAGACAACACCTGTCTGGTCGGAGGATCTTCCCTTTTCTATGGGGGATGAAGAACTTTGCACCCTGCTCTTCATACCCCTAAAATTTCTACAAAATACAACAATAGTTATAATAAGGCATGTTAGATATGATCAGAAGTTACTCAGTTATGAGAATATTTTTTTTTTGTCCTGACACTGTCCGTTTAGTCTAAACCAACCTTTATAGATGCAAACTCACTGCCGTCGCATCCGATCGATCAGATGCAGTAAGGAGGTCTGAAACTACGCGGTACACTGTATTGTAGAGTGTAGGTTTAGCTGTAGTGACACATACTGAATGTTTCTCCAACTGAGCGGAACATTTGGGGACTTTGCACGGATTTATTCAGTCTGTTCCGTTGCTTTGCTTTACAGATTTTGAATGCAATGTTTTTAAAAGAGGAACGTGATTTGGAATGCTGTTTGACGTAACTATTTATAAAGGCTTCTTAAAGATCTATGGAAAAAGTATGAAATAGCAACATTGTTGGGACTGCATTTCCTACTCCAAGTTTAATGCCGTACCTCCATAATTAAGTCTACACTATAAAATTTAAAAGTTAATATGAGTACCTACTTTAATACGTATGTTGTTTTAGTGTACCTATACTTTGTTGGTCGTAAATAAATAACTAAACAGCCCCGACCATCATAGATTAGGTTATCTATTATTTTTCGTGCTTTCTAAACTTATATTATTTTTGCTTAGCCTTGACTGTCCTACTCCTGGGCATAGGCCTGCCCCCTTTCCTTCCAATTTTCTCGGTGTTGCGTCTCTTCTCGCTAATTAACGAAACCAAGGAAAGATATAATTTTTAAAAAAAAATGAACATTTTGGGGGGAGGGGGGTTGTACCCCCCCCCCCTCAGCAATGCCCATGGTGACAAGCGACAACATTTCAAATAGACTACCTGTGAAAATTATTTATATCCCTTCATCAACAGAAAAGAGGTGATGATCTTCAAACGGCTGAGCAGATTTTCTCGAAACATAGCTAAGAAGTAAGAACACTCTCGATTAAAATACCTTTCGAACGACACCACTTTTATCAAAATCGGTCCATCCGTTTAGGAGCTACGATGCCACAGACAGACACACAGATACACAAATACACAGATACACATATACACACGTCAAACTTATAACACCCCTCTTTTTTGGTCGGGGGTTAAAAATGAAAACTACCCATTAAAAAGCATAACCTCATGAGTAGGTACTATATTACAAACATCCTGCAAGAGCTTAAATCTCCACTGCTAGGACTAACATGAAATCTTTACGAGAGGGGAGCAAGAAGTAAAATTGACTATCCATCAATCAAACCACAATACCATCATCAATAGAACTGAATAGTACATTGTGTAGGGCGGTACGTTAGGAATTACGATTGAGGCTCTAGTAGAAGCCCGAAGTCGAAGACTGAGGGCTTTCTGAGTCGAGGTTCGTAATTCCCGTACCGCCCGTGAAACATACAATGTTTTTCATCACATTTGCGAGTAAATAATTATGAATTATAGCCTTAATACACAAGTCAGGACAACTATTATTACGAAATACGTGAACTTTTTTTTAAGCGGATGGCGGGTTTTGCCCACACCAATACAAATGTTTCGTTCAGAAACGTTAAGGGCAACTGTTACTTATGTAGATATACAGTCATGACGGAGTGTAACAAATTAAAATAATTTTGATACAAAATCTATTATTAGGAACATTAGTTGAGTTTTTAAGTAACATCCAGCGTGATGAAATTCAATGAAATTCCTATTTAGATAACATTTTAAGACAATTTTTCAATTGCGTGTAAACTCCTTGCTTGAACTTGCAAGACCTGTGTGTTGGGATAAAATAAAAAAAAATTACTTACCGACCGTTGCTTTCATGACAAAAAGAAAGCTCGAGGGTTTTTTAAGGGGCATTACGGCAAAGTTAACCTGTATGTTTAGATACTGTTTACGTGCAAGTGTGATGAAAAATAACAAACAAATTTTCAGTTGTATGACATTTTCTTATGGTGCTTTGTTTCGAAAATAATAAAAATCTGAAGATGGATTTACAGTAAAATACATGGACAACCCCGACCATCATACATTGGGCTATCATAAAATGAAAGCTACCCATTAAAAGGCATAACCTCATGAGTACTATATTACAAGCATCCTGTAACCTCCTCATAAAATTACGATACCTCTACACCAGTTTACAACAACGAACACATTTGAATTTCGAAACACCTCATAGTTCCATAGACAAGCTAAAAGCTTTTACCAGCCTGATACGGTATGACGGGCAAAGATAATGAAACACGCAGCCTTTGGCTTCCACATCAATGTGGGTTAAGGCTGTGAAAGCTGTGATAGGCAACAAAGGTTAATTGCTACTATTCTAATTATTTTTGGAAGACTAATTAGGAACAAGCTGATTAGCTGCTTTCTTGATGATGCGATTTGAATATTCTTTGGCGCTATCACGACTGTAGAAAAGAGGTTGATACACCGACCCGTATAAGTCCCTGTACCTATTTCAGGCAGGTATAAACATTCAATCTAAAACAATGGAAACTGCCCGAAATATACGATTTTGTTTTTGTTGAAATAATAACCTAATTTAATGTTAACAGCTTGCACTGTAAAATTAATTCTGCTTTAAATAAATATTTGAAGAATTCGTCTGGTTGACCACGACATACCTTTGTATCGCAATGAATGTTTTTGAACTGTCCAAAATTTTATGTACATAATATATTGAAGGAAGACATTGCGACTGTCAGTGTGTTACGTGAATACCTATTGATAGTGTAATTAATAAAATATTTAGAAAACTTCACTTTTGCTGTTCCGCGTTCGCCTCAGTTTAAATTTATTTATAATGTAGATCTAAAATTATTTAATTTAACTTATTTTTATTTAATTTTTAAATTTGTTAGTGGATATTTTATTTGACATAAGAAATGCTTGTATAATTTTTTTATGAATTTGTTATTTAGTCCTATTGTCACGTGTTTCTGTCTTTGATTATTTAATTACTAACATTATTTTTAAGTGTACTAACTAATCAAATTAAGGACGATTGAGTCTGCATTAAATGAATTGAATTCAATAAACCAAAGAACTATAATAGACTCCGAGCATGAAATCCTCACATATAAAGGAGGATAATGGCTTTAAATTATTTTGTTTATTAATTAATACGAACCTAGGATACTATTTATATTAATAGTAGGTATCCGACTTTGGCCTAGCCCTATCTTACCTGTTAAATGTTTAAAACCACAAGTCATTAATCTACACTCCAGAATACATACATGTCATTTGCGTTTAGAACGTCTAAAATCGAACTGCATTTCAGTTTCATGTATTATTTGAGGATTTTATGCAGTGCCAGTTGGTTTAACAACGCAACGAGTCTCCATTAGCAGTGATTAAATCAAGCATGCGATCTCTGAATTAGGATTCCAATTTATTATTTAATTCTATAGCTGACGGAAGGCTCCCGGTAACTAGATGTTAGGCTCATCAAATGTGTCATTTTGATGTAATGTGCTCCTATTTTTGGTTTTAGAAGTGGCTGTAATGGCGGCTTTGTCTATGGGTATTTCTTTTTCCGCAACAGTGGCAATGTGCACAAGTAACTGTTGTTTTACGAACAAAGTTTTATGGTTCTTTTTTCTAACACAAATTGTATTTTGTGTATGTATGTAAGTCGGTAAGGTATATTTCTATGAGCCAAAGTTGCCTGAGAATAAATAAATGTTATGTTATATTTAATACGATTAAAGGATGAGACCACTCCGTACCTCCAAAAAAAGATTTTTTGTCCAAATTCTTTGGCAAATGAGGCGATGTCAACTATTCTGCCAGCTTCATATAGTGAACAAAGAAAGAAAGTTATGACGTCGGTCCCGGCTGTCATTTGTAGATCTTTGACTGTCGTTACAGGTAGTCAGAAGGCAGAAAGTCTGGCAATCATTAGTACCAACTGAGTTATTGTGTGGAGGTCAGATAGGCAGTCGCTCCATGAAAAATACTGGTATTCATGGTATCCGGTTAGAGAGCCAACCGAATCCAACCGCGTCGTTGGGTAAAAGTGAGAGCGATAGTAAGTTTCTATAACAAAATAATGAATTACCTAAACAAAGTTAATAAATAATTTAAATGGGACCACCGCGCGAGCTTCCTCTACCAAATGAATTGGACCAGTAATTACGGAGAAACCGGAGTACATAACCACCTCCTTTTTTAGAAGTCAGTTAATAATTAAGCTTTTTTCCACAGGCTACAGTTTTACAGCTTGTGTATTTCCTTGTCTTCAACATTTCAATTTAAATAAAGAATGTCCTGTCATGCCCTTAGACTGTCCTTTAGATTATTGGCAATTTACAAGTGGGTAATAGTATAATTATAAAGAATTATAGCTGTTGTCATTAGTTAAGACTAATGTTTTGATCTAGTTCATACTCGGGAGGTCATTTCCGTTGTAGGTACATAAAGATAGATTTACATTGATATTAATAGTTATCTGAATATATTTTACGTCGGCAACACTGCTATGTAGGTATTGACATATCACAATAATTCTTAACTGTTCTATTATTATAATTGTATGTTTATTTATATTATTTATAATTGTATCTACTTTCTATGTTTAGCAAGGAACACATCGTGGAAAAAGGTTGTCAATGAATGATGGTAAATGTCGCTCTGTATGGTGTCGGACGTAAAGAATAGCACCATCCCATGTCTTCCCGTGGGTGTCGTAAGAGGCGACTAAGGGACTTAGCAGAGAATGGGCATCAGCGTTCTCTGTGCTTTTGTAACAACCGTACTGCGATCGCCAACCCGCCTGCCAAGCGTGGCGATTATGGCAAAACCCCCCCTTCTTGGGGGAGGCCTATGTCCAGCAGTGGACGTCTTTCGGCTGTAATGATGATGGTAAATGTCTTATATTTACGTAACGTTGCCAGTCTTCTAAGAACAGTTATTTTCAGTAATGCACAAGTACTCCCGGATTTTGTCAGTTACTTCAATTACGTTATAGTGGGCGAGCACATTGCCATAGGAATGTGCTTCTATTGTAGACATAGTACATTCCATTTTCGGATACATACAGATTTCCACTAACAGTGTAAGGTCGAAATGAAACGGATAACGAGTCTTCTAACGCGCACATTTCCAATTCCGAAACATGTGGAAGTGTGCTGGAATTACGGACCGCACCTAATCCCAATAGTCCGAGTCTAAAACATTAACTTGCTGAATAAACTACAGTATCTATAGACAAAAATAGCATTGCAGAATATTTGGACAAAACACACAGACTCTTTCTAAATTGTACCTAAATACCAACACCATCTAAATAAGAATATGATTCTCAAAAGCACCATAAAATAAAACCAGCGAAACCCTCATACAGACGGATTTTACGGGAAAAAAACCATATATAGCTTTTATATTATGTTAGTTTAATATTATACTTACACAATATTAAATATTTATCGAGAGGAAACTCTATAATTGATGGAGACACAGCATCAGAATTCCTTTCGTAGTTATGAAGAACAACGCGTTCACTGGTCTTAGACGGTCACCAAAAGCAAATATGTATAGAGAAATATACAAATATTGATTTTGCAATGGGCGACTAATTCGCTTTTTTTAAAATTTTAATTGCTGGTTAAGGGTCGCCATGTATTAGAGTGATGTAAGCAGATTAAAAGAGAACTGTTCAATTCGACGATTCGTGTAATCATGCCCATAATTGCTGTGTGCAGTAATTACAAATATAAGGTTAGGTGAGCTGCACACTACAATAAAAGCGCAATTTTTTTTCTTTCACAAAAATCGAATAACATCAAAAAGGCTATAAAGTTCAATGTAAAATAATTTTGAAATTGGCGAGCTATTTCGTTGAGCTAATATTGGAACAATCCTTTTACCTTATCTGTACTAAACTTTAATGGCCGATGATGGCTCCAAGTACCTAATGCACGTGGCTCCAAATGATATTGTTTCTAGGTAATGTTGCCACGTAGTGAATCAATTGAAAATGTTGCCAGAAATACTAAATGTCTGCTTTATCGTTCACTTTAAACCGGCGCCATGCCTCTATTGGATCCTACGCTGTTTCTAATATTAGTGAAATTCCATTGAATTCAAATGTTACGTAACATTAAAAAAACTGGCCAAATGCGAGTCGGACTCGCCCATCGAGTGTTCCGTACAAATTCACTTTTATTTTTTAAGGTTTAATTAAAAATGTAAAGTTCAAATTTTCTCTTATATTTTGTAGTATAAAACTTACTTGTAACTTACTAGTACTTGCCAAATTTCAGTTCTAGGTCAACGGAAAGTACCCTAAACATTTTGATTCCCCTGAGACTATCGAAATAATTTACGCTTTTTGTGGCATAGACGGTCGTATATTTTTTTACGTTGACTTGAAGTTCCATATTTGGTTTTAATTTCAACTCGATACCTTCACGTGTTCCCGAGATAAAGGGTCTTGACAGACAGACAGACGGACAAAAAAGTGATCCTATACGGGTTTAGTTTTTTTCTTTTGGGGTACCTACTGAACCTTAAAAACATGAAACACAAATACCGAAAAGTTAGGCAGATACCTATAGCTCACCCAAATTTCGTTTATTATAACTTCAAGTTCCATTTTAAAGGGGGCGAGTCTATTGCTGTCAGTAAGGCACAAATCCAGACCGCTACTGAGAAATTCTATTATCAACTTGCTCAACCTGGGAATCGAGCACAAGACCTCACCAGCAGTAGTGCTTGCTACCACTAGACCAACGAGACAGTCATGTTACATAACAGTAAAATGTTACCCAATTTCAACAAATTATTGTTACTTACAAGACGCAAAACAATTTCATAACGCAAGTAATTTGTAAAATTATCTGTAATGCTTGCAAATACTGTAATCATTTCTTTGTTACGTAAAAGTAATGGAGGTAAAAATCCCCAAGTGAAGAAGTTAAGGTAAATTAAAATGTATTGCTCATTATTAATTGCATACATGATTTGAATAAGATGGAATAACCGATTGATACAGCTTGCATATCATCATCATCATCATCATTTCAGCCCAAAAGACGTCCACTGCTGGACTTAGGCCGGTGAGGCCTAAGTCCAGCAGTGGACGTCTTTTGTCGTCGTCAAGTGTCGCCCATTGAAATTTTGGGGGGTTTTGCCATAATCGCCACGCTTGGCAGGCAGGTTGGCGATCGCAGTACTGTTGTTACAAAAGCACAGAGAACGCTGCTGCCCATTCTCTGGCAAATCCCTTAGTCGCCTCTTACGATACCCACGGGAAGATATGGAATGGAGCTATTCTTTACGTCCGACACCATACAGAGCAAAAATTACCATATTTAACCTAATTGCCATTGAGGGGTTTTATCAATAACACTTGTAACGGGATATTTGCCATGTTTATTATTACATGCCCTGCCATGCCATGATCACGGATAAACAGTTTGTCTCTGACTCAAAACAAATAATAAACCATTATAGGTACAGGGTGAATAGGGACAAAACTTTGACATGCATTTTCACGTTATTTAAATATTATTGGTATCCTAAAAATACTCTATTGTTTATTAAATTAAACTAGAATTGATCCCAATAGCTTTTTAGTAACCAATTATTTGTATTCAACGATGAAATCCCATCTAATAATAATCACCCATAATCACCCCTCTATCCCTAATCACCCCGTTTGACGGAACATGGTAAAAATCCCGTTACAAGTGTTGTTGATAGTGCTAGTGACCATGTCAGTTTTGAAAACTTATATTGTGGGGTTTGTCATTCATTACTGCATTGAAGTTATGGAAGAGGAGATCGTGACTAAATAGTAACAGCCACTTGGATCTTCAGGTTAAGCCCCGCTTGCCTAGGTTGGCCTGTGGATGGGTGACATCCCATTAAATACCGAGTCTCCTCCGTGCTTCGTAAAGCACGTTAAGCCGCTGGTCCCGGTTGTTATTTGTAGATCTTTGATATTCGTTACAAGTAGTCAGTGGCAAGGAGTATCGTATTACCCAGTTACTGGGTTGTGGAGGCCAGATAGGCAGTCTCTTCATGTAAAATACTGGTATTCAGCTGCATCCGGTTATATTGGAAGCCGACCCCTATATAGTTGAGAAAAGGCTAGGCAGATGATAATAACTAGCATACAAAAAGTTGACTGTATTTAACCTAATTGCCATTGAGGGCTTTGTCATTAATTACTGTATTTACGTTGCTGACCAGATATAGTTTCAAACGTATAAAGTCATAGCTTTCCGGCGCAACTTCGTTTGCGTCACATGTTCCTCGTTTTCGCAACATTTTTCATTGCTGCTCCGCTCCTATTGGGCGTAGTCTGATGATATATAGCTTATAGCCTTCCTCGATAAATGAGCTATCTAACACTGAAAGAATTTTTCAAACAAACAAACAAACAATGAAATCTTTCCTCTTTATAATATTAGTTTAGACTACTGAAATTTGCTTGAAATCCTTCGTATTGTTATTAATAATAATCAGTTTATTATCAGGCATCTCAGGCCCATAGATAAAATACACAAATAATATTACAACAATAATAAACTAATACATAATATATCTTAAACCCTAATTAAACTATGACTATACACGTAACGTCACCGACACGTCGTGTTTCGCTGCGTGGTGTGGGTTATTGAAAGCGTGTTACGCAATTGGGGTGCGTGTTTTCTTGAAATACGTTAAGCTCGGAATGTGTAAACGAGACTTTTAAATAAATATGCACGTCATTTAAGGGGGAAGCACCAGGATAGCCCGCGAGATTTAAATTTTCTTTGGTTGCATGCAATTAACGGGACAGTGTCAGACTGTATGTTAAACAAAATATGATATGCTGGACTACATGACGTCTTAAAACAGTATTGTTTTACTCTTATTCCAGTGTGGGAAAGAGATGGAGCAATACAGGATGTCTAGTGCCATCTCTTTCCCACACTGGAAAAGGAGTAAAACAATAATGTTTTAAGACGTCATGGTAGGCCAGCTGGCGCTTCCTCCTTAACCACTGGTATTTTCAATGCATGAATTTGGTTTGTTTTCTTCTAAAGGTTCTTAAGGAAGAGAGAAGAGATTTAGGCACACTGAAATTACCAAGGAAAAATATTACCTTTGAATTTGTAAGGAAGTTCTAGTTTACATCTTTTGGTATTGCCATAGACCTACACATAAATTAAATTTACACAATTAAAATTCATGCATGCAGTTTGTGCATTTTCCCCATAAGTTTCAAGCGGTACCATTCCGTGTTGGCACCGGTAAGAACCCGGTATTCTGTCATATGTGGCTTGGCTTTTACATACAAAAGGTACCTCATTAACATTTATATCTGATGTAGGTAACCTATGCCTCTGAAGAGTTAGATCATCATCTTTGTTTTTATACCTATTTGATTGACTTTTTCCAGGAAAATGTCTTGTTATTTATTGGTAACATGACGTACCTACCTAAGTATTGATGTTTATCAATGGGTATTTTAAAAAGCCAAGTTTTTATTGATTGTTCCATTCACCATCACTATGAGGTAAGGATATGCTTGTAGGTACTTTTGTATGTACCTCATGTGACTTCTGCGTGTATGTAGATATCAGCAGACTATTATCATCATAATGATCATTCATCAATGTCTTCACAGTTGTCAATAAGGTATATAACATGGTCAACTTGTAGGTAATTACCTCGTTTAACTGGAATTACTAATCGGTTGGTACCTACTTTAAAGGGAGGTATAGAATGAAATTAGTTCTACTTAGGCATCGTTAAATCTATTCTGAAAACGAAGTCCCAGAAAAATGTAAATTAGTGACTATTATCTCGTTTCCAAAAGCTCGGATTAAAAGCTTTATCTACTAAGCTAGCCAGTTTTTACATTTAATATTCTAATAAAAACTCCCAACATCTTTTATCTAACCATCAAAGGAATTGCGGCGCTCAGAACTAAATCGCAAAATCTTTCACTCGATAAAAACTAAGTCGACCACCCCTCCACTTATTGGTAGACGATGTAACCCTGGGGGCTCAGGTAGGCACGCGACCTCGGGGTCAGGGTCGATACTGTACCACTTTACGGGTGTATCTTGTGCCGACATCGATGACTTTCGCAAACAGCTGCCGTGTACACCCCCGACATTACGTCACTGCCCCATTTTAGGGTTGAAAATTAAAGCAATTATTTTAAAGTTCGATAATAATGTCGTTGTATAATTTTCAGCAATTTAAGTGTTACGGTTTTGTGTAATAAGCAATTTTAAAGGCTATATACCAACAATATTATGACCCATTTTTACTAACGCTATCTAGCGCCAAGTAGCCGAACTAAAACGTTTGAATGCAGCGCCATCTACACCGCTGTGATGGCACTACGTGTTGCGGAACTTGAACACCGCCTGAAATCAAGTGAATGGCGCCACTGTGCTGTGGTTGCCCGCCACTCTAACTTTTTGTGCTTATAACGCTTAAGTGCACTTCAAAAAGCTTTTGCAGTGCTAAATTTACTTCAAAGCTAAAAGGACTTGTGTACTGGAAAATTTTTTATTCAGTACAAATTAAGTTCATCAAAAAGAAGAGCGGGCAAGAGAGACTCAGCGAAAAAATATGCATTCTTTGTTAATTATTTTGCAAAGGAAATTGCACTGTGGTATTTTTGAACGTTTGACAAGTGGAAACTAATTGGAATCAAATTTACGTGATTTACTACCTCGAGCAAATTTGTGGCATGGTACTTCCTGAATTTGAAAATTTGGTCGTTACTGGTGAAGTGATTTTGGAATGATACAATAATGCTAATGCATTTTCATTAAAAATGTTTTGGATTTGAATTTAAACTGTAAACCTTAACATTTTGCAGATCGTATTATTATTATTGTGTTGTTTTGGTAGCTATTGACCCGAGCTATCTACTCCTTCGGTATGTCGTACTATTTACTGGACCCCCTATACAACATGTAACGTAATAAACGCACACCCTCAAACACCCCAATTACAGTATTATATTATAATCATAATACATACTCTGAAATTTTAGTTAAACATGTATAGACATTGATTAGTAAAGACTTTAACTTCCTTAAAATAAGTTTAATATAAAATAAAGAAAAATCAAAGACGGAATTTGTATTAATACAAATGAAACTGAACTTTTAAAGTCTTATTGCCTTGAGTTACGGTCCATTTTAGTTGGTTTGACTGTACAGGGGTAGTGTGTCAGTAATTTGCGTAGTTTTAATTATTTTTGGGATAAAAAATAACCTATATTAAAAATGATAGAAATCGATTCAGTAAACGATTCTGAACAAACAACTTTCAGGATGTGCGTTAATTATGTTACATGTTGTATAATATGAAAAATTCTAAATTAGAAAGTCTTTCTTGCAAATCGTTATAGGTAGTAATTTTTAAAATCTTTTACAATTATGATCATATTATAGGTAATACCAGGTGTTATTAGTAGAAATAAATTAATAAAACTCCTGAATAAAATCCATGCCACGAACGTCTGACAGTGTTTTTATTCAGTAGTTTTATATTATATAAAGTGTTTCTTTTTGCAGTTTTTCCGTTATTAAATAGAACAAACAATAGACGAATGTTTGTTTACTAATGACCTTGTACATTTTTTGACTATTTATTGCAGTGTTCATGGTGGCGCGACTAGGAAGTATGCTTCCTAGCCGCGCCACCAATTTTGTTCAATTTCTCGCGAACCGTTACTCTTTTTGTAAATCGCGTACTATATAATGAACATATTATGGTTTTTTGTATTAATTTCAATCCAAATTGCTTTTGAAGTACCACGCAATTTTTGTCCTTGTCAAGTAATAAATAAATTTGTCACCAAGGCGTGGGTGAGTTTTACCATGAAAATACAGGTATAAAATTAACTTTCATTACGTTTTCAAAGAATTGCGGAGGCGTTCTCACACATAAGTTGACACGTAAGTAATTAAAATTGTGTTTTGCTCACGATTTGGCCTAAGATCCCGCCATACAAGGACCTTCACCGAGCTGGTTATTGGATGAAACTTATTTTATATTAAATTTAATATGTCAATAAATATATTGCATATGGGTTGTCTAAAAAATTTCAGTCCAGGATATGATTAAAAAAAAAATTTTTAACAAAAATTTTTGAAACATTTTACCGGTTTGGTTAATTAACAAATTCCATATCAATCGAAAGTGTAAAGCCCATAAAATATGCAAACGTTAGGTTGCCTTTTTTAATTCATTAACCAGACCGGTGCAAGTTACTAGTATCGATTTACCTGTTAATACCTGCCTACCCGAGAGTTGTGACGGGAAAAGAAAAGGCAACCTAACGTTTGCATATTCTAGGGGCTTTATACTTTCGATTGGTATGGAATTTGTCGATTAACCAAACCGGTGAAAAGTTTCAAAAAAAAAGAAAAAATGTCCTGACTGAATTTTTTTAGGCAACCCATATGCAATATATTTATTGACATATTAAATTTAATATAAAATAAGTTTCATCCAATAACCAGCTCGGTGAAGGTCGTTGTATAGCGGGATCCTGTACTAATTAGATTTTTTTGTATACCGTATTGTGGTTCTGTATACTGCCGATAGATGGCGTGAGTGTTACTTTAATATTTCACAGGTTACTTAATTTAGTCGTCGGCTTAGTTTTGTACAGAGCTGATAGCCAGAAGAATCCTTTTGTGGTTTGCTTGGTTTTTATTCAAACAAAATTAAATATTATAAAAGTTCGTAGCAGTTGATTCTAATAGTAAGTATTTTGAGAGCAGCGGTGATGAAATAAATTACACGAAGTAATGCGCCTGCCTGGGTTCGAACCCTCGGCTTACTGCTCGTAAGTCGGGGCTGCCACCACCTGGCCACCACTGCTCTCTAAGGAAGCAAAATACGTAAGAAAAATTAAATTATACAGGCCACCTTTACGCTTCCACCTTAATCGATACCTAAAGCAAGGCAAAGAAAATAAATTATATCTATTTGACAACACAAATAATCTGATGTTTATAGCTCGGCTTATTTTTCGGCGTTTCGATCACACATTTGAAAAGTTTTCAAAGGCGAATCATGCCAGAGCCGTTTGCGTCGTAAAATACTGCATAAAATCGCATGCATTCCGGCTATATGGACTATCGAACATAATGGTGTGATTTAACGATTCGATCCGATTCACCAGCCGCATGCAGTTGGGTTATAAAGTAGTGGAAATAATCGCATACGTAGTTTTTGAAGTACGATGTGGGTGACGTCCTTTGCTTTATTATTGGTTTAACGTTTCATCATCATTATCATCAGCCTATGTTCCCACTGCAGGGACACAGACCTCCTCTCTATGAGGAGGGTTCAAAGTTTACGGCGGTCGATTTAGTTAAAATTATTTGAACACCTATTAAAAAAACGGCTCACAATTTTGTAATTTATGGACTGATTAATTTTGGTAACTTAATAAATAATTGAGATTTTTGACGGCACGGTTGGCGCAGTGGTTGAACGATCGACTGCTGTGCTGCGTGTCGCGGGTTCGATCCCCGCATGGAACAAATATTTGTAAGGCCTACAGATAGTTGTTTCGGGTCTGCCTGTTTGTGTATGTCGGTTTAAATTTTTGTAAACGCAACCACGATACAGGAAAAAATCTCTAGGATTTTTTCCTGTATCGTGGTTGCGTTTGTGTTTGTTTGTGTTTGTATGGGGCAACGTTTTAAAAAAAGTATAAAAATGCAGTCCTACATAAACTCACGCCTTTTACACATGGGGGTAGGCAGAAACAACAGAGAGCCACTCCCTTTTTATCCATACATACACCTTTTGCCTAACATACAAGATACTAAAAAGGACTGCCTCGTTGGTCGAGTTGTCGCATTCGAGACTGCTGGGCATGAGGCCCCAGGTTCGATATCCAGGTCGGGCAAATTATTATGGGGTTTCTCTATCAGAAATTTCACAGTAACAGCTACGAAGTCTAGATTTATGTTCATAGCAATTGGCGCAGCCCCTAATCCATGGGAAATGTGTGTGTACTATTAGCTACACCTCTGCCTAACCCTTCGGGGATTAGAGGCGAAATGTCATG
The DNA here is from genome assembly GCA_949152445.1 of Cerastis rubricosa. Taxonomy (NCBI): domain Eukaryota; kingdom Metazoa; phylum Arthropoda; class Insecta; order Lepidoptera; family Noctuidae; genus Cerastis; species Cerastis rubricosa. The sequence continues at coordinate 13,211,765 of OX424535.1, forward strand.
TTATGTTAAAAATACTGTTAGAATATTTAACCTGAATGAGCCCCCATCGATCCGTTATCAAATGCCAATCGTGTTGATAATACGAAGGCTAAGTATTTCCTAGAATCGGTAGCGACGCCCATATAACTGCTATTATGGTCTATTATGATGATGTTTATTTTACCCATTACCTTTTTCCATGCAAAAAAGGTTAAAATATTTACCAGTAACCTACTACCTTCCTCTGTATGGTGTCGGACGTAAAACAATAGCACCATCCCATATCTTCCCGTGGGTACCGTAAGAGGCGACTAAGGGAATTAGCAGAGAATGGGCAGCAGCGTTCTCTGTGCTTTTGTACCAACCGTGCTGCGATCGCCAACCCGCCTGCCAAGCGTGGCGATTATGGTAAAACCCCTTATGTCAATGTGGCGACACTTGGGGGAGGCCTATGTCCAGCAGTGGACGTCTTTCGGCTGAAATGATGAATGATGAACCTCTTCTTAGTCGAAACACTCTTGTCAGAGTGGTCGTGGTTGCGCAGACGAGGTACACGGAGAGATGTTCTGTGGGTCGTTGACTTCCCCGAGGATTGCTTTTTCAGCGATGTGCTTCCATTTCTGCCGGTTGGAGACGTTGCGAGTACACTGGACCATGGTGGACTCAGTAGCTTTTTTGATCAGGTCAGTCCAGCGAGTTGGTGATCGGCCGCGTGATCTCTTGCCTTCCACCTGGCCCTGAACCACTAGTCTTTCCATCGAATTCTCATTTCTTGTGATGTGACCAAATAACTTTAATATTCGTAGTTGCACAGTAGACGAAAGCCGGTCTTCAATATGAAGTTCCTTGAGGATAGAAACATTGGTGCGAAATGATGTCCACGGAATCTTTAGGAGCCGTCTCCAGCACCACATCTCCAATGCGTCGACTTTACGGCGATCCTGCACTCGCAGAGACCAGGTTTCGGCACCATAGAGAAAGATCGGAAAGACCAGGCATTTCATCAATCTGACCTTCGTCTTCTTGGTAATCCTCCTGTCCCCCCAAATCTTTCCCAGCCGTTCAACTGCCGACCTGGTGATGGCGCACCGTCGTTTTATCTCGTCGCCACATCCTCCAGTATTGGAGATAGTAGAGCCGAGGTAGATATAGTTCTGTACAACTTTGCAGTTAGCTATGCTCTGTACGTTAATTCTACTTTGTTCAGCCCGGCTTACTATCATCATCTTCGTCTTGTCTCGGTTGATGGCTAGACCGAAATTGAGGCTGGTAGTCTCGAGACGAACCAGAAGATTTTCCATATCTTCTCTAGACTGTGCAAGAAGGGTTGTATCATCAGCGTATCTAAGGTTATTTATCACACGACCCCGAACTGATATACCTTTGTCCCATTCTTCCAAGACAATGCGCATGATGTATTCCGTATAGATGTTGAATAGCAACGGCGATAAGATGCACCCTTGTCGCACACCGGCCTCGGTCTTAAAGTGCCCAGAAAGGGTATCGTCCACTCGTACCACTGCAGTACCGTCTTCATATAGTCGCCTCAAAAGAAGTATTAGATGAGGCGGCACACCCATTTCTGCGAGTATCTTCCACAGGTGTATCCAAATGACAGTGTCAAATGCTTTTCGGAAATCCACAAAGCAGATGTAGAGGGTTGAATTAAATTCTCTGGCCTTCTCAATTATCTGACGCAGTATCAGAACTTGTTCGCGAGTTCCTCTTTCCTTTACGAATCCGGCTTGCTCGGGTGCAATTTGCTTTGAGAGGTAGGAATGATGAACCTACTAAACTTTAAATGGATGTCGTCTGTCTAAGTAGGTACTTGCATGTCCACTCATACAAATATAGTATGAGTGGACATTTAACTGAGTAGTAGTTAGTAAATTTTGTAGCTAAGGCAGCAAATTCGATTTTAAACGTGACAAAGGCTACATTTAGTCCGAAATATTAACTCTACAGGCAGAGCCACGGTTCTTATAATAACTTAACCCTACTGCCGGAAAGCCCTCACGTCAATAGCCGATTTATCGTAATTGAAAAAGTTTCAACAGACAAAATAATAGGATTTATTCGAGACTCAGTAAATTAGCCGGCTCGGGAACGGAGGCGGCATTCCGTGGACTATCTGCCCCTAATTGCAAGGGTACCCTCCGGTTTATGGCAGGTTTTATTAGCCCGTCTCGCTCGTTGCTCCCGAATAAGCAGTTAATAGCTTACGTTGGAGGCACTATGATTGTATTTGTGCTATCATTTCAAATTATTGGCGGTGGTTGAAGTGTTAGGGCGTGGGAGATTAGGGTTTACAGTTAATGAAAAGGGGGAACACAATATACTTGCCAATAATTCTGTTTTGACTAAGGAATGGTAAGAGTAGCTTTTATTAAATTACATCAGGTAGGTCAGTAAGTCATCCTACTTCAGTTTAGGTTTCAGGGAGCAGCGGTGCCCAGTGGTAGTAGCTCGGACTTACGAGCGGTAAGCCGTGGGTTTGAATCCAGACAGGCGCATTACTTGTGTAATTTATTTCATCAACGCTGCTCAAAACGATGAAGGAAAACATCGTGAAGAAACCGGCATGTCCTAGAATTATGCTACTTCAGTTTTACCACCGGCATGTCCTAGCATTATGTTATTTCAGTTATAATGATTATTATATTAAAAAGCAAACTACTCCTACAAACATACATAAATATAACAATGACACGACTATCAAATAAAACCCAATCAACCAAACTCGGTCAAATTAAATCCTATGTCAACAACCCGACGACATTGATTGTCCATTACATTATCACTACACCAATCAAATCATAACCGTCCTTGCAATAAAGAGCGCAACACATTTGTCGAGACAGCGTGTCGCTGCTCGCTTATCGCTAATCACGCCAGCGTCAACATTCCGCAAGCGATAAAAGCGATCGCTTAAATTCGCGGAACGCTTCTAAATATAGACGGGTCAATATCACGAGCGCCCCCGGCGTTGCGTCCCGTCGCGGGCTCACTAAACACCCTGTGTCGTATTTCTATTTGCCGCCGCTCTTTCATTTTCAGCTGAAAGTATTAGTTTAAAATGGCGAGAGCTATTTTCGTTTTGGGTATGTTTTGAGGTTAATGTTGGAAGCAAAGAGGTCGAGAACCTTTTCGAGCTACCTTTTCATTTTTCTGTAAAAAAATGTGTGATTGAACTTTAAGTGCGTGTTTTAAATGTTATTATTGTAAACTATGAGTCAGACTATGTAAGTTAATCGCACCCTCTGACCTATCCAAACGTTGGCAAGGACACTGCAAGCCTGAACAAAATAAGGCCACATTTCTGGCACACTATTTAATGTGTTAAGCTGATTGTGAAAGAGAAAATGTATAACAAAGACGACCTAGATGGGTCAGTTATGTCATTAGATCTTCAAGAACTCTTGTAGCTTTGTCCCGAATTATGTCACTGGGTCGTGAGTCGTGACAAATAAATAAGTCGAGAAAATTCCATCTTGCGAGTTAAAGAAGTTGCCATGATGTCATGTTGCAATTGGCAGGGTAAACTGCTCTACTTCATACATAGAATGGAAGCAGTACACGAGGATAAATGGCTACAATCTCAAACGTCATTAGTTCGAGCTTTATTTTACATATTTTCGTCGTAAACAGAGAAAATTCTGTAAACTTAATTCTTGGTCTCGGGGATCTGGAAAATAGTTTGACCTTTCGACTTTTAAACGAACTATGTTAGGTTTGGGTTCGAACTTACCTTTCGGTAGTCCTAGGCTCGTTGAAACCTATTTTGTGCCGATGCCCAGAATACTAAACAACCGTTTTAGAAGCTTAATCTTGACCTCGCTTTGTAATAGACTTATTCTAACCCAATCTAACCTTTTTAGTGTTCCGTTGCCAAATTGCAAAAATGGAACCCTTATAGATTCGTTAAGACCGTCTTTCTGTCCGTCCGTATATCACAGCTGAAATTTGGAGAGCATGTGTCTTTTATGAACTACTATATAAAAATATGTGGAATTAGGAATACATGGAAAAGTGGGTCGCAAAAAAAATTTTTGGAAGCCTTCGAGTGCGAAAAAAAAACTCATGTTAATCAACAGCGCCCCCAGTCAACGCCATCCGAACATCAAAAGAAAATCTTTTCAACGCATGACGAATATGTAAGGGTCTAGAGAAATGAGCCGTGGTGGTTTTATTCTCACAATTAATCATGGAGTGAATAAACTGCATACTCATATAAAGAATCGTCACGCGCATTCATTGCATAGGAAAGTGTACTTGGATTTATTTTCGTGTTGGAGGACGAGTTTTTAGGAGTCATTCTCCCTGCAGTGAATCACTTTCCCTGCAGTGTTATGTTTTACTTTTAAACATACCTAATAATTAACTGATGTATTTGGCATTTGGCCGTGTTTTGTATGAGTAAAATAAATATAATAAATAAATCGTATCGTAACGATATTTGTTGTCTTTTAAACCCGATTTACATTGATCAAGTCTTTAGCGCAGTACATAAGTACAGTGGGTAATGACAGATTGTGTAAACTGATCAGCAAGTAGCGAGTCAACAGTCACTGTCTAGGTTTTTGCCACTCGCCAGTGTACTTGTAGTCGCTACTCGCCACTGTTTTTGACCAAAATATTATTACGATCCTTATAGATTACCACAAGTCTTAGCAGAAATAATACATTGATTTGAATGGGAAATCATTGCAAAACAAACAGTAACGATTGCATAATTACTCCCTCTCTCAAAACTGTTTGCTTTTTAAATCCTTTAGCGCAGTATTCGTCAGCACAAACACTCCATAGTAGCCCGCATTGCGTGACGTCAGGCTTCTGACAAACGTGAACGTCACACATTGTGTATTTACTCCGGCGGCGATCAGATCAATGTTTATTTACGTGTGTCCGCAGCCTAATGAAACTGAATGACACGTTTACTGCTTGTCTAAACCAGGAGTGGGAGTAACGATGTGGTTGATAGGTTTGATTGAAGAGGTAGTATTTGTCAGCTAAATTGTGGTATTGGGTCTAGTTTTAGAGTCAGGTTTGGCAACCAGTCTTGTCAAGTGGTTATGGAGAACTTAAAGCAATCTTTTCAATTGAAATACTGCCAATATATACATATACCGTATTTTTTTTTTTATGTTTATTGTGTTTATGATATACTTGAAGGCTCTTACCCGCCGCATCGGAATTACTTATGATATGTCGCACCAGATTTAATTAGATTAAGCAAACAGACGTCGGCGATCCGTCAACGACTTGCTACGCGCCACCTTCCTTGACAACTACCCAAGTCAATATATGGCTACCCGCAACGACTTGACGTTCCGCCAGAGAGTATTGTAGACCGCTTCTCTCTCGTCTGTGGTAACAGTTTAGTTTGCAACGTTAATCATATGAAGCCTTTTTGCAAAGGCGCCAACACGGCCAGACTGACATACGACCGTCCTCGGGCGTTATCGTATTCCTGGAACAAACAATGTCTAATCACCAAGACATCCGCTCGTCCACCCTGACATGAGCCAGTGCCTCTTACTTTAGGTCACAGCCTATTTCGAACTCACTCTCGCAATTTGCACCGCTCTGTTTCCTCATACGATGCGTAGCCCGGACAAATGCGTCCCTTCGACTTGCCCCAAGTGCAAGACCGGACAACACCGTCCCTTCGACTAGCCATCGGCTCACTCATGATGCGTAGCCCGGACAAATGCGTCCCTTCGACTTGCCCCAAGTGCAAGACCGGACAACACCGTCCCTTCGACTAGCCATCGGCTCACTCATGATGCGTAGCCCGGACAAATGCGTCCCTTCGACTTGCCCCAAGTGCAAGACCGGACAACACCGTCCCTTCGACTAGCCATCGTCTCACTCATGATGCGTAGCCCGGACAAATGCGTCCCTTCGACTTGCCCCAAGTGCAAGACCGGACAACACCGTCCCTTCGACTAGCCATCAGCTCACTCATGATGCGTAGCCCGGACAAATGCGTCCCTTCGACTTGCCCCAAGTGCAAGACCGGACAACACCGTCCCTTCGACTCGCCATCACTCACGTCAACGAACTAGATTCGTACGTCCCTTCGACCAGCACCGCTAAGCCCGGACAATACAATCCATTCGTGACACACAGACGCATGCGTCCCTACGAACCTGCTAGCACTCTAGTCAGGACCGGACAACATCTCGTCTTTGGGTTTGCGTCCTTTCGAGTTACCAACCAACGGGCAAAACCGGACAACAACACCCACACGTAATCACATCACATAATCTGAACGTACCTTAGGTTCTGAATATTATGCTCGGTGGACGTCTACTTCTACGTCAAAGGTCAAGGCTCCCTCATCTTCCGAATCAGCACTAGCTGTTTCAGCCCCTAAAACGACCCACTGACCCAGAAGGGGCCGCAAGCGTTTCAGACGATGCAGTCAGAGTAACGGAATCTGCAGTCAAGGTGTCAACACTGCAAGCCGACATAGTCTCAAAATCGGCATCAATAATGCCTTCTGACTGCATATCTACCGCCTTCAAGGCTTCCTCGTCATTCATAATGCCTTCAGCTAATTTCATTAAGCCCTCGTGATGTCGTAGTTGTCATGATTTATTTTGTTAGACTCGGTCATCATGTGGGCAGAACATGGGTTTCGTGCTATGAAAACACACACTACACGCGGTACACTGCTTTTGTCGAACTCACAAATTACTTGAAATTACAATCCAACACAATAACACTAGGCACCATGAATAGGGGAACAGTGACATTTCGACTGAACACACTTTCTTTTCGCCTGAAACTTGTGGACCAGACAAGCGCTTAATCTCAACGCCAAAGAACTTTTACGAATTACGCCTAATAATTCCTGAACTCATTGGCCGACAACCTATTTTATTAAAATATCGCTTTTTTTATGGGGCTGGAGATCTCCATCGTACATTTTAAATCATAATCTCCGATGCCAGTAAGGTTTACTGATTATGATGTCACCCTTAAACCAATTAAACAAGCCATGTTTAAGCAATGAGTCAGATGAACTACTTATCGAAAAGAAAAGAAACGGTCTCACCCGATGATGTTGTGAGGGTACCATCTTGATGATTTGTGCTCGCAGGTTTAAACGCTTTCCTTGTTGCTTGAAAAATTCATTGGTTATGTTCCTCACTTGGCTTTACTTTCGTGGAGGGCGCGATTCTTTATCCCACTTATGATGAAGGCTCTTACCCGCCGCATCGGAATTACTTATGATATGTCGCACCAGATTTAATTAGATTAAGCAAACAGACGTCGGCGATCCGTCAACGACTTGCTACGCGCCACCTTCCTTGACAACTACCCAAGTCAATATATGGCTACCCGCAACGACTTGACGTTCCGCCAGAGAGTATTGTAGACCGCTTCTCTCTCGTCTGTGGTAACAGTTTAGTTTGCAACGTTAATCATATGAAGCCTTTTTGCAAAGGCGCCAACATACTGTTGGTTTTATTTTGTTATTCATGTAATATAATATTTACGCTGTCTTGATTTCCGTACGTTTTTTTCACGGGTGACCACTGAAATCCAGCGCTGTGCTGTGGGCCCCCATAGCACAGCATCATGCTGAGTGGTAACCTACTTGTCGCAGTCACGACGTGCAAGCTGACAAATCTTTTTTTCTTTTTTTTTTTAATATTATTGTTGTATATTTATGTTATTGTACTTACAAATGTTTCTTATGCTTTGTATGTTTACTGTTTTCATTTTGTATGCACGTCATGTCCCAGCGACAAAATAAATACTTTTCCTTTCTTTCTTTATTCTAATACATGTAGAAATTATAAAATTACTGGCAAAATTTAGGTTCATCTGCATGCCCCGTTTGTGGACCACAGGCGTGATGTTTTCTCATATTATTATGATAAAGACCTTTCCTCTCATGCAATGCTTGAACGCCTTGTATGTTGTTAATCAATGTTGTTAATCAAGAAAGGTAATCTAGTTAAATCTTCTCTTTTAGCTGTCCATGCACCCTCTGTAAGGAAAAAATATAAAAATTGCTGCCATTTATTTTACCCTAAACGTGTATGTGTGTGGGTTGTGGAAAATCAAATTTATTAAAAGTCTTAAACACGGCAGACCCTTTGCTTCTGAATAATTGATGGAGAACCATTTGTATTCACTGACAGAGTTCCGAGGAACCGTCTGACATTAAAGTATAAGAAGGCTAATATTAGCTTGCAAGTGTTGAGTTGATCTATTGAACAGGATAATCATTATTTAGTTCTCTGGTTACTGGGGGGTGCTACGTCAGGCAATGCTACGCGATGCTACGCGGCGTAGCAATTTGAGCTACGATTCTGTGCTCTGTACGCTAGCGGGGTTATAGCGTAGCTTAGGTTTTTGGCGATTAATAATTAAAAATCTATTAGTAAAAATCTATAGTTATGAAGCGAATTAATGCTTTGGAGCATAAATGCTAGTCTATAGTGAATCTAAACCTGTCTGCATATTTAATCACACGTAGTTTTCAATTGACATTATTTTCAGGGGAACTAGAATACCGATTTACTAATTTAAAAAAAATATTGGTCGTCCCGGGACGCCCGGCAGATGTGAAAGACCTGTTTATATTAGAATTTTGAATTTACAAAAACAAAGATAGATCAACAATCGTTCCAAAACAAACTTTATTTCAATGGGAAAAAAGGTTGACCCCGGGGGCAGTGGGAATTATTTTTAAAAGTTGTGACACTGTCAACCCGGGGTGGAGAAGCAGGGAGTGGACAGCGGTAATAATCGCTTTTACTTGGCATACAGGGGGCGCAATACCATTTCCCGTCCGTCATACGAGTCGGTTTCACTGCCAAGTCGCGCATATAGTTATTTTACATCAAAACAGCATTTGATGAGTGAGAAAAATATCCAGCCATGAACTGTCATGAAGCCATAGGCCCTACTTCCAACCAAGGTAAGGACTTTGCAAAAAGAAAAACCTTATAAAATAAAAACTGTGTTCTGACGTCCTTGACATGACAAATTTCAAGGTTTTACTAAGAACTATTTCCATTTGGCTTTCATTTTATAAATATTTAAAAGCTGTTAACAAATATAAGTGGCGTTCGCTGAACGTTTTATTGCTTCAAAGAATTTATGTTAAAAGTTAAATTTGTAGAAGAACATAAACACTTGGTCCAATGTCACAATATGTACCTACAGATATGAAAGCGTGTTATTTCTATAGCGTCTTCAAGAAAAGTAAAAGGTACCAACACAAACTGGGTATCGGACCACGGTAAGGACCATCCTTGCTTGCAGCGTTAAAACAGTTAAAACTTTCTATTCCTTGGTCCCTTTTCTTGTTTTATTCATATTGGTCGAAAAACGGTGGTCAAACATCTGGGATCATTAACAGAGTCTATATTTTTTAAAACAACACAAATTTTAAAAAAGTGTCGCGTTTTTTTCGGTTAATATTTTTTTTGGTTAACGTTGTCATCGTGTACACGGGATTTTGTTTAAAAAATGAGCCTATTCCCACTTTTCTGATACAGTCAGTACATCAACAAAACTGTTACCTTTCAAGAATTGAGGACAATAGAATCATAGACAGCAACAGAGGCCTGATTATTTTTCTACAGATAAAAAAATGTAACCATAACTACAACATCTGACGGTACTCATATTTTTACTTAAGACGTAACATTTCATCTTGCCTGTAATCCCAGTAAAGTTAGGCAGAAGTGTACCTAATAGCACATTTCGCCAGATATGAAATAGGGGCTAGTCTATTGCCACCAACCGGACACAAATCCAGACTTGGTGGCTGCTACTGAGAAATTCCTGATGGAAAAACCCAATAACACTATGCCCGACCTGGGAATCGAATACAAGACGTCATGCCCAGCAACACTAAACCAATGAGGCAATGTTGTTGTTTGTTGTTGTATTGTATTGTTGTATTGTATATTTGTTATGCTCTGTATGTTTATTGTTTTCATTGTTATTTTGTATGCACGTCATGTCCCTGCGACAAATCAATATTGTTTCTTTCTTTCTTTTCTACTATTAGGACTTTACAGCTTTTTACCAAGTTCCGAACGCTTACAACCAAAAAAACCGCTAATCTCTTCAAAATTAGATTGTCAGGCTTCTTCTGGGTAAGCTTACCACAACAACAACACCAACAACGATGGTAAGAGCTCTTACCATCGTTGACTTTGTTTCTGTCATCTCTGACCTAGACTAGAGTCAAGAGCAAACCACAAGACAAAATAAACTATTTTCGATAGTCAGCTATGCTATTAGCTTTCTCTCGGGTTGGTAACAGAACCAAATATATACCTACGTCGTCCAGAGTACGCCGGAAGGTCATAACATCACCGCTTGTAGAAGCTTTCACAAACAGCAATATACCTTCACGTAATCAAGAGTTGGCCAACAATCGTGCAGAACACACGTAACAATAAAGTCTGCCTAACAAACTCATCGGGCCTACTTTCCCTTTCATCGCTCGCGTGACTACCTTCGTGTAATCATTAAATCAATACAAACACCTTTCACGCAACCTTGCGATCCATTGCAAGAGGTCTAGAAGGGAAATTAGAGGGTTGTGCATCCATAAGGGGTAATTAGGGGGTGAAGACGAGCAAGGTTACGTAATTATTGTGCCCGTGGACAATTATTGGACGACGAGTTAGCGCCTTTGCTCAAGCTTATTTTTTTTTAAATTCTTTATTTATTAAAAGGAGTTTTTATCCATACGGATATGCCAACCCCATCGTACGTTATAAACTAGTATACACTAATATACACTTCGAAAATCTTACTATGCTAACTCATCAATAAATAATGCATAATCCCATAGGCCTTTTCATCAAGCTACATAGTCTCTTTGCAATCATTGATTTAGGATTTGCTAAAATATTTTGGATTAGCCCAATGCAACGACCAGAATGTTTAATTTAAATTCTCTTATCAATGATTCCCTTTCATTCAACTTGCTCCTTATACACTCCATCAGCAGATGTTGCGCTCCTCACGATTTTCTTGACAGTTGACAGTTGACAGTTGGCAGTCCGACGGTAAAACCACTAGGCCATCACCGCTCTTGACCCGATTGCTAGTTTTCGATGGTGAGTAAGCGGTAAGAGTGAGCTTTCTTAAGTATCGACTGCGCTAGATAAGTCACTATTACAACACTGTGGATTGGTGGTCCCCCATTACTTACATATCGACGAACACTGCTTGCCTCGGAATGCACGTTAAGCAGTTGGTCCTGACGGTCATTTATAAAATGAAAGTCAATACGGGTAATCAAAAGAGTGGTTATAAGGGTGAGGAAGGCCAAAGAAACGACGGATGGACTGTGTGAAGGATGATATCGCAAGAAAGGAGGTGTAACTAGTTTTGAGAAGGAGTATCGTGTAACTCAGTAACTGAGTAAAGGAAGTTAGACGGGTGGTCACTCCGTGAAAAACACTGATACTCGCTAGCTGCATCCAGTTAGTCTGGGAGCCGACTGCAACATAATTGGGTAAAATACTAGACAGCTGATGATGCAGATGATTCAATAAAACGACTGCCAAACGTCATGTTTACAGCAACTTCTCCTAAGATCGTTCACATTGAATTGTTACTTTGCTCTGGCTATTTTATCCGGCTGCTATGATATCATCATTATCAAAATAAGTTCAAAAACTAAAACCCTTCTTTTGATAAATCAAGCTCTGTGGTGACGCCATTTCGTAACCCTGTTTAAAACTTTTCTGAAAATTAACCGTGGCGATACACTCATCCTCAAGACACATTAACGATCGCACCTAGACCGCGCTGCGTATACGCAAGCCTGCAGGTCAAACCGCTTTCCGCCGGAATCGCGAATTGAACTTGCGACCCCGGGGTCCATCCGTGAATCATCCTGGTGCACCAGAAGACCACTACCAGTGCTTCCAACCAAACGCCGGCCCGCGACAGCGCAGCCACGCGGCCCCAGGAGTGAAGGTAGGTGAGCTCAATTCCCCTTCCTTGATTGTCGCTTGTTCATCACAAGATTCCACGAGACGATAACCAGGTTCCTCTTTATACAGTCCACTTTTTAAACATAAAATAAAATTAATAAAATCGTCTCACGAATTGGTGAATTACCCACCACTCTGAAAACTATGAAACAAGAAAATATTCTCGTCTGAAAATGTTTTGTACCTATAAACCATTCAATACAAAATCTTTTATTAAATAAACAACTTACACGTTATAATTACATTTTAATCATCATCTGCCTAGCCTTTTCCCAAACTTTGTTAAGGTCGGGTTCTAGTCTAACCGGATGCAGCTGAGTAGCAGTATTTTACTGGAAGCGACTGCCTATCTAACCTCCACAACCCAGTAACTTGGTAATAAGAAATCCCTTGGTAAGAATAGATGTCAGACTTTCGGCTTCCGACTACTCGTTACGACGGTCAAAGATCTCTACAAATGACAGCCGGGACCAACGGCTTAGCCTGCTTTCCGAGGCACGGAGGAAACTCGGTGTGTAATTATGGTCATCCATGCACGGACCGACCTCGGAAAGCGCGGCTTAACCTTGAAGATTGACCCGTGCGGCTTTTATTATTTAGCCACGAGCTCCTCAATAATAATTCAGTTATATTATATATTTGAATGTATTTAATATATTCATAGTGATGTTCGGAGGATAATCGTGCCCTAAAGATTATCATCCCTTACTACTCTTAGAATGTATTGTTGTTTTGAGGGTATTTGGCATACGACCACGGTTGTGATTTTACCGGGTATGTAACTCGGCAAAATCATAACCCTCATTTTTGCTTCACCGTAGTCCCCAGTAAAAATATACCTCTACTTAGGGTAACTTACGACCACTCTTCTATATTCATCGTCATTCTAAACTTATCTCACGGTTGAATCAACATGCAAAGATCTTGAAGGTAAAACGAAAGAGTTTCACTAGAATATGATGAATTTCACCACAATTTTGGGCGGTAGCCAATAAAAATTGTGAGAGCATTGTACATAAGAGTGAAACATAATATCAAAAAGTTTGGTTTATTTTTAATGCACATTTTTGGTAGCTGAACGAGAACGAATGGTTATATTATATTATAGCCAAATGTTGCAAAGTATAGCACTGCAGCATGTTGTCTGACAATAAATATATATTTTTTAAACTACAGTTCTCGGTTTAAAACAAAAAGGTTTATTTTACTTTATTTTGTTTCTATAAAAACCGATCCTTTCATCTTGTTTTTTATTTATGTACACACAAAATACTTTACATTATGATAGAACGTCACAAAGGCTTACTTCATTTTTTTTTCCAGTTTTCAGCAGACCTGCGAGAGCAGAGATTTTTGTTTTTAATTCCCCTTTTATTTCAAAATAATTTCACTAAGGTAAGTAGGTACATGATTTTACGAATAATGCCCCCTTGTCAGTGTCATTCAGAAAGCGCCAATAGAGCCTTGCAGCAATGCGCTAGAACTGTCCGTAGATTGTATTTGGTGTACCCAAACCTTATTTAACCCGATTGTACGAAAATATGGAGTAAAGAGGTAAGGATCATAGCAGGTAGCGTTCTGTGGTTTCTACCTACCCCCATGGGAAAAAGGCGTGATTTTATGTATGTATGTAAATAAAAAACAATAGACTAAAGATTCCGACATCTGTTGAATAAGTTGGTATTAAAGTGATCGCCAACTCACTTAAATCACGTAGTGAGTGCAAGAGCAAGTATTAAATCTTCAAGCATCCGAAGTTCCCTTCCGAAGTAATATAACTTCATAACGCGAAAGTTGAAACGTTAGATGAATAAAATATCGCGCGCTACTTTCTTTAGTTCTCGCTTACACAACAATATATTAATACTAGCTTTTACCCGCGACTTCTTCCGCTTACTACTGGCCTCTGCCAGTCATAAACATAAAACAATTATAAAAAGTATCATAATGTGTTAACTTCATAACCCTATGTGACTTTTTAAATCTTCTTTTTTTTCTTTTTTTTTGCTGATGATAGTACTGTCGTTTTTACAAGTAAGGACAAATTATCCCTAGAACAAGATATAAACAGCACTCTAAATGATATTATAAAATGGCTTACTAATAACAATTTAAAAATGAACTTTGACAAAACTAAAATTATGATATTTCGAAATCGTAAAGCCCAATTTACTGACATTAAGATAGATTATATAGGAAACAAAATAAATGAAATAGCTAGCTACTACTAAATTCTTAGGCATGTCAATTGATTATAATTTGAATTGGAAGACACATGTCAATACTTTAAATCAAAAACTAAACAAGCAATCATACGCCTTACATATGCTGGCAAAAACGGTAGGCACCTCTGCTGTACTTGCAGCATACCATGGCTATGTGGGATCCTTGATAAAGTATGGTATTATATTCTGGGGTAATTCCACCAATAAGGATATGGCATTCAAGGCGCAAAAGCGGTGTATAAGGGGAATGTTTAATATCAAACAGACTGATAGCTGCAGACCATATTTTATCAAACATAATATATTGACGTAGCCGTGTGTCTACATTTATGAGATTGCTAGCTTCGCAAGAACTAACAAACATCTTTTTGATAGGTATAGAAGTAAGCGGCATAGTGATAAAATTTGTTGCAAATCTAGCAAGACGGCCTTATATACCAAAAGCATTTTCAGTATGGCGCCGCGTGTATACAATCATTTAACAAAGTCTATACTAGAAACCATTTCCAACGATGAATTTAAAAAGAAATTAAAAAAGTTCTTGCTATTTAAATGTTATTATAGTATTCAGGATTATTTAATAGAGGATGTAAGGACATTTTGTTCTCGGAAATAATTATTGATGTGGATATGACATGTGATTAAAGCACTATATATAATGATTAATTTTATCTATTAGTATTATTTTAACAATTATTTACAAATTTATTTTGACATTTCTCATTAATTAATACATGACATTTTACATTTTAATTATTCTAGTGACATTATTAATTGCTAATGTTTCATTATTATTTGCCACGTTGAAATTACCAAAATTATGTTATTAATTATAAATGATTGTTGCAATTAATTGTATAATAATGTTGTCGTACAGGACTCAAAACTTGAGATTTGCATGCCTCAAGGCGTAATATGGTTGAACTATGTTTTATTTTAACAACTTTATGTAATTACCCATATTAGCAAATAAATGAATTTGAATTTGAATTTTAAATTTATATATAGTTAAATATTAACTGCCGCACGGGTCGATTTTTAAGGTTAAGCTGTGCTTGCCGAGGTTGGTCCGTGAATGGGTGTGGGTGACCATAATTACATACCGAGTTTCCTCCGTGCCTCGGAAATCACGTTAAGCCGTTGGTCCCGACTGTCATTTGTAGATCTTTGACAGTCGTTAGGAGTCGTCAGAAAACGAAAGTATGACATCTAGTTTTACTAAGAGGTATCGTTTTATTGTGGAGGTCAGATAGGCAGTCGCTTTATGTAAAATACTGGTACTTAACTGGTATCCGGTTAGAATGGAAGCCGACCCCAAGATCGTTTGGGAAAAGGCTAGGCAGATGATGGTGATGATCATGATGATGATATAGCATATACCAGACAGGTGTGGTCATATTTCACGGTGTAATTCCGACCTGCAAACTGAACAACTTTCTGCATGGGACCACCATCGAAATCGACAAAAAATCAATCAAATGTAAGGAACAGCAAATTTTTTCGCGATTGCGATTGTTTCGTGGGTATTACTGTTATCGGTGAAGGAAAATTTATTGAGGTAACTTGGATCTTACGATTAATATGGGTCTGAAATCGGCAACCCATCTGGAGCAAGCGTGGTGATCACTGCTGGTGCCTTCTCCCAGTGGAACAGTAATAAGCTAGCTTTATTATTATTTAGGTCCTAACCATAGTCTCGGGTTACCACTGTACTAAATTTCACTAAAAGGTAACAAACAGACAAGTTACTTCCGCATTTAAAATATTCGTATAAACATAGGGATTGAGGATGTGCTATTTATTCTTGTCATGTTTGCTACTACTATTATATTTTAATTAAATATTTACGCCTATTGGAGGGTATTCATATTTTATTAACGTACCATTATAGCTAATGTCCAATGTTCATTAAACGCACGATAGTGCTGAGCTTGTTTTTTGAGAACAGAGATAATTTGTATTTTTTAACTAACTGCCCGAAAAGGAAGTGCTATGTGTAATTGCGTAGTTTAATCTCAAAACATATTGCGAAATTATAACAATTAATCATTTTAAAGAAGTAACATATTCCTTAATCGAGAACAAAAACATGCCATTTAAAACGTGCTTCACTGCTATAGCCGTATGACCGCTACGGCGCTACGCCGTTCCGTAGCTCGTAGACGCTGCTACGTGCCCGGCCTACGAGCCTAGATCTCGAAGCCAAATAATTTTTCAATTCCGTTCGTAAACCTCATTTGCATGAATCGGTTAAAGGAGTATAACGTAACATAACATCACGCCGGTATGTCCCTGAATGTAGGCAGAGGTGTACCACTGAACACACACACGTCCGAAAACAGTCTTTATATAGCGGCAGTCTTTACCGGTTTTACTGAGGCCATCGTCTGCTACAATTTTTATGGTCCCGTAAAGGGAAAGTATTTATTTACGTCGTTTTCCTAGTAACCCTCGTGTTTGTGTTTCTATCTCGTTAGAAGATAAACATAATCATAAACAGATCCATTATTGTGAGGCGCTATGGTACCTAAATATTTGTGCTTTCTGTTTAATTAGTTTGATTACTTTCAATTAAACAGGACATTCATGCGATGTCTAATTGGAGGACGATTTAAACGTAAATTGACCTAATTTGTAGGTAAGAGTAAATTATAACGAAGTCACTAAGATTACTTAGTGAGATGAACAAAAAAGAAGATAATTTGCAATTGACTTTCTATATTCTGAGAGTTTTGTATAAAATATTCTGTCTTTGTATAATAAATTAGGTCAATAAACATCCACAAAGAAACCTACGCGCAAAATTAATAAAACAATTACGAGAACCTTATGTAAAAGTAAAAATGTATTTCATACTAACTAGATGCCGAAGTCTGGAGCTGGGGCGGTAGTACGTGAGGCGATTGCGAAATACTACCCCCCCTCCTACCCTCCTCCCACTTCTTACCTCACCCTCGCCCACGTCCTACCCACGCCTAAAAGGTTTTTATAAGAACTTTTATATTGCCTGTAGAATGAGGCCTACATATAGACTGAGTTCACTGACAGAAGCTTATTAAATAATGATGTTGGGATTATAAATATCTATTGGTAAGATCAGCCTGTGATGGTTTTTAACAGATAACGGCTATTTAGGTCGTGTTTTATTAGATGTTTTTTTTTGTCGTTACAATTTTATTTTTACAGTTGCGTGGGGTGTTTTTAATAGTTAATTTCATGGTGGTGTATTAGTATTGATTGATATTATTTGGTCTCGATCGACAGTGACATATTTTTAAACATGACCGTCTCAAAACTATAAACCAGAATATACAACCTTAAATCCTTGAAGATTGAGTAGAAGTTTACTTAAGTACACCTACCTACATCAACAAATATATACATTACTTAACATACCCATTACCAGTAATGCGTTGTCGGTATATTTAATAATTATGCACTATTTCGAATTTGCTAACTCTTTACTTTGTTATATTTATCAATCCCTTTTAAGTCTAGCTCAAAAACATTCAGATCACGAAAGGTTTCAAGGTGATCGTCTAAAGCAGGAAACTTCACTTTAAACTTAAGCATTTAAGCAATTCAACCTATTACTCTGAAAGTTCCGAACTCACAGTCGTCGACAAAATTATCGATTAGAAAATGTCATCGCCCTTTCTTTATTGTTTACCTCAATTGGAGCCACTCGTATCGAACGAAGCTATAATAACAGAGAAACGGTAACACATGTAATCCATTTTCTGTTATCTGATATTTACGAATAGTAGTCGTAGTGATAAACCGGGTTTATGAGTTATTTATGGCTCAGGAATGAGTGCCGAAATAACTCCGAAGAACGAGAAAAAGATTCTGCCTTGCCTGCTTTTGATTTTGTTTGACTGTTTTTTCTTATTGTCTTGAGCCTTCTGCTACCTGTGCTGTGCTGTGATGACCTTATGAATGCATCAGGTAGTGGTGTTATCGTCAAAATATAGGTAAGTAATCTAGGAACGGTTACGAAGATATGATATGAAGATACTTAAAAAATATGATATTCATTCTTAAGAAGTGACGTCATAACATAATGTGGAGATTTGGAGATGCTGATGAAGCATCGACTGTCATGTGATGAGATGGGACGAATCGTATGTGACTAAACGTAATGCACCGACCCCAAGTAAGAAGGTAGGAAGAAGGCAGGAAGAAGGCAAGAAGATGATGATGATGTATAAACCATTCTCAAGCACCAAAAGTCTATTTGATTGTTTCTCTATCATTCTTGTCGTTACTACATTATCCTTTAGTTAACAGGCTCCCGATCATAAGATAAGATAACATGATCCTAATGAGTGGGTGCTGTCGTGTCCTGTCTGTGTCTCGGAGGGAATATTATGTCTTTAGATAAGCTTTATTTTATAAAGCGACATTGTTAATTTTCTTCGAACTTCCAACAAGGCTTTAAAAATGACCGTTTAATTGTTTCTTACTTTTGTTTTGTTTCTTACTTAGAATTTTGATGCAGGAGAAATATTCTATGAACCAAGTATAAATCGGGAAACTGGCACAAGATTCAAATGATCTTCATAAGAAGGTTTCAACAAGTGAGTTTTGAATTAGAATTTAGCCATAAGAATAATTCGGCTGAGGACGTTAACGGAATTAATATCGAAGTTACTAGAACTGGGTTAAGTATCATATCATTACTATTCCTTTCAAGCTTGTTGCTATTGCCAAACATACGGATATACATGCCAACAAAGAATAAGCACAACAATGTTTTTTTTTAAGCCGAGCTCAAAGACATCATTGAGTTGTCTTACCGTAATATTCATAATTTATTCCCAACTATATGTAACAGGGTAAAAGACAGCTTTGATCACACAAAACCTTTCAGAAACATTGGTATAACGCGGGGAACTGTCCCGCAGAGTATTAAAAGTGGATTGGTAATTTAAGCATGAATGATCCGAGCCAATTTAAATATTGATAGAATCCTTTGCCCTTTCAGTACGCCCACGAGAAATGGTATATGTTTTATTTTTAGCCAGAAACGAACGGTGGTGAATGTTTCTAATTGAATTTAACACAGCTGACTTAATTGTGGGTTTGTTAAATGCTTGAACTGCGAAATACTTTTATTTCTGCTTTTTGCGGATGTACTATATAAACACCTCTGCCTTACAGGTGTGGTATTTATACTATGGTGTGATTACTTATTGTTAGTTTTAAAATGTTTGTACCAAGATTTATTTAGAATAGATCTAAACTTTGTTGCCCCACGCAGGGCGCCATTACTAATATCTTAAAATAGGATTTCACAACACGAAGCCTTAACTCAATTTATTATGTTAGTATGCGCAACTCATGCGGCTTAGTTAGAACCCTAAGCTGGGTCTAAAATTAGATATCAATTTCACGCATACATAGCCAAAGACAAGATTTACAAAATCTGTCCTTGTCGCCACCTAAGACGCCTACGTATGATGATGTCCCTTCTATTTTTAGCCGAGAGAATGCGTCGACATACTCTTTTATGAAAATAACTCAATGCGGAACTTGAAGTTGCCCTTAGTATATAGATAGTTTTTGTGGTATGGTAATAGATTTTCTTTAGCAAAAAAACGGATAAACGTTTTTTTCTGTGAGTCCCATACTGGGCGCCATTATCATTTTCAATCCAAATTTTAATTTAAATAGAAAAATATACACTGAATTAATCACAACTAATAAAATCTCTACTCATCTGATTTATATCACAAGATTTGATCGTCCTAACCAGACGCTAAACTATTTCATCCCTGTAATACCTAAACTACCTACAATCTACTCAGTTGTTTACGACGCCCACGAGATATTGCGGGCCAGTTATATTTAGCGGGGTCTACTGTGACCGTATCTATTAATAATGGACGCTTGTATCGCTTGAACCTGACAAGCTAAGTAGAATTAACACTGAAATAATACGTTTACCTAAAATCGTGTTCTGACTAGTTCTAGGTGTGTCATGGTGCTAAATACCAGTTCTAAACTTTACAACCCTTTTACTGGGGAACATGATACCCGTCGGTAAGACTCTTTGACAGTCTTTCGGGCTTCTGACTTATACCTGCCTACAACAACTAACTAAAATGACAGTCAACATAAACACTTAACGTGGTTACTGAGCCATGGGAGTTGACGGGAGGGCCTTGCCATCTAACCAATGGATGTCATCGTGTCATCGATTGATCAACCGTGGCAAGAGTTGCTTTAACAATTTTCGGGTGTTATTGGTTTCCACGAGCCCCTCAAACTGAAACTCCGAAAACACCGAATAATTAATTTCATTTGGCCCCACGTTGGGCGCCAATACAGGTAAATTTATTGAAACACGGAAAGGATTATTAAATCTACCATCCTGACTGTACCAGCAACTCATGCGAGGCACATCGCGATTTCCGAAAGCTCGTAATACAAACGCGTTCAGTTGAAACTTCTGGTCAAGGTCAGGGCAAGGACTTGCTTTTACACTTTTTGGCTCGAAAGTAACACGGATGTCGTGTTGCATTTTATAGTAATAACGGCCTTTGGCATAATTTCTCTTTAAATTTGGCTGCAGTTAATGGAAACGAGATTGTAACACAATTTTAATATTGATTACTTTTATGCTTTTTTTTCGAAGATTTGATGATATAAATCCCATTTGAATTTTTGTATAAACCCATTAAAATAATAGCATTCATGCATTGTTTTGTGTGGTATGCTTAATTGTGTTCTTTATTTGCTCGTCATTTTAAAAGCAAACAATATCCCCCAAGGAAACAACGGTTAGCTCACATGTAGTATTTCGAGAGACTTCTTTATTTTAAAGTAAATGTGGTTGCCATTATTTCATATCCCTGTAAAATATTAATACAAAGCAGTGAGCCAAAAGTGGTACAAAATAGTCCCACGTCGGGCGCCATTACGCAACAAAATCGACTGGGGCTTGAGTGAATTAGATGAATGTGTATATCATACTGAGCATGTAACATCAACGTGCGTCTACATAATACTTACTTCATCTAAACATCGATCGCACGTTTGTATACATAAAAAAAACTACAATAAGCACAAATGGGTACCCAAACACTGCTGACATACATCAAACGCAAAATAAAACAACAATTGTGGGAACAACATTTATTATAGCAGGCATTGCATTATGACCGACGATGCATACAACAGACTGGGACCGCAACTCCAACGTGAAATGGGAAATGTGAAAACTGGAAATGTAAAGCGAGTGAGCAGCTGGCAGCCGGAGCAAAACAAACTTAATGTGAAAGAGTCGCTGCGGAAATAGGTTTGACCGGACTCTTTGCACAGACGCTTTGCTTATGTACCCACTTTTGTAAAACGAGTGGGGCGCTCTTTGAGCTTCATACACAAGCGTTACTTTAGAACAGCGTTAGTTCCTTTGAAAATTTGACTAATATAGAAAAATAAAAGAGATTGAAAAAAAAAACACAGTGAAGGCAATGATGGCTCATGCTTACAGAAGCTTGCAAGACAGACATTGAGAAGATAGAGGAAGAAACGTACAGATGGTTGGTCTGTTCATGGTCATTGTTGTCTTGCGCCGGCTGCGAGCCGGAGCGCCGTAGCCGCCAGATGGCGTGGCGGGCCGCCACCAGCCGCGCGAATCCGTGACGAGCCACACTCGGGAGCGCTACGCGCGCATTATCAACCCACGATCAACAAGTACCGCGCGGACACCGATTGAGTACCCACCCAGTGCTCACCATGCGACCAGGAACACGGGAACAAGGAACAGGATAGGAAATAACACAATCAACAAGTTACAGGGCGATGGGACCAAAAGGATCCAACTCCCACAACGTCAAACGGCGGCTTTGACGTACACGACTCCGTTACACGGTCAAACTTAACAGTGCAATATAATAATTATTAACAAATCACTAGCCCTATGATACTACCTACGAGCAAAAAGCTAGCCTAAACGAATATATCACAACCGAATATCACAATAAAGCAGTGGCAAGCGAAGCTTCGTGGACGGCGGCGGCTTACGTAACGCTAAAATAGACTACGCGTGTAAAACGTGCGAAAATTTATTGATCACAGAAAGAAGCCTTAACACTATGAGGTTTTTAATGTGCCCTTCGGGGGTTCTTATGTAACGGAGTCGCGTTGTGTGGAAATTGTATTGAAGGGGTATGTCGTAGGGGACATGCGCGCGGGATGGGGTCTGGGCGAGCACTGGCAGTGGCGGGTGGCGGTGCGCCGCCGCGCCCCGCACCTGAACCGACGACCCCTTCCCTACCGCGTCCTACTCCAACTTTGACATTCGTGAGTTCCTGCCCAGCTGATCGTAATTATATTAAGCCCTCGGGATAAACATCTCACATTTCGTATCCGTGTTAATAAAACAATAACAAGTCGATGAAAAAAATCCACAGGGCATGAGAATTGTTTTGGGGTCTGAAAGGTTAAGGGTTTCAAAAATAGAAGGAGCACGTGATTGCTCCTTCAAAATTCATTTGAAAGAACCGTATTAAAAATTATGCTCTTGAGATTACAGAGCCATAAATTTCATTTTCGAGGTTTAGTACCATTTGTAAGAATTGGGATAAGCATTTTGCTGGAGTACCTGCTAATGAATTGGTCTCGAGAAAATTGCTGTACCTTTCATATTATTCACATATCTTATGTATGTGGTGTAATAAATGTTACATTTATGATTCATGTAGGCATACGAATTGGTTTTATGCGGCAGCGAAAGACATAGCTCAATTTGTAAGACACTGAAACAAGAATTACTGAGTCAATAAATTTTCCAAAAATAATAGGAGTTGTACTTCTTTTATTCTAAACTAGGCTCATTTATTCCTGACCTAAAAAGCAGGCTTTCATTTTCAAATTAAAGCCACAGCTATCAGCTAAATTAAGTTAAGAAATTTCGTACCGCGCTGATGTGCCATTCTAGACGTAAAAGTAAATGAGCGCGGTGGGAAAGACGAATGGCACGCATAAAACTTTCATCAATCGAATCAAATCTTTTCGAATGTATTTTAATGTTTCTTTTACAACCTTTGGAACTCTAGTGCATGGAATAAAAACTTAATTCTATGATACGGACTTTCTAACATCAATGAAAGTAAAACTGGGATTTTCTGATTGTTAACGCTGGTTACATCCTGATGTGAATCATGTTACAAAAACCAGTAGACAGTCGTCAAAGTTTGTCCCTCTTGAAGTCTGAAAGAAGCCGGAATGACAGACGTCCAGACCCTGAGATATAAGGATTTTCAAAAAACTGTATTTGTTTTGGCAAGCCGAATGGCTACAGTCTGGCAGTCGCTCTGTGTACGTCAATATTCCTCCATTTTTAAGAAGATTGAAACTTGATCCTGAAATATGTAGAGAATTGAAAAACAAGCTAGACTTGCTACTAAGGAAAAATAATGGCACAATTCTGGTACATTTTCTAAAATATAAAATAAGTTTTACAGTGTAACAAGATAAAAATATGCTGCCATTATTCGTAATAATGATTGAAGTCTGTACTAAATTGAAAAGTCTTATCATAATGGAAAATTACTTATTTGTACGTTGCTTTGAAATACTTAAATTATTTTATATAATTTTAAGTTTACCAAAGCGACGTTCGACTTTTCATAATTTGATTAAAATGGTTAAATTAAGTTGGTTCTAAAAAAAGTGTCAATCTAAGACGAACAGTTAGTAACAAAACATTATCAATCCACCATTATATTATTATATTCATAAAGTATAATTTGAATTCGTCAGTTATTTTGTATTCTATAATCACCCTATCATCAAAAGAAGTATAAAAACACAACATATTAATCGCGCCATCTACCGGCAGAGAGGCGAACTACAACAATGTTCAGCCCGCTACTTTCAATGTTACATTTTTGTATAGACACTTCAGGTGAGCAGGGGAAATGTGGATCACGAACTAATCCGCAATATCGGTCGCTAAACAAACATACAGCCTTCGAGCCGCCCTTGAACACTGCCCTTTGTGACCGACACAAAAGAAAATGGCTTCTTTGTAAACCTACTAACAATCGTACGATTTTGTAGCTATGTTTCTTGCATTGTGTTGACGACATCCGGCTCACTTTAAATGTTACAAGGGCTTTAGAATGAAAAATAATGAGAAATGAAAATTTAGAATTCCAAATTTGTTTTTTTTTTGTTTCAGAATTGTTTGGTCATTTCTAGTACTGGTCGAACATAATATTTCAAATATTATAAAAGAAGGCAACGCAGTATTTATTTTTTATTTGTGTTCTATCTGTTGGTCCCCAGTGGCATTGGAGGCTCATACGGCAGACAGTGGAACTAACAAAACCTTTTGAGCTTTTGTACTAAACTATCTGCTACTCGATACCAGATGGCGCTATAAGCACATAAGAAAACCTGCTGCACAATACAATACCAACTTTGAAAGTTTTTTTCTTAATTATTTATTTCATACAGTTGAAATTAAGAACTTGAGAATTGAAACATGCAATAGATCCACAAAAAGATTTTTTTTTCAGTTTCTTGATTATCACAATAAAAAGCTATTGTCTAATAAGGTCAACTGGCACGTCACAATACAAAGTTTTTAACAATAATAAAAAATAAAGCGTTGCGATTCCAGTTCACGATTATATTAAATCAGTTAACTCAGTCACGGAATCCGGGAATTGAAAATAAAAATATTTCATAAAGAACTTTTTAATTACACAATTTTCCGATTACGGCTTTGCTCGCGGGTGTTTTTATTGGGGCGATGAAAGGATTATAATATGAGGGCCTTATTTCAGAAAAAAAATATGTTAAGAATCGATTAAAATTGATATTTTGTAGATTGTTGCTCTTCTTTAAAATATTATCGTTGAGCAGATGAAAAGTTATACTAGGATATTAAAAAGGTACTTATTCTGAAGTATTAGCTCTGTTCCTTCTACTGCCTGTAATCATAACATAATTATCATAGAATAGAAACAACTTTATTGTTCACCAAAAATGAAACATAACGGTCTAACAAAACTGCTAATTTTATGGTCATCATAATATAACATCAGGCCTGTAATCCCCGAAGAATTAGGCAGAAGGGTCCTAATAGTACACCCACATTTCGCCAGTTATGTTTTTTTGAGTCCCACGTAATAGGGGGCGAGCTTATTGCTATCAACCGAGCACAAATCCAGACTCCGTGGCTGCTACTGAGAAAATCCTGATGGATAAATCCAATAACACTTTGCCCGACCGGAGAATCGAACCCAGGACCTCATGCTGAGCAGTCGCGTTTGCAACTACTAGACTGATGAGGCATACCTGTAATCACATGAGATACTATCACAATTAATGATAACCAGTGATCGGAGTAGGTAGATTGATTTTTGGTACTTGTATCATTAATGCACACAGAAAAAATTACATGAATAAGCCATTTTTCCGTAAAGTAATTCAGGATTCAATTAAATATTGTTAATGTTGGTACTAATATTATTACTCCATTCAAAATTTAAAGGAAGGTATCAAAACTAAATTAATTTATTATTTATCTGCTGATTTTTTTAAAAATAATCAACCAATGCCGGAGGAATGTCCATATTAAAATATATCAATGAGGAATGTCCATATTAATATATACGTTTCGGATAAATGACCCCAATTCAATCTACCTACTCCGATCACTGATGATAACCCAACTCTTATAAGTCGAAAATAGACACATTTTCAATTATTTTTTTCTTGCAAACCATATTTACAAGAAAATGTGTCTATTTTAAGTAAGGTGTTGGCAAAACGATTTACTCCTTGATAGCCATTCTCTTCCGGCCATGTGTAGGGACTGTTAGGTCTTTAACAACCAGTAGGTACATTTTTATGTACTGGAAATGCCAATTTTACGTCACAATATTATGCGTTTACGCCTAAAAAGTAAAACCGTCGTAAGCGCCAATATTGTTCATTGTACCGGTTTATAGGAGGCGCTCACGTTTAACGACGGGTTTTTACGGCCAGTTATGATGACTGATTGACTGAATGGCTGAACGGCTCAGTAATTTGATACATTCAGTAATTTAAAAGGACTGCTTTGTAGCTAGTTATTTCTGATTTACTTATTGATGTTTCATAATAACCGCTTGGCCACGACCTATACACACTTAAGCGACATGTGTGTACGCAAATCATATCGTGTGAGGACATGAACAGGGCGTAAGGGATGGATATAAGGTTCATTTCAATGTGGTCAACTTCTATTATTATACTTCAGTCCATCCTAGACGCACGATGGATTGTTGGTTTCACTGACATAATGATCCTTATTTCGGAAGTGTTAAAGCAGAAATTGCTGAAACTTCTTTTCCAGGTAGTTAAGTGAGTTAAGAATTCCACTGAGGACTTGCTGAGTATTCTCTTTGTATGCTATTGTTAAATGCCTAGGTTTTACTCTGAAAGCGAAATCTGTGATATTGAATTTGATTTGAGCTTTTAAAAAAATATATGAATAGGGATTTTAGAGTCTTTACCTGTGGGTCTAGTTAGAGGTATTTTAGGATTATGAATGATATTTTGCTAATAGGTTTTTACAAACACTTTTACACGTTTTTAGGGTTCCGTAGCCGAATGGCAAAAAACGGAACCCTTATAGATTCGTCATGTCTGTCTGTCTGTCCGTCCGTCCGTATGTCACAGCCACTTATTTCCGAAACTATAAGAAATATACTGTTGAAACTTGGTAAGTAGATGTATTCTGTAAACCGCATTAGGATTTTCAAACAAAAATAGAAAAAAAAAACAGTAAATTAAGGGGGTCCCCATACTAAGAACTGAAAACCAAAAAAAAAAATTCATCAAACCCATACGTGTGGGGTATCTATGGATAATTCTTCAAAAATGATATTGATGTTTCTAAAATCATTTTTTTCCAAACTGAATAGTTTGCGCTAGAGCCACTTCCAAAGTGGTAAAATGTGTGTCCCCCCCCCCTCTAATTTCTAAAGTAAGAGGAGGAAAATTCTGAAAATATTTAGGATTGTAGAACGTAAAAAAAACTATCAACGAAAATTGGTTTCAATAAGATATGATGTTTAGTTTTTGAGATATGGGACTTTTTATCAAACTGCAGCAGTAACTTCGTTTTCATAAACATACTATGAAAAACAAATTTAGTTTTGCGGTTGTGTGGAAGTTTACTAACTAATACTACGAACTAATGAATGACAGTTCAAAATATTGTTATTATATTGTTTGGAGCTATGGAACCCTGTGTGCGAGTAAGACTCGCACATGGCCGGTTTTTTTTTTAAATTAATTTGATCTGGTGTTTCATACTTGACTATTCTGAGTAGAAATAGCCGAAACAAAATCAGAAGTCATAGTCTCTTTAATAGTCCAGACATAAACTTGGTCAACTAACATGAGGACTATGCAGATTAGTGTCTGAGATGGTCTATTGAAGAAAGAACCGCGCAGATTTGAGAGGACCTGTCCTTTAACCTTTCTGTACCCCGCATTGGGGTCTAACACTGCCAACATACTCTTTCGTGATATTTTTCTTTCAAATTTTCTTAGAGTAAGTCTAAAAACTGGCCAAGGATCAATGAGTCGTTTTCAAAAATACATCTTTAGAATTCTGCATGTTGATCTCTCAAGACGTTCTTTTTTTAAACTTCGTTCGCGTTACTGTCAATGAGAAAAGTGCCCAAAATGCTGGCAGCATTGAAACGTTGAATGGCAATGCTTCTTTGGCCTCAAAATAGGCCAGCCCTCCGGTCATGCGACGAAACGACCACCTACTCCACGATATTTTGTAAGACAGGCATATTGTAGACTGATACATGTCTCTATATAGTATTTTATTTTATTATTTAGTCTCCTTGTTTGTCCCACTACTGGGCAAAGGCCCTACTTTCAGTTACTATTCCAGCCTTCCTCGAACCAGCCATCGTGATGCGCATCTATATCATCTCGCCTAAATTTTTGTGTGGTAAGTACACCACTGACTACCCTTTTTTATTTTTATTCCATAATGTCCATCCAAAGGTTGTCTGGAAGATATCGCTATCAACGATAAGACCGCCGTTGTAACCATAAAATAAGCAGTTTACAAAACTGCTAAGTTAGCCCGTTATGTTTCATTTTTGGTGTACAATAAAGTTTTATTCTATTCTATTCTATTCTATTCTCACCACCTCTGTCTAGGCCGGCCTCGGTGGCGCCGCCCATCCTCAGGCATATTGAAATTATAAATTCTAAAATGCTTTGTTGCGATAATAGTACATTAACACCGCACAATGCTACAGAGAAACAGATTACGGTAAGCCCAGACTGGTTTGTGTTTAGATTTCTGTAGACGTTACATTATGCGCCTGCGTGTTGTACAAACAGATGTTTGAGCGGTTAGAACGTCTGATTGCTTTTGTAGTTGTTTAGGTAGTTTAGATCTGTTTTGTTGTTTTATGAGACTGTTTAATTATTCGGCGTTTGAAGCTATTGTAGCGTATTTCTTGGTAGCGTTAAAGCTTAATTCGGCCTGTGCTATAACTATAAAAAATGCAAAAACCAATCTTGGGGATCTCTTTGACATTTAAGAGGCTAAAGATGCTCTACGTCGTTGTCGGTATAAAATATATGTATTCAGAATCACCATACAATCACCACCTCCCACGATCAAACAGACAGGTGTTGAATAGGTGTCCTTATTGAAATTATCATTAGTTTGTTTGTACGATACTAACTTACAATTATAGAAACTGATAGGATTTCTATCTGAAGTGACAAATAAACAAAGCCATCATGCTCATAGACCTAAGGTTACTTATTGGTATTATTTTGGTAACACTTGATTAATTTACAGTAACCGAAACGGAATGCACTTTAATACTGAAAATGATCCTGTTGGATTCATGATTGGTGTTTCTACTGTAGAGTTCCAGAACATTCTAAATTAAAGACTGGCAGGAGGTGTTTACCAGTGACACATTAGATTAGATTTGGCATGCATAACATGTAGATTATAAGCACTCATGGCGTTCGTGCACTTATTGCTGATAATATTATCAGTGGCGTAAATTGACTTTAGACTAAAGGCTTTGTCAGTGTCTAAATGGCGCTTAGGAAATGGGATAGTCCTGTTAGCTAAAAGGTAGTCATGTAATTTGCAAAGCTCATTGACTGTAGACTATAGAATTCACATAAATTCAATTCTATCAAAAACTCATAACGTCCACCTAACTTCTACTTGCTTTACGTATTTTGGTGTTTACAAGTTCATGTGATGAGTCACAGGCGCCACATCTTTTAAGGAACAATTAATTAACAATAGAATATAATCAGTTTCATCACCATCTGCCTAGACTTTTCCCAGCTATGTTGGGGTCGACTTCCAGTCTAACCGGATGCAGCTGAATGCAGCAGTTTATTCCAATATAATTATATCAGGTATCACAGACCACAATTCGTAGCGTGATAATTGGGACGAACCTTCAATTATCTGAGAAGTTTAAATAGAAACTGTACAGTAATGATGCCAGTAATGATGTCAGTAAACTGAAAATCGGTTCATGTAAAAGAATATAATGATCAATTTACTTAAGTTAAAGGAAACAGGTCACTTCTATTGAAAACAATCTATATGAACCATGCTTAATAGGTAGCTTTCACAAGACCATTTCATCATGACGTCATCAAAAATCTCCATTATTCCTCAAACATTTTTGACCAGTCTTACTTACTCAATGAACATCAGAACCCTGGCTACCCTCCACATAGCAACAGATCACGCTCACCACCACAGCCACAGGCCAGCGCTCGATTACACAGCTTTATTAAACGCACAATCGATACGCACGCACGATGAATAAGAATCGATTAGATATGCCACTCACTCGAGTGTCGGTGGGGAACGGCGTTTTGTTGAAAAATGTGTGAGTTCAAGGAAAAAGATGAGGGTATTGATATTGGTGAAGGTTAGATTAAAAAAAGAGCCTTACGTTATACCAGGCCCCTCAGAAAGTATTGCGAAAAAAAGTTTTTATATATGGGAGACTGGCCAGTTATTATGTTTTTCGAAAATATGATTATTTATAAGTAAAAATAAGTAAGTTCCAATTTCAAAATTTCCCTCCACATTTTTTGCGAGTTAATTCAAAGTATTGTGTCTCACTGAAATATGGATCTGCGCCGGGAACATTTTAGAGCTATGATTTTATACGATTTCAAGTGTCGCCTGAAACCGGATGAATCGTACGATAGACTTCAAATGGCATTCATGGATGAAGGCCCTTCCAAGGCAACCGTGTATCGTTGGTATAACGAATTCAAGCGCGGTCGACCAACTTTGGGGGATGACGAAAGAAGCGGTCGCCCTTTGACGGCTGTTACCGAAGAAAACGTGCTAGCAGTGAAAAATTTAATCCAAGACAATAGGCGAATTACATATCAGGAGATTCAACACATATTGAAGATTGGATCGGGAAGCGTTCACGAGATTCTACACAGCCATCTTCGCGTGAGGAGGATAGTATCACGCTGGGTGCCGCACAACCTCACCGATGCTCAGAAGCAGGCCCGGGTGGAATGGTGCCGTGATATGCTTAACAAATTTGAAGCAGGCTCGTCTCGGCGTGTTTACGACATCGTTACAGGTGATGAGTCCTGGATTTATCAATACGACCCAGAAACCAAGCGCCAGTCGACTGTTTGGGTGTTTCAAAATGAGCCAACGCCTACCAAAGTGAAGCGATCTAGAAGCGGGGGTAAGATTTTGATCGCTAGCTTTTTTAATTTGACTGGCCACTTGGTATCAATTCCCTTACGGGATCAAAGAAGCATTAATGCCGAATGGTATACTTCCAAATGTTTGCCAGAAGTTTTCTCTGTTATAAGCAACAAGCGACCAAACACAGGGCTCCGCGGGCTACTGCTCCACCACGACAATGCACCTGCGCACACCGCACTCAAAACGAGGGACTTCCTGGACAGCACGCCAGTCAAACTCCTGGGTCACCCTCCTTACAGCCCTGATCTAGCACCGTGTGACTTCTTTTTATTCCCAAAAATAAAAAATCAGCTCAAAGGGATACAATTTTCGTCGCCGGAAGATGCGCTGGCTGGGTTCGAGCAGGCTGTAAACGAGGTGTCTGCGGCGGACTGGAAAAAGTGTTTTGAAAACTGGTTTAGGCGCATGAATCTTTGTATAGAGGCTGGTGGAAAGTACTTTGAAAAGATTTAATAAAAATATATGTACGTATAGAACAATTTTTTTTAGTTTCGCAAAACTTTCTGAGTGTCCCACGTAGTTTTTAGGTCTTCTTTTTCGTTCGTTCATACCTAACTTCGTGTCAGAGTTTTTATGCCGCCCATGGGCCTCTGACTTGGCTTTACATGCTGTTTATATCTCTCAGGCATGTTTGGTTTCCTCACGATGTGTTCCTTAACCGAAGCTAGTGATAATTATAAAATACGCACATGAATCCGAAAAATCAGGGATGCGTGCCGTGGATTCGAAGTCGTAGCCTATCATTTGGCACTAGGCTATCACTGCTTATGCCTTAGGTAAGGTAGCTAGAATATGATTGGACCGCAGTGTAATTGTGTGAAAATCGTTATATGTACAGTCTCCAAAGAAGATAAGTTACCAAGTTCCCATACTACTAGTATGAGAACTTGGTATCTTATCTCCTTTGGAGACCGTACTCGGGAACACCGACGGAGGCAAAGAATTCCACTCTTTGACTGTATGTATCATAAAATACCAGAAGACAATGCAGGACACTGACTGTACCATTTAGATATAGTTTAGTCCCTAGACACCCCTTTATTCCTAAAATAAGCCCTAAGTATAAATTAAACAAACTGGCCTCCAGCGGTATAAGTTTGATAACTCTATTTATTATATAAGTTTTTAAACTGACATCTATTTACTATACCCTAGGGAGTTCTTTAAACCGTTCAACAAGCGATCTACTTATAAGTTCAAGTTAGAGTATAATATGTGAGTTTCCAATTTAACCTAATCTGATTAAGTAACACAGCGCGGTGAGATGTACTGGGGCGGCTGCTACCGGTGCAGCAAACTTCTAATGGTGCAAATACAATAACCTCATTGGTAAGTATGTGTTTGAGCCGTTTAGGGTAGAAACACTAGGGCCATATGGTTCGAATACCCACCTAGTCTTTTGGTACATCGCCAAGCGGTTGGGCAACAAACTCTTCCCGTGACCAGAGGACAGGCCTATTTTTTGGTCAAAGAATCAGCTTTGCCATCCAAACGTGGCAATACTGCCAGCCTTCTAGGCACTATTCCAGTTGACAGCGATTCTTCTTATCTATACGTAGATATTGTTATTATTATATCAAGTTTTGTTACAACTTTGTAAAATGGAAAAATAAAAAATTGCAGATTGCCTGATTTGATTTGTTGACAGCGATGTCGACGAATTTTTTGACGCCCTGTAATTTTGATACTTGTACATATTTTATTTTTAATTTATATCAATTTTTAGTTTGTAAATAATGTGGTTCTCTGCCTTTTCGCCGAAAATTGTTTGCCAGATTTTCACTTGCGAACCAACGTTTCGCAGAATTTTATTTTGCCGAATAATCATTTGTCTTACTTATCATATAATTTTGTTTTATTTTACAACCTCACAGTTACCAACTTTACGTTTGGTCTGCTTTTCATAATGACACTTTTTTAAATGCCAACTTTCTCCCCTGGCACCACTCTCCTATGAAAAGGTAATGCACCGTTCTTGAGAAAAACCAATTATTGTAACCTAACCTTAAAACATTTTATATTTGCCTAAAAAGCGTAGTCGATGTAGCCCCGCTGCGCTGGGCTCCTATTTCTGTCTGCAGGGTTTACAGTAACCTAACACGAAGGGGATGTCGGGGTCTGAGTTGGCTCGCTGCGCTCGCTCACTGGACCTCGCCATCCCCTTCGAACCTAACCTGTCCGAGTCGGGGTTCCCCAAGTCCAGAGGTCGCTTCGCTCGCTCTTGCACCCAAATTCTCCTGGTGACAAAAGTAACATTGCCTATTGTACATACATACAATCAGTGGGGCTACATTGGGGATGTTTAGGTTGTTATAAAAACGGTATGTCTGACAAATGATAAATGTCCCAAACGTTTTGTGTCATTATAATAATCAGCTTAACAATAATTCTACCAAATGAAACGTTGTCATACAAAAATTTGCTAATCGTTAGTTGTCAAAGTGAAATATCGGCGAAACGTTGGGTGGCAATTGAAAATCTGGCAATCAATTTTCTGCGAAAGGCAGGACCCAAATAATGTACATATGTAAAATAATAAATTGGAAAATTCAAATATTAATCTGAACAACATCTGCAATTGCCAAAATACAGCAATCGTAGTTAGATATATGGGGCAGCTAGGTGATAAGCACATTCACTAACAGCTGTAGAACAAATAGAGGTTATATTGCTGATACTAAGAACACTCAGTATTTAGGGGTATGAAGAACAGGGTGTAAAGTTCGTCGTCCCCCCTAAAAAGAGAGGGTCCACCGACCAGACGGGAGTTGTGTCTGGTGGGCTTACTGCTCGACAGTTGTTGTCGGGTTTTCTTATAAAGTCATAAATAACTTTAACTGTGCGATTTAGGAATATGGTGTTAGTTCTTCATGTGCGTCATAGATGGCGCTGTAGTACTTTTTGTTCTATTTTGCTATAGTACCTACTATTTGTAGACTCGCTACAACTCCATGTAATCCAAAACACTTGTAGTTCAGCTGCATCCGGTTAGTCTACTAGCAACGCCAATGTCAAAAAGATGGGTATTGGAGATTGCTAAAACCACAGAAACAATTTTCAGGAAGTTCACAAGGTTCACTTATGCCTGAAAATAATTGCTGAAAAAAGCCCGTGTGAGGTCCCCTTTACAGAAGCTACATGGCATATCTAGCGGAGATATGATTTTTTAACGTACCCAGGTCCGGATTAACCATGTCGGGGCCCCTAGGCAATGCAATTTTCGGGGCCCTTTTTCAGCCGTCATCCTGTGATCAAGGTGCTTGCAACAGCGTCAAAATATCGGTGGCAATAATTAAATAAACCGTGTAGCTTCAAGGTCGTCACCAGCTTTTGAGCGGGGGCTGGCAGAAGGATGCGGTTGAGTAAAAGCGGATTTGTAAGGGTAAGTTTACTAGTTACGGATGCAGCTAAAGTCCTTCAAAGAGTCTAAAATGCAAACACCAATAAAACTGTTAGCACTAAACATTTTAACACCCTACCTAACTTGAACAGATTAGAAATGTTTCGGCTAACCGGAGTTACTTAGGCGACTTATAGACAAAGTTCAATTCAAAAGAAAGTAGGCTGGACGAGCAAAAGATTTTCATAATAGTCTATTAAGGCCTCAGGCCTGGGTTCCTAATTTATTACAGCCTCTGTCTTTACCGGTCGATCATGTGAATATCCAATAGGAGTGCCAATCCACAGGCAGAAAAAAGGAGCCGTTGTGGTAAAGGTTTATTCACTGCGTTCAACGTACGAACCACCAGTTCGTACTTTGAACGCAGTGCGCGGTGACGCGCGTTGGTTTTAAGAAAATATGTAAGTTTGTAGCGTTAGTACAGTACCTAGGAGGCCCATTATTAACCTTAAAAGCACGTAGTTTGGGAGTGATTCTCCTGTACGAGTGTACCCTACCGTTTATTACGTTGGTATTTAATAATTCTGTTACTACTTATTTGAAAACACCTATTGCCATTCAGGATACAAATTTTCCAATAACATTTTCTCTATTTGAAACATTTTCAATTTCTTTTGTGCACGTGTTAGGCAGTTGCCTAATCTGCCTTAGTCTTAATCCGGCCCTGATCGTACCCCGCCCTTTTACCCCGTTACCCCTCACCCCGCGGTCGTCAATCATTCCATCTGAGAACTGAACCAAATATTTTTTGCGCCTATTGTTTCTACGGGTCCGCCGAATTGATAGGCTTCAGTCGAAGAAAATCTTCCTTTGTCAAAAATCATGTATCATCGCTGACGGTATTGAAAAGATAGTTTACAAATTTTACAAGTTTAGTTTTTAAATTGATGTCCTCTATGGATTTTACTTGGATCTCTTGGTCTGTTACCTGGACTTGGATCAAATTTGGCACACAGGTAGGTTTTAACCGGGATAATCTCCTATATATATGCGAGCAAAGCCACGGGCATAATTAGTTTTTGGACATAGTATCTTCTACATTCAAAATCAAAATCATAATATTTTTATTTTACATAGGCCTACATGGGCACTTATAAAACGTCGACAAAAGGTGCGTTTCATAGGGAGAAGAACCGGCAAGAAACTCCATGGTTACTCTTTTAAAATCATTTGGTTATACAATATTTGAATGTTACAGCGTTAGTACTTAAGTATGGGAGGACAGCGTAGGCCCGACAATAAGTCGTTGCTTGTTACAAAATTTGATCATTGATTTCGTTCGTTACCCACTAGACTTAAATCATCATCATCTGCCGAAACTTTTCCAACCTACGTTGGGATCGGCTTCTAGTCTAACCGGAAGACTAATACCCGTATTTTACATGGAACAACTGCCTGGATGACCTCCAAAACCCAGTGAGTACTGGTTTATACGGTACCGCTTTGTAAGACTGGTTCTCAGACTTTCGGGCCACTGCAGATTGTCTGCATGACCTGTAACGACTGACAAAGATCTACAAATGACAGCCGGGACCAACGGCTTAGCGCGCTTGGCTAAACTTAACTACTAGACTAAAGAATGATGTTGTTGATGAAATGTTGTTTAAATTAATTTGTATTTTGCTACGATTCTGACCGCAAACAATTCGCGTCTACATACAATGTAGGCACAAAACAAAACAACGCTGATATTAATTAAGAGTCTGCTAATGTTAAATGTAGAAACAAAACCTCTCATTTTGGTTATTCATTAATTTTCTTTTGTTCTCGATACCTCAAGCAAGACGGTATACACAGTGGATGGTTCAACGGGACACTTACTCGACTTGTACTACGTTTGAGTCACAATGTCTCTTGCAGCTTAAATAAAGCTGCATGGATCCTCTGCCGCTATACCAGAATAGAGGAGCTCGTGGCTAAATAATAACAGCTGCTCGGTTCGATCTTTAGGTTAAACATCGCTTGCCTAGGTTGGTCTGTGGATTGGTGACCACCCATTACGTACCGAGTTTCCTCCGTGCCTCGGAAAGCACGTAAAGCTGTTGGTCCCCGCTGTCATTTGTAGATCTTTGACAGTCATTACAGGTGGTACAATCGCCGGTAAACCAGTCTTACCAAGTATCGTATCCAGTACTGACTGGGTTGTAGAGGTCAGATATGCAGTCGCTCCATGTAAAATATTGGTATTCAGCTGCATCTGGTTGCAATGGAAGACGATCCCAGCGTAGATGGGAAAAGGCCCTGAACCTATCCCCTCCATTGTTATTGAAACACTATCACAATGCCTACCTACTAGTATTGATTTTAGAGCGTTGATTTTGTGTAAACTGAGTAAAATAAATGCTTCCTTTCATACTTCTCGCAGTCGGTTGAGATCCCTCGTAAGTTGCGGGATTTAAGTCGGCCGGGTCAAGATGTCGGTATGGGTGGTGAAGCTCAACTTCGGAGTGAAAATGGATTTAGTAGATGGAATGGATTTAGAAATAGGTTGTTGAAGAGCTGCATCACTTAAGTTCCTGGTTTTGGCCTTTTATTAAGGTAGGCAAATAAGGTAAAATTTTTGCACAGGTAGAGGTGTTATAGAGGATTATAGAGTAATTTAATAATTTGCAGCTTATCTTTATGAAAGCCAGCGATATTTAGGCTACATCAGGTTATATGCTGATAAAATATGAGACCGTAACAAATGTTTATTCATGTGATTTTAATTATTAGAACCATCAATCATCATCATCATTTCAGCCGAAAGACGTCCACTGCTGGACATAGGCCTCCCCCAAGAAGGGGCGGTTTTGCCATAATCGCCACGCTTGGCAGGCGGTTTGGCGATCGCAGTACGGTTGTTACAAAAGCACAGAGAACGCTGCTGCCCATTCTCTGCTAATTCCCTTAGTCGCCTCTTACGACTCCCACGGGAAGATATGGGATGGTGCTATTCTTTATGTCCGACACCATACAGAACGAGAACGAGAACCATCAATACAACTCTCTAAATATTAAGTAACAATTGTCTCAAACGTCATCAAATAGTCACGTAATTGTTTAGCTCTGAAGAAACCTCGCCTAGGATCGAGATCGTTATCGCATCCGATTCTACAATCTGATTTTGTTTTTAAGCAGTTTACTTTTCGCCTATAAAGGGTGTAACGGAAAGGTTATATACATACTTAAGGGTGTGCTACAGACCATCAAACCGAACATGTTTCTCTATCGGACAAACGTCGTAATAGCGAAAAAAATATCAGCTGCCCCATACATTTGGGTCATTGGTATTGAAATTTTGTATGGGGCAGCAGATAATTTTTGCGCTATGACGATGTTGTCCGATGGAGACACATGCTCAGTTTGATGGTCTGTACCATACCCTTAACTATGTATATACCCTTTCCGTTACACCCTGTATATTTGATTTTACCTCTAGCTATTTAAGTTGGTTATCCTGTTTCAATGATGTCACTGGAACATTTTACTAACACAAACTTCAACCAACTTAATAGCTGGCTGAAACATTAAAAGGACAGTACCTTTAGTAGTTTACACTCAACCATAAATAAAAAAAAAATGGAAAATATTTAAAACCAACATTACGAAAACATTGCGAGCTCACACAGACCCAGGTGCCAATTAGAAAGAAGTATGAAACAAATAATTTAAAACGGTGCGAGTAATATTCACAGTAGTTTTATGTTTGTAGTACGAGGGTCGTTAACGCAATACTTTTGCGTCGACGGCATACCCACTCTACCTGATATTACTGCTTGTGTTAAGTGTTAAATAAATACTAAATATATGGTGACTTTCAACTGGTTATGTTTTGAACCAGCTGTGCCCCGTTTGGGTGACCGAGTTTTGGTTTAACTGATGTGTAAGTTACCGTATGTCCTCTGGGAAGCTGGCATCCTGACTGGCAGATTTTAACGACGGACTAGTTTAGTTGGCTTCGTATTCTATTGCATGCTGAACTCGGCTACGCGTGTACAATCTCAGACTGTTACCTCATGATCCTTCCTACATTTATCATTATTACAGGCTTTCATAATCCAGTGCTGGTCATAATGACAGCACGGTTGGGGCAGTGGTTTTGTGATTGCCTGCTGCGCTGCATCTCGCGGGTTCGATTCGATTGTTCGCACTGAATAAATATTTGTATGATCTACAGGTAGTTGCTCCAGGTCTAGCTGTTTATTTTGTGAGTTAAAATGTTTGTAAAACGCACCCACGAAAACGTGGGTGCTTTTTACAAACATTTATCTTCAGAAATATTCCTAGTCGGGCATTATTAAGAAAATAAAACATAATGATAACTCACAAATAATAATATCACAAATGATCATATCTCTACTGTTGTCACAGTAGACATATTATTATGTTTTCTTAGACAGGCAAACATGTCTGTCTCAGCCGGCTTATAAGATGGTCGACGCTACCAGGGGCTTTTTAGGTGTGTCGGTCTACCTTGGGAAATATTAAAACAATAAATCATACAATCGCTTGATAATAAAAAAAAATGTATTAAAATCTATAATAATAATTCTAGATATTAAAATTAATCTAACTTCATCACAAAAAGTTTGAGCTATAGCCCGTAAACCCCCTAATAAAGCGTTTTTAAGTGTGTAAGGGCAAAGAGTCAAATTAACATTCACATAAGTAGAAATATACCCAATCACAGTTCTTTGGGACAGGAAATCCAAAGGATACGAGTACATGCCAATATTTTTCAGTTTTTTTTGCCACTCAAACAAATCGTTCTCTATAACTCACGGGGATTGAAGATACATCCGAGGGCCAGCCCTTGAGGGATAATATCGTAATATCCGAAATTATGAGACAGGACGGTCACCCCCTCTCTCTTGAATAAATAAGTAAAGATGGCGCCTTAAGCGGCGAATTAAAATGAGATTATTATAAGGGAACATTTTCCTAGAAAGCAATTAGCTATCATCGTTCGAAATTGAATCAGTGTCGATCAAAAAAATTGGGCCATTTTCTTTCGCAGACAGTTTTTTTTTGGTATTCTGTGTAGGCAGTGTAACAATGAATTAAGTATGACAAATTCTGCTATGCTGTTATAGATAGTTTATCTTGCCAATCAAGTCGTTCAACAATGTTCAAAACAGCATCACAACAACACCTTAATATCATCTAATGGAACACTCAAATTTCGCCCGTTACTAATACATAAAACTTGCAAATAAATAGAAAACATTCTTAAAAAATGAAATTAGCCTTCAGGCTAATTTCATCAGCATTTTTTCAGAATTTCAATGCTACCATTCTGAAAAAATAAATAAGCTTTCTTGCGTTAATTTTACCTTTATTTTGCATTCCAAAATATGTACGTGTCGAGTAAACGAGAATAGCGAGAGAATAAAATATAAACAAAATATCATTTTCAGTAAAACATTACAAAACATTTTCTTTTCAATATTATGAATTTTGAGGTATCTCTTTTAGCTTTCTATTAGATAATTAGGTGCCTTGTTCAAAGATAGCCTTAACAAATCTTAAAGATGCTTTTAACATTTGTTTGTTATTTGATGTCAGTCTGTCAAAAAATAAAGACCATTGCTAAGTAAACTAAATAACATATTTCTTTAAACTTAACTATGAGATTTCTTTAGAAATAAGCATCACCTTTGTACCTATTTTCTTTTCCTTTCTTCTTTTCTGTATTTAGTGTGTACATAAATAGTTAAATAAATAAATAAATAAAACATATCATAACTTCAATGTAATCCCCGAAGGGGTTATCAGAGGTGTTGCCAATAAGGTGTTGCTACATTGCGGCTATTATGTTTGAGTGTTATGTTAAGGGGGGCGATCCTATGCCATCAGCAGGCACACATCCAGACTCCGTGGCTGCTACTGACAAATTGCTACTATACCTAGTAACACTTTGCTCAACCTGGAAATCGAACCCAGTACCTCGTGCTCAGCAGTCGAGTTTGCGGCCACTACACCAACTAGCCGAAAAATTAAGAACAATTACTATGTTACCTAAAATTACGTTTTAATTAAATAAGTGTAGCGGTGGTCCAATGGTGGCAGCCGTGACTTACGAGCAGTAAGCCGCGGGTTCGAACCCAGACAGGCGCATTACTTTGTGTAAATTATTTCATCACCGCTGCCCTCAAAAACGGTGAAGGAAAACATAGTGGGGAAACAGGCATGTCCTGGAACTAAAAAAAAATCATGATAACATGTGACATCTACCAACCCGCACTGGGCCTTCGTGGTGGATTACAGCCCACTCCCTCTCATTAGAGGAGGCCTGTGTTCCAGCAGTGGGAACATTATATGCTGATGATAATGACGTTTTAATTTGCGTCTGAGATATCTTTAAAGCAACGTGAATACAAAACCGTTATTCAATGAATCACCATTCCTAAATAGATGTGCACCCTCATAAATTGTGTCGTGGTTCCGTAGTGACTTGGATCATCCACATCACACCCCTGTCTTTCCTTGTTAATCAGCTTACATTCCTTTAGCAGGTTGTCTTCGCTTTACAATGCGCGTGTTCAATTAAAATGCTATAAATAGTTTTAACTACGATTGTGTTTCGTCACTGAGATTTTTGGGTTGTAATATAAAGGCTCACGCACATTTCGGGGGTGCACTGTGTTGTAATAATCAAAATCAAAATATTTATGTCACATGCCACCTTTACTCGAAATTGTATAAGTGCCCATGTAGGCAAAAGAAGCCCTTTGGGTAAGTCGTGGAGAAGAACCGGCAACACCGCGTTTGTGTTGAACTAGGATACATCGAATCGGGGCGTCAGCCAAAGGGGCCTAAGCCACGGATCCGCGCGCTTGCCGTGAAACTGCATTCCGGAATTTTAAAATTATTTTGGCAAACTCTGTCAGACTGGTGCTATTAACAATGCATACTGAGTAGTATGCAGTGCTAGACCAGAAATATGTAAGATGAGTGCCAACTTAGATTTTTTATTTAGGAACTGGCTAGAATTATAATACATGAAATTGGCAATAGAAAGAAATGAGGCGTTTGCCTAACAGTAGAAGAGCCACTGGCTAGCAGTAATAATGCACCATTCATCAAAAGTGCAGCGGTAGCCTAGTGGTGTCAGCCCCGACGTAAGTAATCTGTGGGTTTGAACCCAGGTAGGCGCATTACTTTGTGTAATTTATTTCATCACCGCTGCCCTCAAAAAGCCCGGTGAAGGAAAGCATCGTGAGGAAACCGGCATGTCCTAGAACTAAAATACGAAGACATGTGACATCTACCAACCCGCACTGGGCCCGCGTGGTGGGTTACAGCCCACCTCCTCTCATAGAGAGGAGGCATGTGTCTCAGCGGTGGGAACATTATGGGCTGATGATGATGATGATTCATCAATTATGTATCGAGAGTTCTTAAAAGTAACAAACAAGGAAATCACAGAAATTATCATATTTTCGTCATCATTGCCTATCGCCTTTGAAAACGAGTAAGATATCTGGATTATTTATAAACAATTACTAAAAATAATGCAATAAAGTCATGTTTCACTCGCGTACGCCATCGTCCCTGGCACAATCCCCCAAGTTAATCAGCTAACGTGCCATTAACAGGATGTTGTTTTATCAAACAACGTTTCAATGGGGAAATTAATATATCATCCTCTTATCTGTTAGTCTGTAGGTAAAACTGAGATAGTACACGTTCTAAAAGCTTGTGTGGTTTTAGTTTGCATTAGGTGAATGAGCAGAAGCTCAGGTAACATTTTTTACATATGACAGTTATTGTTTTAATATAGATATTCCTTTAAGTTGGAAAGAAATCCTGATCTTATTTGATTTTTAAAATAACATAAGACGTTGTCTTGTCCTGACCGACACTTAATTTACCTTTTAAGTATGTCGCACTGCTGAGAGATAGTATATACTTTCAGGTACACTTTCCCTGCGGCACCTCGAGCCAGCCTTAGTGATACGCGTCCAGGTCATCCCACCACCTCTTTCTGGGTCTAGGTCGGCCTCGGAGCCGCCATCCGCCCTCTGGCGGTTGAGCTTGAGACCTTTGCTTAGCGATTGCCAAAATGGCAATACCAAAAATATTGACGAAATACGACTAGTAAATCTATTTTAGGAAAACGAAATAAGTTTGTTTATTATTCCAAAGGTACAGATCAAACAGAAAATATCCTAACACATATCCCAATCCACTCCACACATAAGCGGTAGTTAAGTCACTTCCTCATTCATTTCGATCTCGGCATAGCTGGCAGAATGCATGTAAATTAAGTAGACCGCGCGGTGTACTCCCGCAAAGAAACTCTTTTGCCTTAGAGCGAGGGCCCTCGGGTGAAGTGGCCTCGTCTAATTAGTACGACGACATACCAGACACTATCGCGCCGGAATAACGGTTTACATTTCTCCCGAAAGTTTTTTAGTCCCGAGAGTTTTTTTTGAACAACCTGTATGTTGAGAAATTGCTAGTGCTATTGTGATTTATAAAAGTTATTGATTACTGATTTAATGCTTGTAGCATTAAATCTTGGAAATTAAACGTGAGTTACAGTAGTTCAGGGGCCTTCTCTGTTTAGTACCTTTTTTTTACGGATGCGAAATCATCAAATTTCCCCCCTGCTCTGGGCGGAGCGGAAGGGAGTGTCAGACTTGGACTGACTAAAACCCAGCCACGTTCCTTCTTAGCCCTTTGTGTTCCAGGGCCGTGGTATCTCTTTCGAACAGTCCGTACGTATAGGGTGCGACTCAAATATCACTTCTCTTGTATCTGAAAAATCTTCTAGCCGGAGGTTGCATTAGCGTTAGCATAAGTTTTGATACAAGAAGGATATATATTAATTATTTACTTAATTTAATAAAAAGAATGTGTTCTGCCTTCCATGCTGAGATCGAAATGAATGAAGATGTGTGGAACGGATAGTATAGTGGGTTTTGTGTTAGGATAATTATTTTCTGTTTGATCTGTAACTTTCGAATAATGAAACAAACAGTATTTTTTTCGTAAAATTGATTAACAAGTCGTATTTCGCCAATATTTTTGTATTGCCGTAATGCCATAATTGATATATTCACTGACTAAGCTGAGCT
Organism: Cerastis rubricosa; assembly: GCA_949152445.1. Classification (NCBI taxonomy): domain Eukaryota; kingdom Metazoa; phylum Arthropoda; class Insecta; order Lepidoptera; family Noctuidae; genus Cerastis; species Cerastis rubricosa. The sequence continues at coordinate 13,255,195 of OX424535.1, forward strand.
GTTTCGTACTTCATCTTAAAAGACGAACTATAGAGCGAATTCCCGAATCACGAAATGTGACTTAGAATAATGGTATGTAGGATCAAACTCAAACAAACTCAACCTCAAAGCGTTTATTTCAATTAGACCATTAAAAACAGAGCATATCTTTAATCATTATTCCTAAAATAATAGAACTTATTAACCGAAATTTTCCATCCCATTTATTATTCTCCCACCCATAGACACAGTTGTAGAAAATTACCCAAATACAAATCGTGCCCTTTATCCCTTCACCGGACAATGGGTAAATAATAATATCGTGGTGACCAACTTCCTACCCTGTTCATTATAATGTTGGGTTCATATTTGTATAACCTTCAATATTATCCTTACTTGGGATAAGAGGATCACAGACAAAATGTCAAAACATATAAATATTTGAAATATATTTTTGTTTTTGTCATTAGCTTTTTCCAGAATTCGATATCATGGATTTTTTAGGATTTAATACGGATTATTTGTGAGCTAGGTCCCTAGGGAAGTTTTTGCTGGGATAATACTGTAAGCAATTGGGTCTAGAATTCTAGATCATACCCTGTCCAGATTAATCTTTTTAGGTATTTTGTCAATTTTTTGATTCGATTTTTTTTTAGATTCAAGTGTTAATCTATAAAAATGTACTAATACAGGCTTACTCGCTGTCAGGAATGTTCGGATTTAGTAAGTAATTAATTTAGGACACTACGCGTTCCATTATCGTAAGCCGGTGCCGACCGTATAGTCCGGTTTAAGGTAAGGTCGAAAAGGAAAAATGTATTGATTTGGTGTATTTTTTTGGAAGTAATGATTCGATTAGGTGAGGAAAGAGTTTATTTAATCCTTAAAGGTTTATAGCTGATTCTCAATTCAACAATCAGTAAAGTTTCTAAGAAACAGAAAAGCAGAAACGAATATACATTCACGTTTGAAACATTATAATTTCCACATTAGTCTAGTTGACGTAAACGTTACTGTTGAGCATGAGATCCTGGCTTCAATTCCTAAGTTAAGTTTTGTTTTTCCATCACAAATTTAACAACAGCATTCATTCAACAAAAGCCAGCAAAAGGCTCGCCCCCATTCGATGGGACCTACTCGTGAGAATCATAACTGGTGAAATGTCAGTTTATTTTACGTACAATCACCAAACTGGGTATCGGAGCACGGTAAGGACTATCCTTGCTTGCAGCGTTAAAACAGTTAAAAACTTTCTATCCCCTGGTCCCTTTTTTATTTTATTCCTATTGGTCGAAAAACGGTGGTCAAAGAAGTAAAGTTGATAAACAGATGTGGTCATCGTGTGCACGGGATTTTGTTTGAAAAATGAGCTTATTCCCACTTTTCTGATAGTATATACTTGCCTAACCTTTACCTAGTGTTAATACAGGCGTGATCTGATGCTTCTGCTTCATCGACTGGTTTTCCTGAAAACCGCAGTCCTACTCCAAGTCACGCCACGCCATGATTACGGACTGACTCATCCCGTGATCATGGCGCTTGGAACAGCGTCAAAATATCGATAACTCACAATAATTAAGAATGGAAAAGGAAAATATCCCGTAAGTAACAATTAATGTAAGTTCAAGTGGCCTACCATAACGTCTTCGTGTTATTCCAGTGTGAGAAACAGATGGCGCTACACGTCCTCGATACCTCTGTCTCTCTCCCACACTAGAATGACATCAAAACAATACTGCTTTAAGACGACATGGTAACCCCCCAGGTCAACGTAGTACTATTGTTTACTATCATTTCCTAGAATGTTCTTGCCAACTTCGTACCTGCATACAACTGATTCAGACCTGTTGCAGACAGAATTCCAGGTATAAATGCATTTATACCTGGAATTCTGACACCAGAAATCCCTGGTAGGACCGTAGTATCGTAGTATAACAGTGTTTCCATTTTCATTGAGTCTCTTAATATATTAATACTTTCATTCACCGCTGAGTTTGTGAATGAAATGCAAGCCTGTATTTCTCGATGGGGTAGGCGGAGTCGTACAACACCACCTGTATTGTAGTGTTACGTTTAGATAACATTGAGAGATTTAAATTACATTCTACACTTGGTTAGTTGAAAATAATAAAACCATTAAAGTGCGATAGAATTTATTCATAATATTATAAACGTTGTAAGTTTGTCTGTCTATTACCTTTTACGCTTTAACGGCTCCGACCGAACACCGGTAGTATTTTACGAAGTGATGGTGATTTTCGTATCCACGGGAAAAATATAGTTAGAAACTATTAAGTTATTCTCACAAAATGCTCTCGTTGGCGTTTTCAGTGCAAAGTGGCAAAGTTCTGTAAGACGGTGAAGCCAAGTCGTATAAGCCGGAAATCTCTTAAGGACCTCCGAGTAATCTTTAAGACTTACATCTTGTTGGTAGGTAGCGGACGAAGTAAGCCCATGGAAAAATGGCGACATGAAACGGTCAAGAATTACATCGAAAATAGTGAAAGTTTGTGGCAATTTAGACTCGAATGTATAGCAAAAAAAAAACTCAAATTTAACTGATTTGCAGTTAGTAAAACTGTATGGGTACGGTACGGTACGGTATTCTATACTCGACGACATAGTAAATAATCATCATCATCTTCAGCCTATAATGATCCCACTACTTGGACATGTCCAATGACGTGTATAATGGTACCTCTCTATGAGAGGGAGTGGGCTTTAATCCACCACGCGGTGCCCAGTGCGGGTTGGTAGATCTCACATGTCTTCGAATTTTAGTTCTAGGACATGCCGGTTTCCTCACTATGTTTTCCTTCACCATTTTGAGAGCAGCGGTGATGAAATAAATCGCACAAAGTAATGCGCCAGTCTTGGTTCGAATCTACGACTTGTAAGTCGAAGCTGCCACCACTGGGCTAGGATATCACTGGATAGGATTCCTGTTTGTTTTTCGCTAATTTTCACGAGGAAATCTTGGCAATTGCTAGTAAGAATCAGCGTCTAGATTATAATAATAAATGTTTCTATTGTATACTTTCGTTAAGAGCCTTGTATGTGCTATTGTTGGTCGTAAAAATATGTATACAGCCGGATTTTATTGCGTCTGTATTAATATTCCGCTTGGAATCTCACATCGAGGAAACGTACATAAGTATATAATTATATACCTATACACGAGACTACGCGATAAAGGGATGGCCGCTGTTGCTAAGGCAGAGAGTTTTAAGGTTAAACACCGGTTCGCAACATAAAAAATATTTTTATTTTTTTTCTTTTCCCCTTACTAGGAATTTCTCATGTATCGTGGGTGCGTTTTACAAACATTACTCACACACACAAACAGCCAGACCTAAAAATATTCTTGCGGCAAATGTAAAACAACCCAGCAGTAGGTACTGAGATAGCAGTGATAGCTTAGTGGCGTGACCGTGGGACTGCCAAGTCATGGGTCTCAAGTTCAAACCCAAGACACGCATCTCTGATTTTTCAAGTTCATGGGGATATTTTGTAATTATCACTTGCTTCGGTGAAGGAAAACATCGTGAGGAAATTAATGGAATGCCTGAGTGATATTTCTGAACGGCATGTAAAACCGATTTTGATAACGCCGACTTTAATGTCAACTCTTTAGATGGGATGAGTACATTTCACGTATCATCTGCCTAGCCTTTTCCCAAACTATCTTGGGGTCGGCTTCCAGTCTAAACGGATGCAGCTGTGTACCAGTATTTTACATGAAGCGACTGCCTATCTGACCTTCACAACCCAGTAAGTGGGTAATACGATTCACATTAGTTGCCTGGATGTCAGGCTTTTGGCTTCTGACTACTCGTAACGACTGTCAATGATCTACAAATAACAGCCGGTACCAACGGCTTAACGTGCTTTCCGAGGCACGGAGGAAACTCGGTATGTAATTATGGTCACCCATCCACGGACCAACCTCGGCAAGCACGGCTTAACCTTAAAGATCGACCCGTGCGGCTGTTATTATTTAGCCACGAGTTAATACGAGCGAATTATAGTTACATAGGTACGTTAGATACTTAATTACCCATATGAAAGCTTAAGCAGCATTCAAGAGTTTAAACTGAAACTGAAATTTACTTTTAAAATTAAAATGCTACAAATATTAAGAACCATAGATAATAAATCGTTCATAAAGGCTTTAACCAGTGAGTGATGTTCATTACACACGATTAAATATCTCGCAATCGGTCAACTTTCAGCGTTTACTCTATTATTGGACATTTTCATTCACGTACTATCAATTTGTATGATTTATAATAACGTCCCCGTCACTCAAAAGTATTTATTTGAGGTTTGTGGTGCGGAATCGTGTTTCCAGTTTTATGTGAATAATATTGATTTAATTATGGCGTTTGCATAATTTCCAAGTCAGGTAGAAGAATGTTCAATCAAAAATGTAAAAACCAGCCAAATGCGAGTGTAATCATAAGCACACAGAGTTCAAAAACTGTCTATCTAACTTATCTATCTATATAAATATAAAAATCAATTGCAGTTCGTTTGTCTCGCTAAAACTCGAGAACGGTTTGGCCGATTTTGCTGATTTTGGTTTTGAAATGTTTGTCGTAGTCCAGGGAAGGTTTAAAAGGTGAAAAAGGTAGGGTAGGCACGTATGAATTTGAACCTTATAAAAATAAGGTTCAAATTCATAAGTGTACTTTGTAGGTGACAACCGATTCAGAATTTTATTGATCAAACTGTGGATCCCAAATAGAAAGGACCATAAGCTAATGGAAAAACAAAGTAATAACGAAAAAATTTCACCTGCCCTATACAAAATTTCAATACCTATTCGACCCAAAAGTATGGGGCAGCTGATATTTTTACGCTATTACGATACCAGTCCGATGGAGAAACATGTTCAGTTTGATAATCTGAAGCACACCCTTAAGTACCTATGTATACAGGGTGTAACGGAAAGGGTATATACATACTTAAGGGTGTGCTACAGACCATCAAACTGAACATGTTTTTCCATCGGACCAACATCGTCATAGCGAAAAAAATATCAGCTGTCCCATACATTTGGTCGAATAGGTATTGAAATTTTCTATGGGGCAGCAGATAATTTTTTCGTTATTACGATGTTTGTTTGTGGAGAAACATGTTCAGTTTGATGGTCTGTAGCACACCCTTAAGTATGTATATACCCTTTCCGTTACACCCTGTATACCCTTTCCGTTACACCCTGTATAATTACCCAAAGTTTTCCATTAGCTTATGGTCCTTTCTATTTGGGATCCACAGTTTGATAAATAAAATTCTGAATCGGTTGTCACCTACAACGTACACGTATGAATTTGAACCTTATTTTTATAAGGTTCAACTTAAAAACATACCGAACTATGAAACAGTGACAAGAAACTGCCGTCATAATTTCTTCCATTTCTGACAAATCCAATTTCAGGGTATTTAGTATAAAATAGTCTGAACGGCCCAAAGCAAATGGACAGCGGCCAGTCCACCGTAATCAAAAATAGTCGACGTTCGAAAGGTCCTGTGATATAAATATAAACACATCAAGTATATTCGAGTGCAAAAATTAAAAAGTTGAAATAAAAGATTTAATCTTATTCCTAGATCTAAATTAATATTATAAAGCGGAAAGATTTGATTGTTTGTTTGTTTGCATTGAATAGGCTCCGTAACTACTGGTCCGATTTGAAAAATTATTTCAGTGTTAGATAGCCCATTTATCGAGGAAGGTTATAGGCTATATATCATCACGCTACGACCAATAGGAGTGGAGCAGCAATGAAAAATGTTGCGAAAACGGGGAAAATGTGACGCAAACGAAGTTGCGCCGGACAGCTAGTTTGTAAATAAAATGGTCTTTTTTACAGTGTTCTTTGCGGTGTTTAGTTGGCAATGAAGGATATAATATGACACATCATCATCATTCGCTTGCTCTTGTCCCAATTTATTTGGGGTCGGCACAACATGTCTTCTTCTTCCATTATTCTCTATTACTTGTCATCTCATCAGATTGAGCTCATGGCCAGCCTGGTAAATTTTGGGGGTCTTATGTGTGTGTATTATATTTGTACTATTTTTTCCATTTATTTGAAGTAATTATATAAATAATAACAAACAAATAAAAATAAATATTTACATAAACTAACTAAGTATAAACTAACTTAAAAATAACAGGACGTTTGGGCGTCAAAATACTCCTCCCCATCGCTGTCATCCGGAAACCCAGATGCCCAGAAGACTGGCAACATTGCCACGTTGAATGGCAATACTAATTCTTTGTCCAAAGAAAGAGCCAGCCCTCTGGTCTCGCGAAGTGACAACCAGTCGACGAGATATTTCTTTAAAAAGGGAATGCGCACTTGGGCCCCATGACCCGAGCGTTTCGACCCCAAACGGCTCAAAACCACCACAACAAAGGCCTACCTACCTTCCAAAGCATCGGCGTCATTCCGTTTGATCTCTTCCCATGGTCTCGCCCTATAACCGCGCTTTCACACATACAAACAATCTCAAACGTTTATTCGATAATTTCTTATTCCTTAATCAGAAGTACTGAAAAACTTAAACAACCAAAGAAATCAGCGTTTATTAATAATTAACTAGGTACCGTAATTTTAATTGATTATTTATGTCTTTTGGGACAACCTCTTGAATTTTGACGAAAATGCAAAACAACACCTTTTATGGCTTAAAATTAAATAAAATTATATTTTTAAGTGCTAAAAAGCCACAAGACTTTGGGTGAATTTAATATGCTGAGATATTGGGGTAAATTAGAAAACCTTTAATAATTCTATTCTAAATTAAGTTAATTATTGAAATTAATCAAGGTTCATTATCCTAATCCTAATTTCTCATTTTTCTGGCCCGTTTTTCAATCACCTAGCGACCCATATTCGGGCGAACCCCCGTGACCTCACAAGTCTTATATACGAAGGCAATTTTGTCGGATAATAGGTAATTGTGAGCGATTTGAGCGAAACACTGTCGACTTGGGTTTGTTGTTTATGGATTGAAATTGTATTTTTCCATATTTCTTGTGGAGTAAAATGGGAAGATAAAGTGCTTTTCCTATTACAAAAGAGACGATTTTAACTAAGTAGCTGCATTTACGCCTTACGGCATTTCATACAAACTTTCAAGTCTGTATTTTCCGAAATGACGAACCGATTTTAATGAAACTTAATACGCTTAAGCAGGATAAATGGGTAGCAGGATAATTTTACAAAGTCAAATATGACATAAGGTACCGACTACCTTATGTCATTTTTCACTTTGTCCTCAACGTTGTCGCTGGTAGAATACTACAATTCTTATAAGAATTGTTATGAAATAAGCTTATGAAAAAACTGTTGAAAGTTTGTAGAAGAAACGCAAGAGTGATAAGTGCTTGGCGTCCTGTTGAGACCCTCTGGTGAATCTGACCGTCGTTGGTTATGAACAATTAACATGACGTAACATCAAGCCTATAATCCCCAAAGGGTTAGGCAGAGGTGTAGTGACCTAATAGTACACTCACATATCGCCAGTGATATTTAAGTCCCACGTAATAGGGGTTACTCCGTATGGGGTCCGACGTAAAGAATAGCACCATCTCATATCTTCCCGTGGGTGTCGTAAGAGGCGACTAAGGAACTTGCCAGAGAATGGGCAGCAGCGTTCTCTGTGCTTTTGTAACAACCGTACTGCGATCGCCGCCTGCCAAGCATGGCGATTATGGCAAAACCCCTCAAAATGTCAATGTTGCGACACTTGGGAGAGCCCTATGTCCAGCAGTGGACGTCTTTTGGGCTGAAATGATGATGATGATGAATAGGGGTCGAGCCTATTGCTATCAACCGGGCACAATACCTGGTGTAAAAACCCAATAACAATTTCCCCAACCCGGGAATTGAAGCCAGAACCACTAGCTCAGCAGTCGCGCTTGCGACCCACACTAGACCAACGAGGCCAACATTTCAGTTTCTGTTTGATTAATTTCTGTTTCTCATAATGTTTAAATTGCTAATAATAAATGAAACAAGATAGGAACAAGGCAAGTAATCATCTTTCGTTTAAACTAATTAGATTATGATAAAATTAATGAGTTAATTTCGACCAACCAAGATATGAAAATTCTGTAATATAAAATATAAACGTTTCTTTTTAATAACCTTCTCTTGTATCCTCGTTTACTAAACCAAACTTCCCTCATATAAATTTAGAAGAAAAAATACTATTTATTATTACATACACCTTAAATTCCGATAAGTGTAATTTACTCTAAAAATAGAAAAACTTTTTACACGATCCTCTTTTGAATTGTCATTCGAATTTAGAATAATCCATTTCTGCCAATCGCAAGCAGGCTCGCGTCCCACTACTCTACATACCCCACTACTTGTGCCTACGTATTGAGCACGACCTTACTTCCTTGGCCTCTCCATCACCCGTGACATTTTCTACCCACTTCACCTGGCCCACCCTATTGATAACCTCAACCTAAATCTATTGTATCCCTTTTATGTAACTAGCTGTAGATTTATTTATGGATTAGCTCTCATAGACTAGCTCTTTTAATTTCAGTATCTATGAAATAGGTTTATTTTTGAAAGAAGGAATTTTTTGATTCATCAAAAGAGTAGCTGTAAATTATTTGCGGGTTGTTAAAGTATTTTTAAGTAAACTTAATTCTAAAGAAACCTGCTATTCTTTATTAAAGTAAGTGGGAATATGTTGTATACCCAGCCGAGGCTTTCTCCGAATAATTACTCAAGAATAACTAAAACAAGACTTATTAAAATCGAATGTGGAAAATTGGATGAGTATCTAACTTATATAATTTGAGGCTTATTGTTCGAGCCGACATGTAGGCCGAAGCGAAATTTGCAATTTTATTATTATATTTTTATTTTGTATTTTCATTGTAATTTAATTATTTATTTTATTAGCATTTAACTCTTCTAATGAATTTATTGTTTTTAATTTTAATTAAATTTTATGTCAATGTTATTTTTTTTTGTATATGGGTTATACTTGCCCGAAATAAATGTAATTCGTATCGACATTTCTCTTAGTTTAGTGCTATAAATACTTAATAACTAAGTACTAAGCTAAAATTGGCAATTTGGTTTACAAACTATAAAACTTGATAGCTTAGCAATTATCACAATAATTGGATGGTTATGTACGGGACTTGGTGTTAAATTATGGTTTATTTCTCCATAGCAATTTCAATGACTCGTGCGGTATTATTATCAAATAATAATAACGTTCAATAACAGCAACAATTTATTTTCCCCCACAAAGCACAATTACAATAAACACTTTGTTACAAAAATATTGGAGGTACAAAGGTTGGTGGGATTGAAGAATCCAAACTAAGATACCTAATGCTATGAAATCGTTATTAGATAATAAAAAAAACGGATACGAAAACAGAAACGGTTGTAGAAAACGGTTTGTATTTGAGAAGAGCCTTCCTGCAGCTCACCATGGGACGTCATTTCAATCATATTAATATTACAATTGCGACTGAATAGCTGAATGATGGATTTGCAGGGAGACACGGATTCACTTTTATGGCAATAATACAACACCCGTATATGAAATTCGCACGCGCACGCCTCTCGCCTATCTATTAGGTCTTTACCTATGAAATTGCCGTTTTGTTTGAAAAAAGTTAAAGTATTTTTTTTTTCGAACTTATTTATTTCTTTTATTCAAAGTAATCACCCCTGCAATCAATTGCAATCAGCGAGTTTCGCCATCATTGTGGTCAGTTCTTCAATGTACACATCTGCAGTAATGCTCTCGCCGTTTTGTAAAAAGCTATGATGAATCACACCAGCACTAGACCACCAAACTGTGACCATCACCTTTCTAGGGGTCATTTTTCGTTTTGCATATTGCTTTGGTACCGAACCAGGACTATCCAACCATCTAACCAACTTGCTGAGCACTTTCGATTGTCAAAAAGAATCCATTTTTCGTCGCACGTAACAATTCGGTTCAAAATTCCTTCATTTCTGTGCCTGTTAAGCAGCGCAAGGCAAGTCTCGACGCGTACGTTGCGCTGGCGATCGTTAAGTTCGTGGGGCACCCATCTATCAAGCTTTTTTATCTTGCCAATCTGTCGCAAATGAACCAATATTGTTTTAATGCTAACATCAAAAGCTGCTGCCAGCTCAGCTGTAGATTGAGTTTCATCAGCTTCAACAATCACCTTTAATTCATCATTGTTGACCAAAGTTTCCGGACGACCACGAGGTTCATTTTTCAAGTCAAAATTCCCAGAACGGAACCGAGCAAACCAATAACGGGTTGTGCGTTCGTTTGTACAGTTCTCTCCGTAAACGTCGTTGATGTTACGGGTCGTTTGTGCCGCGTTGGTGCCACGACGGAACTCATATTCCATAATTACACGAAATTTCAAAGTATACATTATGAGGAAAAATGTTGAAATGTAATGAAAATACAACGCTAATCAATAAACAAAAGACTGATTTTGTAAATAGAATGTCATATTTTTAAAACAAAATTAATTTGAATTTAGAACTCATAGCCAATCAAACTTTTTTTTGTTTGAAAAAGTCTGTACTGCAATACGGCAATTTCATAGGTAAAGACCTATTATATTGTGATAAAAGTGAATGAGTATAAAAAAATGTTTTCTTTAGGAAAGTTGTTTGTTCACCGTATATACTTTGGCTTGTAATCTTCACTACTGCATGCGCAACGTAGTGCCACGAAGCTGTAGGTTTAAAGGCTATTCTCTTACGACACCGCTAGCCCGAAACGATAGCCCTAGCTAGCGCGGTCGGGCCGAAGCGGGCGAATATATACGATGCGGATGTATACGAAGTACCCAGGGCGGTGCATACACGGCAAAAAACCAAGGTATACATTTCCAATATATCATGGCCTCGCTTTGTATAGTTTTTCCGTACAATGAGAGATCTGCATAAAATGGTTATGTATAGATTGGTCGCCGTGCGTACGTTGTGACATCAACGGATTTCATACAAGCCAATGGAACGTGAGATCTGCTTCACCGCCCGACCGCGCAAACGAAAAGTGTCGTGTGATACCCGCCTTACCTAGCGAAGCTACAAAAACAACAACAGCAAAGGAAATTAACATCATCCAAACCTAACAAGCTCTAAACCGCAAACATACAACACATTTCTCTTTATTATATTAAAACATGTTTTACCAACAAAACTCAGCATTCAACGGGAAATGAGAGAAAAAGCATAAAAAGTAGGCGTCGTACAACTTGTAGGCGACACATTCACACAATGTGCGTACAGTCGGCGCGTAAAACTGATGTACAAACATGCTTTTGTGTATTTTGTACTTGTTGTACTGCACCTGTTTTGTAACTGAATTAATCGGTGGGCGTGGTGTAAGTTATAGGAGGTAGTGGGGATGATAGAGGGTTGAAGTAAGGTCTCAAAAGTAACCAGCTACAAACTGACATCATTAATGAGTCGCTAGTCTTTCTTTTTCCATTGACCACCCATTGCATTCCGAGTTTCCTTCGTGCCTCGGAAAGCACGTTAAGCCGTTGGTCCCGGATGTCCTTTGTAGATCTTTATGACAGTCGTAACGGGAAAAAAAGTCTGACAACCACGCTTACCAACAATGGGGTATCGTATTACCCAGTACTAACTGAGTTGTGGAGGTCAGATAGGCAGTCACACCATGTTAATTACAGTTGCATCCGGTTAGACTGGATGCCGACCCCAACATAGTTGGGAAAAAGCTAGACAGATGATGATGACTCTTCCGCATAACCTGCTAAAAGATAGTATTACCAGTAGATGAAGTTTGTAGTGATAGCCGAACTGAGCAACTTTTTGTCGACGGTTTATAAGTGCCCATGTAGAGCTATGTGAAATAAAAACATACATTTGATTAAGTTTGTTGTTGCATGTTGGCGTTTATCAGTTTCATCCCGAAAATCAGCCAGAAAATAATAAAGGAAACATTACTCCTAAAAAGACAGAAAATATTATAAAGTTGTCGGATCCGGTCATTACTACGGACAGAAAATGAATCGGCAAGCGCGCCAAAGGTGGCATCACGCGACCAACTTACCAGTCTACCCCCACCTAAGCGCGCTTCTACAGAGTCGTGATGTTTCGAGCTCGCTGCAAGGACGAGTCAGTGTCTGATCGCCCCGGAGTCAAGACGTCCCGAAAATGTTCCCCGATTCATGGTGCCTAGTGTTATTGTGTTGGATTGTAATTTCAAGTAATTTGTGAGTTCGACAAAAGCAGTGTGCGTTTTCATAGCAACGAAACCCACGTTCTGCCCACATGATGACCGAGTCTAACGAAATAAATCAAGACAACTACGACAAAGTAAACAAATGATTTGATAGTAAAGCGCGTAAATACTGTTGTTTATTATTCTGATTGAAGCGTCGACGACGCAATGAATTTAGAATTACCCTCGCATCACTTATGATGGAACACAACTTTATGATGGAAATAAAAATTGAGTTTCATGAAATCATTTCCTTAGTCGGACGGATCCCGTATTGCTTATATTATTAGGATATTTGTATGTTTGTGTTATGGGCTTTTCATGGCACTGATTTAGTCCTGAAACTTTTACATGCGGAAATTAATCATATTGTCAAAAATATTTTGTAATAAACATAGCATTACACAAATAAAGCTCCAAAGTCTTAGACTGAGGTGTACCTACATCATCACATTTTACATCCACATTTTGCCAGTAATATTTAATTCTTATGTTATAAGAGGCAAACCTGTCTGAAAACCCCTAACTTATTTGTCTGATCCCTACCTTATTGCTATTCCACCAATTCACACTAAGCGTTTTCAAACGTCTTCCATAAGGCGCACAGCAAAGGAGTGGAACTTTCTGCCTGTGTCTGTGTTTCCGAACGCTTACAACCCTAATCTCTTCAAAGTTAGAGTGAACGGGCTTCTTCTGGGTAAGCTCGAACCATCGTCGACTTTGTCTCTGTCATCTCTGACCTAGACTAGAGTCAAGAGCAAACCCACCACAAATAAAAATAAAAGAAACTTAGATTGATATGTTTCTCTATTAGTTGCCTTGTCTATTATATTGTTGTTTAATACGAACGGTTTCTTTGCAATCCTATCCAAGTATGAGCAAAATAGTACTTGAATATTTCTTAAGTCCAGCATTCCTACGTCCTTAAATTATTTTGTAAGAAGATCTAAAACAGTTAGGTTAAACTTAAGTGTAAGTCCAATCCCAAAACCAAGTTGATTTATATTTTTGCCAACAGGACTTTCCATGCAATAACATATAATTTCCTATTTATAAAGAAAATACAATAATTGGGTAGGTACTCCACATTCCACACCAAAACACGAAATAATTGATAACCACTCATTCTATTTGCAGTACCTTTGCAAATGATTTCAATTGTATTTTGCAAGGATCCAATTGTTATACAATTAATTGTTTTATTAAGTTTTGCTTGCAGTCCGAATAAAAGATAAACAAGCCCATAGACACCACAAGTTAATAGAAAGTGCTTTCTATTTATGAAGTTAACGTAGTAAAAAACTTAGTAAAGTGAAAAAATTAAAACACAGTTCATTTTACTTATTACCTTTTTCGTTTTGCGCAAGTTATTAAAAATAACTTAAAATGTGCACTGAATAACATTTTCTTAAGTTAAATCATGAATTCTAGAAGCAGCATAATGCCAGTTAAGCTCTTTACAGCAGTTTAGCTTTATTCGCTTCTTTACCTCCAGCTTAAAGTGGAATACAGCTTAAATTTTATTTCATCGTCATTAGATCGTTAATGTTCACTGTGAGGTGTTCATTATTGAGTTTACTTTACTGTCCACTTGAGTTATAGAGGTCGTTTTATGAAATAATCCTGGCGAATAAGAGTGTCTTTACGTGAGCATTTTTTTATTAATCTCAACTAGTGTTATTGTTCCCTATAGTCGGCGGTAACTGTAATTTTATTACTATCAATAACACTTGTAACGGGATATTTACCATGTTTATTATTTGTTATGAGTTCCCGATATTTCGGCGCTGTTGCAAACGCCATGATCACGGTTGATCGTTGCAAGTGTTATTGACAGTGTTAGTGACCATATCAGTTTAAAAACTTCTAATTTTATTTCTTCGTAATTGTATTGAAAAACGTCGTTTGATTCACGACGGCATTTGTTACTGTAGTTCTCGTGACTTCCACCTCAGCTGCAAAGACCATGTTTCCCCACTTGTATCATTCATCATTTCAGCCCGAAAGACGTCCACTGCTGGACATAGGCCTCCCCTAAGTGTCGCCATATTGTCATTTTGGGGGGTTTTGCCATAAATTAATAATTCATAATTCGCCACGCTTGGTAGGCGGGTTGGCGATCGCAGTACGGTTGTTACAAAAATACAGAGAACGCTTCTGCCCATTCTCTGGAAAATCCCTTAGTCTCTGTCCTTTTACGACACCCACGGGAGGATATGGGATGGTGCTATTCTTTACGTCCGACACCATTTAATAAAGAGCACTTGTATCAAAATGCCCTATTTAGGAAATTATGTAATTAGATATTCGAAAAACCCTGCTAAATATAAAATGTTTTCATTATTATATTTCGTTTACACATATTTCGATTCGCCGATTTCGCGAAAGAAAATAGAATTACAAAGCGTTTGATAAAATCTGCTTGTATTATTAAGCTCATTTCAGAATGTACTTGAATTTTGCCCCGTTTTCATAACCGCCTACAATATTATTCGAAGGCTCGGCATTACCAACAAAGGCGCCATACAAAAACATTTAGTTTCCAAATCGCTACCGTAAACCTCTCAACACTTACCACACTCTCATGTTGGTGAATAATGTAGTTCTAGGTACGCAGCTATCGCGTGACAAGCGTTCCACAGCTCGCGTGTTACTGATGCTCTGTTTACACCGCGATACGGCTATTATAACCTCAAACTTACACTTTTTACCTCACAACAAAGTTATGTCACTCTTTATTCACTTGGGAATAAGAGATAAAATCAACGGGATTGTCAACACAATTGCTGCAACCTTTGGGGAACACTTCAGCCACATTGAGAATGGAATTAATGTTACAACCACTAGATTATTTAAAGGTTTACGTACGAATGCAGGGCGAGTCTCTGGGGTGCGTCCTTACGCAACGTTTACGTTTTAAAAATAAATAAGGTGGAGCCTTTCATTTCCATTTATGATAGTTACGTTTTTAGTGTTTGTTTTGGTTGGTTTTTTCGGTAACATTTTTTTTTAGTACTGAAATCTACTTTCTATTTTTGACTTAGGTACTTTATATTACTAGAGTTACGGGGAGAGTCCTTTGCCCAGCAGTGGGATGGCGCAAGCTAACAGTATCAGTATCTTCTTTACCTTTTACCACCTATGTTGAGGTCAGCTTCCAGTCTAACCGGATATTTGCATATGAAAACTGCCTATCTGACATGCTCTACCCAGTTCTGAGGTAACACAAAAACTTCTTGGCAAAACTAGTTAACAGCGTTGCTGGCTTCTGACTATTTGTAACGACTCGACTGTCAAAAATCTTCGAATGACAGCCGGGATCAACTGCTTTACACGCTTCTTCTTTATCAGCATAATTAAAGGGTATTTACTTTTTTAAATCCGGCCAGGATTTAGCTAGTTGAAACTATCCAGCGCTCCTGTCATGTTACTAAAGTCGAGCAAAAACGAAACTGATATTCCGCAACTATGCAGTGGCGACGGAAATATTGTGTGTTCGTTCTCAACGTCAAGTTAGGATGTTGTAACTGCGGGTATTATTTTTCAGAGAATATTTATATAATCTCAAATGAAGATCTTCGAGATGACGTGTAATAGAGAAGTATGATAGAAGAAGGCTTGCTGCGTCGGCCCCAAATAAATTGGGATAACGATAGGAGAATGATGATGATCAGCTAAGAAATGGGTTTATTAAAATAAGTTAGTCAAGTTGGAATTTCAACTCTATGCGCTGAGCAGGAGCTTTAAATACAACAGCATGCTATTATGTACCTAACAATGAATTATAGTATTGCCTGATGTAAGTAAAAAGAAGCAACAAAGAACTACAAACACATACAAAAAAGCAATAAGTACCTAAGCTGACGTGCTATACAGCTACTTCCCGAATCCGAAAATCAAGCATTCTGTACAGTCTCTAAGTAACGCTGCGAAAATATGATAACTGGAAAAAGTTTCTTTTGGCGTAAAAAAATAACGGCTTACGGTAGTACTCTCGGTTCCATTAAGGTTGCTTTTACACTTGTATAAATATAGGCAGGGAAAGTTATCATTGTTTAAATTTTCTCTGTAACCCTTATAATTTCCCACTAAGGAAATCTAATCTAAACTCTAAGCTCTATTGAATAAACCGTAATTTCAACCAAAATTGATCCAACATTTCTCTGTATCGGCATCCAATACTACTATTAGTTGTGCCAATTAACACTCCATATAATCCAATTACTTTGAGAAGAATAACTTGTTTGCAGAGGAACAATCGGGGTTTAGAAAAAATAAATCGATTGATATGGCCGTCTATAATTTTTTAAATGAAGTAATGCGTAATTTAAATAATAAGAATCATGCTTGTGCATTATATATGGACCTTACCAAAGCTTTTGATAATGTAGACCACAATATACTGTTATCGAAATTGTCTGCTTATGGTATTAGAGGCAGTGCTTATGATCTAATAAAGTCCTACTTAAGTAACAGGAGACAATCGACTCAGATCACAAGGATTTGTGCTAAGACCAAAAGAGAAATAACTTACTCATCAAAATATAAAGAAGTAAAAATAGGGGTACCACAAGGCAGTGTTTTAGGACCACTTTTATTTATAATTTATGTTAATGACTTGCCGCGCATTACAAACCATCCGACTGTTTTGTTTGCTGATGACGCCACTGTTGTATTCTCCAGTAAAGGACTATCTGAACTAAAAGAAGAAGTAGAAAATACATTAAAAACTATTATAGAATGGCTGACATCTAATAAATTAAAAATAAACTTAACCAAAACTAAAATTATGAATTTTAAGAATAGAAATAGCAAACAAACAAACGTCGATGTTTATTTCCAAGGACAAAAGATTGAGCAAATCAATACAACAAAATTCTTAGGCTTAAATATAGACTATAACCTAAACTGGAAGTCACATTTGGAAAGCTTGTGTCTCAAATTAAGTCAGCAGTCCTATGCGTTATATATGCTTGCAAAAACGGTCAGTACCAGTGCGGTCTTAGCATCCTACCATGGTTACGTAGGGTCCTTGCTGAGATATGGCATTATGTTTTGGGGCTATTCTACAGAAAAGGAAGCTGTATTTAAAATGCAAAAGAGATGTGTCCGTGCAATCTGTAGTTTAAAACCAACGGATAGTTGTAAGCCCTTTTTTAAAAGCTTAAAAATATTAACGCTACCATGTTTATATATATTGGAAGTCGTAGTCTTTGTAAAACGCAACTTGCATTATTTCAAAAATTATAGAAGTCAACGCAACAATAAAAAAATATATTTCCCTGACAGCAGTAGAACTACTTTGTTTAGCAATAGTATTTTTTGGATGGCACCTCGACTTTATAACCATTTACCAAAATGTATTATAGACTCAAAAAGTATTGAAATATTTAAATGTAATGTTAAAAAAATGTTATTGGAAAAATCTTATTATAGTGTTAGTGAATATTTGTGTGACAAACTCTAAATAATGTTTATTAGTTAAGTTTGACATAAATTAAGAATTTCACAATTATGAATTCATGACATTTTAGCATGATAGTTTAACTTTAACATTATTACTTAATTTATTATTTACTTTGACTTTAATTGACATTTATTTGACATGTAATTTTGAACTAAACTGTATTTAAATTTTTAATTTAGGGACTAACCACGTTCCGAACTAAATGTTGCATGCCTAGTGCAGAATATGGTGACACTAACAACTTTCTTGTGCTTCAAAAACCCACCTGTATAACTACCCATATTTGCAATAAATGAATTTGAATTTGAATTTGAATATAAAACCAACCGTTTTCGTGTTCGATAATAAGAGACCGGTCACATTAATCTTAATCTTAACGATATAGTGATGTGACAGAGTATGTAAGTTATCGATATTTCTACAGGTCTGTTGTTCACACACAACAGAACTGATCAAACAGTCGATTATCTTAAACAAGGATTTTAAATGACATTGCATAATAAAAAAAAAATGAAAATCGGTCCACAATTGGCGGAGTAATCGCGTAACAAACACACAAAAAAAAACATACTGTCGAATTGAGAACCTCCTCCTTTTTTGAAATCGGTTATAAATATAACTGGTGGAATGTGGATGTAAGTATTATAGGTACTTCTCTTTTTGCTTAACCCTTCATGAATTGCGTGATGTTATGTGGCATACATAAATCAGTACTGTATTACACCACGGCATAATATTATGATCATAATAATATTATGCGTGCATTCGTAACCAACTTTCACTAAGAATTCCTGACTCCTAGGGAAAAGCAAATACATATGTAGGTTAAATAAAGTGTAAACAGTTCTATAAACCCAACGAACCGCTGAAATACAAGCTGTTTCATATTCTGTTACAAAATGTACATCATCTGCCCAGCCTTTTCCCAAACTATCTTGGGGTCGGCTTCCAGTCTAACCGGATGCAGCTGAGTACCAGTATTTTACATGAAGCGACTGCCTATCTGACCTCCACAACCCAGTAACTGGGTAATACGATACCCCTTGGTAAGACTGGATGTCAGATTTTTAGCTTCTGACTACTCGTAACGACTGTCAAAGATCTACAAATGACATTCGGGACCAACGGCTTAACGTGCTTTCCGAGGCACGGAGGAAACTCGATATGTAATTATGGTCACCCATCCACAGACCAACCTCGGCAAGCACGGCTTAACCTTAAAGATCGACCTGGGCGGCTGTTATTATTTAGCCACGAGCTCCTCAATAAACCTACATATGTTACAAAATATACGTGATATCAAATAATATTTCATTCTGAACAGTTTAGCTACGAAGTTTACCGTTTTATATTACAGCCGCTTATTGATAATAATTGTAAAAGCTCGTGTAACATTTCATAAATCGCTGTTAAATAGTGTTTTAGGTTTCAGCTGTTACATATAATTTATTGTCGTAATAATTAATTTGGTAGTTTCGTAATTTTTGTTTTCTATTAACGTGAAAAACCAAGAACGATCATTATTATACAACGAAATTATCGATAATAATCCTCCTGACCGATTTCAGTTATGGCAGGAATTGTCAGCAGAGATTACCCATCGTGTGTGCGCAAGCACAAGAGCACACTCTCTTCCCTCACTCTCATTTTCCTATGGGACGGCAATCCGACAAGACCGGAGAAAGATCAGCGCAGGACCAACGTATTAACGTGCTTTCCGAGGCATTATCGTACCGCCAACCTGCTGCTTTGAGAAATTTGTAATCGAAAAACTCTGTTTTTCCCCAGCCCCGGAATCGAACCATCAACGAATAGAACAACGGAGCAGTTCAATCGATAAGCTATAATTTCGAAAGCACATCTCTACTAAATAGAATCTTCGGTACGGCTATACTTCATCTTCACGTCGATAATGATGAGAGCAACACTAGAAGCCGTGTAGTCGGGCACCAGTATTTGGTTACAGCCTACCTTTTATGATCTGGAGGATCTCTGGAGAGTGAAGTAGACAAACGGTTTAACTTTTAAGGTTAAGATTTAAGAAACAATAGCATGAGTATGTACCAAAAACCAATTAAGTTTATACAAATAAGGAATTTTCGGAACAGTACCCAGTTGTGGTTTCGTGAAGAGACTCGTCTTACGAGTTGTATGTCGTAGGTTCGATTCCAGATGGGTGCTAAAAAAGCCGTGAAAAATTTTCAAAGACTATTTTTTCTAAGTTGTTTATTTATCTTACTTTAAAATTCATAGAGTTTAAATTACAAGAAGCCAAAAGGCGAAGTCTTAAAGCATTTTAAAGTACATAAATAAACTTAACAAAACACTTTGTCTTTTGCCGCTAACATATTTCTTAGTGAAGAACATTAAAAATATTCCCACGACAAATAAAACCGTTCTAGGGAGGAAATTTCGGTTTCCCGAAGCCGTTCTGCATTAAGTATAGGTAATTACCCGAACAATAGGTCTTTTTGCCCCTTCGTTTTTTTCCGTCATGAATCGTTGCTTTTCTTTCGCGCTTTCTATTTTATTTTTCACGTATAAAAGCTCATCTTCCTTTACTCTCCGGTATAATAGGAGATGGTTTTCATTGGTATAATGTAAGTTTATAAAATCTTTTTTGGAGATTAATCTTTTATACTTGAAGATAAACCGAAGAGGATGAGCAACAGCCGCACGGGTCGATCTTTAAGGTTAAGCCGTGCTTGCCAAAGTTGGTCCGTGGACCATAATTACATACCGAGTTTCCTCCGTGCCTCGGAAAGCACGTTAAGCCGTTTGGTCTCGGCTGTCATTTGTAGATCTTTGACAGTCGTTACGAGTAGTCAAAAGCCGAAAGTCTGCCATCCAGTCTTACCAAGGGTATCGCATTACCCAGTTACTAGGTTGTGGAGGTCAGATAGGCAGTCGATTCATGTAAAATACTGGTATTCAGCTGCATCCGGTTAGACTGGAAGCCGACCCCAGCATAGTTTGGGAAAAGGCTAGGCAGAAGATGGCTTGAAGATATACCAAGATGTACTGTGTGGTGCCCAAATTTTAACGGCATCTGCCATCTGCCTAATCTGTTGCATCGACGCAAAGATGGAAAGGGTACTAATTAAGCCCGAAGTTGAATATAAAGAGAGCACAAGAGCAACATAAAGGTATCCCATGCACTGTCAGACAAATCCAAAAGCCGTGCATGTTGCAGAAAAAGTAAGAACAGAAGGACGTAATTGACGGCCCCTAGTATTGGGGAAACGACACAAGGTGGAGAATAATCTAAATGCACCAATATTTATTATCCCCAACCAACTTATATCAAACTTCAGAACTAAGTATTAACTGGGTTGTAGAGGTCAGATAGGCAGTCGCTGCTTGTGCTTGAATTGGTATACAGCTGAATCCAGTTAGACTAGAAACTGATCTCAACATAGTTGGGAAGATGCCAAAATGGCTAGACAGATGATGATAATGAAATCAAACTTCAATCACCAAATTAATTAAATTAATATAAAATACATCATGTTCTGTATGGTGTCAGACGTAAAGAATAGCATCATCCCATATCTTCCCGTGGGTGTCGTAAGAGGCGACTAAGGGACTTGCCAGAGAATGGGCAGCAGCGTTCTCTGTGCTTTTGTAACAACCGTACTGCGATCGCCAACCCGCCTGCCAAGCGTGGCGATTATGGCAAAACCCCTCATGTTATGTCAATGTGACGACACTTGGGGGGGCCTATGCATGTTAAAAGGGCTGAAATGATGATGATGATGAAAATACATCGCTACCATATAACTTAATATTAAGTGAACTCTTGTAATAGTTAAGCCACTATTAAGTTGTGAGCGCCCCGAGATTTACCCCTCCATGGAGAGACCTCAAGCGACCCTTTCATACCTTTATGAATGTAAACTTGTTTTGTTTACGTTCTGTCCTACCTATGTTTTAGTTACTGTGTAGATATGGGTTGAGGGGGATCATGGGATTACGTCAGGCGGACAGGACAGGTAGGAATGTTGTCTCGTCTACATTCAATAGTGATTCGATTCCCCAGCTGATCGCCGATGTTGTTATTAATCGTTCATATTGGTGCCTATGTTTAACAGTGGATTATTGTTGCCTTTTATAATAAATCAATAAATTGTGTTTTATTTTAGACAAAATACCCTGGACAAATAAAAAAGTGTAAACAGTAAAGAAATCATAAAGTGTTTTAAAAAAAAAAAACATTAAAACAATCGTGAAAATCATTAAAACTATCAAAATAATTAAAATAATGAAACACATCAAAAATTAAAAATAATCCATAAAAATCCTCAAAACATAAGAATTAAAAGAAAATTTAAAAAAAATTAACACTGTGGTATAACCACCCATTACGTCTATAAGGACGGTTCTTAAAAGGTTGTTTTCGTTCCACCAGGAACAATGTATTAATTTTGGGGGATAAAATTGAAACGGATATCTATTTTAAAACTTACGCGTCCACTTACGGTATTTCTTCTACCATGCTCGCGCCATGATCCCGGGATGACTGACAGCCAATTGGCGATCATGGCGCTTGCAACAACGTCGAAATATTGGACGCTCACAATAATTAATAATCACGGAAGATTTACTCTACTTAGAGGACTAAGTAACAGTGTAAGTTGAATAGAGACAGAAGAAATCTTAAAATAATTAAACTAAAAACATAAAATAACTGCAAATAATATAGACATCTGCACACACACACACACACACACACACACACACAAATACACACGCACTCGTACGCACGCACGCACACACTCACACACACTCAACATTATTACATTTTAAAGTACTTTTTACTTTTTTTTTTAATAAATATTTTTTTTTGTATAACGGTCAATCCACAATTACCTACTTATGCCTTGTTGAAGAATACAACAACATCAACAAATATGTGTTATAACTTTAAGATATCGCAACTCAGGCCCCCAAGAAACAGGCGCAGCCTAGTTTGGGCACCTCTGTTTTTTTTACTATATTAAAATATAACTTGTTACGGTTAATCATAGCGTTAAGTTAGGATAAGAAAATTTTTGTACCAATGGCTTAATAAATTTATTCTTATTCTTACCGGGAAAGCTTAAAACAGTATCCTTAAGAGTACATAAAATAAGGTGTACTTATTTTCTTAATATAATTTTGTTTGTTTTATAAACGGTATCCTAAATTATACTATGATCCCCTTTCCTTATGACGAATCAAATAAACGCCTCGCCACAGACAAATAACATTTACGACGATTTCATCAAATACCAGCATCAAACACGGAAGACACCACTAATTCAATAAGTGGTGGGGATTGTGTGAACAATCTACAAACAGCCTACTTCAATTACCCTGTAATTTCACCCTTCCTTTGTTTACGTACGGATCTAAATTCCAGTAAAAACAGGTAGAATGTTCCAGCCGATTGATTTTGTAAAGCTACCGTTTAATTA
Organism: Cerastis rubricosa; assembly: GCA_949152445.1. Taxonomy (NCBI): domain Eukaryota; kingdom Metazoa; phylum Arthropoda; class Insecta; order Lepidoptera; family Noctuidae; genus Cerastis; species Cerastis rubricosa. The sequence goes on from OX424535.1 coordinate 13,278,358, forward strand.
AAACCCAAACAATTTGAAGCCTCTCATTTTTTTTCTGTAACCTATACGGGCTTTAAAAATAGGAAATGTTAAACTTTTCATCGAGGGAAAGTTTTTCCATTTTTATTTTTAGACTCTCGAGTTTGAACGATGTGCGATGTAAAAGGAACGAGGAAGAACTGTTTTGTATGAGACTCATAAAAGTGATGGATGAAAGTGATGTATGAACAAGTTCGATCATACAGCATTTTCTCGGAAAAGAAGCGTATAGCCGCTCATTGCATTAAGAAAAGTGGTGAGATATACATTGTTTCAAATAGTTGTAGATGCAACCTGGCTGCCTGTTGAAAAAAAAACTACCAAATCGATCGTGAGATGAGAGGCCCTAGCTCGAGCGCGCGGTATAAACGCAACATAAATACGTCGATTTTAAAATTAAAAATACTCGTTTCGGATATAATCTAAACTAATATTATATAGAGGAAAAATTTGATTGTTTGTTTGTTTGCATTGAATAGGCTCCGAAACTACTGGTCCGACTTAAAAAATTCTTTCAGTGCTATATAGCCCATTTATCGAGAAAGGCTATATTCTATATATCATCACGCTATGATTCAAAGGAGTGGAGCAGCAATGAAAAATAATTGCGAGAACAGGGAAAATGTGACGCAAACGAAGTTACGCCGGACAGCTAGCATTTTCATAACTTTAAGAATTTATTCATATATATTGTATGATACTAATTGTGCTGCCACAATCTTTGCCCGAATCTATGTTTCCCAACATCTAAAATCTAGAAATCTTAAAGTTACGTATAAATAAGACGTTTCCATGCAAACGTGCATGATTTCCTCGATCGCAAAATTGGTAGAATCAGATATCACAGTGTTCGGGAGACGCCCCGGGCGTCGGGAGGCAACCAGTGGCCCCCGGCCATCGTAGGCGCGAGCCTGTGGACGGTGTGTAATGGGCTAGCTCACCGTCCGTCTGTCTTATGACGACAGGCCGTGCCGACGGCGCGTTCGTGTTCCACGCGCGCCTCAAGGAGATGTCAGCAAACCGGAAGGGGTCCAAGAGGACCGATGCCTGCCAGGGCTGCGGGCTGTTCAAAAGAGATACCGTGGCCCAGGAACACAAAGGGCTAAGAAGGAACATGGATGGGTTTTAGTCAGTCAAGTCTGACACTCCCTCCCGCTCCGCCCAGAGTGGGGCCTCATTTGATGATATCCCATCACTAAAAAAAAAAGGTATCACAGTGTTCAGAAGCGAGTCTATCCAAGGTAATCAAAAACCTCTTGTTATTTGTTGAACCTGGCAATTGTCTCAACTTCTAATAGTTCCAACAGGTCCCATTTTACAGGAAATACGGTGTATTGGTTTTAAAGTTTGCCGAATTGCCCGAACAGATGGTGTTGCTTGCCAAGAAGACGATAACAAGTTTTATACACTATCGGGTGCTCCGGTGGTTTTCAAACTGCTTTTGGACATAAATAAGACTTTGATCGTTGACATTATGGCGGGGAAAATGGACGATATATTTTTACGGTCGGTTGATGAAAATAACACCCAACTTCAGCTGAATCCTTTAGATTTTTAGCTTTTTATAAACTTAATATCTCATATCAACTTTTGGTTATAATAATATTGTTTATACTGCAAGATTTTTTAGTCACCGTCCAAATTTTTTCTAGGCATTATGTATCATTCACTAACTCCATTTTTGAAAAAAAAAATCGATATGTGAAATTTTCATATTTTCATATGAAATCATTTTCTCGAAAAAATTATCCGCTCTGCCCGGTCACTAAGTTAAACGTTCAAAATACTACACTTGCCGCGCAAACATTCAATGGAAAGGGGGCGGCCAGCCCGCGTAGTTACCCAGCGTGTACCTACGCACGGCGCGGCGGTGTCCATGATATCTCAATGTTTTTGTATTGAGTGATACTAAAAGAAAAAACTCGTATTCAATGGTTTTCGCCAAAGATTAAAATGTCTAAATTTGGACGGTGACTAAAAAATCATGCTGTATGATAGACACAACCTTTCAAGAAAAATACAAGCGTGATTTTATGATGACAACAATCTCATTAAGCGTGTTACCACGTCGATCGATCGTTGATCGATTGAATTGTAGAAACTGTCGATCGACGTCGACTAATCCACTCTACTATCAATCGATAGCCTCGATGGACGATCGATCGATTGGTATGGTAACACCCTAAAATTGACACAGCTTGTATGTTGTACTGTACTATTTTCTCCTTTTTCATCGTTCATTATACGGAAATTCTCTCTCATTAAACTGGAATGCCCATACTTTGTGCTAGTATGAAGACAGGTAATGGCTGATCACTATGATTGAGTGCACTAATTTAGATTTTAGGCGTGTCAAATTGTGTATCCGCATATTACCTACACGAATGTAAAAGGGTAATAAAGACTTGCTGTTTTAAAGCATAAATTGAATTATCGAATATAAAGTTGATCATGTTGGTCATTCCTCATAAATATTGCATGGTTTGTTTAGAAGAATCTACCCATGTCACTTTATATTCAAAACCGTTATATCATATTTAAGTTAACATCAGAAAATCAGTTTATTTACATTTTACTAGAAAATGGTACATGTCTCTGCATTAAAACTTTGCAATTTCACTCGAAAGTGTACGTGTCTGAATGGCAAAGACGAGACGTCAATTTCAATATGACCGCTAACAATCTATCTAAGGTTTAAGGTCATCAACGCACATCCCATGAATTCAGTTCCTGCATAATTGTTGTTAACTCCTCCACGTAGAAATCATACCGTTAAAAAAAAAAGACGTGACATTTTTTTTTATTCAGGGACAATAAACAGCTACAATATATATTATGTTGGAACAGGGGAAGATAACACTAAATATTAACAATATTGCAGCCCACTACAATAATCACATATTAACAAAAGTAAATGAGTGCCACTAGGTAGGTAATAAGTAATACAATAATTACATCACATTAGGAGATGGCGAAACATCGTCAAGAAAAAGATGTTTGCAAGTGTGGATCACGACCCTCAGTAATGAGGAGCACGGCTTGATGAGGACGAATAACAAATAATTATGGAAATATCAATGAGTAACCATTTAACATATAAATAAACGAAATATTAATAACAAAATGTCAAAAAAACCAATGTATTTGATTGATTGGCAACAGAATAATAATTAACACTAAACTAGGTTACATTCGTTATTATAAATTAAATTGGTTAATAATAATTTTCATTTGAACAGTGCAGCAATTGCACTTTTGTATACAAGGTGTTGTTTTGCATCCTCGTCAAAATTCAGGATGTTGTCACAAAAGACATAAATATTCAATATAAATTACGGTACCTAGTAAATTATTAAAAAACACTGCATTTTTTTGTTGTTTAAATTTGTCAATATTTCAGAATAACCCCCATAGCGTGGTTTAGGGATTATAAAATTATCGAAAAAACGTTTGAGGTTTTTTGTTTGTGTGTAAGCGACGTTATAAGGCAGGGAACAGACGGCCCGTGTTTAAAACACGGGTGGTTCACAGTTACCGATTTCAGTAAATAAATAAAAAAAAGAAAATTACCTACTCATTTTATTATTGATTCGGGTCGAGAATCATTAGCATTGTTACCTCCTAGAATTTGACGAGGTTGCAAAACAACACCTTGTATAGCAGCAGACTTTTTCATGTCTTAAATAACCTTAATAAAAATACGATAAATCCTTTATCGTGTAACATATGTACCTGCACAGCCATTACCGGTCCCATTCTACAGCATTACACTTCTAAATAGAGATCCAGACCGAGTGATAACAGTCAGCACGTCGTTTCAGACGATTTTACTGTAAAGCTGCGCTTACATGGGTAGATTTTTCAGCAATTATTCACGAATGTAGAAAAAAAACGGTCGAATAAAAAAATACTATTTACATATGTTCAACAAATTTTAATTGCATGGGACTTAAACATAATTGGCGAAATGTAGGTTTGTTAAGATTGGTGGGATTAGGTACGCTATCGATTTAGTTTTAAGTGTAACTCGCTCACAAGTTTCAAGGTCATTAAATTTGGTTATACCCTACTTACTGGAATAGTGATTAATTCCTTGAAGTGGTCTTTACGTCGTTATTTCACCTATAGTGTCCAAGATTCACCAAACCGCACTAGGCATCCATGGTGCATAGCATGGTGGTAGCATAGCATAGTATAGCATAAACAGCCTAATAAGTTTAGCAAAAAGCAAATAAAATTGCCTGTATAAGATCCACCTTAATAATCCTACGCCCACTGAATTTTATTCACATAAATAACCTAGAGCGGAAAGGATACTACGGAACTGTTCATTGAATTTCCTAAATTAGTGCTTTGAATGTATCCAATTAGTTCTAGTTTTTATGAAAACGCTTCGTTCAGAATATTTGGTTAAGTAAAACCTCATTTCTCGTAAAATATTAAACTTGACACTATTCTATGCGGTTTTGGCCGCTCGTGTTAAAAACTATGAATATTTTAAAGAATCAGTCAGGAAAGTTATTGTAATTTTAACTGCGTTTTTTATATTTATGATGATCAAGTGATAGAGTTTTACAGTTTATTTATTTATTTTGTACTTCAATAAAAGCAACACTTTTACCTACAAATTAAAAGAAAAGTTCTGTCTAAAAAAATAAAATATCAGCTGCTTTAAGTTTTAGTAATTCACATCACATAATATTTTCCGCTCAAAAATGTCCAGAAGTGGGGCAAAAAATCAATGTAAAAAAAAATCGAAACCAATTCAAGCAAGACACAGCCTACTTAAATGAGTACAAAAACGTCCCAAGCACCGAAAGCAAGCCAATAACAATATTCAAGCACATCTACGAACATTTAGAGATTTTTACGAACATTCTAAGCAACACACAGCGAGCCAAGAGGCCTCAAATGATCACAGCAAGTGTGTCTTCGACAGTAATGTGTGTCGTAAGTCGTCGGCTCTGGAACCTCGCCACGCCACGACGCGCGACCGCGCATCGCCCCATATAAGGCCTACGACACATGTAGTTAGAGGATGACACAGATTAACAAACTTGAGTGGAGCAAGATTATTTGGTTATCATCATATCAGCTCAGTTCTGTATGGTGTCGGACGTAAAGAATAGCACCATCCTATATCTTCCCGTGGGTGTCGAAAGAGGCGACTAAGGGATTTGCCAGAGAATGGGCAGCAGCGTTCTCTGCGCTTTTGTAAAAACTGTACTGCGATCGCCAACCCGCCTGCCAAGCGTGGCGATTATGGCAAAACCCCCCTTATGTGAATGTGGCGTTGGGGGAAGTCTATGTCCAGCAGTGGACGTCTTTCGGCTGAAATGATGATATCAGCTCGGATTCACCCACTGCTGGGTGATTGCCACACTTCCCGGTTCTATGCGTCCCTTATCCAGGTGTTTCCCGCGCTTTTGACGATATCGTCGACCCAACGAGCTTTAGGACGGCCCAGGTTTCTTTGACCTGGGCTGTCCTAAGATTTAGTTATAATTCTTAACAGTTGATTGTTTTGTGGCATAGCCAAATCAATGAATGCGTTTCTGTTTGACCTCGTAAGAACCAGAGTGATTTTACCCAAATGTTTGCTAGGTGTCTCAGAAATGTGGTTGTTTACGATGGATGAATATCAAAGTTGCTCATGTCCTATGAAATCATCGAAATACTCTTATCCTAATGTTATGTCAGAATAATTTAATACTATTGCTTAGTTTGAAGTACGGTAGTATGTAGTTTTTGGTTGTGGTTAGTGAAATTTGCTTTAAACTACACAGAAAGTAGTACAATAATATATCATCTGAAGCTACTACAACAAAACCACATTTTTTGCTGCATTTTTAAGTAACGTTTTATTTGACCTATTTCTCGCTTTGCCAATTTAATTTGCATGAATTATATTTAATTTCCGAGCAAGCAGGCTCTCTATTTTTTTTTCATATGTGTTTCCTTAGAAATGTTAATTTTTTGAAGTGAAAACTTCTTTAGCGGCGTTGAGCACTTTTTCTGTAATGGGTATAAAATCTTAAACTCGCGTCAGGTCACGTGTCCTGATCGAAAATTCGTAAGACGAATTGACATTAGGTTGCGAAGGAATTTGAACTTTATGACATCTGTCATTGAGTTTGGTTTTCCAAAACTGGATAATTATCTTATGCACAAACAAAACCTTTGATTTCTCCAAAGAGGTAAAATTCGTAAAACGTATCGTAATATTTCTGTGTTAAATTTGTTATGTAATGTAAGTTGTCATGTTTGTGTATGATAGCGCAATAAATGAATATTGTATTTTACCACATAAATGATAGAACTAGATAATTAAAGCAATTCGTTCAAAATTATTTCCTAACCATATCCAAAAATGCACAACGTTACTATTCAAGTTTTCACTTCTGCCGGCACTCCCGGAGTGCAACCCGTTTTTTTTTTTTTTTGGGAATAATGGCATCTCGCAGTTCAACCTAGGAGGTTGTCGTCTGCTTAACCGGACTATCCTGTGGGTGCCTTAAGAGTAAGGCCTCCAGCCAGGGCATAAAACTTACAAACTAAGCGACTACACGCTAAGGGCACCCCCTGTGGGGTACGAGCCTCGGCTTAGGGCGTCGCTGGGGGAGGACTGCATGGGGACAGGCTGGATCTGAATGATATCATTATTTAGGGGCTGATTTAAAACTACTGGCACAGCATCGCGGGCTGGCTCGAGCGAGGATCGGGGAGGGCATGGACCGGGACGTCGCGACGGACCTCGACGGCGAGGTCGGAAAGACGGCGGTTTGTGTCTAAACTTTTTAAGAGTGCTAGTCTCTTTGCTACTCTCCTGGAGGAGGGTGATAGCATCATCGGGAGTGACGAGGGTATGCCGAGGACGGCGTACTGTACTAATGCGCGAGGGTTCGTAACGGGCGGCCGCTGGGATCAGGGGATTACGGTGTTTAATGGCGTTATCGAAGAAACGCTTCGAAAAACGTTTCATAAACTGAAGGACGGTGGGCATTCTAAGGTCTACGTGTAGACGGTCATTACGGACATAAAAAGGGGCTCCCGTGACTCTACGTAAGAACCGGTTCTGCAAGGTTTGCATCCTATGGATGTACTTAGGCTTGGTGTGAGCGTACAGGACGCAAGCGTACGTCATAATGGGGCGGATCACCGCGGTGTAAAGGCGCAACTTGCACTTGAGTGACAACTTGCTTTTTGTCGAAATCATGAAATGAAGCCTACCCATAGCAAAGGCAGCTCGTCGCGAGCTGCTTTGATATGCGCCGCGAAAGACAGGTGGTTGTCAAGTAAGACTCCTAAGTACTTGGCTTGCTTCTCCCAAGGGATAGGCTTACCGTACATAGTGATCGGGCTGAGCGCGGGTGGCTTATTCTTACGCGGTTTAGAGAAAAGAACTGCCTGGCTCTTGTCGGGGTTCACCTCAATTCTCCATTTCCGGAACCAAGCGCCTAAGACGTTGACTGAGGTTTGGAGGGTGCTGTAAATATCGTCGTGACTACGGCCAGTGTAATAGATGGCCGTGTCGTCCGCGAACAGGGCTAACTGTGCCTTCTTGTTCTTGGGGATGTCACTGGTGAACAGAGTAAAGATAAGGGGAGAGAGCGGTGAGCCCTGAGGGACTCCGGCTCGAATAGGGTGGGGGGAAGACAGTGCCTTCCCGATGCGATAGCGGAAGGTGCGATCCGACAAAAAGTCTCGTAAGATGAGCACGAGACGGTCTGGCACTCCCAGTTTGTACAACTTATATAACAAGCCGTTGTGCCAGACTTTGTCGAATGCCTTTGCTATGTCGAAAAACAATACACCCGTCATCGCTCCACGCTGGAAGCCAGCGCTCAAGTGTTCTACGATGCGGTGGGCCTGTTGAATGCAAGAGTGTCCGGTTCTGAAGCCGAACTGTTCGTTGGGGATGAGACTCTTAGCCTCGGCGAAGTCTTTGAGTCGCTTATACATAAGTCTCTCGTAGATTTTTCCGAGTGCATTCAGGAGACTGATAGGTCTGTAGCTCGAAGGCTCAGACTTGGGTTTGCCTGGCTTTGCGAAACCGATGACCGTGGCCTCTTTCCAAATTTGGGGAAACGCGTTGTTGCTCAGGGCGCCATTGAAGATGGCCGCCATTAACACGACGAGCTGAGCGGGGAGGAGTTTGAACACCCTATTGGTGATACCGTCGGAGCCGGGTGCTTTCCGCGGTTGAAGTTTGTTAATGATGTCTTGCACTTCGTCAGCTGTGACCGGAGGCAGAGGATCATCAGGGTCTTCTTCGGGGGGCAGGGCGGTTCTACGTTCGACGAATGCGTTCACCTCATCGAGATGTCGCTTGTCTACTGGTTGAGAGCTGGGGGAGCACTGGGACTCCAGGCTGTCGGCTAGGCATTCGGCCTTCTCAGAGTCGTCGAATGCGACGCTCTTATCGGGTCGGGTGAGGGGAGGCATCGAAGCCTCTTCGGTGGAACGCAACTTGCGTTGCAGCTGCCAGAAGGCTAGGTGGGTAGGCTCGAGTTCGCTTAGCGTTTTGTCCCATTGATTATTACGAAGCTCACTGGTGCGATCCTTTACAGCACGCTGTAAATTACGCATGTGGGCTTTGTTTGCCTCGCAGGGAAAGCTGCTGTAGGCACGGGTGGCCGCGTTCTTTTCGGTTATCAGTTCACCTACGTCAGCGGGTAGTATCCAGCGTTGATCGCTCATTGCTGGGACTTCCCGTGAGCAGTCCTTCAGTACGGATTGCACGTGTTCTGTAAACGAGTTGATGGCGGCCGTCGTGTCTGCGACTGAGACTATGTGGTCGGGGATGGCCTCCAGGTGAGGCGACGTGGTGGATTTCAGCTTTTCGCTGACTTTCCTCCAGTCGGTTATCACTTGGGTCGGCGGGGGCTGGCTGGGGTCAGAAGGACCCGAGCGGGGAACTAAGTGCATGAGCACTGGTCTATGGTCTGAGTTAAGCTCATGTAAAGTCTCGATGGAATGCAACTTAAGGTTGACATTCTTGAGTAGCGCTATGTCGAGAACGTCCGGACGTTGGTCGGGGTCGTGGGGATAGTGGGTGTGCTCCATAGGAGCGATGGGATCGAAGTTGAGGGACTCGCCCAGGTTATACACGTGACGTCCTCTGGCAGAGGTCGTCGTGCTGTTCCAGGCGGGGTGTTTGGCGTTGAGGTCGCCCGCTATGATAACGCTGTCGCTCAAGCCGAAGAGGACGGCAAGGTCTTTGGTGAATAGAGTGTGCTCCTCGGACGTTCCGCCGGGAGGGATGTACGCAGAGGCGATTGTGATCGGTTGATGGCCGGTCATGCCTAGTCGACACACTGAGGTCTCGAGTAGAGACTCCATGGGAGGGGGATCTAAGGGGATGCAGTGCAGTTCTTTTCTATAATAGATTAGAGTACCGCCCTTGTGGCAGCGTGACCAATCGTTGCGAACTATGCGATAGTTGGCAATTCTCGGATCAAGGTGACTGGGCTTGAGGAAGGTCTCCTGTACGAGGAGGATATCAATTTGATGGTCGCGGAGGAAGGTGGCGATCTCATCACGCTGGCCTCTAATGCCATTGGCATTAAAGTACCCTAATTTTAGGGATCGGGGTTTGGTGCACGTTAATCTCGTATTATCCATTGGAGTTAGTCAAGATTAAGGTTGCGGAGGAGGTCGCCTAACTTGAGTAGGGACTTGAGGATAATTTTTAGTTTATCGCCACCAGTGTTAGCCGCCCTGAGATCAGCCGCCATGCGGTCTGCTTCGGGGGTGACTAACTCTGCTAGCGTTTCTAAAATTACGTTGTGAGAGGGGTCCACGGCCGCGGGGCCGGGTGGCGTGGGACGAGCGGGCGTCGGTGCGCTCGCTTGGGCCGGGGGAGTGGGGATAGGGGCATCTAGTAGCCCGGGGATGGGGCTGGACTTGGCTTTGCTGAGTGCCGGGAAGGCTCTCTGGTGGTTCAGCGTGGTCCAGGGAGAGGGCCTCTGAGGGCTGAGTCTCTCCGGCATCTGGGCAGAGGGTAGCCTTACCGATGGGCTTTCTCTTTGCTGACGGGCGCTTGCACGCTTCACCAGGTTAGAGGAGGAGCCTTTGGGGGCTTTCAAGCAGCCGCGGTAGTTGGCCGTGTGGCCCGACTGGCCGCAAAGCACACAGCTCGGTGGCTCCGTGCAAAGCGATTTGTCTTTGGGACGGGGGCAGTCTGCCGTGCCATGGTCGCCTAGACACTTTACGCATCTGTGCGGCGCATGGCAGTTGGCTTGGCTGTGTCATGTTCATCTTTCAAGTCATCATTCTTTACATAGTATATCAATATATTTTGTGGAAGAATAAGTTTTTGGTAGCTTATAATTGTTTTTGTTAAGCTTTTTGAATTTGTTTACTCATCATATCAAAAACCCATACTACTGAAATTTCGCAAATAAAACTTCAGTTATGCATAAAAATATCGAAAATAGTCTAACAAAACTTCAGCAAACAATGTGATTTTATTTCCAACAGAGGGACCTAGATAAAAATGCAAAATGGCCACCGTTTGGCGGACAGCGGGTAAATAAAATAAATTCAAAAGATTGACTGTCGCGTTAAGCCAGCCCCTAGAGCTGTGCCCCAGCCTAACAAATCCGCAGTCGGAATATTTTCAGGCTGAAATACCTACTCTGTGTCAAATATTAGCAAATAGAACGATTCATGTGGAATGGTTTTTTTTTGAATTTTTTATTTGATTGTCTTCTATTTTACGAATACAAATATTTTTGGTATGCCTTTGTTGTAATATTGTCACACTTTTATACTCATATTGAAAGTACATTGTTTTGTAACATGGCCTCCCCTAAAATTCATATTTAAGTGATTACTATAAACAATCAATAATTACACAGGTTCCCATGTACTCGTTTTATCTATGACTAGGTCTGGCTCGCGGCTTCGCTCCAGTTATATACGAAAATTAACCCACGGGAAAGTTTTAATATAACACTCGGGGACTATGTAGCTCTTTGTCTCTTTAGAATATTATTATAAACATACAAGTAATACACTGAACACAGACGGAATGTTTTTAAATATTTAGTACCTACAACGCCTGAAATCCAGCCTAAACCATGTCCTATAAATATCGGCCTACGAAACTGTCAGGTTTAAGATAAATCCCAGAACCAAAACGGGGCCAAACGGCATACAAATCAAACTACTCAAATTCAGACAACGATCTCAAGTTAGGTAAGCAAGAATCTATAAATTGGACGCTCGAAGACATCAACTAAATGTATGTGTTCAGCTAATAACTATTGCCCTGAGTTTGCTCCAGTTCAGAAATCAAGAGACAATAGTTTCAGACCTTAGAGTATGAATTGGACAAGCTACAGAACGTTTACGGAAGCGTGACCCGCTAAAGTGTAGCGCAGTATCGGTAGATAGACAATTTAGTTTCGAAGTCGGCCAAATATTCCGTTTTAGGTGGCATGTTTAGATAGTTTGCAGTTTGTAGCCATCAACAAAGACTGTGTAGTAGCTGCCTAGTACCTAAATAAAACATGGTTTCTAAATTCGATTCGTTTCAATTTAAATTATACTGTTACTTATCGCACCTATATTTATTGAAACAATTGTTATTAGTTTCATTTTATTATTTAGCTATCGTACTTTGAATGCATAATGAGACTTTTACGGAAACAATTTGTTTTAAAATTTTATTTTATTGTTAAGCATATTTTAAATGTATTAATAAAAATAAAATAGATATTTAATAATGTTGATGGTATATATAATGGTATAATATGTGATCAAGTGATATTTGCTCACATAAAATATTGTATCGAGAAATTCGCATTATTATTGAATAATAAATTCTAAAATAATGACAATGCAATAAAAATGTATAGGTAATTATGTGACTGTAATGACTAGATATTTAAACATTTAATGTCAGTTTGCTACATTTGATTTACTTAAACACTCTATTATTATCCGAATTAAATTATACTGTTATTTATCGTACCTATATTTATTTAAACAATTGCTAATAATTATATTTTATTATTTAATAATGACATTTTGAATGTTTATACATTCAAAATTTTACGTAATCAATTGTTATAAAATCAATTAAATCTTATGATTTGGTTATCATATTTAATTAAATGTATAATGATTTTAATGGAATCAAGTGATATTTTTTCATCTAAATAATGTATCAAGAAATGCACAATAATATTAAATAGTAAATTTAAAATAATTTAAATTGAGTAACTCAATTTTTTTTTTCGTTTGTGTAGTTTTCTTGTTGCATGTCATTTTAATACTGCATGACACATTTAATGAAGGAATTTTGCAAAAGTTTAAGATGTAATATGTTTTGGGAAATAAATGGCTTTATTATTATAAATGGTTTCTGACTAAAAGAGTGATGAAGATAAATGTTGATGAAGGATGGAGAGGGAGACAAAGACCAAGGAAAAGCTGGATATAATGTGTTAGGAACGATTTGAAGTAAAACGGAGTAAAATAAAGGGTGACGAATTGCAGGGGAGAATACAGGATAAAAGTCTTGCACCGACCCCAAATAACATGTGACAAGGGAATGAATAAGAAGAAGAAGAAACCATTAATTAAGTTAAAAATTTCAACAAAAGTGTCTGCGTTAACAAAATATATACACGATTAAAATGCTTCCTTGCTTTACTTTAAATCAATCTATAATAATTAGTTCTATAATTACTTCTAGCAATTATAGTCTCATAGATTTTTTTTCTCACACAGCTAACTAAACAGTTTGCATGATAAATAAACGCTCTATTTGTATTACATACTCTTTGGTACCCAGAGAAACAGAGAAGCTAATAGTTATCGTGCTCAGGTGACATTGTACTAACACGTTTGAAGTAGCCTACCGCCCCATTGCTCGGCAGTTGCTCTAAGTGCATAACTTAGGACGCTGCCTAAGTTTATTGTGCCCAAATTATAGCACACATAAAGAAAGAGACAAAACTGAGAGGTTTACAATACATAGGATTGCTTTTACGTTAAATTGTATATATGTTTTACAAAAATCTTGTTTTTTACAAATCTTCAATTCACTAACACGATAACGAAGGAAGGATTTTTGAAAATTCCCTTAAGGGGGTTAAATAGGAGTGAAAGGTCATAATTTTGGCCGATGGAAAGCCTTGTCACCGAGATTGTGAGCAACACCAAGGAGCTGCTGGCCTTTCTCGGGGAACTAGGGCGGATCGAATAATGTCCCTACCCGTACCCAAACCCGCGCTTTGGACGTGGAGTTGCGGCCACCAGCCCGTTATATAAGATAATACAACCCCATCAGTCTTCTACCGGATAACTTACATAATATATCTAGAAACAAACGTAGAACTCTAAACTTAACATTTTATTTTGATAAATACAATACTGTAGGAGTTCCGAAGGTTAAACTACTGAAATTAAATTTGACTTTGTTTACCTTAGAATATAAAGAAATCGTGGGAGTAGCTTTAATTTTTGTTTGATACTTTCTAAAGTAAAATGTATATTCCATTGTGTAGGTAGAGACCAAGTTTGTTCAGAAAAATTGTAGTTGAAGGCGAAATAAATTGCTGGCTGGAGTATTTTAGGTCAGTGATTGTTAATATGAGGTCTTTGGGTGGCAATAAATAAGGAACATGTCGTGAGGAAAGTTTTGAGTATGAATGTGGATAAGTTTAAGAGAAGAGGAAGACCAAAGAAACGATGATTGGACTATGTGAAGGAGGATATGGAAAAACAGGAGGTGTCTGATGAGATGACGAGTAATAAAGAAGTATGGTAGAAGAAGACATGCTGCGCCACCACAAATTAATTGGGATAAGGGCATGAGAATGATGACATTAGTCTGTCCACCTGATATAGTAAGTGGTCACCGACTCTGAAGCTTCAGATTTCAGGGAATCATGCGGCATAAAACCTTTTTCTGAAATCCTTGTAACTAGCACTAAAATTCGCGAACATAAAGCTCCCTAAACGTGATTCAGTTACCTGTAACATGACGTTAGCGACAACCCTAATGCCACTTGTGTCCACTTGCATATTCAGTTATCGAGAACGTGCTCTCATTGGCTGGCTTCCAAATTGGCCTCACGCTCGCTATATGGCCGTGTGGACTACATAATTGTTCTACGGTGCTAGGCTAGTAAACATTACGTCTGTTGTTGGCTACTTTCGCTTTCTGTAGAGTAATGGGATTACTCGCTAACTCTGTGAGCGGTTCAGTGAAAAATAGTTCGATTACCATGTCTTTTTATTCGTTCGGAAACTTGTTTTTTTGCTTCTGTTTGCTTGATTATCGAAATTTTTGGCCGAACGGACTTCTATAGTATTATGTTTTACTCACATACTAAATCCAGCGACAGTAACGAAGAAATCGGGACTTACCTGAAAAGATAAATAAATAATTATTAAACATCATTTTATGTTTTCTGATAACATACATACACGCGTATCAAAATCATTAAAATACACGAACAATAAAAAAATCACTACACTTGATCCTAAATTAAATATTACCTACTACGAGTATAAGAAGCGGATCATTATAAAAATCACAGAGATAGTGAAGCACCTCTACAATTAAGCGCTTTTAGCCGCTGTAAGGGGCGCTTCCTCGCTGCTTCCTAAAAAAAAAAACAAATAATGAGGAGCTCCTCCCTCTAGGCGAGTCATCGATACTACCGCATTTACTAACGATGCTTTACGGCCTCATTAAAAAGGCCAATGCGTCAGTATTTCATTTACTGACTGAATCTCTTAATCCTCTTCTGTTGAGGTTTTGAGTTACGATTTCCCTTTTTTATTTCAAAACCCTGTTGTTATGCAGAATTGCTGACCATGAGTTTTGTTGTTGCCATGATTAGTAATTGTGGATGTATTTTTTTAATGAATACTTCATCATTAGGAAAAAAATATTTGATAGACAAGTTACTAATTGGGCGATAATCAAAGAGCCTTCAAGAGTACATACATTTCAGCCACCAACAATCTCATTGTTTTGTCTGGCTTATTCCTTTGACTGCCCGACATCGCAAATACCATAGACACACATCTTGCCGTAGAAAATAAAAGCCTCTCAATACAGAAACAATTTCAAATCTGTGCGTTTCTTTCTTTAAAAGACCATCTCAGACTCTTATGTTCATAGTCCTCATGTTAATTGACCAAGATTATGTCTGGACCTTAAAATAGACGGCTTAGTCGTTAAATACCCAATTCGTAAAATGCCCAACAGCTTGAAAAAGGGCTAATTCTAGGCTAGACTATGACCTCTGTGTTTATTTCGGCTGTTTCTTCTCAAGAGAACTCAGGTACGAAACACCGGCTTCATCTAGTTAAAATAAAAGATGACGTGTAAAAGTGTTTGTAAAAAGCTATTTGCAAAATAAACATCATATTTTATTGTCCGCGGTTTCGGTCGCGTACCCTTAAATTGGCAGAGTACTACACGGACATAAAAAAATAAAATTTGACTATCAATTCGGGTTGTACTCTGCTTGTTGTTCGGCCATTGCAAGTCGCGGCCTAAAGGCGTGAAAAGGTAACAAACAAACTTACTTTTACATTTATAATATTAGATAGGAAATTAGGATTAAGAAACAACACCACATAAATGTCAAGTCCCCCATCAATAAAAAACAAATAGAACTCGAAACTCGTACGGAAATCACATACGCCACCACAAATACACATTTTTCTCGTCAGTCCTGGCATGAGGTGTCGAGAGCTACCCCTGAGACCCGTCACCAGTATTTTAAATCACACCAGATCTCTAAGGATATGTCGCAATCGTACGAGATAACTCGCTATAGACACGGAGATATCGAGGTTAGAGAATACGCCTTTTTGTTTTACGATTTTGGCGTAAATCGGTCGTGGGATATTGTAGATTAGTTTTATGTTTGGTTGGATTATGGATTTATATATAAAGGGTAGTGTTTAGAACTGGGTTTGGGGATAATACAAAATTGTTACTATTATAGTGGATTGTACAAGTTGTTTTAATCAACTACTGATTTGTCGTGAACTATTCTTAGTTAAATATAGAAAATATGATAGAGAACCACGTTTTCACCTAGATTCACATATTAGATTTATGTAAGCAAAGGTGTTAGATTGAAAGGTGATTCTCTCTCTAAGTTGTTGGTAGTTGCACATAGTTATAAGTTCACTGAATACGTATTGAAGTATCCTTATTAATTTTATATTTTTTAGAGTTTGGATATATTTATAATGTTAATTTAGTAGGGCCTAAAGTCAATCACAACGTAAGCAGAAAAATGCATGGCGATGAGACCGTACAAGGAAAGATATTATATAGATCTGATATTGAGGTTATAAACGCACTACCTTTCTGGTCCGAGTTAAATGATAAGACGCAGTATCGATAAAAAAAGAAGAAGAAGAAGGAGAGGGGAGAATCTGACACGCCATCCCCAAAAGTCACAAATTAACGACAAACTGCTCATATTGTAATAAGCACAAACTGCTCATATCGTAAACACAAACTCTAGCGACTGTTGGCTTAGATATTATCGTCCTCATCAGTTTAAATTAACTACGACGAATTCATCCTCTTGTTAAGTTTCGCCTTTAGTTCATAAACCGGAGATATATAGAGGTAAAAGGGATTGGTAATCAAGGAAGAACGTGTGAGGAATGGTATGAAAGAGAAACGAGTAAATGATGCCGTGACTTACAGGGGATAATTGAAGAAGAAAACGTTCTGCGCCGACCCCAAGTAGAAAGGGACAAGATCAGGAATCAAGGAAGAACGTCCAGAAGGTGAGTAGCCTCCAATATGCTTATAAAAACAATAAATAACATCTGCTATAGTGCTCCAGCGAATCCATTGAAATAAAAATAACAAGGCCAAGGTATCAAGTTAAACTAAAAAGTGGGTTAAATTACAAAGGCGAATAAAACCTTTCAGACGAGACGACAAATTAATCGATATAACCGTTCAGACAACAAATTACTTTATGACAACGATTGTTTAAAGGGTAATCGGTTTCCAGTGTCGCCGTAAAATGTTACACGGGTAATTTTATTAAAAAATGGCACTTTGATGTTGTTTGGTTTACCTTGCTGTAAAGTGCACAGAATAGTTTGCAACTACTCTCTGCGTTTGCAACATTAAAGTTACTTTTAAAAAAAATGTGAGAACATCACGTCTGTTTCTCCGAAGGGTTGGGCAGGAGTTCCGTAGTAGTTTATTTCACCAGTTATGTTTAATATATCATAATCATCGGTTATTGTAATTTATCCAACACTAACTGGGTTGTGGAGGTCAGATAGGCAGTCGCTCCATGTAAAATACTGGTATTCAGCTGCATCCGGTTAGGCTAGGCAGATGATGATCATCACGCTCGTAATCCCAGAATGGTTAGGCAGAGGTGTAGCTATGGTACACCCACATTTTACCAGGCGAGCCTATTGCGATCAATCGGGAATAAATCCTGATACAGAGCTGATAATATAATGTTAAAAATAAAATAAATTAAATCCGATTCCAAAAATCTCCTGCAAACAAATTTTATAACTCCGTCTCCAAGATTAAAATATCTAAAAATGAGTGCCAGTGAAGACGTGCACAACACTATTTATTGTCACGTTAGTGACGTTCCACTGAGCTGGTAATTTATTTCTTTGATTGATGCGCAAAGGAAATGATTTCATTGCTATTCTGTTCGGATTGGTAGCTTTTTTTTTATAAATGGAAGGAAAACATCTCAAAGGGAGAAGGGAATGCTTTCGGCGGCTTTTTAGACGCAACAGCTGATGGCTTTGTGTGTATGCGGGTTATACTCACCCAGAACGTAAGTACTAAAAATAAAGAGTTGTAGGGAGCGGTTTTATTTTTGGAGTAACATTTTTGTTTTTTAATGCGGACATGATTCAGACAAATTAAATAAAACATGATGTCTCATCTTCTAAATGAAGCAAAAGACAGAGTTATCTAGGCCGTTACGGATTGGCTGCACATCATTTTAGACATCGATTTAAGAAGAAGAAGAATGCACTGCCTTAACCAGAGGGTCTACCTTTCCTAAAAGCGTTAAATAGGGGATTAAAATGCGCCATCGGACGATCGGTTTATCATAGAATAAAAGGAATAAAAGTTTTTTTTTAGTAGCCTGGTCTTTCCCACTCCTGGGCAAAGGCCTCCTCCCATTCCTTCCACTTTTCTCTTTTTTTTTGCCTCTTCTCGGTCTGCCACCTAGCTGCCCGTCTAGCTGTCTCAGGGGTCCAGTTTTGTGAAATATGGGCCCACAGCTTTGCCGGCAGACATGGCCTGTCCAGTCCCATTTTAGTTTGGCAGCTTTATGACCAACGTCAGCAATTTGAGTTCTGGAGCGCAGTGTGCTGGCCTTATTCGATCGGTAAGTTTAACGTTAAGTTGCTGCGCTCCATTGCCCGTTGGCAAACCTTGAGTTTGGACTTCTGGATGTTAGTCAAAGACTAATACTGTTCACCATATGTCAATATGGGGAGAATCCACATGTCCAACAGCTTGCGTTTTAAGGCGATTGCTAAATCACCTTCGAACAGCTCTTTCATTGACCAGTTGCTCTTCCAGGCGTTTTTCGTGCGTCTCGCAATTTCCTCGTCTTGTCTCTCCTGGAAGGGGACTACTTCGCCTAGGTAGAGGTATTCTTGGACATAGTGTAAAAGATTGAATAAAGTATGTTAAAAAAATATCTACTGCATTTACAAGCCGACCCAAGCCCAGTTGGGAAAACGCGAGATAGTTGATGATTTAAATAAATAAATAAAATAAACAAATAAATAAATAATAAAAAAATAAATTTATTTAGAAGTATTACAAAAGTGTACATTTAGACGCAATTGTATATTACTTAGTTAACATTATACAAAAAAATCAAAACACGTTTTTTGTGATAAGTATCGTATATACCATGTACATGCAGTAAAAATCTGTATAGATGATAAGACCGCCGCTGTAACCATAAAATAAGCAGTTCTGTAAGCCCGTTATGTAAAATTTTTGGTGTACAATAAACTTGTATTTTATTCTACGAGTATTCTATTCTATCTGTTAGTTTGAAATTACAAAAACACACTTCCCCCCCTATTCACAAACGCTCGGATTCGATTTCGATTCGTTGTTTCTTGTTTTCGCATTACGAAAGCCATACGAGATAGACATACGACTTTCCGAATCGAAATCGAATCCGAGTTTTGTGAATACAGGGGCTGTTCCCCTTCTTTTGGGCTCCGTCGCAGTCGCCAAAACTTTGACTACAATCATAACACTTAACACAAAACAAGAATCCTGTTTTAAGCCCGTATGTAATTAAGTTAAATAAACACCGCAGATAATAATAGTCATAACGAGATATGTCTGGTTATTGTGTTAACTTAGCATTAGAGAACGCGAGATACTACCTCCGTCTCCCGCGTGTTTTGATAGCAAATTCGATGCAATGTAAACACATGATACTAATGAGTGTTGTATATACAAGGTGTTGTTTCGCTTCCTCGTAGTAATTATTTATAAATAAATCAGTTATCTTAGGGTTTTTAAAGGCGATAGGCAATGATGACGAAAGTATGATAATTTCTGTGATTTCCTTGTCACCTTTAAGAACTCTCGATATATATGGTGTTGTTTTGCATCCTGGTCAAAATTCAGGAGGTTGTCAGAAAAGACATAAATAATCAATCAACTTAATTTACGGTACCTACTTAATTTTTAAGTTTTTTGTTTTGTGTGTTTTTTGTTGTTTTTTTTTTAAGTTTGTCACTATTTCAGAAAAACCCTCATAACGTTGTTTAAGTAAAAAAAATATCGAATAAACGTTTGCGATTGTTTGTATGTGTGAAAGCATGGTTATAGGGCGAGTACAGACGCGCAGCGTTTAAAACACGGGTGGTTCACACTTAAGGATTTCCGTAAATAAATAAAAATAAATAAAATACCTACCCATTTTATTATTGCTTTGGGTCGAGAACCATTAGCATAGTTTACCTCCTTGAATTTGACGATGATGCAAAACAACACCTTGCATTTTGTATTTAATTTGATAGCTAAGTTTAAACTTAACTTTGGTCTAAAAATATGGCAAAGAATTAGTTTTTGCAATTGGATAATTCTCATTACCAATATTAATTCCTACTGACCATCGTCGGTCATGGCGGCCAATCTCAAACTCCGTGTTGCTACTGAGGAATTCATAATGGAAATCACAAACGCACGTTTTGCCCGATCCAGGAATCGAACTAAAAACCCCACGCTCAACAGTCGCGTTTGCAACCACGAGATCGACGGGGCAGTCTCAGTACCAGTCCAGTGTCATAGGAACTGGACTGCCTCTCCAATCATATGTAAATCCGATTTCGCGACTCACCTATTACGGAACTGTGAGATCTGTTTTTTTTTCTTTCTCTCTGAATGTTACTGTCTCTAGCTTATGGTGTGATCCTTTGACAGAATCGAATGTTAAAACTTTTTGCTAGTATCTCATAGTAGAGACCTCCTCGGTATCTTCCCTAAACCCGACACTGTCCTTTTATTATTCACTAGCTGACTCCCGCAACTTCGTCTGCGTCACATTTTCCCCGTTTGCAACATTTTTCATTGATGCTCCGCTCCTATTGGTCGTAGCACGATGTTATACAAGTGTTGTTTTGCATCCTCGTAAAAATTCAGGAAGTTGTCCCAAAAGTCATACATAATCAATCAAAATTACCGTACCTAGTTAACTATAAGGCCGTTTTTTTGGTTGTTTAAGTTTGTCATTATTTCAGAATAACCCCCTTAACGTGGTTTTATGCGGTTATAGGGCGGGGATCAGACGGGCCGCGTACCTCCTTAAATTTGACGCGGATGCAAAACAACACCTTGTATAGCCTTTTAGAAGACTTTTTCAATTCAAACCAGTATTTCCCAAAATTAGTGCGTTCAACCAAACAAACAAACTTACTTAAAATATTATAGCTCTGAATAGTGAGCATATCAACCGAGTTATGTAATCGAGCCATCACCGTCGTTACAAGACGCAAGAGTTTACAATATAATCGGTTTACTTACGCGCCATTGAATTATTGTACTCAGCGAATATACCATAAGGTGATTTAAAAGGGTGCGTTTTGGGAAACTGTCTTTGAATAATGTGCTGATTTTCCACCCGATGTGTTTTTTTTTATATATATTTAATTTATTTTACTGGTTGAGTTTATTTATATTTACAGAGGACAGGGTCAAAGTTACCGCTGGTCCGGGCTCCAGAGAAAGGAACCTCCTAACAATACGAGCGGTGTCCAAGAGTACCGCTTTCTGAAACAAGCCGTTGATCCAGCTGCCTAACGAGAGCCTCATCAGGTCAAGGTATTGGCCGAGGCTCTTAGTAATTAAGCCATTGACTGATTCGACTATCGGCACAACAATCGCTGATTATTTAAAAACAAAAAAAAACACGTAGGCCTACTTGTGCACTTATAAAACGTCGACAAAAGGTGCACGGTTCGGGTTGGTCGTTTCCTATCGAGAAGAACCGGCAAGAACTCCATGGTTACTCTTTGGTTATTTAATATATTATAATATAAAACATTATCTTAATTCGCAAATAAATTAGTAGCTATGTTTCTAAATGTTCACATTTTCCGTTAAACGTTACACCAACTACGCAAAAATTCCGCTGCAAACAACACTTCTTTTAATTTAATATTAAAATATTCTCTGTTTCAAGATCTTCCTCCTTTACAGGTACCTAAATATATGCGCTTTTGCTTGAACGCACACCAATGAAGCAGTAAGTTTACTGTTTACAAGTAATTTACCCTTGTTACAAAATTCATCGACATGGAAGCGATTGTTCGGTTTGTAATCGTAAGTTTGTAATACGTCTGTTCGTGTTGTTTCACAGAGTTTTTGTGTTTAAACTTGACTATTGAGTTTCACTTCGGGGCAGATGTCGTGTAGATGTTTTTTAGGGTTCCGTACCCAAAGGGTCAAACGGGACCCTATTACTGAGACTTCGCTGTCCGTCCGTCTGTCACCAGGCTGTATCTCAAGAACTGTGATAGTTAGCCAGTTGAAATTTCTACAGATTATGTATTTCTGTTGATGCTATAACAACAAATACTAAAAACTGAATAAAATAAATATTTTAGGGGGGCTCCCATACAAAAAAGTATTTTTTTTGTTCGTTTTTATAAATAATGGTACGGAACCCTTCGTGCGCGAGTCCGACTCGCACTTGGCCGGTATTTTTTCTTTTTGTTTTGTTTGTTCGCGAGTAGTCTATCTTTCGCTTGGGGAGAACGACTTATCATTTACCTCAAATTCATTATCATCTTCCTGTCACACACACACAACATTTTCTTCTTGCATCCTCCTCTGTCAACCACCACGCTATCATTTACTCCTTTTTCTTTCATATTAATCCTCACACAGTCCTTACATCGTTTCCTTGGTCTTCCTCTTCCTCTCCATTCATCCACATTTATATCCATCACTCTTTTAGTCACATCCGATCAGCTTTTCGGTAAATAATGTAATAAGGATTCATCACATTATCGAAAACCAGACCTTTCAGTCATCATCATCATCATCATTTCAGCCGAAAGACGTTTGCTGCTGGACATAGGCCTCCCCCAAGTGTCGCCACATTGTTTTTCAGTACTTAACCGTCATAACACGCAATACAATTTATATTCTGTAACTTTAAAATTAAATTGGCAAAACCCCCCTTATGTCAATGTGGCGTTGGGGGAGGCCTGTGTCCAGCAGTGGACGTCTTTCGGCTGAAATGATGATGAATGATGAACTTTAAAATAGTTGAAAAGCTAAAAACATGACCCTCTTTATTGACTTCGCAGAAGTTGGGTAATAACGGACGAATACACTACTTGTACGGAAGAATACGCTCCTGAATGATTGCATATTGTGAAGAAGGAATATTCTCCAGGGGAATGCTCAAGCACGCCATGTATATTTCAACCAGCTGCTTCTAAATAGGTCATAGGATTGATGCAAAATTTTATATTATCTCCGGGTTACAAACGGTATAACTTCCAATGGTAAATCACATAACATTACGCTTGTGATCCCCGAAGGGTTAGGCAGAGGTGTACCAAATAGACGGGACGGTTGGCGCAGTGGTTGAGCGATCGACTGCTGCGCTGCGTGTCGCGGGTTCGATCCCCGCACGAAACAAATATTTGTATGGCCTACAGATAGTTGTTCCAGGTCTGGCTGGCATGTGAGTTTAAAGGTTTGTAAACGCACCCACGATACAGGAGTAATTCCTAGTGTGGGCAACGTTAATAAAAAAATATATAGTACCTACTTTCACATTTTACCAGTACTTAATGTTTTATTAAGTCCAATGTAACAAATCCAGTTTACGTGACTGCTACCGAGAATGATCTTTGTCCTAGCTGAAAATCGAACCCAGCACTTTATGCTCAGCAGCCGCGTTTGTTACCTATAGACCTACGAGGCGCTTCCAATTTAATTTAATCAATAACGACTTGGAATAATTACCATATTAACCATAAGTTGCACGTTTGGGATCCCGGGGTCCCTGTAATGGGAGTCAGAACCCTGACCACCGTTAGAATAACAACATGGGAGGAATAATACGACGCGCTTTAGAGAGAGGTTTACTGAGTAGTTCAAAGAATAACCTCTAAATACAATCCTCGAATACTCGAACGACAATAGTCTTTCTGTTGCAAGCAAGTTACGTGGTTATCATCATCATCATCATTTCAGCCGAAAGACGTCCACTGCTGGACATAGGCCTCCCCCAACGCCACATTGACATAAGGGGGGTTTTGCCATAATCGCCACGCTTGGCAGGCGGGTTGGCGATCGCAGTACGGTTGTTACAAAAACACAGAGAACGCTGCTGCCCATTCTCTGGCAAGTCCCTTAGTCGCCTCTTACGACACCCACGGGAAGATATGGGATGGTGCTATTCTTTACGTCCGACACCATACAGAACGTGGTTATACAATATGTTAAAAAAACTCTGACCGATGCACGAGGGTATTATTTGGTATCGAGATTAGTTTCTATTTATGTAGTCCTTTTTGAACAGCAAGTAAAAAAAAATACCACGACAAATATGTTTTTTTTAATGAAGAATCTGACATGACAACACTGAACAATACTCCGGTCGCTTCTCAAGTAGTGACGTCATAAACAAACAACTGACGATCGAACATACTACTGCTGGTGTTTTCACATTTTAAAAGTTTGTTAGAATTTAGGGAATTGATGAATTGTAATTTAGACTCAAAAATCGGGTTTATGAAATTCTCTAATAATATCTTTACTTTCATGGATATTTTATGTTTCTTATTTTATTTGCTAATGTCATTGGTTTACTTATATGCCCCTTTCGGATCGAACAGGGTTTTTTTTGCAAATATTGTATCGTTACATATGTACCATTTAATTGAATTGAGTATAATCCCACGTTCTAACCGACGCGATCGGTTGTGCTTATAAACGATTGTCACGTTATTATGTCACTCATTTATTCGGAAATCTGAAAAGTGTGCATGCGTTCGGGTTCGCCGAGCGAAATAAACGATGAACGTGTGTTTGCGCGACTATCGCTTTGATTAGGACTCGGCAAACAAGTTCAAGTCTATAGAGCATTGGACGTGCCAGCCGAAGTTTATGTTGTTGCTACTTCTCACATTGTAAACTGAAGGTAAAGAAAAAAACATGAAGAACACAATCATCTGTGCATTGCGTCTGGAGATCGGTCATATAGGTTTCGAACCCAGTATAGACTTCAGCTCTTACAAAGGTTTAAATCTGCCAGCGTACCTTGTTCCAAAATTTTACCTTTTTGAGAGAAATAAATAACTATTGTATCTGAAATATCTTAAGCCGATCCTATTGTGGTCTGTTTAGTGATTTTATAAATACATACACGATGTTTGCAGTATGCAGTTTCTTGTGTAAGCTCTTTGTCTGTCTCAGAGTAGGTGAAGTTCAGAGATTTTGTTATGCGGAGTAAAAGCTTAGTGTTTAGATATACAATCATGTACAAAGATGAGGTAATCTTTTAAAGGTGATCACAGCCGCAAACCTCAGTGGCTATGCTACCTAATCGTAATGCCATGACTGATTTCTACGTAAAGAGTGATTCTTTTAAGTTTGGCAAAAAAGGGAAATCCGAATGTATAAACGAAACGGTACTTTGGAACTTTAGCTTTTTTGATGAAAACACCTAATTTTTTGGTCAAGTGTAAGTTGTTCGTAAAAGTGAATGAAATTGACCATGCCTTGGTACTCTGTTCGTGTGAGGATAATGTCAATGTACGTGATTTAAAAATCGGGCCTGTGGCAGTTGGTTAAATTTTGAATAAAACGCTAACTAATATTAGAAAGGCTAAAGTTTGTGAGTGAGTGTGTGTGTGTTTGTATGTTTGTCATTCTATCACGCCTCAATGGCTGAACGGATTTGGATGTCATTTGGTATGTAGATAGCTTATACCTTGTATAGGATACTTTTTATCCCGGTCTGCGTGGGTGAAACCGCGGGGCGCAGCTAGTCATAAAACTAATATGAACCAAATAATTCGGATGCTTCGGTAGAGGTCGACATTACTGCCTGTAACAGTTTTCATAGTTTACTCTTGGGCAACATTACGGCTGCGGCTTGTGGCTGCACCCGTCAATCAAACGAAGTTACCTTTGGAAGACCACCTTCAATCTTTTTTGTAAAATATAAAGCATGTTCACAGTTTCGTGATTATCTTGGCCTTGTCAAACATAACAAGGTGACTCATTCTGTAATACTGCAATACCGCATCGCGTGTATATACTCACCTCCTACTAATGCATGCTACCCTAGTACCCACGGCGGAAACCTATATATTTTTTTCTGAACCAAATATATCCGCGCCTCGAAGCACAGACTCCCGGGAAATCTTAATTTCATAAACTAAAACGTCCTAGAAACGTCGTGAATAAAATATTATCTTTTTCATGATGTTCTGTATGTTTTTAATATGACGCCTCAGGCTTTCCGCAAACCAGTTGAATTAACTGCGCTCTGATATTCTTTTGATATGAATTATATACTTTATTTTTTAGATAGACAGAAAGTTGGCTACGTAAATTTAATTTGTTTTTAGGAGACAAAACGATAATGTAGTTAAAGTGGCTACAGTGGTTATTTTATTAAAAACCGGCCAAGTGCGAGTCTTACTCGCACACAGGGTTCCATAGCCCCTAACAATATTTTGAACTGTCATTCATTAGTTAGTAGTTTTAGTTAGTAAACTTCCACTCAACCGCAAAACTAAATTGGTTTTTCATAGTATGTTAATGAAAAACAAAGTTACTGCTGCAGTTTGATGAAAAAGTCCCATATCTCAAAAACTAAACATCATATCTTATTGAAACCAATTTTCGTTGATAGTTTTTTTTACGTTCTACAATCCTGAATATTTTCAGAATTTTCCTCCTCGTACTTTAGAAATTAGAGGGGGGGGGACACACATTTTACCAATTTGGAAGTGGCTCTTGCGCAAACTATTCAGTTTAGATAAAAATGATATTAGAAACCTAAATATCATTTTTGAAGACCTATCCATAGATACCCCACACGTATGGGTATGATGAAAAAATAAATTTTGGTTTTTAGTTCTATGTATGGGGAACCCCAAAATTTATGTTTATTTTTCTATTTTTGTGTGAAAATCTTAATGCGGTTCACAGAATACATCTACTTACCAAGTTTCAACAGTATAGTTCTTATAGTTTCGGAAAAAAGTGGCTGTGACATACGGACGGACAGACAGACAGACAGACATGACGAATCTATAAGGGTTCCGTTTTTTGCCATTCGGCTACGGAACCCTAAAAACGCTATTGCATTTTGTTAAGCGTAGGTATACATTTACCTACGCTTAACAAAAGTACTGCTAAAAGAAGCTTGGGTGGTCCGGTGGCGAGATGGGTAGACGACATAGTTGCCATCAGGGGAAAAACCTGGATGAGGCTGGTACAGGACCGTGGATATTGGCACAAGAAAAGAGAGGCCTATACCCAACAGTGGGGGAGAATTCACGCTGTGAATGTTGATGAGAAATACGCGGCACTAACATCTTCTTCATTATTCTGCTCTCCTAGTACTTTCTGTTCAAATTCTAAATTGAGGTCTGTCGTAACAAAACTTAGTGTGCCAGAGAGAGACAAAATAACAACATCAGGAAAAAGTTTAGTTGTAACTTTGGGAGCTGCCTGTGCCGTTCAAAATACAGTGGAGAATGGTGGTTTTCGAAATGGGACTCAATATATGAAGATTTAAATAGTTACGAAATGGCACAGTTTTTCACTTGTTTTGCACGTCTTTTGTTTAGTTGTCTAGATGGGAAAGTTACCAAACGGGATGTACCCTTTTTTCGTGACCTCAAACGTCATATACAGGGTATTTTTTTATTTGGTCAAACGTACTGTTACACATTACAGTATTACACAGAATTACAGCTAGAGTTTGAGTAAATGACCAACTACATTTTCCACATAAAACAACAAAACAATTAGTTTACATCAACAACAACAATTAGTTATAAAAACAATGCGATGTTTGCTTACAATTGAATGCGTACCATAAAATTACACAATGTGTTACACATTTTTAATTTGCATGCCTGTTTCATCATCATCATCATATCAGCCGAAAGACGTCCACTGCTGGACATAGGCCTCCCCCAAGTGTCGCCACATTGACATTTTGGGGGGTTTTGCCATAATCGCCACGCTTGGCAGGCGGGTTGACGATCGCAGTTCGGTTGTAACAAAAACACAGAGAACGCTGCTTTTATTCAAATAGACGACAATACAAGCATGAAAACGTTACATGCACGCATATTACGATTGCTTTGAATAACTTTCAATTTCCACGAACATTGAAGCACACACTGTTAATAAAACCATGTTATAGTACTTTAGGGATGGGCTACACACACGCTATGTATGTACCCCAAAATAGAACACAAATTAACCCTTGCAATTACGCAAGCCGATTTAGTATAAAAAATCCATGGTAGATTCATGGATTTTTTATACTAAATCGGCTTGCGTTTGGTCGCAACTTTACTGATGTGAAGCGATGATGCAAATTTGAAGGTACTGTCGCATTTATTTTAAAATGCAACAGTACCTTCAAATTTGAATGTAGCTGTGTCTGTTACATTTTCAAGGCTTAGCGGCTGAATAGATTACGGTAACATTTTAAACAGTCCATTGGGGATATGCTAGTAAAACAACGGGCAAAAAATGGTTTAAAATTATATACTTGTGGCCAAAATATCAAACTCAAAAACATGTTATCTACCACACATTTCGACCTCACCGTATAAATATGTTGTATTACACTGTAGTGCATTAAAATAATAAATTTTAAAATTAATAACGGTGAAGACTAAAAAGACAGACTGTTCTCAAGAACGCGTGGTGTTTTATTTTAAATACAAGTGCTTGACCTGAATTCCTCGGTTGGAGGGAGTGTAATACTATACTTCTGTGGTGATAAAAACTTTCCAGACAGCCGGGTCTGTTGATATAAAAAAGTTTTTTTTAGTAGAATATGGCCTTCTTTGGTTTTCTCGTAAAATACAGTATTAAAATATGACTTTGTTAATTTTATACTTGGTAAGAAATTACTCTTTAAGAATACTGCAATAAAGCTTGCTTTTTTAAATTTTCGCAATTTTGTACTGAATAATTGAAATAATGGAGAGCAGCGGTGGCAGCTCCGACTTACGAGCAGTAAGTCGTGGGTTCGAACCCAGGCAGTTGCATTACTTTGTGTAACTTATTTCATCACCGCTGCCCTCAAAAACGGTGAAGGAAAACATCGTGAGGAAACCAGCATGTCCTAGAACTAAAAATTCGAAGACATGTGACATCTACCAACCTCCATCTCCATCATCATCATCAGATCTACCATGTCTCATAGAGAGGAGTCCTGTGTCCCAGCAGGTGCAAAATTATAGGCTGATGATGATGACGATGATGAATTGAAATAATATTTAACTTTAAAAATTCATAGCTTACTTAAAGCAGTGACAGATAATTTCGGTCATTTTGGAATATCACTTATTAAGACACATAAATATAGCATTAAAATAAGAATATTTAGTATGACGAGCATTTTATAGAATCAGTTTTAAGTCCAAAATAAAGACACAATATCTAAAAGTTTGTAAAGCAAATTCTGTTGTATACTTAACTTCATATTATTGAAATTAATTCTTCTCTCCTTAGCTACAAAGAACAGTTTTGCATTTCAATCGAATTTCCAAGTAAGAATCTACATTTATGGAGTGTTAAGAAAGTCTTGCCAATACACTTTCCTACGTGTAAAATTTTGAAAAGAAAAACGCGTTAAATGGCAGTCTATGTGAATACGATTATATTCTATTTTGTAAACAAGGTACAAGAACAGCATATTTATCATACAACCATTAACAAAACCCGACTTTATAAAATGCGAGTCACCGATATTTTAATTGAATTTATCTCCAAAAACTGCCACTCTTGCAACTACACAAAAATAAATATTGCCTAAACGGTTCAAATGAAAACAAACTAGTGACTTTTTATTCTGTGCATTGACCAGAAAAAAAAGTGGATTTAAAATTTACAACTCGGTGTCAAACGCAAACAGTTAATTTCATTACTACGCATCGCTATGCTACGAGCGTAGCGCGTAGCCGCGTAGCATTTTGCTACGACAGAAAAAGTTAAGATTTTTAATTTGTCCGTTCAATTAGAAGTTTTTGTTTCAATGATTACTTATAAGGCGGGTGTTCGTTTTTTTGGATAGATATAGAACATAACATCACGCACGTTTTCTACGAAGGGAATAGGTAGTAGAGTTGTAGAATAACATCATAATAGTCATGTCGACTGTTTTAACCGTATACGTTTAAAACAGTCGACATGATTTGTGGGACTGTTATTTATTTAGTGTCTGAAATTCCTACCCCTATATTAAAAGATAAATATATGATTTCACGGTTTTGTTAAAGTTTTGCATTTTTTTTACGGTAAACGAACACTTTACAACCACTTGCACACAATGCAAAAGCTATGTTCCAGCAGTTATCTTACAATGCAACAGTAGGTAATATGTCTCCCGGACGACTTTAACGACTTGTTACTTTGTACTCTTCTCTTAAGTGGAACACAAACACAGGACTTTTTGTAAGTCTTTTTGTTGGACTATCGAGCTTTGTGTGTAATCGTCCGTAACACACTTATTAGCTTCCCGTAGTTTGTGAGAGAAAAAGTGAAAGTAGTATATGCAGCTGCAGCGGCGCAAATAGAGTTAGTTTTTCTCCCGAATCAGGAAAAATACCCAAGTCTAAATAACCGGGATCGAGTACCTTTCTTCGGACAGTGTAGTCCATAGTTTCATCGTTTTAGTTACCCGAATTCGAATAGACGGTGCACGCGGGTGCAGGTACTGGACTTTATTCAATCTACTATTAAGTAAAAACGAGTAAATGATAGCGTGTCGGATGACAGAGGAGAATGGAGAAAAATACTTTTTTTTTAATGGCATCTCGCAGTTCTGCCTATGAGGCTGGCTTCTGCTTAACCGGACTATCCTGTGGATGCCTTGAATTTAAGCCCTCCAGCCAGGTCATAAAACTTATTAACTAAGCGACAACACGCTAAGGGCACCCCCTGCGGGGTACGGGCCTCGGCTTAGGGCGTAGCTGTGGGAGGGCAGCAAAGGGACAGGCTGGATCTGAGTGATTCCATTATTTAGGGGTTGATTTATAACTACAGGCTCAGCTTCGCGGGCTGGCTCAAGCAAGGGTCGGGGCAGGGGGGTCGTGAACAGGGACGTCACGACGGGCCTTGACGGCGAGGCAGGAATGATGTTACAATTTAGTTTCATCACAACTATCAAAAACGACGAAGGAAAATATCTTGAGGACACTTACAGCACGCGTTCGACTATCAGTACCTTCAAAACAGTATAAAAGTAACCTCCATTTTAAAACCTTTTCTTCAACAGGAAACAGAAAGTCAAGGAAAAGAATAAGAATTATAATAAAAACTTAGCGCAAGCCCCGCTCGTATCGAACGATGAAATATCAATTTTGTGCGACAAGCTTGCTTCTGCCAACGTAATAAGTTTTAAAGCCTGCACATATGACACACACGAAATTTGAAATTGCATTATAAGACTGTGGAGTTATCTTTTTGGTGGAATAGGTACGCCTTTCTGAAGGGTTTGGCAGGTATGTGGCACGTTGATTGTTCGTATACTGACGGTGTTAAGGCCGAACATATCCTAAAATGAAGCAGAATCTATTTTAGAATACTTTTTCTAAAAGATTTCAAAAAAGCTTCTACTTCATTGTACTTAGTCTTATTGTCTTATTTCAGTGGCACTTATTATAAGTCATAATAAGCCCATAATGTTCTCACTGCTGGATTCAAGCTTCTTCTCTTTGAGACGGACTAGGCTGCAAGCCATATAGCGTGCCCAGTGCGGGTTCATGGATTAAGCACAGCTTCGACAATTATGGCGTAGGATAGCCGATAAAACAATACCTATACTTAAAAAACATGTTATTCTCTTATAGAATCTCTCGAATAATAATCAAATTCTGCCAATGGTCTACATAATATCGGTTTCACTCTAAGAAACAAAATGTGCGATCATTAGCTAGCGCACGAGTGCCCTCGACATCTATAACATTACGCGGATGGGGGGGGGGGGGAGCTGGTCGCCTGCCATAGACATTGTTCGCGAAAGAATTGCGGAATCGGTCGATAATTTGTATAGACGGTAAGGCTAACTAACTGTTCTTTGTGTCTCACAAAGAAGGATTTTGTTAGGTGGAAAATGAATGTTTGTTAAAGTCTCAAATACACTGACTAACAATGCACAGCATCTCGTATCGGATGTTCTCATGGATCATCTGTTCAGGCTCTACTAACGTTATGTACCTATCAGTAATAATGACTCGGGCACGAACTTGATAGCGAAATTAATTACTCAAGGGACACTGGACATTTGTTCATGATGGAACATCAATGGTAGAAGCTGGTTTATAAAAAACTATAATAAACTCTAGTTCTTCTATATAAAACCGATGTTTTCATGAACACGTTGGGAAAAAAACTCTATATTTTGCTCAAAATTTCTGCCATGTGTAGCGTTGTCAAGGCCCTCGTGCCACATGGGGCCTGCCCTTTACTTGGTATTTAGAGAGCATTGTTGCCGCACTGAGGGGCTATTAATATCTTTAAGAGGCATAAACTTTAATATCCTGATAAAGGTACAATATATCAAACTTTATGGGACTTCGGGCTGAAAATAAAAGAATATAGCTTTACCCTCCTGAAGGTGACAAATTTTTTATATGAAACGTTGCCTCTTACTTGTATCATTATGAAAAAACATCAAGCTATCGAATTAGTTTGGACACTGTAACCAGTCTTGGGTACTACTAAAGGGCCCTCCTATTACCCAGTAACTGGGTTTTCGAGGTCAAATAGGTAGTTGCTTCAAATAAGATGCTGGTATTCAGCTGCATTCGGTTGGACTTGAAGCTGTCCTCAACAAAGTTAAAAAGGCTAGACAGATAAAAATAACTTCTTAACATGCCAGAGACACAGAACATGATAAAACAAGAACAAAGCATAGACTCAACGAAATTCTATTAGCGACAACGATACTGGAAATATCTAAAGTGTAACATCGATACGAAAAGATAAAGAACTACGGAAAGTTAATGTCGATACATCCATCTCTTGCTGTTTATAATTTACTAGCTGTCCGGCGCAACTTCGTTTGCGTCACATTTTCCCCGTTTTAGCAACATTTTTTATTGCTGCTCCACTCGTATTGGTCTTAGCGTGATGATATATAGCCTATAGCCTTCCCCGATAAATAGGCTATATAACACTGAAAGAATTTTTCAAATCGGACCAGTAGTTTCGGAGCCTATTCAATGCAAACAAACAAACAAACAATCAAATCTTTCCTCTTTATAATATTAGTTTAGATTGTTACATTAAGTACAGCATAAGCGAATACTACTAAATGGCGTTAAGTAAACATTTGCTTTTACTGTAGAAATATGAAATAATATACGGTCTACATACATAATAGATAGCAAGCCCTCTTTTTTTAATATTTACTCCGTGCATCATCGCCGCCAAGTATTCCCGCCTATAATATTCACGCTAACTAAACTAATTTCCGAAGACAAGAGAAGATATACATATATCATTATGAAACATAGTACACTAACCTATATTGAATTAATTAAGATATTAATCCTCCATTAAACAGCGATAATGATAACCACCGTAGTAGACATATTAACCGTAACCTATAGGAAATGGATTTTCAATTTGAAATGAGTTTCCTTTCGGCTTTATAGCTGGAATATTATCTAAATTCAAAAAAATATTAAACGACAACGAAGCAACGACGAACAAAGCAGATATATCAGCAAAAAATTCAAGTTGGCCAAGGAAAAACTAAAAACATAAACCCCGAAATACTAAATGAATTTTGGCCCCATTTTCTACGTTACTTCTACGAAAAAATCTTGAAGTCCACTCAACGCCACTCAAAGTGCCTATTGTCAAAAATCTCGACTTGATGACGTTTTTGACAACTTCCCTTTAAATTCTGAATTTTTCGGAGGAAAAACTACAGAACCAGACCGTATTCTCTAGACAGATTCGACATCGATTTGTAACCCCGCTGTTCTATTATTCTTAGTTCTAAAGGCAATCTAAAACAGTTCCAGTGTCGACAACTTTATAAAACCCGCACACAATCTCAAGCTGTCCTTTCCAGTAAAACTTGGATGCAACTATACCATACATGCGACCACTCTCCCGCTAAACCCAGCTTCATTCATCAGAGCAAAGACACTCGGTTTCGTAGCGGTTTACTTGAATGAATCGCACTTGTCTATGGCACGAACATACGTCACAACATGGCCGCCACGTCACTGGAATCGACAGAGGGCACGTTTTTCTCTATTTTCTCTATATACTGGTGGTAAACCACCAGTAGAGAAAAACGTGCCCTGAATAATAAATTAATTTATTATTAGACTATCGGTTTTATGCGCTTGTTAAGAGTCAATGCCAGCCTCTTTGTACAAAAAATAAAGACTTCAGAGTAAACTATACTTTGTCAATCGAAAGCACTGACTGAAAAAGTCTGGGGCAAATCGGCCTGAATAGTTGACCAATATTGATAGTTGCAAGATGGTTGGGCATGTTTTAAGAATAGTTTTACAACCGTTTGATTGTTAAGAACAGTTTTACCTTATTTCCTTTAAACAAAATCATACAGCCAATCAAAAACATGCCTTTTGGGAAATACATACCTACGTGACGGTTTAAAAAGATTTATAGCATTTATTTTTGGATTAATTGATAAATCGTTTCTAATCATAGGTTAACCATAGGTTATCGGACAAAGGGATTTCTGGATTTATTTCATAAACCTGTTTATAGAATAAAACCCAAAAGGTCATTCTATTTTCAAAATAAAATTCGGCGATAGTTTAAAATACTGTCACAAAATATTGTGTTAAAAAGAAAACTACGAATTGATGACCGAGAATGATAACAATCAAAAACAGAATGCAAAAGTCGCCATAACTTTTTGGCGGGCTGCCTAATGTGACAGTAAGATGAATGGTGCCGTAGTTAGCTTTAAAATTACAACCGATGCATCAGGATATGGTCTTTATTTCCATTCGGTCTTACTGACATAATATTATGTTGAAATGCTTGTCATCATAATCAAATTATAAGCTATGATTATTTGATATCACTGCAACTACTGGTTCCCAAAATTATCCATTTTGTACATCACCACCAGACGTGTTGAGGTGA
Source organism: Cerastis rubricosa (assembly GCA_949152445.1). Taxonomy (NCBI): domain Eukaryota; kingdom Metazoa; phylum Arthropoda; class Insecta; order Lepidoptera; family Noctuidae; genus Cerastis; species Cerastis rubricosa. The sequence goes on from OX424535.1 coordinate 13,313,270, forward strand.
ATGAACAAAGTGTCGACAACAAATATCCATCTAAATGGTATAAATAAAAGTTATTATAAAGATATAATTATTGGAACTAGGAGTTGACAGAGTGATTCACTATACAAGAATAAAATTCACAACATTTTGAGGTCACAAAAAATCTAAATATAGCACAAGAAACCAAGCCAGTTATATAAAAGCAACCTACAGAATATCAAACAAAATTTCCTTTAAAAATCAAGAAATGTAGCATAAAGTTTTTTTAAAAATATCGCCTCTCATAACTCCTCATTTTTCTACGTATCTCGGTCCATCCAGCTTCGCTTCGCTTGAGCCACATTATAAGGGCTGCAGGTGGGTTATATGGCCAGCATCAACTATTCAGGGCACGCGGACACTGACTGATGGCCGCACGGTCTAGAACATTCCAAGATGTTATGTGGCCGTTTAGAAGAATTGCTCCAAGCCTCTGTGGCTAAATTAGCCCAATAGTTTGTGTCAAATTAGTTTGATTAAGGTTTTGGCTGTTTATTTGTCGGTTAGGTTGGTGTTAGTGTGGTGTGTTACAGTCTATGGTTGGAAAATAGAAATACCGTTTTATTGTAATGTTGACTTATTCATATTAGTGATGGCAGACGAACTTTTTGTGTGTTCGCAGTCTGAAGTGCAGAATGGTTGCTGGTTTAGAAAAAAGTTGACTTAAAAAATGTAAGTTGCCAACTTTATTAGCGATTACTGTGGCAGTTTTAATATAGTATCATTCAATATTAAGATTTGCTACAGATATTTCAGGTCCGTACGAAAACAAAACAATTCAAGAAAAAACCGGCGAACTGCGAGTCTTACTCGCACACAGGGTTCCATAGCCCCAAACAATATTTTGAACTGTCATTCATTAGTTAGTAGTATTAGTTAGTAAACATCCACTCAACCGCAAAACTAAATTGGTTTTTCATAGTGTGTTAATGAAAAACAAAGTTACTGCTGCAGTTTGATGAAAAAGTCCCGTATCTCAAAAACTGAACATCATATCTTATTGAAACCAATTTTCATTGATAGTTTTTTTTTATCTTCTACAATCCTAAACATTTTCAGAATTTTCCTCCTCTTACTTTAGAAATTAGAGGCGGGGGACACACATTTTACCACTTTGGAAGTAGCTCTAGCGCAAACTATTCAGTTTAGAAAAAAATGATATTAGTAACCTCAATATCATTTTTGAAGACCTATCCATAGATACCCCACAAGTATGGGTTTGATGGAAAAATAGGTTATAGGTTTTTAGTTCTATGTATGGGGAACCCCAAAATTTAGTGTTTTTTTTTCTATTTTTGTGTGAAAATTTTAATGCGGTTCACAAAATACATCTACTTACCAAGTTTCAACAGTATAGTTCTTATAGTTTTGGAGATAAGTGGCTGTGACATACGGACGGACAGACAGACAGACAGACAGACAGACAAAACATGACGAATCTATAAGGGTTCCGTTTTTTGCCATTCGGCTACGGAACCCTAAAAAGGGAACAAAGAAATAATTTTAAAATCATTTCACACGAAATTCCAATCAGTAAAGAGTACAGTCATTACTAAAATGTTTTCTGCGTGTACTTCAATTTATAACGGATATAAAATGTATAAAAGCGATGCTGTCATCCGCGTATATTAACGAGAAAACCATTTTGTTCCCGCCCTCACATTCGAAGCCCACGGTACGTTATTTTTCTTCATTCCACTGCATCTTCATTCGCATTTATCTTTTTATATCTCTGTTCGTAAAGGCTCAGTTATATGGTTTCAATCTTACGTGGATACTTTTTTTTATTTCCGAATGTAACCTTTTATTCTTTGGTAACTACGGTTACTTCAATACAGGCCACTTCACGTCAAACTAATCAGAAAACGCCACTGTATGTTATTTTTTTTAACTTTTATATTTTTAAACGGCTTTCATTGTTTGTTTAAGTTGGTAATGGCTAGCATTTATCTTTTTAATTGTCTATCATTGCAAAAAGTTTGTATGTTGTAATTTCATAATAATTTTAAGTTGATATTTTATTGGTGTTTCGGCTGCTGACTGGAGATGGAATGATACCGAATGCTGTTCTAAATAGAGTGTCATTCATCATTAATATAGAAGATGAAACATAAATGTGTCCATAATATGTAATTAGTAATGGGAATTATTCACTTTATTTACTTTAAATAAACATAATTTATTTTCAAACAACACAAAGCAAGAGATTAGTACTAAATCGATTACCATTCTAATTAATTCCTAAATTTCGTTAACGTTAACATGTTGAATTTTATACATATTATGTACTGAGGTGTGTAAGCAAATTTTTATTCTTCATACATATTTCGCGGAACAAATAAGCTCAGTCTCCCCCCACGGCCTTATGAAGCGAAGAAATGGAGGGAAAACCTCTACCTTTTTGCAAATTGAGGCTCAAGCTTCGACTCACAGAGATTAGATGAAGATGTTTCTGTCTTGTATATTTTGATAGAAGTCGGCCATGGGAAGGATACATACAAATAAGGACATTGTCGTGTAGTAGTTGTTGCAAATGTTGCCAGCAGTAGTCATATTTTTTACATGTTTGAGTAACTTTATTGTCGTTTTATACAATTGTGTTTAGAAAAAGTCTGCCTATGAAGTTACATAATGATTTTAGTTCGATTGTTCAACTTTAAAATCACATTATTATAAAGAAATAGTTTTCCTTACGCTTACTTTTCATAACACATAACAAAACATAGTACCTACATATTGTACTAGTAAATGATTCTTCTAGGTAAATGTTTCAGCCAACCGCGATGAACAGGTACCACAATTTTCTTTGACCTTATCTGTCGATGTGTGAATCCACCACGATTTACTTTAGCATAATCAACCTTTCCCATATCTTCCCGTGGGTGTCGTAAGAGGCGACTAAGGGACTTACCAGAGAATAGGCAGCAGCGTTCTCTGTGCTTTTGTAACAACCGTACTGCGATCGCCAACCCGCCTGCCAAGCGTGGTGATTATGGCAAAACCCCCCTTATGTCAATTTGGCGTTGGGGGAGGCCTATCTCCAGCAGTGGACGTCTTTCGGCTGAAATGATGATGATGATGAATCAACCTTTATCGTACCCACACAACGCTGATGTTCTTTGTGAGTGGGATTGAACCACGATCCACCACGAGGGCCCAGTTTGGACGTTACGCCTGTAATTCCCGAAGGGTTAGGCAGAGTTATATGTAATAGTATACCCAAATTTCGCCAATTATGTTTTAAGTCCCATGTAATAGGGGGGTGAACCTATCGCCATCAGCCGTGCACAATTCCAGACTCCGTGGCTGCTACTGAGAAATTTCTGATGGATAAACCCAATAGCACTTTGCCCGACTCGGAAATTGGACCCAGGAGCCTCATGCTCAGCAGTCGCGCTTGCCACCACTTGAACAACCAGGCAGTCCTACTAGTACTTCTACTTTTCATGCATTGGTATTTTATTATTCAACTGTAATGAATGGTACTAAACGAGTGTTAAGACACGTCATCATCATCATCATTTCAGCCGAAAGACATCCACTGCTGGACATAGGCCTCCCCCAAGAAGGGGGGTTTTGCCATAATCGCCACGCTTGGCAGGCGGGTTGGCGATCGCAGTACGGTTGTTACAAAAACACAAAGAACGCTGCTGCCCATTGCTGCTGCACGTCACCCACGAGAAGATATGGGATGGTGCTATTCTTTACGTCCGACACCATACAGAGCAACACACACGACTAGACACGTAACTTCACATTATTATTCAAACCTATACATTATCAGTGAGTAAAAGTATGTGGTGTCCTCATCCAGTCTAAATTAAACTTTCCTACAAAACAAGCCAAATGTTTATTTACGAACAACTTCTAAAAATAGCCTAAAACCATTGACCCTCCTTAAATAAATAGCCAGTGAAGTAACAACGCATCAACTAATTTCGTTATTATGAGGGTAGGTAACAATTCGGGCGGTAGTTCCTCAAATATTTGTGGTTTTCGTTCGTAAACAGGAGAGCGAGGGAAAATGCGGTCGCTAAAATACCGATGTGGTCAAGTTTTAGTTTCACACTGATGTCAGACAGGGTAAAATGATGGAAAGCCCAGCGCTAGTGTAAAACGGGGACGATAGATACGTGTTGGCTAGTACACTTGATGCGTTTTTGTTTTTGTAAAACGTTTTGATGCTTGTTACGAGAAGGATTAGTTCTCGGATAACATGAGGGATGGAAATTCAAACTTAACTTCCAAGCGTTTGTAGGAGCACTAGACACTAACAAGACTAAGACAATATTGAGCAGCCTTACCTTGATTCCCACATCTAGATCCACCAGTTCAGGTCTCCACGCACTATTGCAGCCCGTTTTGTAGGGGACACAACACTTTAGACACAGAATGTATATTTATTTCCGATTTAGTAAAGGCGCGGCGTAGCCATCTTCAAAAGTTCGTGTACGACGAATAGGGAGGCGCTTGCGCAGCATTAGACCATAGATAACACAAGCACTCGAGTGTTGGGCGTGTAATCGATTCTTGTTTCTCGCTTTGATGTCTTTGGGTTTATTGAGATCCTAATACCACCCTAGGAAGACTGCTTGCGTTTACCATCGCGCTTGCCTTCATCTTAATAAGTGATTAAGCACAAATTACAAACGCTTAGAAATGAGAGTACGCGAAACATTAGGTACCACTTGAATTACGAATAACGGTGACGATACATACCGCCCACCAAAATACACGGTAGTTGTATTTTCAGAAAAAAAGCGATTGGACGACATGTTACAATACTTAAGAGTAAGTTACTATGCTTTGAATTGAAGCCTGCTTAAGGCACGAAATATTATCCTAGTATATGAACAACGATACGTAACTAAAGAAAACTTTACGTTTAACTAATACTAAACTAACGAATAACGAATAATAACGAATGAAGAAACCAACGTTTACGATTCTAATCCGTTTGGTTTGGCAAAGGACAGATCTTTGCTAATGGTCGCGTAAGAAAAGAACCGTTAGGTAGACGTAGGTCCGCAATGCGTACTACTCCATCTGGTCCGCGGTGCAGCCGTTCTACGCGAGCTATTGGCCAATGAAGCGGAGGAGTTTCCGATTTGATGACAACCACGGAACCGATTTCCAGTGGTTGCGAGTGCTTAGTCCATTTTGCCCGTTGAGTTAACGAATGCAGGTACTCATTCTTCCAACGCTTCCAGAAATCTTGCTGAAAACGCTGGATGAGTTTCCACCGGCCTAAACGAGTGATATTGACAGATGTCAAATCCTCATCGGGGACAGCTGTCAGGGGCTCTAACGTAAGAAACATACCTGGCGAAAGTACCGAGAAGTCATTGGCGCATGTACTTATCGGATACAGGGGTCTGGAATTAAGCATTGCTTCGATTTGCACGAATAACGTAAAGAGTTCGTCTAAAGTCAGCGATTGATTGTTGACCACGCGGTACAACGTTGATTTTGCAGCTTTGATCTGAATCTCCCACACGCCACCGAAATGTGGGCTGGAGGGGGGATTGAATTTGAATTCGATAGTTTCGGTATGAGCAGCATCTTGCATAAACGACGAGAGCTCGCGATAAGCACCAACGAAGTTAGTTCCTCTGTCTGAATAGATCGTCTGGACTCGTCCACGACGACCGACGAAGCGACGAAGCGCGGCGATAAATGAGTCAGAAGTCAAATCGGTAGCTACTTCTAAATGAATCGCTTTAGTAGTTAAGCAAACGAAGAGGCAGAGATAAGCTTTGCTTATCTTGGCACCGCGATGTTTGCCAGATTTGATTCGGAAAGGACCACCGTAATCCACGCCAACGATACTGAACGGTTTTACCTGATTCACACGAACTGCAGGCAAATCACTCATGAACGGTTCGAGAGGAGAAGGACTCGTTTTAAAACATTGTAAGCATTTTGAAACTCGGTGTCGAATTGCACGTTTAGCTGACAAAATCCAGAATTGCTGAGTGATCAAATAATGTAACGTGTTGATTCCTGGGTGACAATTTTCACGATGGAAAGCGTCTATGATCATGTACGTCAGTGGAGATTCTCTCGGGAGCAAGGCGGGATGTTTGTGATTGTATTCTAGTCCGGATCTGGCTAACCTACCGCCCACCCTGAGAACACCCAGGCTGTCGATGAATGGGTTCAGCTTACGCATTTGTTTTGAAAGAAGCTTATGTTCTGTCAACCGTTTGAAGTCTTCATGAAAATAAAGAGACTGAGTGCGTTTCACGATCATCAACAGCGCGTTGTGAAGTTCTGCACGATTTAAGGGTAGATCAGAACGGCGATTGAATTTACTACGGAGATTGTTGATATAGCGAAGCCATAGACCAACGACTCTTTGGATTTTGCGAATTGACGAGTATCGGGACAGCAAGTAATCGATGGGATGCGTAGGAATGTCACTTGTGAGAAGAACCTGTACCTTCTCTTCTGCACGAAGTTCATCCTCAGAAGGATCTGAAACTGAGCAAGGCCAAAACTGAACGTCTTGAGAAAGCCAACTAGGCCCCGCCCACCATAACGAATTGATGACAAGTTCCGCAGGTGTCTGACCACGAGAGGCAATGTCCGCGGAATTGTCCTCTGATCTTACATGGCGCCATAGTGCGCCAGGGACCGCATCCTGAATATGGCTGACACGGTTTCCTACGAAGGTCTTCCAGCGGGAGGAAGGCGATCGAATCCATGAAAGCGCGACAGTCGAATCTGACCACGCGTACATGGCTGAAACGGGAAGAAGAGGTTGATAAACCTCGCTGACAAATTTTAGTAGATCTGCCAGAAGAGCAGCAGCGCACAGCTCAAGTCTTGGCAGGGAAACAACTTTGATAGGAGCTACCCTTGCTTTTGACAACACAAAAAAGACCTTGATGTTATCAAACTCGTCGATAACTCGAAGGAACACCACACCAGCGTATCCACGTTGAGAACTGTCTGCGAACCCGTGAATTTCGCACGATTTGATATGAGGAACGGATAGATGACGCGGAATCCGAAGGTTCTGAATGGAAGGAAGTTCTTCGGTGTAGCGACTCCATTGGCGTTTGATGTCTTCAGGAGGATCTGCATCCCAGGAGACTCCAAGAACCCACAATTTCTGCACTAAATACTTCGCGAAGAAGGTCAACGGTGACAGAAAACCAAGAGGGTCATAGATTTTTGCTAGCTCGCTTAGAATGTTACGTTTGCTGCAAACACGATCTTGAGGCTTGACTTCGAAAACGAAATGATCAGAGTTAGGTTCCCACTTCAAACCTAATATTTTGAGAGTGTTGGACTTCTCAACATCCATCGAAACGTTATCTGTGAGACAATGCTCCGGAGGAAGATCAGAAAGCAGATTAGAGTCATTGCTAGCCCACTTGCGCAGCTCCATGTGACCTCGTTTTAGAAGCTCTGTCACTTCCGACTTAACTTGCATGGCCTGACTAAGATCAGAACACCCAGTGACGACATCATCGATGTACACGTCAGTCGATAAAACGGATTTTCCGAGAGGTAAGTCACTACCTTCATCCTCGGTGAGTTGTTTGACGGTACGACAAGCAAGAAAAGGTGATGAGGAGACACCGTAGGTGACAGTATTCAAGCGATATTCCAACAGCGGTTGGGATGGATGATCTCTCCAGAAGATTCTTTGGAAATCACGATGTTCTTCATGAACAAGAATTTGACGGTACATTTTGCACACGTCCGCTGAAAACACAACAGAATGAGTACGAAACCGTAGAAGAATTTCCAAAATGTTAGCCTGTAACTTTGGACCGATAAGTAAGGTTTCGTTCAACGATACGCCAGTGATGGCGTCACGATTTGATGCGTCAAAGACGGCACGAAGCTTCGTACTGACGCTGTCAGGACGAAGGACACAGAAATGAGGTATGTAATACTTTCCCTTCTGCACATCTTCTGCGGGCACAGGAGTCATGTGGCCACACTGAATATACTCAGTCATGAAGCTCGAGTATTGTTCTTGAAGAACCGAATCAGCGGAAAGTTTACGTTCCAACGAATGAAAGCGTCGAAGAGCAGACTCTCGCGATCCTGGGAATGACGGTTCCTTGTCTTGTAGAAAAGGCAAAGCGACACTATAGCGTCCAGTTGGGTCACGATTAGTTGTGTCACAATAGATTTGTTCGCAACGTTGATCTGCTTCACTCAACTTGGTGACGCACGGAAGCTGGTCCAATTCCCAGAACTTCTTGACTTCCTGAGAAAGCTGCTGGTCGTCTGTAACGAAGAAAGAGTTGACACTTTGTTCAGCCTGGTGATCATCAACACTTCCCAAAAGAAGCCAGCCGAACACAGAATTCAACGCCGATGGCTGCTTCGGTCCTCCGCTCACGCATCCCGGCAGTATGAGAGACGGGAAGATTTCAGCACCTAGAAGAATGTCAACAGGACCAGGTTTATCACAATTCGGATCCGCTAGATTGAGACCGCGAATATGAAGCCAAGACGATTTGTCGAGCCTGACGCTCGGCATGTTCCCGCATATGTTAGGTATGGTCAATGCTTCAAGATTGAACGCCACAAGACCATTAATACCTACTTGAAGTTGCACAGCTCCTGAGATAGAGGCTGACGATTGACCTACACCACGAACCTGGCGTGAAGTCATGCGTTTGTCAAGTCCTAGACGGTTTACTGCGCTTTCTGAAATGAAATGAGCCTGACTACCAGTATCGATAATACAGCGGAAAGGCTGGTAGTCACCCGACGAATCAAGAATATGTATAACAGCAGTAGATAGAAGAACAACTGAATTATCACCCACGTTCGTCAACACACGAAGGGGTTCACTGACTGGAGGCTTCGGTTCAGGAATGTCAACATCGTTTTCCTGATGCAGGAGCGTATGATGCTTCAGATGGCATTTCTGGCATGTAAATGTCGATTTGCAATCGCGAATAATGTGGGACGGCTTTAAACAATTGAAACACCAGCGATTTCTTTTCGCGATGTCCTGTCTCTCTTGAACTGACTTAGCAGCGAATGATTTACAATGCGAAATGGAATGAAGTTCCGAACATGACGGGCACTTAGAAGCAACTCCTCGCGCAGTGGTGGAAGGCGCAGAAGATTGGGTACCTTCTGGCTGGTTTGTTGTCTTCTCTGAATTGGATAACAACGACGACGTAATTTTCTTATTGTTGTTGTTGTTTGACTTGACATCAGTTTTGTAGATTTTGCTAGTAGACGGTTGAGGATCACGATTAGCAGAAAAGTGAGTATCACGAACGAGTGCATCGCACTGCGCTTCGAGAAAGTCCTTAAGGGCACTGTAACGTGGTATTTCCGATGTAGGATGCGCTTGTTCAAAGGCACACCGCGTTTTTGAGTCTAACTTCGATAGTAAATGATAGCACAATACGAAGTCCCAGTGAGCCGTAGGTAAGTTAAGACCAGTTAGAATGACTAGGTTTTCGTTGAACAGGTCCAACACGCGTCTGAATTCGGTAGGTGAGTTCATTTTTAAACTAATGTTTTGCATTTCTCGCCAACAAGTAAACGCGAGTTCACGTTTGTCACGATAACGAGCTACCAATGTCTTGTACGCTTCTTGATAGTATTCACCCTGGATAGGAAAGGTACGAATAAGTCCTAATGCGTCCCCGACTAGACTCGCTCGAAGATACTGCATGCGATCCGAGTCCGATAATGATTCATTCAGATGAATGAGCGAATTGAACGCATCAAAAAACATGTTGAAATCCTTTATGCATCCTGAAAAACGTGGCAAGTCGATCTTTGGAAGTCGAATCGTTGACGCAGGCGACATCTGTGTAGCAGCCTTTGAAACTTCAGAAGGAACAAGAGCACGATGTATAGCAAGGACCTGAAAATAAATATCATCGAATTCGGTACGGATTTCATCTTCTTCCTCCACTTCAGAATCATCGACAATACTTAAAATGTCCAAATGTGCTTCTTCGAAATTATTCAACAGTTTTGTTACTGACGAATAATGTACGATAAATTCATCCAAACGTGAAGAATCCGATTCCACCATTCGTGCAACTTCCATCGTTTTCCGCAATCGATTCAATGCTAAAGTCCGTTTACGTCGTAATATGGGCAAGTCAGCGCACGTAAGACCACTTGTTTCGATTGATTTAGATTTAGACATTTTCTTTGCACCACGCCTTGGTACGTAAGCCATGTCTCGAGCAAAACAAAAAGTAATCGATTATAAGAATAATTATTTTCAATAAAATCGATACTAAAATGACAATCGATAGTTTCGACAGAACGTTGGTACAACTCTGTTTCTCAGACTACCTCACACCTACTGATTATAGTTTGTTGCAGAATACCTACCTACCCTACCAATTCCGATTCGTAATTTCTATAAGAATAGAATTGTGAAGTAACTTTGTAATGATTATTCACTAGCAATTAATCTTGAATGAATGAGGTACCTACGCAAAAATGATTATTTACCTACCTACGGTAACGAGTTGAATTGATTTGTATGTTGTCTAAATATACGAATGCTACGATTACGAATAGTCGGGTAACATAAATTGTTTTTACTTATAATAATTGTCGTGACGAGAATATGTACGTGATGCTACTACATATACTGAACAGAACGATTAATTTACATGTACTAAGATCGTACGGAACGACAGTTATTCTGAACGAAATAATCACACAAATCACTGAATTTATAAGAGGAACTTTTGAAAACTAGCTACCAAGATGAAGCAATACGCATACAACGGATTGAGAAATACCTAAGTAAATGACCGGCGCCATTAAGGCAGATAGGTAAATACCTAGACTGACGGATTGGAATGTTTGCTACTTTCTTCATCAAATTACGACTTTTGAATGAAATAAATACACGAAACAAGCTACACGTAATTGTTCTAAGGTGTTGTTCATATACTTTGGAGAAATATTCAATATCTAACGAGATTTGTGACGATTAATTATGGTGACATGGCGGTCGACCATTTGTGCAAATTACGAAAGTTTATGAAATGTTTCTCGCTAACGTTACGATTACTGCTTTATCTAAAGGTCCCTGGTTTCGGCACCAAAAATATGTTACGAGAAGGATTAGTTCTCGGATAACATGAGGGATGGAAATTCAAACTTAACTTCCAAGCGTTTGTAGGAGCACTAGACACTAACAAGACTAAGACAATATTGAGCAGCCTTACCTTGATTCCCACATCTAGATCCACCAGTTCAGGTCTCCACGCACTATTGCAGCCCGTTTTGTAGGGGACACAACACTTTAGACACAGAATGTATATTTATTTCCGATTTAGTAAAGGCGCGGCGTAGCCATCTTCAAAAGTTCGTGTACGACGAATAGGGAGGCGCTTGCGCAGCATTAGACCATAGATAACACAAGCACTCGAGTGTTGGGCGTGTAATCGATTCTTGTTTCTCGCTTTGATGTCTTTGGGTTTATTGAGATCCTAATACCACCCTAGGAAGACTGCTTGCGTTTACCATCGCGCTTGCCTTCATCTTAATAAGTGATTAAGCACAAATTACAAACGCTTAGAAATGAGAGTACGCGAAACATTAGGTACCACTTGAATTACGAATAACGGTGACGATACAATGCTAGATTTGTTTGGAGGTAGTGATTGTTTTTTTTGGCCGCTATGTAATAGAGCTGTTTGTTTGTGGCGATATCAATTGAATTTAGAACGGTTAAATGATAGGTTTTGGGGGGACGTGGTTTTATTGACGAATTTTATTTGCGTGAAAGGTTATTATGAGTGGAGGTGAAGGAGCTCGTGGCTAAATAATAAAAGCCACACGGGTCCATCTTTAAGGTTAAGCCGTGCTTGCCGAGGTTGGTCAGTGGATGGTGTAGCGTAATTAAAAATAAAAATCGTCACTGCTACATGTTAATACGTATGATTTTTCCGATTTTTAAAAATAAACCTAATACAAAATTTTATATAAAAATTTAAAAGGATCAAAGAAAGAAAAAAATAATTGGCGACATATAATGTGATTTTAAGTAAAGCAGCGAAATGGGTTGTTCAGAATCGTATAAAATCTGTGATTTTGAAAATTAAAACCAGAAGGTGAGAAGGGGTTGCAACACCTATTCAGCCCTAGGCGCGATCAAATTGTATCCGAGCTTAATTACTACACCGGAAAAAATACATTGCGCGACCTTTTGACACGAAGGGCTTAAATATATTAGATGATGGTACAAAAAACTACACTATTGCTTTATATTATAAAAAAAAGAAGGATTAGAACAAAATTTGTTCTTGAAATTTGACACCGTGATATTTCTCCCTGAAGGTCTGGATCTTCGCTCGAAACCTGGTTGTTGTTCCAGGTCTTAGGTGGCAAGCCTCGGAGTCAACCGCTAGCACGCGTCTCTCGACCCCTGGTCGGTATTGAGTCGCGGAGCCGAAAGTATTCGGGTCACTAGTTCACAGCTAGGTGTTAGGCCCGGATTCCTTTGTCGCTGACGTCGGTCGCTGATGTCGGTCGCGCGTACGAATATACGTTGTGTTCTATGAAGCACCACACTGTGACGCTGACATCAGCGGCGCGCGAGTTGCTACGATTTATCGAATGTACAAGGTCGCGATGCCAGAGCAAAATTTTGGTTAAAAGTAAAGTAAAGTTTTTACTTTCATTCTAAAATAATTACAAACTTTTCCTCGTCCTGACGTAGCTTTTCCAATAAAGTAGAAAATTCACCATTCGTCACCCTATCAGCAACAATTGGGTGAATATGATATCTTTTTTTTTCTATATTGACGCCGTCTCCGCTTGCGTAAGTATGCTACAGCAACTAAACAATTTATAAACGGGTTCATAATAATATCCCAAATTCAAACTCCGCTTCACAAATCTACAACAAATCCACTTGGAGACGCCTGTACCGTGGAGCGGTCAGTATCGCACTACGGATGTTTTCATTGGCGCTGATGGTCAGCGCGCTACGCGACTGACGGTACGCGACCGACGTCAGCGACAGAGGAATCCGGGCCTTAAGGTCTCAGAACCGATTCTGAGCGAATCTATGGTGAGAAAAATAGAGAAAAATTAACACCATGCTCAAAAAGAATCTTCTAAGCAGTAAAAATTTAAAATGTTACAAATACATACCGGTTCTTTGTAAAAACACTTATAGCTACCGACTATTCAGTACGGCGCTTTTAATAGGTACAAAATTCAAATTGTCTTCCTTGAGAAAATGGTTTTAAATTACAAATAATTTAGGTATTAAATTTCGAAACGGAATATCGTGTATATTTCCAAAGATTCGTCGCCAATCTGCCCAGAAAATTTTCCTACGTGACATCCAAAAGAATCGTCATACTTTTTAAATTTGAACCGAAGTAAGAAAAAGAAAAATGATTAGAAATGAGGTCGACTTACACGAACAGAATAGTTTTTATTCAGCCGAATCAATAAACAGCGTGATAATGCTGCAATGGGTGACCATAATTATATACCGAGTTTCTTCCGTGCCTCGGAAAGCACGTTAAGCCGTTGGTCCCGGCTGTCATTCGTAGATCTTTTACAGTCGTTACTAGTAGTCAGAATCCAAAAGTCTGACATCCAGTCTGACGAAGGGTTATCGTATTAACCAGTTACTGGGTTACGGTGGTCAGATAGGCAGTCGCTTCATGTTAAATACTGGTACTCAGCTGCATCCGGTTAGACTGGAAGCCGACCCAAAGATGGTTTGGGAAAAGGGTCAGTGGGTCGTCTTAGGGGCGGATTTGGGAAAAAGCTAGGCAGATGATGATGTTGTTATTATGGGAGGGTGTAATGTTGAACTTTATATAAGGTGTAAGCGGATTATTCACGAGGCCGTCAACCAAGAATTTTGTACTTACATTTGATGTAAGTACAAAATGCTATGACGTAAGTATAAGGAATCTTTTTTGCTGAGAAACGACTTTATTTTGGGGTGCATAAATCACTTTTTACGGTAGTACGCAATGATACGCACTAAAACATTGTGCTGATGGGTTCATTGAACAGTACGGGGTCGTGAAGGTATTTAAAGTAAAGTTATAATAATGAACAATAAATAAAGGACGACACGGTTGGCGCCGTGGTTGAGCGATTGACTGCTGCGCTGCGTTTCGCGGGTTCGATCCCCGCACGGAACAAATATTTGTATGGCTTACAGATACTTAGTTGTTCCGGCTCTGGCTGTTTGTGTATCTGAGTTTAAATGTTTGTAAACGCACCCGCGATACAGGAGAAATTCCTAGGGAGGGGAAACATAAAAAAAAGTAAGTATTAAAAAAAAAACTTGTGTAAAAGTTGGAAATTGGGCCCCCAATATCTCTGTAACCAGAAGGTTCCCAGGTATGGTCTAGAACAATGATAGCAATGACCAAGAGAACAAGTGCCTTTTGGCTTCGTTAAGGGAATTTTATACACCCATTATACCTGTACCTGAGTAGATTTTTTCGTACCAACTACTTGCATCGTTGAAAACCGCACGGAGAGAAGAGTGGAAGGCTATGGGGGAGGCCTTTGCCCAGCAGTGGGACAATATAGGCTAAGGAAAAAAAGTACTTGAATCAGTCATTTTTAGGAATATGTTTATGAGAGCACATCGACTTCCCTACAGTTAGTTAACCCACGAAACTGGCAAGAAACCATAAATGAAAAACCAAATAACATCTAAAATGAAATTGAAACAATTTCATTTTAGATGTTATTTGGTTTTTCACTCACTTTCACTTCACTTTCCTCCTTTGAAGAGGATAATAAAATCGCTCATAAAATTTTCAACAAGCATAAGCCCAATTAAAGATCACCCGTTTAAAATATAAAGCATCGTTACACAAAATACGTATAAAATATTTGACAGCGTTCATAAAATTCATCGTTAATTTTCCTCACGATTATGCACGGGTAATAACAATGTGGAAATGACCGAGATCCCAAAAGTCCACTCGTTCATTCAATCAATCATTCCATTCATTCGCGAGGAATCGCGAACCTCCCACCTCGTAACCCAACTTACCTCAATATAACAATATTCCATAGCTCTGATTATTAATAATAATAATAATAATAATTTCTTTATTCGAGTATCCATGACTCAAAAACTGTTAGTAAAACTTAAGACTATGTTAGTAAGCACTAATAAAACAAACAACACAATGGATCACCGCTGCGCCAGCCCATGAGAAATAGCACAACAGCGACCCACATAAACACAGTCTAGGCGACTTGCAATCATGCTTAGGATACCATTGGTGCTGCCCCACACCCTGCGCAACAGGGAAGCGCACCTTTTACGCATTATCGCGTAAAAACAATCCACATGCGCATCAGCAAACATCCCTGACGCACTACAGTAGCGGGGCAGCCCCACCAGCATCCTAAACGCGTTATTATACTGAACGCGGAGAGCACTGTACGATCTCTGCGCATATTTAGCCCACAGGCTGCACGTGTAAAAAGAAGTACAGTACGCTCGAAAGAGCGTGACTTTAACCGGAAGTGAGCATCGTGCAAACCTGCGAACCAACATGTTCGCCCTAACCGACAATGCCCTCCGCTCACGTTCAATGTAATCATCGTCTTTGAGGTCAGGGGTCAATATATGACCAAGGTATTTAAATTTTTGGACTCTTTGCAGTGGTGTGCCATTCAACAGTACAGGAGGCATTCTGTCTGGGCTTTTACCCCCAGCTTCAAAGACCATGACCTCAGATTTTTTACAGTTATACGCCAATCCATGTACTTTGGCGTAAGCCTCACACTGGGCCACCAAATTCCTCAGGCCACAGACTGACGCACTCAGCAGCACCATGTCGTCAGCATAACTGATATTATTGACACAGATACCGTCCACGTAGCATCCAACCCTGGTACTGCACTGGTACTGGTGCTGTGTATTATTATGCATCGGGTCATATTTTTAGTATTAATATTTTGCATTTATTTGTATTTCAGTCATATCTACACTATTATAAATTACATATTTATAATATTATTATTATTTATCTATACTAATATATATATTAATATATAAGCCTGAAGAGTTTGTTTGTTTGGTTGAACGCGCTGATCTCGAAAACTACTGGTTCGAATTGAAAAATTCTTTCAGTGTTGGATAGCCCATTTATTGAGGAAGGCTAAGGAAGGTTATATAAAACCACGATACGACCAATAGTGGTAGTAGTTCAGCAGTGGACGTCTTTTGGCTGAAATGATGATGATGATGATGCAATAAAGAAATGCAATATTGATCAATCCATGCGCAACATTGTCTTCAAAAATAACAACAGAGGTATACCGTACCACTACCGTAGTACTGAACCGTACCGTGGCCCTGGAACACAAAGGGCTAAGAAGGAACATGGATGGGTTTTAGTCAGTCAAGTCTGACACTCCCTTCCGCTCCGCCCAGAGCGGAAGAAGTCATTTGATGATTTCCCACGCGAAAAAAAAAGAAAAGGTATACCGTACATATACAGTTATGTTTAAGTCCCATGTAATTCGTATTTAATGCATATTTTCATATCTTTCGTGTCAGCTAAATCAAAAACAAATACACAGATATATCGTACAAAATTACCATATTAGTATGTATTCTCTCCATCTCAGTATTGTCCCGAACTGCGAAACTTATTCGCCAATTCCATGAATTTCAAAATGCTATTTGCAAATTGCAATTTATTGCAGTTGTGTATTTCGAGAGCTTGTTGCGTTAGTTTAGCTAGAATTTACTTATGAATATAATTCTGCATCCCTGATATGGGATTGGGGCTAAAATATGTAGTAGTATTGTAAAGTTTATGTTGCCCTACGGAACAGTAAACTGCACAAATACTAAGCAAGTTAAGCTCACAGCTTTAAGCACTAAGTAGCTAAGCGTCATAATACGATTTCTTTAAGCTTACTTTTGTTAGCAATAGGTATTCAACTACACGTTTTCTTGTCAGTTCTTTACATGGAGTGACTGCCTATCTGACCGCCACAACCCAGTTAATACTGGCTAATAAAAGAAAATGAAAAGAAAGAAAGTACGTTTATTTGGCACATGACACAAACACATAGCATTAAAAAAAAACTTAAACCTAAACACAACAAACACAGCAAAAAAAACAAAAAGATATTTTATGTGTGTCTCACGACTGTGCCAAATAGGCTGATAAATACGATACCCCTTGGTAAGACCGGTTGTCAGACGTTCGGGCCACCTGACTACTTGTAACGACTGTCAAAGATCTACAAATGACAGCCGAGATCAACGTGTTTTTCGAAGCTCGGAGGAAACTTGGTATGTAATGAATGTGTGGTCACCCATCATTTAGCCAACCACGGCTGTTATTATTAAGCCACAGTCTCCTCTACCTAATGCAATTACATAGGTGCAACAATTTGTCAAACTAAATCAATTGTATCATTTACCACTGCAGATCGCAATTCAAGGCAAGTTTTAATGACGCCATGACATGGTACCAGGTATTTTAGTACTCCAGAAACTGGCCTCTAAGCCTTTATTATCTTGCTTTGGAAGCAAGGCAGTAAAGTACAGCTGGTTTGGAATCGTATTGGCTTTGAAATTGCGGTCCCTTGGGTGCAAATTGGTAGGAGAAATGTTCGATTAAGTGTAGGAACTCCTAAATGCTGCATCGAATATGGTCAAACTTTTAAACCTTTTACTACTTTAAATCTAATCTAATCTAAGCTAATCTCATATCTATACTAATATTCTAAAGCTGAAGAGTTAGTTTGTTTTTTTGCTTGAACGCGCTAATCTCAAGAACTACTGGCCTAATTTGTTGTTGTGTTGAAAATAATTTCAGTGTTAGATAGCCTATTTATTAAGGAAGGCTATAGGCTATATATCATCACGCTACGACCAATAGGAGCTGAGCAGCAATGAAAAATGTTGCGAAAACGGGGAAAATGTGACGCAGACGAAGTTGCGCGGGACTGTTAGTCTATACTATCTAAACTAATATTATAAAGAGGAAAGATTTGATTGTTTGTTTATTTGCATTGAATAGGCTCTGAAACGGGTGCGCCAAAGTTCACCTAAATTTTCAACTCCGATAATTGGAAATCCGAAAATGTTCTTCCTAACATTTTTCATCCTAACAATCGCAGTTCCTAACTACTCTGTCTCTAATGTTCATAATTCCGAAGCGTTCAACTTCATAATGTCAGTAGCAATAAACATCTATTATACTTTTATTTTTTTTCCTATATTTTCTCAACATAACCATCTTTTACACTATTATTCAAAGTCATATCTTTTTTGTTTAGATTTCTTTTTATTCATAATAATCAGTATTATATACATTGATTTTGCGTAACTTTAACTTTTTTTATTTATTGCGGTGTGTACCTGGAAAGATATCCATAGGTTAGGTTAGGTTAGAACTGTGACCAAATACGCTACCTCGAAACTGGTCGCAAAATTCTTTCAGTGTTAGATAGCCCATTTATCGAGGAAGGCTATAGGCTATATATCATCACGCTACGACCAATGGGAGTGGAACAGCAATCAAAAATGTTGCGAAAACGGGGAAAATGTGACGCAGACGAAGTTCGACGGTCAGCCAGTTCCTTATATATTTTAAATCCATCGAATCTCAAGAGGTGTGTCTCCGCCTACCACAAATGACACGAGCAATGCAAAAAGCAATCCACTACCAACCTTATAAGACAAAAAAGATCAAATTGATTTTGACAGTGGTGCAAAATCAAAGGTATAGTAACTGCGAAAGGAAGTAGTGATTGCATCGGTCTCACTGATGGGTTTAAACTGATGATATTATAATCCAGAGTTGATGCATCCGTCCTGATTGATCTATATAAATAAGCTAAGCTTTCATTTGCTTCACTGCCAATGCAGCAATGAACATAACATTCTAATAGTACAACCACCCACAGTTAAGTTTAAGTTCCATATAATAGGGGGCGAGCCTATTGCCATCGACCGGTCACAAATTACAGCAATGATCAACAACAAGGCTGATCCTTTAAACTGAAACACACCGAGAACACTCTCATTCATTGTAAAGTGTTCACATTGTTCATAACACAACTGTGACCGCTTGTCATCCGACTATTGTCTAGCAGACTTCACAAAAGGCTGGATCAACTGGGATCGCTTTATTACGTACCACTACGGTAACCTAGTAACATAATTGTGTTAGTCGTGTTTGTAGTAGCTCCTAAATTGTATTGTTTTAGAAGGCCCGGAAAATTGGAGGAACGCAGTATTCTAGGTTCTTCTAAGTTACTGGGCCTGGGTATAGTAAATCTTCGAATTGACAGTTTGGAGCTTTAAAAGTCTAAAGGCATAGACAAGAACGTTGCAAATATTTTTGAAGTATTTCGTATTCCAACAGCGACTTTCAGCATTAAATTTTGAGATGTCAATCTATACACTTTTTTCACGTTTTCTCACCACCGTCATCGCTGATATAATTATTGCTTGGAAACGACTTTTTTCATAGGTGAAAAATCAAGGTTAACAGTAATATTCAATGGCTACATTGAATATTACTAATTATAACCGTGCTGATGGATGCATGGAGGAACTGTGACATCCAATATCTCCGTAACATGAAGGTTCTGAGGTACAATGATTTGAATGATTTGTAAACCAAGATTTTGGCGGTTGCAAATGATATTTTAACTAACACACAACCCGACGCTGACCTGCAAAACGCAAAACACGTAACAAAAATTGTATTCCTCCAACTACCCTGTCGCTTTCACCATAAAGCACATGGGTGGTAATCTCCAATGCCAACAAACTGAAATAAAGACAGAAAAAATATTTATATGTCGCAGGGACATGAGGTGCATACAAAATAACAATGAAAACAATAAATATACAAAGCATAACAAACATTTGTAAGTACAATAAGATAAAATATACGACAATAAGATTAAAAAAAGAAAACCAAAAGAAAATTGTAACTAGTTGACAGCTTGCACGTCGTGACTGCGACAAGTAGGTTACCACTCAGCATGATGCTATGCTATGGGGGCCCAGAGCACTGCGCTGGTTTGCTGCGTTAACTGCGTGTCGGAAACATGACTGGTTGTCAAAGCTAAGAAAATGCAAAATATCAATCCGTCAAGACCAACCGAACATTCGAACAGAATCATGAGTGCATTCAGAGCCTTAGTATTAGTGAATCAATTGCACTCGATACGTCAGCACTTAGAAGTGGCTATTCGAACCCTGTGTCAGTTTCATTGCCCAGAGCCGGCCTTTTGGTAAATTGATAGAGTGGCGAATCTGCTAGTATCAAATGCTATCAGTCAGATTGTCTAGTTTAGTGAGTGAACTCTTGAACAGAATATTTCATGTGGCCGAGGGTAAAGACAATGTTCCGATCAAGGATTTTTTGAAAACGGAACCGTTTGTTTTTTATTCATTTTTATTTCATCATCGTTCTCCAAATCTGCAACGCAATAAAATGAAATATCACTCCAACCCTTTTTCTATTTATTTATTCAGCTTATATGTACATCGTTCTTTAACACAAGAACATGGTGTTGAGTTAGAACTAACAGTAAATTGTGACACCTACATAAGACGGTCACAGAATTCAATGCAACACTCTATGACCGCCTACACACAGTCAACTACGACGGTCAGAAAGCAATTTACAGACCGCTCAGGCTGATTATGATCCGTACATCAATCAAACTAGCAGACACAGTCGCCTGGACTTGAAGGCTGTCAACAGTTTCAACCCCAGCTGTAATTCTCGGAGATTTTAATCAATCATATAGTGTTTCTTGCTGTCACCTTAAATTGAAGTCGCTTTTTGTCGACTCTTTGTTACTCTTCTGTTAAAAGAAGATTGGCTGTCCAATTGTCTAACTCTTGGGTTACCAGAGCTGCAAACAAAAGTTTTAATATTGTCAGGAAGCCCAGTTATTTCATCATCATCATCAGCCTATAATGTTCCCACTGCTGGGACATAGGCCTCCTCTCTATGAGAGGGAGTGGGCTCTAATAAACCACGCGGGCCCATTGCGGGTTGGTCCCAGTTTTTTAGATTTGAATAATTTAAAATGATTGAAAAAAATTGCTGATTATAGGCATATGTCTTACCGACCTGGTATCTAAAAAATGTGGCTACAAAATTCGGTGATAAGATCAAACATATCAATCACTTCAGCGGTCGCAGATGGCTGAATCTGAAGGCTATTAACAAATCAACAGTTTCATCCCCATTGTTATATTTTGGAGTTTTAAACAAATTCATAAATGAGCCTCAGGCTGTTGCAGATTTAGGCAGACTCCGAAGCGGAGAGAGACTAGCCGTAACCGACCAATTTAATTAACATTCGGTGAAATCTACTTGACGTCTCTCGTCTCTTCTGTGATAAGTCGAATCTTGCACATCTGCCATCTTCGCTCCGCTCATCTCCGCTTTACTAGAGTTTTTGCCTTAGGCGGGCCGAATCGCATTGCAAAATCCTCCCGCAACACTTTCGTACATTTTGCGTGAACCATCACTTTTTACTGATTTTAAATCAAGATTTATCTAGGAGTAACTATGACTGAAGAAAATTAAATTAACTGTAGTCCCCGTATTTAAAAACTGATAGATTTTTTCAACAGAGATCTGGATCATTATGTCATACGTGTGAACTTTAGGTCTTTGCTTACCTTAGGTATGACATACAAGGTGTTGTTTTGCATCCTCGTCAAAATTCAGGAGGTTGTCACACAAGACATAAATAATCAATTAAAATTACGGTACCTAGTTAATTACTAATAAACGCAGATTTTTTTGGTTGTTTATGTTTGTCAGTATATCAGAATAACCCCCTTAACGTGGTTTAGGGAATAAGAAATGATCGAATAAACGTTTGAGATTGTTTGTATTTGTGGAGGCGCGGTTATAAGGCGAGAATCAGACGCCCTAGTTTAAAACACGGGTTTTTCACACTTACCGATTTCCGTAAATGAGATTAAAAACAAAAATTACCTACCAATTTTATTATTGATTCGGGACGAGAATCATTAGCATAGTTACCTCCTTACATTTGACGAGAATGCAAAACAACACGTTGTATATCTGGATAATGGCCTTAAAAAAGTCTGTCTAGATAGGTCTAGATATAAAACAGTCGACTTTGTTAGCCAACAATGTTTCGTATTTTTATAATATAAACCTTCAACGTTGATCGATTTTATTAGAACATATGTGTGCAAAGCCTTGAAATTTTTATTACGTCATTGGCTTCTGTCATTACTTATTCAGCTAAGTATAATAAGGGAAGATTTTTAGCCTGCAGTGGGATACAACAGCTAGTATTAATATCAAAAATAGTGAGGTCCCTCCGCGCGGAAGAAGTGAAACTTCGTAATGTGAAAATGAGTGCTTTCATACCCCCTCCATGGCAGCGTCAAACATTTAACGCAACCTTGTTGGAAGTCGCATAAGAAGTTTCAATTCAATAACATTTGTAACGGGATATTTACCATGTTCACTATTATTTGTTTCGAGTTCCCGATATTTCGGCGCTGTTGCAAATGCCATGATCACGGATAAACTGAAGTTATTGTGGGTGGGTGTTTATGAGCAGACAAATCGATCTACCCTCTTTCTTGTTCGGTTTTTGCGCTCCATACTACACTACCACTCCACTGTCACTCACAACTCGCAAAAGCTAGTAATAATAAAGTGTTTTTTGAGTTTGTCATGAAAAAATCTACTATAGCAGCCTGATGTCCAAAGTCTGTATCCCCGAGGTCTTGTGATGAGGAATTGTTTCTGGTTGATGACGCATTAATGTATTATATAATATATTGGGACCCGTACGGCAGTAGAGTAATATAACTCACCATTCCAAAAAGAAGGAAAGAAAAAAATAGGCCTACTATTATAAGTGGTTTCAAATTAAAACAAATCTAAATGCTGAAAATAATCGATTTAAGAGCGTTTATACCCTACGGCATTTCATGCAAACTTTCAAGTCGTTATTTTCCGAAATGACTGAACAGATTTTAATGAAACTTTCTACACATAAGCAGTATACATAGGTCTAAAAAGTTACTAATAAACATTTTCGAAAAATAATGTTACAGCTAAATTTGACCGATTTTTAATTAGCAACATAGCAACAGAAAATTCCATTTATCTTCATTTTTAAAAGACATTCCGAAAATGTTTTTTAGTAACTTTTTAGACCTATGTATACTGCTTATGCGTAGAAAGTTTCATTAAAATCTGTTCAGTCATTTCGGAAAATAACGACTTGAAAGTTTGTATGAAATGCCGTAGGGTATAAACGCTCTTAAAATATCATCAAAATATCTCTCCATACCCCCATCGTAAAAAGTTGTATGACGATATTATGATCCAGATTGAAGGTGCCTACCTACCTACATAAAGTACATGCGAAGGCAGAAGTTTCTTGTTCATAAAGACGGGGAGGCGCCAGTGGGCCATACAATATGTTAAGCGCTGTTCTCACAAAATGATATCGTGTTTCACGATTCGGTTCTTTCAGTAATGAAGCGTAGCTTGTAGCTCATTATTGTATTTGCAGCACTTGTGTGTGGCAGTGTACTGTTTTTTGAAGAGTGGAATTTTTATTTAATTAGATATCTAATCTAAGGTTTGTTTTTTGCAAAATTGCATTCTTCACATAGCAGTTCACTTCTTTACACAATATTAAAAAAATATTAAATTTAAAAACCCGCGACACAAAAAAAACTCTAAAAACACAAAAATAAATTAATCCAAGCGTCGTAGCGTCGGGGGTCCGCTTTGTTTTGTGCTTATGGTAAGAGGTCTACTTAGCAATCCCACGACGTAACGACGCTTGGATTAATTTATTTTTGGTTTTTTATTATTTTTTTTTTGGTTTATTGTTATTTCTTGCTTTTTAAACTTATATATTGTTTTCTAAGCCTTGACTGTCCCCCTCCTAGGGCCTTGGCCTCTTCTCGTTAATTAACGAAAACCAAGAAAGTTATAAATTAAAAAAAAAAACGAGCTTTTAGGGGGGGGGGGGGGGGTTGCAGCCGGCCCCCCTTGTAGATCTTTGACGGTCGTTACGAGTAGTCAGAAGCCAAAAGTCTGACATCCAGTCTTACCAAGGGGTATCGTATTACCCAGTTACTACGTTGTAGAGGTCAGATAGGCAATCGCTTCATGTAAAATACCCCAGATAGCTTGGGAAAAGGCTAGCCAGATGATGTAACTAAGGAATCTAAATTCACTTCTGTGCGACAATGTATACATTCTTTTACACGAAATCAGTCGTGTACGAAAGCGTACGAGCAAAAGACCTTTTATGACTGAATTAGAAATAAATTACGAAATTCTTTACCCATAAAGTTCACGCTCTATAAATTTATAAGGACATTATTTTCTTCTTAATTCTGTCGGCGCGTTATTCATAATTTTGGTGACTTACAACATCCGGAATTTATTTTATTTTCTAGAGAGTTTTGGTGGGTAAAAAGTTGAATAACAAGCTTTCCTTGATGGCTAGTCTACTAGAAGATAAAAAGACTACCTACTTAGTTCATTTTCGTATGCTTTAAACTTTGCCAATATTCTAAGTAATTTTCGTATGTGGATTGGAATCCCCATAAACTTAGAATTTTTGTGACGCAAAATTATGATCAAGACTCGTTGCATTACAGTCGCTTTTCTGTTAAGGAAAGTTCACAAATTTTCCTTTAAAATAAAATTGTTCTGAATACACTGTCTCGTTGGTCGTAAGCGCAGCTGATGAGCATGGGGTGCTGGGTTCGATTTCGGGGTCGGGCAAATTGATATTGGGCTTTTCCATCAGGAATTTGTCAGTAGCAGCCACGGAATCTAAATCTGTGCCTGGCTGTTGGCAATAGGCTTCCCCCCTATTACATTGGACTTTAACATGACTGGCGAAATGTTGGTCTCCTATAAGCTGTACCTTACATTTCGCCCGTTAATAGTCAGTCTCCGCGAGTCTGCCTAACCCTTCAGCGATGACTGGCGTGATGTTATGTTAAACGGCTGGAGAATAGATTTATGGCCGGTTGATAGCTATACCATTTTTGTACCGTCCCATTTGTACTTTTAATTTATTTTTTTCTTGCATTGTACCTATGTTTATTGTTTAATTTTATTTTTGTAATTTTGTATGCACGTCGTGTCCCTGCGACAAATAATTTTTTTTTCATCCCACCATCTCGGAAAGAGTATTTTTAATCTTCAATTTCTGAGTGGAAAAGCCGTTTTTATTCTCTAGAGGATAAAGTAAATTGAATTTAGAACATCGTGTGCACTAAGTTTGTGAATTAAAAAAAAACATTAAACCTATTTACTGCTACCTCTATGGTGCCGAATATATCATACAACTTTTTTTTAATTTGTTAAAAACTCAGACTCGGAACCTTTTTGGTGTTCTTTTTTCAATTTGCTTTGTACGCGGTTCTTTACGCGGCATTTTTTCACGTCATTGTTAATTATACCGTAATATTATTTTGTTATAATTTAAAGATTATTCTGTAATACTTACCTGTCATAATGTAGTAATTAATACCTAAACTGAAATAAAAGTGTACCTATCTTGTGATTGTAAACGTTTTTTTTTTTTGCATTTAGTCATTTCCTCGCTGAGGTGGAATGAAAAGTTACGTGTTGCACTCGAGTGCAAAGATTTTTCACCTCGTGCTCTTTTGATTCCCTCGCGAAACAACACGCGGTTAAAAAGCAACTTTGCACTCTTGTATAACAAATAACTATTTTCTTTCTTTCTCTCTTTCCATAGGCTAGCAATAGCCGCTTGCCTTTACATGAGTGTTCTTTATATACACATCCTTCAGGGAAACAGCCATGTTGTAATGTTAAGTAAAATTTTAAACACTAAAAGCAATCTTTGTAGTGCAGTACCTAGGTACTTGTAAATTCCACAAAAGTGTCACAGTCTACATGAGAAAACGTGTTGTTTTCTGCAGGTGACACGCTGATGGCTCCCGGGGCTTTAGACCGAAACTATATACTGTGTTGTTATGTATAATGTAATGAGGAATGAAAGGAAATCCTCGTTGTATTGCACGTCCTTCGAGGATTGTGTGGTTTTGTTTGAAGGTAATGGAGACGTGTGTAAACAGGATGATGTGGGTTAGCGTTGGGGTGGCTCGGCAGATGGTGATGGGTTCTTTGTCGTAGTATTAGAGAAGAGGATCTGTTCAAAGGTCGAATGAATCGGTTTCTCCTAGACAAGCGTGCTTCCTAGGCCGCATCATCACTTCACATCTGGCGAGTGGAAAAAAGAGGAGTACACTGTTGTAGATAGATAGAATTTAGAATATACGTTTTTGTACCTACACCGAAATTGAAAACAAGCTCTTTCACAATATTGCTAGTTCTATGTGTACTTCGAAGGTCAATCATCTTCATCATCATCATTTCAGCCGAAAGACGTCCACTGCTGGACATAGGCCTCCCCCAAGTGTTGCCACATTGACATAACATGGCGGGGTTTTGCCATAATCGCCACGCTTGGCAGGCGGGTTGGCGATTGCAGTACGGTTGTTACAAAAGCACAGATAACGCTGCTGCCCATTCTCTGACAAGTCCCTTAGTCGCCTCTTACGACACCCACGGGAAGATATGGGATGGTACTATTCTTTACGCCCGACACCATACCGAACAACACGAAGGTCCATACTTCTTTAACCTCACTGTCCTTTCGCGCGTAACAGTAAAACCCCGCGTGGAACCCTTCGGGGGCCCCTTGATTACGCCATTGCGTGAGTCATCCGATATCGTAAAGATAAACACTTATAACTCGAGTTATATTAGCTCTAATCTTAAACGGTAAACAATGTCGGGTTCGTGATGAACGGGGCCATTTATTAATAATAACCAACTCTTTTAGAACTACTTGAGAATTATACATATCCCATAGATATGAGAGAGGTCGCAGCAAATACGTCTGTTTTCGTTGCTTATTTTTGTTTGGTAAAACTACTCATTCAATTTACACGAAAATTTATATCTAACATCACAAATATACAAGTAATCTAATGACAGTGTTTTTTAGGAGTCCTACATACATTATTCTTATAAGATCCTAACTCAAACTTCTTGTTAGAATCGGCCATTTTAGAATTCCGCTGTTCAAAGCATGAAAATACTTGAAATATCAATAAATATGAATAGATATGCCTCGAATACATGAAATAATGAATTATCACTATTTTTTCTTTGCTACTATTGTTTCCAAGACCATTTTACATGGTTCAAGAGTCAAATATTTTTTTTTTATTTCGACTAACAAACTTCACAACAAAGAATTTTTTGTTGGCTCAAATCATAATTTTTTTGTTATTTTTTCAAGCAAATGACTATCTAAAAAGTTGCATTATACACTTATAACATACTATACATTTACTTACCAAAGTTTTACAACGTATATCTCACAAAAACAACACTTTTCCGAACATAATAACACGGGTTGCCATTGCGTTTGACATTCGACATAGACGAGTTTCTATATTTTTTTTAATAATGTTGTGCCGTTTAGTATTACTAACGATTAATTTTGTTTGAATCGACTACTAATTGACCATAGAGGTAAATTTTGACAGAACGATTTAGAAATTTACTTTTTTTTATATTAGCGTTTAAGTTTGCTGGTTGGAGCCGTTCCATAAATGGAACGGCTGGGACCTAGAGGTTAAAAAGGTATATTTTATTTGCTTTGGCGGGAAACCCACAAATTATCATAGGTATGGTTCAGTGTACTGGGCAGAGTCCTTTAACTCAATAACCTGGTAACTGGTAAGTGACATACCACTGCAACAAATACGCAAAATTAGCACAGAGACAAAAGCACAATAAGGTAACCACCACACGTATCTGCCACATACTCAAAGTAACTCCGATAAACCCCTATCACCCCACATTAACTCCTATAAAAAACCCAAAATTAAAAACAACAGCCGAACAGTACCAGGCAATCATAAAAATTAAGTTTACGATGTACCCGCGCGCGTCAATATAACGGCCTATAAAGACGGTCGAACGCCCGACCAGCGTTTAATTACTCGTTCCAATGATGTGCCTGACAAATTGCTGACAAGCCTGAGTGCGCCATATTGTTGTTATGTGGTCCGCTGCTTCCTCCGTTTCTATTAACTGTTGGATCGATTTATGTTGCTTTGTTGTACGTGGCTCTTGCGTGGGGTCATTGTTTAGATATTTTTAGGTAAAATTTATTGGCTGGTGGAATAGCGGCGTCGAGTCTTGTATGTAAGGTAAGGTAACTTTAACAGTCGTGTCTTTAACACTGACACTTCAGTCAGTACTGGGCGGAAAGAACATCGACCCACAAGTGATTACTTACCATGTTTTCAGTACATCAGTCCGACCCCCCCCCTCCTAATACCAAATAGAAATTTTTCATCAGTAATTAAAAAAAACATTTTTTTTATTTCTTCATCAGGAACAATAAATTGTGTTTGATTTATTACATACATCATAATTAATCATATTAATATAACTTCTAAAGTGGCATGCAATAGTATAAGACATGCAGCAATAATTAAAAACATAACAAAACAAAAATATTCAAATTAAAAAATAAATGATCAAAAACAATAACAATAAAATAACTTTTTTTTTTTAATTGGAAATATGTTTCCAACAAAAGTGCAAGACCTACACGTTGAAAATACATTTAGGGAACAGCTGTTTCTTTTTTTAAACAGATGAAAAAATTCTATGTAGCCGTTCGGAATAATGTACTAAAACACAGTTTTAAGAGTTAAATGTCGTTCAATCATCATCATCATCATCATTTCAGCCAAAAGACGTCCACTGCTGGACATAGGCCTCCCCCAAGTTACGCCACATTGACCGGTCCCGTGCGCCTCTCATCGAGCGGATCCCTGCAACCTTCACCAGGTCATCGGTCTTCTGTTGTTCAATATTTTATATAAAATCTGAACCACTATTATTAGCCTAGTAATTACTGGTTTAGCCAATCGCCCATGAACGTTATAATTATGCCAGTCATACACATTAGCGGTGAATCATCCCCATTTTCACCGTAAATTACTGGGTTTTGTTTTCCCTTCATTTACAGATAACTGTGATTTTAAACGGCTACGAAAATCCCACTTTTCCTTTTTCAAGTTACAAAAAATAGGTTTCCTAATTGAAATCGAATGATCTGAGATTGAATAACACCTGCTCGAAAAACTTAACTCGATAGTACTTGAAATGAACAAATTATGAGCGCGACAGTTCACTACCTCGATGCATAAAAATCTCGAATAACTATAAGCTCGAATCATCAGCTGCGCGAAGCCCGTTTATCTTGAAACAACATTTCTTGACCAGCTAATCGATTTACGAAATAGAAACATTGATAACTAAACCATTTTTCGTACATAGATAAGTTTACTTCTTGCCTATTTGGTAAAATTACTAGGTATTTTAATTGTTATTTTATAACCATTGTTATTTTTCATGATTATAGTTAATTTATACTTCTGCGCATATATTATTTTATCATAGAGGAACTCGTGACTATAATAGCAGCCGCTCGGATTAATCTTCAGGTTAAGCCGCGCTTGCCCAGGTTGGCCCGTGGATGGGTGACCATAATTAGAAACAGAGTTTCCTCATGCCTCGGAAAGCACGTTAAGCCGTTGGTCCCGGCTGTGATTTGAAGATCTTTGACAGTCGTTAAAGGTCTTCAGTGGCCCGAAAGTCTGATAACCAGTCTTACCAAGGAGTATCGTAATACCCAGTAATAACTCTGTTGTGGAGGTCTGATATGCAGTCGCTGCATGTTAAATACTGGTATTCACCAGCATCCTGTTATACTGGAAACCGACCCCAACATTGCTGGGAAAATTGATGGGTAATTCAGTTAGGTTACAAAAAATACAATAGTTTAAAATTGTTAACAAAATGCGATTCAAATAAGGAAGTAGTTTTTTTTTAATAATTTCAGGCGGACGAAGGTCGCGGTCAACAGCTAATAGGGAAATATAGAAGAAGAAGAAGACGGTCAACAGAAACAATACTGTGACACTATCAATAACACTAGTAACGAGTATTTAGCATCTTTATTATTTGTTTCGAGTTCTTGATATTTCGGCGCTGTTGCAAACGCCATGATCACGGAGTAACAAATCAATATCCCGTTACTAGTGTTATTGATAGTGTTAGTGAACATGTCAGTTTAAAAACTTAATACTGTGACAATTTACCGACGTCCCTAAACGAGAATTTTTTACTTGACTTTCTCCACTTACTGGCTTAGGAGTAGTTTTCTGGTCTAGTTACTTTAGTTAGAAGTCTAACTATCAGCTAAGCTTCGCAACTCCAGTAAATGTATCACAGTCCGAGCTTTTAAAAGTTAGTTTGTCTAAATAATTCTCGCCTTAGACATGTGACTGCGTCGTGGGTGCTGAGGCTGCTCCAAAGAATGAGTTCTTGGCCTCGATTTCCATTTTGGGCCACGGGTTCTCAGGTTTTTACGTTAGGAATTTTTCAGTTGCAACCCTGAAAAACTCTCCTGGGATTACAGGCGTGGGTTTATCTTCTTACTATTTATTATAAATGCTAAACTTTGTAAGGTTGGATGTAAGGGTGTTTGTTAATCTTTCACGATTGGATGGAATTTGGATGAAATTTGGCACAGAGATAGTTTATGACCAGCTGGCCTACCATGACCTCTTAAAGCAGTATTGTTTTACTCTTATTCCAATGTGGGAAAGAGACGGAGCTATACAGGATATCTAGCGTCATCTCTTTCCCACACTGGAAAAGGAGTAAAACAATAATGTTTTATGACGTCATCGTATGCCAGCTGGATTAAAACTTTTTATCCCGGTAGTGCGATCCCGTGGGCATAAACTAGTATTAGATATCGATTTCCAATAACCGCCACACTTATGTTGTTCAATTTTAAACAAATAGCTTACGAGGTTGACAATTCCCAAGCTCGTGTAGCTCGTGGCTAAATAATAACAGCCGCACGGGTCGACCTTTAAGGATAAGCCGTGCTTGCCGAAGTTGGTCCGTGGATGGGTAACCATAATTACTTACCGAGTTTCCCTACGTGCCTCAGAAAGCACGTTAAGCCGTTGGTCCCGTCTGTCATTTGTAGATCTTTGACAGTCGTTACAACTAGTCAGAAGCCGAAACACTGACATCTAGTCTTACCAAAGGGTATAGTATTATCCAGTTACTGGGTTGTGGAAGTCAGATAGGCAGTCGTTTCATGTAAAATACTGGTAGCTGACCCCAAAATAGTTTGGGAAAAGGCTAGGCAGATGATGATGGTTGACAATTCCCAAGTTCTTTAGCAAAAGAACCTTCCTAAATGCAATCAATGTTTGCTCAGACGTGGTAAGTACTTATTTACCTATCAGTCATTCAGTAAGGGGAGTGAAAGTAACAATCCCATCCATAATGCATGGCCGCTCGTCTATAAGGAGGTTACGTGAATTCAGACTCATGAATACCTATACATACTGCATTACATTCTAATAATAGAAATACCTAACTGTCGGAGTAAATAAGTACAAGAGATTATCCTTGTCTGTAATTGAGGGAGAATTTTGGGTAATAACATGTACTTACGTAATGTACACTTTACATAGCACATATTTGAGTAAATTGGTTCTAACGGATTGGTCGGAAAAGTCAAAATTTTAAGGAAGATTGGAAAGCCGTGGGGGGATCTTTGCCCACCAGTGGGACAGAGTAGGCTGACATAAAAAAGTATCATCATCATCATCATCATCATTTCAGCCCTTTTAACGTCCACTGCTGGACATAGGCCTCCCCCAAGTGTTGCCACATTGACATTTTGGGGGGTGTTGCCATAATCGCCACGCTTGGCAGACGGTTTGGCGATCGCAGTACGGTTGTTACAAAAGGACAGAGAACGCTGCTGCCCGTTCTCTGGCAAGTCCCTTAGTCGCCTCATACGACACCCTCGGGAAGATATGGGATGGTGCTATTCTTAACGTCCGACACCATACAGAACAAAAAAGTATAGTACATTAATAATGGTACTTATAAAAAAATATTTTTGTTTGTCGCACATATTCCGTGAAGGTTATTCAATAACCTTCCGCAATAACGTATTGCTTACCTTAACCAAATCATTACCATAAAAAAAATACCACAAAGAAATAACCATAGGTACCTTCGTTTTGGGCTTTGCGGTCGGCTAAAAAGTCCCCTTTCCTAAATGTAGCCAACATTTACTCCGCACCTAAGATAAACTCCTCAGAAAATACCTAGGCAAGGTACGCTGCCAGAACTTTATAAATTATGGCAACTTAAAATTATGACATAAAATGAACAGCAATTACTCTGTAAACACAAAGAGTTACTTAAAACAGTCGACCATTGTTGTAAAATAATTAAGACGAAGCTTACGACGGGAAACTTTTCGAATATATTTTTCTTGGGAGACAACGTTTTGTACGAACGCTCTTAAAGAAAAATACACATTTAGTAAGATGTAGGATTAAAACCGGGTATACAAGAGACAGACGATGACTTAGCAAGAATTTGAATATGGAACGCGGAATAATGTCGTGCAACGCTGACACAATGACATGACGTTGCGACAAGGCAGTGTATCTCACGAAGGACGATGCTTCGTCCAATGTATTTTAGACTAGCAAACTACCAATTTTGCTGACTGGGTAATCTATTCATCATGTCAGCTATTCTCGTGTCGAAACGAGACAAGATCTAAATAATAAAGTCGTTTGCTAAAATATAATCAATGTATTATTAAATACTAGCTGTCCCGCGCAACTTCGTCTGCGTCTCATTATCCCCGTTTTCGCAACATGTTTCATTGCTGTTCCGCTCCTATTGGTCGTAGCGTGATGATATATAGCGTATGTCCTTCCCCAGGTTGAAATCTATCTTCTTGCCAAATTTCATTAAGATCCGATCAGCCTATTAGTCGTGAAAATGTAACAAACAAACAAACATACAAACAGAGTGACTTTCGCATTTATAATATTAGTATGGAAGTATGGATTAAACCAACCAACTATAGCCCGTTTCCAGTATTGGCGAAAAATTTGATGGCAGTAAAGACGTAAAGACTGGCCATTGAGGACAGTACACATTATAGTGTCACTTGTACACTATAATGTGTACTGTCCTCAATGGCACATACAACTATTATACTTTCTGGAGTCTTGACACCGCCAGAAAGCGTCGCGGCAGACCTTGAAGAAGATGGCGAGAAGAGCTGGACAAGACCAGCGACCAGTAGTCCACCATGGTCCTGGATTGAAACTACTGGAAATCATGGGAAAAGGCCTCCTTTTCCCAGCAGTAGAATAACGCAGGGTTACAGTATCAGTACAAATGTGTGCTCAAACACGGGTGCACTCCTTAACTACTACTCCTTACTTTCATAGTCAGTTGAAACGCCAATCTGGCTCACGATCAACGCGCTAACTTGCGCTTGCTGTAGCACGGGAATACTACTTTATACTTCCAAACTCCTGGCTGTTCCTAATGGAAAAACGAAATAACTTTTAAGCCGGCCAGTCGCCCTTGCAACTACTAAACCAAGGAACGGTGCCCCGTTGGTTCCATAGCTAAGGAAAAGTGCCATAGACTTATTTATATTTTTTCTTTTTTTTTACATTAAATGGGCCGTTATCGTAGTACAGTCTGCAAAACACCGACAAGCATGTAACTTCGCGGCGATGGATCAGGCTATGAAACTTAGTACCCACCAGCTCATCTTCACCAATGAGCCTCTTGGTTCTGGGCTCAAAAGAGTCCAGTGTTACAGGTTGGTATTCGGCTGAGCCACCTCAAAGGTAAATAAAGAATTATGTATTATTTAAAATAAGAAATAGTTGCTTAATAAACAGAAGGCTTTAAAATAATCAGTTTCAGTTAATATCAGGAATCACGTAAGTAAAAATATTAAAGTGTACGTGTTCCGGACATTGTGATATTATCGGGGGCGTTGAAATTGTTCTCGTTTAACCAGTTCATTTTTCACTGGGTAGTCAGGTTTATCGTAGTTTGTACTGTTGTAAATGGTGCGATTATATTTTAACAAGAAATAATATTTTCTGCTTTGTAGGCTTGATTATTGAATCACAATTCGAGTGCCAAGACTGATTCGTTGATCTAGAGGCTGAGCATGGGGTCTGGGTTCTATTCCCGGATCGGAGAAAGTGTTATCAAACGCAAAGTGTTATCATACGTTTTTCATCAGGAATTTCTCTGTAGCAGCCACGGAGTCTGGATTTGTGCCCGGTTGATGGCAATAGGCTCGCCCTTACGTGGGACTTTATCATAGCTGGCAAAATGTGGGGGTACTATTAGGTGCAGCTCTGCCTTACCCTTTGGGGATAATAGGCGTGATGTTATGTTATGATTCTAAGTGGCATCACGTCCCACTTGCTCAACTTCAGGACAATCCACTGGTTTACTAGTTACACTAGTTCTTTTTCTGCCTTTTGTTGTAGGCAACGACTTATTGTCGGGTCTAGGTTTTTTTTTTTGTGTGTGGCATCTCGCAGTTCAACCTAGGAGGTTGTCGTCTGCTTAACCGGACTATCCTGTGGGTGCCTCCAGCCAGGGCATAAAAACTTACAAACTAAGCGACTACACGCTAAGGGCACCCCCTGTGGGGTACGAGCCTCGGCTCAGGGCGTCGCTGGGGGAGGACTGCATGGGGACAGGCTGGATCTGAATGATATCATTATTTAGGGGCTGATTTAAAACTACTGGCACAGCATCGCGGGCTGGCTCAAGCGAGGGTCGGGGAGGGCATGGACCGGGACGTCGCGACGGACCTCGACGGCGAGGTCGGAAAGACCCGGGCCTACGCTGTCCTCCCATACTTAAATACTAATGCTGTAACAATCTAATATAGTAAAACCAAATGATTTTAAAAGAATAACCATGGAGCTTCTTTCCGGTTCTTCTCCACAGGAAACGACCAACCCGAACCGGGCACCTTTTGTCGACGTTTTATAAGTGCCTATAAGCCTATGTAAAATAAAATATTTTAATTTGATTCAAGATTCAAATAACGTTTTACGAGTAAGCAACTGTAATGGGGAACGTTGGAAGGCGTTGTACTGCCAGGAGGTAGTTTTTAAGTTGCATAATAATTAATTTTAGTGCCTTGGCACGGCGATATTCAATAAACAAAAAATCTGCAAAGCCCCAACGTTAGGTCACTCAATCATCCCCCAAATCGAAGTATATTCCGGTCACATGGAGTGTCCCCAATCCAATACTAGGCACGTCCAAGTTCCCCCCATTTGCTGCTAACTGAAATTACCGAACTAAGGGCTGCGGAACCGGAGGCCATCCATTTCTTCGCCCCCCGCCTCCCTGGCCGTAATTAAGGTCCGCTTATCCCCCTGGATAGTTGAACAGTCCTATTAACAGCCTGTTTCCTCAGTTATGTATCCCTGGATAGGTTTTGTGTTGATGATAGGACCTTCATGTGTTTGCATGGTTTTTGTTGCTAGGCTGTGACTGTAAAAGACAGGTGGACATTGATTTTTATCAAAGGTTTTGGTATGAAAATAAAACTTAGAAGAATTTTTCACTTCAAAAAACCGGAGTCCGGACTGTCTCGTTGGTTTAGTGTCGACTACTGAGCATGAGGTCCTGGATTTAATTCTATTCAATATTCAATGGATATTGGAAATTTCTCAGTAGCAGCCACTGAGTCTAGATTTTTGCCCGGTTGATAGCAATAGGCTCGCTCCCTATTACATGGGACTTCAATATAACTGGCGAAACGTGTGTATACTTTTAAGTACACCTCTGCTTAATCCTTCGTGCTTTACAGGCGTGATGTTATGTTATGTTGAATAAAAAATTACACTTTTGAATATTCGCTAATATTATTAGAGTTATACAAGATCAATTGTAAAAACGAACGTTTTTTAACTCAGAAAAATAACATTTTCCACTCGACCGCGACGCGGCGACCACCATTATGGACACAAAAAATAAACATAAAATTCAAAGCGTTGTACAAAGCTAAACGAAATTGTGAAAAAAAAAATGTCCCGACACGTCGACGTAATTGAGTAAACATTATGAAACTTTGATGTTCCTGTATGAAAAATAGACTTTCGTTTTAGTTTTTCATTAATCAATCAATCAAAATATTTTTATTTTACATAGGCCTACAGGGGCACTTATAAAACGTCGGCAAAAAGGTGCTCGGTTCGGGTTGGTCGTTTCCTATGGAGAAGAACCGGCAAGAAACACCATGGTTACTCTTTTAAAATCATTTGGTTTTACAATATTTCTGTTACAGCATTAGTACTAAAGTATGGGAGGACATCGTAGGCCTGACAATAAGTCGTTGCTTACTACGAAACGTAGAACGAAATAAAAAGTTACCAAGGATCTAGGAATCTATAAGGCCTACAATGTCCACACATTTACAAACAATCGGTAAATAAGAAAAAGAGTCTATACAACAACAAAAAATAAATAGAAAATATCACAAAATGACTAGATCAAATAAGTGACACAAATGTTGTCATCCGTGCTGTAACTATTCTAAACAAAAGGTGTAATGATTTAAAAACTATTGTAAAACATCTGATTAAAAAGAAAGGAAATAAAAATAAGATTGAGAATAGTTAGAGACATCCACACATTTGTGCCGTTTATGAGCTACCAGGGAAGCCGCATGTGCGAAGGGGCTAAAGCCAAACTTCTCTATCTTCAACGTAGTCCTTAATTTTGTAATATGCTTTTTTAATTAGGACACGTTTAATATAATTTTTAAACTTTCCATCGGTCA
Source organism: Cerastis rubricosa (assembly GCA_949152445.1). Classification (NCBI taxonomy): domain Eukaryota; kingdom Metazoa; phylum Arthropoda; class Insecta; order Lepidoptera; family Noctuidae; genus Cerastis; species Cerastis rubricosa. Next base: position 13,350,080 of record OX424535.1, read on the forward strand.
GTTCTGTAACTGACTTCGGCAACTTATTATAAAAGCGTAAACTGTTTATAAGAAAAGACTTGCTAGTTTTGGTTAATCTGAATTTGGGTATTACAATTTCGTGTTTACTGCGTGTATTTATATTATGGAAGTCGCTTCTAATTTTGAAAAGTCCTCAGTTTTTGCGGACATATAAAATACATTCTAAAATATAAAGTGAAGGCAGAGTCAGTATATCGATTTCTTTAAATTTTTCTCTGAGGGATTCACGAGGACCCATTTTGTAGACAGCGCGGACTGCCCTCTTTTGCAGTATGAAAATTGCATCAACGTCTGCTGCCGATCCCCACAGCAGAATGCCATAGGACATAATACTATGGAAATAAGCGTAGTATACTAACCTAGCTGTGGCTATATCAGTTAACTGCCTTATTTTTCTGATTGCATAGGCAGCTGAGCTTAACCTTCCTGAAAGAGTTCTAATGTGCGCGCCCCACTGCAGTTTTGAATCGATAGTAATCCCCAAGAATACAGTTTCCGCTATAACATCAAGCTTCTTGCCGTCAAGATTTTAATTTAGGTCACGTTGTGGTACATTTGGTAAAGAAAACTTAAGGCATTTTGTTTTATTCGTATTCAATAAAAGATTGTTGGCTGCGAACCATTTCGAGAGAATAGTTAGGCTTTCGTTAACATGTAAGACGTCCGTATCTTTTCTATCAATTTTAAAGATTAGCGAAGTGTCATCGGCAAATAGAATTATATCCGAAAATTTGGCCATCATATAAGGGAGATCATTAATATAAACAAGAAACAGGAAAGGGCCGAGAATTGAACCTTGGGGCACGCCCATCTTGACTATAGACCCGCAGGACGTCGCCCCATTTACATTTACTTTTTGCAGCCTGTTTGATAAATAAGAGAGAACAAGATCAGCAGCTTGTCCACGAATTCCGTAGTGGTGTAATTTACAGATCAGTGTTTTGTGGTCGACGCAGTCGAACGCTTTTGAGAGATCACAGAAGATGCCAATAGCATCCTGGGACTTCTCCCAGGACTCCAAAATGTGACTGATGAGTTTTACTCCCGCGTCCGTTGTCGACCTACCCTTCGTGAAGCCAAACTGCTGGCTATGCAGTATCTTATTAGAGTTGAAGTGAGACAACATCTGGTCCAGCATGATTTTTTCATAGATTTTACTCAGTGCTGGAAGCACAGATATAGGCCTATAATTAGAGGGATCACACTTACAACCTGATTTGAAAATTGGTACTACTTTACTATGTTTCATTAAGTCGGGAAACTTGCCGCTGTCCAAACATTGGTTGAATATGCCTGTTAAGACAGGAGCAATCGTATCAATAATATCTCCAAGAACTTTGACGGATATCCCCCATAAGTCTTCAGTATTTTTTATATTGAGACTTTTGAATGCGTTTTTAATTGTAGCAATACATACTGGTTTAAATTTAAAGTTTGGTATGTTCTTTAGAAAGTTCTCTTTAAGAAGAGCTTCAGCAAATTTAGCTGAAGAGGGGAGAGATTTCGTAACCTCTAACGGAATGTTGGTAAAGAAGTTGTCTAGAGTCTCAGCGACTTCTAGCTTATCACAAATTGTTTTATTATCTATTTTCAAAGACAATTCAGTCTTATCTCGTTGTTGCGTCTTTCCTGTTTCTCTGTTACCTGCCATACAGTTTTTATTTTATTTTTAGAAACACCGATTTTATTACTTATTATTTTAGATTTTGCTTGAACGCAGACACTTTTGAATATTTTTGAATAGTTTCTAACATAAGTGTGAAAGACTTGATCTGAAGTCAGAGATTTTTCGTGATATAAATTGTATAAAATATCTCTACTTTTTCTTATTCCCGCAGTGGCCCATTCGCTAAATTTGGATTTTGAGTTGACTTTAACATTTTTTACAGGACACGTTTTATTAAATTCCTGGCAAACTGTGGAAAATAATATACTGTAGTTTATATTGGGGTCTTCTAAATCAAAACTAGCATTAGAAAGTTTGCTAAGAACATTACTATTAAAAGATTTTAATTTATTTTTGGAAAGAGGTCTTAATTTAATTGATTTAACGAAGTGTAACTTTTTGTCTAGCTCAAAAGATACAAGTTGTCCAGTATGGTCTGACCTAACGCCACTTATTAATAAAGACTCTTTTACTATGCAATTAGTAAATACATTATCTATGCATGTAGCTGAGGTTGCTGTTATTCTAGTTGCTACACTAAATAAATATTTTAAGTTGAATGATTTAAACAATGAGACCAGCTTACATTTTTCGGGTGAATTGACTAACAGGTCAATATTGAAGTCACCACAAACAAAAACTAATTTATTATCTGTGAAAAGTTTACTTAATATTTCTTCCATTGTGATTAAAAATAATGTCAAATTTGATGCTGGTGGTCTATACACACATAAGACAGTATGACCCTCAACCTCTGCACATGCTACCTCACATAAGCGATCAACAGAGTAAGCAGTGATATCCTTCCTCTCCTTATACCTGAGACAGCTATTACAAAGTATCAGGGTACCACCACCCACTGAGGATCTGTTGTACGCACTGGCAACTGAAAAATTATTTACATTAAACAGCATCCTATCTGGTTTTAACCAAGTTTCACTAAAACATAAAATATCCATGTGGTATTTATCTACTAACATTTCCACGTCTAGAATTTTGCCGGAGAAGCGATTAATATTCTGGTGATAAAGTAAGATATTGTTACCAGGCTTCTCTTCTGTCGGCTCTAATAGTTTAAAGAATCTATAGAATCTACAACAGTATTATTGGAGACACAAGATAATACCATTTCGTCACTTAACCTAGTCTCAGTTAAATCATCAATAACTGCGTGTATAAAAAATGCTAAAAGTGAAGACAAAAAATGTCGACTTTTTTTGGCAAGAAACATATGTTCCCGAATCAAAACAAAATCTCTAACAAAATTGTTAGTATCAAAAAACAACAGACGGTCACTATGACGACATGATAAAATATGCATCAAGTTATTTAAACTAGAAATAGAAATATATATAGAAATATATATTCTAATTTATTGCACATTTATGTAAATATCGAGAAAATGTTTGCACTTATCCAAAACTCTTACAAAAACAATTACGTTTTTAAATCATCAGCTGTATGTAGCTTCTGCCCGCGGCTTCGCCCGCGTGGAGTTCGACAATTGCCTACATGTGTGTTACCCCCGCAAAATAATGTCGAAAATAGTCATTTAAATGTTATAGATAATAGTTGTTGGCTGCGGCTTTGCTCGCACGTAAGTGTATATAGAATAAATAGTTGTGTTAAAGTCTGTGATATTCAAAGTAACAAGTTAGATAATTAATTCTGGTTCGTTGTTGCCTCAAGATCCACACTTTATGACGGCCGAAGCATCTATCTCGCCACAAATCATCATGTCTAAACTAATGAGCTTAGGTTTAAAAGGCCACAAAGCTAGGCCAATAGAAACATACACGACGTGTACACTCTCTTCAGGTTGATCATTTCCATTTACTCTAAAGGCCTTAAAGTCTTAATGCGATATGTCGCACGTCAAATCGCATCTAAATGGTAGTCTTTAAACAAGACAACGATGGAGGTGCAGATAATCGCTATGGCTAAGTGTGCCCCGCGCTCACTTACACCGTATCATGATTGGATTGGAATCAAGTGTCTTCTTTCATTTTGCCTTAAATTGAGTTCTGATCGGTTATTTTCGCCTTTTCTCGTCGGCTGTGGGCGTCGCATCTGTTTTACTTTTTTGTTGCGATTAAACCGGGAACTTTGTGGGAGTTTTCAGGCAGTCCTAATTTTATTTTAATTTCTGGTCCGTTTTTTTTTTCTTTTATTGTTTCACGCAGAATAAAGACTTTTTCTGTTTAGGTATAGATATCGATACCAATTTTAACTTCTCTAGTAGGTAGGTAATTAAATTTTATGCTCTAATGATCATTAAACTTTATTGAATCGATTTCTATTTTATCAGCCTCATATCCTGCTTTCATAAATAGGCCTTTTCTCACTCACATCACTGGTCACTATATAAACACAGCAACAGTGCATAATGTCTAATCTCCGTGATCACGAAGTATCAACAGTAACAACCCATAAATTATTCTGCTCGCCACACCCCCATAAACAGAATGACTGTAAGCAGTAAAAGATGAAGTTATGAGGCTGGTCAGCATAAATTCATAAATTCAAGCATCAACAGTCCGTAACATTAAAGTAGGTACTTATGTAATAACCATCCTTTATATTAAGTACTGGACAGTTATGATTGTAAACCAGCACTAGGATCCATGGGATTTAGAGAAAGTGACAGTATATCAGCGATACGTATCTATAATCGAAAAGTCAATATTGTTTGAGACTGACATCATCATAATCATTTCAGCCAAAAAACGTCCACTAGTGGACATAGGCCTCGCCCAAGAGGTTTTGCCATAATCGCCACGCTTGGCAGGCAGGTTGGCGATCGCAGTACGGTTGTTACAAAAGCACAGAGAACGCTGCTGCCCATTCTCTAGCAAGTCCCTTAGTCGCCTCTTACGACACCCACGGGAAGATATGGGATGCTATTCTTTACGTCCGACACCATACACACTGACATAAGCAACTTTAAACCTAAATGTCAACCCCGTTGAAAGTCGTTGTAGAAATACAGAAAAACGAAACGCTTTGAAAGCGATTGCCGCATCTAGGAACTAGGATTGAGTTTTATCGATTAAATAGAAGGAATTTTATATGTATAATTTGGGCAAAGAAGGCCAATATTGTGATGAAAGGTAAAACGAGGACATTGTGTCCACGACGACGATTCTTTTCAGCTCAGAATCGCCTTAATGGATTGATTCGTAATTTTGAAACGTTAGCAAGGGTGCCAGAGACATTTTATATTGAAGCTCAATGCTCTACACGGGGTCAATCTATGCAAATAAATTTTACTTAAGGGTACACAAGTCGGCCATTATTCCATACAAACGTAGTATGGTGAAAACTCGTCTGTTTGACGGTGTAGGTTCAAAACTAAAAATTCTATCAACTGGTCTTGTCATTATCTAGCCCTGTATGGAAGCAGAATTGGAAAAAAAAAATTGGTTTGGAAGTTATGAGCGTCGAAACTTCCGTATTTCAACACTAATTTTAACTCATCTTTGGGCGTAAATAAATCACTTATGTAGTATGAAAATGGAAAAAGTGAAACCGTACAGGGATAGATAATTTATTCAAAAGTTCTAATAATTTATTTTGAGTAGATACATTTAGTGGTTTTCCCATAATATCTATACGGCCAAAACTCAATTTATGAAATTTGACGCGCTCATATTCGCTATAAATCGTCGTATGTTTCACTTAACAAATAAATAAATATATAAATAAGTAAACAAAAACTAGATAAATTAATACTAAATAAATTAAACTTTGTAAATTAAAAACTTACTAAATAGGATGCATATTACCCTCGCCCGCCAACGAGTTCGTGCCGTCGACTTGTGCAACCTTAACTTTACTTTTGGACGACACGACTATCGGCTATTATTATTATAGCTGCACACAAACTAATTTTTTTATTGAAGTACCTGACTGCTGACATAAGCACTCTGATACTATGAAACGTTTTCGTCCGTCTCATCACTATCACAGGTCCAGTTGAAGACCAGCGTCGGGCAGTCTACCAGCCGGGCATTTTGCTGAACTGGGCCTATTTGGTGCAGCCGCTTCTAAATGGTAGTTTTTAAAGAAGACGACGACGGAGGTGCTGATAATCGCTATGTTAGCGAAGGTGCCAGAGATATTGTGCGGGGTAGGATGGTTGTGCGGGGTAGGATGGTGGAGGACTGGGCTCTGGAGGTGGGCCTGGTCGTCCTAAATCGGGGTTCTGTCCCCACGTGTGTGCGGATGCGGGGCGAGTCGGTGGTGGACATCTCGTTCGCTAGCCCCGCTCTGTCACCGCGTGTCGTTGACTGGCGCGTCATGGAGGGGGTGGAGACCTATTCCGACCACCGGTACATCCGGTTTGATGTCTCCGCCCAGGACTCAAGTGCGCCGGTCCTACAGGCCCCGAGTGGTCCGCGTTGGGCGCTGAAGCAGCTGGACCGGGAGCTCCTCCTGGAAGCCTCGATAGTGCAGGCCTGGGTGACATCACCGAACAGGCCTGCCGACATCAACAATGAGGCAGAGTGGTTCCAGGAGGCCATGTCCGACATTTGCGACGTGGCAATGCCCCGAGTTCGGCCAGGAAGTGCCCGGCGTCAGGTGTACTGGTGGTCGCGAGAGCTGACGTCTCTGCGGGAGGCGTGCGTCGCCGCGCGGCACCCGTACGCCAGGCATCGCAGGCTCCGCATCCGCCCTCCGGATGCGGCAGCCATTGAGGCGGAGCTGTACGAGGGATACAGAGCAGCGAAGACCGCCCTCCAGGAGGCTGTCCAGCGGGCCAGAGACCTGGGCCGCGAGGAGATGCTGGAGACTCTCGACAGAGACCCGTGGGGGCGCCCTTACAAGATGGTGCGGGACAAACTCCGCACCTGGGCCCCCCCGCTGACGCAGAGTCTCCGCCCTCAGCTCGTGGAGGACGTGGTGAGCGCTCTGTTCCCTCTGCGAGGGGAACATCCTCCCCCGCCTATGGCTCCGCCGCTTGCGGTGCCGGAAGCGGACCACATCGAGGACGATGACGACATTCCGGAAGTGACCGGGGTAGACCTGAGAGCGGCGGTAGGCAGGCTTAAAGCCAAAAATACCGCCCCGGGACCCGATGGCTTGCCTGGCAAAGCCTGGGTCCTGGCCTCGGAGGCTCTCGGGCCCCGACTGGAAGGGCTCTTAAGCGCATGCTTGGAGAGAGGCCAGTTCCCGCTTCGTTGGAAGACGGGGAAGCTGGTCCTCATTCGGAAGCCGGGGCGCCCTGCGGACTCTCCGTCCGCATACCGGCCCATTGTGTTGCTCGACGAGGTGGGCAAGCTCTTTGAAAGAGTCATTGCCAACCGCCTCGCCGGGCACCTTGTGGGGATGGGGCCGGATCTGGCGGAACACCAGTTTGGTTTCCGCAGAGGGCGCTCGACGGTGGATGCCATCATGCGCGTGAGGGCTCTCACGACGGGGGATGCGGTGTCCAGGGGTGGGGTTGTCTTGGCGGTGTCTCTTGACATCGCCAACGCCTTCAACACCATGCCCTGGAGCTGCATTAGGGAGGCACTCCGGTATCACCGGGTGCCGACCTACCTTCGTCGTGTGGTCGGGGACTACTTGACGGATAGGGCCGTCATCTACCCCGGTCGCACCGGAGAATGGAACCGGCGAGAGGTGTCGTGCGGTGTTCCGCAGGGATCGGTTCTGGGGCCGCCCTTGTGGAACATCGGCTACGACTGGGTGCTGCGCGCCGACCTCCCTAGCGGTGTCAGCGTAGTTTGCTACGCTGACGACACGCTGGTGCTGGCACAAGGGAGGTCGCACGAGGCGGCGGCCGAACTTATGACACGCGGGGTTGCGATAGTCGTGGAGAGAATCCGGCAACTGGGTCTCGAGGTGGCATTGCACAAGTCCGAGGCCATGTGCTTTCATGGGCCTCGGAATGCGCCACCGTCGGGATCCATACTGACGGTAGGAGGGGTTCCCATCGGCGTCGAGTCGACGTTGAGGTACCTAGGGCTTGTCCTCGACAGCCGGTGGAACTTCGTGGAGCATTTCCGACGTTTGGCCCCCAAACTGGAACGGGCAGGGGCTGCGTTCAAGCGGCTCTTGCCCAACCTGGGGGGTCCAAACGCCTCCTGCCGCAGGCTCTACGCGGGGGTCGTGCGGTCCATGGCCCTTTACGGGGCCCCGGTGTGGGCGCGTTCTCTGAGGCGGCGAGCCGCCCATTACCTGAACGCGCCCCAGAAGGTGGTAGCCGTAAGGCTGATCCGGGGGTACCGCACGATCTCCGGCGAGGCGGCGAGCCTCTTGGCCGGATTGCCGCCATGGGATCTGGAGGCGATAGTCCTCGCGTGCCTGCACGAATGGCGCGCGGAGGCACTACGCCGGGGGGAAACTCCGCTGCCGCGGCAAATTGTCGCTCAGCGGACAGACCTCCGGCGCGATCTCATGGCGACATGGAGAGAGCGACTGTCGCAACCCCGTGCAGGGCACGCCACAATAGTGGCGATAAGTCCCCTCTTTGAGGAGTGGCTAGAGAGGCGCCACGGCGCCCTCACCTTCCGCCTGACGCAGGTCCTCACCGGACACGGTTGTTTCGGGAGGTTCCTGCACCGAATCGGGCGGGAGGAAACGCCCGGGTGTCACCACTGCGAGGATCGGCCGGAGGACACGGTGGAGCACACTGTGGAGCTATGCCCCGCTTGGGCTGAGCACCGCCGTGTCCTCGTAGCGGCGATTGGCGGCGGCGACCTCTCGCGTCCGGCCCTGGTTCAATCCATGGTCCGGAGCGAGAGGGAATGGGAAGCCGTCGCCTCCTTCTGCGAAGCAGTCATGCTAGCGAAGGAGGTGGCGGAACGTGAGAGGGAGAGAACCTCACGTCCCAGCCGCCGCGGGAGACGCCCCGGGCGTCGGGGGGCAACCAGTGGCCCCCGGCCACCGTAGGCGCGGGCCTGTGGACGGTGAGTAATGGGCTAGCTCACCGTCCGTCCGTCTTATGACGACAGACCGTGCCGACGGCGCGTTCGTGTTCCACGCGCGCCTCAAGGAGATGTCAGCAAATCGGTAGGGGTCCGAGAGGGCCGATGCCTGCCAGGGCTGCGGGTTGTTCGAAAGAGATACCGTGCCCCTGGAACGCAAAGGGCTAAGAAGGAACATGGATGGGTTTTAGTCAGTACAAGTCTGACACTCCCTTCCGCTCCGCCCAGAGCGGAAGAAGTCATTTGATGATTTCCCATCCGAAAAAAAAAAAAAAAAAAAAAGGTGCCAGAGATATCTCATATTGTTTTTTTGTAATTACGCTGCAACTCGATCTAGCCGTTTAGCATTACTAACCATGAAACTCCGCTTTTTTTTTTATGAATGGCTTCTCGCAGTTCAGCCTCTGAGGCTGGCTACTGCTTAACCGGACAAAGATGAAACTCCGTACTGCAACTCACACTTATAAGAGTTGTAACGGGTTCAGCAACAAGGCCATAATCAGGCACTGCGATGCAACGCTTATACTTTCACTGTGAACTCCAACTACTTAAGCCACGCTTGCCTAGTTTGGTCCGTGGATTTTCTTTCGTGCCTCGGAAAGCACGTTAAGCCGTTGGTCCCGGCTGTCATTTGAAGATCTGTGACAGTCGTTACAGGAACCTAGTCAGTGGCCTGAAAGTCTGATAACCAGCCCTACCAAGGGGTATCGTATTACCCAGTACTAACTGGCTTGTGGAGGTCAGATAGGCAGTCGCTCCATGTAAAATAACGGTATTAAGCTGAAGCTCGTTGGACTGGAAGCTGACTCTCAAACAGCTAAGAAAAGGCAGATGATGATTAAATTTAATCAACAAAAGCAAACTATCCACGTTATGGACACAAACATTTCTACAACCGAACTTAAACAGCGAGCACCTTGCTCATTGTCATGCATGTCGCCTAAGTTTATAACTAATACTTGCACCTTCTAATAAAGTTATACTCCCCACAGTCACTGGTACCTGTTAACTTATTAGTTTGTTTGTCTAGTTACAGACACGAGGATCTGGTGCTCACTAACTTACATACGAGTTATATATCTCCTGGCCCAGACGTATAAATAATCTAAAGAACGTTTCGTTGAAGCATTGTGGTTCCTTATCGCCTAACCATAATATCATAGCGCCAATCAATTGCGATTTGTCCTTGACGAGACTTACGAACGCGTTTTTCCCTAATCTGTGGTTATTGTTTACTTTGTGATTAGTGAAGTTACATTCTGAGTAGTTTGGTGATTGGTGATTTGAGTTCATAACACGATAGATACTTTTGTTTAATATTTAGCATAAAGCGTCCATCGTATCTGACGAAGGCATACGTCGAACGAACGAGTAGAAAACACAATCATAGCGTCTTTCCAACGTTTGTTCTTTCGCTCGTTTCAATACAATCACGCATGCATGACTTGCTAAGTGCAGAGCTTGATAAACGGCGGCGGTAAACGGACTTGTTTTTTCAAATCTCCAATATCCTAGTCATTAATTACCAAACATCTGGCCCCGTATTCATTAAACGCTCCGATTTGATTTCGGTTCGAAATGTCGTATGTCTATCTCGCTTGCTTTCGTAATGCCAAAACAAGATAGACATACGACTTATCGAATCGAAATCGAATCCGAGCTTTTGTGATTAGGGGGCCTGATTGGAACACGCATCGAAACGCAACAAATTCAAGCCAGTAGCAACACTTAACCATTAAATATCCATTTTAATTTTACCTACGAATCAAGCAGCAATAAGCGTTCTATACCTTGACTCATTGATACCCCAGCTTTCACTATTAATTCCGTTTATATAGAACCGTGACCGGTATCGTCCGAAGCATATTTACCAATATTATAGCATTGTGTTCCCGGCCTCTTCACAGATTGAATGCTACCAATCTGTCCCAATTTGTATTAATCCTATTACAGATTATTCCCGAGATTGACTCTCAGTTAGTGGTTGACTGCGATCTGAGGGGACTAAATTAGGCTTCCGATAGCTTGGTAGTGGGAAGCGAAAATCAAAGTGTCAACTTTGACCAAATGAATTGATTTCTGCGTATTTTATATGCGATGTTTTGCATTTCGGACTAAAAATACATGGCATGGTAATACATAATACAGCACCATTTCTTCGGGAAAAGAGGGTAGAACCAGTTATGTTTTGGTCCCGTATGATAGAGTAAATGATGCCGTATCGCCTGACAGGGGAAAATGGGAGAAGAAAACGTGTTGCGCCGACCCTAAGTACACTGGGACAAGGGTAGATAGATGATGATTATGCTAGAGTTTCGAACTCTTCTTCTATTAACCAGGCACAAATTAACTCTAACTCAGGTTTCTTCTGATAAATTCTTGATCGAACAATCCGCTAACAGTTTCCTACATGGAAGGTAAGGAAGATTGGTAGTAGCACGGGCAAGTCACGGATTTAATGTGCTATTAGTGACCATAGCGTTTAAGAGTTGATTATTAAAACCAAGAAGTCTATTATGTCTATTATGTTAGGCTTAAAGGCCGAAAATGCTACTCGAGCTAAAAAACTGACCACATCGCGATTTGGCAATTTCAAAACGACTACAAAGAGAAATCAGGGTTGTGAATGTTTTGATTTTCGACCACAACGCGTTCTAAGCCATTTACAAACACACAACCGAACAAGGAACAAAGGCGCAACAAAGGTGTAAGGAACAAATCAATCTGATGGGTAAGATAATGATGTCGAAGTGAAAATCCAAGATGGCAGCTGTGAAAATTTTCCAACTTTTTCCCCATAGTACAAATATATAAATTATACCTAAAGAAAATATGTCTTCCAAAATAAAGTTCATTTTAACTAGATACTCATTTTATTTTAACACTTTTAAAGACGTCAGTACGAGGAATGATCAAGTGTGAAATTTACAAACAATTGAATTTTACATTCAAAATCAAAATCAAAAGTCTTTTATTCAAATTAAGCTGATAATCAGCACTTTTTGAACGTCAAAATTACAAGAGACAGTCCCCCAAAACGCCCGCCCTTCGCCACTTCCTAGATTTTAGCTGGGGAGAAGAAGTGGCGGAACAAACTTCCCAGCAACACATCTGTCTGTTAGGTTAGAAGAACCAGATTCTACACAATAGTGTTCAAGTTCATATAAACAAAGAATCTAATCATTTTGGGGAACTTGGAACTTGGGGACATAGGGCATCAGCCAAAAGGCGGCATGTTAGGGTGACAATTTCCTTTGTCTTTCTACCTAGCTATGCCATATTATTTCTTCGCAAGCAATCCCCTTTCCCCTAATTGGATAAAATGTGTAACGTTGATTTGTGCCAGGTTTAGGACAAAGTGTCGGCCCAAAGGGGAAAGGTTTTAATTTCCCTAAGTAGGCTTTACTTTGGCTTATTAGCTAGCCACCTTGCTATATTTAATTAGACGTTATACTTGGTTATAGAACAGTTGCTGTCTACGGAATTAGTTTTAGTATATTTGGCGCTTGAATAACATTGTCAGTCTATTGTGACTTTTTTTTTTCGAAAGGGGGCCGAGAGGGCCGTTGGCTGCCAGGCCCGCGGGACTGTTCGAAAGAGATACCGTGGCCCTGTAACACAAAGTGCTAAGAAGCAACATGGATGGGTTTTAGTCAGTCAAGTCTGACACTCCCTTCCGCTCCGCACAGAGCAGGAGGGGTCATTTGATGCTTTCCCATCCAACAAAAAAAGGCTTTTGGCACATATTTTTTAAACATAATATAACATCACGTCTGGAACCCCCGAAAGGTTAGGCAGAGGTGTACCTTATATGTAGTGCAATATTTAATTAGACGTTTTATTCGATTAAATAAAAGTTAGTATCTACGAAATGTAGTTTCTAGTATCTTTTGGCGCTTGAACGATAGTCGGGCTATTGGTAAATACTTTTTAAACGCTTCATTCTCTTTCGCTTATCTCAATTTATTTGGGGTTGGCTCAGCATGTTTTCTTCTTCCATATCTTTCCAGCTTCCAGCTTTTTTTCTTTAACATTCAGAAAAGGGCATCTGGTAAACAAAATACTTGAGTGTTTTTGACATCTTCTTAAAAAAGGAATTTGACAACTTGAAGTTCGTAACTTTGTTACTAGGCTGAATAAAGGACTAACATGAAAAACGATCGTCCAAATCATACTGTAGAAGAGGTCAAGAGGTAGACCTTGTAGAAGTTATTTCGGTTTTAAAAAACACATTTAAGTTAAGGGCAAAGGTTAATTAGACTGCTCTAATCTCAAACAAAAATAAAACATATTACAAGAACAATTTATATAAAACCTCCTCTAACAACAACTGTCACCAACAGCACAGCCTCAATACAAAAATACAAGTACACTTAACAAAAAAAAAAACAATTTCCGGCCCAATGAACGCGTCCTCAACATCGTCACAGATCTTCACACAAGACTTATCATTTAATTCAGTTACGGCTTGTCATTTACAGACTTCGTTGATAATAATTACGTAGAGGCGAAAGGAATCGTAAGTAGGTCAACCGTTCTCCCTGTGTACACGTAGACCTTACCTGAGTTCACATGAAATCCCGTAAACAAACGAGAATATATAACGTAATTTATAACTACTAAAACTACATATATTGTTGATATACTAATATGGTATCTTCAAGGTTAAGGCGCGTTTGCCAAAGTCGGTTTGCGGATGGATTACCACCCATTAGGTACATACCGGCCCAGTGGTGGCAGCCCCGACTTATGAGCGAGAGCAGTGGTGGCCCAGTGGTGGCAGCCCCGACTTACGAGCTGTAAGCCGCGGGTTCGAACCCAGGCAGGCGCATTATTTTGTGTAATTTATTTCATCACCGCTGCTCTCAAAAATGGTGAAGGAAAACATCGTGAGGAACCCGGCATGTTCTAAAAGTAAAAATTCGAAGACATGTGACATCTACCAACCCGCACTGGGACCACGTGGTGGATTACAGCCCACTCCTTCTCATAGAGAGGAGGCCTGTGTCCTGTGTGTGTGTGAGCAGTGGGAACATTATAGGCTGATGATGATGATGATGACATACTGAGTTCTGCCGGGCTTCGGAAAGCAAGTTAAGCCATTGGTCCCGGCTGCCATTTGTAGATCTTCGACAGTCGCTACACGAAGTCAGTGGCCCGAAAGTCTGACGACTAGTGTTACCAAGGGGTATCGTATTATCCAACTGTAGTAGTTGAAGTTACTAGGTTGTGAAGGTCAGAGTGAGTGTGACTGTGTCCGGATCACTAGCAAGTCCCACCCAACCATACTTTTGTAGTTTTTAATTTTAAACGATAAATAAACCTAAATGCGGAGCGCGTGGCTAACTAATAACAAGCGGACGGCTCGATCTTTAAGGTTAAGCCGTGCTTGCCGAGGTTGGTCGGTGGATGGGTGACTATAATTACATACCGAGTTTCCTCCGTTCCTCGGAAAGCACGTTAAACCGTTGGTCCCGGCTGTAGATCTTTGACAGTCGTTACGAGTAGTCAGAAGCCGAAAGTCTGACATCCAGTCTTACCAAGGGGTATTGTATTACCCAGAATACCCAGTTACTGTGTTGTGGAGGTCAGATAGGCAGTCACTTCATGTAAAATACTGGTACTCAGCTGCATCCGGTTTGACAGGAAGCCGACCCCAAGATAGTTTGGGAAAAGTCTAGGCAGATGATGTTGAAATAGACCTAAATGAACGAACTACTTACTGTCCTTGTATTTCATTGTTCTACTACTATTTTATTCCCTACTTACAACTAATATAAGCGTGATTCTCCACAAACAATATACCGTAACCGAAACCCTCAGTCGTAAAAACCGACGAGGGGAATATGTCAAGGAGATGGGATGTGTTTCCGCGCCTGCTAATAACAACAAACTGCCAACGGCGTGATTAAGGCAATTTCCCTTTTGTCCGTTCATTGGCAGTGGATATTTATGCTTTTACACGAGAATATAAGTTACTTTGACATGTGGAGCTGGCGGAAAAACTTGTAATGACAAATTGATAGAATAAGGCAATGCATGTGGCTTTTGTTTCGACAAACTTAGGAAGCCCTTTGGCTGAGAGTAGGAGAAGAGAGAGAGTTCTTCTCATATCCTGCTGGATGACAGTAGTCGAGTCTCGTGCGATTGGAAAAACGTGTGTTCAGCAGAAAAATTTAATAAGCAGATGATGATAATGGATATTGCGTTTTGTAGGAGAAGAACACCACTAGGCTAGGAGAAGTAGCGATCTTCGGAGGTCTATTAACCGCTTGATGAGAGTAGCCGAGAACAGAGTTAAGGGTACGATTTAAGGTTGCACAAGTCGACGGCTCGAACTCGTTGGCGGGCGCAGTTACTAGGCATGCTATTTAGTAAAGCTTTTTATTTATTTAGTTTTCATTTATCTAATTTTTATTTACTTATTTTTATATTTATTGAGTGATATATACGACTATTTATAACGAAAATGAGCGCGTAAAATGTCATAAATTAAGTTTTGGCCGTATAGATATTATGGGAAAACTACTGGATATCTACTCAAAATAAATTATTTGAACTTTTGAATAAATTGTCTAGCCCTGTACGGTTTCACTTTTTTCCATTTTCATACTACATAAGTTATTTATTTAGTGATGAGAGATGAGTTAAAATTAGTGTTGAAATATGGGTGTTTCGACGCTCATAACTTACAAACCAAATTTTTTTTTCCTATTCTGCTTCCGTAAAGGGCTAGATAATGACAAGACCAATTGATAGAATTTTTAGTTTTGAACCTACACCGTCAAACAGACGAGTAATCACCATACTACGTTTGTATGGAAGAATTACCGACTTGTGTACACTTAAGAGGCTTTTTTCCAGCAGCTGTGGACTGGTATAAGTGGTCGAAGTAGCTTTGTCGATAATAAATATTGTGTTTTGTTCATAAAATCGTCAGTAATAGACGTGGGTATGGGCAAGCATGCACCCTTAAAATACAGTGTTCCTCTATAAAGTACTGGCACTCCCGAAACAAAAGACGCTCTTTTTACTTTTTCAGTCTATGGGGGAGTGCCAACAAAGGCAAGAACAGCTTAAGCAACAGTTATATACTAAAAAATGCTTAATAAAAGACAAGCTTTGGCTTAAGTAATATTACTTAAGATTAGGGGAGAATCGCCGGCATATTCCTTGATTCTTGATGGGACATTTTGTAAGTAAGATGGGAGTCGAGATGCGGAAAATGTAGTAAACAGCAAAAAAAATGTTACAATTACAGAAACGCTTTGGCGCCACGGTTTTATCAATGTTTTTGTTTCTTCTGGGGCTGAGAATCAGTACTGTGAATATTTTTGTTGTCAACGCAATAAACTAGAAATATTGAAATCAGTTCTTCAAAAATAATCTGCGAACGCATTTCTTAACTTTAGTTTTAAATTATTGAAATATCTCTACCTAGGTAGGTAGATATTCGTCTAGTGAAGTCGTCTTTCAACCATATATTTTATATATGCTGACTAGTACCTAAGTAGTGACCGAGACTTAAGCACGTGATTATTCTTTTGAAAACAAACAACTTTCCCACAGAAACATTTTTTTTTACTCATTCACTTTTATCACAATGATATAACAGCCGTATGAAATTCGCGCGCGCGCGCCTCTGGCCTATCAGCTTATGATAAAAATGAATGAGTATAAAAAAATGTTTCTTTGGGAAGTTGTTTGTTACCAAGAGTATAATCACGTGTTGCTCTGTATGGTGTAGGACGTAAAGAATAGCACCATCCCATATCTTCACGTGGGTGTCGTAAGAGGCGACTAAGGGATTTGCCAGAGAATGGGCAGCAGCGTTCTCTGTGCTTTTGAAACAACCGTACTGCGATCGCCAACCCGCCTGCCAAGCGTGGCGATTATGGCAAAACCCCCCAAAATGTCAATGTGACACTTGTGGGAGGCCTATGTCCAGCAGTGGACGTCTTTTGGGCTGAAAAGAATCAAGTGTTTAAGTATCTGTCACCCTATAAGGACTGTGTGTGTAGGTCTCTTGTATCCAATTTGTGTATTTTCCCTGAATTCAAACTATAATCCGACTGCTCCGTTGGTCTAGTGGTCACAAGCGCGACAACTGAGCATGAGGTCCTAGATTCAATTCCCAGTAAAGTATTTCGAATTTCTCAGAAGCTGCCATGGAGTCTTGAATTGTGCTCGGTTCATGGCAATAGGCTCGCCCCCAATAACGTGGGACTTAAACATAACTGGCAAAATATGGGTGTATATTTGTTAGTCTGCCCACCCCTTCGGGGATTACAGTCGTGGTCACGGTTAGTAATACCAGTAATAAGTAATAATGTTTGTTTTATTGATCCAATAACTTCAAATTACACACAAAAGATAAACAAACTAGAATTATAAGTACATAGTAAATCTATGATCAAAAACTTCTGTAGAAAATTGTTGTGTATTTTAATCTATGGGTATATATTTAGTTGAAACCTTAGAACCCCAAACTAGGCAAGGAATGCCTGTATTTTCTGAGTCTGTTCGTGTCTACTAAATAACCATGTCTTACTTACACTAATTTACAACATTTAGTATGTTACTAGTATTTACTAGGTGTCCCGCACAACTTCGTTTGCGTCACATTTTCCCCGTTTTCGCAACTTACTTCTTCGATAAATGGGCAATGTAACACTGAAAGAATTTTTCAAATCGGACCAGTAGTTCCTGAGATTAGCGCGTTCAAGCAAACAAAACAACAAACAATCAAACAAACAAACTCTTCAGCTTTATAATATTAGTACAGATTACAGGTTGGATCTTAAACTAGTTGGATCTTAAACTACTAGTGCTTTTATTTTAATCTACCTTAATCTACTACAAAAACAGCGATGAAGTTACTTCATGACAGTAATCTTCAGTCAAAAAAATATTTAGCCGCTTCATAGGTTAACTGCTGTAACCACTTACTAACCCTAGTTTTTGTTGAAATTTGGTAAATACCTAAACCTAAAGATTCAGTCAATTAACCGTACATTCAAATAACTACCAAATTACACTCTGATAAAAAAACATAAATTTACAAGGTAATATTTAATTTTACATTATTCAATGGGCCCTTATTTACGCAGTTAATAACCCACATAGGTAACAAAATCATATTCATACGGCCGCTACCCATTAACAGATTAACTCATTAATTTGATTACATGCTGGTCGGCTGTAACAGCATGCAACATTGTTACACAGTTTTCTACTTATTATAATATCCTCATTAGTTCTATAAATGAATAAAATGAAAGTAATATTAGAATTTACAAACCCTCCCAGGGGGTTGGATTTCCGTAAAATTGAAATATCACGGGAACTAGCTATTTTATACTTGCTATAATGAAAACACAACAAGTCGAATAATTTCGAAACTAAAAATTCGAAGACATCCAGACATCTACCAACCCACACTGGGTTCGCGTGGTGGATTACAGCCCACTACCTCTCATTGAGAAGAGGCCTGTGTCCCAGCAGTGGGAACATTATAGGCTGATGATGATTATGAGATAGGTTTGCCCCCTTACATGGAACTTAAACATAAATTTGTGTGTACTTTTTGTTACACCTCTGCCTATCCCTTCGAGGATTAGAGGCGTGATGTTATGTTATACAATATCCGAATTCAATTCAACTCATTTTTAACTTTTTTTATGATTGTCGCTGATAGAATACAAGACGGTTGACGCCATAGATATAATGACTAGCAATTGGCTCCTGTGCTGCGTGTCGCGGGTTCATTTCCCGCACGCAGCATATAATTGTATGGCCTAAAGGTGGTTGTTCCGGGTCTGCCTGTTTGTGAATTACAGTTTGTAAACGCATCCTCAATATAGAAGGAAATCTCAGTGTGGGCGAAGTTTTTTTAACAAAGTTGAAGATAGACTTTATCTTAGCCATTTAATCTCATGATATCTACTAGCAGAAATTTAACAGATGCAAAAATCCCCGAAACATCACCTCTGCTTTTAATCTTTAACCCGATGAAACACAAACTGTTAATCTCACAATTTAATTAATCCAGCATGTCACGGTTAAAATGCTTTCCCCGCTACCCCGTAACCCCATCAGGGATGATCCCAATCCGAGTGGGCTAATGAAGTGAAATAATTGATTAATTGCGAGCCACCCCGCGGCGACCCTGACTAATTACGACTTATGACGCTTTGACTTATGACTGCTCTGACTTGTGACTATAAATCGCTTGGGATTGAGGCTAGGCGTTGTCAGGGCCATATTTTGGTTTTTGAGTTAGTTGATTGATTTGGGAAACGATTTTCTTTTTTGGATTTTGCAATGTTTCTGTCAATACCAGTGTGACTGCCTATCTGACCTCCACAACCCTTTCTGGTTAATACGATACCCTCTTGGTAAGACAGGTTGTAAGACTTCGTGTTAACTGACACTTAACGATTGTCAAAGATCTACAATTGACCGCTAAGACCAACAGTTTAGCGTGCTTTCCGAGGCACGAAGGAACCTCGATATTTAAAAGGTTGTTATGCATCCACAGAACAACCTAGGCAGGCGCGGTTTCACCTCAAGATCGACCCGAGCGGCTATGACACATCTCGCTGCTACTAACAAAAACAAAACATTTCCCAAGCATGGTGATTATGGGGTACTAATCCGCAGCAGTATGACATTTGCAGGCATGTTGTACTTAAAGGGGTACTTAAGACGGTGGATTCCCGTTCTCCCCACTAGCCTTGTCCCCCACTGATGGGGCCAATGGGAATCGCTAAAAATAGTCTTAAATTGTTCCTGTTGTCCCCACCAATGGGCCCACTAAACTAGAAAGAATCTCATACTACCAAATCTACATATATTTCGATTATCATGCAGTATGCTATGAAGGTAACACTATTTCATGATTCTGGTCTCTTGTAGTCTGTGAGGCTATTATCCTTTAATGTATGATGTATTACAACTAATTCCCACTTCGGCATCATTAAGATTTGTTTCATTCCTTCATTTTTCTGATCTCCTAGTAGTTCGTTACCACCTCACCGCTAGGAATCTCGCACAATCAAAACTATATTTCGATTATCGTGCGGGATACAATGGTAACAATTATTTTTGATTCTGGTTTCCTAGTAGTCTATGAGACTGTTATACCCCTTATTATCCTTTTTCTCATCTCCCACTGGTCATTGGCAATTTCCTAATCCTTCTTGTTGTCACCAGTGCAGCTGCGTCGAGGACGACGAAAGACGATTTTACGATTTCCCGCTGTCCCCACTGGTGCGTATATCGCAGTGGGGATAGCGGGAATACACCCTTTAGAGATCGAGTCCGATCGCCTACATACATACGCCAAAACACTTACACAAATACATTAAGAGGGGATAACACATACGAGCATGTACGGGGAGTTATATTCTCAGAATCTCGAGATAAACAAATCTGTATTAATGGTATGTTTATTCTAACGAAGTTATCGTGTTACTACGCAGAAATCGGGATACTATTAACGCAAGATTTATACAAGTAACAACAGACATAGATGATTCGTCTGATAAATAAATCGGCTAAGGTTAACTGGCGAATTTTATGGGTCAAGACCAAACGCGATGCTAGTCTTGAATCTGCAATTGATATACGATTCATAACATCTGCATATTCTATGCCTAACGAATTAATTTTTAACGAAATAATATAAAATTTAACGAAAGAGTTGGTTTCCAGTCCAAAAAGATGCAGCTGACTACCAGTATTTTATATAAAGCGACAAGCTAGCTGCCCTTTTTTTACATTGGGAAATTCCTCATGGATACTCTCCGTCTGGGGTGAGTGGAGGGTTACGTCGGAGTCTAACTGACTAAAAACCCACTGTTCCTATTGCGACTATGTGTCGGGGGCCCAGGAGATACGAGTACATTCGCGCGCACCCCCGACTGGTGACTGGGCGACGACCTATCTGACCACTGGGTGGCACTATAACCCTTAGAACGACTGGTA
Source organism: Cerastis rubricosa (assembly GCA_949152445.1). Taxonomy (NCBI): domain Eukaryota; kingdom Metazoa; phylum Arthropoda; class Insecta; order Lepidoptera; family Noctuidae; genus Cerastis; species Cerastis rubricosa. Next base: position 13,370,684 of record OX424535.1, read on the forward strand.
GTAAAAAAATCGGGCGTCTGACACAGTAATCAGTGATACCACGGTGCGATTAAAAATAGATAGCTAAAAGTGCTATGCATTTTTTATCGAAACCGATTTGCGCCCGTCTTTCCCTCCTACGCACGACATCACAACTACATTAGTCGTTTTTATACTCCTCCAAACACGTACAGTTCGCAGAAACGAATTTAGGAGTTGCTACGAATCGAGTAAATCGATACTTGATGCCGAGCACGATTGTTTCGACCATCTATTGCGTCAAATGACTAAATTAAAAAAATAAACCACGGTTGATACATTCACCTATTACAAATCTGGGTGTTAAAAGTTGTCTGTGTTTATCTGTCACAGAAAGAGACACAAAAAAACACTTAATGATTTTGCTATGTAATTTTGTATCCCGTTAACACCACCTTGTTTACGAAATGTTGTCTCGTGAAAATCAACCTGGTTGATTTTTCGTACCTGGGGTACGTTCGTCAGTGTTTCTGGATCATTGTAGAATTACACATACAGAGCTGCATTATATCACCGATAACTCGCCGTACGGTTAATTAGTAAGTATTGTGGTATAATCTGGCCTATCCAGAAGAAAAAACTCAGCAATGACAAACAACTTAGAAGCAATGAAGAAATCACTTCTCGCGACCAGGCCCTTTATTCACAAACGCTCGGTTTCGATTTCGATTCGGAAAGTCGTATGACCATCTCGCTCGCTTTCGTAATGCCAAAACAAGATAGACATACGACTTATCGAATCGAAATCGTAACTGAGCCTTTGTGAATACGAGGGCAGGTTGGTCTATTTCTGAGCCCAAGAGGCTGCCAGGGCCTGCCTACTGGATATTTCCCTGCAACTTTTTGTCGCCCTTTAATTATTTTCTGCTTTTGATAAATGTACACATTTTGAGTATTTATAGGTTATTAAATAATGTATGTTGTAAAAATGTCATTCTGGGCAATTTGTTAACTCACAAAGACTCCTCATAAACAACCACGTGGAAAATTTCCATCTAAGTATACCTTCCGTCTTTAAACGGTTTATAGGACTGTATTACGTTACTCCGAAGTTCAAAACACCGATGTACGGTATACATAAAGTTCGTTAGTGCAAATTACGTTAGTCAGAAAGTACGCTATGACGAATTTCATTACTCATAATGTTCGTCACTCCGATGTACGTTACTCCGAAAGTTTGCTACGACGAATTACGTTATTCCGAAAGTTCATCATCGCTATGTACGGTAATCCGAAAACTTGCTAGGACGAATTACTTAATCGAGAATGTTCATAATCGACATTCAGAGAGAGTATTTCGTTTTATGTAGGTATATTGATGTAAGGAGAAGAAAGATAAGAATAAACAATATCAGTGTCTCCAGCTAGTCGTTGACATTTTACTCTAACAAAAGAAGACAAGACTAGCTTTATAATTTACAGTCCACCTAGTTTTATAGCGAATAGATTCAACTGGCGTGTGGTATGAAATTGATTGAAATAGTATTATCCATTCTAAAAATAGAAATGTGACGTGAGTCAGTCTGCTTCATTTTCAAAGTTAAACTACTTTTATTTCGTACCCACGACGGTTTCTTGAACTTCTCTGGAAGTTATGTGACCTGGTGGCCTACCATGACGTCTTAAAACAGTATCGTTTTACTCCTTTTCCAGTGTGGGAAAGAAATGGTGCTAGACATCGAGTATAGCTCCGATTCTTTCCCACACTGGTATAAGTGTAAAACAATACTGCTTTAAGAGGTCATGGTAGGCCAACAGATTAAGGCACGGTTTTGTATGTCATGATCGGTGACGATAGCCAGTAGTAGTCAGACTGTTTAAAGTGTCGTGAGTGATGCAGGGTCAAGTCAGCTACTCTGTGGAGTTCCAGGTACAGTCGTTACAGGTAGCCAGTGGCTCGAATGTCTGACAACCAGTCTTTCCAAGGGGTACGTATTACCCAGTACTAACTAGGTTGAGGAGGTCAGATAGGCAGCCGCTCCATGTAATACTGGTATTCAGCTACATCCCCGACCCCAACAAAGTTGGGAAAAGGCTAGGCAAATGATTATGAATAAAATCAGAAAATTAATTAATTCAATTAAATTCATTGACACAATGATCCATAATTTTGTTAATAGGTACACTTAAAAATAATGTTAGTAATTAATGTTTTATTTTATAATTATTAATATAAAAATCAGAGACAAACTAGATATAATCTAAATAAAAATATATTTTGTTAATAGGTACACTTAAAAATAATGTTAGTAATTAATGTTTTATTTTATAATTATTAATATAAAAATCAGAGACAAACTAGATATAATCTAAATAAATCTAAATAAATTAATTAACTAGATATAATCTCTCCGACTTCTCACGTCGTTTTCAAAAGGACCTTATTTGCCATAAAACAAAGCCACACCCCAAAAGACGTACCTTTGTAAAACAAAACTCTTAAACCCGTACCTAGATTCGAAGATATTTTCAAACCGATTTACATAATTGAGTTATTCGGGTAGTCAAGGGAAAGGTTTTCGAAGTTATTGTCTCCAATTACTAAGCGGCGTCTCCGGACGAAATAAAATAAAACAGACAAAAAATGTCGTTATATTCACCCGACTTACTTCTACTGCCGCCATGTTATAGCTCCCAAGTCCCGATAGGAAAGAATCGGCAGTGAAACTAACTATATTTTGATTACTTTGATCCTGTGGCTCGGAATGCAGTTATGTCTTTGAAGAGACTTTTAAAATTGTAGAAAATGTGCGTTTTAAAGAATTAATCTGGATATTTACTATGTTTAATAATAGGTCTTTACCTATGAAATTGCCGTATTGCAGTACAGACTTTTTCAAACAAAAAAAAGTTTTGATTGGCTATGAGTTCTAAATTCAAATTAATTTTGTTTTAAAAATATGACATTCTTTTTACAAAATCAGTCTTTTGTTTATTGATTAGCGTTGTATTTTCATTACATTTCAACATTTTTCCTCATAATGGATACTTTGAAATTTCGTGTAATTATGGAATATGAGTTCCGTCGTGGCACCAACGCGGCACAAACGACCCGTAACATCAACGACGTTTACGGAGAGAACTGTACAAACGAACGCACAGCCCGTTATTGGTTTGCTCGGTTCCGTTCTGGGAATTTTGACTTGAAAAATGAACCTCGTGGTCGTCCGGAAACTTTGGTCAACAATGATGAATTAAAGGTGATTGTTGAAGCTGATGAAACTCAATCTACAGCTGAGCTGGCAGCAGCTTTTGATGTTAGCATTAAAACAATATTGGTCCATTTGCGACAGATTGGCAAGATAAAAAAGCTTGATAGATGGGTGCCCCACGAACTTAACGATCGCCAGCGCAACGTACGCGTCGAGACTTGCCTTGCGCTGCTTAACAGGCACAGAAATGAAGGAATTTTGAACCGAATTGTTACGTGCGACGAAAAATGGATTCTTTTTGACAATCGAAAGCGCTCAGCAAGTTGGTTAGATCCTGGTTCGGTACCAAAGCAATGTGCAAAACGAAAAATGACCCCTAGAAAGGTGATTGTCACAGTTTGGTGGTCTAGCGCTGGTGTGATTCATCATAGCTTTTTACAAAACGGCGAGAGCATTACTGCAGATGTGTACATTGAAGAACTGACCACAATGATGGCGAAACTCGCACGTCTGCAACCAGCTTTGGTCAATCGGTCGTCTCCACTGCTACTTCACGACAACGCGCGGCCCCATACTGCACAACAGACCGTCTCTAAGCTGCATGAGTTGGGTTTGGAAGCTCTCCCTCATCCGCCATACTCACCAGATCTTGCGCCTTCCGACTATTACTTTTTCCAAAATTTGGACAACTTTTTAGCGGGAAAAAAAATCAATTCCCGAGAGGCAGTACAAAACGCCTTTGAAGAGTTTGTTGTCTCCCGTCCAGCTGATTTTTTCAAGAAGGGCATCCATAAACTGCCACAGCGTTGGCAAAGATGCTTTGATTGCAGGGGTGATTACTTTGAATAAAAGAAATAAATAAGTTCGAAAAAAAAAATACTTTAACTTTTTTCAAACAAAACGGCAATTTCATAGGTAAAGACCTAATATTTGTTTTGAGTGACCTATATCGCATCAGAAATAGTAAACATGGTAAATATTTTGTTTCCAGTGTTATCATCATCATCATTCCAGCCCAAAAGACGTTCACTGCTGGTCCCCCAAGTGACGCCACGTTGACATTTTGGGGCGGTGTTGCCATAAACGCCACGCTTGGCAGGCGGGTTGGCGATCGCAGTAGGTACGGTTGTTACAAAAGTACAGAGAACGCTGCTTCCCATTCTCTGGCAAATCCCTTAGTCGCCTCTTACGACACCGACGGCGACGGGAAGATATGATATATATATATATTATTCCAGTGTTGTTGATAGTGTTAATTAGAATAAAATTTGTAAGTTTCATAAGTTATTGCAATTGGAATTTATTGGTCATTACAGTAAACAGCAATTGTAATGAAACTTCTTAATGCAAACTTTGAGCACATAAATGTACACAGGACCCGATGCCAGTCATGCTGTCTTCTTCATACGGTGGCCTACAAGATATTCTCATTTAAATAAAAAATAATTCATAAGTTTACTGCAACAACCAAATCAAATCAAATCAAATCAAAATATTTTATTTTACATAGGCCTACATGGGCACTTATAAAACGTCAACAGAAGAGGCACGGTTCGGGTTGGTCGTTTCCTATGGAGAAGAACCGGCAAGAAACTCCATGGTTACTCTTTTAAAATCATTTGGTTCTACAATATTTGGATGTTACAGCGCTAGTACTTAAGTATGAGAGGACAGCGTAGGCCCGACAATAAGTCATCGCTTACTACAAAAGGTAGAAAAAGATGAAGCTGAAAAAAAAAAAATAATAAAAAATAAAAAAAATTACAAAGCCTACAATGTCCACACATTCACAAAAAAATATGAATGAAAAAGAATCTATACAAAAGTAAAAATAAAAATAAAACTAAGAACAATTAAATAAACAATTGACACAAATGTAGTCATCAGTACTGTAACTATTCTGCACAATGAATAAACGGTGCAATGATTTGAAAACTATTGTAAAACATCTGAAAAAAAAATGAATAGAATAAATAAAATTCGGAATAGTTAGAGACATCCACATATTTGTGTCGTTTTTGAGCTACCAGGGAAGCCGCATGAGCAGAGGGAACTACAGCCAAACTTCTTTATCTTCAACATAGTCCTTAATTTTGTAATATGCTTTTTTAATAAGGACACGTTTGATGAAATTTTTAAACTTTCCATCGGTCAGTTCAATAACTGACTTTGGCAACTTATTATAAAAGCGTATACTGTTTATAAGAAATGACTTGCTAGTTTTTGTTAATCTAAATTTGGGTATTACAATTTCGTGTTTACTGCGTGTGTTTATATTATGGAAGTCGCTTCTAATTTTGAAAAGCCCTCGGTTTTTGCGGACGTATAAAATACATTCTAAGATATAAAGTGAAGGCAGAGTCAGTATATCGATCTCTTTAAATTTTTCTCTAAGGGACTCGCGAGGACCCATTTTATAGATCGCGCGAACTGCCCTCTTCGAAAACGAAAAAACTTCTTTCAAAACTCGATAAAAAGAGAAAAACATTTTAAATTACGCAAGCGTCTTTAATATTCTATCTCCAATGTTTGTTATCGTTGTGTTCAAATCTCATTTTGTGTTTTAATTTATTAAATCAAGTTTTCCGAGGCAGGGAAATTGAAGGCGCCTGCCATTTCTCCATAATAGCACCCTTTATCTTCATTATTTTCGCCCCGCCTTTGCTCTGTCAAAAATGCTTCTTCACTTCGCCCAAAGGCGCATTACGGTGTTGTAAATCATCTGATATTGTTTTGGACGATAAGCTAATTATGAGAATTTGTTATTTATTAGCTAGTTTTACGTGTTTTTTTTTTACTGTTCTTAACAGACTATGTCACGTATTTTTTTATTTATAGGAAGACTTCTACAAAATGCATCATCATTTGACTAGCCTTTTTCCCAAACTATCTTGGGGTCGGCTTCCAGTCTAACCGGATGCAGCTGAGTACCAGTATTTTACATGAATTTTGAAATGATTTTTTTATTCTACAAAATGCATCATTAGAAACATTCTATATCACATAACCAATCAACTACATAGGAAATCTATCAATTAACTCTGCATCAGACTGCAAGTCCAATTAGTTATTCATACTCGTTTAGAACTTGAGTAAAATTATTTTCAGAAACCCTATCAACTTTCCTTTGTCAAAACAAAACGTTTGTAGCGCTATTTGAAATTAAAAATGAGTATTGGGAACACAATCAATAGCTTAAGAGCTGGAATATCATAAAGAGTAGGCTGCTCGATTGCAGGTTTCTTTTTCTGAGAGAGGGTTGACCAGACCTATATGTGAGTCCAGTGTTGGTTGGTGAACGTCACACAATTTCCTGGTTATATGACTTTTTGGTTTCCTCACAATGTTTTCTTCAATGTTTAGACATATAGACATAGGACCAGTCAAAAGCAGTCTGATCACAATTCTACAATCTTCCCGATCAAATCGTTCACACAAAGAAATCTCTTATTCCGCTTTTTATTCGATAAACTGGGTTCAAACAAGGCAAGTTTGAAAACTTGTTTACCGCAAGTTACGTCTTCAAATACCGCTGACGACGGCACAATCGATTGATGTTTTATATCGAATCGGGATAATAGATCGTTACTAGAAGAATCTGAAACATGTTTATTTCTCTTGCCAATTCACATTTAAATTGAAATAAATTACTGTTAAATAACATGTCATCTGTTAGGATACTTAATAGTTATTAATTATATAAGATTTTTGTAGTTTCATAAAATAATTATTAGCCAAAGGACTTAAACATTAAAGCGGTTGTACTATTTGATACATCATCAATATCATAATCAGCCTATAATGTTGTGCTGGGACACAGGCCTCTTCTCTAAGAGGGGGCTGTAGCTGTAATCCACCACGCGGGCCCAATGCGGGTTGGTAGATATCACATGTCTTCGAATTTTTAGTTCTAGGACATGCTGGTTTTCTCACGGTGTTTCGCTAAACCGTTTTTCAGGGCCTATTTGGTACACCTCTGCCTAACCTTTCGGGAATTACAAGCGTGATGTTATGTTATAAATATAATTTATTCGAATCCAATCCAATAAATTTTTTACTATTCCATAACTGTCGTTAATAGAATGTCGACACGGTTGGCGCAGTGGCTGAGGAATTGGCAGCTGCGCTGCGTGCCGCGGGTTCGATCTCCGTACGAAACAAATATTTTTATGACCTACGGGTAGTTGTTCCGAGTCTGGCTTTTTGAGTAAGTGAGTTTAAACAATGTAACAACCGTACTGCGATCGCCAACCCGCCTGCCATGCGTGGCGATTATGGCAAAACCCCCCAAAATGTCAATGTGACTTGGGGAAGGCCTATGTCCAGCAGTGGACGTCTTTTGGGCTGAAATTATGAAAAAATGATGAGTTTAAATGTTTGCAAAACGCACCCACGACACAGGAGAAATTCCTAGTGACCCATTTATTGTGATGTATTAGTTTGAAGAAGTATTACATTAACTAAATCTAACTACCACACTAAATGGACGAAACATCTCGCAGAAGCAACTAACTCCTCAAAAAAAGTGCTAAACAAAATTCATTACTGACACGACATCGACAGTAGCCACCATCCGTTGTTACATAACTTTGATCGATAGCCATTTTTGTTATGATCGCAAATCATATATTTATCAACATACAACGAGGAGTGAATGAGGAGCTCGTGGCTAAATAATAACAGCCGCACAGGTCGATCTTCATGGTTAAGCCGTGCTTGCCGAGGTTGGTCCGTAGATGGGTTACCATCTTTACATACCGAGTTTCCTCCGTGCCTCGGAAAGCTCGCTAAGCCGTTGGTCCCGGCCGTTATTTGTAGATCTTTGGCAGTCGTTACGAGTAGTCAGAAGCCGAAAGTCTGACATCTAGTCTTACCATGGGGTATCGTATTACCCAGTTATTGGGGGTTGTGGAGGTCAGATGGTCAGTCGCTTCATGTAAAATACTGATACCCAGCTGCATCCGGTTAGACTGGAAGCCGACCACAACAAAGTTTGGGTAAAGGCTAGGCAAATGATGATGAACTTTTGACACTAACCTGCAAATTGCAATAAACAAGAAAGGGCATTGGGTAAGTTTGTATGGAGCAGTGGCATCATTTTTTCTCACAGCGGCCACAAAGATAATTGTTGCTAACGTATAGTGGAATATATGATAATAATGACTCCCAAAAGAATTTTGGCGAAAATTATATCTGAGCTGAAATATCTGATGTCAAAGTTGTGTTGTTCCTACTAATAGTTTGCATACTGTTATGTATTTTATCAAAAAAATAACTCTTTCCTATCGTTTGCCGTGTCATTACTTCTCAGAATTTGATCTTTAGCAGAGACACTATCGAATGGTGCAATAATTCAGGTTGATTTTTTTTTCAAAATTAACGGGTTCTATTCCTGACTGGGAATATCGATTTTTTTTAAAACCAATGATGGAGTTTCAGTTTTTATCAAAATCGGGTTCGTGACTCCTTTGAGTGTTTTTCGCTATTTTTCATAGTTTCGGATTTGGCCTTCCACCCACTTGAAAAATTCACCCTGTATATCTCGGCTCCGATGCATTTTGGAAATAATTGTGTTCTTACTAATTAAATATTTTTATTAGTGGCTGCAGACTTAGAAAACCATGCCACTTTTACCCAAACCCCTTTAAATTTCACGGGCTTTCCCTTCTACCTATATGTCTGCACCGACTTTTTTTGCTAGGTGGAAACTGACCCATATACATGACATCTAGCTCCATATCTTCCGCACACTGAACCAAGATCAAAATAATACTGCTAAGAACGTTTACACCTTGCGACATTTCATACAAACTTCTAAGTCATTATTTTCCGAAATGACTGAACCGATTAAAATGAAACTTCATACGCATAAGCAAGATACGTTGGTCTAAAAAGTTACTAAAAAGATTTTCGAAAAATAGTGTTACCGCTAAATTACACCAATTATAAATTATCTATAAAAACAGAAATTTCCAACAATCGTTTTTTTTAAAGACATTTCGAAAATGTTTTTTAGTAACTTTTTAGACCTATGTATCTTGCTCTTGTGTATGAAGTTTCATTAAAATCGGTCCAGTCATTTCGGAGAGTAAGGACTTGAATGTTTGTGTGAAATGCCTTATGATGTATACGCTCTTAAGAGGCTGATTCGGTCCCAGGACACAACTTAGCTACAATTGAATGATGTTAGGTTTGAATTAACTTAGTCTAGCCCAGCTTAACCTTCAGTGGAAGGTATACGAGATGCTGGCTGGTAAATTAATTTGATTCCCAGTTTAGTTCAAATGGTGTGCGGCGTGGTACGAATTGTTTATGGTTTTGTATTTTCCTCATTGGAAAGAGGTTTTAAAATGTGCGGATTAATTTGAATTGTTGTCAGTCAAAACGCTCCCTGTATTGTTAGGAGGCAGTGAACCACTTGTATATTTTTTTAGGAGGAAAAATATTTATTATTCAAATATTTTATTATTTCCTCTTTTTGAAATACCGGCTGGCATACATTTTATCCTTTGATAGGATTGGACGCTATCTTTTCAACCTTTGTTAGCCTGATCATAAATTGCTACCTCTATAATAATCCGGCAACACCAGCATCAATAGGATAAAAAAAAATGATAAGTATTGAAAAATCCTTAGGCACCTTATGAAGGTGGCTGGTGAGACCGGAGGAGGGAGTTAGAGGACAGGGCATGTGGCACTGCTTGGGGCGGCCTATGTCGCTCAACATACAGACAGTGGAGCTGCTGCGTTAGGCTTAATTGATTCATCACCTGCCTAGCCAGTAGCCTTTTCCCAGCTTTGTTGGGGTCGGCTTTCAGTTTCACCGGGTGCACCTGAAACTAGTATTTTACATGGAGCGACTGCCTATTTGACCTCCACAAAAAGGCTGGTTGGCAGACTTACGGGCCTCCGACTACCTGTAACGACTGTCAAAGATCTACAAATGACAGCCGGGACCTACGACTTAACGTGCTTTCCAACAGAGGAAACTCGGTATGTAATGGGTGGTCACCTATCCACCGACATAGGTGTGCACGGTTTAAGATTTCCCTTTATTTACTTCTAGTAGATTAAAGTACAACAAAAAATAAGGACAAAGCTAACACACAGTTCGACTTGCAATTTTAAACATCAACACTAGTATCAGAATCAACTCACCCAAATACGTGCTATACCTGCTAGGTAGGTATACAGATATAGATACCTACACGTATAGCAATTAATCGAGCATGTTTCGATACCAAACCGGCATGATATCGAGTCGATAAGCGAAGGTTGGGGTGAAGATACAATCTATAGTGTCAGCGAAATGGGTCATGATGAAGTTTCCAAGCAGCAACATTAAAATTAAAACTTTGACTGAAAACTTAGGCTTTAATGAAGGAAGTTTAATCTTTATCTTGAAAAAACGAACGTTAAATAAAGACGCTAATTGTTTATGCGTTGACTATACTTGTACATATGGGTTAACGTTTTGTATTCCAAATGCATGATTTACCTTTATTTCCAGTGAGAGCCTACCTACCTTTTAAGCCATACCTTTTGATACATATCGTTTGAAAGTCAGAGTTAAACTACTACTGAGGTGGCTCTAAAGGCTGCCCAACTCAAATAGGACTGGGCAGGACATGTCTGCCGCATGCCGGACAAACTGAGGGCGAAAAGAGCAGGAAACTGGTGCCCTGAGACAGTGAGGCTGGGTGGCAGCAGGCCATGAAGGAGATGGCAAACGAACTGCACAAGTTCCGTTAGAACTTGATCCTTTCAGTTCTGACCGAACCTGTCTTAGAGTGGAGGGAGGTCTAAACCCAGGAGTAGGGCAGAGCAGGCTAGGAAAAAAACAATCGTCTTGATTACGATAAAAAATTGCTATATTTTATCCTAATTAACCGAAACTGTCGAATATCCGAATATAATAAAAATATATCCGTAATCCTAACCGTATCCGTTTCACAAGTTTCGGATAGCTTCGTATAAGGGCGGAATATAAATAAAACGACATGTTTCGACAGGTTTTTGTTGCACGTAATTATTATAACATCTTTAAATAATTACTTACCTATATGACTGATTATAATACCAAATGAAAATCTAGACTAGATAAAACCTTATAAAACCAAATTATTACATACTATTTTTTTTTTTTTTTTTATTTGTTTTAATATTTTAATTCAATCTAATATCCGTAACCGAAACTATCCGAAATAATGACATATACGTAACCGTATCCGAAACCGATATCATTTTATTCCTATATCCGTATCCAGATCCAAAATATCATATCCATAACATCTCTGCTAATTAAACTTAATTGTATAACCACGTCATTTTAAAGGTCGTTCTTACTGATCATGTTCGAAATATGCATTTCATTTGTATGTAGATAATTATAAAGAGACCGATCTCAAAAACAAGGAAAACACACAGAAACACAAACCTACAGTCGTTAAATTTTAATTCGGCCTTTCTATATGCGAACGGCAGAAACAGTATGCTCTGTATGCTGTTGCATCATTTCAGTAATTGCAAAACTCGAAGGGGTGCGTGAAGGGTGACTATTCGGGTCCGTTTGGATTACTGTTGCCGGGATATTGGTACGGTTTTGAAGCTCTGTTGTTTTAATCATAAATGATAAATGATAATTGATGTTTATTTTGCAAGTAGGTTTTTACAAACACTTTTACACGTCATTTTTTTTTAACTAGATGGGGCCGGTGTTTCGTACCTGACTACTCTGAGAAGAAACAGCCGAAACAAACTCAGAGGTCACAGTCTCTTTTAAGGTCCAGACAAAATCTTGGCAAACTCACATGAGGACTAAGTTAAGTATCTAATATACAGGGTGTTTGGTGCATCGTGTGCCAAATTGAAATGGTCGACTGGGGGGGTCATCTGCTATCCTTTCAGACCCCTAAACACTTCTCATGCCCTGTGGATTTTTATCATCAAATTTTTATTGTTTTAATAAAAAAATAAAAAAAAAATACATTCAAACGCAAATTTAAAAAAAAAAGTATAAGTCGCAGACTCAGAATTTCATTTTATTTAGATGTGTATTGTTAGAGATACGAGACAGATTTTACCTTATAAGAGTGAGATAACAGATTTCATAAGTTTTTCAGGTATCATTTAACCAAAAATTTTTTTTGAAATCATAATTTGGAATTTAATATTTTGTGACTCGATTCACAATTCTAGCGAATTCAAAAAGTTGTAAAAAGATTTTTATGGCATGTGGCACATCACTAGCAAGAGGATCGACTAGAGAATTTTTGAGGGAGTTAGAAGATCCCGGTCGTTTTTGTTTTTTTTATAGTCTTGTGAATAGCTGTAACATGGACAGCTTTAATTGAAGTCCGAAACTTTGCGAGTAAATTTAAAAAAAAGTAGATGGATAATGTCACTAATTTTGAATTTAAAAGTACTTGAATACAATACACATCTAAATTAAATTAAAATTCAGAGTCTGCCTCTGAGTCTGAGTCTGAGTCTGACTTTTACTTTTCTAAAATTTGTATTTGAATGTGAAATTTGGGTATTTTTTTTTAATAAAACAATAAAAAGTTGATGAAAAAAAATCCACAGGGCATGAGAAGTGTTTAGGGGTCTGAAAGGATAGCAGATGACCCCCCCCCAGTTGACCATTTCAATTTGGCACACGATGCACCAAACGCTCTGTATATTTCACTATCACGATGACAAATCTGCTTTCATTTGGGTAGCTAAAAAAAATACACTACCCAGTTCCGTATTCGGAAAGTCTTCAACAACTCTCCACAAGAGTTTTGTTTGTGACCCAATCTTATTGCAAACGTGTGACAGGTGCTGATGAAATTCTGCACAAAGAAATAAAGCCTCGGGAAAAGAAATAAGTAACCTTTTATGCGGAATAGCCCGACGCTCCTCCCGGGATATGAAATAAAACATTATTTCGCAGTATCGCTTCAATGTACAAATATCTATTGAAAGAGATGTTCGAGAAAAAGGTTTCCTTAATATCTAAACTGTCGCTGAAATTGATGCGTTTAATACCAATATCCGTTTAAGTTAAAGAAGTTTGCAGATAAACTACAATCAGGCTAAGATATTGTGTGGGCACATCGAGCAATATCATCTAGTCTTACCAAAGGGTATCGTATTACCCAGTTACTGGGTTGTGGAGGTTAGATAGGCGACAGCATATCTTATTTACTAACTGGGTAATTAAGTACTCAGCTATATTCGTTAGACTAGAAGCTAACCCCAACAAAGTTAGGGAAAAGGCTAGGCAGACCGTGACTGAGATGTCATAGGTACCTGTGACGCTTCACAACTCGGAAGCCCGTAAATCTGACAGCCAAATCTTCCCAAGGGATATCGTATAGAAGTTACCCAGTAGCTGTAGGTCTGATATGCAATCCATGTATAAAAATACTTTTATTCAGCCGCATCTAGCTAGACTGCAAGCTGATCCCAACATAAGTAATTGGAAAAAGGATGGGCAGGTGATGATCCCGAATTAAGAATAAACAGGTAACAAAAATATTCGTAAACAAATCGGTAGGCAGCAAAGAAGTATGTCATAACTAAATAATGAAAAACATGAACCTATTCATTTTTCTCAGTGTACGTAGGTACAGTTACCAAAACTTGCGTCTAACCACCGCGCGTAAGAACTATTTCTGCTTGCAGTGCCCGGTCTCCATATTTTTTTTTCCGTAGTCTTTTTTTTCTGTTTCATTCCTAATGGTCGAATAAGGGTGATCAAACATCTGTGATCATTTATTTTCGGCCTGATTTTTACATTCAGCGCCTGATATTTAATAAACAAAATATTAATAAAATAAAAAAAGCTTTTTTTTCTGTCTCCCTACTACATATTGATCCGCTCAAAAGAGGCCATACTAACTTCCTTTTTTTTGTTTCACTACTAGAATTATGGTCATCGTAACGGTTATTTTTTTTAAATGTGCAAACGTATCTTTGGTCGACTGTACATTTCTGATCGAATATCAAGCTCTATAATTCGTATACTCGATACTTGTCTATGAAATGCAAATACATGTAATGAATAGCTGATGGAGCTGCGAGTGTATCGCGTATTGATTAATGGATGGCTTGCCGAACCCGTCAGGCTGGGACACAATATCTATTAGTCATAGATCAAGGCGATGTAAAGTTCACGATATATTGTTGTGCTATTCTGTCAAGTTTATATGGAACCTCATTCGAATGATCGTTCGGAATTCGAAAGGGAACTCATTTGTTTTTTTTTTTATTCAAATAAAACCGCCATTTTTTTTAAACGTAGCTGCCGCACTGGCAATCGCTACTGTATCATGGGTGCATTGACAAAGGTATGTGACCTCGAGCATTGGTCAGCATTGGTCGAGTGATCACACTACTCGACCAATGCTGAGCATAAAGTCTTGGGTTCGATTCCCGGTCCAGGCAAAGTGTTATTGAGCTTTTCTATCAGGAATCATAACTGGCCACATATGGGTGTACCTTCTATTATGTACAACTGCGCCTAACGGGGATTACAGGCATGATGTCCAAACTGGGCCCTCGTGGTGGATCGCGGCTCAATCCCACTCACAAAGAGGGAACATGTTCCAGCCTTGTGGGTACGATAAAGGTTGATTATGCTAAAGTAAATCGTGGCGGATTCACACATCGACAAGTAAGGTCAAAGGAAATTGTGGTACCTGTTCATCGCGATTGGCTGGAACATTTACCTAGAAAAAACATATACTAGAACAATATGTAGGTACTATGTTTTGATTCCTCTGTTTATTACAAAACTCAAACCATCGCTCCTGTTATCGCCGAAAGGTTGGACAGAGGTGTACCATCCACATTTCGCCAGTTTTGTTTGCCAGTAATGGGGCGAACGTATTGGCATAAATTCAGACTCCTTGGATGCTACTGAGAAATTTAAATCCAATAACACTTTTCCTGACATAGGAATCGATACCCAAGGCGTCCTACTCAGCAGGTCAAAAGCTAAGAACATAAGAGATCGTGGCTAGATAATAACAGCCGCAAAGGTCTATCTTTAAGGTTAATCAGTGCTTGCCGAGGTTGGTCCGTGAATGGGTGACCATAATTACATACCGAGTTTCCTCCGTGCCTCGGAAAGCACGATAAGCCGTTGCTCCCGGCTGTCATTTGTAGATCTTTGACAGTCGTTATAGGTAGTCAGAAGCCAAGAGTCTGACATCCGGTTTTACTAAGGGGTATTGTATAACTTAGTTTCTGGGTTGTGGAGGTCAGATAGGCAGTCCCTTCATGTAAAACACTAGTACTCAGCTGCATCCAGTTAGACTGGAAGCCGACCCCAACATAGTTTTGGAAAAGGCTAGGCAGGTGATGATAAGACCATAACTAAAGCAAATAATTTCATCCTTTTTTCCGATTCCCAAGATAAGCTAATGATAAATTTGAATGAAACAATTTATCTTCAGCAACTATTCAAATAACAATAAATAAATAATACAAAGAGGTTCTTGGTTAAGTAAGTAGGTGTTTTGTGTGGGAGGACACATTGTATTCATTTATGTAAATTGGGTGTTATTGAAATAAGATTGAGTACCTACGTGAGTCAGCCCCGGTCAGTGCCTTCTGCGGGATTTGCAAAAAAGGTTAAAAAAGGTAAGTATCTATTTCGAGAGGAGTTGAGACGGTATCTACAACGTCTCGTGGGAACAAAGCCTTGGCTGGCAACATCTAATCTGGTTTTAAAAACATAGGTACTTACTGATATAAGATTTTAAAGTGACATGGTAACTAACACTAAAAACAGGATATAATTATATAAATTGTAAACGTGATAAATATCCCATTTTTAGTGTTACTGATAAACATACTGATATTAACTCGTATTATAAAAAAAAACTCTTTCTTAGTAACAAAACATATCATCACGCTTGTAATCCCAAAAGAGGCGATATTCAGACCATATTAGTACTTCAGTTTTATCATAGATGGCGCTGTAGTACTTTTTTTACCTTGCTTTTTGTAGGTCGCTTCATGTTCAATAGCGTGGTCTTTCAAAAAAAAAAACATCATCCTGCAATATATAGAGTGGAACAGTACAGCATACTGAACCCCCCAAAAATATTTGATAATCTGTACATTTTGACCCGTGCATGTACAGATTTATATGAAACAGTTGTTTTTTTTTAATGAAATGATGTACTTAACACGTGGTAATCCCTTTCAACCTGTATACAACAGTCTTATAACAACGGTCGGGAAGTACCCCACCACCAATGACACGTTTGGTCGGCAAATCCTCCTTTTCCTAAACCTTCCTCCTTTTAATTTGATGCTCTGTACATTTTGACCGCATAAGTGCAGTTTTATAGGAAACAGCTTTTTTTGATGAAATGATGTATTAAATACGTGGTAATCCCTTTCACCCGGTATACAACAGTCTTACAACAACGGTAGGGCAGTACCCCACCACCAATGACACGTCTGGTCGGCGAATCCTCCTTTTTCTAAACCTTCCTCCTTTTAATTTGATGCTCTGTACATTTTGACCGCATAAGTGCAGTTTTGTAGGAAACAGCTGTTTTTTGTTGATGAAATGATGTATTGAATACATGGTAATCCCTTTCACCCTGTATACAACAGTCTTACACCAACTGTCGGGAAGTACCCCACCACCAATGACACGTCTGGTCGGCGAATCCTCCTTTTCCTAAACATTCCTCCTTTTAAATTGATGCTCTGTACATTTTGACCGCGTAAGTGCAGTTTTGTAGAAAACAGCTTTTTTATGAAATTATGTACTGAATACATGGTAGTCCCTTTCACCTTGTTTACAACAGTCCTACAACAGGCAGTACCCCACCACCAATAACACGGTCGGCGAATCCTTCTAATAAACGATGAAAAACTTTCCTTCCTGTCTCTCATCTTATAGGTTTCTATGTAAAATCTTCAAACCAAATATCAAGTACATATTTAGACAAAAGACTTTACAAAATGGCTAAGCACCTACTTTGTCATATAGCGGATCTTGACAAAAGGTTGAAGTGTAGAGAGGAACAATTGGAGAGCTGCGAGCACGTCCAAATTTTAAAAAGCCCGGGATGAAGTACCTTTTAAAGGTTTTGCCCGAAAAAAGTAAACTAGGTCGCAGGAACCTGGGTTCTTCACAATCTGCAAGACAATCTAAATTACCAGCTAGTCTATAGAACACAAGGTTAAGAGCGTTTACGCCTTACGGCATTTCATACAAACTTTCAAGTCCTTATTTTCCGAAATGCCTGAACCGATATAATGAAACTTCATACGCATAAGTAGGATACACAGGTCTAAAAAGTAACTAAATTCATTTTCAAAAATAGTGTTACAAATGTTGTTATCTATAGAAACAGTGTCCAATTATCTTTTTTTTAAAGACATTTCGAAAATGTTTTAGTAACTTTTTAGACCTATTTATCCTGCTTACGCGTATGAAGTTTCATTCAAATCGGCTCAGTCATTTCGGAAAATAAGGACTTGAAAGTTTGTATGAATTGTCGTAAGGTGTTAACGCTCTTAAGTCAACACTATCATCATCATCATTTCAGTCCGGAATCACCCACTGTTGGATATAGGCCTTCCCTATCTTCTGCCACCCTTCTCTGTTTTATGCATTCATCCATCCGTTTCCCGCGATCTTGATGATATCGTCAACTCAACGCGCTTTTGAACGGCCCTGGTATCTTAGGCAGAACTTTGGCCACCATTCGGTAAAAACCTTACTCTATCGACCATCACCGCTCCTAGCCAGATATCCTGCTTAACTCCACTTTAGGTGTATAGTCCTGTCCCCGACGTCGAAGACTTTCGTCCGACGACGGATTTCGGTGTAAAATACTAACTTAGCCTAAAACTAATCTAAGATACCGACACTGAGTACATAATATTGTAGATACAGGTACCTATCTCTTACTTACGGATCAACAAAATCAATTCAACAGCACGCTATCTTGATTCCATTGACTTTTAAATAACTTTTCTAATCTGTGTGATAAAATTTAAACGTCTGTTCAAAACGTGCTGGTTATTGTGTTAAACGGGGCTTAAAGAGCTACTTGAATGACAAAGTTGGCAATAGCGTGTAAGCCCATCGCCTTCGAGTGCCGTATTAACCTATTTTCTTTCGAAAACTCTTGCTACTGCGGGAAATACCACCGATATTTTTGCGGCAGTCGGGTACAAATAACCGTTTCAATCTTAAATTAAAGCAGTTACATAGATCAAAGATCCCGCAATCCATACAAAATAGAAAGCTTATATATGCTGACAAAACCCGTGATTTAACAGACAACAACTAAAGGGAAGTTACGCAATAATAAATTTATATAGAGAAAGCTCAGCCGACGATGGATTTTGATTCCGTGGGAAGGAGCAATAGAGGCGCCCCTGCCCTATTTCCCCATTTTATTTTTTCCGCGTTTTTATTCGTCTGAACACACCTTAGAGCCGCTTTGTGAATGTTTTCGAATGTGTGTATGTAGCTTAGGAATAAACGTGTTTATACGGGATTCGAATTCGCAATTTTGTCATGAATATCGAATAATAACTGGCTTGAGGAAAACTTTTATTGGAAGGGAACAGTAATAACCTCGTACCCAGGTTATTACTGTTATAGGTGTTTACCTAGAATTTTGATTATAAAAGTAGTTCCGAAAATAGAAAATGTATACTTAGGTATGTCTTTAGAAACATGTAGCCTATTTATTAAGTGTCTGGCGCAATCTTTAAAAGAATGCGTAAAAGATTCCTTTGAATTGCGTGACAAAAATAAAACTTCACAAAAGGTTTTTCGTTGAGATTCATAACAAGGACTACGCACATTTTCCAATGTCTGATGGCAAAAACGCTTTCAAGATTTTTGGGTATTTTTATTCCGTTTCATCTTACCCCATGCTAGTCAACATAAAAGCAAATCCGAAAAACTCTTCAACTCGAGCGGCAATTGAAAAACTTCTTGATAATCAGGTCAAGGAGTTACGTCACCGTTTTTTTTTTAAATTACAATTCACCGTTGTCAAACATCACAGTCAAGAGTTCGGTAATTAAAAAGTGAAAATTGAGAACGGCTAGTATTTCACTCTTTAGTAGATAACACATTGGCTGCTCGCCAACTTTTGACATTTGGGTCATTCGGTAGGTCATCAGAATTTTTTTTTTTTTTTGGTTATGTAAAAGTTGGGTTTTTGGCTGTTGTTATGAGTCGATCAGTTTTTGGTTTTAATTGCTGAATATATTACCTACCGAAGTAATGAATATGTATAACGACTACGTTGTATTCAATGAAAAAGCATTAAACTGACGATAAATAAATTTTACAAAAGAGTATGAATGCGAACGCTGCCAGTGTAAATACCAATCCATTGAACTGGTCAACAAAACGTTATAGGTTACTTTAATCATTCTATAAATAAATTAAACTTTATTTCAGATTACAGTCCATAGTTTTGTTAGTATTTGTAGTGTTGGTAACAATGGCGCATAAGTTATTAGGTTAGCTTGTTAGTGTTTACAAATTTAGTATTTACTCAGACAATGCCATGTCTGCCCCCATCCAGTGTCTGGGGCAGCCCAGTCTAGCAGCAATCATCTTCAAAATGCTGCCGTCACAACCATGCAGGAGCTATAGTAAGGAGGCCGCTTTTAACACAGTTTATTAAAGTCACCGGTAGAAACAGGAGCCATCACACAAAACCTCTAAAACTGGAGAGATCTAGATCTTGAGATCTTCTGAGAGAAGATCTCGAGATCTAGATCTTGAGATCTTCTGAGAGAAGATCTCGAGATCTCTCCAGTTTCCAGCATTCGGTGGCCAAAAAATGAAGAAAACGTTTACATACCCTTTATAAAAATAAAGCTAAAACCACACCAGCTCCTTTCAAAGCTCGGCTCAATAACTCAAAGGCACCACGGCATATAGAATTGAGTGGCACAGTCGGACGAGGCCATCAGATTAGCTATCGCACCTGTCTTTACAAGCTGGTTATCTGAAGCGTTATCAGCGTTACGTAGCCTGTGAGGTGACAGTCCCCTCTGAGGGTAGGACTATCACAATCGCTTGCCTTACTTTGAAGTTAAAAGAACGAAGGCACGGTTGGCGCATAGGCTGAGCGATCGACTGTTGCGCTGCGTGTCGCGGGTTCGATCCCCGCACGGAACAAATATTTGTATGGCCTACAGATAGTTGTTTCGGGTCTACACGACGGTCTAGGAAACTACATTTTTTTTTTCAATTCCTTAAAACTCACCATATAAGAAATTTTCATAGAACTGGCCGTTCATTTTCATTTTTGTCATTTTAGGGCTTATAGGTTCTTGAGTTGGTATAAATTCCAAAAATATCACCCCTTATAACATTGCTCATCGAGTAGAATGTGATCAACAACAGACCCCACATTATCACTCCGATAATTAAATGAATAAAAAATAAAGTCCACCCTTGTATACACGATGACATATTGATTGAATAGATGTTCTGGCTCGAAGCCAAGTGGAGCCGTTCGCGAATGAAATCAAGTGGCTGTTTTACACTAGCATTATAACGAGCAGTGATAATTTGGACACCCCACCGATGTATGTATGTTTGTATGTCATGTTCAAATTGCAGAATTGCAGCTGTTCTTTGATTCTGGGTGATTCAGTAAGCTCTACAGTACCTACAGAGAACATAATTATTTTGTATAAATAGAATAGCCTTAAATACCTTTATGCAAAGATCATAATTCAGCGATGTTCTCGTGAAATACCGGAATACTGATAACATCATTACTAAGATAATATTGTGATGGTGAGGCATGTGTTTTTTTGAATGGTGTATTGCTGCTTGTGACTGTATGGTTTATAGCTCACTGAAACAATACAAATACATCGAAAATCTAAGTAATACAAAGGCTAAATTTCGTTTCAAAATCAATGAAACTCTGGATCAAAATTTAAGTTTTTACTACTTAAATTTCGATCCAGAGTTTTATACATAGAATTTTTGCCTAGTTAGTAGGTAAAAAGATTTTGGACAGGCGAACAACTCCCTAGATATATTAAAACCAATGCCCTAATGATTTGTCTAAAACGTACCAACCCTTATCAAGTTCGGAAAAGGCCGAGGTTGAAGAATTAGTCATTTGAATAGAAGGAAAAGGGAAAATTATTTGTTATTCGCCTAAATCTTTATTAAAAACTAAAGAGTTATACAACAACTGCAAAATTAACTTCATTTATTGAGGTACTAATGTTTTGTAACGACATTACTGAGAATTATTAATATCATTCAAGTGCCAAGAGCTCGATATATAATGTGTGGATGGTCACCCATCCACAGACCAACCTCGGCAAGCATCGCTTAGTCTGGAGATTGATCCGAGTGACTGTTATTCTTTAGCCACGGTCGAGTTCCTCCCCTTTTCGCATTTAGTGAAATTGTACTAAAAAACAAATTTGTATTTGGCTGTCATTTGTAGATCTTTGATAGTCGTTACGAATAGTCAGAAGTCAGGGGTTAAGCTCGCCGTTGTACATTAGCTATATTTTATTTGTGTGTATATCTTTTAATTTTATGTGTGCAATAAAGAATAAGAATAAGTCAAAAGTATGCCATCCAGTCTTACCAAGGGGTAACGTATTACCTAGTTACTGGGTTGTGAAGGTCAGAAAGGCAGTCGTTTTATGTAAAATACTGGTACTCAGCTGCAGCCGGTTAGACTGGAAGCCGACCACAAGATATTTAGGGATTTAGTTGTCAGTGTGTGACTATACCAATCCCTATTTTATGAGCAATGCGTTACCCGGTTATGAAGCCTCTGGATCTATTATATAATCGACATTCTATTACTGAATAAGTTTTATTCCGATTAAACCCAAGGAGAACCTTCCGACCGGGCTAGTGCGCAGTAACTAGTCCGCGCTTCATACGTCGCGCTCACATATGCATTATTGCTTACCTTGCGTTCTGTCTATGGTGCACGTTTACATGTATCCCTACAGATAGTTTGGGAAAAGGCTACGGAGATGATGTACTGGAAAACAAATTATAGCCAGACACCATCAGATCTTTGTACTGCTACTACACAAAGGATGGTTTTTAAATTATTAAAGTATGATTGAAAACCATCCTTTGTCATCACATCACTTTAGCATCACATTTATTTCGTTTATTCATTTACTTACATTTTTAAATATTTTTTACAAAATGATATTATAAAACTTTTAATAATAAAAAAAAATAGTAGCCCACCGGTATCGGGAACAGGGTCTAAGCTACGGGCGGTCAGGGCTCTAGAGAAAAGAAACCTCCTAACAATATGAGCTTTGTCCAGGAGTACCACTTTCTGAATCAAGCCCTTGATCAAGCTGCCTAACGAGAGCCTCATCTGGTATTGGTCTAGGCTCTTGGCAATTAGGCCATTGGCTGATACGACTTTCAGCACAATAATTATTATTTCCATTAAAATAAAGTACTCAAAAAGAAATTCAATGATAACCTGCCAAACAAAAGACAGTTATCACGAACACTGAACAAGAGGAACATGTTAACAGTATACTTCACATGTCTCTTTGTAAACGTCAAAGTTAAAGCCCGTTGTCACAAGTTCAGCAATTATTTGTTTTTGAAGCCAATCGATTGCTTGTCATTTCATTTTTCGGGTTCCGTACCTACCCGAGGGGTGCCAACGGGACCCTATTACAAAGTGTAGGTAGTCTGTCTGCCTGTCCGTCTATCATTAGGCTGTATCTTTAGTAACGTAGTAAGTGGACACTCGAATTTTCATAGAGTGTATTAATCGTAAAGAATATCACCACCCATATCTTCCCGTGGGTGTCGTAAGAGGAGATTAAGGGACTTACCAGAGAATGGGCAGCAACGTTCTCTGTGCTTTTGTAACAACCGTACAACGATCGCCAACCCGCCTGCCAAGCGTGGCGATTATTTTTTTTTTTTTTTTTTTTTTTCCCTTATTAGTAAGAACCAAGTTCTTACTAGTTAATTGCAATCTAGCCTAAGAAGACTAATAAACAATTTAAATCTAACTTATTATGCTACGTTATAAATTATGTTAATGCTAAGAATAGTGTCCATAATTAGGTATGCACTTTTACACACGTTCGTAACACTTCCTTAGAGTCTGGTAAAATTGATAAAACACTTTGTTCATGTGTTATATAAATAGCACAACATTGTTACTATTATTGATTCACTTACGCTACACTAATTCAAATGGTTTAGTTCTCTTTAGTCTACGCACTATGCCTGTGTTGTCTAACAGCTGGATTGCCTCAACATTCACGTGTCGATGGAGTCTGTGTTCGTGGGCTTCAGCAAATTTTTGTGTGATGGTGGTGACGAATTCCATGTCGAGGTCACGGTGGAGGTCATCGTTTCTTATGTACCAGGGTGCATTTACAGCAGCCCTGAGTACTTTATTTTGGAACTGTTGAATTATTTTGACGTTGGTTGGCTTAGTACAGCCCCAAAGTTGGATACCATACGTCCAAATTGGCATCAGAATATGCTTGTATATTATCAGCTTATTATGTATTGATAAACAGGATTTCCTTCCCAGCAACCAATGCAAACGTTTATAACGAATATCGAGTTCCTGTTTTTTCTTTTTGATATGGGCTTTCCAACGCAGCTTGGCATCGAGAGTTATGCCAAGGTATTTGGCTGTATTAGCATAAGGTATTTGCATACCATTTATGTAGAGTGGGTGGTAGTCACTGTGTTTGTTTGTGAAGTTAATGTGAACTGATTTTGACTCATTCAGATTGATCTTCCACTTTTGTGTCCAGTCGTAAACTTTGTTCACAGCTAGTTGAACTTTCTCTACTGCTTCTCTGTGGCTTGATCCGGTGGCCATAATAGCAGTATCATCTGCAAAGGTCGCTATGGTGCTGTTTTCCAGCTCTGGGATGTCACAAGTGTATAACAAGTACAAAATTGGGCCAAGCACACTTCCTTGAGGCACCCCAGCTTTTATGGTTTTTAGCTCGGAATATGCGTCCTCTTGGCGTATTCTAAACATTCTTTTAGTTAAATACGACTCTAGGATATCTACAAATTCTGGTAGCATGCGTCTGAGCTTAAATATGAGACCCTCATGCCAAACTTTGTCAAAAGCTTGCGCGACGTCTAAGAACACGGTAGCACAGACTTGCGTGGCGATTATGGCAAATAAATAATCTCGAAGGTGCTTGAGCGGTTTTTAGTCTTTTATTAAATGAATGACTGAAACAGAAGTTCAATGATTACCAAACAAATGACAGTCACTACGATCAACAAACGTGTCTCTTTGTGAATGGCAAAGTTCAGGCCTGTTGTCCCAAGTTCAACAATAATAATTAAAAGGCATTAAAAACAATTTAATAATGTGACAGTTTTATGAAAATGAACTTTAAAGTTATGCAACAGTAATTTGAAACTCCATAATTAGGTTTGGGCGCTTCATTCGCTTTTGTTCTTAGCGCCATCAATCGATTGGGTTGTCATTTCGTTTTCCATTCAGATAACACTGTAAACACGGTACGAGGCGGTCCAAACGACCGTGTGCACATACATTGCGTAATTCGTTCGTTGTACCCTACAATGTTTGCATTGCCACTGTTCCGTTGCATAAGTTTGGTTTATTCTGCGTTCTATCTTTCATTTTGTGTGTGTTGTATTTGTTTTAATTTTGAAGACTTTTTTTGTAACTATCGTTTAATATGAGAAATTAAGGATTAATTCGATATTGCTGAAATTAAAGGACTAAGTAAAAGTGATCATATGTTTTGATTTAATGTTAAATCATAAACCTCAGCAGCATTTAGGTTTTTAATTCCATCGCCTATCCCTACTAAGAATAGTACCTACGCATAGCGACTAATTAAGCTATACACGATGAAACGGAAAGGGTATATACATACTTAACGGTGTGCTACAGACCATCAAACTGAACATGTTTCTCCACAAAGAATAATGATTATAGCGAAAAAAATATCAGCTGCCCCATACATTTGGGTCGAATAGGTATTGATATGGTATATATATAAGGTAGGTATTAATATTAAGGTATTGATATGTATAAGGTATTTTGTATGGGGCAACAGATTGTTTTTTCGTTATTACGATGTTTGTTTCTGGAGAAACATGTTCAGTTTGATGGTCTGTAGCACACCCTTAAGTATGTATATACCCTTTCCGTTACACCCTGTAGAAAACCAGTTTATGCAGATCTCTCATAGTGCGGGAAATCTATACAAAGCGAGGCCATGTTATACTGGAAATGTATATCTTGATGTGTCTCCGTGTGTACCTACGTAGAAGTAGGAATAGACTTTTATTCAAATAAAGTTATCTATGTATTATATTAATGAGTTTTATTCAAATAAAGTTGTCTATGTCGTTCAAAACTGATTGTTAAGTCATTGCTCGACATTTTGTGGTCGAGAATTCGAGATCTAATAAATTAAATGACAAATAATTTACGAAATAAATGAGATCACTTCGAGTTCAAATTGCAACATATACATCAGTTGCGAATGAACGCTGCAAATTAACCAATTTAACGAATATCCTACTTAATACCGTATACTAATTAATCCAATTTTGGAGTCTGAACTTCACAGTTTTCACATCACAAACAAATAAAAAAAACACTGGCTTTTGCTCGCAGCTTTGATCACCTAGAAGTAGGAAATTATCCTACAGGAACATCTTACTAAAAAGTTTTGTTTGTCCTAACCTAGTTCTTGGTCTATCCGCATGCCAAATTTCATCATAATCCATTCAGCAAATTGCCTGGGTCATGTTGTGACCAGAGACCTACGTGATGATGGTGACATAGAGCGCGAGTGCAGGGCGTTGACGGTAAGAAGCAATATGCTAACCTGTAGGTTTGCTCGCTGCACAGCAAATGTCAAAGTGGCTTTATTTAAGGCGTTCTATCAGTCCTTCTACACGAGCGGCCTGTGGGTGTCATAAACAAGCCGAGCCTACAACGTGCAGCACGCGTAGCATGACCGCCGTAGAAACGGGCTAAGTCGATGGAAGAATCGACAAACTGACACATTGTTATTGTATATCTGTCATTAAGTCGATTCTTCCGTAGACAGAACTCGTTTCTACAGTGGTCATGCTACGCGTGCTGCGCGTACAATACAACAACGCTTTCAGGAATCTGTTGCGGTTGTTGCGATGTTGCAGTGCATCGGGAATGTTTGGTGAAGCTCTTAAGGATGGCTTTCTTGCCATATGCGTAAAAAAGCGGCTTTCTTACTGCAACGCTTGCGTAGCACTCGAAACAGCTTCCTGAAAATTATTGTTGACAGATTGGACTGCCCCATCCAATGACACTGGGTAAAACGAAGTTTAGGTTTATGTTAAATTAAATTAAGCACTATAACACTAACAACTTATTAACTGATATAGGTCTGAAATAAATCTATTTTATTTATAATAAATTCCCTAAGTGTGAAAACTTGACAAACGAACAAACTCACATTCACATAACAGTATTAAGGAAGAATTTATTTTGTACATTCCAATACTTTATTGATAAATTAAAGCTCGTGGTCAATTCCGTTTCAGATACCGGTCAAATGCTTTTTTTAACTGTCGTGTGTGTAAGTGGCCCTCGTTAGCTTTAGCGACCGCCACGGTCACCGCAACCCGATTGCACTTTCATAAATTTATCGTTCTCATTCGCCGGAACCATGAATATTTAGAAGCTATATGCGGCCCGCCGCTGCCGTTCAATTCATTCATACAACCTAACAAATATTAAAAGTGTGTGTCGAGAGTTCCGTACTAATAATGTTACCTAACAAAAATTAGGTAAAAATACTAAAGCGATTAGCGCGTGTAAATCGCAAGTAAAAGGTGACAGTATCAATTTTCCATTTGACACTGACAGCTATTGAACGCAGTTTTAATGACTTGACGTTCAGTTTGAACATTTGCGAAAATCACCCTAAATTAACTCACGAATAAAAAATTTCGCGTCTGTCTGACTGTCTTATTTCTAAATCGCCCATCACATTTTGATGCGGTTTTCACTATCAATTAGAAAATGTATTCAGGAAGGCTTATTTATGCACTTATGTTTTTACTATTTAACTTACATAATAAAATAAATAGTCTCCAAGTTTTTTGAAGTTGTAAATACACTGCAAAAGCAGGGGTGGGTGATAAATATACACAAGAGAGCACCAATTATCCCTCTTAAAACATTAACAGGCACAAATGAATAATTTAAACTGTTGAAAACTTCAGCGTTTAGCTAAATTTCTGAAGGGATCCCCAAAACTCGTAACTGAATATTAAAGGAAATTCTTAAAGAGGACCGTCATTGTTTTTTGCTCTCCGATAACGGTCGAAACAGATTCAATTGATTTTTGTTGCACGGTTGGTAATAAGAGATAATAACCTATTTGTAATCCGAACGTGCTTTCTTTGTAGAACTATTTATAATTGGAATTTTAACAGGTTCACGCGTAAATTGTTTTAGATTTTGTGCATAATACTGGCAACCTGGAAAATTTAACCGGTTTTATGAAACAAGGTTGTCGAATGAAACCTACTCGAATCGACTACCTCGTTGGTCTAGCGGTGGCAATCACGATTGCTGAGCATGAGGCCCTCAGTTCGATTCCCGTCGGGTAAAATGTTATTGCGTATTTCCATCAGGAATTTGTCATTAGCAGTCAAGGAGTCTGGATTTGTGCCATTTGGAACTGAAACAAAACTGGCGAAATGTGGGTGTACTATGAGGTACCTCTGCCTAACCCTTCGGGGATTAGAGGCGTGATGTTATGTGTGTTATGAACAGTGATCGGAGTAGGTATATTGATTTTTGGTACTTGTATCATAAATGCACACAGAAAGAATAACATGGATAAGCCATTTTTCCGGAAAGTAATTCCGGTATATCCGGATTCAATTAAATATTGTTAATGTTGGTAGTTTTATTATTACTACTCAATTCAAAATGTAAATGAAGGTATCAAAACTAAATTCATTTATGAAGCATAAATTTTTTTTTTTTTGCTTTTTTATGGCCACATCTTTTTATTAATTGTTGCACTTAAATTTCAATCAAATCAACCAATTCCAGAGAAATGTCCATATTAGTATAAACGATTCGGATCAATGACCCCAATTTAATCTACCTACTCCGATCTATGGTTATGAACCAACTCGAATTTGTAGTTTCATGTACATACATTATAAAATTGTAGATAATAAGTATCGAGAAATCCGAAAAACATGTGGTGTGGTGACAATTATTGTTCCTTCCTTTGTTAGAGCCATTAGCTCTGTACCGAGACAGTCCCGAGGCAGAAATATATACAGACAGAATTCACTCGTGCCTGAATTCGTATTACAACAAACTTTGACCTTTTAAAAATCTGAATCTTTCATCTTTACCTAAATGTATTTTTACAAAATCCTAAATTACGTTTTTGTATCTAATTAAATGTCTTCGAAGCCAATCTGTCCTATTTCCGAGGAATCGATCTGAATCCAGTAATAATACGTACATAAGAAATAACCTCAGTATACCAAGATCGAGCGCTCACCTTAAGATGTCCCCTTAACTTTTCTTGCCAAATAACACAACCTGTCTCGCTCTAACTTGTAGATTTTTGACATTCGTGTCTCTTTCGATGTTTGCATCTTTGCGAACCCTCTACCATACACCTTTATATAATTTTGTTGGTAGATTACTTCTGGAGGAGCATGTTTTTACGTGTGATGTAACGATTTTCATTAACTTTTTACGGAGGTAGCAAATCGAAAACGACCGCGTTCGGCAGTTACTTTTTAAATCCTTGTCGTTCTGTCGAAAATTGTGTGCTTATGGGGGATGATTACATACATGTGAGGTTTTATTATTTGTTTTCTGGGTATTTATTTTTTACGAGACATGAATACCAACATTAATGCAGATAAACCAACATCAAAACGGTTAGTATTATTAGGTGATTAAAGGTGACAATTTCACTTCTTCTCGTTTTCAAAAGCAACCTAATACTTTAGGTAAGGTTTTCATTAAGCATACCTAGACAACACATGCACTCAAGACTGTCACCACAGATTTTTCGGATTCATGTGCGTATTGTATAATTATCACTTTGCTTCGGTGAAGGAAAATATCGTCAGGAAACCAGCATGCCTGAGAGATATTTCTCAACGGCATGTAAAGCGACGTCAGAGACCCATGGATGACATAAAAACTCTGACACTAGGCACTTATCTCACGATAAAGAAGAGGCATGCCTGGAGACGGTACCTAACAGAAAGCCATTCTCATTTACTTCAAGAAAAATAGGAACATTTGTAGATTCTAAACATACCTACATCGACGTAACACAAAGCACACATTCTTCTTAAATATTTGCCAAAGAAAACTTTTCGCGTCGGTAAGCAAGCTCGTTCTCTCAATTAACAATTTTCTGCGAATACAATAAAGTATAGTTTACAGTGTTCAGTCGCAAAGTTTTTGTTTTGTCCTCCGGGCGAGAGAGTTGTACATAACTCTAATTAGATCCATGTATGTATGTACATAAGTTATTTGGCTCGTGGAAATGTACCTGTGCTATTGGCGGCCATTTTGGTTTGGAGGTGTAGGTATAAACAAGAGGAGCTCGTGGCTAAATAATAACAGCCGCCCAGGTCGATCTTTAAGGTAAAGCCGTGCTTGCCTCGGTTGGTCTGTGGATGGGTGACCATAATTACATATCGAGTTTCTTCCGTGCCTCGGAAAGCACGTTAAGCCGTTGGTCCCGGCTGTCATTTGTAGATCTTTGACAGTCGTTACGAGTAGTCAGAAGCTAAAAGTCTGACATCCAGTCTTACCAAGGGGTATCGTATTACCCAGTTACTGGGTTGTGGAGGTCAGATAGGCAGTCGCTTCATGTAAAATACTGGTACTCAGCTGCATCCGGTTAGACTGGAAGCCGACCCCAAGATAGTTTGGGAAAAGGCTAGGCATATGATGAGGTGTAGGTATAAACAATTCTGTGTTTCTAATACATACCTAAATGGTGCTGAACGATTTTGATGATTTTGAACTGGTAGCTAAGTACAACAAGGTTTACTTGGCAGGACTGTAAAATGTGATAAACGGTCGAAAATGCAAGAACTGAATAAGACTCTATTGATTATTAGATATAAGCTTTTGCCCGCGGCTCCGCAAGCGTTTTGATCTGAAATTATTCTCCTGGAGCGTTTTAAATGTGGTCTGTAAGACTTGGGGATCATGTAGTTTCCCATTAGTGAAAGAATTTTCGGTATAGAATCGGATTTTCAAAGATTACCCTTGACATCCAAATTTACAAACTGGTAAAGTTTGTAAATTTGGATGTCAAGGGTCTTGCGTAATATTACTAGAGAATAGATTTGGACTACTGCGAATCAAGCAGGTACAGACAGAATAGCTTAAAAAAGGATCTGAAATTCGTCATGTGACAAAGACAAACGGACATGTACCTATCTAAAGCTATTCACCCCAAACTGCCTTAAAATTTCCTCCTCACATTAGGGATGACTATCACATCATATAGGCCAACGCTTCCTCCAAAAGCCACATGCACGACCGAGCACCTTAGTTTCCTTTCCCACCCCTCCCGAGATTACAATCCATATTGTAATTCGAGATATTCGAACTCGAACCTTTTGGACCCGAGCCAAGGTCGAGTGACGTCATCGCCATGACGTCAGCACACATCTCTCTATTTCAATTCAAGTTCTATTTGGGGCTATATGAAGGAATGCCATGGAATAGAATGGTTCAGAAGCTTAGTTCACGCAATGTGCGAAGACAGACGTACGCACATATAGACAAATAGGTACGTCCGGAGATCTCAAAATGTTTCAAACAAAATGCTCCTACTGACATAAACAAGGCGACATTCTACCAACGATAAGGATGATGAAAAATTCAAAAATATATTGAATTGACTTGCTGTACCGCAAATCTCGTGTCAAAATGTGGTTGTGGTTGAAAATTGTTGCAGAAATACGATACGTTTTAAAACCAATTGTTATTTGTCTAGGCTCTCACTGAGTGAAACTTGTCTATTCAGCTCCAAGCATGAAGCTAAAACGCACGCAGCGTTTTCGCTTCATGCTAGGAGCTGAACCTCTGTATTACTATTCTGTGCTTTGTAGCTATTTGAAGAATTGCCCTATGACGTAGCATCTTGTTTAGATGTTCGTGTGGGACGAAGTTTAGTGCTCACTTGGTCTCTCTGGATTGATTTTACGTTTAGGTTTGTTGGTATTTTATGCTTGAGTAGTTAAAATGGAGTGGTGAATTAGATTTACAATGTCTATTAGGGGCAGTAGCATTTAAAAATTCATTATTTTTTGCGCCTAATTACTTGAGATGGGCTGAATGATGATTTTTCTGTATCGATGACTGCATGACAATGACAAAAAAATATCGATGACAGAAACAATGACAAAATCATTACTGATTTTTATTTGAGTATTAGATCTCGTCACTTCAGTTGTTTGTAGATACTCAAATGATCGCAGAACGGATAAGTGAAATTATCATTAGTTTTAATTGTAGGCATTGGTCGAGTTTATCAGTTAGCGCTCGTTTTTCTTAGTTTGTGACATTCATGGCAGGGTATTTTAAGGCAGCGCATTTCGCACGCAAACGTAAACACCGCAAATGAAAGCATTTTTGCCGTTTCGTGCGCCCAGACCCAGTGATTTTATCAGAACAGTCGGAACCGCGCAATTCACACGCCCGAGACGGCCCGGGACCGTCCGATCCGAATCACCGAAGTTTGCGTTCATTCTAGTAATGATTTAAAAGCATTGATGATTTTGTTTTTGTCATTGCATGATGAAATGATTTTAAGATATCGATGATTTTTAACTGTGACATGATATCAGACTCATCTCTACTAATTACCTATCCTTACCAAAATCGAAATCTTTAGTCCGAAATCGAATAACTGGCTATTCAAAATCCTTGCAGTTTAAAAAAATGCCTGGCAAATTGTAAAAAACGTAAGACAATTTAAATTTCTTGGGCTGCCCTAGCACTTCCACTTTAAAGACACACGGTGATCATTATAAAGGTTGTTCAATTTAAAGACAACAGAATTGCCACTGAATGAAAATAATTTTCAAACTCTCACATTCTTCCTTAAACCAGGTCAAACAAATTCATTTTATAAAAAGTATCCCCCCCCCCCCTGAAATTATTCCTGCGAGTTGCGTGTTGTCATTTTTATTCGCTGCTCTCAACAAATCCTTTTTAAGAAATACTTTTTTCATTCTCCAGCACAAATTCTCATAACTTATTTTTTCCTCGGGCCCAAACCAGGACTCTTTCTACGCTAGGCCATTCCCCATTTCTTTGTTTTTCCACTCATAACTCGCTAGTTTAATCTTGTATTTCGAAAGGCATTGTCCGCTTTCATTAAAATTATAATTCCATTGCAAAAAGGCATTTCTTTTCTGCTTGTTGTTCAGTTCAGTTTTAAGAGTCTCAACTATAGACTGTCTCTCTTATTTTTCTAAATCTCAAGGCCGTTTTCATGAACAAACTCAAAGCATTTATTTCAATTAGACCGCAGCACAGTCAGCGATACCTAAATGTATTGTCTAAATATTAGTGCACTGTAGAAAATTTTACTCCTGGTGTAGAGCCGAAAGAAGTTAAGAAATTTAGAAGCCTCAGTGAAAACAGGCATCAGGCTTAATAATTGCCAAATCAGTGTTAAATATGAAAAATAAAAGAGGTACATTTTTAATTAACAACAGAATTGTGATAAACCACAAAATACTTGTTAAAATATTAATAAAAAATTCCTCTCGCACATTTTGAATTTTCGTCGCAAATTAATTTTAATTTGTATAAAAGTTTCAGCCGTGACCACGTGTCGTCCATGTTTTATTTAGCGAAGTAATAAAGTATGCATCGTCATGAAAACTCGCACATTTTGCTGACATTCGACAGTAGGCTATATTTATAAGGCTGACAAAAGTCTTTATTTAAAAACGCCGCCGTAATTTTAAATTATATTTAGTAAGTACTAGCTGTGCCCCGCGACGTTCATCCTCGTGAAATTTTAAGACATATTACTTGAATCGGATTTTATAAACAATTTCAAGGGTTTTAATTTAAAAGCCTAAGCCTAAGGTATATCATCAACCTGCCAGTAAAACTTTCGTGAAAATCGGTGCAGCCGTTTCGGAGATTAGCCGGAACAAACAGACAGACAGACCGACAGACAGCCAAAACATTTTTTTTTTTGTGGTTTTTTTTTTATGGGATTATGTACCTACCTAGTACTTACACTATTCAGGGAAGGAAATACATTTCCACGAATTCAGAAAAAAATTCTTAGCCCACCAGCGTTGCAATTTTGCTTATTAAAAAAATAGCTACGACATTACCTACATGGTCACAATATATGGAACCGCTGTTTTATTTTTGAATAACTTGCAAAAAATATCTACTCTTTTAAGTTATAAGGCCCTGAATTCCTAGTACCAATCCACGCGACGCCGTTCTTTCCACCCTGTATTTCTACGAAGAAGATGAAATTTCCGTGGGTAGCAAATATTTCAGAACAAGATTGGTCTAAATGGGGCTTATTGCTCACGAAATGCATTTGATACTCAGTCGTTATGCAATAAAACACCCTTTTCATTTTAAGTCCTTTCACATTTATTCAACTTTGAGTTTTCATCACAGAGATTTTTGATATCGTTGCCATAGGACGTGTCAGACGTGGTCAGAGGTTTAGTAATTTGAAAACTGTCTTAAACCGATAAAGTATTATGAAAGTTCCTACAGTGCCATTTACTATTGAGTCAGAAGTCACCAACACTAGCTTAAACAAAAAAATCATATGTAATAGTAATAATATATTTAAATAAATTCTTTCTTAAAGTATAACATACAGACAATATGTACCTCTCACAGATAGGTCGTAGAAGACAGTGTTTCTCCATTCCATTAAAAATCATTATGTATAAGTGTGTATTTTGACGAATTGGTTTTCGAAGGATTCTTTCCTTCATGAGCTATAAGAACAGTATCAACTAGATTTTTAGAGTGGAGTAGATTTTTTTTTTTTTTGGTAACAAGTCAGACAAAGATAAAATCGACGAACCGACACAGCTCGTTAACCATCCAGTTTTGACCCCTAGTTAACTGGACGGTAGGTCGACTTAGCCAGTAACCCGGTATATTTAAAGAAAATATACTCCTTTGTTGTTTCCCATATATTGCTAAATGTTACAGCTAGGGCATATAAATTAAACAGTGTCAGAGGAAACGGACGGCGCCTTACTTGCCTCTGATTCACCTCACTCACGTCTATACTACCTCCATAGTTACGTCCCCTTTCATCCACGCATAAATAAAAGTCCCTATTTTGTCCTCTATTGTAGGTACAGTATTTTTTTTCTACAACAAATTGCCGCTCTGTCCACAATATTTTACCTACAACAATTCCGCTTGTATCACTAAATCTCGTTCATCCAGAGACACTATATTAAACTGGTGTTAACATAAAAATAAAGTCCTTTATAATTCCGACTCCCATATTGCAGTATTTTCATTGCAAATATTTGTTCTGTTGTGTCAAGAGTACTTAACTTTCATTGAAAATTGTACGTTAAAATAAAAAGGAACAGAGATCAGAGGCGTTAATTAAAGCTAAGTGGGTTAAACAATAGCACTTTTACAGCGACTGCCTACGAATGCCACGACTATGTTCGCAAAGGGCGGAAATACATTCTACGCGGTTTGAAATCCACTTTGTGGTGTGACCCTTGTACGCTGGACAAAGACCTATAATTATGCAACCCCAACGGGTTATGCAAAATTCAACCATCTAAATATGAACGTAAGATTAAAATCACATCAGCAAACCATTGAAGTGTCTACGCCGTAGACATCATAGAAACCGTTGCTACGAAATTCTACGGAGTTCCAAGCTACGCCAAATTCTTGTGTGCTACGCTGGCCCGTGTAATATCTGATTACACGAGAACGCCGATATTTTTTGCTATGAAAGAATAATATTGGCTTGTTATTTATTGATGAATTCTGTACTGACCTAGAAACCGAGTTTCTAGAGCAAAACGAAAAAGCCAATTACGAAAAAGTGTTGATAAACTGGTTACCACCAAACCATAATCTTATCAATATTTTGCACTATAACTTATGACAAACATGATTATCTTGATGGCCAAAATTGTATAAAAAGCGTTATTTATGCTTTCGGAACTCAAATTAAAAAGAGTTTGGTTCAGCCTCATCAACGAGGCGCTCGCCAGCCCGTTCAGTTTCTTGCTCTAGGAAATGACGGTTCTGAGTGACAGAAAAGGATAGGACCATGGAAAAGTGCGATTCCGTGCTGCTAGATGTGGCGCAACCCTAACTAATAAAATGTAAACCAGGCGAATTCCTCTTACCTACATTTTCACTGATACACTCCAAAATACTTTTAATAAAAACTATAAGTACGTAAATAACAAAATAAATCAGCCCATGCCGACCTATAAACCCGTAGCTTCCCGACATAAAAGCCAATCATTGTTTTCTTTGGATTACCCATAAAAAAAGGAACAATGATTTACCCGCGGTTTGGGAAATTTCCCACCCTTCGTTAGGGTACTAACATCGTACGTTTAAGGAATATTATGCTTTAAAAGGTTATTGATATTTAAATTAAATAATAGGTGCATTAGCAATTTGTTGAAATTCTGTTGAATATAATTAATTATAAGCAAATTGCATAGCATAACATTACGACTGTAATCTCCGAAGGGTTAAACAGAGGTGTACCTAATAGTACACCCATATTTCGCGAATTATGTTTAAGTCCCATGTAATAGGGGGCGAGCCTATTGCCATCAACTGGGCACAAATCTAGACCAAGGCAGCTACTAAGAAATACCTGATAGAAAAACCTAATTAGACTTTGCCCGACCCGGGAACCCAACCCAGGAAACGAACGAAGTCATTCTCAGCAGTCGCCCTTGCTACTCGACAAACAAGGCAGTCAAAGCAGTTTAACCAAATTGTTATTTTAGGGCTTGTACAAAAAACTGCGATGTGATCTCTAAAGAATGGTGATGATGCAGGGCAAACCTGCACATAAAGAGATGGTTATACTTCTTCTTCTGTCTCCACTCTACTCTATCCTACTCCCAATTTGTCACATCCAAGCCAATAAATCTCAAAACTATGCGACACCATCAATCATACGGAAAAGAACACATAGGTTCTCTAATTGAAAAAGGAAAATCATAACACTACAGTTTCCGTTCCACCAATGGTGAATGCAAACTATTGTAGATGTCCAGCCTATTGAACGTACACAGTGCCATTAGCTGGACGGACAATTCACCATACAATGTATTAGCATGGGCCAACAATGGCCAGCATGGGCCACGTGAGCACAATCGTGTCCCATGACCTTGCCGACGTCACGACCCTTTCATACGTCCATCAACTTGATTTATTATATATCTTTGGAAGCTCGGTATCGATGTCGTGGTTTTATTTTTATTTCTTGCTGTTTGGGCACTGTCTAAGGTAATTCTTCCGACTAAGCTACAAGATGTACTGACCTCGTTGGTCTAGATTGCGACTTCTGAGAATGAGATCTGGCGTTCGATTCCCAAGTCGGACATTGGGTTTTTCCCATCCATCAGGATTTTTTCTGTAGCTACGGACTCAGGATTAGTGCCCGGTTGATGGCAATGGGCTCGCCCCCTATTACATAGGAGTTAGAACATAACTGCGAAATGTATGTGTAGTATTTGGTACACATACGTTTAACTCTTCGGGAAATATGTATAATCATTGGCGTCATTTAAGTTTTTGTACCTAATTAATACCTACTTGATATAAGAGGAAGACCGCGAGGCCCCAATCAGGCTGTTTCCACTTGAATGAGACAAAGGCTTGTTTCGACTAATGAATGCGGCCATTCTTGCTCATAAAACCAACATTACGTATAGCCTATGCACCCACAATTTGCATAAATTATACCACGATTATCACCCCTAATTGCGACCGCTAGAAGTTATAACCGATTTAGATCCCATTACACCCAGAAACCAATTTAGTCACTGTGTCATAAGGTTCATTCTCGCTCACATCCGCTGGATTTATGGCAATGCGCTCCGGAATTAGGTACGGTAATTGAATATTCCCATCCCGATGGTCGACCGTTCGACATTTTGATGACTTGTCTGTGAAGTACGTTTGAGCGTCTTTCAGATTGGAATAAATATGAATGTGTAAGCGTCCAAATCGACCCGTATCAATTATTGGGCTGAGTGCCCAATCAATGCAATCATGTGCATGCCCATTAGGTAAAGTCAATGGAAGCTCTCGTTAGCTGGTTGTTGTATCACGTTTACTCGCATACATATCTATGATTGTCGACTCATTGCGGACAATCAAGCGCCCGTAGTATGATTTTCAGTTTTAGGAGGCTCTTAGCTTAATCAACATACTTCAGTGAGTTTTAATATTTGACAGTGACCTGTTAATCCTATCCTAACGACTTCAGCATTCAATTAGTAGGTACTATAAATCAGTGATCCGCATTAGGTGAACCTAGTTCCCCTTTTCTTCTCTTTTAAAGGGGTCAGGTAATATAGAGACTGTAATACTTAAGGTAGTTAAGGAAGTTAGTATACGGATCATTTTCAACTGGAAACACATCTGGAACACATCTGGAACTTGTACCTACATTCTGTCCAAATAAACTATTCTATTCTAAGTAATGAAAATGTAACTCACGTGTTATTGGCGGATGATAGCCGCCGGTGCAGGCTGCGCAGCGACATGGCGTACCCCTAGCAGGTGGGACTGCCGCTGCCTTTGCCGCGCGGCCGGCGCAGCGCACGCGCCCCGAAAAACGCGCCCTCCTCGTTGCAGGACTGCGAGCGCTGCGAGGCCAACATCACTCCGGCCGCGCGGCCCAACGCGTGCAGCGGCCGCACGCGCGCGCGCCTTCCCCACCCGCACCCGGCCACCACCTCAATCTTGCCGGCACGACGCGCACGCGCGCGCGACTCTCTCACGCCGACACTCGGCCCACGCGCGCGGATACACTCACACGCATTGATCCCCCAGACAAATTCCCCCAAAACGGGCGACACCTCGCGGTAACTTGCGCCTCACAACCACAACTTTTATCTTCTAGTTAAGCTAAGCTACACTAACTTATCTTCTTATTAAGCTAGCTAATGCGTAATTGGAAAATTGAAGGCGCTTCGTCGTTTATTCGATAATTTAATTAATATTAGACTAATTAATTTTATTAATTTTGTGAGGTTGGCGATGCTGCCCGTCGTCGTATCTGTAACAAATAAAATTTATAATTAGAGCAGCGATTCGGATGGATCCAGATTGAATTACGATTGATCGAACTTTGACCCCGCGGTAATCGAATCAGTGCGTCCATATCAATTTTCCGGAACGAACAACGTTGATGTGAAGCGAGAATTACGCATAATGTTAGTCACCGTATGTCAGTGTCACAATTAATCCATACATTTGGTGGAGTCACGAGTTACACGTAGATTTAATTGAGTCACGGAATGATTTTTGTTTTGAACGTAATTAGGGCGGCAGGCGGGAGGAAGTTTTAATGAAATGGTCAGCTGAGGTCTGCCCCAGTTAATCTTTTGAAAGCTTCTAATCCGTACACTTCGAGGCGTGCACTGTTTATAATGTATCTTGTGTGGTTATAATAACGAAATCTGTTGGAGAACTACGGTTCTTATTAAAAAACTTATTAATGTTACTTTCAAGTAGATATTTATCAAAAAGGAAAAGTTAATTTAGTTGAAACTACTGAAGACTACAAACAAAATGCTTCTTGTTGAAGTACGAGAAAGAAGGCTCGAGATAAATCCAGTGTCTTATACATCTCGGTATATCCTTGGTTATGAACTGAGATGAACGGCAGGATAATAAAGAAACTTCGAGATTGCGAGATTTTGCGTGGAAACGAAAAAACAACACTAAAACAAAAATGTAAGCCTAATACTTTCGTGATGTTTTTAACAAGTGTTTGAGACAGCTTGTAAGATTAGCGGCAAGTTCATTATTTCATTATAACTTGATCCACAACTTAAAAATTACGTTTTTTCCGAGTGGCAACACTGAAAATACTGCTGCTATTGACTTTAATCTAGTACCCAAATAATGAAGTCACAATTACGAACATTTTTACGATTTCATTATGGATTTCCTTTTAATTAATCAAGTCCCTGTCATGAACACTTAAATATTTCAATTAATCTTTGATTCTGTGCTATTAATTCTTAATTATCAGCGTAGCCACAACTTTTCTCATTTATATTTAAATACTGTAGTTTATTAAACGTGCGTGGAACAAAGGTAGCGAATGAGATCGGGAGTTGTTCGTTTGTTGCGACTTTAAATTATTTGCCATCGCTCTTTGTATTCGCTGTCCTAATTGCGAGTATAAAGTGGAACGTTTTATTGCAAGTACGAACGGCACAATAATAACTACTTACATTTTTGTTATTTACAACTTTTGATTTTAATTTACATCTACAAAAATCAAAAAATCAAAATCAAAAAGTCATTTATTCAAATTAGGCTGATAATCAGCACTTTTTGAACGTCAAAATTACAAGACTTCGCCACTTCCTAGTGTTTTAGCTGGGAAGAAGAAGTGGCGGAACAAACTCCCCAGCACGCAGCAGCTACGTCGAGAGCAGCGGTGGCCCAGTGGTGGCAGCCCCGACTTAAGAGCCAGAGGTTCGAACCCAGGCAGGCGCATTACTTTGTGTAATTTATTTTATCACCGCTGTTCTCAAAAAATGGTGAACGAAAACATCGTGAAGAAACCTAGAACAACCATGTTCTAGAACTAAAAATTCTAAGACATGTTACATCTACCAACCCGCACTGGGCCCGCGTTGTGGATTAGGTACAGTCCACTCCCTCTCATACAGAGGAGGCCTGTGTGATGATGCTGGTGATCTACGTCTATCAGTGGTCCAGAGATCTATTCCCAGATCAGCCAGTGCTAAAGGGTTTTTTACCATTGCCACTCGAAAACAGGTTTAGGATTTGAATCACCGATGGTAAAAAGTAAAGTACACAACTCGGAAAGAAAATCATCTCGGGCTTTGTTCTTGCTGCCCTCAGGATCCAACTTAGATTATTTTCACTTGTTGTGTAATATATTATTTCCTAGTTTTGTTATTCTATGTGGATGTACTAATAAAGTATACCTGTGCCTAGTCCTTCGGCGAAATTCAAAAATAATGTTACGCAGTGCTTAGGTTGGCTTGACGACAAATGATGTTTACGGCAAGTTTATCAACAAACAGGATTTCTGACAGATGTCTTACTGAACCAAATCATGTTTCATCTGTCATAGATCAATTTAAGATGCTAATATCACCTCTCGTTTACCCAAACGCTTCTCGTTCTCCTTATTTCGTAATATCTAATAAATAAGGATTATGTTAATAAATCATATTCATAAAGCTCAACATTTAAAATTAAGATTAGCTTGGCAGCGACACGGGAATACTAACTACCGTTTGTAATGTAAAGCTGATCACGGTTTACGCCCGTTGTACCTTCGCGCTATGTTATATTTTAGTTATAGTGTACTTAAGTCCGAGGGCTGTAAGGGAGATTTTTCAGTGAAAAAAAAACTATCTGCCTAGCCTTTTCCCAAATTTATTGGGGTCGGCTTCCAGTCTTACCGGATGCACCTCAATAGCAATATTTTACATGGAGCAACTGCCTATCTGACCTTCACAATCCAGTTAGTAATACAAGTAATACAGTTTTCCTTCTTAATACCGGTGGTCAGACTTTCGGGTCATTAACCTGTAATGGTAGTCAAAGATCTACAAATGACAGCCGGGACCAAAGACTTAATGGGTCTATTTATAAAGGGCAAAAAAATAGTCTGTCTACACCCAAGCTCCATCCACGACAATCACTCTTTGACACTTCAGGCAGCAGCACGCAGAATTAGAATCGTTTTTTTTTTTGCTAATTATTCTATATTTGTTAGTCAAGTTATGACGAGAGCACAGGCCTTTTTTTGGCCAAAGAATCAGAATTGCCATCCAACGTGACAATGCGGCCAGCCTTCTGGGCACTTTTCCTGTTAACAGCGATGTCGACTTATGTTTTGACGCCCTGTAATTTCGATACTTCTACATATTTTATTTTTATTTTATATATTTGTAGTTCGTAAATAATGTAGGAACATATGTTATATAATAAAGATTATGTCTGAATTAAAATAAATTCAAGTTATGAAAAGGATAAA
This sequence comes from Cerastis rubricosa, assembly GCA_949152445.1. Classification (NCBI taxonomy): domain Eukaryota; kingdom Metazoa; phylum Arthropoda; class Insecta; order Lepidoptera; family Noctuidae; genus Cerastis; species Cerastis rubricosa. Next base: position 13,412,173 of record OX424535.1, read on the forward strand.
TAATAAAACTATTATTTTAGATCAAAATGGCTTCTTTAATCACCATAATTTCCTGCTAATATTGTATCGAGTCTATTTAAAGAAATGAATATTTTAACGTAGGAGCATCATCGCAATGTACACATTACCTACATTTTAGTTAAAATTTCTCCTGATGCTCCGTCGTCGGTCTGAAATTAATAGCTTAAGTCTCAAACATATGCTAGAAATATAAAGGTAAACATTTTCCCGGCGAGAGGAAATTAGTTTATTTCGTACAATGTAATCTACCTAGTTTAATTTGAAAGTAGCGGTATTACTTACATTTTTATTTATAATTTTTGGAGACTGTGATGGACTGATTTTGTTGATTGGTTTATTAATGTTGTGGGAAAGAGATACTTAACAAATTACTCGCATATTTATGGTGGATTGAAATACACAGCTACGTCATATCACGCGAAAATAAACCTAATTTCAATTACAAAAGATCACAACGAAATTTCAAGAGATTTTTCTCTCAGTAAGGACCTATCAACATCACTGTCACTGGACTACGTCGTAAAATGAGCCTTATACAACATGTGTAGAGTATTAAGTTTAATATCACTATGTCATATGTCCAGCAGAAGACAGATTGCTCGTCGGGAATCGCTAAGTCCCGGTTGGTCGCCGGTCAGATTGAGCCGGTCAAATTGAATGAAATCTAATTCATCAAACCTAGTTGTAATGTGGTTTGATAAATTAAATTTCCTGATACTGATAGATATTCATTTAATGAGTCATAGATAGATAGATAAGAAATAGGCTATGATGTTTGACATTTCATACGAGATATTTTTTTTTAATCTTAAAAAAATCGAATAAGTCTAGTAAGTTATTGATAATCTGCAAGTAGATGGCCAGTTACATTAAGAGTTTGTTTTTTATTTTGCTTGATTGAACTGTCCCACACTTGGGCAAAGTCCTCTCCCATTCCTTCCACTTTTCTCTATGTTGCGCCTCTTCTCGTCAATTAAAGAGAATATTAAAAAATAAATTATCTTCGACTAATAATATATCCATGTGAAAATTAAACTACCCAGAAAATACCTGGATTTACCGACATAGCTTGTAAGGTAGGCAAGTTGAAGTGACAGTGAGGGAGTTTGTTGAAGGACCTATGCTTGGTGAAGCAAACGGGACCTGGAGCGAATCCCGCGTAGCTGCAAGGGTGTGTCCCGCGGCATGCGACCGACATCATCCGAAGACAGGGTTTTACAGCAACTTAAAAAGGGCATGTGTTCAGCAGTGGACTGCCATAGGCAGAGTTGATAATGAGGTCAATACAGCATGTACCCGAATGGTCAAATTTCAGGGTATGATTCAGACCATCAAACTGAACAATTTATTCCATGTTCTAGCTACTCGCAATCCTATTGTTAAACCATATAACATTTAATTCGCCAAAAAAAACGGACAGCTCCCAGGTCCCATGGAGAAAAGTGTTCAGATTGGTGATCTGACCATCATCTTCCTAGCCTTTTCCTAACTATGTGGAGGTTGTCTATATTTTAGTCCGTGCTGAAATGTTGAATCCACTCGCAATCCTATTGTATTATTATTATTATTCCATATTTTGTGAAAAGAAGAAATCTCGGGACGAAGTTATTATATCATTTGTCTCATTGTTGACAGTAACTTTGCTCCCTCATAGCAATCAAATGGCGACCAAACCTACCGAAGGGATTGTTAGCTATATCATTATTAAAGCTGGTATGTAAATTTCATTAGATTCCGCGCTTACTTACATCGTTCAAACGAAGATAAGGAGATTACCTTTATTTTTCTTAAACAATAGTAATCGTGCACACTCTTTTTTTTCAAACAGAAGCAGTATAAGAATTCGATAGTTGTTGTACTTTATTAATTTTAGTTGAACTTAAGTAATGTTCCAAAACCCGGTACTATTAATCCCGGAAAAATATTTTGTCGTAAGGCGTCTCCACTTTGTCTCTGTTCTTTTTAGAACTGTACGCATTTAAGCTCACCTTTTTCCGAATACTGGTGATTACCCATCTACAGGCCAACCTAGGCAAGTGGCTTAATTTGAAGGTCGATCCGAGCGATTATTTTTTAGAATAGAATAGAATAGAATAAAACTTTATTGTACACCAAAAATTAAACATAAATGGGCTTACAAAACTAACAATTTTATGGTTACAATGGCGGCGGGGATTTGGCCACGATCTCCTCTCTGACTCACACCGTGAAATGAAAATAACTGGAACACACCAACTCTTTTTTTCTGCACTTAGCACTCAGCATTACAAACCTACCTATTTAATACATGCGCTACGTTTAAGGCTTTCAACTCCCTTTGAGAGGACCGGAAAGCTCGTATTATTTGTACTGCAGCGTAGTTTAATAATTGTGCTCATTAAACGCTATAATTATCCACATTTGAGCTGCTGTATTGTTCTCAAGGATTCGTTTTGTTTCACGCTCGTTATTTACGACGGGGTAAGCAAAACTCTGAGCTGTATAAAAACTTGCGGCGATAGTACAAAAGCTGTTTCATTTAGCAACGAGCTCGACATAAATGCTATCATTTCATTTCATTTTCTAGGAAGATGAAAATCTTGGTTTGAGGATAAATTGTTTGTTTTTACGTTGTGCTTATTCCAAGCTTGGTTCTAAGCAAGCAATGTTTCATGGAATAGACCAAGGACAATTAAGATATTTCTGGACAGATCTTTTATTAGAATAACATGAACTGAAAGTAAATGTGCTCTTACTAATATTGTACATGCAAAAGTAACCCAGTGTCCCTACCAGTCTTTTACCTTTTCACCCCAATTACTGAACTGATTTCGATGAAATAAAATAAAATAATATTTATACGAAGCCGCGAAAAAAATTGGCACGATCGCTTTATTTCATAGCAGCGATTGGCAGCAGAATTTATAATATTAAAAAGAACGGATCATCTTCGAGACTTCTAAAAACAGCCAGACAGATAGTCAACTCTTTCTTTCTATGTTAAGCAACCAAGGTTACACCTGTATAAACAAAGTAGGTAAGATAAAGTTACCACCATCTCCTCACTCGTTAGCAAAAGTTTCCGGGTCTCAGAGAGAATTCCCTAAAGTGTTCGTACCATAACATGAATTTGTTATTTATAATATTCAAAACATTCGTAAACTTTGTTGAAAATTTTATGCGTGCGTGCGGTTCCTGGTTGTGAAAGGCCAACCTTCCCCTCCCCATAACCCCTCTTCAAAGGAGAATTTGGACTAAATGTAGAAAGTGTATTGCAATAGACCAGTCATCATCATCTGCCTAACCTTTTCCCAAACTACCCTGGAGAAGGCTTCTAGTCTAACCGGATGAAGCTGAGTACCTGTATTTTACATGAAGCGACTGCCTATCTGATCTCCACAACCCAGTAACTGGGTAATACGAGACGACTTGGTAAGACTCGATGTCAGAATTTTGGCTTCTGACTACTCGTAACGACTGTAAAAGATCTACAAATGACAGCCGGGACAAACGCCTTAACGTGCTTTCCGAGGCACAGAGGAAACTCGGTATGTAATTATGGTCACTCATCCACGGACCAACCTCGGCAAACACGGCTTTACCTCAAAGATCGACCAGCCAATAAATAATAATTATAATTAATACAGCAGTAATTGTGCCGACAGTCGTGTCGGCCAGAGGCTTAATAGCCAATAGCCTCGATCAATATCTTAGGAGGCTCTCGCTTTTCAGCTGGATCAAGGGCATGGTTCAGAAAGCAGTACTTCTGGACACGGAGTATATTGTTAGGAAGTTCCTCTCTCAAGAGCCCTGAACACCGGTTGTTCGGACCTGGCCCCGACACCGGTGGGCTACAATTTTTTTTAACATTATTTTATATAGGAATAATAAAAAATCTAAACATGTGTTGTAAGAATGAATAAAGGAAATTAAAATGATGACACTATGACGCACTTATTAAATATGTCGTCCAGTATCTCCTTATAGGTTTTTTCCAACCTCTATTTGTAGCCAAAGACTGAAGCTCAACTAAATGGCTCCAACCAGCTAATACGGTTTTTTTTTCGAATGTATTTCTCGACTGGAGTAGATACGAGATCCTACTAGTCTGCGAGACCTGTTACCGCCTTTAATTGCGTGTGTATACAAGGTGTTGTTTTGCAACCTCGTCAAATTCTAGGAGGTAACTATGCTAATCATTCTCGACCCGAATCAATAATAAAATGAGTAGGTAATTTTCTTTTTTTTATTTATTTACTGAAATCGGTAACTGTGAACCACCCGTGTTTTAAACACGGTCCGTCTGATCCCCGCCTTATAACGTCGCTTACACACAAACAAAAAACCTCAAACGTTTTTTCGATAATTTCATAATCCCTAAACCACGTTAAGGTGGTTATTCTGAAATATTGACAAATTTAAACAACAAAAAAACGCAGTGTTTTTTAATAATTTACTAGGTACCGTAATTTATATTGATTATTTATGTCTTTTGTAACAACATCCTGAATTTTGACGAGGATGCAAAACAACACCTTGTATAAAACTGCGTGTTATTTAAAACCAACTTAAACAAACAACTTTGCAGTTGTTCCACCTCAACAAATAAAAATAAGACACTCCTAGTTAACATTTCGTAAATATCTTTTAAAAGATATTAAAAATTTAAAAACAACTATTAGTCCCACGCAACTTCGTCTGCGTCACGTTTTCCCCGTTTTCGCTACATTTTTCATTGCTGTTCCGCTCCTATTGGTCGTAGCGTGCTGATTTGTAAATTTAAAACCTTCCGGGACGCCACCCAAACGCATACAAAAAAAATCATTCAAATCTGTCCAACCGTTTAGGCGGAGTTCAGTGACATACATACGTACAAATAAGATAACTGGCTCACGCTTGTTATACAAGTATCTAAATATACTTAAAAATATTTAAATTCCTTAGCTAACTAGTACTTAGTTTGCTTTTAGTACTTACTTAGCTACATTTATCATAAGAAATAATCCACACATTTACTACCCGACTGCTTCCCTACTAAAATGCCAGACCTTTACCAAATTCGTCACAAAAAGCAATCCCAGATGAAGTGTCATAATCAACGAACATGACTGACGGGTTACCCAATTCTATGTGCCACGTCAACCCAGTTCAATGTGACACCAACATAATGCCAGATCGGGAGCTTGCGTTGCGTAAGGAAAAAGTACCTAGTACCCCTATACCGCCCCGTCGCACGTTTTTAACGTCAGTCGCAAAAAGTTCGCTGCATTCGAACCTGATGCTGATGGAGTGAAATCGTTTTTCTCTGTTTTATACAGGTGGTGACCAGTAACCGAAAATAGAAACAAAAAATAATATTTCATCACACTATTTTTCACATCAAAACTGCGTTCTTTTATTCTCTATGTTGCTTGCAATTAATTTAAATTTCAAACAACTTATTAATTTTAATACTTACTACTTTCTATTCTAAATTTTATCTTGATTTTCATTTTTGCAAAATATAAAATGTTTATTTCTAAGCCCGAGAGGAGATCCTCAGGATCTTCCTATTTCAGACACCTTTCTCTATAAGATTGTACATATGTGAATCAGCGCCTTTAATTTTTGATGTCGAGATAAAATAAACATTTATGATTAATTACCCGAAACCGGATATTCAAGCGTTAAAACAACAATAGCATACGAATTACGCGGGAATATTTGTAAATACAAATAAAAGTGTAATGAACAAACTTGTCCGTAAAACGTACAACCTCATTAAGCTCCGTTAATCCCATACAACTGATCTCAAAAATAAATTAACTTTTTGTTATAAACAACTGAAAACTCCACGCATTAATAACCAACAATTTTGCATGTAACATGTGGGTCGGTACTTTGGGGAACTTTGGAAACCATTCAATAATGCAGTGAAATTTGCCGTTTTGTGTTTTCAACAAATATGGAGGCCATGTCCATGTTATTTTGACGATCTGTGTGATTCTAATACATAATCATCTTTTCATCCCACCATCTCGGAAAGAGTATTTTTACTCTTCGATATCTGAGTGCAAAAGCCGTTTTTATTCTCTAGAGGATAAAGTAAATTGAATTTAGAACATCGTGTGCACTAAGTTTGTGAATTAAAAAAAACATTATAGTAGATTGTTGCATCGAGCGCAAAGTGAGTCATTAATGCACGAGTGTTATGTTGGTGCCCGAGCGCATGCGAGGGCACTAAATTATCACGAGTGCATTAATTACTCACTTTATCGAGGTGCGTAATCTGCTTTTCTTTTAACTACCCTGACAAAATATACCTACTCAAAATAAAAACTCTAGTTAATGAAACAAAGTTTAATTCATCTTCCCTTCAAACATACAATTATTAAAAGTGCAGTTATTAAAGGTTATTAACAACTTCATTTGCAGCTGTTTTATATTTTCTGGAGTTGAATTCATATCGCTATCGCTGTCAATTTCCATGATTTTTTACCTTTTTATTTGGTAAATAAGAAGTATCAAAGTTTTACAATAGTACAAAATGCGCGCCATTTGTTTTTTTTTTCACCAAGTCAATTTACTGCCTATTTTTACTTTCAGCCAGTAATCTTTTTGATCTAATGCATACATTTTATTAACTTTAGGAGACTTTACACCTCTGTGGTAAATTTAATTCCAAATTTAAAATTTTAAAACAGTGCAGTAATGAAAAACAGTGCAATAATGAGATTTCATATAACTTTTCTGCACTGTTTTGGTTCTAAGCAAAAAAGACATCCTTTGTGATCGGTTTTGTAGTGATTAATGATAACATTACTGCGTAGTTGAAAGAAAAAACTATTTACTGCTACCTCTATGGTGCCGAATATATCATACAACTTTTTTTTAATTTGTTAAAAACTCAGACTCGGAACCTTCTTGGTGTTCTTTTTTCAATTTGCTTTGTACGCGGTTCTTTACGCGGCATTTTTTCACGTCATTGTTAATTATACCGTAATATTATGTTGTTATAATTTAAAGATTATTCTGTAATACTTACCTGTCATAATGTAGTAATTAATACCTAAACTGAAATAAAAGTGTACCTATCTTGTGATTGTAAACGTTTTTTTTTTTTGCATTTAGTCATTTCCTCGCTGAGGTGGAATGAAAAGTTACGTGTTGCACTCGAGTGCAAAGATTTTTCACCTCGTGCTCTTTTGATTCCCTCGCTAACGCTCAGGATTCTAATTTTGAATCACTCGCTGCGCTCGTGATTCAATTTTAGAATCCTTCGCTTGCTCGGTCATCAAAATTGAACACGCGGTTAAAAAGCAACTTTGCAGTATTGTATAACAAATAACTATTATTTATTATTATTATTGTACAAATAGAAAAATTATTCAAGACGTATTATGTAGGTTTATTTGTTCTGTATTTTGTCGGACGTAAAGAATAGCACTATCCCATATCTTCCCGTGGGTGTCGTAGGAGGCGACTAAGAGACTTGCCAGAGAATGGGCAGCAGCGTTCTCTGTGCTTTTGCAACAACCGTAGTGCGATCGCCAACCCGCCTGCTAAGCGTGGCGATTATGTCAAAAACCCCCGTTTTGGGGGAGGCCTATGTCCAGCAGTGGACGACTTTTGGCTGAAATGATGATGAATGATGATGTAGGTTTATTTATCTCATCTCAAATGCATCTCCATTCAACGTGGACACGGGGTACGTGGGTACGGTTGGCCGATAAATTCAAGCTCAGCGATCTATGTAACGGGCTATGCTTGGAGTCCCTATGGGGATCGCATCCGGAACAACGTGATCCGACAGAGAACCAGAGTACCTAATCGACATAGCTCACAGATTAAGTAAGCTTAAGTGGCAAAAAGCCTTAGACCCGATGACCGTTGGGGTAGACGTGTTCTTGAGTGGAGACCGCGAACCGGCGTAAGGTAAGACGCCCTCAGGCTCGGTAGAGTAACGATCTTCGCAGGGTCGCGTCTAACAACTGGATGAAAGTTGTCGAGAATCGTGAGACTTGCGATTGAAGAGGCCTCTGTCCAGCAGTGCACTGTTGTAGACTGATGATAATGATGATGATGAAAGGACAAGTCTATTGATTTAACTTTATCATCTGCCTTGCCATTTCCTAACTATGTTGGGGTCATCTTTCAGCCTTACCGGATGCAGCTGAATTTATTTATTACTTTAGCTCGTGGCTAAATAATAACAGCCACACGGGTCGAACTTTAAGGTTAAGCCATGCTTGCCGAGGTTGGTCCGTGGATGGGTGACCATAATAACATACTTTCCTCCGTGCCTCGGAAAGCACGTTAAGCCGTTGGTCCCGGCTGTCATTTGTAGATCTTTGACAGTCGTTACGAGTAGTCAGAAGCCAAAAGTCTGACATCTAGTCTTACCAAGGGGTATCGTATTACCTAGTAACTGGGTTGTGGAGGTCAGATAGGGAGGCTAGACTGGAAGCCGACCCCAAGATAGTTTGGGAAAAGGCTAGGCAGTTGATGATGGAAGGCACGCCTATATGATCTCTACAACTAAATAAGTAATACGATATCCCTTGGTTACCCAGGTCATCAGATTTTCAGACTTCTGACATCTCTTGTACACAAATAAAGACAACGAAAAGTTATTGGCATAAGTTAAAAGCATTGACACCCTCAGTATGACCCTGCTCATTATTTATTAGACTACTGATTAGTTTTGATTTACTTAAGCAAATCAATTATTCAGAAGCAAAGGTTAACTTAGATAAACAGTTAACAAGTAAATTGAATATTACTTTAATGTTTGCCGAATCTGATTCAGAATTTTCTCAAACGTATTAAGGACGTAATTATAAAGTTAGCGATGGTTTAACCGCAATAACTAGTTACGGGTTAATTTTAACTGGTTTACAAGTTTGACAGTTTCACTGACTTAGTTTTGTGGCCAATCAAAACAGTGTTATTGTGTTGGAAGATCATAGCTAATTTCAAAAATTCACTAAGTTTCATAAAAAATGCATTGTCGACTGACTTCAAAAAACGAGGAGGTTTTTAATTGGTTGGAGGCTTTTTTTTATTCTTGCAAGGCGACCTTGCAAGAATTATTAGAGAGATTTCTCAAAGATATCTGGAGACCGATTTGGCAAATTATTTTTTTGTATATACTTCCCAGTTGGTCCCATGGTAATCAGGTCAGGATCTGATGGTAGGATCCTGGAGAAATCGAACGGTCTCTTCAAATTTTATAGGCACACTTGAAACGATTTGGATATTAACATCCATTCTTAATGTGGCCCTGGACGACCGAGCGTGGCTGCAAGCTACCCTACCAATTCGTTTTGGTGGCCTCGGCGTCCGCAAAATTTCTAGTGTAAGCTTACCGGCGTTCCTGTCGTCTGTCCACAGCACTGAAAAGCTAACCAGGAAGATTTTAACTCTCTCCCTGGTTGATTCGGAAGTGCCGTGCTTGGCGGACGCAGAGGACGCCTGGAAAGTGGCTTGCCCGGACCCGGATCGGCCCGAGAACCCATTTTCCCAGAGACAGTGGGATGAGCCGCTATGCAGTTTGGTACGGAATAAACTTATTAATACGTCTACCAATACTGCTGAGCGTGCCCGCCTGCTGACTGTGGGTGAGTGGGAGTCGGGTCTCTGGCTTCAGGCACTACCGTCACCTAACATAAGCACTATGCTAGGTGACACAACATTCCGGCTCGCTACATGTCTGCGATTGGGCGCTCCTTGCGGGGCTCCACATCGCTGTCGATGTGGTGAAGCAGTCGACGGCCTCGGACACCATGGCCTTTCCTGCAGTAAGAGTGCAGGTCGGATAGCGCGGCACGCTAGCATTAATGATCTTATTCGTCGTGCTCTTGCCACCGCCGGGGTGCCAGCTGTCTTAGAACCCAATGGCTTGGCACGCGTCGATGGGAAGAGACCAGATGGCATGACCATAATGCCATGGAAGTTGGGTAGGCCTTTGGTGTGGGATGCGACTTGCGTCGACACCCTTGCGCCATCCCATCTTCCTAGCACGGTGAGCTGCGCTGGGGCTGCTGCTGCAGGTGCTGAAAACCTTAAACGGCGCAAATACAATAACTTAATTGGTAATTATGTGTTTGAGCCGTTTGGGGTTGAAACACTAGGGCCATGGGGCCCGAGTGCCCACCTTCTGTATCGAGATATCGCTAAACGGTTGGTCGACTCTTCACGTGACCAGTAGGCTGGCCTTTTTTTTGCCCAAAGAATCAGCATTGCCATCCAACGTGGCAATGCGGCCAGCGTTCTGGGCACTTTTCCTGTTGACAGCGATGTGGACGAATTTTTTGACGTCCTGTAATTTTGATATTTGTACATATTTTATTATTATTTTAGATATATTTGTAGTTTGTAAATAATGTAAATATGTAATGATACAGAAATTAAATTAATCCTTTCAAGAAAAAAAAAAAAAAAAATTTAGATATTATATTTGGATATTTACCAACATAAATAACCTACATAATGGAATTAAACTTTCGAGCAAAGTGACACCAACTTATATTGGTTATTACGGCAATTGGTCTCAATTTGCTTAACAGTTGATTTCTTTAACAGACCATGAAAAAAGTGCAATAAATTAGATTTAATATTATTTTAAATTAAATAGTTCACAAAAATATCCAACAGATTTTCTCAGCGCCTTTATACTAGCTTCAGTACTGTCCTACTACAAAAACCTAGAACATTTGCTCACCGTCGTCCGCAGCGTGCAAATCAATGGCGGTATTACCGATGATTGATTCGTGCCAACCCCGATTGATTAACGACCTACAGCGACGCCCACATGAACTACACTTCAAAATTCACTTAGCGTTGTGTACTTACTTAGTGGCTTCACTAAACTTCGAGTAACTTTACTGAACGAGACGCTAACTAGTTTGTATTGATGACTTTGTAATTTATTTAAGATTTTAGGAGGTGATCATCATTCTCCTGGCCATATCCCAATTTATTTGTGGTCAGCGCAGCATTTCTTCTTATTCCATACTTGTCTAAACAAGTAGTAGTAGTAGTAGTAGTAGTTGTGTTGTTTGTGTTGTTGTGTTGTGTTGTTTTGTGTTCTTGTCTTTGTCTTGTTGTCTTGTCTTGTCTTGTCTTGTCTTGTCTTGTCTATGTTTACAAATAAAGCATTCTGATTCTGATTCTGATTCTGATTCTATTACTTACTCATCTCATCAGACGCATCTTTTCTTGACATTTTATGAGGGTGATCTACGGTCATATGCATTTATTTATTATTTATTTAACACATAGTACAGAGGCGGACTTAATCCCATAGGCATTTTCTACCAGTCAACCTTTGGGTGATGCAGAGACAAACTGTGGTAGGTGAATATCTAAAAAATACTATTAATATAATACTAAAACGAAGGATAAACAAAGGATATTCAAAATGCTATAAATATATATCTAACTACAATGCAATGCATTGGAATTCTTTTTGAAAAACATAACCCTGTCTTAAATATCGCGCACTCGAATAGAGATAGATATAGCTCTGTACTTTCAAACTCTATGGCGTCTCGGAAGTTAGCTGTGAGACTGCGCAGATTTAATGGTTTAAAGTTTATGGCGGCTTGGAACATCTATGCTAAACACAATTTTAAGTACCTGCAGGGCGCAGAGGACGCGTCGTTTTCATTGTATAATGCGCAGTCGATCACTCGCAACTTAGGAGCCGTCATAAATTTTGAACTATACGTACATTGAATTCTCCCAATAAATTTTAGAGCTAAAGCAGCAGAAGTCAAAACATATGCTATCATTCCTGTTAAATGCTACGGTAATACAATCCCGAATGTCCGATTAGGAGGTCAACACGTTAGGCTAAGGCCACACGGTGAGGTACAGCTCCGGCGCGGCGCCTGAGCGGTGTCGCACCGCAGGCGCATCGGTCAACAGCGCGAGGCAGACGAGGTAGGGAGGGGTGCAAGCAGTGCGGTGCCGTAGCGGCACCGCTCAGTTGTTTGTACAGCGCGGCGTAGGGGAAACTGGGAAACTGGACTGATCCAGTATCTTCGTGTGGTTTTACGTCGATTTCGTCGGTGACGAAGTAATAATAGAAGCAACACACGTCTTTTTCGATCCATTGTTTATTGTAGACTGTCGTCAACTGGGCATGCTAAGCCAACCCTGTTGCAGTGCCGCAGTGGCGCCGTAAGAACATTGCGACGCTACTGCTCGTGTGGCCGCCAGTGCGGTGCGGAGCGGTGCGGCGCCGCACCGTGTGGCCTAGGCCTTAATGTACTCCTTAAAATTATTATAATTTTAACTACTAGCGCAAGCAGTCGCTTCATATCCTTACCCATCGCAAAATTTCCTTAATCAAAATTCCAAACGTTATCAACGCAAAACATTCTCACTAATTAGTCAAAGAAACCTGAAACCCCTTACGTCAATACGGAGAGAGAGAGTAATAAAACTTGACACAATTTTAAAGAGCGCGCAAGTAAGTACGCTGCTGGCACCTCTATATCGATTTTTCACTAAGTCTATTTTCGCAGTCCTCGTCTTGGCCCTAATACGTGGCATTGTACACTCGAATTCGTCGACATCCATCTGTGGTACCATTCTGAACCTATATAGCTTTACACACGAAACTTGCACTCCAGTAAATTGCTGTACATTGACAGCAAATACGCGGTAACGCCATAAATAAAATCTTTAAAGAAAAATCCAGATCGGAAAATAAATGCGGTGAAAGCAAACGTGCCATTTTTAAAGTTCACAGCTTCGACTTTGATGCTTCATAGATGTTTCTCGGATATTTATAGGAGGTTGAGACCGGACCATTTATATCTGATCGGGGTACGGAAAAAAATGTCAGTTTGAGACATGGTAAATAGGTTAGTAGTCCGGTTTTTCTGATACTGTGGTATTTTATATCATGTTCCATGTTTTTTCAAGAGTTACTTAGCAATAAGGAACCCGAGACTTCTGTATTTTTTTTTTCTTAGGCATTAGGGTTTTTCTAAAAAATATTCTTTAATTGCTCACTTTCGTTATAATGAGGAACTCATCACCTACCCAACCCTTTACTTAACATGTTGGAATTGACTTCCAGTCTTACCGGATATCAGTTGCTTGTATTTTACAAGGAGCGACTGCATAACTCACCTCCAGAAACCAGTTAGGTACTGGGTAATAAGACACCATGTGGTTAGATGAACTCTTGTAAAAAAAAATGTTATAAGCCATTGTTAAAAGCCTTGTTGTTCGAGTGTTCGCAAGCTCAACTGCTGAGCATGAGGTTCTTAAATTAGTTCGATACCCGGGTCGAGCAAAGTGTTATTGGGTTTTTCCATCAGGAATTTCACAGTACCAGCCACATCTAGTTTGATCTGGATTTGTCCCCTTTTGATGGCAATGGCCCGCCCCCTATTACATGGGATTTAAACGTCCACCTCTGCCTAACCCTTCTTTTGGGATTACAGGCGTGGTATGTTATGTTGGACTCCTGGTCTACAAAAGGGCAACTTGATTGATTACTCGAAATGAAACTGTGTTTTGTTTTGCCTTGACGTCATCCAGACCACTGTTCTTACGGCACTTCCTTCGACCTTCGTCCCAAGTTCATTTGCATTACAATGGGCACAATCACATTTAATTATTTGATTACAATGCACTGTTATATAAGTAGTAGGTACATATGTGCTAGTTTCTTTGTTATGTTCTTAATGTGATCGTGTATTTGCATTCAAAACCTTGTACTTGTAGGTATTTGATTATGATGTTCTAGATTCTTGGGTCTTGTTAAGCGTAGAGGACAAGTATATCAAACGTGGACTAGAAAAAATTGTCTATTGCTAAGACTAGCAAAAGTTAGATAGCTTTGGTTTTCGAAAGTTCAAACACATCACGATACAGTAGTAATGATGAGACAGAACCGCGTCACGCGGCTGACAGCTGAAAGGTAACAGGCGCGCGCGCGCGAAATTCATTCGGCTGTTGTGTTATTGTTATAAAGTAATAACCAGTCACCCTATATAGAACTTAATCATAAGAGTAGTGGAAGACCAGGGAAACGATGGATGTACTGTGTGAAGGATGATATGGCAAGAAAGGACGTTACTGCTGAGATGACGAATAATGGAGAAGTATGGAAGAAGAAGACATGCTGTGCCGACCCCAAATAAATCTGTCATTCTCTTTCTTTATACTAAATCAATGAAAAAACAGACACCAGTCTCTATGTAGTGATATCTTGACTGTACTGTTTATGATGAAGAGAGAAATAAATTAAATTTATTATTTACTAGCTGTCCGGCGCAACTTCGTTTGCGTCACATTTTCCCCGTTTGCGCAACATTTTTCATTGCTGCTCCACTCCTATTGATCGTGGCGTGATGATATGTAGCCTATAGCCTTCCTCGATAATGGGCTATCTAAGATTGAAAGAATTTTTCAAATCGGACCAGTAGTTTCCTGTAGAGCCTATTTAATGCAAACAAACAATCAAATCTTTCCTATTTATAATATTAGTTTAGACAACATCGACAAGTACCTACAAACACTATGCCATTGAATAAACGGAGGGCCTCATTAAGTAAAAACTCTTATTTACCGTCAACTTCACTGTGCCAACGATTAAGTTACTTAATTATCGCTAGTCTTTATGTACCTTGGATTAATCAATATTTTCACCTACTCACTTGGAAAGTTGCGAGGAACTTGGTTGTCTTGACTTTCTTCACCTATAGCCCTAGGGTGAATCGAACCGCTGTTTTAATATTAGGTGAGTACGAAACTATGTCGGATGGGTCAAGGGTTGGCACTTGCTACTATAAAACAGTATAAAACAGAATATTATAAAAACAAAACAAGAGAAGAAGGGGAAACTCGATATGTAAAGAGTGGTCACCGATCTACGGACTAACCTACGCAAGCAAGGCTTAACCTAAGTAAATATCGATCCAAGCGGCTACTATTATTAAGCCACAAGCTTCTCAAAAACAAATTAAGTCGCAATCATTATACACATATTTTTTTATTAAACGAATACGTAATTAATGTTCAGCTTATCCAGAAATGATAATCAAGTATCTTCTGTATGGTGTCGGACGTAAAGAATAACACCATCCCATATCCTCCCGTGGGTGTCGTAAGAAGCGACTAAGGAACTTAGCAGACAATGGGCAGCAGCGTTCTCTGTGCATTTGTAACAACCGTACTGCGATCGCCAACCCGCCTGCCAAGCGTGGCGATTATGGCCAAACCCCCCAAAATGTCAATGTGGTGACACTTGGGGGAGGCCTATGTCCAGCAGTGGACGTCTTTTGGGCTGAAATGGTGAATCAAGTATCGTTTGATCTGCTTCTCAGCATTGTTTGTATTTTACAAAACTAATAATCACGTGTTTAAATTAACTTTTATGGTTTTACTTTTCTCAAATCCCAATTCCATTCGATAGGACCATTTAAAATTCATAATCAATCCAACAATTCCCTTAAACCTGACAGCCCTACCCAGAGGATAACCGGGCCACGTCCAATAGACAGTGCGGTCACATGATAACAAAGTTATACAGCCTCACCCGTCCGAACTACTCCATTCCCATCAGACTTATCCGACAGTTGCTGGCACCTTCAAACTTTCACAAAAATACTACTAAAGCCTTTAGTGACCTGGAGACCTAATTTAGTGGCTTTTTCCAATTCGAAAGAAATTTATTTACAAGTTGAATATTTTCAAATATTTTGGTACGAGCGATGTACAAAAGGCAGCAGGCAGCCTCGGGAAACGCCTTAGCTGCTCTTCGAGAGCAGTCAAGACTAACGGACTGGTTTCCGCAAGTCTTATGTCATACATAAGTCTGTTTGAGTCTGCCTTATACTCTGCCTAGTAGTCTTGTGCTATGGGAACAGTGAATTTGGCTCGTATAACTCTATCACTAAGACCATTAATACTAGTTTATAAGTTGTGTGTTGCTAACCAAATGGACTTTGTCTGAAATAAAAGAATTTTATTTATTTTATTTTATTAACGCTACTCTGATACCCGGTCGTATGCGGAATTGATTAAGGGATGGTGAAGTAGACCGAAACGTAACGCACCGGATCAACTCAGGATGGATGAAATGGCGACAAGAACAACTTGCGACCCACGGATGCCCCTCAAGTTAAAGAGGAAAGGGGATATACAAGTCCGTGATAAGACCTGTCGTATTGTATAGATCTTAATTCTGGGCTGTGAAAAAGAAGGTTGAAAAAGATTGTATGTAGCGGAGATGAGAATGGTGAGGTCGATATGTAGTGTGACAAGAATTGATAAAGTGAGGAATGAGTATGCTAGAGGAAGTTTAAAAGTTACGCCAGTTACAGAAAAGTTAAAAGGGAATCGTCTGTCATGGTATGGGCGTGTGATGAGGAGAGTCGAATCGCATGGGACAAAACAAGTGATGTATATAAAGTTGATGGACGGAGACGGAGAGGAAGACCTAGGAAATGATGGATGGATTGTGTGAGAAATTATCTGAAAGAAAAAGGAGTAAATGATAGCCTGACGGATGACAGAGGAGAATGGAAGTAAAAAACGTGTTGCGCCGACCGCAAGTAATATGGGAGAAGGGCAGGAAGATGATGATGATTAACGCTCCACTAGAATAACATAAAAAAAAAAAAATTAAAATACCCCCGACACAGAAAACCTCTAAAATATCAAAAATAAATTAATCCAAGCGTCGTAGCGTCGGGGGTCCGCTTTGTTTTGTGCTTGTAGTAAGCGGTCTACTTAGCGGTCTCCCAAAAATCTGCTCTGCCGTTTGAAGGTCATCACCACTTTTCTAGTTGAAGGGAAAAAACAACTCCCACAGGTCTGGTCGATTCGATTCGATTTAACAAGAGAAAACTCTCGATTAAAACACCTTTCAAACGAAACCAATTTTTCGATGTTGAGCGGGACTGCTAGTTTAAAATATAAAATGCCTATCTCGAAATAAACGATTGATTTAGGACGTTTGAATTCACAACAAAATGCGATTACTTTGCATGCAATTCAAATTATTTAGGGCTCCAATTTTCATATTATTTTGTGTTACAATTTATCTTGTTTTGATGCGTTAATTACACTAAAACATGAATGTATCAGCTTTATTACGCTAATTTAAATATTACAATTTAAAACAGGCCAATTCGGATAATATCCTAATTTACGTGGATAAAATAAACAGGTACAGAAGGACCAGCACATCAATTTATCCGAAATTGTCTTTTCCTAATCAACATCATCATTCTCTTGCCCTTATCCCAATTCATTTGGGGTCGGCGCAGTACGTCTTCTTCTTCCATACCTCTCTATTACTTGTCATCTCATGAGATACCTCCTCCTAATCAACCTTGAACCTATTTTTCTAACGATAAAGTTGAAAATCTATTTTAAAAATTTGACAGATTGCGCCTGTCCGTAATTCAATAATGCAGCAACAAAATGCCGTAAAGTAAAATAACCAAAACAATTGCGTTAAGAGGAAAATATATCAAGTCTGAAGACGTCTCGTCCGACGTAATGAACCATAATTGATATAAATGGGCCTTTAACCATGTAGGTGAGTACTAAGCCTTGGATTATTTAGTAGTTGGCAACCCTTTCAACGGTGTGAGGCGGAATGGAATGAAATAGAAACATTCTTCGTAGCTTAGAAGAGCGTAACTGAAGTTATGCTTGGTACTTTAATATTTTTCCCAAATAAGTTCCGGGATCAACTGTTTTTGGAGTTAGCTGAAGGCCATTCTGATGAGCAGCGAGTTGAATCCAAAATATGCAGTTAACATGAAGATTTTTTATCGATGTCCCCGTATTGCCCCCGTATTCACAAACCCGTTTGATTCGTTGTCGATCGACAACTCGTATGTCTATCTTTTTTTTTGGTTACGAAAGCGAGCGAGCTGTTTTAAGACGTCATGGTAGGCCAGCAGTTTTGCTCATACTGCGACACATCGAGCTATACAATTCGCTTTGTATAGGTTAACCGTACAATGAGAGATCCTCATAAATTTTTAAGAAGAGTTTAGAAAAACATAAAACATCCTTTGAATTTTAGATTCCTGTAAAATTGTCATATAATAATATGAAAAGAACTCGCACTTGACAGGTTTTTTTATATATCGTGGAGTAACCAACACTGTAGGTACCAGAAGTGCGAAGACGCACTGGGTCCACGTGGTGGATTCTGAAGATTCTCGCTCACTGAGAGAAGATCTGAGCCCAGCAGTAGGACTACTTATTATCTTATCCTATGTTACAGCAACAAAAACTCAAAGTTTACAAAATAAATGAAAAAATATAATCGTATACCGGTTGTTTTTTTTTTTAATGTGGATATTCCTTGACACACATATCCCAGTCTAAGTTCAGTGGAGTTCAAACACACTCCTCATAGGTTTAATCCCACACAGTTAAACGTTCGTTAAAATAAACCAAAAGTACGTAATTATGCAGGCTTTTAGCTTAGGGAATAAATATAACTTGGAAGTTGGCAGCAGTCAGCCCACGTTTATCGTAATAACGTACTGACGTAACTGGTAATGGCTGACTATTAATTAAGCTTGGGTTTTACTGGTACAGTTTAGGACCAACTCTTGGCTAAGTAATAACAGCCGCACGGGTCGATCTTCAAAGTTAAGCCGTGCTTGCCGAGGTCGGTCCGTGGATGGGTAACCACCCATTACATACTGAGTTTCTTCCGTGCTTCTGAAAGCACGAAAAGCCGTTGGTCCCCGCTGTTATTTGTAGATCTTTGACAGTCGTTTCACGTAGTCAGTGGCCCGCAAGCCGGACAACCAGTCTTATCGTATTACCCAGTACTTACTGGGTTGTGGAGGTCAGATAGGCAGCCGCTCCATTGGAAAATACAGGTGTCCAGCTATCTGTTTCTCTTTGCATCACCCAAAGATTGACTGGTAGAAAATGCCTATGGCATTAAGTCCGCCTCACTGCTTTGCCACTACGACTACGATAGCAGCTTGAAATTAATAATAAATAAATACACGAGAGTAGTAACTGATGAAGAAAAACACACTGGCAAAAAGCTGCGCTTTTATATCAAAATGTATCATCAAAAAAACAAGGTGAAACCATAAAGGTTTTAAATTTGAAACAAGAGAATACAAAGCAAAACAGCAAATCCTCTTATCTCAAGCTCATAATTTTATTATAACATTGTTAATTGAGAGATATTGAAAAATAACAGCCAACTGAAAATCGGAAAATGGAAAATTTCGGTTGAAATTTCTCTGAAATTCGTTCATTTATGAACAAAATTGTAAAAACTGAGGTAAACTACACTGTTATAGTGCTACGAGAAACTTTAGGCGCTTTATACTGTAGACAATAAGGGGACGTTATTAAAATTGGTAAACATGTTTATATTTTTTTCTGTAATCCACCACGCAGGCCCATGCGGGTTGGTAGATGTCACATGTCTTCGAATTTTTAGTTCTAGGACATGCTGATTTCCTCACGATGTTTTCCTTCACCGTTTTTGAGAGCACCGGTGATGAAATAAATTACACGAAGTAATGCGCCTGCCTGGGTTCGAACCCTTGGCTTACTGCTCGTAAGTCGGGGCTGCCACCACTGGGCTACCGCTGCTCTCAGTTATGTTTAAGCCCCATGTTATAGGGGGCCAGCCTAATGGCATCAACTGGGCACCAATCCAGACTGTGTGGCTGATCAATATCTGTGCTTTTCCTCTCCGCTCCGCTCATCTACCTTTTGCTGGAAACCGGGCCTGATAGAGTTTATGTGCTAGCGTTAGCCCATTGTAAGTGAAGTACCGGAACTCACAAAAGTGGCTCGTTATAATTATATTACGCTTTATTATAGTTTAATCAAATATTGTGCTCATTGCCACATATTTCAAAGGATTATGAAGAGGAGCTGGTGGCTAAATATTAACAACCGCACGTGTCGATCTCTACAAAGTTATGACTTGCTTGCCGAAGTAGGTCCGTTGATGGGTGACCATAATTACATACCGAGTTTCCTCCGGCACGTTAAGCCGTTGGTCCAGGCTGTCATTTGTAGATCTTTGACAGTCGTTACGAGTAGTCAGAAGCCAAAAGTGTGACATCCAGTCTTACTAAGGGGTATCGTATTACCCAGTTACTGGGTTGTGGAGGTCAGATAGGCAGTCGCTTCATGTAAAATACTGGTCAGCTGCATCTGGTTAGACTGGAAGCCGACCCCAAAATAGTTTGGGAAAAGGCTAGGCAGATGATGATGATGATATGAAGAATCGATTTGTCAATATAACTGAAGCTATTAGAGTAGATGTATCCGAGGTTTCAGCCTGTATATTTTTCCGGGATAAAAACGACAAAATTGATTCGATCATGTTACAAACCCTTCAGAAAATAAGCCTTCAAAAACTTTCAGTCAGACTCATAATCCAGAAGTTCTAAAAAACCTTGTTAATCTGTGTGTCGAATGTTTCAGTAGGAGATGCCGTGACCTAGTCGCCTTCGGAGCGTAGCCTTGGAGGTCTCCTAAAATAGTACTGACTGGAAGTTGTGACAGATGGTTTGATTTAACATCCAGTGAAGGCGGGCTGTTTGTCAATTCCAGTGATTAATCTTTAAATGACATGAAACACGAAACCTAGGTATCGAAAGTCGAGAATGAACTCGCCAAACTAAACTTTGTTTTTTTTTCCCTGAAAGCTATTGACGTGGTTAATTGCTTAAAAATTTATCCTGGCTGATTTTGTTTGCGTTTTTAATCGATTACTTACAACGTTTAACATTTAAAATTTAGCAACATTACAGACTCGTCTAATACGATGCTATAAGTCTCAAAAACACGACAACAAAAAATATAAACCAAGTAAAATTACACCCAGTAAAAATATTAATACTTTAATTAAAACAATTATTAAAACATGTCAATATTTACAGTTGCATACTCTTTTAAATTTGACAAAAATTACTGTGTTAAGTGATTTGTGTAATAAGGACATTATATGAGACTTTTTAATCCACTTCCACCAATTTAATTGTATGAAATATGCTTTGTTTATTTAACTATTCGAACTCGTAAATATTATAGCAGTTTTTTGACAAAACATCCAGACTTCTTCAGTATCTGTAAGTTTCTCGTATATATTAATGTAAACCCTTCGCAATAAAGTCTCTAAATGATGGTTACAACCGAATGAAAATCTACTTTAATTAACATCATGTAGATTTTCAAGAAACACGTGTAAACTATTCCACATACACTCCTAACCCTTCCGATTTCGTCTTGCTATAATTAAGTCGCGGCCTCCTCGGTGATACTAATTAGTTGATCAATTTTGACAAAGTCATGTAATTCAGAATTGAGATTGGATCTCAGCCCACATTACCGGGCTTAATTTATTTAAGATCAAGGAAAAGTAGCAGTTTGTAATTGAGTGAAGTGATGTTATTTTTTTTTTAATTAATTAAGACTAGCTGTCCGGCGCAACTTCGTTTGCGTCACATTTTCCCCGTTTCCCCAACATTTTTCATTGCTGCTCCACTCCTATTGGTCGTAGCGTGATGATATATAGCCTATAGCCTTCCTCGATAAATGGGCTATCTAACACTGAAAGGATTTTTCAAATCGGACCAGTAGTTTCGGAGCCTATTCAATGCAAACAAACAATCAAATCTTTCCTTTTTTATAATATTAGTTTAGATATAATTAACACCTAATCAGTTTTTATACTGACATGGTGCTAACACTATCAATAACAATAGTAACGGAATATTCAGGGTAGTCAGAATGCTAAAAATCTGACAACTAGTCTTACCGAGGGGGACCCACTTCTGGGATGTGGTAAGACAGGCAGTCACTCCATGTAAAATGCTGCTAAACTGACTCAGCTGCATAGTATATAGGCGGAAAGCCGGTCCCAAAATGGTTAAAAAAGGATAAATGTCAGAAAATCTCAACATTCTGAAAGCTTCTCAAAAACTATCAATATAGCTAAACGAAACTAATTACAAGGAGTTAATTACACCAATCAAGAACCAACATACCTATTAAGTTTATTTATATATACCAAGCTTACTCCCAAAATAGCAATAAAAATGTACTAGACGGGACATTTTCCCTTAGTTAAGAAAGTAAATAACATTGGCATCTACGAGTAAGTTCAAAAATGGCTGCTACAATGTCCCTTTCGTGCCATTCCGAGATTAGAATTGGCCTAATAATTTCGTTTATTTGCTAACATTCAATAAATGTATAACGTTTATTATTTATTGTACGTCTTCTTGATAAAAATCTTGTGAAAAAATTCTTGTAAAGGGCCTTGTAAAAGGCCGCCAAAAATTCTTGTATCCCAGGTTTGCCTGGGGATACAAGAGTTTTTGGCGGCCGGCTAAACCAATGTTCCGCAAACTTTTTGTGTTCAAGGTGATTATCATCTGACTAGCCTTTATACCAAACTTTATTGGTAAAAAGGCTGGTTGGTCGGCTTCCAGTCCAACCAGATACAGCTGAGTACCAGTATTTTACATGAAGCGACTGCCTATCTGACCTCCACAACCCAGTCACTGGGTAATACGAAACCCCTTGGTGAGACTGCATGTCAGACTTTCCGCTTCTGACTACTTGTAACCACTTTCAAAGAACTACAAATGACAGCCAGGACCAATGGCTTAACGTGCTTTCCGAGACACGGAGGTAACTCGGTATGTAATTATGGTCACCCATCCACGGACCGACCTTGGCAAGCATGGCTTAATCTTGGAGATTGATCCGTGCGGCTGTTATTAATAAGCCATGAGGTTTTTGTGTTCAAGGTACTATCTAGGAAATCGGAAAATTTTGAAGGTACACCATAAATGAAAAAAAAATATTTTTTACGTAATCTGTTGTTGTTGTTTAAGTCCCATGTAGTAGGGGGCGAGCCTATTGCCATCAACCGGGCACAAATCCAGAATCCATGGCTGCTACTGAGAAATTCCTGATAAAAAAACCCAATAACACTTTGCGCGACCCGGGAATCGAAACCAGGACCTTATGCTCGGTAGTCGCGCTTGCAACCTTTAGACCAACAAGCCAGTATAGTGAACTCTAGTGCCACTAAAAAGGCAATAAGAAACATGTGCGTATTTCTTAGTCTTTGAGAGATCATAAATATGAAATATAGGAAACGATTTACAGTCGTATTTGGTCATTTTCAGAGCTTTGCTATAATATAAATTATTTCCGACCACCCTTTTTAGGGTTCCGTAGCCGAAAGGCAAAAAACGGAACCCTTATAGATTCGTCATGTCTGTCTGTCTGTCTGTCCGTCCGTCCGTATGTCACAGCCGCTTTTTTCCTAAACTATAAGAACTATACTGTTGAAACTTGATAAGTAGATGTATTCTGTGAACCGCATTAAGATTTTCACACAAAAATAGAAAAAAAACAATAAATTTTGGGGTTCCCCATACTTAGAACTGAAAACCAAAAATTATCATTTTTCATCAAACCCGTTTGTGTGGGGTATCTATGGATAGGTCTTCAAAAATGATATTGAGGTTTATAATATTATTTTTTTCTAAACTGAAAAGTTTGCGCTAGAGCCACTTCCAAAGTGGTAAAATGTGTCTAATTTCTAAAGTAAGAAGAGGAAAATTCTGAATATATTTAAGATTGTAGAAAATAAAAAAAACTATCAACGAATATTGGTTTCAATAAGATATGATTTTTAGTTTTTGTGATATGGGACTTTTTCATCAAACTGCAGCAGTAACTTTGTTTTTCATAAACATACTATAAAAAACAAATTTAGCTTTGCGGTTGAGTGGAAGTTTACTGACTAATACTACTAACTAATGAATGACAGTTCAAAATATTGTTATTATATTGTTTGGGGCTATGGAACCCTGTGTGCGAGTAAGATTCGCACTTGGCCGGTTTTTTTGTACCAGAAATCTCTAGAGAGAATCCTCTTTTCAGGATGTACGTCTATCACACCGATTTACTTCCTTTACATTCATCAAACATAGCCTAGTCTAGCTTGTTCCCAATTTTATCTGCTCTAACCCGATATAGCTGATATTAACATTTTGCTTGGAGCTATAGCCTGTCACACATAAATACGGGGGTATTTGTTGTGAAAACTCGTGAATTGATTCGCATCGCGTATTCCGGCGATATTATGTATACTTTTACGATCCATGTCACGCCCTAATTTACAAAAAAACGTTAAGTATGGAATGGTCGCACGAATCGTGGAAGGGCGAGACGCCTTTCCGCACGAAATCGCATCGTAGCAATTCGTGTCGCAGTTTTAGGCGTTGCGAATTCGCATCGCGCCGATTCGCAGTTTGGTGTACAAGCGCTTTTTTTTTTAGGATGGGAAATCATCAAATAACTTCTCCCGCTCTGGGTGGAGCGGAAGGGAGTGTCAGACTTGACTGACTAAAACCCATCCATGTTCCTTCTTAGCCCTTTGTGTTCCAGGGCCACGGTATCTCTTTCGAACAACCCGCAGCCCTGGCAGGCATCGGCCCTCTCGGACCCCTTCCGATTTGCTGACATCTCTTTGAGGCGCGCGTGGAACACAAACGCGCCGTCGGCACGGCCTGTCGTCATTAGACGGACGGACGGTGAGCTAGTGGTGTACAAGCCCTTAGATCTTCTTTTTGTGATATTTTACTTATCAAATTTAACACTAATTCTTTGGTAAATTAGTGGTTGCTAGTGCTATTGAGAAACGAGAGAATGGCATGTAGTAAATACCCCAAAATCACAGACAATGCTTGTATACCTAATCCAGGTGGCCTACCATGACCCATAAAAGCAGTATTGTTTCCATTCAAGTGTGGGAAAGAGACGGAGCCAAACAGGATGTATAACGCCATCTCTTTTCCACACTGGAAAAGCAGGAAAAACAATACTGTTATAAGACATCATGGTAGGCCATCTAATTATCTTTAAAACATCGTGAGGAAACCAGCATGCCTGAGAGACATTTCTCTATTTCTAAGGCATATAAACCCAAGCCCCATAGGACGAAAAAAAAAACCTGGCTTCAGGTTACGCACTGACTACACGAAAAAGAAAGAGATCATAATTATGGCCTCTTCAATTTTCTTCTAGACTTAAGACACATATTAATATCTTAGAGATTGATATTATGGAGTATTTTCAATACTCTCTTGAAAATAAACTACAATCGAACTCATTCGCGTGTTTGTGCAAAATTTTTAAATACCCCACACCAGAGAAAAGACCCGAGTTGGGAAAATATTTCAAGTAGAAACAAAAACAATTTAATTTGTTCACCTAATTATGAACGAGAGCTAAAACGTTGAATTTTAATAGGTAGGTACTTCACTGAAGTGTATGTTACATCCAATATTCATACAAAAAATAAAACCATACCATATTCACTCAGCGTAAAAAGCGCTGCAACAAATTTTCACGTGATTTTTTCGTTTCTGCGTGCAACTGCTGAAAATGTAATAATACATCTTCTGGCGAATTTAAGCTTTAGGATGTCAGTCATACGAACTTGCATTGGAAATGTTAGTGGCGTTTAAAGCTATTCTAACGGCGCCTTTGACTTTCAAGAAGGCAATACGACACATTCAATTTTTACCCGTTTACAGCAAAGCCAAAATAAAGGTTATTATCTCTGCAGTGTCAATTATAAATAGTTTTATAAATATAAAAGGTCTCATTGATTCAAAATCAACTTTTTTTTTTTTAGGATGGAAATCATGAAATGACTTCTTCCGCTCTGGGTGGAGCGGAAGGGAGTGTCCCATTAGACTGACTAAAACCCATCCATGTTCCTTCTTAGCCCTTTCGAACAACCCGCCGGACGGACGGTGAGCTAGCCCATTACTCACCGTCCACAGGCCCGCGCCTACGGTGGCCGGGGGCCACTGGTTGCCCCACGACGCCCGGGGCGTCTCTCGCGGCGGCTGGGACGTGAGGTTCTCTCCCTCTCACGTTCCACCACCTCCTTCGCTAGCCTGACTGCTTCGCAGAAGGAGGCGACGGCTTCCCATTCCCTCTCGCGGACCATGGATTGAACCAGGGCCGAATGCGAGAGTTCGCCGCCGGCAATCGCCGCTACGAGGACACGGCGGTGCTCAGTACAAGCGGGGCATAGCTCCACAGTGTGCTCCACCGTGTCCTCCGACCGATCCTCACAGTGGTGACACCCGGGCGTTTCCTCCCGCCCGATTCGGTGCAGGAACTTCCCGAAACAACCGTGTCCGGTGAGGACCTGCGTCAGGCGGAAGGTGAGGGCGCCGTGGCGCCTCTCCAGCCACTCCTCAAAGAGGGGACTTATCGCCACTATTGTGGCGTGCCCTTCACGGGGTTGAGACAGTCGCTCTCTCCATGTTGCCATGAGATCGCACCGGAGGTGATGTGGATGGTGGATGTCGACGGAAGAATCGACAAACTTTGTCATTGTTTATCTGTCATTATGTTGATTCTTCCGTAGATAAAACTCTTTTCTACATTGGTCATGCTACGCGTGCAGCTTGTATAATGACCCAAATACCTATAATGTTATCTATAATAGCCAATATACATAGGTATGTATATATTGGTTTACGATTCCGAAGTGTGCAGCCTAGACATTCAGGTTTGGCCCAAGCAGGTTTAAGAAATATACAACACGAAGAGGCGCTAACGATATAATTAGTCACACTCTACCCATCCTGTTTGTAGGCAGATTTCTTGTTGAATCAGGTACTCTGTAGTAGTCTCGAAGGTAGAAAATATTGGACGCCCATACAACTTCTCGAATTGTCTTTACGATAATTCCTCATCTGCTGGCCTTTTTCCCAAACTACCTTGAGATCGGCTTCCAGTCTAACCAGATGCAGCTGAGTACCAGTATTTTACATGAAGCAACTGCCTATCTGACCTCCAGAAACCAGTAACTGGGTAATACGATACCCCTTGGTAAGACTGAATGTCAGACTTTTGGCTTCTGCCTGCTCGTAACGACTGTTAAAGATCTACAAATGACAGCCAGGACCAACGGCTTAACGTGCTTTCCGAGGCATCCAAAGATCAACCTCGGCAAGCACTGCTTAACCTTAAAGATCGACCCTTGTGGCTGTTATTATTTAGTCACGACAATTCCTAAAGATATAATAGGCCAAAACTATCTCCGCTTTCCTGATTGCAACCCTCAGCAAAAAATCTATGCACTCACTCGATTTAATTAGATAAATACTTTTAGTGACACACAATTCAGAAAAACTAAAATAATAGCTTTGTTACAAACCTATCAGGGTTTTTTTACAAAGAGATTTAAAAGTGTTATAAATCGGACATTGGAAATCTTTTAATAGACAAATGTTAATATCGAACATTTTCAATTTTGATACATGAATACTACTTGACAAGCGGCATATGACACGATAGACCGATTTCTTACTAAGTCTTTATCTTGTCCCGTCTATCTCTCGTTAATAATATTTGAATCTCTTTGGTTTGTTACCACAGACGTACAGCCTACAGTAATACATGCAAAACGCTCATCATCTGAGACCATATCATATAACATTAAACTTAGCCAGCATAGGTAACAAAGCTAACTCCAGCGAAACTTCTTGAAAAGACGGCCAAGCCACAAAAAGCCGTGTACCGGAAAACGTTTAGCCACGCAAGTCTCAACCCTTCCTAACGACTGTAGAAAGTACCTATTGCCATAGAATAAATAGGTGGAGGTCAGAAGGCCAACTTCATAGAACTAGCGAAAACGAAACAAAATTAAACCGCATCCTAACCAAACAGTCGCGAGAACATGCGTTCATTTTGTTTGGCGAACTCGATCGCGTTCCACGCCAACGGCAACAGTGCGGTGGAGGGCCCCTTACGATACACTAAGTGATAGCGACGTTTGCGTACACACACGACCAATAGCTTTGATTAGGATACGGGACTTACGCTTGCTAAACGGTTCTTATTTTATAAGGGATTAAATATAATGACTACCAAAAATTCTTTGAGTTCCAAAGCTCCGGTACCAAAAACAGGTCAGGAAGCTGTGGCTTGTGTTGAAGTTTGCTTTAATAGGATAGCATAATGTACAATTTTTTGCTTATAATTTCACATTAAAATCGGGTTAAGTTTTGGTGATCATTTACTATTTATGGCAGTATAAAATGTTTTTTTAAGGTTATACTTACTTTATCTGGTGTTTTGTTAAACATAAGCCTTTTTATAATGGTTTTGTTTTTCTGTTCCTGTATTTGATGTCAAATGCCAGTCGCAAGTATGTAGTAGTTCACTCGTAGAATGTATCTTGGTAGACGCTTGTCTCTGTGTGCATGAGTTTTCGCTCGCTGTATAGAATAAGAATCGACCTTCTGTATTCTTATCTGCTCGGTGTCCCAAGTCCCTACCTTCCTAACGACTGTGGAAAGTATGGTTGCACTACGCTTGCGCCCCGGAGATGCTCGTAAACGGGTTTCCTATAGGAAATGCTGTTAGTTTAATATTGAGAGAGATAAGGCTACTAGCAGTAAAGTTCGTACGGTTTTTTTTTTTTTTATATTTTAAAATTAAATCAGTCTTTGGACATTGTTGAGTACAGTGCCACCAATTTCATTTTACTGTGCACACATTGAGGGAATTAATAATGCACAGCAATTGTGTATAAGAGGAATAACACCATTGAATGTCCTTAATATACTAAGATTACGTCCATATCGGGCCTATATAAATTAATAAAAGGGTCATAAATAGATTTATATATCAACGAGATAGTATTAATATTAGAACAAGATAAAAACTAATAACATTGGTCACTTAACTTGAATGCAATGTGACATATCAGCTTAAAAATACGAATGCACTATATACTAGTGTAACAAATAAAACGGGTAAAACTGGCATAAAAAATATACATTCACCACATCACAGTGTCAAAAGAAAAAAAGTTGTGAAAAAAAAAAAGAATCGCATAAAAGAAGGTTGGTAACCTACACGACTTGCTTGGCTCCTAGGGAATGTGAAAAGTTTTTATTTTTTTTATTCGAGTTCCTTTGCCTTTGCGTAGACCGTACGTTCTTAGCGTACTATGAATGTGTGAGTAAAATCAGTGTGCAAAAATGTGTACGTAAAAAAGTTTTTTTTTTTTAATAATACGTTTCGAATTTGCGAGTAGCATTGAAAAACTATATTTTTCTTAGTAAAAGATTGCATTTTTAGCTTGCGTTTCAGTAACTTTGTAGGCACACAATACATCCTGCACATATTAAAAAGTCTACAACACGACACCCAAAACTTGAAAGACATTATTTACATAGAGGTTAACGCCCCGACAGCTTACACAATACGTATTAAATTCTGCACATGGCATAAAGAACGAGCAAGACAAAATATCCATACATTAAAGTAGCGGTTTTATATAAAAACCAGTTATATTTCCTATAAGTCGATATCAGACGCTTCGCTTTCTGTTCATTTTGTTTTGTCTTTCATTTGGCATCGTTCATTCGAAGTGAGACGCCGAAACACAAAATGAATAAAAAGTGAAAAATTATAAATAATGAACTAATTCAAAGCAAAGATGCTGAATTTCAGCACCTAGTGCATTTTCAATATAACTATTAGTTTATCGGTTTTGTGTGAACAAAGAGCTTAGTAAAACAAAAATTAATAGTGACCCGAGTGAACTGGTTTTGCGAGTGAAGCGTCTGATATTGGCATTACTGAACACATAATAACGTGTATTTTCGATGGTTTTCAAGAATACTTTGGAAAGACATAAATCTATTATTAAGACGGGAACGAAATCTAACTTTGGCTAGCTTTTATGAGACTCACTATTCTCAGAAAGACTTTGCTTTGTTAGCATGTAGGTCACAAGAAATGTTAATCCAGTTTAGAAGTTAGAGTTTTATTTCGTTCAGCTCTTTTGTGGTCTACGTCTTCAGTGAATGGAGGAAATAGTATAGGACATAAGTATGGAACTATGTTTTAGGCAGTGTGTTTGGTGATCGACCATAGAGGAGACATATATGATGTATGTCGTATGATGATGACGATAGTGATCATACAGGTTGAGCGTTACTTCATAGCTAATTGTTTCATCGAATTTCGTTTCACTTAAATTGTTTCTCATATTCAAATTTCATAGAATAATCAATACGTAGACATTGAAGAAACTTAAAACATCGATTTTTGTTTAAAATAAAGTTTAATGTTAGAATATTCATATCATAGAATAACAAATCAAATATTCTAAATCCACATATTGTTTGTCTATATTAATATTATAAAGAGGAAAGATTTGATTGTTTGTTTGTTTGCATTGACTAGGCTCCGAAACTACTGGTCCGATTTGAAAAATTCTTTCAGTGTTAGATAGCCTATGATCGAGGAAGGCTATAGGCTATATATCATCACGCTACGACCAATAGGAGTAGAGCAGCAATGAAAAATGTTGCGAAAACGGGGAAAATGTGACGCAAACGAAGTTGCGCCGGACAGCTAGTTTTATATAAAACATATCACCAAAAATAACATTTTATCGAGTGACAGTTTCTAAAATTCATACCTTTTAAAAATGCATACCCTCCTCTAAAGTTATAACACCGCGTTCACAAAAATAATGCGGGTAAATTCTTTTCAAGCAAGAAAACAATCTTATTATTCTCACTAATAGTGTCCATGCCTGTTTGCATGCCTATTGCCATGCAGCATGCAAGCAAGCCTGCAATATGCAGGATGCAAGCAAGCATGCAACATGCAGCCTGCAAGCACTAAGACCAGGTATAGAATAGAGTAAGTACTAAAACCAGGGATATATTTTGACCCAGAAGCTAACCTTTTAATCGGAAAATACTTACACTGTCATGAAAGTTAGAAAGACGTCGAGTTCTATCGAGACCTTAGGCAGTTTTTAACCTGATGAAAATGTCACGGGTAAAAAATGATATTTTTATCCGAAAGAGGTTGTATTAGAAACAAATAACCCAGGACCGGTAACAACCCTGTCCACTAGAAAAAATAACTTGTTATAAAAATAGAACAGCTCTCCTGTGACGAGGAAGGAAGATGCCATTAATCATTTGAAACAAACGTACTCCTTCAGCAGAATTCTGAATAAAAGTAACAGTAAAACAACGAATATTATTAGAGTACTAACTTTTTATTATTTGTTTGGGTCTGGTGACGAGGTCAACAACATGAATAGCCAGCATAAAGAAAATGGAATATGCCACGTTTTTACTGAAATATCTTTCTCAACAACTTCCCAAGAAACATATTTGTGGCATTCCTTAAAATACGCGGAAAACGCTTTTAATTAGTTGCATGTAGCTGTACCTAATTACGTTGTCTATGATACTTTCTTAGAACACACACGATTTCTCTAACAAGGGGACGAGGACCACTCGACAGTACTCAAGCTCACGACCCAGCTTTAGTCCAAAAATACACCGCTTTATCGGGTCCAATCTCAAAGATCGAAGGGTCCGCGAATGACCTTTTGACGTCAACTCCATCCGGTTTTCGGCCACGCCACCACGGCGTTTATTCCACCATAAAGATAATTTATTCGCACATTCCACGATAATGAACGAGCCCTTTCCGCAAACGTTGTCAGTGATCACAATTCACTTTGGTATGTAGGACCAAAGCTTGTTTGCCTTTCAACTATTCAATACCCTTTTGTGCCAACAAAAAGCTCAAAATAAAGCTCTATCGCTTTCTCGATAGGATCTGATTTTCTTTTTCAAAATCAACTTTACTTTTTTTTAAATAAATAGAAATAAAGGTGTATGATTTAAGCTGGCATTTTGATAAAAACATCTTCTAACTGTAACAAAAACAGGAGCAATTTTTCACCGACCTAATTTAAAATTAATTGGAGGGTATCAAAACGAGTCCATATTAGTATTTTTTGTCGGTACTTTGTCCAAAACAGGCTCGAAATAACCGTGCGTAGTAAAAACGTGGTAATAACAAGAGGAACATCGGTTGCTACTGGTCGTAACGAGGGACGAGCTTCGCCAAATTGGCAGGGAAGGTGAACACAGGGGTGCGATACAACTGGAAGTGCCACGTCATCGCCGGAAATTTGATGCGACGCCTTATGGGACTCGATGTTAGGGAAGGGTTTAAAGTTGGGCAGAACAGTTTTATAGCATTCTGTATGTATGGAAAAATACGGATATTAACAAAAGAATGTGGAGTAGGCTGGACGAGAGAAAGCAATTTCAAATAAACGCGAAAAATAGTTTGAATTTTTTAATTAGGTGGCATCGAACCTTTTGAACAGAATATATAATAATATTAGCATACTCGTTGCAACGTTAGTAATCATATAGACACTACAAACTTCGAACGATGAAACCTTGAGAGTTTAAGTTTAAAGTTGTAGCCGTGTAAAGGAGAATCTTTGCCACCTAACTTCACCGAAGTAAACTAAACACAATCTAACTAATTTTCTTGTGCAAGCAACCGCTAAACACAGGTACGCTTCTTGCACACCGGCGGGAACAACCAGACAAATGATTTTAATATGAGTTCCGAACACGAAAGCTCTAAAATAATAAACTAGCGGCTACTTCGGTTTTACGCCAGCATTCAGCTGTGGCTGAATTTGCGGGCACCGATTTAAATTCCAGCTCCAGCGTAATTTTCTGCTCGTCAGCATAAAACCACTATTCCCCAGGTTAATATTGGAACTCTGATTTTGGTCGCTCGTTGTCACATCTAGCGTGATATTAAAACCGCAAATATTTTTATGTACTGCAATATAAAAAAGCAGAGTTGATTCGGCACCAAACATCTTCATTTATGAACAAAAGTCAGTGTTAAAACAGGCTATAAACTCACAGAAATACGTTGGCATTCTCCCGGGCATTTCCAGTGAGTCGGAGTAATGCGTAAAGCACACAAACACGCCGAGTGAGCAAAATCAATCCAGGTCGAACCCGGGGGCGAGGCCACTAAGTGCCTTAATACCCGCTGCTCAACCTCACAACCTTTGAACACAGAAACATGGAAATTGGCTCACATTCTCAGAATAACAGGCGAAAATTGACGAGTACAAAGCCTGTTTGTGTCCATTTTGTGATTTAAAAGGGATGATTGTTAAATTGGGATCAGTCAATGCCTGTTCCATGTCATAAATCCTTAGCAACAGAACGTGAATTGTGACATTACTTTCTACAGTTTGCATTAAGAAAATAGTTGAAACGTATGGTTTAAAATCGATATTGTGTATCAAACGAATAACTGTTTTTCCTTTACATAATTTTGTCTGAAAATTACTGATGATTTGAGTAGCTGGGTGATTTTGCTTCCATAATGTCCATCCGAAGGTTGTCTGGAAGATATCGCTATCAGCGATAAGACCGCCGTTGTAACCATAAAATTATTAGTCTTGTAAGCCCGTTATGTTTAATTTTTGGTGTAGAACAAAGTTTTATTCTATTCTATTCTATTCTATTCTATTCTGGGATGGACAGAACGGGGTGACCGAGGTGTGTGCTGGAATTAGGAAGAGGACTCGAGTAGCAATATACTGAGATTAACTTAGCTGTTTTTGCAGACGTAAATCACGATAATATCGTAGAATCATGATATCCTGAACGATATAACCGTAGAAGAACTCTAACACCTAGTTTAATATCACAACACGTTCATACGTTCGAACCAATATGTTCATGCTCATTTACCATAATGGAGTGCACTGAATTCCACACGGTATCAACACTAACCGAGTTGGCAGAACTCCAAACCACGTGCACCGCTTGAGTCTAAATAAATAACTGAATAGCTAATATGATACCTAGTTTTTGGATGCTATGTCCGTCGAAAATCGGGAGATGCCTTCCGATGAGGAAGCGTAGTAAAAAATATGTCTGTTTAATCTGTTTTTCACGAAAAGGAAAGGAGGAAATGGCAGCACCTTTTCGGATACTAATCCGGGTAGAGTGGATCTTTCCAAAATATTTTTTAGGCATGCCAGTTTATGGATTACAGAATAACTACTTTTTTTTCAAAGGAGAAGCATCGGAAAAGAAGGAGACATGCTGTCCGACGATCTTTTCTTAAACCAGAGCAATAAGATGATGACATCAGCAAAGATTATAAATTGACATCGTCCTACCAAAGACTCCATACAAAATCCATGACACACATATTTAACGATGAAACGCATCCGATATGAAAACGTTTGAATTGGGAATATTTGCCAGAGCTGTCATCGGCTTCAATGGGAAGCGAGTAGGCTTTTGTCGCGAAACCTTTGTGCCAAAATGCTCGTATACAAGTCTCGACACTATACTGACACTTTAGGTGGCAAATGATTTATTACCGAACAAAGATGTCGTCATGTGTTCTATAACTCTTTGGTACCGTAGGTAGTGTTGCCATTTCTTAATATTGCGGGATGTTTCATTTGAGTAATACTGTGCGTAATGTCAATTATGGTTCTCAGTTCTAAAGAGGTTGTAAGCATTTCACATTTTTATAAGAAGAATTTTGGAGAAAACCGCCCCGAGAGAAGAGTAAATGTTTATGGGGAGAAATTTGCCCAGCAGTGGGACAACACAGTTTTTTTTTTGTTAAACAATATCTTCTTCTCCAGTACTCATATTTTACTAATATTAATAGATAGTTACAGCTCCTTATGTCGAGTTTTACGAGTTGCCTACAACTACTTTTTTTTCAAATAATTACAAAACATAAATTCAGCCCATAATATAAATCTTAGCAAACATAGCTACAACTAAGGAATCAATATCAATTCCACCTAATTGTTAATTAAGAAAATAACATACATTTACATGAGCTTACATTTTTTGTTTGTAAAGGAGTAGTATTCCAACAATGGCGGCTGTTTTAATATTTAATGAATCACACTGTAACCTTGAGACGTCTAAACAAAACTAATTATAGTATACATGATTACTATGAAACGATTAGGTTAGATGTAGAGGATTGTTTTAATAAATTGCTGTTAATTGCAGATCTCGTTGATAGGTACATAGTAAATGCTCCGTGGGTAATGTTTTTGCTACCATGCAAGTTGCACGTGTTCATATTGTGCAGTTCAAATAGGTACCAGAAAAAACATAACCATTTCCAATAAAGTTGGAGTTTCAGATACGAGAATTTGATTTATTAAATCATCCTCAGGCATTTTAAGCATTCTGCGTGCTCAAGCATGCGGACCATCCTGCTTGAGGGGACTTCTGTGTGACTCCAGAAACGACTTTACTGATCAACGAAAAAATACAGTATTTACTGGTATGAATGGAAATTTGTAAATTTTATTATCACTATTGATATACGAGAAATATGCCACGAGCTCGGTTTCAGACATTAAGTACATTACTACAGTCAAAATGCATCTGTTGAAACGAACAAAAACATATTCCCGTATTTTCACATCACAAGCTCGTTTTAAACCAAAGGCACTGTCGACAATTGCATTTAAAAAGAGAACAGCCGTAAAAAAAGGAAAAATAAACTTTTAGCCATAAAGTCCGCAGTTAATAAAATAGGTTTTATTCTAATGGGTAATGTTTCTGTGGAATGAGTGTCCAGTGAATGGGGTAATACCTGAAAGGTATAACTTACTTCATGTGAAGCGGTAATGAAAAAGGAACTTTCAATAGTCGATAGTTAAAGCAACTTTCAGAATAAACACGTATCGTAAATAGCATGTTCAGACTTCAGGGAATCAGGTAAGTTAACGTTTTTGCAGGAATTAGAAAACCTGACGGGTAACGTAGATTGAACGACGACCTGAAAAAGGCGGCAGGGACCGACTCGACGCAGAAGGCAGAGAACCGGGAAGAGTAGCACAGAGGTCTATCCATTAGATGTTCCGCAGACAACGGCGACATTGATTGACTTCGAATATTAAAAGAAATGAGGCAAACGGCAGAATTTTCCAGGTCGCTACGTACTGGTCGGTCAATTTGAGTCAAAGATCTGAGAAAAGCCCAAAAAAAATAAATTTGTGATATTTTTTTTTTCTATCATTGTGACTAACTGGTAAAACAGTACTTAAATAGTAATCTACCAATTCCATAAAATAGTTTTTATTTACGAAAGTTTAGGCAAAAATATTGTAATTTATTTACCCCAAAAAAACATTTTAAGCCAAGGAAAGAAAAAAGTTTGTTCATTATCTAAGAATTAGGTTACCATCAGTGTTGATTCTTTTAATCGTTAACAAAAAATGAAGCAGAATTATCCTAAGCGTGGATTTTTTTAAAGAGAGTGCACATTGGGAGAAAAGGAGTTCCAGTGCTAAGCCGCCAAACTAGTTGTCGTCTAAAAACTACAACAGAGTTATTTTTTGTTTATTGCGATTTATGGCTTGTCTAGTGCATACTCTAATCTAAGTTGGTCAAAAAGAGTACTCAAATCCTTAACAAGAAACTGCATCGAAGGTCATCATAAAAATAAAAAGTTTGTATGCTGGCATTTTTTCAAAATCGGTGGCTAAAGGCAAGGATACACTCCTAAGAACATTTACTAAAAAAAAAACTAAGTAAAATATTATATGTTTCACCTAGGCCTACACGGGCACTTAAAAAACGTCGACAAAAAGGTGCACGGTTCGGGTTACTCGTTTCCTATCGAGAAGAACCGGCAAGAAACTCCATGGTAACTCTGGTTCTTTTTTGGTTCTTGAAGCTACAATATGCAAAAATAGACAATTTCTAAGAACTAGCACCATTAGCGACAAATGAACCTTAAGGTACGTACAATCTTTAGTCTGATTATATTAATAATAATATAATATGATTCAAATATCTAGATCTGGCTCGCGAGGTTGTCGACATGTGGGATGTGAATACAGCAGTCATTGTGCCGATAGTCGTGTCAGCCAATGGCTTAATTGCCAAAAGCCTCGACCAACATCTTAGTAGGCTTTCGCTTGACAGCTGGATCAAGGGCTTGATTCAGAAAGCAGTACTTCTGGACACGGCACGTATTGTCAGGAGGTTCCTCTCTCAAGAGCCCTGACCACCGGTAGCTCGGACCCTGTTCCCAATGCTGGTGGGCTACTATTTTTTATATATTTTTTTTTTATATATATAACTTTGTAAAAATATTTAAAAATGTATAAGCAATATGTAAAGAAAATGAATAAAGAGATATTATAACGACATAACTACTAAATATTCATGACAGTAACAGGTGCGGATTTTTTATATCTCGAAACTAGTAATCATGGAAGTATAATAAGTATCTTATAAGAACGCTAAAAAACTGTCGGCAGTCTGTCAGACGGAAATCTAATTAACGATTGTGATATTTCGAGGATTCATGTAGTCTATATTTGTGCCCGGTTGATGGCAATAAGCTTGCCACTATCTTGCAAAATGTGGGTGTACTATAAAGTAGGTACTCCTCTGCCTAACCCTTTGGAAATCATATAGGCGTGATGTTATGTTCTATTATATTTCGAGGATAACTTACTCTGAAATTATTTAATTAGACAATCATCATCATTTCAGCCGAAAGACGTCCACTGCTGAACATAGGCCTCCCCCAAGTGTCGCCACATTGACATAACATGGGGGTTTTGCCATAATCGCCACGCTTGGCAGGCGGGTTGGCGATCGCAGTACGGTTGTTACAAAAGCACAGGAACACTGCTGCCCATTGTCTGGCAAGTCCCTTAGTCGCCTCTTACGAAACCCACGGGGAGATATGGGATGGTGCTATTCTTTACGTCCGACACCATACAGAACAATTAGACAATGTTTGTACTAAATGCGGCGTTTAGAAACGATATCGCTTTAAAGCGCTTATTATTCTACCAATTTATTATCCTATAACTCTTTACTTATGTAAACGTTAAAATGTATCGCTTGCAAAATGATACGGTTAGCAATTTTATTGCATAATTACGACTTGATAATTCTCTGTGGACCTCAAAATACCCCATAAAAAGCGACCGACATCACAAACAAAATAAATATCTACTTAACAGTCGATATTACTTCGCGAAGTAAAATCAAAGTTACATTACGTATTTAAATGTATTAGTTTCAAAGTCAATAATAATCAGTGGAACGAGTTGTTAAACGATCTCAATAATAAACGCTTTGTAAATAATACGATTTGATTATCAACCCGAAGAAACATGGCGAACAGACGACAATATTGATTCGGAATAATTTAGCGGAAAATCTGTTTAATGGTCAGGAAGAGAATGTTGCAAAATGTTTTGCGCCCCTGGAAAAGGTATTCGCTGTGACAGATTTTATGGGTGATGTTTCATCGGAAACATTTTTCTTTTAGTCTGTGTCGTGAGTCGAGAGTGATTTTCTTCACGTTGAGGTATATCCAAGGGTATTTCTGTTTTTTTTTTATTAAATTGACATTTTCAGTAACACATTAAATTGACATTGTAATTTTCACTGAAAACGGGATATTTACCATCATCATCCATTTTCCATCCTCCATTTCCATTTATTTTGTTTGTAGTGAAAGCTTCTAACGGCGTTGTGCACTTTTGTGATGGGTAAAAAATGTTAAACTCGCGATCGAAAATTCGTAAGACGGATTGACATTAGGTTACGAAGGAATTTGAACTTTATAACATATGTCATTGAGTTTGGGTTCCCAAAACTGGATAATTATCTTATGCACAAACAAAACCTTCGGTTTCTCCAAAAAGGTAAAATTCGTAAGACGGATTGTTATAGTTCTGAAGTGTTAATTTTTTTTATGTAATATAAATTGTGTGTTGTTTTTGTGTACGATAGCGCAATAAATGAATATTGTATTTTACCAAATAAATGATAGTAATTTTAGACTGATAATTAAAGCAACTCGTGCAAAATTATTCCCTAAACATTCCAAAATATCAAAAATGCACAATAACGTTATGCATTTTTGATATATTCAATAATTTATTTTTAATTTTTCATATATACAAGTTTTCACTTCTGCCGGCACTCCCGGAGCGCAATCCGTTTTTTTTTTAAAATATCGTTATGTCAAAACAAATAGTAAACATGGTAAATGTCCCGCTTCCAGTGTTAATTAGGGTTTCTGAAGTTTTCTGAAATGAATTTCATTGGAAATGCCATCAACATTTTGAAACTCTCTAAAATAAATACATTTGGTCAGACGATCATCTTAGGTACGTACCTCCCTAAATTTATTGTCTTTGACTCTCGTTGACATGAGATTGCGAATTTGTATTCACAAATTACACACATCACGCCGTATCCCCGAAGGGTTAGGCAGAGGTATACTTAATAGTACACCCTCATTTTGCCTATTACCATCAAGCGGGCTCTGGCGGACTCTGTATGGTGTCGGACGTAAAGAATAGCACCATCCCATATCTTCACGTGGGTGTCGTAAGAGGCGACTAAAAGATTTGCCAGAGAATGGGCAGCAGCGTTCACTGTCTTTTTGTAACAACCGTACTGCGATCGCCAACCCGCCTGCCAAGCGTGGCAATTATGGCAAACCCCCCAAAATGTCAATGTGGCGAGACTTGGGGGAGGCCTATGTCCAGCAGTGGACGTCTTTTGGGCTGAAATGATGATGATGATGATCAAGCGGGCACAAATCCAGACTTCGTGGCTGCTACTGAGACATTCTTGATTTTCATTCCTGTAGGTACCCATGGCAATAAATTATCCTTATGTTTTTCACAGCACGTCACGCCGAAGACAGCGGCCATTACAAGACATGAGCCTTCTAATAGCAGATTGTCATCGCAGTACATAGTTAAAATACATAATTATACCTATCTCATGATACAGGCGTACTAACTCTTAGCTAACGTCATAATATAATCCAAACAACTTTATTGAAATACTCTTGACCTTGTTGGTCGTACAGCAGAATAAACAATGCACAGATTATGCAGTTCACACGATCGGATATAGTTTTAAAAAAAAAGTGTTTTGAATATAGAACTTGATCTCTTTGCTTTAATAGTTACTCTGGTCTGTCCTTGGTTTTAAGTAGCGTTATTACCGCATATATTTGCCGGGGAATTTAAATATGGTACAGTGTCTATGTTTTGTTTTGCGTACGATCGCTTTGAAACTGGATTGGTACTATTTTTAGTTGAAGGCTACTTTGGAAGCTCTTTTATTCAAAACGTAATCGTTTTAGATGTACAAAAATTGCAATTTACTAATTTAACCGTAGTAGGTACTTTTAAGCTCTATATTGGTCTGAATCCCCTGGAAGGAAGCACCTATATATGTATGTACGCACCTAATGATATTTTGGGTACTTAATTGGGTTTATGTGCAAATTTGTATAATTTATTTTTAATTTACTTGGATAAAAATAGGTGTTGGTAGCGTTCTAAGTTTGCCTTTTATTTGTATGCATATGCAACCATATGTTATTTCCTTCACTAAAGTATTCGATCAAATACTCTGCACCATTAAGTTGTCGTTCATCACTTGCGTTCTACATATAATCTACACAGTATTGATTAGACCACCAACCGATCCACTCGCTAAGTGCATACTACATGCATGAGGCTACATTGACCATTCAATATTACTCTACAAAAAATCTAAATTCCATCGTGAAAGTTAAAGTGTGGGTAATATCAACTGGAATCAAGCATGGTACGACTTTTACTTAAGGGGCTGCACAAAAGTAGACACTTTTTGTAACCGACACGGCACACCGTCACAGAAAACCGTAGTTGCTGTGTCCTGTAGCGGCAACTGGACAAAGTTTACGCCTGCGCAGGTAGTGGCTGATTTCATACTGTCATACGACGACACTGAAGTCTTGATATAGCATATAACAGTCACACAAAGTCCCACCCACACACATACACACACGTACACTCACAAGAACACACAGACACAAACACACACACCATCACACAAGCCCAAAATATGCAAACATTGTTTTAATTTTTATTTAATTTTGTCATTTTAATGTTCATGTTATGTTCAGAGCACATTATAAAACCTCTCTAATGTCCTTATTTCATACCATGCTAATGTTTATTAGAAATTGTTGTATTTAAATGTTTAAATTTGTAAAATCGCACTCCTGAGCTACAAGATACAAGCGATGCTTATTTTGTGGCTCACCGATTTGTATGACACAACTGTTACATATGTTACTGTTATATTTCTTGTATGAACAATAAACTTATTATTATTAAACTTATTATTTATTTAAACTGGTTATATAGAAATCAAATATTCATTTGTAGCTTGTAGCCAAGACACAAGACAGCCGTTTGCGCAGCGCCTTACTGTACAGTATGACCACTTTAAGTATGGATGGCGTTGCTTGTCAAGGCAATTAGCATCGATATATTTTACGTAAAACTTGCTACATTTATTTTAGTTCTGTGGTTTCCCGCCTGCACAGATAAATTGGCTGAAATGTACCGTAACTTGTTGAAGCATGTGATATAATACTATAAAAGTATTGTAAATGTAGAGAAAAATCTTTTTTTCAATTCTCCAATTAGAGAATCAATTTGTTTGAATAAAGTGTTACAATATTGCCATAACACCAATATTTAAATAGTCTTATTGGCCTTGCCAATGCCAACAACAGAGAAAACTGTTTTCCTACCATCTACACAAAATCAAATGCACATATTATATTAACATAGAACATTTTTCTGTTCAGTGACCTGGTAAACAATGTAGGTGACATGTTATTTTTAACTTTTATGGTCCTAGATATAGTAGTTTACTAGGTACAAAGATACATAAAGAACAACAGACTAATGCACTATTTTTGCTTTTAGGAAAGTCACGAAAAGGACGATGCTTTGATTTATTTAGCCATTTTATGGAATATTAGGACAGCTTGTTTTTCTTCCAGGAAAGCTTTATGTGTTTAATTTTCCAGATGTCAACCTACTTTTAGTCTATCTATACTAATATTAAAAAGAGGAAAAATTTGATTGTTTGTTTGTTTGCATTGAATAGGCTCCGAAACTACGGGTCCGATTTGAAAAATTCTTTCAATGGTATATAGCCCATTTATCGTGGAAGACTATAGGTTATATATCATCACGCTACGACCAATAGGACTGGCAATGAAAAATGTTGCGAAAACGGGGAAAATGTGACGCAAACAAAGTTACGCCGGACAGCTAGTAGTTTATATAAGGTTGTGGTTTCGGCGCCAATTAGTAAAAAATATGATTATATTATTAAGATTTCAGAACTTTATATTTTCTTCACTGTAATAGGCATGTGTGTAGGCATACATACCACCCATATTGTATTATTTTTACTGTTTCCTATTATTTCTTAGTATGTACTGCTGTTGGTGTACAGAAAAGTAAATAAAAATAAATTTGACCAACAAAATGTGACGTTAAATCAGAAACCAGAATGGATGGCGGCTAAAATTGCATAATTCCAAGATAGAACAATTTTCCGGAAAATGCAACCAAACAACAAACAATAGTGGTTACAGTTACAGCCTGATTTATGACTAGTTACGCATTGCTGGCCGTTCATAATTCCGTCATGTCCACCCGTATATTGGAAGCTAATAGTTCCTTCAATTACGGCCAATTTCAATTAAATTTCACAGCAGAATGCTTTTCGTGTGCCCAAAGCAGCGTGAAGCGAATTCGCCCAAAGAGAAAAGACGGCTTGTATTTAAAAATGGAAGGTTGGATTGCTGAGAGTTTTCTACTGATTTTTTTTTAATATTCTGCTACATAGTGTTTTGAAAGGCAAACATTACCATAGTCTTAGTAACTAAGTATACAGTCTATGGTTTTGTTTGATTATGGTCTTAGTTATTTTATTCGTGGTTCGATGTATATCAAACATATAATTTATTCTTAGAATAATTTTAATTCGACCTTTGAGAATAAAGTAAAAGAGATATTCAGGACAACAATGAAAGTCCAATACTTGCCTTGGACTTTGCAAAACCGAATTTAACAACTTTTCCGTAATCTGTAACTTTTCCAATTGAAATGTTATGGTTCATAAGAATGATTAAATTAAAAGTCTTTGATTAATCTAATTTTATATCAAGTCACTTCCGAAGTACAACTACACTTATTATTTTCTTAAATGCCAAAGTAACACACGTCGTCTGTCTGTAACTTTTCCACATCTAAACGGCTGAAGGGATTTTGATGATTGTTTGTCACAGACTCGGGGCTCAGATTTTTATTCGAGTGTCAATATTGCAAGCAAGGTGAATCTATAGACAAAAGCTAAATAGATACCTAATAATGTCTACATTAATACACAAAATACTTGTCTCTGTATACCATAAGACACAGTTCAAATATTTTATACCTGAATAGGTAGGTCAGGTACATAACCTTGACGACTTGATTGATTCGTTTTATGACGGCAGCAAATATACGTAATGGACTCGAGAAAGTAAACAGACCCACAAAAACATAATAACGAATTTATGCTTATTTAGTAAAAAGTTTTACTTTTGTATTAATCGATGAAATAACGGTAAAAAAATAAATGGATGAAGAGAGTTTGATTTGAGATATATACAATTTAATATCTAATATGTTTTGTCTTGTCTGAAAAACTTGTCTACAATAATAAGTCTTGCGATAGAACGCTTTTGCCCAAATGTCACAAGCAGTATCATGATAAATGGTCATCTACTTGACAGATTTTTTGTCTCAAACGACGTTCTCTCAAGAAAAGATCAGTATCTTAGCGCTTTCAATTGTCCCCTCGAGGCACACTTTGTACAATATTTATACAGCACTCTATAAACGTTTATATTATTATTTCTCGTTAACGATATTACGATTGGAAACCATTCAGACAAATTCTTTCAATACAATTTTCGAAAGGGTCTAATATAATGTGTTGGACCCCCAATAACGTAACCATTAACTAATATTGATTCCATAAAATATATTCCATAAATCAGGAGCTATGGAACGCTTATCCCGGCAACAAATTTTCCACGATTGAATAGATTTTTTATGTGGCTCCGACCTTCCAATTAGGCGGCCCTCTATAGGAACCTCTTTACTCACTTTCTTATTATACTCCTACTTAAGAAAGTGCCTATTTAAGCACAAGCACATAATTGGCTGACACATGATTTCGAGTAACTGTTTGCTGGCTGGAGATATAACCATTTCGCGTTTTGCATGTGATTTTCGAAATGTTTGAGACGAGAAATTGTTCGTAATAATGAGTGTCATTAGCGAGGTATGCGAGCGACGATCTCCGTAAAGCGGTGCCTTAACAGCGTCACATCCTGCCGCGCAAACGGTGTCTGTCGGGCAGCGGTCGCCGGCAGCCAGAGGAGGCTGGCTCTGGCGCCTGGCCCGCGAGACTCCCGTTACATAACGCACCTGCATTCCGCGGATACTCGCGCTCACCGGACACCGGTACTTACTGCATCGATTATGTCACCTCTCAGCTGACGGTAAAGCACAACGTACTCGTACGATTGTACGGGAGGTGAAGTACGTACAGTCGCGCGGTGGCTCGCTCGCGGCGGCGTGTGACGGAGCGCGTGTTCGAGTCGCGGGGTCGATGTCGGGGAGGAAGGGGCACGGAGGCTGCGGACTCACCGTGCGGATGGTTACATAAGTCGGTCGGCGGGAGCGAGGACACGTGCAGCCCCTCCGGGGCTTGTGGCGCGACTGGCGGCGGGTCGGGCGCCGCCCCGCGCCACGGAGCCGGCCGCCTTCCACCCAGACACGATTAAACAGCCTTCACGTGCGACTCACGCTTTAAAAGCGCGCCTAATAAACCTCACCTATACTTGGATCTAGAGATTATGAAGCACAGATTTCTTGCAAGAATTCATCCTGTGTACACCGGCTTATTAACTCG
The DNA here is from genome assembly GCA_949152445.1 of Cerastis rubricosa. Lineage (NCBI taxonomy): Eukaryota > Metazoa > Arthropoda > Insecta > Lepidoptera > Noctuidae > Cerastis > Cerastis rubricosa. Next base: position 13,456,917 of record OX424535.1, read on the forward strand.
TTGAAGTGCTTGAAGAGATGGGTATTGTTAGACAGTCTAGACAAGACTTTATCGTCGTTGAATATGCAAACGTATCGCTTTATTCGAACGCGGTAATCTACACTTTAAGTAGGGTATTATTTACCTCACACTTCTATGAAGGTAGAGTGAGGGGTAACAGTACCTACCTAGGTACTACGTATATACACATATTGACAATATGCAGGATGGAAGGTACACCGACGCACTATCGGTTACCACGCATTCAGTACATAATTCAGAAAGGATTTAGCGGAAATTAAAAAAAATCTGCTTTTCTATATATTTTGACTTCATGAAGACTGATGCTTCGAAATGTCTAATAAAATGCCCGATAGTATAAGAACTTCTATCAAAATTTGGTATAAGAGCTTCTATCAAAATTTAAGAAAGTTCTCTCCTCTCTATTAATAGAAAAATTTTATTATAATGTTCCAGATTTTATAAATGATAATTTTTAATATTATTTACTTTGTTTCGTTTTGTCTTGACTGTTTGTTTTATTTAGATTTTTTAGTTTTTTTATTACATTTTATTTAAAATTTGTATGCCTTCGCAGCAAAACATAGAGCTCAAATATGTTCACCTAAAACCTTTATGTAGGTAAATACCTATGTTTAACAAATAAAGATTCTGATTCTGGTTCTGACGTGTAGGTTTTGCACTTATGTAATAAACACCTGTGTATCTGTATTTTTGCCACCGATGAAAAATTTATATGTGGTCCAGAAAGATGTACTAAATTTATTACGAGACGCTTAAGTAACTATATTAAGTTTGGGCGATATAACTATAAACTTCCCTTTACAACGTCTCAAAATCAAGCAAATGTTTCCCTTGTAACATCAATTCATTTAAATCGTTCAAGCCGTAACCGTCCACTGTAGAACATGGTCGGTAATAGGCAGCCACGCGATCGCTCGTTAGCCAATATTGCCTAATTACAGCATCTACAGCGCGAGCCAACCATTGCTGATCGCAGTACCCATGTTATAATGAAATTGTGTGGAAATAATAGGATTTGTAGCCTTCGGTTTAACAACAAGCTTACCCCAGTGTTTTCTGCTTTGCTTCTTATAAACAAGGTCACGCTTCTAAACCCCGGGGGGTTAGTCAGAGGTGTATGTAAACGACATTTTATAATTTTTTAATTAATAATTATTTTTTAAGTCGTTTGATCATTTGTTAACACAAGTACAATAAATAGTTGTTATAAAAAAAAAAAGCGCGCTAGGTATACCCGAAGGCGAACAAATATTCATAGAAGTCATTAACATTAAAATTAATAACATTAATACGTAAATGGAATTCTTAAAGTAACAAGTTAAAAATTTTGAAATAAAAAAAAAACAAAGAAATTGAATTCAATGTTTAAGCTTAGCTAAATACTAATTGAGAAAACAAGTCTCTGATGATGTAGAATTGTAGTTCGTGTAGCGAAATGCTTATCTCCTGGGTTGTAGAAGCAGGTTCGAATCCGTATATAACTGTCAAAATTATTGTTTTCAAAGTATAGTAATATAGACCCAAGGGTCACTATAAGATCCTTGGATTGAGTACTAAAACTTAGCTGCAAGTTAATCACAAAATCTCGGAGTGCAATTTTTTTTTCATGAATTCTATTGTCCTTGGCTAAAAGGGCAAAAAATATTAGAATCAATCTAGAATTATTATTTACGTACTAGGTATTTATCTTCAGCCATTTCAGACGTATACTTTCATATTAAACAGTCTCTATTTTAATAAGCTCTATCTCAAAGAAAACATCGTCATAATCATTCTCTTGCCCTTACGCCAATTTATTTGGGGTCGGCGCAGCATATCTTCTTCCTCCATACTACTCTATTTCTTGCTATCTCATCAGACAACATCAACATCATCTACCTCTAAGAAAACAACGTATAGAAATACCTTTTAAAATGTAGGTTAAACAAAATCATAATATAATCTTATAACTACAATCTATGCGGGACAAACAAAGAGAATAAAAAGTAACGATTGATCACACACTACAATTTTTACGTAGAGAACGTGAAGCTCGACGAAAATAAAAATAGACATTCACTATCAATAATAAAATTAAATGTATCTTTTCATAATACCTAAAGAACTGGTATTTTGTTGGAATTCTGTAGAAAATACCATTTCAATAAGGCTTTAAAATTCTGAAGGCTATTTTTAGTAAGAGCTAGGGAATAGTTACAAATAAAGAACGCTTAGACGCGACAAGCGTTAGCTGAAGAATAGCTATGCTATCATACAAAGAGTTTTAAATCTTATCGAAGATTTATCCAAGAACTTTTCTGCGTTATAAACGTAATGCGTTACAAACCTTTCGGTTTAAGACATTATACATATTTAAAAGCCCGTTAGTCTAGGTAAATTTATAGTTTTTAATATCATGTCGTCATATCCCAAAGCACTACAAAAGCAAATGTTAGGTACTCGTCTCGGGGCTGGGTGTCAAGCCCACGCTTCTCAGACTCAGAACAGACACAATTGCCCCGATTTACTTCTCCTTTGTTTTCGCTACGACGAACTTAATCATACAAACGTGCCTCGAGAGCTTTCTTTCCCGATATTATGTCTAGAGCTGTATTTTTCTCTCTATGAAATGTAAGTGGGTTTCAGCGCCATCTGTTGTCGAGTAGCGGTAGTATTTAAATTTTGCTCATCTCTGAGACAGGTCATGCAGCACAGTTTTAGACGTACCAAAACTGCCATCTATTGCATTTATTAGGAACTTCGCAAAGTCTAGTTTCTAACCACTATTATTTTATCGTGATTTGTTCACAGTTGGGCCAAATCCTTCCCCCCTCTATCTTGCGCGAATGTACGCCACATTATCCGAATAAATATAGCAGCGCTCAACCTCGATCACTGCAGGACAATGTCCTGAAAAATAAAGCACAGGAAGGGTAGGTATGGATTGTAGTTCCACCAAAAATCCCAGAGCAGCTCTCCTAATAATCAAAGGACTGTCACCGTGTAAGTACTCGTAGTACTGTCGGAATGAATCCGACATTCCTCTCCACTCTTTCTTCTCGTATCGATCGCTACTAAAAGGTACTAATAAACTACGAGTAAACACATGCAGTGCTAAAAATACTAGGCAGTCGTCCCAACTCCCAACCAAAAACATTTCTGGGAAACGACTTATTTCTTTTTTGGGTTTACGGTAAGTCTCAATGTTACGCCCTCAAAACTTTGTTCTGATATCTAAGGTAAGGTATTTAAATTAAAGGTATCAAATATTTCATTAGAGGTAGTAAATAGTAGCAAGTAAGTAGTAAACAGTGCACATGGTCTCATGTCCATATCTCCTTTGGACCAGCCATCCTGATGGTAACTTTTTACAACCATTATTATTTTTTCAGAGTGCGGTGTCTAGAGAGGCATCCGCAATTTGACCATACCGGTTAAAAAAAACGACAGTTCAAAGGTCTACGAAAAAAAAAACCAGTTGCTATTTGAACGTTATTTATTAGAAGAGATGAAAATAAGGATAGTTGCACTATCCACAAATCACAATCCACATAAATATTTAGACCACTCATGCAGTTAACTAGTCTTTTATGTTTAGACCATAATGTTTTTCGTTTTTTTGTAAAAGTTAGAAACATTTTCACTTAAACGCTTTGTGTGAGTACAGAGACTATAAATAGGCCAGTACGGCACTGATACCGATACCAATACCGATATAAAGTAGACATTGAATTTCGGTATTAAACGTTAAATGAAAATATTGATATTTTAAAATAATAAACACGTGCCTAATCATCTTTTTCTAGTTAAATAGAAACTTGAAGAAGAATATAAGTTAATAAAAAAATATTTATAAAATATTAGTACCTTACTTACCTACTTTACAAAAATACAATTTGAATGAAATTCACGACAAATATTTTTCACACAAAATGAAAATTAAAGCTACACAATATTAATAAAAAGTGTTATAAACTTGTGTTGAAAATTGGCAACGCATTGTTTTCATCAGTCTTCATTATACAGAGTTTACTTCCAAGTAAGTGACGAATGACAGAGCGAATGGAAGCAAAAAACGTGTAGCCCCGACCCCAAATAACATGAGACAAGTAAATTAATCATATAGGAATTACACTCCGTTTCTAAAGCGGTTATCAGCAATTGTTAGAACTGATTTGTAAATCACCTCTTATAGCAGTTTTGTTGTACTCTTATTCCAGTGTGGGAAAGAGACGGAGCTATACACGATGTCTAGCGCTATCTCTTTCCCACACTGGAGAAGGAGTTAAACAATAATGTTTTAAGACGGCCACCAGGTATCAGCCAATCAAATAACATTAATTGATGAATACATTTAATATTTGGTGCATAATAGGTCCATTTAGGTAGGTACCAATCCTTATACAAACACAGTATTAAAATACCATTTATTATAACGTAATCTTATCGGCAAATAAGGCTCCAATTAGGTATAAGTTCATAACTATAATAAATGTTTACTAATAATTAAACACATTATGTAAGAATTGTAGCAGGTTTCTGCTTACTCCTGGGAAAAAGCGTGAATTTAGAAGAAAAAGAACGAAATAAAACAATATCGTGCATTGGATAAAACACCAGTGACCATAATATTTTTTACAACATTAACAACACAATCGTTCTCAATAAATATTTTTTTATAAAAAAATAATTATTATATATAATTACAATGATAATTAATTGAAATTGACATCGTTCCTTTTTCTAAACTTAAAACATTTAAAAGCCCTGGCTTCGTATAATAAGCTGATAACCTATTTCTTAAAATCCTTAGGATTTTTTTCCTAAGAATTGTTAGAGCAACGGTAACCATTCCTAGGAATCGTCAGGATTCTAAATGACATGACATGACGAGTCAGTCAAGAAACTTCCAGGATACATAGGACCTTTCTTACAAAATCGTCGGGGTCGAATGGAAATTTTCGGGGCCGGAGTTGAAACCCCTGAAATCAAATCCTAATTTAGCCATTTGTGGCACAAACATCGCGTTAAAAACCCTGGGGTTGATACATAGAGACTGTGTCTCATTTCTTGAATTTATCAATTCGTGACCAACATTTTCCTACCCTTTTAGACTGTCTAAACTAAACTTAAAATACTTAGGCATTAAAATGTATGTATAAATAAATTAAATAAAAATATTATTATTATTTGGATTATTGCTATTATACCAATGAGGAGTATTATGTACCACCCGTGAGATGGCGCGTCAAAATAAGAATATATTGTTATGGAATTTAAGAAAAATAATCCAAATAGAATAAGGTTGTAAGTTACTTCTTCGCTTACTTGATTTGCAAGTATTAAAAAACGAGGCCTGATTCTCTGTGAGAATTTTAAAGACAGCGCTCAGGACAAGCTACTAGGCAGATGATGTTGTTCTTCAACAAGCGTTGAAGAACAACATCATCTGCCTAGCCTTTTCCCAAACTATCTTGGGGTCGGTTTCCAGTCTAACCGAGCATGGATGCAGCTGAGTACTAGTATTTTATATGAAGCATGATAGGCTAAATATAGAAGCGCCACACACACTCTCTTTCGAGTGCTTATTTGGCGGCAGAAACCAATTGACAGCATCATATAGAACTTAGGCCGAACGATATAATGCTGATTTTCAGATACAAATGCGCTTTCACATCGATGGAAAAACAGAGCTTAATACAAATACTCCTCATTGTTCTACATATAATACAATATTTAACACCATAATCGACTTAAAATTATTCAAGTAACCTTACATTAAAAAGGATAACATCAAGATCATAAAAAACTTATCTTACTTACGTCCACAGCAAATCATGCTGCAGAAATATCTTTTCGCTACCTTTGGCTTGCTTTTCTTGGGAGACGATGTGGGCACCCTTTGGTACCTGGACGAGTGCATGGGTATGACCAGCTCGAGGACTGAAGCATCGTCGTCTTCGTCAGAAGCTGTGAGTTCCACTTCGTAGAGTGGTGAGGAACGGTCCGGGCTAGGCTCTCGGGCCACGTTCTGGTCGTTTTTTGGTGGTGGATTCTTGTACTGTTCCTGAGGCCACTGCATGATGACTAGATCGTTTTCCTTCTCAAACTTTTTCTGTAATTAGAATATCGTTGATTTTAGTTATGTAATGAGTAGGCATGTTTTTGGGTGTAAAAATGAATATTTATGATGCATCGATTCTGTTACCTGCCCATTAGGCTCAACTAACCTGGAACCTTTGGCTAGGCATCCAGATATAAGGATTTCTATCGCTGGATTAACCCTGTAGCAGCCATAATACAAGAAATACTACAGGATTCTTTCGTTTATGAGCTATCAGAAAAGTATCAGTTAAACATCCTGGACTGGCCCAAATTCTCACAACCGGCAGTTTATAATGGAGCGGTGGAAAATTTCCAAAAAAAAGCTTCGATTTCAAAACAACCCAGTTTGGACCCCAAGTTATCGGAGTCAAAATTTTTGCAAATTAGGTCTAGTATCAACTATTTCAAGGAATGCATCCAATTATCAATCACCCTAGGTCCAGCAACAGTTCTATCAAACTCTGGTCTAGGTTACTAGAACTATGGCTAGATGATTATGCTGCTTTAATTTTGGCAGAAAGATAAAGTGAGCATATTTACCATGCAAGCCTTCCGCTCGTTCTGCCTGTGTGTAGTTGGTGACGGGATATGTAGCTCGTCATCACTGCTGCTCTCATCACTGAACTGGAATTAGAAACAGTATAACGTGATCATCTTTTTCAAAATTTGTTGAAGTTTTATCTGCCAGGTATACTTGTCGAAATCGGAAGGGGTCCGAGAGGGCCGATGCCTGCCAGGGCTGTGGGACTGTTCGAAAGAGATACTGTGGCCCTGGAACACAAAGAGGTAAGAAAGCATTTGGATGGGTTTACAAAGATTTCCCATCCGTAATATAAAAAAAGGTAAACTTGTCTAGGAAGCAAAGCCGCAGGAGCAAACTTATCATCATCATCATAATCAGCCCGCAATAACCCACTGGTGGGTATAGGCCACTCCTATTTCTGCCACACGTCCCGGTTCTGTAGGTCTCTTATCGAGGTGATTCCCGCGACTTTGACGATATCGTCGACCCAACGAACTTTAGGACGGCCCTGGATTCTCTAGCCTAACCTTGGCTACCGTTCGGCCTTGCTCCATCTGCGATCTCCACGTGTAGCCAGAAGTCCTGTCCAAGTCCACTTGAGGCGCACTGTCCGGTCTCCGACGTCATAGACTTTCGTCTAACGGCGGATTTTGATACTACGCACGTGATCTGAGAGGGTTGTGCCGAGCATGGCTCGCTTCATGGCTCTTTGTATCACTCACACTTGGTGGACAGTCTCCTTTGTGAGAGTCCATTTTTCGGCACCGTAGGTTATTTATTGTAAGCAGATTTATACATGCCAACAAATTAACAATAAAATTCGGAGTACATTCTCCAGGTCTGTAACGAACTCTAAAACATATCTCTATTTTTTGTTGTTATTTTGGATACACGTCATGTATTTGCAAAAAAAAAACAATTTTTTTTTTTTCTTTAGTTTTCGGACATGACACTGTTTCTAACCGACTCAATTGAACTACACGTCGAGTGGTCACTCCGTCACCTAGCAAATCAAGATCTTTTCCGTGAGACTTTCCATATAAAGAAAATATCGTTTTTCTTCGTGGAAAACTTAAGCATTAAGTACTCTGGCGCTACTCTCTAGTACTACCAGTGGGCTTAAATAATATTTTTGCATTTGGTAAGGAGGAAGGTTATAGGCTATTAAACATCACGATAAAACCCTAAGGCGCTATGCAGCGGGTGAAACCGCGAGGCACAGCTAGGAAGCTATAAATTACCTGTTCTCTCTGATGAGCCAGGATCAGCCTCCGCACCGCGTCATCGCTGTCAATGCCGCTATCATCAGGCTCACGGGCAGGGCTCAGCAACCCGGCGCCTCGGTCGTCTTCAGCCGCCAGCTTGCACGGTTTCACTGGTAACTGGGTTGAACACTCCTGGAACATACACATCATCACATAAACATAACATTAAGCATGGAATCCCCGAAAGGTTGGGTAGAGGTGTACCTAATGGTACAACACCCACATTTCGCCAGTCATTTTAAAGTGCTATGTAATAGGGGGCGAGCCAATTGCCATCAACGGGTCTCAATTCCAGACTCCGTGGCTGCTACTGAGAAATTCCTGATGGAAAAACCCAATAAAAATATGCCCGACCCGAGTATCAAACCCAGGAACTCATGGTCCGCAGTCGCGATTGCGACCACTAGACCAACGAGGTCACTCTTGAAATTCAAAACAAAATTGATTAGAGGACGGGGCATATTTTTGACGGGGCACGTTTTGGATACTCTTGAGTCTTAAATAGACCAGGTGGCCTACCAATTGTTTTACTCTTTTTCCAGAGTGGAAAAGAGATGGCGCTAGACATCCTGTATAGCTCCGTCTCTTTCCCACACTGGAATAAGAGCTGTGGTGATTAAAAGACAATTACGGAAGAAGAAGAAATGCTGCGCCGACCCTAAATAAATTGGGATAAGGGCTGGAGAGTGAGAATTCAGTACCTGGGCGAACGAGCTCTGGTCGGACGAAAATAGGAAAAAAAATTTTTTGCCAGATATGAGACCTATCTAGACCGATTTTTCGCCCCCCGTAAACCCCATTTTAGCCGTTTTCGAGAACGAGTTTAAAATATTATATTATACTTATACGAATATTGCTCATTTAGGTAATAGTAGCTTTCCATCAGTGAAAGAAGGTTCAAAATCGGATGAGGAGTTTCGGAGATTACCTCCTATCTTACACCAACACTTGCACAGGTTATCTCTTCATATAGCGTAGAAGGAATCTGGCGTTACTTTGCGGAAATCCATGACAATTTATTGCGGAATTAAACTAATAATTTTGTTGTATGAAATTATTTTCGTGGCTAAATACTAACAGCCGCACGGGTCGATCTTCAAGGTTAAGCCTTGCTTGCCGAGGTCGGTCCGTGGATGGGGGACCATAATTACATACCGAGTTTCCTCCGTGCCTCGGAAAGCACGTTAAGCTGTTAGTTCCGGCTGTCATTTGTAGATGTTTGACAGTCGTTACAAGTAGTCAGAAGCCGAAACTCTAACATCCAGTCTTACCAAGGGGTTTCGTATTACCCAGTTACTGGGTTGTGGAGGTCAATTGGCAGTGGCTTCATGTAAAATACTGATACTCAGCTGCATCCGGTTAGACTGGAAGCCGACCCCGAAAGTTTGGGAAAAGACTATGCAGATGATGAAATGAATTATTTTTCCTTATTTCATAATAGTGATTATCAATACATACCGTTGCGTTACCAAATTTTGATGAAATTCGTTTGATTTTGCAAACAGTTTTTTGAAATAATGTCGCGATTTCAGTCTTCATTCTCGTAATTGTTGAGACCAGTGCTTATCAGGAATTCGCTTATCAGGAATTCACTCACAGGTCTTCAACCACGCAGTCGTGACATACTCGCTCGCCAAGAGTTACAAACTGCTCATCAATTCCACTGTGGTAATAATTGGAAGCAATACTAGCAAAACAATAGACGGAGTTTAACCTAGATAAGCCTAATAATTATAAGTAATCTATGTCTAGACTATGACCTCTGGGCCACATTTGCAGGGCTTCAGCTAATATTCGTGCTGTCGTTACTATGGCACATGTTCATAAAAATTAGCACTTAGTAGACGAAAGCCAGAGAACCAGTTTTATCAAAGAGGTATTACCCAATAATAGTTAGATAAAGGCAGTCGCTCATTTCAGATACTGGTATACAGCAGCATCTAGTAAGAATAGAAGCTGTTCCTAATATAGCTGAGAAAACGCTAGGCAAGGATGATATCCATAAAAATTACAATTTTATGTTCCCAGTGGGCGATGATATTTCGGACATTTGCCAAAACCTGCAACTGCTCGATAATATTCATGTTGTAAACAACACGATAAAACGAAATACACAACAACGAATTTTAGAGTGTAAACACAAATAGAACTACTATATCCAGCTTAGATGGATGCTGCATAATGCAGAGATCTAAAATTTCATAAATCAGATTCAGTGAAGGCTGGAATCGTTTCGAGAGGAACGGAATGCAGCAACTATAAACGGATTTACAAAGGTCAGGCGAGATGAAAATAACTTGGAGTTGGAAGCAATTAGGACCATTTTACACTTCGTTTAAAAATAAATCTGCAGTTTATTTATAGATTTTCTTGGAGATTGAACGAAAACAAAGGCTTTTTATAGCTAATACGCACTTTCATTTTATCATACTGCGTGAGTCCTTAATATTCGTATTCGTATTATCCCAACACAACATAACTTTTACCTATACATTATCCGATTTTACACAATAAAATATTATAAACGTTGTCCATAGCCCAGCAAAACACAGCCTGAGTTCATTAACAGAAAACTAACAATTATGTATATCAGCTTTATCCCTCCATTGTTTTGCTCACAATATTGTTTCCAGCAATTAATACAATGGATTATGACTACAATATGTCGTGCACTATGAATTAGTCTTCACTTATTGTAATGTGTTGTTAATTCGTTCCCTGTGGTATTAACACTACGTACAATTCAACTAATTGTACACCTACGTCGCTCGTAAAGGACATAACGATCACCTATTACCATTATCAATCACCCTGTATGACCAATAACCGCAGTCTAAATATAACTGACGACAAACGACCATTATACCGTATCTACGAGGATAATACTTCCAGATTATATAGGGAAGGATAAATAGCTACCTTGTGTAGTGATAGAGCTCCAGAAGATACCGGTTGAAGGCAAAACACGTCAAAACTTCACGGTACTGCAGCCCGACTAGAGAGGAGGGGTGCTCCGCCCCGTTGCCATGACAACCGAGGTCTGCGCGCGCAGCCCCGCAACTCACTACTGACTGTCAAATTTATTTACGTTTTGTCAAACTTTTTCTCCGCGTCTCAATTTTTGAAAGAATAGCTCTTGTATTCACTTATAATTTGTTTAGTTTTATTTATGCGAGCGCCTAATCATGGCCCCTAAGAAGGTAAGCGTTTTTCTTTCTTAGTTTTTTAAACATGTAAACCAATCAAATAAGTTTTCCAAACGTAAACTCATAGAAACTTGGAGACGTAAATGTTGAAAATATTTTTACCTAAATATAATTGAAACTTTGTTCAAATTACAATGTAACGAACTCGCCATAATTGAAATGATTGATTGATTGATAAGTGTATTCCCCGAACAATGTTTTGTTTATTATGTAAGTAACAGATAGCAACATTGATCAAACACAAACGTAACAACCTATCAACGGATATTTGCTTCTAGCAAACCGTTCCTACTCTTCACATTTTGTTTCGAATAACATTAACATATCTTGAGTTCAGACTGATTTACATGTCAAATAACAAATCTTGGGCCCAGTAGAGCGATCTCAAGTACTTATCTACGAGTTGTCAGTCCAATGCCTTAAGAATGTTTTGACTAGCAAACAGTGTTGTGAAACAGAAACTGTTTTAAATTCCAAGAAATGATATCACAATGCTGAGCTCTTTATGAAAACTCTCCATGAACTGCATCTGAATATTTACATAAACAACTAAACTGCTGCATATAAACTTTGCACAAATATTGTAACTGTATCAGATTGTTTTACAGAGGTCAGAGTAAGTATCAAACCAATTATAAACACGACATTCACATACGTTAACTAAAGAAGACCAACATCACAAACTACAGGTACAGGCATTTCATAATATAATACTAAACACAGAACAATTAACATAACATTCAAATAAAACCCGTGAAAACTTTGTAATAATTCTTTGCTGCCTGATTTAGATCCCTAGCCCGAAACTCTTGAAAAAGAAATTGCCAGAACTCTGGCGAAGTAAGTCAAAGGAGAAATCCATAGGATTGGCACTACTAAAGCGGCTGAGAGTGAGTAACGGTCTTTAGGACAGCATGCGTGTGCATCACTCCATTGTACATACAACCTTGTACCTGTGTTTGTGTCTGTCTTGGCCAGTATTGGCTGCCGTTTGTGACCGTCTTCGCCTACATTATTGGTGTTAGCATATCGAAATGTTGGGGCCAATTTTGCTACTAACATTTGACGATATGCTGAAGCCAAAAAGCCGTTTCATGTTGTACATACTCTGTGTTCAGGCACCTCACTGCATTATCTTGGAATATATAATTTATTTGTGTAACAATACTCATAATGTTAACGTCCTGCACGCTCTTGTGTCCCTGTCTTCGTATAACTCCCATGCTTCTCCATATTTCGTGAGGTACAATAGTAAAGTTGCAATTTTGCTTTGAACGCTAAAAGCAATGCTTATAAAATTGTAGCTTAGTACTGGTTATATTTTAAAATCAATTGGAGAATTTGGAGATGAATAATCTGAGGCTGTGGATGGCAGCATCATGCACGTATACCTTATATACCGTCTGCTAATGTCGCATATTTTCAATGATGTGAAAGTTACTTCGGAAACCGTATTCATTGTACATTTTATCTATTTCAATACTTATTTTATATTGATGGTAATAAACTAACTATTAACATTATAACAATTAAAAACTGGGAAATAAAATAACGAAACTAAACTAAAAAAACAAATTATAATAGGACATCAAAACACTTTTCCTCAACGCTGCCAGCTGGTAATATGCCCAACTATTTTAACTGAATCAAAGCTATGAAAGTGCATTTAAAATAGAGGTTTTGCTACGTGTATAGCTCTAAAATTAGAGCAGACCATAAGAAATATGCATGCTTCGAAAACTTAAATTAAAACTAGAATATACAGGGTGTAACGGAAAGGGTATATACATACTTAAGGGTGTGCTACAGACCATCAAACTTAACATGTTTCTCCACAAACAAACATCATAATAACGAAAAAATTATCTGCTGCCCCATACATTTGGTCGAATAGGTATTGAAATTTTCTATGGGGCAGCAGATAATTTTTTCGTTATTATAATTTTTGTTTGTGGAGAAACATGTTCAGTTTGATGGTCTGTAGCACACCCTTAAGGATGTATATACCATTTCCGTTACACCCTGTATATACATTAGTATCAAAAATAAAATCTCACCCAATATCCGTCATCAAAAATGCTTCAAAATCAAAACTTCAATCACTTAAAAAAATCCGACGACACGAGAATATCTTCCTTTTTAGAAGTCGTTATCAAATACATAGAAAGCTAACATTTAACAACGACAGTACCAACCGACAACAAGCTCATCACTGCGGCTCTCCTAATAAGAATTAACCACAACGGTTGGTTATCACGATAACCGCTATCAGTGATACTATCCCTACGTGCCATCGATCGAACATCATCATAACGAATCCATCACGGAAGTTTGATGCATCACGGAAATGTATATCGTAACTTTATGGTTATTATTCGTACAGTTTAATTTCACAATGCCCGAAATTGAATTTTGAAAGCTCGGATTAGGGGTGCGCAAATTAAGTAAAGAAAACAACCGGGGTCTGTACTTGCAACGACCATATTAGCTTGCAAAGGTTACTTGACAAAATATTTTTTACCAAATTCAATATATTCAATTTAGAAACCATATTGTTCCGCGAAGCATATTTATATGGTAACGCGACCGAGTGACTTTGTTTTTTGTCATTTGCATTGATTTCGACCTTATAATCTAGAACTTGAATGATTTGCGTGCCAAACACTATATCCTGTTGCGTGCCACTCATGACACGCGTGCCAAGAGTGCTCAATCCCTGGTTTCCGATGTATGATGTTGATTTACAATAATAGAATCGGCCCTGAACAGTGGTGTACCACCCCTGGTTCGGACATAAAATGTTATGTGATGTACAAGAATATATTTGGGGAAGGTTCAATGCAGGTTTAAAACTAATAAAATTGTAGATTGAAATAAATTCAACTTAAAAAACCGATCAAGTGCGTGTCGGGCCACGCGCAGAGTAGGGTTCCGTAGTTTTTATAAAAGCCAAGTGCGGGTCGTATTCGCTGACTGATAGTTTCGTACCATGCTCTAACTAAAAGCCAAACATGACTACCTACCTAATTTGACTTCCTATACAAACAACAAAAATAACTGTTTTTGCTTTTTTTTTATAAAACTTATTTAGGAATGAAACATTAGTGCGATACAAATGACGTTTAGCGCCATCTATCGACATTTCTATGGAGTTGTTCAAAATTTTCGAGTGAAACTATTAACTATTATTATTGGTCGACTTTCATCATTTCATCATCATCATTCACTTAAGTGTGATAGTTTTCCTTTATACTTCGTTATATATAGGTCGTGACATTTGTATTTCTAACTGCAACCGTTTAGTTGGTAGAGGGGGGGGACCCTTGACTCTAGCCAAAATTGGTACTTTAAAACCGTTCGTGACTTATCAAGCGTCACGAACGGTTTACTTAATCAAAAAAAGGTCTTCCCAAACCTCTAGTATTTTTAAAGACCTATCCAACGATATCCCACACTATGGTAAGGACGAAAAAAAATATCATCATCCCCACTTTACATGTAGAGGAGGTACCCTAAATAAATGTGTTTTTAGGAAATTTTATTTTACCACTTTATTGGCGTCGTTAACATGTATACTCATGCCAATTTACAACTTTCTAGTACCAATAGTTTTTGAGCTAAACCGCGGACAGACAGACAGATAGACGGACATAGCGAAACTATAAGCGTTCCTTGTTGACTACGGAACCCTAAAAATGATAATGAATGATGATGACCCCAGTGCAAGGGAGCAGTTATTAATAATGTGTCGTTCAAAATGAAGAATGACAGTGTGTTGGTAAATTTAACTGTAAATTAATTTCATTGCGTGGTCATTTATGTAACGCAATTCCTCTGCTTCAAACAAATATAAAATATTCGGCACATGCACCGATGGGTATAGCTAAAGCAGAGCTATTAGATTTCAGGCAATCCAATTTAAACCAAATTTAGGGCCGCTACTAAAACTGATGACATTCACGGGTATGTAAAAATCACACGTTTTTATGCAGTACTTAAAAAACCTCATAAGCTAAACGACTCGGGCAAAGCATGACGTCAAAACTTTATGTGTATCGAAGTACTAAATCAGAGTACTAAGGTACCCCATAAAACCTACCCAAAGATTTGTACACAAAACTATAAAGCTATGCCACAAATATATCATACAATTTATTTGTGTGGTGAAACTGATTGCTGCGTAAAAACTTATAAAATAAAGCAAGTACAGCCAATTAATTTGTCTATGGTAAGATATACACGGAAATATCTGTTTTATGAGAAATACGTAGTGGATAATTAAAAGCTAAAAAATATTTTTGGGGTAAAGTGAGTCACCTAAAGCGTGGTTCAAATTATACAAGCACGAAAACGACAATTATGAAATTGAAAATATCGAAACGTACCTGGATCCATTAATTAAGAAAAAAAACTTATAAATATTCTTTGATTATTGATTCAAATCCAACTCGAAGTGAAGAGGCTCTAGCTCAAAATGTTCACCAAGTACCACAGACAACATAGAGTAACTGCCCCAGGTCTGAGCATAGAGAACTGAATATTAATCTACCCTCACCAGTGTCGCGGCATCGTGATTCCACCAGTACTAGCTGATGCCAGTCACGGGGACTAATTAGAATTTGGTGACACGCCCCGCCTAGGGAAGTCATTTGATAACTTTGTACCGATAGCATAAAAAGAAAATCTAAAAAATAACTTGTTCAAAATATTAATCAAAGTTGCAGCGGATGTATTGATAATATGTAAAAGATAATTTTTTTTTTTTTAGAAACTCCATGGTTTCTCTTTTAAAATCATTTTGGTTTTACAATATTTCTATGTTACAGCGTTAGTACCTACTTAAGTATGGGAGGACAGCGTAGGCCCGACAATTAGTCGTTGCTTACTACAAAACTACTATTGGTGATGTAAGATATGAAATATGATAACAATTTGATCAGTTCAATGGAATAGACATAATTTAGAATTAAGAGCAAATAAAAAAAAAATTGAGCAAGCAGTCATAAAACTGTAATTCGTAGAACTCTTCATAAATGGCGCTGCTAAGCAATTTGTATGAAATAAAATGCATCATAGAAAACTTCAACAAATATACAAAGCAGAAGAAATTTAAAACTATCTTAAAATACAACATTGCAGTAGGAAATTCCTTGGAAGACCACGTCGTAAATTATCCGCATATCCGACAATCTCATCGCAATGAAACATTGTATCCGTATTTAAATCTGAAATAAGCTCCACCCTCGCTCAAACGACCGTAAGGTCATTTTATGGCCGATTAAAACGATTGCCTTTAATTTATTTCCCACTCATAACTTGAGAATTAGCCACATAAAACATTATGGTTAAGGAGGCTTTGGGGGCATTTTACAAAGTTATCCATCACAGGAATCTTATAGACCGTTACGTATTTTGCAGATAGAAAACCAATGATTAAATAGTCTTTAATGGGGAAGCGGCAGGAGGATCTCGTGGCTAAATAATAACAGCCGCACGGGTAAATCTTTAAATTTAAGGCGTGCTTGCCGAGATTGGTCCGTGGACCATAATTACTTACCGAGTTTCCTCCGTGCCTCGGAAAGCACGTTGAGCCGTTGGTCCCGGCTGTTATTTGTGGATCTTTGACAGTCGTTACGAGTAGTCAGAAGCCAAAAGTCTGACATCCAGTCTTACTAATGGGGATCGTATTACCCAGTTACTGGGTCGTGGAAGTCAGATAGGCAATCGCTTCATGTAAAATACTGGTACTTAGCTGCATCCGGTAGACTGGAAGCCGACCCCAAGACAGTTTGGGAAAAGGCTAGGCAGATGATGAAGAATTAGAGCGCGAAATTTAAATTTTCTTTGGTTTTTTGCAATTTTCAGGACAGGCTCAGTCAGGTAACCAAAATAGGATTTGCGACCGTAACACGTATGTAGTCATAGAATTAAGTATAATCGTTCAATGCGCTTTCAACTTAAAATTCAAAGTTTTTAGTATATCTTTATGTTTCAATTTTCTTTCAAATAAAACTGCAATTCAATACTGAAAACAAGGCTATATCAATTGCAATACAACACTCATTACTAACAAACTTGCAGTTTTCGCGAAACACGAATAAAATTATCTAGTTACATTTTGTTCGGCATTGGTAGTTAGCTTGTACAGGGTATATTAGCGGCGATGAATACTAATGCAGTTTAGTTCGTTCTTCGGTCAAAGTTCATTTTATATGGAGTCAGAACTACCAGCTATAAGACACTGCAGTACCCATTAGCACTTCCAATGCTAAAGGCGATCTTCACACCGCGGATTTTAGTTCAAATGTCTTCTGAGACTGAATTAGAACATTTAGAACCCATAACTACCGAATCAGTAATATCACATGTGCCTTCATCGAATGATTTTGACGTAAGTATCAATGATGATTTTTTGCGTGGACCATAAACCTGGGTCTTAAACTTATTATGAATAAAGATGATAATCCAGCATGCCTCGCACGCAACGGTTTAATCGTTTGTTTACGCTTGCTTCGCTTAACTAAAAGTGCCTCGAATTATTTATAGTCGAATTACATGATCGTCCCCAATAAAGACCTATCAAACAATATGCAAATGTCTCTAGAATATTTAGTCGTAAATCCGCCCGCAGTTCTCAACCGTTTAGAAAACTAAGCAGTGTTTCATTTGCTGTCAGACATCGCTTGCGTGCTTGCGTATTTCTTTGTTTCCGAAGTAAATCAAATCAAAAAATTTAAGCAAAATGCTGAAGGCTATGATAAAACGCGCTCTTAACATCACCGAGGAGAAAGTGCTTATAAACAAAACGTTGCAGTGCTTAGATGTACGTAACCGCATCACGCTGAGATGTTGGGTGTTGTTTATTTACTTGTTAATGTTCGATGGTGTTATTTAGCAGAAAGATGGGGCAACGTCTTCTCGAGGGAAGCTCGCTGATGACGAGGCCCTAGAATGGCTGAAACCGCGTACTCTCATCAAACCTGACGACCAAGAGGAAGTGCCCGATGCAGTAAGATATTTCACATGATAATTATCATTACAATTAAAAACAAATTAGCGCACAGATAACAGTATCTTATGGCTGTCCTGGCTCCGTGAAACTTGGAGTCGACGGGCCATGAATTCCTATTCAATTCTCCCTTGACAGCTGTAATGTTATCTTTCACCGGCTCGTTCATATCATCCTTCACAGAATCCATTCATCTTTTTTAATTTCCCTTTAGTAAGTAAATTAAAGTAGTGCACAGATTTGTGGATATTGAATCTGAAGATAAAGGACAAATCTGGAAAGCTAGCTGGCGCATGCGTACAGCGTAGGAATACATAATCGAAATACCTAAACAACGTCTAGGGGACTATAAACATTTAATGCTAGCAACTGCCGCTAATAAACTTTGTAATGCCAGTGCTATAAATAGCAATTACTTTGATTTAATTGCAGAACTGGGCTATTAGGAAAATCGGCGTTTTGACTGGGATCTTATAGCTGAAAAAATGTAGGTTTGCTTGCACCTCTGGTTTCCTGTGTAAGGAATTCAGGCGTAATACTTGAACTTCATAAAAGATCATCTTACAGCAGATTAACACCTTGTTTCTGGAACGAGAATCAATTAATAAATTTAACAACGTGTCGCTTGCTGTTATTTGTTCATCAGCCGATCAATACGTCCGTAAAATTTGGACTCGTTGATAATTTTCGTTCCAAAAACCTGCGGTAAGTAGTTCATAGACAAAGTAAACTAAGTTACTGTCTTCTGTTAGGATCTCGAGGAGGAAGTTGGTCGTGTTCTGACCACGATCAACCCTCAGTGGATAGCTGATGAAGTGGCGTACCACTATGGCAAGGGAATGTTCGTGGCGAAGCCAAAGCCGACCTTCGGGAAGGCGTATCCGCTGTACGTATTCCAGGGCACGTCTATTCGCAAGGATTCTGATGAAGCCAAGGCGCAAATAGCTGCTGGATATGGTAAGTGATAATTTTATTGATGTAGGTTTTGGATTTGTACTGAGTGACTCAACTATGTGATCAGCACTGTACCTTCAGTTGCTTAATAATAATTATTTTAATAAATATTTAAAATATATATAGTATGTTATAAATATGTATTTAAATAAACATTGAATAATATTCAAAGCTAGCTAAAAGTTATTCAAGAATTAATTGCATTGGCTCTACTACTACATTTCTGAAAGAGGCGTGCAAAACAAAAAAAATCATCATCATCATTTCAGCCCAAAAGACGTCCACTGCTCGACATAGTCCTCCCCGAAGTATCGCCACATTGACATTTTGGAGGGTTTTGCCATAATCGCCACGCTTGGCAGGCGGGTTGGCGATCGCAGTACGGTTGTTACAAAGCACAGAAAACGCTGCTGCCCATTCTCTGGCAAGTCCCTTAGTCGCCTCTTACGACACCCACGGGAAGATATGGGATGGTGCTATTATTTACGTCCGACACCATACAGAGCCAAAAAAATATCATTACATTATCATTTTTAATTAAATGGAAACAGGCATTAGTTATAGTCATTAAGTAAGTATAGTTTCGTCGTTGTTTAGGGCAACAGATAAATAAGACCCTAACTATGCCTAACCAAATTTTTTTACACAAATTCAATTCTCATGAAATCTTACGTCATTTAACTCAAAATCGTATCGTTACAGGCATGGTCGGCTTCGACGACGCTGGACCGAAGCGAGTCAAGGTTAAGAAGACAAAAACTGATGAGGAGGAGGAAGAAGAACCGGAGCCTGACCAACCTCCGGCTGATGCTGCTCAAGCTGAAGGTATACCTAAGAGACAGCATTAAAGCAGGTTTTTTAAGAGACTTTCTTCTGTGTGAGAGCGACTTTTAGTATTGTTGGAGTCACTACGTGGCCTGCAGGTCTAATGGAGCCTCTTCAACTTTTTAATGTATGCCGCCAATACAAAAATAATAAAACCCTCTTGTAACTAAGCTTGGGTTATCTATACTAATATTATAAAGCTGAAGAGGTTGTTTGTTTGCTTGAACGCGCTAATCTCAGGAAATACTAGTCTGATTCGAAAAAATCTTTCAGTGTTAGATAGCCCGTTTATCGAGGAAGGCTATAGGCTATATATCATCACGCTACGGCCAATAGGAGCGGAGCAGCAATGAAAAATGTTGCAAAAACGGGGAAAATGTGACGCAGACGAAGTTGCACGGGACAACTAGTTTCATTTTAAGGAAGAAGGAGCAAATTCAATACATTATACTCTCTTTTTAGCGTGACGATCGATGACTATTCAAATTGGGTCAGCCTAAAATTTGGCAACGAGTTTGGTACTTTCAGTAGCGTCCATCAGCTCTTGATGTGCAAACAACAGGACTGGAAGGACACGATCGAGCCTCAAGGAAATGTCAGAAAATCGGAACGGGTCCGAGAGGGCCGATGCCTGCCAGGGCTGCGGGACTGTTCGAAAGAGGTACCGTGGCCCTGGAACACAAAGGGCTAAGAAGGAACATGGATGGGTTTTAGTCAGTCAAATCTGACACTCCCTTCCGCTCCGCCCAGAGGGGGAGAAGTCATTTGATGATATCCCATAGGAAAAAAAAGGCAGGACGCGATATCAACTGTGTGTGCCGTTTGTGGGGCAACAGCACATTTACACTCTAGGATGAATCTTTGAATCTCCACTTGAACAAATTTTCCTTGCTTCGGCCAATAAAGTATACTAAGCAGGTAGGTATCATTTGAGAGAAGATGAATTTTCCGCTTTTTTTCAGCATTTAAAAATGATCGTGATTCAACGCGTCCAAGAATCTTTTTGCAAATGTTTAAATTATCTCGACGTACCCTAATTAGACCAAATGACCTGAGTAAATAAATAAACAAGCGAACACATGGTTTAAAAACACATTAAATACACACTCTGTATGAAAATTTACAAACATTCGAGACGCTTCTGATTCATTCCCGTGGGTTTTATCACCTTGACAAATTCTACGACTGCGATTTAAATAGAAGTCTTATAATAGAACACTTTTGTGTACTCACAGTCAGGGAAATTAGTTCTTTATAAAAGTGACTACCAACTCAAATCGCCCGTATTACAATGCTGCCTCATTCTTTTGACTCTTCAATTACGTTAACTGGGGGTCTGTGGGACACTGTTGAAACATTTGTGAAATGTATTGCAAAATAAGATGGCATGGTCCGTTCCAATTTTGAGCTACATTCGAATCTCAACTGTCATTATTTGACAGTTGTCGGATAACACGGCAAATTGATGGAGTGACTCAATTTGACAAACACTTAATTTCCCTGCCCGTACTTATCACGGAAGATATCCCGTAAGTGACGTGATGTGTAAGTTTAATAAGAGACCAATTTTCTCCTATTAAATAACCAGAGGTAGCTACTTCGATTCCACGCTTTTCAATTCACAACACAAATGAAGCGATCTTCTCATGATAAACCATTGTTATACCATTTTGGTTTACCCTTGTAACCTCTTGTTGACATTCGACACGATAATCCATTGGATTCGGATTATTTATAGCGATTCTGAAATCGATTTACGGCAACCATTATTGCATCAAGTTTGGCTGTTGTGTCGCTATTTATCGTACTTACACGCGGTGGAACTATTTTTGCGCAATTCCATCTCAACTTAAAATCTGCTTGAGTAACGTGTGCGTTTGCGTAACTTTGATTCGGTCTTGGTAAGCTCCTTATTCGGTTTTCCAAAGCCGATCAACCATATCTTACTCAAGGAAAGAGATAGAACTGAAGTGTCACCCAGTCGCGGCATCGCCATTTCAATATTTTTTCTTACTTGGTCTTATCTGGTTTTTAACTTATATGTTGTATTTATATTTCTTCGCCCTTTGAAAGTACAAAAACTAAAGGAGATAGCCAAACGCCCATAGTAAGACAGTAGTCACAGGCCCAGTTAACATAATTATGATCAGCCAACAAGAATGACAAATAATCAAATGCTAAAAACACGCAATAATGATTACATTAAAATATATAACATGGAAAAGAAAGATAAAACAAAAGTAAGAATAATTTTTTTTGGTTATGGGATATGGTACTGTTTTGTTTCTCTTGTTTGTGTTTCGATAATCATAACCAATCTTGAAATTTAGTAGAAACACAAGAAATCGGGGTAATCGGTATCTACAGCGCACGAGTACAAAAGTAAATAATAGTAGATTATACAACAAGTGATAAAAAAGGAATTTATTCGAGGGACTTAATTGGCTCCCGAAAGCAGCGAAGGATTCTAGAAGAGTAGAATCCTGAGCAAAGCAAGCGATTCTAGAGTAGAATCCTGAGCAGAGCGAGGCATACAAAGCTCGAGATTAACCTCTTTTTTTGGACGAGTTGTGTACTCTACTTTTTACCATTGACTCCTAGATTAGTAGTAGTATACTAGAACACATTTTTACAACTTTGGAAGCAAACATGTCACACAGACAGACATACAGGCATGCAGACAGAAAGACAGACATTTTTTTTCGAAATTCAGTGTTTTATTCTTGTCAGGACGTTTTATTTATTTTTTGTTTATATAATTCGTACTTAGGCCATACTGAAACTTTCTGGATTCTGATAAATAAGTCTCTGGCAACTCTCTTGTTGACTGCCACAGCGAAAATCATATTCATTTAGATTTTTGAAAGGACGCCAATGAAGAAACAAGTGACAGTCTCCCAAATCCCCAAACTCAGAAACTTTCAGTATATACGTATAATTCATGCTTGTTCCAAATTCAAAATGTTTTTATTCACTAGAGTGTAAAAGAGCGTTTTATTCACTATTATCGATGAAACAAATGCCCTTTTTCGAGCGGCACAGGTAAAAAACATTTAAATAGGTATATTTGATTTTATTTTTACACCTTCTTTTGGTTCGACACTTAAAAAATGCATAAAAAATCAATTAAAAATAAAATTGTAAAGGACAATAAAAATCCTATGGCATTCAGACTTTTTATAAACAACGATAAATAGACAAAATGTATACGTTTTCTTTGGTATATTCATATTTCATTTCAGTCTGCTAATTGACCTATTTTCGCCCATGTCCTTTGCGGTGATATTAAAATGCTTATTGCACCAGAGGACCAAGCAGCGGAGGAAGAAAAGCCGGCAGAAGCAGCTCCCGAAGAGGGAAAAGAAGACGAGAAACCTGCAGAAGAACCCGGTGCTGCTGGTGAGGGCGAAGGGGAGCCGAAGGCAGAAGGAGAAGGAGAAGCCGAGGAGGTGCCAGAGCACGAAGAAGGTAAGTCCAGGCATATTAAATCTAGAGGTAACACCTCTTATAGTAGGGAAGCCCAAGCGGGGATTTTGGGATATACTCGAGCGTGGCAATATAACATAAGGGGGGTTACCGTGCAGCCTGTGAAGTACTCCCACCATAGCCCGCTATATGAAGTCGAGCATCTAGGGCAGCCGATCTGATTAGTTAACAAAAACGGGTTGCACTCCGGGAGTGCCGGTAGAAGTGAAAACTTGAATATTAAAGTTGTGCATTTTTGATATTTTGGAATGGTTAGGGAATAATTTTGCACGAATTGCTTTAATTACCAGTATAAAAACACTATCATTTATGTGGTAAAATACAATATTCATTTATTGCGCTATCATACACAAACATGACAATTTATATTACATTAAAAATTTAACACTTCAGAACTATTACAATCCGTCTTACGAATTTTACCTCTTTGGAGAAACCGAAGGTTTTGTTTGTGTGACAGACGTCATAAAGTTCAAATTCCTTCGTAACCTAAAGTCAAACCGTCTTACGAATTTGCCAGTTTTGGAAACCCAAACTCAATGACAGGTGTCATAAAAGTTCAAATTCCTTCGTAACCTAATGTCAATAAAATCTGACGGTCACGTGTCCTGACGCGAGTTTAACATTTTTTACCCATCACAAAAGTGCACAACGCCGATAAAGAAGTTTTCACTTCAAAAACGTTACCTGGACATTCTCGAGCGCAGTTATTTTTTTTTTATTTCAAAGGAAATTTGATTTGCAGTTAAAATCATCAATAAAGGCTGGTACGTGCAGCCGCTGAAAACTATGCATTTCCCGCTTCGCACCTCTTTGCCCTTCTCACGCTTTTCCTATCTCTCACTCTCCCGTTACAATCAGAACCTCCGATACAGATATTGTCGTTATCATGTTGGCCAATATGGAGAATATCTTCAAGCATCAATAAAAATATGGATACATCTCGGAGTAGGAATGCACGCCGATATATCTCACACACACCTACCACTGTTTATCTCTGCATCACCCAAAAGTTGACTGGTAGAAAATGCCAAAGGCATTAAGTCCGCCTCTGTAGGTACTTTGTGCTGAAGTGTTTAATAAGAAATATCGACGTTTCCGCTCTTTCTGTCGAGATAGGCTTACTAGTATCTCAAGCACAACCAGCTCTTCATGTGCTAACAAGATGTGATTTCAAACCAGCATTTTATAGACGAGGCAAGAAAAAACTTTTCGATATTTTATTGAATTCTGCACCTTTCCAACGGCATTAGCAGACTTGGGAAGTGAATAGCATAATGTTGATGAATTGACCATGGAATCTTTTATCTGCCCTATGTATGGTTTAAAAAAAAATTGTGGATGTCAATCGAGCTGGAATTAAAGTTTTTAATAAGACATAAGTCATCAGATACATTACAGGCCTTTTCGTTAAATGTGCGTATTTACGGTGCTTGTAACTTGCCACCATACCAATCGGAGTTACGGCAGCATTATTACGAACGGGATATATGGCATACCTGTGAAGGAATGCACATAATCGAATCATTACTGACATGACACGAACAGATTTCGGTTGGACATAATGTGGATGGAAAATGGAATGTTTTGGTTCGTTTGTATCGTAAGAGCCGGGTGCTTTCCGGCTCATACTACCAGAAGCGTATGAGGGTGTTGTCGTAGCACCTGATATTTTAAGGGACACCCTAGATTCAGGTAAGTTTTTTTTTTTCAAAATTTTCCGGTCTATTATACTGGCCCTAGCGTCATCAGTAAGTTGTTTAAGTCCAAGCAGTATATTCAGAGATAACACCTAACCTAGCACTTATTTTTCATCACTACCAAAATCACATTGATCCCTATTTTTGCTGTTATATGCCTTTCATGAATATCCTCTGCCCAAAAGATGCAAGAAGGGAAGGAAGAGTCAGTCTCTTACTTCACAAAACCACACTGTGTTTTTCGTCTACCTTTGACCACGATAGTGGCCTATCCTCATGAATTCAGCCTATACAGCCTTTGCCTCAACTTCTTACTAAACTAGACTTCTGAAAAAAAAACAGTACGGTATGAGTTATGAATGAGTTCAAAACTACAAGCTAAATTGAAATAGTTTCGTGCCTATGCCTACCTTTTTGGACAGTTCTATATTTAAGAAACTACAACAAAACTTTGTCACTCACTGCGAAATGGAAATATTATGTAAAGTACAAAAAAAAAGTCCTGGATTGAGCACGAAATTAATTTGAAAAGTTGAGCTTGTTACAATTTTAGACATTGCGTGTTTGTCATGTTCTATTTTCGATTTCTAAGTATTTATATACATATTCTATCTTTAATGATGCGCTGATTTTATGTCACAATGGTTTTATAGCGTAAAGACACTCTTCAGTGACTAGGTTTGATTTCTTTTCGTGGTCTTTTGGTATCGTACAAATTTCACAATATTTACTCAAGTTTGGTATGGGCATCTTGGTAAGGATTTTTTAACTTGACTTCCAGTCTAAATCGGAATGCGCCAGATTGTATGATATGTAGCGAGCTGCGCAATTGTACCGTGGCTATTGTACTCTATTTAAGGTCAGGGTTCAGCTTGTAAAATACGGGTAATTTCCATGTCAGATCATTTAAAGGTATGATCCTGTATAACATTAATTAGTGGAAACAGTTTATCTTTCGTTTTTATTTTGTGTTTTGGAACCAGACGGGTTTGAAAGACAACAAGGATTGAAGGTAAACAAATTATTCCCACTATTGTAGCGGATTTTTTGTTGTAAATTTTGGGTTTTAGTATTGTTCAATGCTTCTCTGTATGGTGTCGGATGTAAAGAATAGCACCATCCCATATCTTCCCGTGGGTGTCGTAAGAGGCGACTAAGGGACTTGCCAGAGAATGGGCAGCAGCGTTCTCTGTGTTTTTGTAACAACCGTACTGCGATCGCCAACCAGCCTGCCAAGCGTGGCGATTATGGCAAAACCCCCCAAAATGTCAATGTGGCGACACTTGGGGGTGGCCTATGTCCAGCAGTGGACGTCTTTTGGGCTGAAATGATGATGATTGTACAATGTAGTGCGACAAGCCCAAACCTCAATCGACCTTTTCAAAACCAACCGAAAATGTGTCGCACAAAACTTTTAATAAAGCATCAGAAAGATAAAGTCATAATATATTTAATAATGTGGATTTACACAATCAACTGAACGAAATAAATCAGCAGTATCGTCCCTTGCATTTGGGTCAAGCAGGTATGGAAATGTTATATGGGACAACTGAATATTTTTTGCAATCACGAGGATAGTTCCATGAAGAACGTGATGTTTGTAAATGCTTAATATATCTATAATATAATCGTCAGCCTATAATGTTCCCACTTCTGGGACCCAGGCCTCCTCTCTATGAGAGGAAGTGGGCTGTAATCTACCACGCGTGCCCAGTGCGGGTTGGTAGATGTCACATGTCTTCGAATTTTTAGTTCTAGGACATGCCGGTTTCCTCACGATGTTTTCTCCACCATTTTTGAGGACAGCGGTGATGAAATAAATGACACAAAGCAATGCGCCTGCCTGGGTTTGAACACACGGCTTATTGCTCGTAAGTCCGGGCTGCACCGCTGCAGCTGCTCCAAATGCTTAAATATAGCAAATCATTTCTGACACATATTTTTAAAAGAAAGCTCGATTGTATCTATGCTGTATATGTTTAAAATTGTGCAGAACCGGTGGTGGTTGACGATACAGACGAGGTGTTCCACATCAAGCCGCGAATCAAGAAGCTCGCCAACCAGTTCAACTTCTGTGAGCGAGCGGCGCTCACATACAACTACCCTCGGCGAGTCAGTTGCTCTTTGTATTATTATTTCCTTCTTTTTCTTAGCGTCTGTATTATTTCCCTTATTCTCTCTTACTCATACTTATTACACTAATTATTATTTTTTAGTTTTAACACAATATGAAACATTTAAGCAAAAATTCAGTGCAGCACAAATAACACAACACTACCGAAGTGACGATAAATATTTCAATCTGTTTATCGGAAAACGTTTCGCGAAAATAGACAGGTCAAATTAGACATAAAATAGTGATCTAATAACAAAAACTCGGATCGAGTTAAATCTTGATAGAGACTTTGGGTAAAAAAGTCCTTATTGATCCCACGTGTGCTAAGAAAGTTATTCGAGGTTAAAGAGCGCTTATTTTAAGTTTTTGATGTGAAAGAGCTCATTTACGGACCCTCCTTCAACTTTTAAAATCGCGATATCTTAAGATTGATTATTCTTAGGAAAAAAGTTTTTTTTTTAGAAAAAAGACCATTTTTTTAAATAATTATGATCTACTACGATTTTGTCTGGTCTAGATTTTTGATAAAACATAATACTGTCTTTGAGAAAAATCCTATTAACCGAAAATGTTGACCTTTGACCTCGAGTAAATTTTTTAGCATGTAACATGGGATGGATCGGGACTTTTGACACTTTATTTCTACTGGTTTACTCAAGGTTACCAAAATTCAGCTTGATCCGAGTTTTTGTTAATTGAAATGTCTAATTTGACCGGACTAAAAATGCTCTAGTTTTTACAAGCTTTCTACTATTTTTATTGTCAGGTCGACGTTTTTTTCTGGCACCATCACGAATAATAAACGCTGCTTATCGCTACTATTGCAAAACACCTGGTTAAATGACCATAAACATAACATAAGGTAACATAACATCACGTCTGTAATCCCCGAAGGGCTAGGCAGAAGTGTATCTACTAACTAATACACCCACATTTCGCAAGTTATGTTTAAGTCCCATGTAATAGGGCGCGAGCCTATGGTCAACCGGGCTCAAATCGAGACTCCGTTGCTGCTACTGAGAAATTCCTGATGGAAAAACCCAATAATACTTTGCCTGACCTGGGAACCGAACCCAGGGCCTCATTCTCGGCAGTCGCACTTGCGGCCACTAGACCAACGAGGCAGTCAATGAAAATGAAATTTGACGAGGATGCAAAACAACACCTTATATAATAAAAATTAGGTTGTCCTAAGTGGGTTACAGACGTTTGCACCTCCACTATTGCTATCTTGGCCCACGTACTACATTACTATACATATTTAAATGACCACATTTCCTACTATAAGTATTTCATTTAGTTGCATATATTTTATGAGGTAGGTACCGCTCAATATTAGTATTAAGTATTTCAAAAAAACATTTACGAAATGTCTTTTAAAAAAAAGATAATCGGAAATTTCTGTTTCTATAGATAATTTATAATCGGTAATTTTGCTGTAACACTATTTTTCGAAAATCTTTTAGTAAGTTTTTAGACCTTAGTAAGTATCCTGCTTATGCGTGTGAAGTTTCATTTAAAATTCAGGTTCAGTAATTTCGGAAAATAAGGACTTGAAAGTTTGTATGAAATGTCGTAAAGCGTAAACGCTCTAAAAGGAAAATATTACTATGTAGTTACTAACTGCGTACTAATACGCACAATCTGTATTTTCCAAGCTACTTACAGCGAAAAATAATTATACTATTTCTTACATTACGCCGCATTTTAATATATAATTCATAAAACCTTATCTATTAACTTCATTTTCATTAGATAAGTACCTAAATAACACACAAAAGATAGCATTATCTTTAATTAAACGTATCGACCAACATGCATAGACGAATTGCGTATTTATTAATAACACTCACTTCGCACTTAGAACGCAGATAGAAATTCTAACAGACAAAATACTCACGAAAATACACACAAAAAGAAGCATTAAAGACTAGTTTAAACTCACGTTTGATTAAAATATCTTCATTACTGTCTTTATGATACACCACACACACTTAAATACTCAAAACATCCAGATATTTTGTCAAAACTTTCTTCCCGAATCTACTTTTCAACCGGGATTTTACGCTGTGTGTAGACGGGCGGCCGCCTCGCACGCTAGTCCACAAATACTCGTGAACGAGACGTAATCTGTATGTTATGTTTAGTCGGTGGAGACACAGACTATCCCGCCTCCGAGATTGAACTACGGGGCCACGGCGCTGCAGTCCATAATCTTCGACTACTATCAAGAAGACTACGCTAGGAAAATGAAGGAAAAGGAGGAGGAAAAACCTAAAAGGGTAATAACGAAATTTAATTATTTTTTTGTCTAATATACCTAGTCGTAATTTAGATTAACATCGATAGATCGACAGTGTAAAGAATGATATGGCAAGAAAGGAGGTATCTGATGAGATGACAAGTAATAGAGAAGTATGGAAGAAGAAGACATGCTGCGCAGACCCCAAATAAATTAGGATAAGGGCAAGAGAATGATGATGATTTTTTAGTTTAGGTTTTGGTTTAATGAAAGTCAGTAGAGCAAATTCCAGTTTTCCAGCATTCGGTTTAGAGTCGAAGCTGAAGAGAATGATGATAATGATATAAGTTGATCTATATTAGTAGTAGTTGCCTCTGCAGCATGAGCCTCTCCTAAACTTTTCCATACATCTCTATTCCGCTCCTCACGCATCCATTTATGGTTCTACAATCCACATCTCTAGAAGAAGATGTCTCTCCACAAGAACATTCGATTAGGAAGGATAGGTGAGGAAGCCGTTTAAATGGCAAGATGGCCATCGAGGTTATTTCCAGTATTTGAGCAATTTTTTCATATTTCCTGAAAGTAAATTTTCTATCACATGTATCAATGTTTGTTTCTACAATGATCAACACGATGCATCGTGAAACATATTGGTTTTAAAAATTAACACATCAAATCTAAAATGCGAATTTTTTATTATTTATCTTGCTTCTATGCGCCGGAGTGTGTTCCATTTAAATCAGAAAATAGGAATAGCAAGTAGTTTTCCACGAACCGCTTAGAACTACAACTTATTAATACCAATAATACTAATATTTAAATAAATATTAGTTGTACGTCTATTTGTTAATGTATTTGCTTGCTCTGTTTAACTAATGTTGAATGCAGACGCGTAAGCGCACGATGCCATGTAGTAGATTGTATAATGCAATGATACTGTTTGATTTTGACTATTCAGAACGATGCAAAAATACTTTATATTGCTAGATTAACGCGCATTAGTGTTCCATCGCGCAGTATATTATAATCGTTCACATATAATCATTCAAAAATGTTATCGAGATTTCGAGATTTCGGTGCAGGTGACAAATAATGGTGAAAACCACATCAAAACCATGGAGTTGCTTGCCGGTTCTTCTCTATAGGAAACCACCAACCCGAACCGTGCACCTTTTGTCGACGTTTTTTATGTGCCCATGTAGGCCTATGTAAAATAAAAATATTTTGATTTTGAAAACTCATTGTGTAACTTACAAAATCAAAGCGATTACAAAATTGACCTCTTTCTCAAGATACTCTTTTTTACCAACACAGCTGAGGAAGAAGAAAGCGAAACACGCGAAGACAGAGCAGCAGATCCACGATGAGAAGTTAGCGCAGAGAATCAGGGAGGCCTGGGCCATCCTCGAGAGGCTCGTCAACCAGAACATCTTCGATGACATCGGTATGAGACTTTAATAGGGCAAGCATCAAGCAAGCGTTGTCAACATCAATATTCCAGTTTATTTAGAGACTTTAGAGCGTAATACAGCTCATACTAAACGTAGACGTAATAATAATTACTTGACGTGATTTAATTTATAGATTATACAAATTGAAAGGGCCACCGACGACAAGATACACAGACAGAAATTTTTCATCAGTAATACGACGTCCATATTGCACTTTTGTTGGAAACAGCGGAATTATGGCTAGTTTGCAAAGACCATTTTCGTGTAGCTGCAATGGTTAAGGTAGACCTTTACTGCCCCGCTGCAAGCTTCCATCCTGCACGCGTAGCATGATCACCCTAGAAACGGGCTATGTCGACGGAAGAATCGACAAACTGACACATTGTCATTGTCTATCTGTCATTATGTTGATTCTTTCGTAGACAAAATTCGTTTCTACAGTGGTAATGCTACGCGTGCTGGGAACCTTCTAGTTACGGAGATAATAGATGTCAAAGTTCAAACTTATTCCCGCGTTTTTTTTTAATAAGTATAAGATTTTAATGCTCATATAAGTTTTTAAACTGACAGGGTCACTAAGCATAGAAATATAAAATATTATATCTATCTCATGTAAAACCTCACTTATGCAGAAAAGTTTTTTTGGTATTGCCCCACGTTTTTATAATAAAGTACCTGATGTAATAAAAAATATGACTGTAATAAAATTTAAAAGGGCACTAAACCAAATATTAATTGACAAAACATATTACACAATGGGGATGGAAACTGTGGAACTAATGGCGCTACCATAGCTGGTTCCATGCATCGTCATTGGTTGACAATCTATTAATGTCATTTTATATTTTATAATAGCTCGACCTTATTGGTCAGATTGAGAACCAGCTATAGTCGTGCCATCTACAATTAGCTTTTAACGGGCTTCCCCATTGACGACTTCCTAGTGATAAATCTCTGCACTGACTGACCAACTATCAATGTAATTGACATAATATAAATGTTCCTATTCTGACACTTTTGTTTCGTGATTGACATACTTTAATATTCCTTTTCACCATAATTGTTAACATTTTACTACTGTGATTAGTCTGACATTGTAATTGTATTTTTGGTAATTCTAATGATTTTAAATTTAAGTTTATCTGATACTACAATTTTATACCATTACTATTTAACGTTTGATTTTTTTATTATTTGCATGCCCATGTGCCGGTAGAATATGGAGGACTACAATAAATAATAACACATCTATGTACAAATTACCCATATTTGCAAAGAAATAAATTATTTGATTTGATTAGAATATGTCACTAACACACATATTCATGTTTTGTTTCATGTTTGTATTTGTGTTTGTTCATGTTCATCATTTTAGAATCTATATTTTGTACCCAGCTCAAGACTACCGTTACTGGGACGACCCTTCGGACGAGTTTCGTGAAGGCATGGGCTCTTTGCTGCCTCTATGGAAATTCCAGTTCGATCCCATGAGAAGCCATGCTGTCTGCGACGTGCAATGGAACCCATTCTACCAAGACTTGTTTGCCGTCGCCTATGGATCGTGTAAGTCGAAAATACGGGGCAAAAACATTAAATTTCAGCTTGAATCATGGAACTAAGTCATCTGAGCCCTGGCAGTCAAACTTGCTGTCAGTTAGCTCATCACCGTCACTTGCTTGGCCTTTTCCACCGGCTGCATCTGTATAGGCCGGGAGGGGTTTATATAAATGCTATTATCATCATCATCATCATCATTTCAGCCCAAAAGACGTCCACTGCTGGACATAGGCCTCCCCCAAGTATCGCCATATTGACATTTTGGGGGGTTTTACCATAATCGCCACGCTTGGCAGGCGGGTTGGCGATCGCAGTACGGTTGTTACAAAAGCTCAGAAAACGCTGTGCCCATTCTCTGGCAAATCCCTTAGTCGGCTCTTACGACACCCACGGGAAGAAATGGGATGGTGCTATTCTTTACGTCCGACACGATACAGAGTGCTATTAAACTATTAATGAATACCTAAATGACACTATTTAAAATGAATATATTAAGACTGGAACGAATGACTCGTTCCAGTCTGAATATTTCCATAGGAAATTGAGCGCGATGTAAAATAAACATAAGAAAGTTCTACAAGTAGAGCTAATATGGGAAACTGCAATGGAAAACAAAACTCAATGTAGATTACGTATGAAGTATCCACGGTGGTGAGAAGAATTAGTTTTCAAAACTTTAACTGCGCACGTACCGCAAACAACCCGCCTAAAGTCAAGTTATAACTCGAAGTTTTCAGGGTTCATATTTATGTCCCGTTTGTATTTATGTTCAGCTTTAAGCCCCTTGTAACATCTTTTTAGGGTTCCGTACCCAAAGGGTCAAACGGGACCCTATTACTGAGACTTTGCTGTCCGTCCGTCCCTCTGACACCAGGCTGTATCTCATGAACCCTGATAGTTAGCCAGTTGAAATTTCTACAGATTATGTATTTCTGTTGCCGCTATAACAACAAATACTAAAAACAGAATAAAATTAATATCCATACAAAAAAGTCATTTTAGCTCGGTTTTGTAAATAATGGTACGGAACCCTTCGTGCGCGAGTCCGACTCGCACTTGGCCGGTTTGTTACAATATAGAATGCAAAATAAATGAATGTCAATATAGGGACATCGACAACGGTTCCTACGGAATCAGTACATTATTGTGAACCTCCCACACAAGGTGAAAACAGACCCTTCACGAAGCCAGAAACCAAGAATTCTGTACATCAAACTACGTAACCCTACGCAAAAATTATTGCCCTATATACATATCATCATCAGGCGATAATGTTCCCACTGCTGGGACACAGGCCTCCTCTCAATGAGAGAGAGTGGGCTGTAATCCACCACGCGGGCCCAGTGCGGGTTGGTAGCTAGATGACAGGTCTTCGAATTTTTAGTTCTAGAACTAGCCGGTTTCCTCACGATGTTTTCCTTCACCGTTTTTGAAGGCAGCGGTGATGAAATAAATTACACAAAGTTTGCGCCTGCCTGGGTTCGAACCCACGGCTTACTGCTCGTAAGTCGGGGCTGCCACCACTGGGCCACTGCTGCTCTCCATGAAAGAAATCCATCTCATTATTTCCTCAATAGAAACATACATACACACAAATCATCTGTGACTTCTCAAACCCATTTATCTCACACATTGTCCCAAATCAGGTTCGCCTCACAATTTGAATAGGAAGCAATTGAGATCGGTTAGTCAATATAGGTGCTGAATACCGACACTCGAGTCCATTTGAGAACGTCGCTCTGGCAACAATGAGACACGACGGTGGCCGACGATTGCCGATCTTACACGATTTTGTGTCAGGATTCTCCGTGCTTTTATTATAAACATAGATCGGAGTAGGTAGATTGAATTGGGGTCATTGATCCGAAACGTATATATTAATATGGACATTCATCCGGAATTGGTTGATTTGATTGAAATTGATTTGTGCAACAATTTATAAAAAGTTGTGGCCATAAAAAGGCTAAAAAAATAATATTAAAGCATCGATCGGAATTAGATTGTTTTTATTATTCAACAGATAAATAGTAATTAATTTAGTTTTGATACCTTCTCTTTAAATTCTGAATTGAGTAGTAATAATATCACTACCAACATTAACAATATTAATTAATTGGTTTTTTAATTGAATCCGGAAATACCGGAATTACTTTCCGGAAAAATGTCTTATCCAAGTTATTCTTTCTCTGTGCATTTATGATACAAGTCGGTTTCCAGTCTAATCGAATGCGGCTGTATTCTAGTATTTACGTGGAGGCGACTGCCTGACTTCCTCAACCAAGTAAGTACTGGGTAATACGATATTCCTTGGTAACACTGGTCATCAGACTTTCGAGCCACTGAGTACCTGTAACAACTGTCAAAGATCTTCAATTGACAGCCGGGACCACTTAACGTGCTTTCCGAGCTACTTAGGAAGTTCGGTATGTACCTACCTAATCAATGGTCACCCATCCACGGACCGACCTTGACAAGCCCTGCTTCACCTTAAACATCGACCCGTGTGGCTGTTATTATTTACCCACGAGCTGCTCCCTTACGCCCTTGTTATATCATTAAAACTCCCCACATTGTCCTTAGTTCCAAATAAAGGACGATCTTATACGGGCGTTAACACAACAAGATGGTGGAGAGTTGGAGCACATTTTCCTCAATTGACACAGTACCACGTTTCAGATTGCCGAAAGGGTAATCATTTAATTGAGTCTAGTGGTTGCGTTTCAACCACTAGAGGATACTGAGGAATTGAGGATAGCACTGATTCAAGTTGACCGTTGCGTTGGCTGATTAGGTTCCGATGGAAAAAGTGGTGTGTCGCAGTAAAGCTGCAGTATCATTTAGTTCCCTTCAAAATGGTTGGGTCGAATGGTGTTAACCCATGCGTCATGTTCGTGAACGGTCGCTGTCAGTTGTGACTGGTCATCTCTTAGTTGCCACGGCTTATTTGAACCATTTTTTTATTTTGGAGTTTTTACTATGGAATCTTTTAACGTGCACGTCTTGCTACATCATTTTCACATAATGTACCATCTCAACATGAATGATGTAACCTAGATTTTTGTAACATGATTCCGATTTAAAAGTGTGTCCATGGAGTATCTTGCCCATTCTTCTCCATGGAGATCTACGCTTTGGAATGGGCAACTACATTCACAGTTAGACTGTTTATTATGTCTTGTTCCTGGGACTGTAGCCTGGGAGAGTAATGAGACGAGAGACGCGATGTGGATTTTTTTTAATAACGACGTAACCCCACTAGGATTACTCCTGTATCGTGGGTGCGTTTACAAACATTTAAACTCACATACACAAACAGCCAGACCCGGAACAACTATCTTGCAATACTTACCTTGCACCGCACCACAATTTGTAAAATGGCTGCTGGAACACGGTGTTGACGAAAGCAACTGGTGCTTATAGCACAGGAATCTTCCTAGTTTAAGCCCAGTTGTACATGTTTTGTATCAAGCCTCTTAAATTAAATTCAAGGTTAAAACTTTTGTAAAGTAGGTTTAAGTCTTGAACAATTAAATATTGTTTATTGTTTATCTGTAGGCCATACAAATATTTGTTACGTGCGGGGATCGAACCCGCGAAACGCAGCGCAGCAGTCGATCGCTCAGCCACTGCGCCAACCGTGTCGTCAAGACTAGATTTAAACGAATGTGATTGGTAGATTTTCAGACGTATCCTCACCACTCCGCTCGTCTCGGTTTTGATGGAATCCGGGCCTGAGAGTGACGTTTGACAGCATATCCAATTGATAGCAGGGTCAGTTACTTTGGCTGACTTCTATAGAGCAAACTTAGACTTTACTCTCAAGCTAAGAATAGTAGATACGTTTCGTACGAAATTGAAACTTATAAACATTATATATAAACTTAGCGACTGTGATCAAATAGTTCCTTACAAATATGAACTTTATATTAAAACCAATGAAGTTCAGGTTCGTTTGCGACGCTACTGTACTTGAGCCTTTAACATTTCTCCAACAGTGGACTTCACATGTCAGCAGAAGGAAGGCTGCCTGTGCCTGTACAGCATAAAGAATCCAGCGTATCCTGAGTACGCGGTGATCACGGAGTCGCCCATCATATGCCTGGACGTGTACAAGGAGATACCTTACCTGATCTGCGTTGGTAAGTAACCTTTACCTACACTACACTGTTGTCAGAGAATCCATACTAATAATTAAATTCAACGTAAACTCTGTCTGTTTGAAATTAGGGTCTAGTGATGTAGGACAAAAAAAAAAACAAACTTCAAAAAAATAATCTTGTTGAAAAAAAATTGAATTAGTCCTAATGGGAACGTACTTATTACCGGCTACATTTCATCCCCTGTAGTTCCCATGAGATATACATATAAACAGTCTACTCATAAAATCAATTGCCCTACATTTCTTTCAAATGCTACCTTAAATAAAAGAATATACCTATATTCAAACCAAACAAGTTATAGAAAAGAAAAATGCATTTACACAAAATAAATGGAACAACTGTTTGCTAGAAATCAGACATGCTCCCCTTATAAAAGGTATTCATAATTTATGGGTTATTTCAACTTCTAAAACTCGAGTTATTGCACTTGGTTCACACATTTTCTACGCCCACTATACATATAAAACGAGCTGTTACCAGTCTAGGTAAAAAGTTTGAGGTTTTTTTTCCTTCCCTCTATCTGCAATCAGCCCTTAGGCTTTAATCAGATTGGTCGTTGCTTCATTGGGGCAGTTTCAGATTCTTCGCATCCTGCGATGCGTCATCTCATACGATGCGTGCGATGCGTCATATCGTTGGGAATCTGATTGATGCTATTCGTTACCTTTTAAGTCGGTAGGTAGAGTCTGAGGACTTCAGTAGTGTCGCAGCGAGTTCATTTCTATGTCGCTGGAGTCTTTAATTATAGGTCTTATATGACTTTTCTACAACTTCCTTGATTTTTCGTATTTGTACTCATGTACTTTAATGTTCTTTGTGAACCATGGTGCGCTGCTCAAGGTTTTTCAAGTTTTTTTAAAGTGTAATACTTAATAGCAGAAAGTTGCCATCCTATCGATTTTTATATCGGATACATTTCGGGTAGCGAGCTTTGGAAATACACAATCTAATTCCCCCATCCCCTTTCTGTCATGGGACGACCAGAGAAACGGCGAGCCGTCACCGTTATTAACCGACTTCTAAAAAAGGAGGAGATTCTCAATTCGGATGTTTGTATTTTTTTAATGTTTGTTCGCGCACAGCTCCGTCACTTGACAACCGATTTGAAAAATTCTTTTTGTTGGAAAGCGTATACTTCACAAATGGTCCCATAAAAATTTTATCGAAATCAGACAAGCGGTTTTTGAAAAAATCAACAAATATCTAAATATTTCTAACTTTTCGTTTACTCTGCATTTTCGTTTTTTGTTCGCGCATAACTCAGTCATTTACGAACCGATTTGGATAATTATTTTTTTTATTCCAAAGCCTATGCTTTCCATTTGGTCCCATAGGCACCAAATCGGGATCTGATGATGGAATCTTGGCGAAATCGAGGGATCTCTTCAAATTTTATAGGAAAACGTACAACGATTTTGGTATTTTCTACAACAAGAGAAGCATTTGCGTTCAATAAGAACCATTCTACCATCAGATCTGATGATGATGCCGACTGATGAAGAAGAGACAGGCACCGGAACTCCATAATAAGACAATGTATCTTAGCTGTGTTTGGGCTTGTTGGAATTGTAACGGTATGCATTTTCCAGACGTGTACCACTGACTTGACTTTCCTTATTCAACCTACGTAACATGTAGGTCCTCTGCTTTGACAGTCTATTTTCGCGATAAATAATTCTTTGGAGTCGGTGCCAAGCAATATACGATACCTAAATGACTATATACAGACTAAGGCCAGAAAAAAACAAATCATAAATCTTACAGCTTCTAAATATTAATTCATTAATTAATTCTAATTCTATTGCTTGGCACCGACTCCAAAGGATTATTAAATTTTATTACAGGTTAATCGTAGGTTAGGTTAGGTTTATTAATATAGGTAGGTTATAGCATTATTTTTAACTTTTTAGTGCGTTTAGGGTTTATAGAAGTCGGTTTTTTTTTTGCAAAAAAAAAAATATGGTATAAGTTCCACGGACCCGAACAAAGCACTTTGCTTCAAAATTTACTGTGCGAACTGCCAGTCTGTGGAATTCACTACCGGTTTCTCTGTTCCCTTATCATTATAATCTCTTAACTATTCACATCTTCAAAGTTCGAGTGAATCAGTTTCTTCTAGGCAAGCGTGCTCCACCCTTGGAAACCTTTCCGAAGCCACTATCAACACTGTCGATGTAGCAGAGCTCTCATTGAAACTTGTTAAATAACCATCGATACTGCATCGTACACTGTAACGTACATTGTAATTAACATTAACCTCCATCGTCCGAATGGTAATGAACCCTGGCGACTAAGGGACTTGCCAGAGAATGGGCAGCAGCGTTCTCTGTGCTTTTGTCACAACCGTACTGCGATCGCCAACCCGCCTGCCAAGCGTGGCGATTATGGCAAAACCCCCCCTTCTTGAGGGAGACCTATATTCAGCAGTGGACGTCTTTTGGCTGAAATGATGAATGGACCCTGGAATAGGCTAATTAAATTAGCAGATAAAAAAAAGCTGTACTCCTGTTCCAAACACGCTTGTAAGGAATGAAATGCTGCTAATATCTATTTTTTTGCTCTATTACCGTACGCTTTTGTTAGCTTCTTAAACAAAATCTAGCCGTTTGTTCGAAAAAACTAGAATCACTGGTAAAGACTTCGACTGAAGAAAATAATGATAGCATTAACATTATATGTTTTTGGGTGCTCCCATACCATACGTAATTTACGATAACTGTTTAATGTA
Source organism: Cerastis rubricosa (assembly GCA_949152445.1). Lineage (NCBI taxonomy): Eukaryota > Metazoa > Arthropoda > Insecta > Lepidoptera > Noctuidae > Cerastis > Cerastis rubricosa. Next base: position 13,496,250 of record OX424535.1, read on the forward strand.
TCTGATTCCGCGAAGATTATTCCAAGAATAACTGTGTATTACTTTAAAACGAGGTAATAAAAAACAGTTGTCAGCTTAAAATAACTACACATTACAGGATTATAGAAAACACACTGCGGTGATTTGTTTATCGTAATTTTAATCGATCGTGTGTTTTCGATGACTCACTAGTCTACTTTGTTTTTGTTCTGTTTCGATATTCTATGAGGAAAATTTCCGCAATGTATTTAAATATTATATTTATGTATTTTCTTGCCGTGCGCAGTACGCATTTCTAAATCCACAGGAAACCATGTAAGTCGGTCAACAAAAAGTTAGGCTATCGATTGACGAGACATTTTAATTTCATTATTTTTGAACCTCTGACAGCAACCGAGACCAAACAGCAACCGCAGCAGCCGCTATTAGCAGCGAATATTTACTGTGATTAGTTGTAAGTGAGACGGAATCGGGAACCCAAGTATAAAGATAGCTCCAAACCCGGGGAGGAAGCTTACATCGACGAAACGACAACAAGGTGTGGATGTGGAGATGTATCGTCAACTATACAAGGTGTTGTTTTGCATCCTCGTCAAAATTCAGGAGGTTGTCACAAAAGACATAAATAATCAATTAAAATTACGTTACCCAGTTAAATTATTAATTAACGCTGATTTTTTTGGTTGTTTAAATTTGTCAGTATTTCAGAATAAGCCCTTTAACGTGGTTTAGGGAATAAGAAATTATCGAATAAACGTTTGAGATTGTTGTATGTGTGGAAGCGCGGTTATAGGGCAAGATTCAGGCGGGCCGTGCTTAAAACACGGGAGTTTCACACTTACCGATTTCCGTAAATAAAAAAAAAAAACAAAATTACCTACCCAGTTTATTATTGATTCGGGACGAGAATCATTAGCATAGTACCTCCTTGAATTTGACGAGGTTGCAAAACAACAGCCTGTATAGTCCACATCCCACCCTAAATTCTCGGTTAGCAAAATTTTAAATTCTGTCGTGCCAATGACACAAAAAACTGACGTAAAATACCTGTGACAGGACTGTAACAAATAAATTCCCATTCGATGCTGAAATATCAATGATTCCTCCAAAATAATCGTTTTGGGGCTTCCAGTCTAACCGAATGCAGCTGAATACAAGTATTTAACATGGATCGACTGCCTGTCTGACCTCCACAACCCAGTAACTTCATAACCGCTTAACGGTCGCGGCTATTTTGGCGCAAATCGCGCAACTTCAGGGAGATTTCGCGTGCGAAATCGGCACGTGTGATTAAAAAGTCGAAATCTCTAGAGTTATGCATAATTACCCTTCTATCTATCTTCTTTCGTTTTTCTAAGGACTGTACGACGGCAACGTGTGCGTGTACAACGCTCAGTTAACTATGGAGTCCCAGTACCAGTACAAGTCTAATTCGGTGCGGGACAAACACAGCAACATCGTGTGGGAGGTGAGAGCTGACAGTTATTCATGCATTCAATCATATTCTGAAGCGAGATTGATTGATTTTGTGAGAAAGCTCTTTAATCTTACTGGAAAGCATCAATATCTAAAAGTGTCAGAAATAAATCAGTTTGATTAGCTGTCAGAAATGATTTTTTATCGTGAAAATTGCAGTAGGTATATCACTTTCTTCATTTTTGGCTGATATGATTTAAGCATGTGGGCATGTAAAAATGCACAACACTTATTCGCCAAGAATGAAAAATGAGACTGGCTTTCAATGGCAGAAAAATACATGCATGGAAAATGGGGCGGAGGCCTACGCCCAGCAGTGGTACATTTACGGGTCAAATAGATAGGTAGAATAAATATCATGCATGCTCAGCAAAGTATCTAGACTTCCACTCAATGTTTACCCATAGCACTTTCGCTGCCATCATTGCAACGCTGCCAAGTTCAAATAATGCATTTTTATGCCGAAATATACATATGGCTACGTATAATGACGTCTCGGAAGGCGGGCTGTGGGCACACGAACGAATTACTATTGTTCGACCCTTATTCTGGGTGCTTGGCACCGAAAGTGTCAAATAATTTGAGCCCGATTTGAATGAGTTTGAAATTATTCATCAGTAAAATGATGTGGACTCATTCTTAACGGATTGGTCGGAAAAGACAAACGCTAAAGAAAATGGTAAGCCATGGGGGAGGTCTTTGCCCAGCTGTGGGACAGTGTACGCTGATATAAAAAAAAAACTTTATGACTGTTGAATTATCTCACGCCCTCAGATACGTTGGGGTCATCGCCTGATCGACGGGGAGCCATCATTCTTCTCCATCTCCGGCGATGGGCGCGTGGTCCAATGGGCCGTTATGCCAGGAGAGTTGCAGGCCACTACCATCATCACCCTCACGTCCAACGTGCCGCCCATTCCCGGCCCTGATGGCACCATGCTCACTGTTAACAGTAAGCTGCGCTTTTATCAAAGAAATTCCAGGAGCAGTGATGGACCATTGCTCACGGCCTGTGCACGCGTCGTGTTGCTTCTAAAACGATGTAGGTAACATAGTGAGACTGGCTTAGAACCAAGAAATTGAAGACTATGTGACCTCCACTCTGGGTCCAAATGGTGGATTATGGCCCTACCTACTCTTGTCATGGAAAGGTGTTCTGTGTCCCTGCAGTGGAAACGTTATAGGCTGATGAAATTAATACTGTACTTAATTTAAAACACTACAAATTAGACTCTTAAACTGATAAGACAATAGTCCTCTGATCCTAAAAGAAATTGCTCTAAATTGCTTTATGACGCCTCTTTGGTTTCATTTACTAAAATAATAGGTCTTTACCTATGAAATTGCCGTATTGCAGTACAGACTTTTTCAAACAAAAAAAAGTTTTGATTGGCTATGAGTTCTAAATTCAAATTAATTTTGTTTTAAAAATATGACATTCTATTTACAAAATCAGTCTTTTGTTTATTGATTAGCGTTGTATTTTCATTACATTTCAACATTTTTCCTCATAATGGATACTATGAAATTTCGTGTAATTATGGAATATGAGTTCCGTCGTGGCACCAACGCGGCACAAACGACCCGTAACATCAACGACGTTTACGGAGAGAACTGTACAAACGAACGCACAACCCGTTATTGGTTTGCTCGGTTCCGTTCTGGAAATTTTGACTTGAAAAATGAACCTCGTGGTCGTCCGGAAACTTTGGTCAACAATGATGAATTAAAGGTGATTGTTGAAGCTGATGAAACTCAATCTACAGCTGAGCTGGCAGCAGCTTTTGATGTTAGCATTAAAACAATATTGGTCCATTTGCGACAGATTGGCAAGATAAAAAAGCTTGATAGATGGGTGCCCCACGAACTTAACGATCGCCAGCGCAACGTACGCGTCGAGACTTGCCTTGCGCTGCTTAACACGCACAGAAATGAAGGAATTTTGAACCGAATTGTTACGTGCGACGAAAAATGGATTCTTTTTGACAATCGAAAGCGCTCAGCAAGTTGGTTAGATCCTGGTTCGGTACCAAAGCAATGTGCAAAACGAAAAATGACCCCTAGAAAGGTGATGGTCACAGTTTGGTGGTCTAGTGCTGGTGTGATTCATCATAGCTTTTTACAAAACGGCGAGAGCATTACTGCAGATGTGTACATTGAAGAACTGACCACAATGATGGCGAAACTCGCACGTCTGCAACCAGCTTTGGTCAATCGGTCGTCTCCACTGCTACTTCACGACAACGCGCGGCCCCATACTGCACAACAGACCGTCTCTAAGCTGCATGAGTTGGGTTTGGAAGCTCTCCCTCATCCGCCATACTCACCAGATCTTGCGCCTTCCGACTATTACTTTTTCCAAAATTTGGACAACTTTTTAGCGGGAAAAAAATTCAATTCCCGCGAGGCAATACAAAACGCCTTTGAAGAGTTTGTTGTCTCCCGTCCAGCTGATTTTTTCAAGAAGGGCATCCATAAACTGCCACAGCGTTGGCAAAGATGCATTGATTGCAGGGGTGATTACTTTGAATAAAAGAAATAAATAAGTTCGAAAAAAAAAATACTTTAACTTTTTTCAAACAAAACGGCAATTTCATAGGTAAAGACCTAATATAACTATTCCTAAAGCCATACATGTACAGCCGTCAGAAAATTGGTTTACCTCTGGTTACATAGCCATGGAACATAGTTCAGGTTCCCAATTCATGAAACATCTATCATCTACCAATTACTACCGTATTTTCGCCAGGTTGCGGCAGCTGCATCTGCTTTCACCCTGAGAAGTCGGAGATCTTCATGGTGGGCACAGAGGACGGCATGATCCACACTTGCTCGCTGAAGTACAACCGGAACTACGTACGCTCCGTGCAGGGCCACCACATGCCCGTCTATAGAATCAACTTCAATAAATATAACAATAGTATCTATGCCTCCTGCTCCGGAGACTGGAGGGTTAAGATTTGGGAGGATGGGAGGGAGTGAGTATTAGAACCTTCATGATTTAAAAACCTCATGCACATTAGCGGTTACGACCACCGGCCAGTGGCTGCACAGACCAGGTTAAACAACTTTGGTATTAAGGGGGTGAGTACCTGTTAGTAATTGCGTTCGCTCCACTTTGTCGAGTCATGGTCTCCACTCAAAGCACGTCTACCCGGAACGGTCGTTGGCTCCAACGCTAAAGTTGAGTAAGATGTACCCTCACACTACGGTAGCACAGACTATGTTAGAAAAATATAGAAGCCGACTGCGCATTTCACACTTAGTAACTCCGCCGCCCGCCGGCGCTCTGTATGGTGTTGAGCTCTCAGACGTTAAGAATAGCACCATCCCATATCTTCCCGTGGGTGTCGTAAGAGGCGACTAAGGGATTTGCCAGAGAATGGGCAGCAGCGTTCTCTGTGCATTTTGCAACAACCGTACTGCGATCGCCAACCTGCCTGCCAAGCGTGGCGATTATGGCAAAACCCCCTCTTTGGAGGAGGTATATGTCCAGCAGTGGACGTCTTTCGGCTGAAATGATGAACTTCGCCGCCGCCTCAACGATCAACTGGCCACTTGGCTGGTCATACGGCCAGTAGCGGTCAAACTTGGTGTGGGTTAGTATGAACACATCCACATCTTGGTTGGAGTTTTGGCGTAATTCAACCAAATTGATTAGGGTTGACAATTGGGCTGCTGTTGTGCTAATCTAACCAGTTTAATAACCAGCAAGGTCCAAAAGACGACGTGAGCGTTTCTATTAGCACAGGCATGGCACTGTGGACACGTAGGACTTCTAGGCACAAAAATAACTGACTACGACAGTCTTATTCTTACTGTCCTTTTCTTCACTAGTGAACCCCTGTTCATGTTTGAACTGGGGTCTCCGGTGGGAGACGTGAAGTGGGCGCCCTACTCCAGCACCGTCTTCGCAGCCTGCACTGCTGATGGAAAGGTACCTAATGTTATTTTATTAATAACAAAAAGGATAGACATGGCACGATGGACAGAGTAGCGGCCCAGCCCTGACTTACAAGCAGTAAGCCGTGGGTTCGACGAACCCAGGCAGGCGCATTACTTTGTGTAATTTATTTCATCACCACTGCTCTCAAAACGGGGAAGGAAAACATCGTGAGGAAACCGGCATGTCCTAGAACTAAAAAATCGAAGATTATGTGACCCGCACTGGGCCCGCGTGGTGGATTACATTTACAGCCCACTCCCTCTCATAGAGACGAAACTTTGTTCCGCCAGTAGGTACATATTTAACATATAGGCTAATTATGCTGAAACAGGATAGCCTATACAGGGCAACGTGAACTTCTCAACATGACCATACCTCACATAAGAGTCCGTTTTTTTGTTATAACAATTCTAAAGTTGCCACTGGTGACTGAAAAGTTGTAAATAGTAGGTAATCGGTCACGTGAGGTCATGTGACGCGGAGGTGTGTGAAAATATCGTGATTAAGGAAGTTTTTATTTTTTTAAACTTCACATAGTACATTGGTGGTACATAGGCGGACTTAATGCTACAAGGCATTCTCTACCTGTCAATCTTTGAGTCAAATAAGACAGCATTGTGGTAGAGTACCTACTACCATTTTGCAAGTTCTTAAAAGTTTTTCATACAGTAAAAGAGACAGTTTTTTTTTGTTGATTGGTCGCACTACATAAATTGTAGCATTTAATAATGAAACGTATAATGGAAAGAAAGAAAGAAAACAAGTTTATTTGGCACATGCCACAAGTACACACAACATTAAACAAAAATTAACACAAAATACATAATTCAAACAAAAGAAAAACAAGGCATATTTATTGTGTGCCTCACGGCTGCGCCAAATAGGGCCAGTTCAGCATAATGCCGGGCAGCTAGGCTGTCTGACGCTGGTTTTCAACTGGACCTGCGAATGTGATGTGACGGACATAAAACAGTTTCATATTTTGTGTCAGAGTGTATGTGTACGTGAAACGGGGAGTTGAATAAAATAAGGTAATGCTTTTTTCCTATTGGCTGATTACAATGGTTAAATTATCTAAGCCTTGTCTAACGGAAATATTGAGCTTTTAACTTAAAATAGTGCACTAATCAATATCCAAAATAGTATAAAACAAAGTCATTCGTGACAAACAAGTCAAAGAACATGACAAATGAAGTTAACCACAAAAATAGTGGCTCACAACGTTCCTAGCCATGATGATTTTTTAAATTATCTACGCGATTTTAGTTAAAACCTCTAAAAATATCATTAAAAAAAGTTTGTAGCCATTAGGCTACGAATTTTTTTTTTAGTATTCACTTTTTCTTGCCAGATATTATTACTACTGGGTGCCGTACTATTTTTGTAAACTTATAAAACGTCCCTCTTCCACATTTCTTGTCAAATGACATTGACAGAAAACAACAAGAATAAATAGACTCGCTTATAAAATATCACTTATTTATTATGATTTCAAGATTCCGTTTAGATTTCTATGTAATCTTTCGCTTATTTACTTAAATTGGGTACGTTTTTTGGTGTAATATGAATATAATACGTAACATTTATGCGGGTCTTAAAAAAAATGTCTCCTTTCCAGCTTTGCCCAAGAGTGGAACAGAGACAGCTAGAAAAAAAATTAGTTCAAATTCAGCATTTTTTATGCTGTCATGTAAGCATGAAAAATGCTGAATAATTATATTTATTTTAATTAGTATTTCACTCTTTTTAACGTTAACGAAAACGACTAGTTATGTTTCTATTTTGCTAGACTAATCTAGTGAAAAAATTCTCTATCTATCTTCCGGGTTAGCCATATCGTTATATCACAGTTATAACTATCTTACTGCGACAAGATATACACTCCATTGATCCGCTGTAAGTTGTTGCACGGCTACGTTTAAAATAAATTCAATGGTCCCTTTTAGAAATCTTCCCACAATCTAAAAATAAAACATTGCATTCACCGTGGCACTTAAACTGAAGAGTGAAGATACAATATCCGGCCGCGCTGATCGATTTATGTCTCTCAAGTAGGTTAATATAATATATGCTCTCCATTTTACGGCAGGTGATTTCAATTTTAGAACTCTCCTGTTGTAAAGGATAGGTATTATAGGGGCTATTAACAATCGAATACGGTTGGATTTCCAATATCTGTGATCTAGATGTCTTTAAGGACGATATTGAAAAGGACACCGACGCACTCGGTACATCATTCTAAACCCCTGGCTTCATCATCATATCCTTCTAAAGTTCTAATGTAGGTACAACACCGATACTTGTCATCGACAATTAAAAAAAAAATATAAGCTGTTCAATACATTTTGACCGTGTAGGTTTGCGCTATTGTGGAAACAGCAACCTTTTATTAAACGGTTTTTAAACGGTTTTATTTAGCTCACCCCGTTTGTTTTATTTATTATTCTTGGGTCAAATTTAGTAATTCAAATTTCACCCTCTTCCTGTCAACCGATTAATCTGCAATTTTGTATACACTTTGGATTTTGGTGACAATACAATTATGTTTATTCATTATCATTATAAATTCAAGATGGCCGCCGCTACAAAATGGCGGATAATTTATGTTTTATTAATCCCATCAATATGGGTATCAAATGAAAGGGCTCAACAAGCAGAATACAATATACTATAAAAAATTGAAATACAAGATGGCGGCCGCTACAAAATGGCGGATAACGTAGGTTTTATCAATCCCTTCAATATGGGTATCAAATGAAAGAGCTCAACAAGCAGAATACAATATACTATAAAAAATTGAAATCCAAGATGGCGGCCGCTACAAAATGGCGGATAACGTAGGTTTTATCAATCCCATCAATATGGGTATCAAATGAAAGGGCTCAACAAGCAGAATACAATATACTATAAAAAATTGAAATCCAAGATGGCGGCCGCTACAAAATGGCGGATAACGTAGGTTTTATCAATCCCATCAATATGGGTATCAAATGAAAGGGCTCAACAAGCAGAATACAATATACTATAAAAAATTGAAATACAAGATGGCGGCCGCTACAAAATGGCGGATAACGTAGGTTTTCTCGATCCTATCAATATGGGTATCAAATGAAAGTGCTCAACCAGTATAATACAATGTACTATATAAAATTAAAATCCAAAATGGCGGCCTCTACAAAATGGCGGATAACTTAGGTTTTATCAATCCCATCAACATGGGTATCAAATGAAAGGTCTCAACAAGTAGAATACAATTTACTATGCAAAATTGAAATCTAAGATGGCCGCCGCTACCAAATGGCTGATAACAATTTTTTATCAATCCCACCAATATGGGTATCAAATAAAAGGGCTTGACAAGAAGAATACAGTGCACTATACAACCTAAATATTTAAGATGGGCGCAGCCACCAAATGGCGTATTATAATAAGATTTAAATTTAGAAATTGAATCTGTAATTTAGGTATCTGATTAATCCAGCCTGAATCCACCACCCAAGTCAAGATTTTGTATCGTGTTGAGGACTGTGTGGCGTTAGGGTGGCTAAAAATGATACGTCGTTAGCGGTACACCACCCAAGTTAAGGTGAAAGGTTAAAACGCGCCGAGAACTGTATGGCATTAGGGTGGATAAAAATGATATGTCGTTAGCGTTTTCCCCTCAAGACTCAGGCGCATCTTGTTGTACATAGCCTTGCCCCTTTATTGGACCTCTGGAGGCTACATCAACGAAATCGTTTGGCCTCAATTCCGTCGAACTCAGATGTATGCAACAGATGTACCTTCCGTCCGAATTGATTTCGCAAGAGACGGAGTACATCTTATACACCCGAAAGCCATACAGTTTCCAGCTAAGTACAATTACGGGACGGCTGAAAGAAGAATGTTGCCTTTAATACTATCATGGGCTTCTACAATACATAAAATGCAGGGCAGCACTGTGGATCACGCAGTCGTATACTTAGGTGCGAAACTGTTTGAAGAAGGTCAAGCCTACGTGGCTCTTAGTAGAGTAAGATCTTTGCAGGGACTACGTATAGAGGAGTTGGACTGCAATAAACTAACGGGCAAGAAACCTTGCAATAATGAAGCACTAAATGAATTAAACAGAATGCGAAATAAAAACTAGAAAATAAAAATAGGTAAAAAAACTTTTTAAGTTAAACGGTTTTATGTTAAACATACATTGCAATGTTTAAGATAAATGTACTAACTATAAAACCGTGGGGCACGTCAATTGTCTTGAATTGTCTTCAATTGAATTGACGTGCCCCACGGTTTTATTTTAGTCTAGTCTATGCATATGTTTATAATTCCCACGACTGTATCTATTTTATTATTTTTTGGTTTTTAGTACATTTATCTTAAACATTGCAATGTATGTTTAACATAAAACCGTTTAACTTAAAAAGTTTTTTTACCTATTTTTATTTAATTTCGTTATTATAATATTTAAGTTTTATCGTCGGTGACCATTCCATACTGTATATTCAGTGTAACTTTTTATATCACTTTTTAGGGTTCCGTACCTCAAAAGGAAAAAACGGAACCCTTATAGGATTACTTTTTTGTGCGTTCGTCCGTCTGTCCGTCTGTCTGTCTGTCAAGACCCAAGACCCAAGTCTACTGTCTTAAAATAAAAATAGTTTTAATAATTTTAATCTTACTACCCCTTTCCTAATGAACGCGTAAAGGTGTTAAATTGAAGTTCATTTCAAATACTCAGGTCTTTAATACCTTTAAGCAATAACAAAATCAACCTTTTATGTCAACGCAATCAAAAGAAACAGCAATTTAAGCCGCATATTTTCAAACTCGCAATTACTCACAAGGGAATCAAAACCTAAAGGGTACTTCCAGTCGACCTAGAATCTTGAAATTTGGCATGAAGCAATGTTTTATAACACATGAAGGAAAAAATTGCTAAAACCTATTTTTTTTTGTTACATCTCATTTTTTTTTAGTAATTATAACCTTATTAACCTTTTCTTCATGAACGCGTAGAGATATCAAGTTGAAACTCATATCAAATACTTAGGTCTAATTACCTTAACGGAACCCTCGGTGAGCGAGTCCGACTCGCACTTAGCCGGTTTTTTTTTAAATTTCGCATTACCTGTGAAGACTAAAAAACATTTGTTCACACTGGTAGGCCAGCTGTGTCCATAGATTATGTATTTGAGCTCTTTGAGGATATCGCTACGGGAAATTATGTCATGCTCAATAATCGAAGCCTGCAATTGAATTTTCCACAGGTGTATGTATACGACTTGAATGTGGACAAGTATAGGCCGATATGCGTACAGGCTGTGGTCTCCAAGAAGACAAAGAAACTGTCAAGAATTGACTTCAATTCGAAACTGCCCGTCATCGTCTGCGGTGATACCAAGTAATGATAATGTTTTATTACAATTGTTACTTAAATTAAAGTCAATTACTTATTTAATTTGCTATCTTATCTCCTACACTTGAGTAAGTACATACGGCGACACACCAAACTATAAATTTCCAGTATAGGAAGGCCTCACTTTGTATAGATTTTCCGTACGATGAAAGATACGCATAAACTAGTTTTGGATAGCTAGGAAGGACTCGCTTATGACGTTAATTATCTACAAAGTTAATTGCTTGATGGCAAATAGTAACTTTATTATCACACCTAAATAAACAACAAAAAGTAAGACTACAAAACTCATCAACTATTGCTACCCAACTCTAAAATGTGTGCCGCAACATTTGATAACCTATTTCGCCGCTCCTCACATAGCCTCCATAGCTCAGGGGTTAGAGCACTGGTCTTGTAAACCAGGGGTCGAGAGTTCAAATCTCTCTGGGGGCATTGAGCGAATTATTTTTGTGCATTGAACTTTTTACGTTTTTCTATGGTTTTTTCTATATTTTTCAATAGTTAAATTGTTTCTTTTATAGGGGAACATGCCATGTTTTGAAATTGTCGCCGAATTTACGAGTCATGTGTAAACCGCCCAAAAAAGCGAAGGAAGGGATCGATCAACGGACATTACAGGTAACGTGTCTATGTTTCTTTTTATTTTTTAGTATATTTTTCTTGTTTTTTTATCAAACACTATGACTTGTAGTTATGTCAATTCGAATGACTCCTACCTAAATAGAACATTGGTTTGTCACAAATTCACAACAGAACAGAAATATTTGTCGAGGAATAACTATATTTTATATACTTACTAACTTTGGGAGAAGGCCATGAGACTGATGATATTGTACCTCCAAAAATATGAGACATCAAGATTTTGTCAGTCACACGGATAAGAATGACAGAGAAGACACTCTACAAAGGCAGAATATTTTGCCTCTTTCTCTCAGAACTCGATTTACCAGTACAGTCCTTTCAAACTTATTTTATCTCTGGCAGAGCAGCAACCTTATAGAAATAAGAATATAGTTAATTGTGATTCTGACCAACATTTCAATGGCAACGTAAAAGCGATCTTATTGTTATGAAAATAAAGATTACTGTTGATCTAAATCAGAGGTAAAATCATTTTACCGGGCTGTAGGTGCCGTTTTTAGGGTCAATCATAGAATAATGACTAAAGCGTAGAAGGAGCGCTACATAGAAACTGAACTCATATATTTGCTTGATTTTGACTTGTGGAGCCGCTGTGATGTTGGAGAAGGACAAGTATATACCGAAGAAATTCCATTTTTTTATTTTTTTTCCTAGTATGGCAACTGAGCCGATGTCGACTATTCTGCCAGATTTCAAAAATTATGCACGGTCCATTGCGATTTACAATTTGTGACAGTAAGTGACTGACAGATTTTGACATACCAAAAGTGCTATTGCCACGACAAAAATATATTATTTGCTCTTGTTCATTGTTAAAAATCATTTATCTCATTCCCACATCCTTTTTCGGGCCATAAGACAGAGCGGGAAGAAAGCTAGTCACAGTTCTTTTTTTAGCGCTACTTCTTAGGTTTAGTTATTATTCTAAGAGGTCAATCATTTTATCAATAATTCTACCTCGTTGGTCCAGTGATCGCAAGGAAGAGCAGGAGGCCCTGGGTTCAATTCTCGATATTTTTTCAGTAGCGGCCATGGAGTCCGGATTTGTGCCCGGATAACGGCAATATACCTTTTTTTATTTGCTATGGGTTTGCTCTTGACTCTAGTGTAGGTCAGAGATGACAGAGACAAAGACAACGATGGTACGAGCTTAACTCACCTCCTTCATCATCATCTGCCTAGCCTTTTCCCAAATTATCTTGGAGTCGGCTTCCAGTCTAACCGGATGCAGCCGAGTACCAGTATTTTACATGAAGCGACTGCATATCTGACCTCCACGCCAGTAACTGGTTAATACGATACCCTTTGGTAAGATTGGATGTCAGACTTTTGGATTCTGACTACTCGTAAAGAATGTCATAGATCTAATAATGACAGCCGGGCCCAACGGCTTAACGTGCTTTCCGAGGCACGGAGGAAACTCGGTGTGTAATTATGGTCACCCATTCACGGACCAACCTCGGCAAGCACAGCTTAACCTTAAAGATCGACCCGGGCGGCTGTTATTATGTAGCCACGAACTCCTCACCTCCATATTCAATGCAAATAGTTAAGTCCCATGTACACACGGCGACAAATCAAGCTAACATTTCCATTATAACATGATCTCACTTTGTATAGATTTGCCGTACAATCGGAGATCCGCATAAACTGGTATGTGCATATCTTGATTGGTCGTCGTACGTAGAGGTATTTTAGGTACACTTCTGAGTAATAGACGTAATTTTATATGTTGTTACTTTCTTTATTAGATCATGAAGCTGGACAAGCTCCTAAGCCTGGTTCGAGACCCGCCTTTCCAAACGGGCGTCGTTGATGAGAAGTTTGAAGACGACTGAGTTATACAAAACCGAAGATAAACCTACCGCCTCCAATTAATTTTAGTTCTAATTCTAATGTTAATTAAACACATTTTTACTTATAATTGTATAATTATTTCTAATAAAGCTTTAAAATAAATAATAACTTATTCTAATACAATGAAAAGTGCCTAGAAAGCTAAAGGCACGTAATACAAAATGCATTTCATAAACTCTTTTTAACAAAACAACTCCATTTTGAATGGTCGCCATCTTTAATGGCCTGTACACGTAGTGTGCCATCTTTGGTGTTGATATGACTGAAATGCAAACGCTGATTTGAAATACTTCTTCTTCTTAGCGTCTCGATGGGAATCTAAAGTGTAGTGGGCCCAGAACCGAGCCACTAGTTTGGCGCCCTCTGTAGCGTCTGCAGTTCCTGTAATGAACAAACAACACGACACGCAGGACATGACTATTAAGTGCCCCATCATTTGTGGAACAACACTTCATTTACACTGCAAGGCAGAGTCATTAATAAATCTCCACCTGATAGTGAAGTTTTGGAGAAGAGTATTGAGTATATAAATTAGCTCTAACCATGTCGTGAATATCATATCGGGTTCATAGAACATTGTGCTTCCGCAAGATTTGACAGAGATTTACAAAGACTAATGCAGGACTTGAGATGGTAAGCAGGCGGGTAGTCGCTTTCTACCCACGTCTAAAAGCGTCCGTTGAAACACGCACGGGTGCTTTGTTGTCTGCATTGCAAATAGTATGAGCAGCGCTTAAAGACGAGGGCGCATGCGACGGGCTTTCTAAGCAATATATGCACTAGCGCGAGTTTTAGCGAACGCTCTTAGTCTCGGTTGGCTACATTATGCTCAAACCGATATGGCCTCCTTAGGCCTTGCCGTATTATGTGCCATAAGAAGTAATACTTTGTCGACTAGAATAGTGTGAGATCATTAAATTCGAATTTATTATGACTTAACAAGCAATTTCACTAATCTATTAGATCACAATCAATATTCAAAATTTTCTTATTCAAATTACAACAAAATATACTATAAGTAAGTACATAAATTATGTAATTATCTCTTAGATTATTTTTAAATTTTAATCCATTTCATATTTAAGTACTGATATCTCAAAATATTTTTAATACTTACCTAATCTAAATGTGATGATTGCTTTCAAAATTTTAGAAATATTAATTTAAATAGGTATTTACAGACAAATATGAATCGAGTTTTCAGTTTTAGAAACGTCAAGATGTCGGTATTATTTGACAGGCCAAGCGGCAAAATCAAAGATTTTTTTCCTATTCCTAGGCTGTGCAAAATCAGGCCGACTCGCACATGTGTCATACGTCTAGCTTTTCAGTATACAGGATGGAACGAACACCAACTTTAAAACGGTTAACATATCAGTACATCATTCTCATATCATTCCCAGTATCCCAACATAAGAATGTTTCGTTGGCTATTAAAAAAAACAGCTGTTTCCTACAAAGCTTCAATACCTACACGGTTAAAATGTATGAAGCAGTTGTTTTTTTTTTATCACCGATGAATCACGATTTCTGTGTGTGTTCAAAATGATGTATTTAATATGTGGTAAGCGTTTGAGCGTCGGAGTTCCCAACACCTTTTTTTTAGGTCTAGTACAGTCCTTGCATTACAGGAGCGCGCGTTATGTCTCATATACCATTATTGTAAGGTCGAAAATGCAATAATACTAGCGCGTCCGAACTTGTGCCATTTTAAACTAGTTACATCCCAATTACACTCTGATTCCATTAAAAATTTTAAGATGTCAAAAGTAAAAATTTACAATGGATATATAGTTTTACATTCCATAATTGATTAACAAATAAATAAAAAACACAGCTTCCTAATTACTTACTTCTTAAACTATTGACTAGTATTAATTACATGAACAACTCGCAAATGGTTTATTAAAATTAATAAAAGCAACTTCATAAAAAATGGTAACTCTTTCTTATATTGTTGGTGCCAAACATTTTGAGATCGAGGCAACGGCAAACAAAAATTCCGCGTGTAGAGAAAGCACAAACAAAAAGTATGCTTAATGTAACTTCAGTAAGCTCATGAGGTGTATCGTTATTTAACTGCATTATAACAGCGCGCACGAAATAACAGCTGCTATTCTTATAAATTAATTCATTAGATTCCCTCTACCGCGTCAAAAAGTGATCGGGTTTGTGTTTCGTTTGTTGACATTTAATTAGTATCGTCAATGAACGGTACTGTTTCAATGACTCATACTGAAAATCGTTCTATGAGAGAAGTCCGAGCTCAATCATCTCTTTTGGCGCTATGAGACCACGTCTAAGGGCGGTGTTAGATTAGCGTATGCGCGCGCTTTTTGCCACACGCGTAACTTGTTCAAGCGCGACGCGCGCATAAGCTAGTACATGCGCGAGCCGCGTGATAATACGTCACTTTTACTGACAGCTGTTATTATAATCCAGCAAACACGCACGTGTACGCGCTTTTGATTTTTAAAGCGCGTAAAATGGCGGGCGTGCAGGCGCGTAAACCGGGTACGATGCTTATACACGCTTCACAAAATAAGTCAGAAACCGCCATACCGATTTAAATCTTTGTCATTATGTAGTTTGTACGGCTTTAAATGATTTTGAACTTAAGGATGGAGTAGTTTAGGTCCAAGTTTATTACAGCGCTCCACTGCGTTGGCGCCTATCTTCAGATCTAGGAAGGCTTTCGCGTCGTTCGGGGCCGGCGCCTGGTGACCCGCGAAGGTGATCTGTAAGGACAAACATTTTGACAGATTCAGGATATGCAATGATAAGTGAAACTATGCAAAATAGAACATAATTCTAAATTCACCTATTCAACGAGTTTAAAAAAAATGTCCAAGGAATTAGCTGGTTGATCTCATCATTAGCCTAGTATTTTCAGCTTCCAGTCTAACTGGATGCAGCTGAATACCAGTATTTTACATGAAGCGACAGACTATCCGACCTTTATAACCCCAGTTACTGAGTAACACGATACTCCGAAACACAACTAGGGAATTAGCTATACAGCAGATTTCCTATAACAATAAAACATCAGCTTATTGGGTCGAGGATATCATCAAAGTCTCGGGAAACACATGGATAAGAGACGTACAGAACCGGGAAGTGTGGCAGAAAATAGGGGAGGCCTATACCCAGCAGTAGAAGATTCTGTGCAGATCTAAAACATAACATATTACATTACCTGTGCGAGAGGATGCAAATGCCTTTCCGGAAACTCCCTTTGATACGCCAGCACCCAGTCCGCTGGCCACATGGTGCCATTCTTTGCCACGAAGGGCAATATGAGCACATAGACGCGGTTGGTCGCGGAGTAGGCTACTCGGTAGTAATGTCCTTTGGTCGCGCGCTCCCAAACGAAGCCGTCAGCATCCGCACCACCTCGTTGAAGCCAGGATACGCGGGATACGTCTGATGCGTGTATGCCGATCTCCACGTATTCTGCCCAGGGAAGGAGGTCACCTCTGGAAGATGTTGAGTGTCATAAAGGGGTGATGGAAGGTATGATGGTGTGTTACATAATCCAAATTTAACTAATGTATTCAAGAAACTCTGACTGCCTAGTCTGATTTGAATTAAATTTGGCATAGGAATAGAATGGCCTGGTTAAAAATCCCTTACGATCGCGTATACGACATAATTTCCGACATCCCCGCGGACGGAACCGCAGGCAATGGCTAGTAATAAATAAAACTAGTACCTAATACTGAAACAGCCAGTTCCTTTCCTGAAGAGTTATCCCATATTATGTAAATTGGAACCAAATTAAGTTTTCTTTTTTTATTTCTCTTTCTTCTTTACCTCGTTACAGCTCCCAGTAAGGACGTGGTCTCCAGCCAGCACCTCGCGCCAGCTAGCAACAACGCACGCAACACATGTTCTGCTACGCGGCGCATGTTGCGGCGGCAACATGGCGGCGTGTTGCGTCCCAATAGAATGTAGGACGGCGTGCCTTGCACTGAGGGATAGCAGCGCTGGAAATTGTAAAGAATTATTAGTGTTACATTCACTGCCACCGAATTGCGCCATGTGAAACAAGCGTCTTTTGTTTTCAAAAAATAAAATCGTACCGGACCACCAATTTTGATTTAGGAAAAATCATGGCACGATAGAACAGGTGCATGGACTAGTAGAAGAAATCCACAAAGCTTTTGAAAACAAGAAATATTGCTGCGCGGCATTTCTGGACATTTCCCAGGCCTTCGACAGAATATGGCACGAAGGTTTAATTATACAAAAAAAAACCAGCTCCCGACAAACTATTATATCTTCCTTAAATCTTATCGTGCTGACAGGTTTTTTTACGTCAAGCAAGGAGAAGAAATAACCAAAATCCACAGGGCTCATGCAGGTGTGCCACAGGGAAGCGTGCTTGGTCCGATCCTCTACCTAATTTTCACGTTAGACCTCCCCATGACAGACAGCGTCATGATCGGCACTTTTGCTGATGACACAGCAGCCCTAACTGTCCATGAAAAACCGGTGCAAGCAAGTAACATGCTTCAACGCTCCCTCGACAACATCACGGAATGGCTAAGTACCTGGCGGATTAAAGCAAACGAAGCTCAGTCGGTCCAGGTGAACTTTACGATGCGGCATGGAACATTTCCCCCTGTGTCGCTCAACAGAGTACAAATACCCCCAGCAAATGAGGCTAGATACCTTGGACTTTATTTGGATTGTCGTCTTACCTGGAGAAAGCATATATTAACAAAACGAAAAGCACTGGGAATCCAATTAAGGAAAAATTTACTGGCTGCTTAGCAAAAAGTCGCAGTTGTCGCTGAAAAACCAACTGCTCTTATACAAATGTATCCTGAAACCAATCTGGACCTACGGAGTTCAACTCTGGGGCACAGCCTCAAACTCAAACCTAGAAATACTCCAGAGGTTTCAGTCCAAAACGCTGAAGATAATTACCAATGCTACTTGGTTCATAACAAACCATCAATTACACCACAACCTCAAAGTTAGAACAGTTCAAGAAGAGATTAAACACTCCATGAAATCGTACAGGATCTGACTCACCCAAACATACTAGCTATGCACTTAAAGAATAGTAATTCAACATTCAAAAGACTAACCCCTAAAGCCCCAAAGAAAAACCCCTGGAGACTTGTAGGGAATACGATAAATAAAGGGCGCACGTCGCTGGACTGACTGCCCTTCAAGACAAACAAGAAATTCTTAATCATTTGCTGAATGTTCGCACACAACATATGGGAAAGGAACAAACAAAAAAGAAAAAAAAAATTGCTATACTGTATATGTAATTCAATATACAAGATTTCTCAAAATACTTGTTCCAAGCATCCTCTGAGCTAAGTAGACACAAGAAAACAAATGTTAAAGAAAATGAAGTCCATTTTAAATTAGACTTTACTTTTTTATTTAGTTCCAGTACATCAGGTATAGAATTAAATCAGATGTCTGATTTCAACATTAAATGAACTACTTTCAAAAGTATACCTGTGTCTCCCTCTTGCAGCCAAACCAATGCACTCTGCCATCTTCTCTGATAACTGCCTTGACTCCCAACTGTCTGTACATAGACACTCTATTGTCCCGCATGTGGCGAGATGCCCTATGCTTTGCTCCTGGAGTCTTCAGCACTCCACGACCCGGACCAAGCTTTGCATCTGATATTTGGACCTGGAACACCAACATAACAAATTACTATTGGATATTTTGAATAAAGAGTTAATATTTACTGTTTACCTACTGCATAATCAACCTACCTTGATCTTTTTGACTGAAGTTTGTAGATAAAGAGACTCAGGGAAAGGTAATGTAAAGGGCTGTGGTAGTTTCTGCAGAACAGCAGTCCTAATTAGCAGAGCGTGCTGACCATGTACAGCATCACAGACCTTGCCAGAAGCATCCTTTCTGTAGTGCAGGGTCCAGTCAGCATAGTCCCACTGCACATGTTGGCATATCAAGTGAGAGTTGCCCACACCAATGGCTAGGGCTTGTACGGAACTTGACCAAGCCGTTGCCATCGCCAGCTGCAGCACCCGACGCAACACTCGCGTTGAATCAGGTACAAACAATACATATTCAGTACCTATTTGCGACAATGGATTAAAATCTCGCGGAGAAGCATTCAGCTTCAGTTCCAACGACAGTACTTTAACATTCTTTAAAGTCTCGTTCGTTACTGAGAACGGGAATGGTGGATAAGGAGTATGCTCACACACTATCAAAACAGGCATGTTAGGAAAAGCTGACACAAACGACTGCACGCTATCAGCGATGTCATTTTCGAATTCCTCAAACTGGCGGAACACTGCAGTCAATAACTTAGACAAGTGAGAAGAGCGATGATGCACGGGATCTGGGGGCACAGTCACAGGGGCAATGGGATAAATCGGAGGAAAAAAGTAACAACATAGCGAAGCGATTACTAATATTGTGAACATTATGTAGAACTTGAATGTTAAACGACCGCGGAAAAGTCGATAGAGCATTATTTTCATTTATGAACTTGCACATTTCAGTCATTACATTACATCAATTATTTATTTTGGTCGAAAATCTAATTCGTAGTTTTAGTTAGAATTTCACTTGACAGATGACCGTAAAGGCGAAAATAGCTCTTCTCTTTGTTTTGACGTTACGGGAATAATGTTGCTATGGAAAGAAAACAGCCAAAGCCTTTAACTTTATATTATTATATTTATTTATTAAAACTTTATGCACAAGTATAAAAATACACTGTACAAATGTGTATATGTATATTATTATAATTATTTAAGACAACCCTGCCGTTGATCGCAAAAACCGTAAAATCTTGCATTTATATTTGCTTCAAAAGGAAGAAAGCTTGTGCAGAGGATCATCATATTAGCCGATGGGAATTCCCATGGCTTTGCCGTGTTTTTGCCGCGTTAAAATACTGGTACACAGCTGCATCCGGTTACACTGAAAGAAGCCGACCCCAAGATAGTTTGGGAAAACGCTAAGCAGGGCTATCTTTTCCACTGGGCACACTGGGCACTTGCCCAGGGCCCCCAAGTTCCTGTTATTGTCAAAGCTAGAGGCTGTCAAAAGAAGCTTAACTTATCCCAGGCAGTACCGAAGGATACTAAAATGTTCGAGTTCGCTCCGCTCGCTTTTGCATAAGTAGATAAAAAGGTTGTTTTTTAGAGGCGGAGATCTTTAAAAAACAAAGAAAAAAGTTTATTGTAACTTTGACTGATATTTTTTGTCATTAATGTTTGTTTGAACTTATGCAAGGAAAGTTTATTTAAAAAATCATGCGGAAAATAACAATAATTGACGTGCATTCTTCTTATTTTGACTAATGAATCCCAGACCACATGTTTGCCACACTAATGCCATGCCAATCATGCCATTGAGGCACTAAACTTTAGAAATCATGTCTCTGTGCAGAACGTCAGTCAATGGTGAGCATCATTGACCGTTACGTTGTAACCATCATCATTTTTAGCCCACATTCAACGAATTATTGCCGAAATACAGACTGGATTTCCTGAAATCGGCTTGTTGTCGCCGCGATGCGCTCAGTAATCCGTAAAATAAAGCCATTTTATGGGCATCATTTTATTTCTAACTAACTGTCCGGCGCGGTGCAACTTCGTTTGCGTCACATTTTCCCCGTTTTAGCAACATTTTTCATTGCTGCTCCACTCCTATTGGTCGTAGCGTGATGATATATAGCCTATAGCCTTCCTCGATAAATGGGCTATCTAACACTGAAAGAATTTTTCAAATCGGACCAGTAGTTTCGGAGCCTATTCAATGCAAACAAACAAACAATCATATCTTTCCTCTTTGTAATATTAGTTTAGATTAAAGTTCTCCGCCGCTAAGAACACCCATTATTTCTCTATGTCTGCTAACAGAAAACCTAAAGCCGGATTTACATTACGAAACAAGTGTCATGTATGATAAAACTAGTTTCGTGAAACTAATTTTAGCACATGTGGAACTTCTTTCGTTTAAATTGTAGTGTGGTGAAATTATCAGTATCGCTGAGATAATGGCCCTGTCAAAATCAAAGCTGTATTTTATGATGCAAAACGTCGTTGTAGAAATGATAAAATATAAAATGAAAAAGGTTATCTCGGAAGAAAAGACGTTGGTGGATTCGAGGAAGCGTTGAAAAAAAGTTGATATGCATTAATAAATTGTATATTTTTAGCGCCTGTCCAACGGTGGTTAGCTATTTTAGGTGCGTACGCACCTAAAATAGCTAACCACCGTTGGACAGACTATTTGTCTGCACTGACTATTTGTCTGCAATCCAACAAAAAACCACACGTCCACTCTGCGCAGGTGCTGTCGCGACCAAAGACTACAATATAAATGTGGTCGTTAGTTTCGCGTCGCATTTCCCCCCGACCCTTGCTCGAGCCAGCCCGCGATGCTGAGCCAGTAGTAATAAATCAGCCCCTAAATAATGGAAATCAGATCCAGCCTGTCCCTTTGCTGCCCTCTCTCAGCGATGCCCTAAGCCGAGGCTCGTACCCCACAGGGGGTGCCCTTAGCGCTGTCGCTTAGTTTATAAGCTTTTTGCCTGGCTGGAGGCCTTAAATTCGAGGCATCCACAGGTTTGTCCGGTTAAACAGTAGCCAGCCTCAGAGGTTGAACTGCGAGATGCCACGCATAAAAAAAAAAACGCGTCGCATTTACATGATGAAATTAGTTTCATGACATTAGTTTTACAAAAAATATGCGCATAGCACGAAATTACTCCAGTGTCACAAAAGTACCAATGCATGCATTGTAAAACTGAACGTTTACACGTGAAATTACTGGTCAAATTAGTGTTATAACCTCACTGTCCTTTCGCGCGTAACAGTAAAACCCCGCGTGAAACCCTTCGGGGGCCCCTTGATTACGCCATTGCGTGAGTCATCCGATATCGTAAAGATAAACACTTATAACTCGAGTTATATTAGCTCTAATCTTAAACGGTAAACAGTGTCGGGTTCGTGATGAACGGGGCCATTTATTAATAATAACCAACTCTTTTAGAACTACTTGAGAATTATACATATCCCATAGATATGAGAGAGGTCGCAGCAAATACGTCTGTTTTCGTTGCTTATTTTTGTTTGGTAAAACTACTCATTCAATTTACACGAAAATTTATATCTAACATCACAAATATACAAGTAATCTAACGACAGTGTTTTTTAGGAGTCCTACATACATTATTCTTATAAGATCCTAACTCAAACTTCTTGTTAGAATCGGCCATTTTAGAATTCCGCTGTTCAAAGCATGAAAATACTTGAAATATCAATAAATATGAATAGATATGCCTCGAATACATGAAATAATGAATTATCACTATTTTTTCTTTGCTACTATTGTTTCCAAGACCATTTTACATGGTTCAAGAGTCAAATATTTTTTTTTATTTCGACTAACAAACTTCACAACAAAGGATTTTTTGTTGGCTGAAATCATAATTTTTTTGTTATTTTTTCAAGCAAATGACTATCTAAAAAGTTGCATTATACACTTATAACATACTATACATTTACTTACCAAAGTTTTACAACGTATATCTCACAAAAACAACACTTTTCCAAACATAATAACACGGGTTGCCATTGCCGTTTGACATTCGACATAGACGAGTTTCTATATTTTTTTTAATAATGTTGTGCGGTTTAGTATTACTAACGATTAATTTTGTTTGAATCGACTACTAGTTGACCATAGAGGTAAATTTTGACAGAACGATTTAGAAATTTACTTTTTTTTATATAAGCGTTTAAGTTTGCTCGTTCGAACCGTTCCATAAATGGAACGGCGAGGCTCAAGGCAAATGTCCGTCCGTTCCATAAATGGAACGGCTGGGACCAAGAGGATAAAACTAATTTCAAGCCACTAATTTCGTAATGTAAATCCGGCTTAACTTATCAAAGGCGGGGCGCAAAAAAAATCTAGCTCGCTTCGCTCGCTCCTGCAGCCTACACGGGGCCCCATTATTCTCGAGGGCCCCCAATTGGCTAAAGACGGCTTTGAGGCTAGGCACAGATGATGATGCCATTGATGCCGTGTTGCAGCGTTGTTTAGGGATTTCGATCCATTCAATCATAAAGTGTTCATTCATTTTGACAGTATTACAATTTGCGCATGTCATGGATGTCACGTCACGTTACGTCAAAAAAATTACGTTCATGATTTTCGAGTTGAGCTGTTTTGGAGTACATTTATTAATTTCTTAAAATTAATTACTCTGTAAAAATGGAAGAAAACAAAGATTTGGACATCTTAGAACCTTCGTTGAAGAATGTGGTTGACCAGAAATCCCTGAGATGGATCTTTGTTGGGGGGAAAGGAGGAGTTGGTAAAACTACGTGCAGGTATGCAATTTTTTACATAAATGAGTAATATCTCCCAGATCTAATTAAATCTAACAGTGTTATTTGTTTTTAGCTGCAGCTTGGCCGTCCAGTTAGCCAAGGTTCGGGAGTCTGTCTTGATCATTTCGACTGATCCAGCTCATAACATTTCTGATGCATTTGATCAAAAGTTCTCCAAGGTAGGTTATGTTTTTTTATGTGTTATTATTGCACTTAAATCGATTTCTACGACATAGCGTCAATGGCAGAAATACGCACTAAAGTGGCTGTTTAAATTATTTATTTTTGTTATCCTCCTCTTTGTGATTCACATTGTTTACAATCGATTATTTTTTCGATTCTATTTCGTTTTTTTTTTCACCAAAGTGTTTAAGCCGCACTGACGAACTAGGTCACATGCAATGTGAGTAAGTAAGTGCCTTAAAACAAATAAATCAAATCAAAATACTCAGTAGAAAAATAACAAACCAAACTAGTATATTTTAATTTTTTATTTAGGCTAACATCTTAAGTTGTTTATTATCAGATCATCCCAAAATCCTATAAGATGAACAGGTATCTTCTGGGTAAGCTCATACCATCATCAACTTGGTCTCTTGTTATCTCTGAACTAGACTAGAGTCAGAGCAAACCCATATAAAAAAAAAAAGACATGTAATTGTCATTTTATCAATGGCAAAAATTCATTCATAATTTCGAATGTTTCAGGTGCCAACTAAAGTTAAAGGCTTCAACAATCTGTTTGCTATGGAAATTGACCCTAATGTTGGGCTCACAGAATTGCCAGAGGAATACTTTGAGGGGGAAACAGAGGCAATGAGGCTGGGCAAGGGAGTGATGCAGGAAATAGTGGGAGCCTTCCCTGGTATTGATGAGGCTATGAGTTATGCAGAGGTAAGATTTACAATCAAGTCTTATTATGGTAATACCAATTAGTGCCAATTACTGGTCCATTCCACCATCTGGCAACCCAATTGAGTACCAGACTTTCTATCACACGCCAAGCGTTTTTAAGGAAATTTATATCCCTTGCTTTGTTTGAAAAAATTGTCCATGGGTCAATATTTTAAAGACATTGATTGTTGCCGAGTTGTTGTTGGCCGAGTTTGGCCAAATTGATGGCCACCCGGTGTGTTAGGCTACTACCTTGCCGGTACTATTGTACTAGCTATATACACATGCAATGCCTAAAGGCTTTGTAGATCACATCAGCCCCCGTATTCACAAATGCTCGGATTCGATTTCAATTCAGAAAGTCGTATGTCTATCTCGCTGGCTTTCGTAATTCCAAAACATCATAGACGTACGACTTATCGAATCGAAATCGAATCCGAGCGTTTGTGAATAGGGGGCCAGGTTCACAAATTACTCCTTACCAATCAATCGCAAAAAAAATACTTCCAAAGACTGACTACAAAGACCTGCAGGTCTGATAGACCATTCATTTTTTTTGTTCTATTATGATATAATGTTGTAACAATAATAGAATGTTATTATCAGAGGTCGGAATTAGGTAGTTATTTTTGTACTTGCATCAAAATGTTGATATTAATGTGGATCTTCCATTGCTTGAGCGCATTGGAATTTTGCAACTTCCGACATCCGATGTCGGATGGTTTAAATTGTGTAAAAGTAAATTACATTTTTAATTAATAAATCACGGGATTTTTCTGCTTTTTAAAATTAATATCGGGATTTGAGGCATATCCACTTTATTCTTTCACTGTATGAAATCAGTGTAAGTACATAAATAACTCTACCTAATTCCGACCTTTGGTTATTATTATAAGTGTGTAAGTAACATAAAGGCAATCTATATTTCTGAAATGTTATGATAATGATGATATCATCCATGACTCATTCCCTTTAACATGTAGGAAAATTGGTTATGAAGATCAATTTAATATTGTAGTAGAATGCATTCACAATTTCACATCTATCTATCTATATTGTATATATAAATTACGTGTCACGTAGTTTGTCGGGGATGGACTCCTAAACTACTTAACCGATTTAAATCAAATTTGCACACGGTGAGCAGTTTGATCAAACTTGAAAGATAGGATAGCTTACATCTCAATTTATAGTCGCAATATTATTTTATTGCAAATTAAGTCACAATTATCTGTTAGCTCCAAACGATTCTAACAGATGGCGGTATCTGTTGACTGGATTGAGTAAGTATACAATAGATGGCGCTGTATAGGCGCGGAGCAGCAATAAAAATATTGCGAAAACGGGGAAAATGTGACGCGGACGAAGTTGCGCGGGACAGCTAGTACGAATAATATTTCTGAGACTAGAAATAGTGTTACGGCGATGTCTGACGGTCGCGACCACACGGCGATCAATCAAGCTATGCTTTTCCAGTATAACATGGCCTCGCTTTGTATACATTTCTGGTATAATGAGAAATCCGCATAAACTGGTTTTATATAGCTTGTTTGGTCGCCGTGCGTACCATCGTCGGCTGATCGTCAGTAACTAACAGCTCAAAAAGTAGGTACCACAGTCTTTATGTTACGCATGACCGACGGTGCACGATTGGTAAAGGCGTAAATCCTAAGTACTTACTACATTTATCGTCGCATATTCTACAAATAGTGCAATTTGATTGGAACTATTTTGTACGTTAAAATCTGGGTCAAAACAGATCGTTTAAAACTTTAGCATATAACGCACATGAGGTACAAAAACAATCGCGCACAATAAGCCCCTCGAATAACCGAGACGACATATTTTTCATTTTTTTCCGATAACATTACACTGTCGTGATTTTTTCTAGCCTTTTTGTCATAATATCTGTCACTAATAATTTTATGAATGCAGCATCTAATTTGAGCAATTTGCAGTAGCAGCCTGGCGTGTAGATTTGTGTCCGATTGGTGGCAATATGATCGCCCCCCCTCCCTCCTATCACATGTGACTTCAAACATAACTATTATAGATCAACCCTAGCTCTTTTGCTTGATGTTGTTTAGGTCATCATCATCATCTTCCTGCCCTTGACCCATTTTACTCGGCGCAACACGTCTCTTTCCTCCATTCTCATCTGTCATTCGTCACGCTATGATTTACTCCTTTTTCCTTCATATCATTTTTCACACAAACCATCCATCTTTTCTTTGGTCTTCCTCTCCCTCTCCATCCATCCACATTTATATTCATCACTCTTTTCGTCACATGTGTTCCATCCCTCCCCATCACATGTCCATACCAAGACAGACGACTCCCTTTCATCTTTTCTGTAACAGGCGCCACTTGCAAACTTCCTCTTATATACTCATTTCTAATTTTATCCATTTGATGTTGTTTAGGTATGTATATTTTATATGTGTATATGTTTCTAGGTGATGAAACTGGTGAAGGGAATGAACTTCAGTGCAGTGGTGTTCGACACTGCGCCGACAGGACATACCCTGCGTTTGCTGTCCTTCCCTCAGGTCGTCGAGAGAGGTCTTGGTAAACTTATGCGATTGAAGTCTAAGGTATGAAACTAACAATTTAAAAAATAGTATAGTTAACTAAAACGGGACTCGCGTCAGTCGCGGTCATAAAACGTATGAGTAGGAGAGTGCATGTTTGGTTGTGCATCTCACTCCTACATGTTGCGACCTCGCCTGTCACAAAGGTTTGTGGTTTGGTTGTACACAACACCATGCGCATTTGCTTCGCGAATTTGTCTTGCAATCTTTCGTTCGCCTTTTCCAGACACAGCTAGTATAGAATTTGATTTTGGGTTCACACACTATAAATGAACGAATATATGTTGGTCGCATAACAATGCTCCGCCGTCCGTGCATCCTATAAAGTATAGCAAAAGTTTGCAAAATATCTTTGACATAGCTATGTTTATTTTGCCATCAGACAAGCTCTAGTATTACAACTACACTAATTAGCAATTTAAATTGACTAAAACAATCAATCAAGTCAGTATGTTAAGGTCAGTCGAATTTAATACCTATTTGTTTCCCAGGTGGCCCCATTTATCAACCAAGTAGCCACACTGTTCGGCCTGGCAGAGTTCAACTCGGACATGTTCAGCAATAAAATGGATGAAATGCTTTCAGTCATCAGACAAGTCAACGCCCAATTCAAGGACCCCAACCAGACCACTTTCGTATGTGTCTGCATTGCCGAGTTCCTGTCCCTCTATGAGACTGAGCGTCTAGTTCAGGAGCTGACGCGGTGCGGCATCGACACGCACAACATTATCGTGAACCAGCTGTTGTTGAGGACACAAGCACCGTGCGATCTGTGCGCGGCGAGACACAAAGTACAAGAGAAGTATCTCGAACAAATTGCAGACTTGTATGAAGACTTCCATGTAACCAAACTACCTCTTCTTGATAAGGAGGTCCGCGGCGCGGCGGCTGTCAACTCGTTCTCCGAGTATCTCTTGAATCCGTACAACCCGCCCGCACCCGCCACTTGATGTTCGCGGTTCAAAACCGAACAGTGCGTGTATTTCAGAGTGCAATGAAATCTATACCCAGTTTCAATAGTTCATTTCTAAATTAGTTAAACGTATTGGTGAGTTAAGGTGCTATTCGTCACAAGCTTAAGTTTTAGAGTATGTTAGCTATGTGACCACGATTCTACACATTTGTCAGGGGTTCCAAGAATTGTCTTATTTTCAAACTATATTCTCCTTATATTGACAGCAGCAAGTCATAGTATTCTATAGAAAATAAATGTTATAATACATCCGTTTTAATTTATTTTTTTATTAAAACCCAATAGTGTGCTAAAAATCTTTATTGTTATAAAAAAATCATACTGACTGTAAACCAAAATCATAATGCCAATAGAATAAGTAATAAATATCTATTCTACTCTTCATATTATGGCATAATTAATTAGATACATTTTATTGGTAAAACTTTTAACTTAATTTATGTCAACTAGAACAAATACTGATTTGTTTGAATCTAAAATAATTTAATTTAAATTTCAATCAAATAAATAACAACATTATCTAAACATTACTTTGAATAACAACTATGTAACAGCCTATGGCAGTTTTTGTTCAAATGCGATAAAATATATTTAAAATACATCTTTAATATCTATATTTAAAATGCTTTGGGTGGACATCACGTCATAATACAAAAACAATTAAAAAATAATACAACCATTAAGCACAAAATGAACCCGTAACTTTGTAAAAGAACTTCGCATCTCACACATTAAAACATTCCAATAAAAGTAACATTATAATAATGTCTTTCACATTCGCATGCATTATATAATATCTAGGTAAACCTCTGCCTAACCCTTCAGGAATTACAGGCGTGATGTTGTGTTATATAATATCTCTACAATGTGTTGTTTTGCATCCTCGTCAAATTTCAGGACGTTGTCATAAAACACATAAATAATCAATTTAAAGTTCGGTACCGGTCTATAATTAATAAGCGTTGCTTTTTTTTATTGTTGAAATTTAACAGTATTTCAGAATAAAACCTTTGATTCAAAACACTTAAAACAGAATCACCCAAATACGCACACAGCGACAATGCAGCTGCTCTGTGTGCGTGAGAGTCGACAGTCGACGTCTTACCTACGAAATGCAACAGTGTTGCGACCGTGCGATGACCTACGGCGACCGGTACCTAGCAATTTTGCCTAATTTTATTTCGAAAATCACCTACATTATTGTCATAAATTTCGCTTGATACTAAACTAATTTTTAAGCATCATTGGAATACAGAAATCTTACTAACGACAACAATACTAGTGTGCCAAAGAAAAGTTCACTGACCTGTACTTACCTAAGTTCGGTAGTTATCAGATGATTAATAAAATGTTAGTTTTGCTTGAACATTGTACGTAGGTAAATTCAGCCTAAAGTTTTCGTAATGATTTTGTTTGAATTTGTGGATTGAATTTATTGGTGCTTAGTACCTTAGTACCGATTTACTAAATCTAAAAATGTTTTTTACGTTTGTTGGAATTGGAAAGATGTGCTAGCTAAGTAGGTATGTAGAAATACTTTCGACTGTTAGGTATTATTGGCGTAGTTAAAAATTTGAAATCAACTTATTTACACTAAAAAAAATTGATTAAGCTAACAACGTATTTACAAAATGATAGTCTATGTACAAATAAATAAATTACCTACTTAAGTTACCCGGAGGTATGTTCAAAGTTGCCACCACCACATTCTTGGCACAGTCGACAACGACGTAGCTGGTTTTCCTTCAGCTTACGTAGCACTATCACATTCCTTTTTAAAGTGTCGAAAGCACTAATTATCTTTTCACGTAATTCTGTAACACTTGCCACTTTCTCCGAGTAAACTAACCTTTTAACGTCTCCCCACAAATAAAAGTCTAGAGACGTCAGGTCCGGAGAACGGGCCAGGCCACAGGTCCTCCGCGACCCATCCAATGGTCACCAAACCTTTCGGTTAAGTACCTACTCGCG
This sequence comes from Cerastis rubricosa, assembly GCA_949152445.1. Classification (NCBI taxonomy): domain Eukaryota; kingdom Metazoa; phylum Arthropoda; class Insecta; order Lepidoptera; family Noctuidae; genus Cerastis; species Cerastis rubricosa. The sequence goes on from OX424535.1 coordinate 13,526,341, forward strand.
TACATGCCGACCATATTGAGGGGAAACACCGTACCTACTGCTCCACGTAGGCTGTCTCCACTGATGGCATACATGCGGACCATCTCTACTAACTCGACGTTTGAGTAATTGTCCGTCATCTTGCACGCACCTACGTCTCAACGATGTACCTAGGAGCGGAATTCGCAACGCACATGCACTCGTCGGCGACATTAAGGACACTATTTGGTTCCGGGACGGCGCGCGGCGGGGGGTTGATCTAGGCGCGCGAGCGACAGAGTGCGCCCGCGCACCCCGCCGGCATACCCGAACACCCGTGCCGTGCGTGGTAGGGAATAGGTACCTATGAAATTATCGTAAGTTCGTTGCGTTTGCGTTGTGTATGTATTGTTAGCGTTTCTTTGTGTGCGTTTAAGCGCGGTAACAGACGGGCCGCGTTTTAATACGGCTGGTTCACACTTACGGATTTCCGTAAATAAGAAAAAAAATATAAAAAAACACCTACCCATTTTATTGTTGATTTGGGTCGAGAATTATTAGCATAATTACCTCCTTGAATTTGACGAGAATGCAAAACAACACATTGTATAATCTCATTAGAAACAGTACTATAAGATTATTTTAGTTATAGCAGTCTGTCCAAGCAATATAATGTAAGGGCCTCGTAACTAGACAAATATACTCGGCACTAGTTTTGTCCTTTTAAACATCTAGGTAAAAATCCTTGGTCATAGTAAGAAGTACAAAACTAAAGACTGGTCCACACAAAACTTGTTGGCAGTATGAGTGAATGAAAATATCTTACCCAGTCATACATTCATTTTAACTGAATGAATGAAAGCGTTTGGCGTGAAACGCAACTCGTAATAGTAGGCGCTTACCTTGACTCAGTTTGCGCCAAGATTTGGCGCAAACTGATTCAAAATAGTATATTTCATTACGAGTGCGGAAAGCCTGTCATTGCAAAGAGTTCAGAACAAGTCGCAATGACGGTTCCGCACGTGTACTGAACAACTATTTTTAATACAGTTGCGAAAAAATGAAGCTATTTAATAAAGAACATTTTTGGAAAATGGCGCCAACCGTAAAATAATATAAGCAGAGTTTTTTGTTTTCTTCACCCATTACGGGTAGGCAAAGGGAACTATGCCCCATACAGCCAAGTCTTCAGTAGAATTTTTTATTGATATGAAATGAAAATGAAATTTAATGAGATGAAATGAAACCTCAACTCATTGAATCAAATCATTAAATCTGATATTGAAACAAATTAGTAGCTTCTTTTTAGAAATATTTGCATGAATCTTACAAACTTCCATGATTTTTTTTTAAGTAAAAACTTCGTGGTTGTTTTTTTCTTTTTAATTTTGACAGTTTGGAAAGAGAACGCACGAGTTCGGAAAAGGTAAAGAAAAAGCTCGAGTGTGTAGTAGCCCACATCCCGAACGCTATACGTCCCTGCAATACGCCACTTTTTCAGCAACTGTATTAAAAACTAACCTTTTCACGAAACATCGTTAGTAAATGCTTTATATACACTAGTTGCCTGGTCATATCAAAGAATTAGCTCTTGAACTGAATTGTACAGTTTCAAACTGATCTATTCAGATGTTGTGTGTAGCTAGCCCTTAATAAGATGATTGAGTAGGTATTATATACTGAACGTAGCTTCTGAATGATGATGATACTATCTAGCCGGTTTCGGCAACTGCTTTTGAATAGACAAGTTTCTAGCCGTATAATTAAAGTTCTTTTTCATGTCTCATTTGCAAGATTCAAGAGTTTGCGTCAAGACCCTAGCTGTCTCTTCAGTTTTGTTATACGCCCGGATGGCCTGGTTAACCCAAATCCTGATGTGTAAAACATTTAGACGTTTACAACAAAAGAGCGTAATAACATCATCCATCAAAAAGTATTGGTCTATTTGTAGGCTGTCACCACATTCGCACGAACCGAGGCCCTTAGTCCAGTCCATATAAAACTACAGTCTAATCTTGGCGCTTGTGTCAACTGGAGCGGTGCTGCGTTGGCAAGTGCCACGCGACGAGTGCGGCGCCGAACACCGTGCCCACCAGCGCGGCTACGCATCCGCCGAACTCGAACAGCAGCTTCGGTGTGAACACGCCCCAAATCATTAGGTGCCGGCAGTGGATTGTAGCTGAGATCGCACACGCGAATACCTGATGAAAAAATATTTTAAGAAACGGACTGCTATTGGCGGAGAAATCGGTGAACATACATAAAAAATACAGTCGAACATAGAACCTCTTCCTTTTTTTTGAAGTCGGTTAAAAATAGAATAGTTAGGGTTCAGACGGCAATTCGGATTTAAATAAAAGGAGATCACCCAGATAGTGATTTCAGGTATTTTGTGGTCGAATAAGTTCTCGGTGAATCGACTTACCATTTAGGTGTAAAAATAAAAAAAAAATGTGTATTATGTTATGCTCTATTTAAATAATAAGTTTATTTTTGGTTCGCTTTTGAAATCAGCCCAAAAATGAATAGAGGCTGGGTGATCTCCTTTCATCGTCATACTATTTATACGTTCAATTATTTTAATGCCCGGTTGATGGCAATAGGCTCGCCCCCTGGTATATGGGACTTAAACATAACTGGCGAAATGTGGGTGTACCATTATGTACATGTTTATGTTATTTTAATGCAGAGCGACATCTATACTTTTCATTGAATGCTACTGCATCACAAGCTAGCAAGATATGTAATGGTCAAACAAAAAGAAAATATGCAATCAGGCAGATTTCAGAGAACTGTAGAGTCAGTCAAAACAGCTCGTATTCAAAAACAGCGCCACATGAGACGCTACTTTTCCATACTAACGTATCTTGCGGTTTTGTTCAGACCTGCCCCCGTATTCACAAACGCTCGGTTTCGATTCGATAAGTCGTATGTCTATCTTGTTTTGGCATTACGAAAGCGAGCGAGATAGACATACGACTTTCCGAATCGAAATCGAAACCGAGCGTTTGTGAATAAGGGGCCAGGTGTGGCTTTCATCTAAGATAACCGCATGGCATCCTTGAATGCGGTGTCGAATGATTAATCAAAATAAATTATAAGTCTATGTTTACTTAACCGATGTCTGTGATGTCCAAGATAAACTTAGAAAGTACATTGGAATGGAACAAAATTCATAAATCAAATAATCAAGTTACGGTGAAGCATGGTTCTTGAGACGATTGAATGGCATAGTCAGGAAGGCACGCGAAAATCAAGATGGCGCAGTTAGGTTAGGTTCTGACTATGATCATGTAAGAGAACCATACCAGCACTGTATTTGTTTAATACATACCCTAATAGCAAAGCAGAGCATAAACTTGAGGCATAGTGAGAAGACTGCTGCTAGCTGCGTGCGAGGGCCCACCCGGCCCGCTCCGTTCTCACCCCACAGCGCTAACAGGGGCACTGCCGCGCCGAACGCCAGATGAGATCCTGACAAACACAACCACATCGTCAGTATGGTAAACACAGCTTGTAAGAGACATCGACGTACAATCGGTTACTACATGCATTGAATTCAGCACAAAAGAGGGGAGAACGTATTTGGACAACACGAAAAAAGGCATTGTTTTCATAAAATACTTGTTTTTGCACACTTGTTTTTTTTTCATATTTCTGACCTGCCCCCGTATTCACAAACGCTCGGTTTCGTTTTCGATTGGATAAGTCGTATGTCTATCTTGTTTTGGCATTACGAAAGCGAGCGAGATAGACATACGACTTCCCGAATCGAAAACGAAACCGAGCGTTTGTGAATACGGGGTCAGGCCCCTTATTCACAAATGCTCGGTTTCGATTTCGATTCGGAAAGTCGTATGTCTATCTCGCTCGCTTTCGTAATGCCAAAACAAGTCAGACATACGACTTATCGAATCGAAATCGAAACCGAGCGTTTGTGAATACGTGGGCAGGTCTACCTAAATCATTTAGAAATAAATTCTGTGTTCCATTCAGGAGGGAATGGTAAAATTATATTATCATTTGAAACCATATTATTAAGGCTTTGGGCATTTATTTTGTTAAGTATATAATAATAACATGATTTAATAAAAATAGGGTGCAATAAAATTTCTTACCAAATAATTCCAATGAGACTAAAAAAGCCGTGATGGGCGGACCAATATCCAAATAGTTAGGGTCTCCAGCGTGAAAAGCAGGAGCCCATCGGACATGGCCCAGTGTGGCGTGGTGGCCCGTGGCGTAGAACGTATAAGATGCCAACAAGGCCCACATACAAGCCACGCTTGAGTTGCATCGGGTTACCAGAGCTGAAAAAGAACAAAGATTAAAATAAATTAAAAAGAAAGGAGTTTCAATTTCACGCAAAAAAAAAAACACTTACAAAACTTCGTAGAACTGTCATTCCTCAAGTTCGCAACAATATTCAGGGCTAAACATGCCAGTATAAAGGCTAAGACTGCGCCCGGAGCGTACGACACACCGAGTACTAGTGCGTTAGCAACAAAGATCATCAGACCAGTGGCCATCAGCGGCAGAGTGGCGCCACGACCTTCACGCTTCCATACGAGACACAACATGACTGCTAAGACAAGCCAAGCCGCTCGAGCAAGCAATTTAGCACGACTGGGTGATCCCAGCGAGCCATAGCCCGTTGCCCAATGTGAACAGGCCAACAACCCCGCTACTACGGTGCAATAACCTCGCCAACCCACATGCCGCCTGCAAATAGCGACCACAGCAGCCACGGTCCCCATGCCTAGAACTAGCGCAGGCCGTGAAGACTGCCCCGTAGGAACCCCCGCCCCCGCTGTCCAACAATCCCCCTGTTCCTCCCTACAGCCGCGATACGACCTAGTCCCTGCAAATACAACTCCACAGGCGATCCAATAAAATAACGTATTAATGGTCGATGAGTTCCAAGCCATCAGTCCTAACACTGTCATACACAAAAAAGCGAGGGTAGTCCCTTCCTCTATGATATAGCTATTCGATACTAAAACTGCCGCCGATGCCGCTAAAGCAGCGCGTGCGAAACGTTCGTAGAACTGCGACCTTCCTTCATACCACCTTTGAGCAATCCCATCCCAGTGCATTATTATCAAAACACACGTGATACTAGCTGATATCAAACCAGTACTCAAGAAAATTGCATGTTCAAGATCTTCTAAAAGTTTGAAGTAGTAAGCTGTGTAGCATACTCCTACGCAAACAGCCATGGAAATGAGCCCTGTCGGGACAAAAGTGCTGGCGAATACAGCCGGGAGCCTTTCCATAGGAAGACCTTCAGTTATCAACCAATTGAAAAATATAGCCAAGAGTAGGAGTAGAAGAGCTCTGAGCATAGACAGTGAATCAAACTCGACCCAAACTTCGCGGAAAACATTGCGTATGTTGTCGACCAGACCCCTGCAACAAAATTAAACTTTATTACGTAAGCTCAATGTTTAAATTCGTTTGTTTATATAATTTCCGCATTACCTGACATCCGCGATATAATTGTTGAGTTCGTCATCAGTTTCAATGGTGGCGGCTTTGTTTAACTGTTCCCTCGTCGCATTGATAAGACGTGCGAGGCTGTCGAGCGACACTTGTTGGGATTCCTCTCCATAGCGAATCATGTATTGTGTTATCTGTTGGTGGTATTATGTTGTTTAAATATCATGAATATTATTTCACAGATAATGAGCATTACCGCTACTGCAAGAAAGTTAGTCACATGATAAAATTCTAACAACGAAACTAGGTTGGAAAAATAAAACAGAATGCTGTGTTATATTTCAAGGAGAGATAAAAAGTACGCACGGCAACCAATCAAGCTACATAAAACCAGTTTATGCGGGTCTCTCATTGATCAATCTACCCAAAGCGAGGCCATGTTATACTGGAAATATATAGCTTATTATGTCGCCGTGTGTACAGGACAAATATTGTTGGTTAAACTGACCTGTTTCAAATTGTTACTTATATGCAACAAAGTATGAGTTTTGCTGGACTTGGGTAGTACGGGTAACAGTAGGTGTCCTAGAGAGGGCGCGGGTGGCGGCCTGCCTAACGCCGCAAGTAGGGTAGGGGCTAGATCCGTCTGCTGCACTTCCTTGCCCGTCATTATGTCCACCCCAGTCCCCGCCAGACCTGCGCCCCGGTACGCGAAGAATGCCGCTGTGCGTTCGGCTTTACTTTCGCCGCCATGGTCCCCTGGTCAAGAGAGAAAAATTTTATGATCACTGTTATTCATGTGCAATGCCTAAAATTGCATGCAAACATATGTAGCTGATACAAATATCAACTACAGATTATTTTTTAATAACCAAATCCAAAATATTATTCATTGTTATTGTTAGTTTTCAAACAATACATTTTAGTCTTTGCTTCATAAAAAAATACAAGTTGATTAGCTTTGTTACATAAAAAGCAAATAAATGATCACATGTCTATTCACAAAAACAATAGTACTAACTACAATCTATTTCCATGGACACAAATTGTAACAAAAATGCTTTAGAATCACACACATATGTAGCTGGAAATTTAGCCTAAACAAAATAGCGTAATTAATAGTTACACACAAAAAAACTTCTACATTGCAAGCAACACTATTGAATACCTACCATCAGAGTTGGTCCATTCATGTGAGTCTAAAACAATATGAAAAATTTGCACCTTTACTTTACAATTTTTACAAGTACAATATATCTTAGTAAATAATGAAAATATCTGTGGAGCATGACTTAGCCTACTTATTCTTTTGTCATATGCACCCTAATTGCATAGCTCACCCCTATGGTCTTTCTTGTTATTTAGCTCTAATTAGGTAATGTCTAACTAGGTCTGGTCTGCGACTGTGACTTCAACACAAGCTATGGATAACCTCCTGTCTTGCTCTATGTCTAATTCCACCTGAACTTTGAGGGACCTGTCTAAAGCCACTACCATTTTTTTATATGGCCACTCGCAGTTCAACTCAACAAGGCCAGACTGCTCAATCAAACTCTGCTGCGGTGACCTAAAATGAATTTAAGGCCCCCACCAATGGCCATCGAGATGACACAGTTCTGGTCGAAGTTAACTTGATTCTAATAAAGGGAACCATCTATATGGCAAAGAAGAAGACCTCTAGTTTTGCATGACAGTGACCTTTATTCTCATTGCCCATAACATTCACGTCAGAAGTAATGAAACTGAAACTGACCGTGGACTGTTATGATTATGACACAAGCTTGTTTTTATTTTGTCAACCGCAGAAGAGGATCTCTAATTTGTCCTCACTGTGACCTTTATTTTCAGTGACATAAGGTTCATGTGACAATTTTTATAACTGTGAGAGGACTGTAATGACCAGTGATCCGAGTAGGTAGATTGATTTTTGGTACTTGTATCATAAATGCACACAGAAAGAATAACATGGATAAGCTATTGTCCCGCGCAACTTCGTCTGCGTCACATTTTCCCCGTTTTCGCAACATTTTTCATTGCTGCTCCGCTCCTGCTCGGTCGTAGCGTGATGATATATAACCTATGCTACTTCTAATACCTCCAAGAATATGTGTACAAAGTTTCATGATGATCGGTTGAGTAGTTTTCGCGTGAAAGCGTAACAAATTCACATTTATAATATTAAGTAGGGATGTTGGTAGTGATATTATATCTACTCAATTCAAAATTTAAAGGAAGGTATCAAAACTAAATTAATTTATTATTTATCTATTGTTTTTTTTTAATAATCAACCAATACCGGAGGAATGTCCCTATTGTAGCAGGCTAGTTTCCGCAACTCCACGTCTAAGCGCGTATTTTGCGTGCGGGTGGGAACATTACTCCAACCACCCCAGTTCCTCGAGAAAGGCCAGCAGCTCCTTGGTAGGAATGTCCCTATTAATAATATGTTTCGGATCAATGACCCCAATTTAATCTACCTACTCTGATCACTGGTAATAACACAAACTTGTACGTCTTTATTTAGTCAACCGAACAAAATCCAGCAACTGGTTCTGATGTTTAATAACTTGGTCAGTTTGAATGTTTATAAACACACGTAAACTATCGAAAGAGTGTTATGCAATTAGAGTGCTGTTTTCTCAATACTGTTAAATTGGCTGAAGTAGATGACTTATGACTTTTCCTCAGACATTTTCACTATATCATATTTATTTATCTTGCTATACAATGGTATAAGATTATAGGATGAAGGTTCAAAATACATAGGTATCCCAACTTTTTATATTTATGAACAATAACTGAATACTTCTGCAGTAGTGAAATTAACTGTGAATGGCATGATATACCTAAATAATATTATTCAAAGACATTAGTTACGATTTACGTTATCCCAAGAGAATACAGAACCATTTAATTTTGTTAATAAGATAGATAGAATCACATTTTTTTTTTACCACAATGTGCTAAGATGAGTGTTTTGTATCAGACTAGTACATACCTGTCTCAGTCATGCCATGGTCTCCTACAACATACAGCAGTACGTCGGGTGGCAGCATAGATATTACTTTCTTCAGTCTTACATTGGTCTCATCTAGCTTCCTCGTCATCTCAGCATGGTTTGGCCCATACCTGTGACCAGCATGATCCACCCCCAAGTAATGGGCTACTAGCAAGTCCCAATCATCTCTCCGTAGTTCATCATATATTTTTGAATCAACTTCTGCAAGTATCAAGTGGGGGTTGGTGTATTTGAAATTCAATTCAAAATGTTATACTAGTTTTAGTAGGATTTAACGTGACTTTCGCCATTTTTGACTGCCTTCTAAATATTTTAAGGGACATTGACACAAACAATTACCATGCATTTAGTATACCATTCTGAACCTTCACAATTTTTCATTGGTATCTTTTAAAAGTGTCTGTTAACTACAAAAGTGACCTTTTAAATTGCCAATGTGTAATTTCTATGTGGTTTGAAATTACCCTTTATGCATTGATGTCACTTCCACCCTCTACATTTATATAGAATACTCTTCATTATGTCTACCATAAAAATATAGATTGTAGTTTAATTTAGAAATTAAGCATCAAGAGAAAAAAGGAGGTTATATGCAGAGGTCGGAATTAGGTAGAGTTATTTTTGTACTTGTATTGAAATGCTGATATTAATATGGATCTTCACTTGCGTGTGCACATTGGAATTTAGCAACTTTGGACATCTGATGTTGGATGGTTTAAATTGTGTAAAAGTAAATAACTTTTTTTTTTGATTTTACTGCTTTTTAAAATTAATCTCAGGATTTGAGGCATATCCACTTTATTCTTTTGCTGTATGAAATCAGTGTAAGTACACAAATAATTCTACCTAATTCCTTAGACCTCTAGTTATGTTTATTAAAAAATTACCTGCGTCAACAGTATCCAAGTCCCAGGTGTGGAATGAGTACATAGCATGAGATCGCAGCCAGCGTTTTGGTAGCAGACGAGACCATGTGTCATCTCCAAGGAGAACCGCTTGCCCATTGTTCTTAATTACCTAATAATAATAATCTTATCAATTAGATAATAATAGTTAGTGAAGATAATAATTGAGGACATGGATATGATTTAAATGCCTCATTATGTCAGAGGAAATTTAATTAGAAAGAAGAATATTGTAAAATTACAATTTTAATAAATTACCTGGTCAATGATATTGTCTTCCTGTAATTCCATGGCAGCAAAGTTAGCACTCGCGTCAATGAAAGTCGGTAAAGAGCCAGTGGCGAGGGCTTTCACACGCTGGAAGGTAGTGGTCGGAGGATCAGCCATGAACCGATAAAGGCGAGCGCTGTCCGGCCAACGGTCCAGCATCTCACGCATAATCGGCAACCGGTTCTGATACGGCAGCGGTTTCTCAATACTCTCATCATACTCTGTAAAATCATACCGTAGCGCGTCCACTAGTAAAAACACCACTCGAGACTTCTGCGGGACGCACGCCATCGGCCCGCCAGGCACAGACAAAATTCGACGTATCTTCTCATCCTCGCTACAAATATCTTCCACTGCAGAATTTTCATGTCCATCACATCCGAATCTATCAAGTGGCACACAATCACTAACATCGCTCAGAGTTTTACGGGATAACAGGAATCCATGCCCGAACATGAGACTCGCTGACAGAACCAAGTAAGCAAACCAAACTAAATACAAAACAAAATTCCATTTTTCTTTCATGGTTGTGACTGTTTAAACAAAATTTCTTCTTTTATAATTCATCTAACTCCAAATAAAAAAATAAAATAAAATTGGTGCACGATCCATTGCGATTTACAGTTTGTGACAGTAAGTGACTGACAGATTTTGACATACCAAAAGTGCTATTGCCAGGAATAAAATATTTGCACGTTCATTGCTTTGTTTTATATACGGCCACGGGAGTATGTTGAAAATAAAAGCACCCTCATGCAAAGTAACTGCAATCCAAAAAGTACTATCAGGCTCAGTATGATTTACAGCTAGAAAACAATTCAAAGTTGTGTTGTGTGTGATGGAATGTTGCTGTCCATTTAACCATAAACATCCTGATGTTATTTTTAAATTCTGTCATTTTCCACCAACGACAATCAAGACTGACAGCGATCAGCGAATAGAATTAATTTTGACTTTGACATTTCTCATTACTTTTATAATTTTGCTATTTATTAAACGTAACTCCTAGCGAATCTCTAAAGCAATACTATTACATATCTTCTAATTAGCTCTAGATTTACTCTATCCACAGTTAGGCTAGTAACCCTTAATTCATAACCTTTAAGTTGCGGTAAGCTTTTGTATCATCAGTACTTTCAAACTTTTATAACTTTGAAGAGAATTTATGATTGCAAGTAAATAAATACAGTGCGATTATATGTCTGATGTATATCGCACATGAAAGTAACTAATAGTATGTGTTGTATGAGCCGGACCTTAAAATGTCTGCACCGTCGAAAGTCAACAAGGAGAACTTCCGTCTTTTGGACTTGTCTAGCGACGAAGAGTCAGAAGACTTGCAGCTAGAAATAATTCCCAGCAGAAAGAAGAAAATAACAAGGTGCGTAGTAGTATAAATATCAGCATTTTCTATGGTGTAAAAGATACATTTAGTAAAAAGAGGTTATGTGAAGCTGTATTTGTTGAAATGCTTTTGTTTTTAGCCAGATAAAAGTCATCTGACCTAGAAATAGTCTGTTTTATACTTGTTAGCTAGCATACAAAATAAAATCTATACTTTAAGAGCTTTCACCTGCTGAGGTTAATCATTTTTGTTTTTAAATTATTGCATTTGATTACACAGTTGAACCAACTATTGTGTAAAAAAAAATGGTCAGATTAAAGATAGACCCAATAATTGTACTATACCAATATCACATATTAACACTTTGGTAGTAATAAAATATATTAATAATGTATATTTTAAATTGTATTCTTGTTCAACATTCTTCAAGTTTTCCCATGATTATTCTATTGAGTACAAACATTTGACCCATTCTATTTGGGGTCGGCGCAACACAATTTCTTTATTCTCTCCTGTCTGACGTCTTGTTGATAAGTATTTATATAAAATCTAAATCTCTTTGCTTCAGACGTGAACGCAGCCGAAACTCTGCTCCCACAGCACTAGAACACAACCTTGGTGCAGAAGTACGATGTGCTCTGCGCTGGGCAGTAAGAGGCACCCTTATACTATGGCTGCTGATGCTCACATGGATATGTGCTGCCCTCTATGACCAAGTCTCGACTATGCGTGCTGACATTGGACACGGTATGTAGCTTATTTTTACTGTATTTTTGCTTTTGAATCCAGGTAAGTAGATGAAATAAAAAAAATAAAAGAGGTACATGAAATAACTTTGTTTTATGGCAAATAGCTATTAGCCATTTATTATTAAGCTCAATATACAGGTGTGAAACTGCCCCGGAAGCATGTTAAATGTTGATCCTGGCTGACATTTGTGGATCTTTGACAGTCAATACAGTTAGTGGCCTGAAAGTCTGACAGCCAGTCTTACCAAGGGGTATTATGTTATCCAGTGCTAACTGGGTTGTGTAAGTCAGATAGGCAGTCGCTCCTATTACTGTTGTACTTTTCACATAACCCTGTTAGAGAATCTCCTCTATGGAGATTCTGTTAAAACATCTTTAATACCTTCTAATTTATTAAAACTCAGTAAATCGTTACAATTCTTTTGTATTTACTCCAACACCAAAAACCCTTACAAAATAAATGTTACTATCAAAACCTATCAGTGACCCAACATGTTAGCGACACACACTGCTAGACTGCATTTGACATCTCGTCTGACAAAATACACACACACATTCTAAAACTCCACTTCAAGGCCACAAACATAACCTGCCAGTATAACAATTAAACCTGCCAGTTATAACAAGGGCATTAAAATTCGACAATTACTAATTCCATAACAATAACAGCTCCTTGCAAAATACTGGTACTCAGCTGCATCCGGTTGGACTGGAAGCCGAACCAGTTGGGAAAAGGCTAGGCAGATGGATATCCATATTGTGTCAAACTTGGCGTGTGCAGGCTCTTTTAAAGCTCTATATTATTAATCTTATTTACTAATTTAAATTATTATATTTATGCCGCTTTGTATTCGTAAAACGGATAGCAGTGTGTTTAATATATTGGGAAAAATATTATTAAGGCAGGAGTCAATTTATTAAATTGGCTTGACCAATTATAGCAAATAAAATATTATTTAATGATTACTAAATATTACCACAAAAAATATGCCATATTTTTCCTTAATCAAGTAAGCATGACTGAAAGTACTTATTATAGTGTTATTATCAACTATTTCTAATCTCCAATTATATTCTAAAATTACAAATTTCAAAAATATATTTAGTTTGCCATATGTCATTACTTCCCAGAATTTGAAACTTAGAAGCAACACTATTGAATTGTGTTTCAAAATCAATGGGTTTGGCCAAAATGTTTATTTTTCAGAAATCCAATGATCCAGTTTTAGTTTTCATTAAAATTGGGCTCGAGACTCCTTTGAGTATTTTTCGCCATTTCTCATGGTTTCGGATTTGGCCATCCACGCTCACTAGAAAAATATAAATATGTATAATACTTGATTCAATTATAGTCAAATACTGCACAGGAAAATAGTTAATGTCGTAAAATAGTACAAAATCAATTTTAAAAAAAGACTCCTTATCAAACATGAATTCATTATGCTACATATTTTTAATTAGGACCGCATGTTTTATATACTCGCCTATGTATAACACATGATAGTCGACTCGTAAAATGACGCGTAAGGCGATACAGATATATCTTTGTTTACATTCTCCACTTTTATTATACGGTACGAGACATGTTGAAATTATATCAGGGAAGTTTTGTGATAAAGTCGTAGGTACATTTTTTTAAAATTGGCTATACCAAGGCGTATAAGACGACATGCTGCGCCGCAACTAGACTAGACTCAAACGCTTTCTTAATGCCAAAAAACAATAGACACACGACTTCCCGAATCGAAGCGTTTGTGAATTCGGTGGCTGAACTCGGTTGCTCCATCGACCATCGGTCTTTTGTCAAACATGGTCAGCCCATTTCCACTTCAGTCTGCAAAGACAGAACCGAACCAAAAACGAGATAGGGTTGGCCGGTTTCCTCTGCGAAGAAAAAGCTGAAACAAACTCGGAGGTCACAGATATTTTTACAGTCCATATAATGTGACATACACTTACCCTTTCTGTTTGATTCAACAAACTCAAATCATTTATTTCAATAAAAAATTCTAATTGTCAAGTCAAGCAGTAGTTGAGATAAACTGAAAGTTTCTTGAAGAAGGTGAAAGAAACTTCATAACAAGAGGCAATACATCCCCGAAGGATTGTGCCACATCTATCAGCAGGGAATCTTATTTTTCCATGCTTCTATCCTTTTCTGTCACTCAGAACCGTCATTTACTAGAAAGAAACAGCGCGAGTGCTTATCGCACGCGGCAGTTAGCACGGATATTGTTGCAAGCACGGGAACATACGATTGCGATGCGACAACCCTAAGATGGCTTCTAGGTGGCCTTCTCGTTCTCAGTCCACATTGAAACCAGACGTCTCCTTACTCTAAACACGTGTGCCGCTCTAATAAATTTAAATTATGTCAGTGACGCTATATGCGTGACTGTTGTAACTTATTATATACTACTACTCCTTTATACATTCGGATTCTATGACGGCTCTAACACACGTAAACTTCTGCCCATTCACCTAGTTTGACCTAAAGTAACCCTTTATTACCTACTATGCTACCTTTGAGAAGCTATTTTTGTCTTTTTTGCCCGAAATAACCACGGTTCTGCTCAATTAAAAGGTTTGCTTTGACAACCTCTGGGCTGGGTTGCTCCCGAATATGTTGGATGAAGAGTGACTAAGGCATGAGGAAGTAGCATCTCCCGGAATCATAACTAACATAAGAATCGCGAACACATAACCGTTCTTTATTTATGAAGAATCCGCCAAAATTTGTCCACCAGTGTTTATTTATAACGTCTAACCAAACATTGCCAACTTTCATCGAGAGACTGATAAAAAAATACAAAGATACAAAACAGTTCTGCCGATAAATAGGACAGGGATCCTACATAATTCCGGCCCCCGAGCCAGTTCGACGAAGTAATTAAATATTGTTCAATTTACGCTCTTGAGTAATTAATGTAGAACAAATTAGTACACAGCTACGCTACCGTAGTAAACACGGATGTATAATAGTGGCTGAATATGAGATCTAGAATGTTTTTAAAGTAGAGTAAATTGTTTTGAAAATTTAACCCGAGATAATATCATGTGGTCCTTGTTTATTGAAATTGAATTTAAGAATAACATAGAAAACCTGAGTCTGCTATTTTCTTTGTATCTTATACTCGAACACAAGAAAGGTGCAAAGAGGTGATAATTTATAGTGCACAAGATGTCGCCCGCGACTTCGTTCGCGTGGAAGTATTGATGAGTATGAGTGACAAAAAAAACCAGACTATAACTCTGTCCCAAATTTCATTCAGATCCGTTAAAACGCTTTGGCGTGCTTGAGTAACGTTACAAAGATCCATCCATCCAAGTTTCACATTTAAGGTAGTATAGGTAGTAAGATTACGAGACAATTAATGGCTATCGTATAGATATCAAACGTACAAACCTCTATTCTTTTGAAAACCTTGGAAGGGTAAGAGAAAAGATATAATTCTAGAGATGTGGGTGTTGCGATGTCAGAAATACGAAATATTCAAAATTCAACTCCTTTCAGTTACAGGCACACATGTACTTAGTGCTATTTTCTTGAATCTTCGCTAAACTTTGGGTACCACAGCTAGTTTAACGGATAACAAGAGAGAGAAGTTAAAGATGAAAGTGCGATAATAGATTCTAACTTCAAACATTTAAAGTTATATCAACAAGGGCTTTTAGTCTTCAGACATTGACGACGATTTTTGCTCCGGGAGGACCATCTAATTCCAAGCCAACTAATTTTATAACGTCTGTTGTTTTTAATGAGCCCAAAATACACAAGCAACTCCGTTTGCGTTGGCGGAGTTTTCTTTATTTTATCTACACGACTACATATTTCTCGTAACCATCCAGTATCTCTATAGCTGATGCGGTGTTTCTGTACGCATGCGTCGCCGCGCCTGAGTGACGTCAGGGACAGTTCTGGCCCCACCGTCGGCCTGGACCCTTGCTTCGTATAAACATAATTTACAACAACCCGCTGGGATTTGTGAAAATTTTCCATTTTCCGCGCGTGTTTTGTCTTATGAGAATATTCGTGTGTTTCTTTTAAATTCAGTGTTGTAGTGTTTTATTGATCAGTGTACAGTGAGTTTGTGTAGCAGTTGTCTTTTTATTGTCTGTTTGTCTGTGTGTTTTGGTGATGATTTCTTCAACTATATAAATTTGCTCATCCTATTCTGTATAGATATCTTAGTATACTTTTGTTGTAGTCTCTCCTGCTAGTTTAATATTTGAGTTTTGTTTCGAATACAATGGTTTCGCAAATCGCGGGCTCTTCTGCGCATGCTCGGCTTTCATTCACCGCGTCCGGCCGGCCCGTAGGTCGATAATGTCACGGTACTGTCGTAAATAATGTTATCACATCTCTATGATCATGTCTTATCGTGACTTCTGAGTGTTCACGTCAGTGGGCCGCCTTAGAAAGCCTAATATTTGAGAGGTACAAATATTATCGGGGCGTTTTTGAGAGATTAGATCATTAGCCAGAGAAAACCGCACAGAGAGAAAGTGGAAGGCTATAGCGGAGGCTTTTGCCCAGCAGTGGGTCAACATAGGCTAAGCAAAAATTATTAGTTTCCTTCTGTAACCTACTAGTTTCATATGCGAGAAGAAAAAATAGGAAGGCACTTTAACAACATAACATAGTTTTGCGAGGTGGTTCTAAAAAATTGCTCCAGTATTTCTAGTTTCTGCGGTTTCCTTAATGGGGCAATTTAAATATCGAAAAGGAAATAGTATCTGCGGGTTGGTTAATTCTAATGGCTTATTAATTATGTCGATGGACGGTTGTAGTATCAGTTCTACGTATAAGACATCAAATATTAAACAGGAAAAAACACACTCATAATAATTTGGATACTATCAACGCAATTACTTGTTTTTTACATAACACTGATTGATTGTGTAGATAATTGATTGATTCGAGAAAACCCCAATAAACAAAAAGTAAAAAACACTGTCCGATCCGCGAAACTTACTAGGTATTCGGAGATTCGATGCTATTTATGTAGTCCTTTTGGATAATAAGTACTTACTTAAAAAAAACCGGCCAAGTGCGAGTCGGACTCACGCACGAAGGGTTCCGTACCATTATTTATAAAAACGTGCAAAAAATCCCTTTTTTTGTATGGGAGGCCCCTTAAATATTTATTTTATTCTGTTTTTAGTATTTGTTGTTATAGCGGCAACAGAAATAAAATTAAAGCTCTCTCCCCTCCCCTCTCTCCTACTTTCCTGTGCCCTTACAGGGTCCATATTTATGTACTTTAAGCCCCTTGTAACATCTTTTTTACAATATGGAATTCAAAATATGTACTTAAATTAATATGAAAAATGAAATGAAAAAAATACATAATCTTTAGTTTCAACTGGCTAACTATCACAGTTCATGAGATACAGCCTGGTGACAGACGGACGGACGGACGGACAGCGAAGTCTCAGTAATAGGATAATCCCATCTGACCCTCCTTTGGGTACGGAAACCTAAAAATACCCCTGTAAAAATTTAATAAAATGGGGAATCTTACGTAATGCTATTTTAGGGAAAACTAAAATTCTATCAGCCGATAAGACTAATTTAGGAACAGCCAAAAATGTCTCATAGATGTTATATCATTATTTATTATAATCAAACTCCATATACCTACGACAAAAATTTGATAAATTGCTCAGTATATGTATTGTCATTAATTTATTGGAGAACCAGTTGTAAATTAGCATATCTTCGACACAATCCAACGATTAAACAAGTTTTCTTAACCTTTACCTTGTTTTATATTCCCCCATAGAGCAACACAACATATGTCTTGAAAAATCTAAATCTATCATATATAATAACACTAGTAACGGGATATTTACCATGTTTATTATTTGTTATGAGTTCCCGATATTTCGGCGCTGTTGCAAACGCCATGATCACGGATAAACGATCGAGAACGACGACTATCGATATCGGGAACTCATAACAAATAATAAACATGGTAAATATCACGTTACTAGTGTTATTGATAGTGTTAGTGACCATGTCAGTTTTAAAACTTAAAATCTAAATCTATTAAAAAAACACACAATTTAATCTAAACAAATCTGCATTAGATTCTCATTATGTAAATTGTTAACCAATAACAGAGTCAATCCACAAGATCACGGTCGCCTTCTAAGATAAATGTATAATGAATTTATGACTTGATGCCAGTGCCAATGTCAACGTGTAAACGACCTTAGACGTTCGAGTTATTATGCTGTCCGTACTTCACACGTATCACATCTTAGTCTCGACTCTAAGGTCTTAGTCTAGATCATTGTTTTTCTTTGAATCTGGTAGAAGTGTTCGTCACAGTCCCGTGAGTCGAATTTTGCACTTCGAAAGAAAATTTATTCAGATTTTTATGATAACATCTGAATGCAAAACAAGTCTAAAGGTTAATTATGTCTGGTTTTTGGATAATACGTCATCAGCTTTATATTCTGACACATCAGCATGAACTATTTGAGGATAACTTATAAAGAATAATCAATGAATCAGCCCACTCCTGGGAAAGTGGAGTCTCAATGATAGGGACTGGACTTACGGGAATGGACCGTAATCCAGCGCGCGACACTATTGCGGCTTTTTAGAATAGCCCATATCGTGGTGAAACATGCAGCCAGCAAGGTAGGTTTGCTATTTGCGAGGAGTCATCATCGTCTGCCTAGCCTTTTCCAACTGTTGAAGTCGGATTCTAGTCTAACCAGATGCAGAGAGAGAATATAAATAAAAGACCTATGTTACCTCCACAACCAAGTACCTGGGTAATATTACAAGGAGTAATGGCAATAAGTAAGCACTAAGGTTGAGTGCCAATGCCTGAGGAAACTTCTTATCTAAGTCTAGGAGGAAAGGAAAACCTTTTCATAGACTTCTAGGTTCGCTCGTGATTATACGTAATAGCGTTAATGTACTTAATTTGTGATCGAACTGTCTAGCACATTAGCAGGGATCACGTATTCTGCGACATCTAATCAAATACAATTGGTCTATAAATACTACTTTTACGTCGGTTTGTTAATTAATTGTGTAAATCTGGACATTTTTTCGGCAATTTGAGCAGCTTATTTATGTTAGGTTTATCGAATAAATCTATGGGTGCCCCCATTGATTTATTCGATAAACCTAACTACTCAGGCTATGGCACAGCTCTGATTTTTTTTTTGAACTTTTTCGTCAAGAAACAATTTTGTAAAACGTACGTAGGTAAAGGTATTATGCTTGAATTATCAACATAAACACTTAGCTGTTATCGGTCGTTATGAATGAATCGTCACTAAAAAGCGATAAATTTAAGCCAAGACTCGTTTCGCAAGCATTCACAAGCTAACGTGTTTCAGCCTATCACCTAACTTAAAGAGTACAGACCAAACGTAAGCGTAAACACACAGACAAACAGTAAATGCAATTCATAACATTGCACATTTGATCATACCTCGGACAAAATCTTAACAGCCAGTGTGAAATAAGTAGACTACAAATCGGAATTTCATATGCTGAGTATCGTTTACGGTCATTCGGCAAGTCGCCGCGGTGCGGATCACACGTGTCAGACCTTTCAGATTTTGCGATCGTCTGTGGCGTGAAAGTGAGTGTGTCTTGCGGGTGTGCGCGGATGCGTTTGCGGTAGCGTTGTTGTGCGTCATGGAGAGTGCGGTGCATGCGGCAGTGCCGCTGCGGGTCGGCAAGAAGATGAGGAAAAGGCGGGAGCTGGATGCTCTTGTTGGCGGAGGAGGTTCACGTGGTGGCAGACTCCTATCTGCCTCCAGTGATGAAGGGGAACCCTGGGGCCGTCGCACATCCCGTCGCCGTCGGTCCAGGCCTTTCGTCCGCCTGGCTGCAGCCCTTGCCTTCTGTGTCTGCGTTGTCTCAGCAGCCACCGTCCTCTGGCTCTTCGTAGACGTCAGGCGACAGATTGCTTCACTACGCATTGAAATGGACAGAGGTTCGGTTTTAAACTGTTTTCTTACTGCCGATTGGGCTAGTTAAATTTTAGTACCAAATGTCGTGTTTACATTTATTTTTTGACTGATCCTTCATTTTCAAAGTTCAGCGCCTGAAAACCAAATTTTCATTTAAATCGTAATTTTTATTATCTGCGTAACAAGGTGTCGTAAGCCAGTTTATAAGTCAATATTATCAAATAAACATTATCAGTCTTGATACCGTAAGTCTTACATTCGTTCACCTTGAAAACATAGACAATCAACATAATTAAGCTTGAAGGTCCAACCTTTCTTAGAAAATGTTTTCGAATTGGGTCAGACCTTGTAATGGGCCATTAGCTGGAACAGGCTATACGCTGGTATAGAATTAAAGATACAAGAAAAGCACGCTAAAAGATTGATTTTTAATTGATATTGTATCAAGTACTATCTGATTTTCGTTGTTATTTTTTAGACAACTTGCGTAAAGGCTAGTTAGTCCACCTGTTTTCATTAAAAACATTATCCTTTTGCCTGTATGCTTATTTATAAAGGTTCGAAATAGTTTTCCATATAATTATCTTCTCATCTCCTTTTTGCAGTATCTCCTTTCGCAGGTATGCTGGAAGAGATTTCTCTAGAAATTGTCATAATTTATGTACCTATATTTCTGGTCCTTTCTTTTCTGTATTTAGTGTGTACTACATAAACTGTTGAACAAATAAATATATCGGTATCAGTCGCCATGCCAGTATTCTCCCCCTTTCAAGCCATTCAATATGTCGTATTGATCCACACAATTACTTCTTCATTGACATTTTAATCAAATGAAACTTAAAGTGGTTCTCGTACTTAATAAACAGCGGTGAACGTCAAAGCGTGGGTGGAAACTCATCTCATTATGTAAAGTCACCTTCGCATGTTGTTACTTGGATTCTCATACAATGCTAATATTTAACAATAGACTCACACCTACGCAGTATACTATGTCTATTTTGCATTCACAATTATCTTCCTTTCATTGTGACATGGTACTTGACTATGCTTATTATATGACTTTAATTTGTAGTTCGCTCTTTGTTATCGAACATTGAAGTGTATTTCAAATAATACTTTTGTTAACCTCGATAACGAGGCATTCAATCATCATCATCATTTCAGCCCAAAAGACGTCCACTGCTAGACATAAGCCTCCCCCAAGTGTAGCCTCATTGACATTTTGGGGGGTTTGCCATAATCGCCACGCTTGGCAGGCGGGTTGGCGATCGCAGTACGGTTGTTACAAAAGCACAGAGAACGCTGCTGCCCATTCTCTGGCGAATCCCTTAGTCGCCTCTTACGACACCCACGGGAAGATATGGGATGGTGCTATTCTTTACGTCCGACACCATACAGAGCCATCAAACACACTGTCAAAATAGTAACAGTGTCAGACTTTGCAATGCCAATATAATGGATGTAGTTGATTATGAAAGTTTAGATGAAATATTAACTATCTCTTAATTAAATGTAGAATTATGTCTTTACGTTGAATTAAAGAAAAAGACAAGAAGACCCAATAGACTTAAAAAATATGATGATTAAGAATTATTTATGTATTAAAAAATGTTAATAGATTAAGACAACGAAACGCCCCAAAAAATATGTAATGTAATTTGTGTATTCGATTGGAATCTTATAAAGATTCGAATGCAATGTGAGGATGCAGATACTTAACACTCGTTTCGTATTGCATTTACTCAATGTCTGTGATACCATGTTTCGTGTGCATTGTTCGTAGTATACTTTACATACAGTGATCCTTATTCTTCTCATCTCCCAATTGACCTTATGTAGCCAAGTGTCATTGTCAAAATGGGCTCAAAATTAACACAGCCTTGAAAACTCCTCTTCTGCAGTATTCTGATTTTCAAATGGCGATTGACACTTTTATATTAAACTATGCAAAACATGCAACAAACAAAACTGTCGAGACCATTTACTGTAATCAATGCAATAAACAAAACTGTTTAGACCATTTACTGGAATCAATTAGTCCTCCTACAACGTTTCCGTATAATCTAGAGTTCATAAACTGCGTAGAACTATTCAGTTTATTGCAGATCGTGTCGTATAGGTTTATTAATGTTTGTGGCGCCATAAACAGCTAATGGACGTCCACTACAGTATGATAGGTACCTGACAAGATATTATATGGCAATCTATGTGCCAGCCACACCAATCATCTTGCCTTGACATTGAATCTAGTTAAATGACCAAACAAATAAGGAACTAACAATACCTTTATGTCAACTAATGACTAATTATTTAGTTACGGTTTTGTGTGACTTCCTGGTCAAAGGGTACGGTTTGTTGATTAAGTACAGCCTGTTTACCATGTTTACTACCTAAAACAAGCAAAATGTAGAATAGCAGGAAGCAACAATCAATCAAATTAAGGTCAGATGAGGACCTACTATAGGACCTTGTGGTACGCTTGTCATGTTCATATCTCAATATTGATGGCAAATGTCTCCCGGATGATATTACCATATTTTCTAGGTGTATTAAAGTTCTTTAAAACAAAAAAAAAATACTTAAATTAGATGCCAAGCCGTAAAATCTGTACTGAATGTAACTTTTCTAATGAGCACATGCAGCAAACGATCTTGAAAAGTCAAACTTAGTCTGATATCTATAGTAAAATAATTCAAGGAATGCTTAAAGCGTATCATAAAATCCTGTTTACAATTCGTGCTATACTAAAACTAACAAACGTGTTGAATGATTTGTTATCAACATATTATGATTTTTATTACAACAAAGATAAAGGCCATTAGAAAGTTTTCACGGGCAGGCACTATACCTTGGTCAGCGCGTGACTAGCGTCAAAGTAAACTATGGTACATACAACTAACGACGAGTATAGTTCTAGTTCCACCAGTTTTAGCTATAAGTAACTAATTCCTTGGAAAAAAATACTAAAGCTTTCCCTGCACTGTAAAGGATGACTAGGTTAAAAACTGTGAGAAATTCGGGCTTTAAAAGGATTCTTCATGACGTCACAGTCTCACAGATTCTCACAGATTTGTGTTAAATATGTATTCGTCTG
Organism: Cerastis rubricosa; assembly: GCA_949152445.1. NCBI lineage: Eukaryota > Metazoa > Arthropoda > Insecta > Lepidoptera > Noctuidae > Cerastis > Cerastis rubricosa. The sequence continues at coordinate 13,549,067 of OX424535.1, forward strand.
GGACAGGACGAAAGGTTGTTTGGGACACACTTTAAATAAATAATGGGTATAAATAAGGCATGTTTTCGGTCCAAAAATAAACTTAAATTTTCTACAATCGTAAGATATTTTGACTAGGTATATACTGGATTACTTACATCTGTTGTAATTTAAATCTTTAATTTATTATTACACCTTAGGCGACTTTTTTAGTAGTATCTACTAAAGAACCTTTACTGCTAGGAAATATATCAAAGGATGTTTATAATTTCTTCCAATTCAGTTTTCATTGTGAGAATTTGCATACTGTGTACCCTATGGATGGTTCCATTGAAAACATTGACTGATTCGCTGAAGTTGTATCCGCCTGTATGTTTCTACTTACTTAGTCGAATCATTATTGATACTATGCCGTAAACCGCTCTTTCCTTCCTTCGGTATGTTTCCTGTTCCTACCTTATTTCGTTTTCTGAATAATTCTGATGCGGGTTTCAAGTTAGTCGTTATTTCTCTGGGGCTCACCGATGTGCGCGTATGTAGATTCTGGGTTACGGGAGCTGTTGTTTGGAATAGCGACTGAGAAAATGGCGGGTTGGTCTCAAAAAAAAATACTGTACCCACCGTATCAGTATGATATTTTTTGACTAATGTACAAAAGGGACAGAAGTTACCAGAGAATTTTAGGACTCAATGAGCGTTTAACTTTCTATGGACTCTTCATGATCACTTTTGAAATTAAGCCTTTAAACTTCAATAGTAGGTACTAATCCTGATGCGGGCTATGATATCCGAGGCATGTTAGCAACCCCATAGTGTGAGCTGCAATAAGAATCTTGCTTCCTTTGGACACATGTTTCCGCCGACCGCGCGACCGTCTGTAGTTGTGTAAAACGATAAACAGCTGAGACACATTGTTTTTATTATTCTGCAGTTACCAAGGCACTGATAAAAATAACTTTATAGCTTACGTAGGTCATTCTTGACTATATGAATTATAGCTGGCAGGCCCGAAGGCACCTAAGAAGCCGATTCCTGCCGGCTTACCTTTGAGAAAAAGGCAATGTACGTAATGTCTAGTGTCTACTGTAGTCAATTAGTAAATTATGTACACATCTGTGGTTATCACATTACAGTACAGGCATTAAATACATCGGATTGAAAAAAAAGAATACCAACATTTTTCATGTCAACAAAGAAAGCTACATGTGGCGCCAAAAGTAAGCCGGAGCTCGGGTGTCAGAATTCAGAACTAAATTCGTATGGACGCGGACACGTGACTTCGCGGCTATCCGCAGCGTTTTGTAGGGACTAGGTAAGCCGAAGTTTATCGAGTTACGACAGTGTTTGTATGTATAGAAAGTTAAATTATAACCACTTCCCGACGTCGGATTGAGCTGAAATTTTCCACACACCTTTGTTTCTAAAATCAATACATTCTTATGACAAACATAACTTAATCTTGCAGTCAGGATCGTCTCCTCACGAGGGAACTCCTCAACGTTTAATAGCACAGACACGAAACTTTGCATACAGGTTCATATTTGGTGGATAATCACAATTTGTATCATGAACTCATCCTAGCGCCAGGATCGTCTCCTCACGAGGGAACTCCTCAACGTTTAATAGCACAGACATGAAATTTTGCATACGAGTTCATATTTGATGGATAATCACGATTTGTATCATGAACTCATCCTGCAGCCAGGATTGTCTTCGCACGAGGGAACTCCTCAACGGTTAATAGCACAGACAAGAAAATTTGTATGCACGTTCATATTTCATGGATAAACATGAATTCTATCATGATCTCATCCTGCAGCCAGGATCGTCTGCTGACGAGGGAACTCCTCAACATTTAATAGCACAGACACGTAACGTTGCATACTAGCTCATATTTGATGGATAATCACGATTTGTATCATGAACTCATCCTACCGCCAGGATCGTCTCCTCACGAGGGAACTCCTCAGCGGTTAATAGCACGGATATGAAACTTTGTAAATTTACGCGTTCACTTTTTATGAATAAACATAATACCTGAAGCTTGTCGCGTGAATGGTAAATGCTATAAAAACTAAACGCGACAAGTTTTTGTGAAAATTATCCTACATCGGTTTAATTTTTTCAAAGATTATTTTCTTCTTTTCAGTTCATATTCATAAAAGCTTGTTTCAAAAAGGTTTTTTATATTATATTTTTTTTATACAGTGTTTTATGTAGTTCTTGTGCATTTAATCATTCCATTACATAAGTTATGAAAAAAAGATCAAGTTGGATCCTTCGAAAATTTTTGGTACTTTTATCATGGGTGACATTTTATTGGTTTTCGAGGTCGCTGATAAAGACACCAAAATTAAAAATAGCGCCGACGCGGGACGTAAATTTCTGTTTTTTTCGTCATGGGTGTCATTTTCAAGGTTTTCGGGTTGGCTGATAATTAAAACGAAAATTGAAAAATGCGATAAAGAAAAACAAAATTAAAATTCTCATTTTTTTCTTCGGCTTCCCCTTTCAATATTTTCACCCTTCGCCACTGATAGCTGGTCGTTAAGTATTATCTCTGCCGTCTTTTGAATTATTTTATTTAATTGTCTTAAAACGGGGATTCGAAGATTTTTGCTGTTGCTAATCTTTACATTTAAATTTCCTAAAGTCTGCACGGAACTCCAAGCTATGATAACTGTATTATTACAGTTTCGGGCTTACTTGTCTATAGGACTCTATACTATGAGAAACGGACAACGTGGACTTATTCGTTGGTAGCTCATATTATCATGCTATAAGTAGGGCTAGTGCCGAAATATGCACTAACCCTGCTACTTATAGTGAGGAGCTCGGGGCTTAGTAATAACAGCCGCACGAGTCGATCTTCAAGGTTAAGCCGTGCTTGCCGAGGTCGGTCCTTGGATGGGTGGCCATAATTACATACCGAGTTTCTTCCGTGCTTTGGAAAGCACGTTAAGCCGTTGGTCCCGGCTGTCATTTGTAGATTTTTGACAGTAGTTACAAATAGTCAGCAGCCGAAAGATTCACATCTAGTCTTACCAAGGGGTTCCGTATTACCCAGTTACTGGGTTGTGGAGGTCAGATAGGCAGTCGCTTCATGTAAAATACTGGTACTCAGCTGCATCCGGCTAAGGCTAGACAGATGATGGTGAAGTAGAGGTAGTGTTAGAGGTAGTAATTAAGAACCCTGCATTGTTAGGATCCTTCCTTACAAAGACTACCCTTTGCTTCTTTGGCACAAATTAATTACACACTGATATTTTTTTATTATTTATTTAAACACTCATGGTGTAGTAGCATATACATTGGCGGGCTTAATGCCGCAAGGCATGGTCTAAAGGTCACCAAAGACCGCTAGTTTATCAGTGATATAACTATTAAAAGTAACAATGTTCTTATTACTTCTTCAACAGTATCAAGAAGCAGCAACAGCGTCGACGACGCACTACAAGTATGCCACACGACTGCCAAAGAATTGCGAGCGAACGCAAGCGATTTGAGCGCGAAGTTCGCGGCTTTAGACAAAGAACACAAGGAGTTGACGCAGCGGGTGACGGCGGCTGCGCTGGAGTTGGCAGCCGTGTCGGAACAGCTGTCAGCGGCGCCCAAGCTAGCTGACACGCCAAGGAGGCTCGGAGAGCTACAGAGAACGGTCGCGACGTTTGGTTCACAGGTATGTTTCGGCTTTTTTGTAATAGTATCCGTAGCCATTGGACTAACACACATAAAGAATCCCTTGCACAGTAAGGTACGCGAGGTATTGTTTTTGCTTAGGCTTGATAGAAAAAAAGTTATTCTTTTTTGACATATGAGCATCCGTTTGTCTGCTTTGAATAAAGTAGACGTCAAGCACTAGCATATGCAATACATATAATTATTTGTTACGAAAATATATGAGATTGAATATTGTCGGCAAATGCATCGCCATTCTAAATGAACGCCTTTGTATCAAGCCCGTCGAGGGTTCTATTCTATTATTAGCGACAAGGAATAAAGATCGATACTCTCTCCAATACGTAACTATTATACTAGTAGATAAATTGCCTATTGTTCATCTATTGTATTGGCATAAACAATAACCTACATAAGTCATACTGTTATACAAATATGAGTAAGACGGCAAAGCAGGCAGTCACAAAAATAATTAGTATTCGGTTGCACTCGGCTAGAGGCCCACCTCAAATTTTTGAAATAGGAAGATGATGACGAACAAACTGACGGAAAGTTTATCTGCCCAAAATAGGTCGAGCATACTTATAAGTAACCTCACCCATAGACGGTTTATGCACCCCAAACTGAAGGCTATGTAAACGCAGCGAGACTAAGGGTGGAAAAAGACTAATAACACGCCATGTCAGGTCACAGGTGACGTTATTTTAGCGTGCTCGTTGGATACATTTCATTAGCCGTTTATTGTCACTTGGCTAGTTAACAATTAGGATGGTGTCGGGTGAACTCGGATGTAACAATTGACTGCAGCGACAGATTTTTCCAATATTGCCGCGTATTGTCGTTTTAATTGATTTACATAGTAACGAGTCGTGACGCTGCAGGCTGCCAACCAATATCACAAAATCGGTCATCCTCATTCCTATTGGGCGGTTTTACTTGTGTGGTTTGAAGCTGCGGCAGCAAGTACCTCAGAAAGAAGAGAAAGCTAATCATCATAATCATCTTCCTGCCCTTCTCCCATTTTATTTGGGGTCTGCGCAACACGTCTCTTTCCTCCATTCTCATTTGTCATTCATCACGCTATGATTTACTCCTTCTTCCTCATTATAATTTTTCACACAATCCATCTATCTTTTCTTTGGTCTTCCTCTCCCTCTCCCTCCATCCACATTTATATTCATCACTCTTTTAGTCACATGTGTTCCATCCCTCCTTATCACATGTCCATACCAAGACAGACGACTCCCTTTCATCTTTTCTGTAACAAGCGCCACTTTCAAAGAAACAGTTAATGCTTTGTCGTAATTTATAAGTGACATGACACGCGCAGAAAGTCACAGATATGGCCGATAACGGTCACCGACTTGGGTTGCGAGGTTAAAGTAGTTATCAGTTCAAAATAAACTCTTCGACTACACTTACGAAGAAAATTACTAAATAAGCATTATCACTTTATGTGTCACGTTATTTACGGCCTTGAACCTGAGGTTTGTTTTGACCTAAATTGATCAGATCTTTGGGAAAACCAATGCAATAATATGGTGCAATTATGTGGTAACAAAAATCGTCCTCAATAATCTGTACCTCGGAAAGCACGTTAAGCTGGTGGCCCCGGCTGTCATATCTTTAGCAGTCATTACAGGTCAGCCAGCTCTGTATGGTATCGGACGTAAAGAATAGCACCATCCCATATCTTCCCGTGGGTGTCGTAAGAGGCGACTAAGGGACTTTCCAGAGAATAGGCAGCAGCGTTCTCTGTGCTTTTGTAACAACCGTACTGCGATCGCCAACCCGCCTGCCAAGCGTGGCGATTATGGCAAAACCCCTCAAAATGTCAATGTGACACTTGAGGGAGGCCTATGTCCAGCAGTGGACGTCTTTTGGGCTGAAATGATGATGACAGGTAGTCAGTGGCCTGAAAATCTGACAACCAGTCTTACCAAAGGGTATCGTATTACTCAGTATTGACTGGGTTTTGTATAGGGTTCTGTATAGTGTCGGACGTAAAGAATAGCACCATCCCATTTCTTCCCGTGGGTGTCGTAAGAGGCGACTAAGGGACTTGCCAGAGAATGGGCAGCAGCGTTCTCTGTGCTTTTGTAACAACCATACTGCGATCGCCAACCCGCCTGCCAAGCGTGGCGATTATGGCAAAACCCCCCCTTCTTGGGGGAGGCCTATGTCCAGCAGTGGATGTATTTCGGCTGAAATGATGATGATGACTGGGTTTTGGAGGTCAGACAAGCAATCTGTTCCTCCATGTAAAATACTGACATGCAGCGGTTATACTGGAATCTGATCCCAACCTATTAGGGAATAGGCTAGGCAAATTATGGTGTCCTGAGATCAGAATCTTTCAAAAAGTACCCAAGCATCACAATATTTTTTTCCTTTTGGTCCAAATGGTCTTTCCAGATGTTCTAATCCCATGTCCAAAGAATATTAACAGAGTTTTTCGACCATGCAAAACATGGTATAATGTTGTTATTGGTATGTAGGTCAATATTTTTAATCTAATCGTTATCTCGCATGCAATGATGACGGCTCTTGTCTCCTAAACCGGATTATCTTTAGTTATCGGTTACAACAATATTTTTCTTCTAGATTCTTTCAGACTTAGATTAGGGGAATTTGTGACTTTGTTGTCTCTGTAAATAAAACACGTCATAAGCCATAGCGTTTTATCGCTCTGTATATAAAACACCAAGATATGAAATGTTTTACGTGCTAGCAATATCCGGAGGGTCAGTAGGTAGTAAAATAATTTAATCAAACTTCCGTAAAGTTCGCCTGGACTGGAGCTCCTAAATATTTGGTTTTATAAAAAAAAGAAATCACAATAACTTGATCAAGCTTTAGATGACTAAACATTTAGACCTAACTAAACAATTACGACCAAACTATAATATAATATATAAATGTGCTGTGTAATGTGCTGCAGCGGAGAACCTTAAGCGGCGTAAATATTGTGGTCACTATATTTTCAAGCCGTTTGGGGTTGAAATTCTGGAGCCGTGGGGTCCGAGTGCTCAGAGCCTTTTTAAAGAATTTTCCAAACGCCTAGTTTACGCTGCCCGTGACCCAAGGGCTGGGTTTTACTTTGGCCAGCGGCTAAGTATTGTCATACAACGTGGCAATGCTGCGCCAGTCTCTTGGGCACATTACCAGCTGACAACGTTGAGGAGTTTTTTGACGCCCTTTTAAAGTTTGTGTTATTTTAGTTATTTAATTTACTAGTTTGTTAATCGTTGTAATTTATATAGTTAGGGCTCGTTTATGCAACATTATGTATTGTATACTACTCACATACTTAACGACTTTTTCAATAGGGAGTAGAAACTACAGGACACCACTTACATATTATTCCTTTTGCTTTGTCCATGGTCGCTTGGAGTCCGCATTGCAGAGATTGGTTATGTTCGTTGAGGTTCTTGTGGCTAAATAATAGCAGTCGCTCGGGTGGATCTTTAGGTTAAGCCGCGCATGTCTAGGTTGGTCCGTTGATGGGTGACCACCCATTACATATAGAGCTTCCTCCGTGCCTCGGAAATTGCGTTAAGCCGTTGGTCCCGGCTGTTATTTGTAGGTCTTTGACAGTCGTAAAGTAAGTAGTCAGTGTCCTGAAAGTCTTACAACCAGTCTTACCAAGGGGAAGCATATTAGCCCAATACTAACTGTTTTGTGGACGTCAGATAAGCAGTCGCTTTATGTAAAATACTGGTATTACATCAGCCCCCGTATTCACAAACACTCGGTTGCGATTTCGATTCGATAAGTCGTATGTCTATCTTGTTTTGGCATTACTAAAGCGAGCGAGATAGACATATGACTTTCCGAATCGAAATCGAAACCGAGCGTTTGTGAATAAGGGGCCTGGTTAGACTGTAAACCGACATAGTGGAGAAAAGGCTAGGCAGATAATGATGACCATACTTCTCTCACTTCATACACTCCACGCACGCTTCCCAACACCCAAATTAATCTATCTTCTCATTTTTTCAGATCAACGGTTTCGACAGTTCGATAAGTTCGACCCACAAGCAGGCCTTAGCAGCCGTAGCTGGTGTGGAAGAAGTACGGACTCTTCTACACCAGCTCGACGCCAAGGCGAACGAGACCATAGCAAACGTCTCGGCAAACACGAAGAAAAACGAAGAAATCCGAACAGACATCGGGACACTTAACACAACGCTCACGAGTCAAGTCGAAGCCTTGCAAACCAGGATACAGGAACTCACTGTAAGTCTAAACTTTAATACCTAGGTTCTGAATTTTAAGGATAATCGGTACTTAAGTTATTGAAGCAGGAATTTCCGGAACATTTTCGGTACCTTGAATTTAAATGGAATGCGAAAATTTACATTCAATAAAGGTGAATAGGTGAGTGGAATAATTGCCGAAAAGAAAACAGATTGATGATTAAAAATGATGAATTTCAACCTTACGACGTTCAGATACAGTATAAATAAGCTCGATTTGGGTTTCACACTTCAATGTGATCTGATCAGTAATTTTGCAGCTACCGCTGTAACAATCTTCCAGAATTAAAGCTAGTTTACATTTGTACTTGAATAATAAAGTAAGTAGTAGTATTAAATTGAAACTTTTCATTCAATTTTAAACTTCAATGTAAAAGAAATAACGTTGAGAATTTCTTATCTTTTATTTATTTTTTAATAGAACATTAATTAGTGAGGACAATTCAATATACACATAGCCTACATCTGTGCTCATTTAAAGCCAATGTAAACTAATATGAGCGATAATTTAGTGTGGCGTGCTTGATTGTAATCAGTGCCTTTTATTATCAGTACACATTGGAATTCAAATCACATGAGTTAATCATTTTCTCAATATCAAACAGAAGCTAAACATTAAGGGACTACTCACACTTATTCAGCTCTATTCAGCTTATGTCCATAGAAAACAACGATTTTGTATGGAGACGCGTACGCATCCATTCAGCTTTCCGCGTTTAATCGGCTTTCGCGGCAAACAAGTATAAAATGAGAACAAATGTGTTTTTATCATGCGAGTGCTTTAGATAGAGATCAGCGCTGATCTGCCGCATTCAGCGCTGTTCCGCCGCGTTCGACGCTGAATGGGACGGAACAGCGCTGCACACGTATGGTTCTCAACTCCTTGTCGACAAGTTGCAACCTGCATAGCTCCTGGATAGATTTGATTTATTATTACGTAATCATTATGCACGCAAGGATCGAGATAACACTCTTACGCCGCTGTACGCCGCTGATAGAAGTAGAACTGAATAAGTGTGACCAAAACCGTTCAGCGAAACGCGAATAGAGCTGAATAAGTGTGTGTAGTCCCTAATACAGTAGTAGCGAAATATACAATCGCAGATTTAAAATGTTGATCAGGTGGTCTACCATGACGTCATAAAACATTATCGTTTTACTCCGTCTCCAGTGTGGGAAAGAGATGGCGCTAGACCTCCTGTGTAGCTCCGTCTCTTTCCCACACTGGAATAAAAGTAAAACAATACTGCTCTAAGACGTCAAAGTTAGGTTTCAAAAACGACTCTGCAATGTGTTTTTGATGCCATTATCATTTTGCTCTCATTTGTTTTTTTGTTGTTTCCGAACTTGAAGGCACTTAATATCCCATAACGATTAACACAATTACCTACATAACATTACGCTTTGCAATCCCCGGGGGTCAGGCAGAGGTGTACCTAATAGTGCACCTACATTTCGCCAGTTATGTTGAACTCCCAAGTAATGGGAGCGAGCCTATTGCCAAAAATGCCCACTAACCTACAGTGACGGTTTAATACAAATTCCCGTTTTTCACCTACATTTCGCCAGTTATGTTGAAGTCCCAAGTAATGGGAGCGAGCCTATTGCCAAAAATGCCCACTAACCTACAGTGACAGTTTAATACAAATTCTCGTTTTTCACCTACATTTCGCCAGTTATGTTGAAGTCCCAAGTAATGGGAGCGAGCCTATTGCCAAAAATGCCCGCTACCTACAGTGACGACGGTTTAATACAAATTCTCGTTTTTCACTACAAACAGGCTATACCTACTTGAATCAAGATTCATGCTTGACTATCGTTCTAGAAAAGGCCTTAAAGAGACCTTAGCTTTAGCACCTAGGGTTCATTTTGGTATGTCCACTCCACAGAGTATGACCGACTCGAACTAGTTCTAATATAAACAATTTAAATTTATTGTCAGCGCGAATGTAAGAAGTTGTGGGTCTCTGTTGGATATCTAATCATATCACAAGTTCACAACACAGTATTGTTGATATAATAGCGTTAAAATCAATTCGAACTGATAATGATAACACTGATTTAATATACTACAGCGGACTTCGAGTTCGTTTTCCATCAGCAATTTCTCAGTAGCAGCCACGGAGCCTGAAGTTGAGCCCGGCTGGTGGTAATTGGTTCGCGCCTTATTACATGGGACTTAAACATAACTGGCGAAATATGGGTGTACTGTTTGGTACACATCTGCTAACCTTTCTAGGACTACAAGGCGTGATGATGATTTTAAAAGAGTAACCTTGGTTTTTTTGACGGTTCTTTTCCTTAGGGAACGACCACCCGAACCGTGCACCTATTGTCGACGTTTTATAAGTGCCCATGTAGGCCTATTGTAAAATAAAATAATTTGATTTGATGTTATGTTATGTAGATTAGGGGTAGCTCGTGGCTAAACAATAACAGCCGCACGGGTCGATTTTTAAGGTTAAGCCGTGCTTGCCGAGGTTGGTCCGTGGATGGGTAAACATAATTACATACCGAGATTCCTCCGTGCCTCGGAAAGCACGTTAAGCCGTTGGCTCCGGGTGTCATTTGTAGATCTTTAACAGTCGTTACGAGGTGGTCAGAAGCCAAAAGTCTGACATCCAGTCTAACCAAGGGGTATCGTATTACCCAGTTACTGGGTCGTGGAGGTCAGATAGGCATTCGCTTAATGTAAAATACTAGTACCCAGCTGCATCCGGTTAGACTGGAAGCCGACTCCAAGATAGTTTGGGAAAAGGCTGAGCAGATGATGATTATGTTACGTAGATTGAGTGTAATAATAATAATAATAATGAAATACAGCCTTGTGGAATCGGAAGTGCCGTACTATAGGTATGTGCCCGACCCAGTTCTCGAAAATGGCAATATCACACTGTATTGGGATCAATCCATCATCACTGACAGGACTATTGTAGCCAATAAGCCTGATATAGTGGTGATGGATCGATCAGAGCGGCGCGCAATGATTGTTGACATAACGGTTCCACATGACGAGAACCTCGTGAAGGCCGAGAAAGATAAACAAATCAAGTATATTGACTTGGCTCGCGAGGTTGTCGACATGTGGCCTGTTGACTCAGCGATCATTGTGCCGATAGTCGTATCAGCCAATGGCCTTATTGCCAAGAGCCTCGACCAACATCTGATGAGGCTCTCGTTAGGCAGCTGGATCAAGGGCTTGATTCAGAAAGCGGTACTCCTGGACACGGCTCGTATTGTTAGGAGGTTCCTCTCTCTGGAGCCCTGACCGCCGGTAGCTTGGACCCTGTTCCCGATACCGGTGGGCTACTATTTTTATATTTTTAAATGTTTTTGTATATAATTTTGTAAAAATATTTAAAAATGTAAAATGTATGTTAATAAAATGAATAAAGGATAATAATAAAGTGTCAATACGTCTAATCATTCTCTCTGTACAAAAAAATATTTAAAAATTCAAAGAAACAGTTTTTGGCTTCATGAAACAATACCATTTTTACACAGTGTACTTTTTGTAAATAAAACTACATAAATTAATCATCAATTTGGAAAAATGATAAATATCAAAAAGAAATACGAAAATTCGAACCAGACAGACACTGTCATCTGTCACATATTACTAAAACTATTATGACAATGAGGGAATTGTAAAACGTATTATGATCACAAGATCAGCTGCTGCTCTTCGTGCACGCCTACCGCCTCCGGACTCGTCGCCCCGCTCCGCCTCGCCGCCGCCGGAACCCAGCTTCACCGTGAGTGCTGTGACACCGGCCGTGGCAGTTGCGTCGAGCGACAGCGACGAGTACTTCTCTCCGCCCACGACGCCACCACCTGCTCGTCGACGGGGAGGACGCCGGCCGCCGGACGGTTTAGGACCTCGAGGCCCACCGGCCTCTGATAGGGTCCCAGCTCCCGGCGGAAGTGTGCAGCGCATGCGATGGACGCGAACCATCAACGAAAATGTCATGCGCTCATACTATGGGGCTACAGAGGGAGGAAACAACCTGACCGCGTACCGTGTTCGGATGCTCTCTCTGTTTCAGGTGCTTGAGCCAGCTGTCAACGTGTCGGCGCAACGAGTATCGGATCAGGTGCGGGTCATCCAACGTAATCATATGTTGGACGATACCGTACTTGATCGCTTGCGAACTGAAATGCAGAGTAGCCATGCCATTGTCCCTCCGTCACAGGCTGTGGTTCCACCACAGTCTAGTCAGTTATTCAATCGCGCTGACGAAGTGAGTAATGACATGGCTACTAATGTAAGTACCCAATGCAGTGAGGAAATCAGGAGTGCTTTGGAAGGTGCGATTGGAGAATATCGGTACATGTCGCCTGAACTTAGACCACGCTTACCTCGTTTGCCCATGCATAATAGAAATAGGGCGCTGGTGGCTGTTCTGGATTCGCAGTTGTCAAACTATTTTGATAACTGCGAAGACCTCACTGATGCTCACTCGATCCTGTACTGTGCGGCTGTAGCGGCATGTCGTGTAGCTCATGTCAAATTTTCTGATGACAGAGCTACACGACCTAAACCTGCCGTACCGGCTTGGCAATGCAGGATTGAGCGACGTATTAGTGGGGCCAGAACACTCATCGGCAAACTAATCTGCTTCAGGGAGGGCAACAATCGCCCTCGAGTGATGCGTTTTGTGAAGCGCGCATTTGCAGGGACTGATATTAGTCCTCGAGACTATATGTCCCGTATCACAGAACGCATCGACTTCCTGAAGCAGAAAGTGTATGCATGGGCAAACCGTATCCGTAGGTATAAGCGGCGGGTGGAACGATACACTCTGAATCGCACATTCCAAAGAGATGAAAGGTGGGTCTATAGGAGTTGGGAGCGACCAGACCAAGGTGTGGCCGACACGCGCCTGCCGGATGATGACGTCATGTGCGCGTTTTGGCACAACATCTGGTCGGTGCCTGTCAGCCATACCGAGGGTGAATGGATTCGAGAAGTCGAGCGAGTGTGCGATCCAGTACCAGAAATGGGGGCAATCTCTATCAGCCCCCAAGACGTAGCTCGTGCAGTCCGTCCGTTGCCTAACTGGAAATCTCCAGGGCCGGACGGGCTGCACAACTTCTGGATTAAATGGTTTGCGAGGTCGCATGCTCGCTTGGCGGCCCTATTCCAGTCAGCCTTAGAGTCAGGGTCGCTGCCCGAGTTCCTGACTACTGGAATAACCCACCTGCTCCATAAATCAGGTAGTACTGCGGAGCCCAAAAATTATAGGCCTATTACTTGTCTTCCGACAATGTATAAAGTTCTTACATCCATTTTGAGAGCTAAAATTTGCAAACACGTTAATGATAATTCGATCATGTCCGCTTCTCAGAATGGATGTAGGAACGGGTCCCGCGGTACTAAGGAGCTGCTCCTCATTGATATGGCCATTAACCAACAGGTTCGGCGTTCCCGAAGGGATCTGTCGACATGTTGGATAGATTATAAGAAGGCCTATGACTCGGTGCCACATACATGGCTCATGAGGGTGCTAGAATTGTATAAAGTTGATGCAACACTGCGCACCTTCCTGATGTCGTGTATGGGGCAATGGAGGACAGTCCTTCGCTATCCAGGATGTCGGCATATCCAAGGGAACAGCGAACCGATAAGGATAGAGCGAGGTATTTTTCAGGGCGATAGTTTGAGTCCGCTTTGGTTCTGCTTAGCCTTAAATCCTCTAAGCACGCTGCTGGAGGATTCAGGTCTGGGCTTTCGGTTGAGGAGAGGTGGTCAGGTTATATCTCACCTTTTTTACATGGATGACCTGAAACTCTTTGCCCCCAACAATTTGCAACTGATGGAGCTACTGAAGGTAACAGAAACTTTCAGTAGCGCCATCAGGATGGAATTTGGTGTGGACAAATGTGCGGTCATGCATGTAAAGCGAGGGGGGATTGTGGAATCTGCGGGAACCCAGCTCTCAGATTCCATAAACCTTAGATCCCTCTCAGAGACCGAAACCTACAAGTATTTGGGTATGTCGGAAGCGCTGGGCATCAATTCTGTTGACATGAAGCAATCGTTGAAGGAGCGCTTCTTTGGCCGCCTGAGAAAAGTATTTAATAGTCTTTTATCAGGCGGAAATAAGGTTCGTGCCTTCAATGGTTGGGTCATGCCGGTTTTGATGTACTCTTTCGGCGTACTCAAATGGACTCAAACAGAACTAGACGCACTGGATAGGAAGGTCCGTACATTGTTGACGGCATATCGAATGCATCACCCACGTTCTTCGGTTATGAGACTGTATATCCCGCGGAGTTGTGGAGGTCGAGGCTTTTTAAACGCCAAGACTCTCCACAATCGCGAGATATGCAGTCTCAGGGAATATTTCCTAGAAGCCGACGTGGGGATGCATCGAGATGTGGTCGCGATGGACAAGGCCCTCACCCCGCTCTCCTTGGCTAAAGAGAACTGGCGCAAACCTGCAGTGCTTGACACTAATGACCGCAGGGAAGTATGGCAGAGTAAGGAGCTTCACGGACGCTACTTCAGTGCCCTGCATGGGCCTGATGTAGACCATGCAGCGTCCGTAGCCTGGCTACGTTCCGGGGAACTCTTTGGAGAAACCGAAGGTTTTGTTTGTGCAATTATGGATGAAGTTATGATGACGAATAACTACCGGAAATTTATTGTGAAGGATGGCACGGTTGACATATGTCGGGCATGCCACCGTCCGGGTGAATCGATCCGTCACATTATTTCCGGGTGTTCTCGTCTAGCTAACGGAGAATACTTGCATAGACACAACCTTGTAGCCAGGATTATCCATCAGCAACTTGCTCTGAAATACAGCCTTGTGGAATCGGAAGTGCCGTACTATAGGTATGTGCCCGACCCAGTTCTCGAAAATGGCAATATCACACTGTATTGGGATCAATCCATCATCACTGACAGGACTATTGTAGCCAATAAGCCTGATATAGTGGTGATGGATCGATCAGAGCGGCGCGCAATGATTGTTGACATAACGGTTCCACATGACGAGAACCTCGTGAAGGCCGAGAAAGATAAACAAATCAAGTATATTGACTTGGCTCGCGAGGTTGTCGACATGTGGCCTGTTGACTCAGCGATCATTGTGCCGATAGTCGTATCAGCCAATGGCCTAATTGCCAAGAGCCTCGACCAACATCTGATGAGGCTCTCGTTAGGCAGCTGGATCAAGGGCTTGATTCAGAAAGCGGTACTCCTGGACACGGCTCGTATTGTTAGGAGGTTCCTCTCTCTGGAGCCCTGACCGCCGGTAGCTTGGACCCTGTTCCCGATACCGGTGGGCTACTATTTTTATATTTTTAAATGTTTTTGTATATAATTTTGTAAAAATATTTAAAAATGTAAAATGTATGTTTATAAAATGAATAAAGGGAATAATAATAACTAACCTCACTGCGTACCGTGTTAGGATGCTGTCTATGTTTCAGGAACTTGAACCGACTGTCAACGTTTCGGCCCAACGGTTGTCGGATCAGGTGCGGGTCATCCAACGCAATCACATGTTGGACGACGCCGCACTTGATAGGCTGCGCTCAGAGGTACTAAGCAACCGTATCATCTTGACTTCTTCACAAACCACGTTACAAACCAGTTTTGCTAATGATGCCATTCCACCGCGGCCCAATTTTACTGTTGTAGAGGAAGATGATAGGGTTGCCACGGTAAGTAGCCAGTGCAACGACCAATTGAGGAGTGCTCTGGAAGATGCGCTTCACGAGTATCGATCCACTCCTGCCCAACTTAGGCCCCGATTACCGCGGTTACCCATGCATAAGAAAAATAGGGCGCTGGTGTGTGCCTTGGACTCGCAACTCAAAAATATTTTTGAGAGTAGTGAGAACCTCGTTGATACGCACTCGATCTTGTATTGTGGGGCTGTAGCGGCTTGCCGTTTAGCTAACGTCAAATTCCCAAATTTTGACGTAGCTACTCGACCAAAACCAGCCGTACCAGCCTGGCAACGCAGGATCGAGTGCCGTATCGATGGGGCCAGGGTACTCATCGGCAAACTATACTGCTTCAGGGAGGGCAATACACGCCCACGTGTGATGCGCTTTGTGAGGCGGGCATTCTTGGGGACTGGAATCAGCCCTCAAGAATACATGTCCCCAGTCACAGAGCGCATCGACTTCCTGAAGCAGAAAGTTTATGCATCGGCGAACCGTATTCGGCGGTATAAGCGCAGGGTTGATCGGTACTCGCAGAATCGCATGTTCCGGAGTGATGAAAGGTGGGTATACAGAGATTGGGAGCGACCCAAACAAAATGTGACAGACGTATGCCGTCCAGATGATGCCACCACTAGTTCATTCTGGCGCAGCATCTGGTCGGTACCCGTCTGTCATACTGAGGCTGACTGGATGCGAGATGTCGAGCGAGTGTGTGAATCTATACCAGAAATGGAAAAAATTATAATAACACCGTTAGATGTTGCCAGAGCAGTTCGTCCGTTACCGAACTGGAAATCTCCGGGACCGGACGGACTGCACAACTTTTGGCTTAAATGGCTGAGTAGTTCACACACTCGCCTGGCATCTCAATTCCAGTCATGCTTAGAGTCTGGGTCGCTACCACAGTTTCTTACAACGGGTGTTACCCACCTGCTTCATAAGTCCGGTAGTCCTGCGGAACCCAGGAATTATAGACCGATCACGTGTTTGGCGACGGTTTATAAACTTCTTACATCCATTTTGAGAGTGAAGATTAACAAGCACATCGATAGTAATTCCATTATGTCGGCCTCTCAAAATGGATGTAGGAATGGGTCCCGTGGTACTAAGGAGCTACTCCTCATCGACATGGCCATTAGCCAACAGGTTCGTCGATCCCGCAAGGATCTGTCAACATGTTGGATAGATTACAAGAAGGCCTACGACTCTGTGCCACATACATGGCTCATGAGGGTGCTGGAGTTGTACAAGATTGATGCAACTCTACGCACCTTTCTTGCGTCGTGTATGGGGCAATGGAGGACGGTCCTTCGATATCCAGGATGTCGACAGATCCAGGGGAACGATGAGCCTGTATGGATTAAACGGGGAATATTTCAGGGCGACAGTCTGAGTCCTCTTTGGTTCTGTCTAGCCCTGAATCCTCTAAGCACACTGCTGGAGGATTCAGGTCTAGGCTACCGGTTGAGGAGAGGTGGTCAGGTTATATCTCACCTTCTTTACATGGATGATCTGAAACTCTTTGCCCCCAGCAAACTGCAACTGATGGAGCTACTGAAAGTAACTGAAAATTTTAGTAGTGCCATCAGGATGGAATTTGGTGTGGACAAATGTGCAGTCATGTATGTAAAGCGAGGGGAGATTATGGAATCCGAGGGACTTCAGCTCTCTGATTCCATACACCTAAGATCCCTTTCCTCATCCGAAAACTATAAGTATTTGGGTATGTCGGAAGCGTTAGGCATTAACGTAGCTGACATGAAGCAATCATTGAGGGAGCGCTTCTTTGGTCGCCTAAAGAAGGTACTAAATAGCCTTCTTTCAGGTGGGAACAAGGTACGCGCCTTCAACGGTTGGGTCATGCCGGTTTTAATGTACTCTTTCGGCATACTCAAATGGACTCAGACCGAACTGGACGCCCTGGATAGGAGAGTTCGTACACTGCTGACCGCAAACCGGATGCATCACCCACGATCATCGGTGATGAGACTGTACATCCCGCGGAAGTGCGGGGGTCGAGGCTTTTTAAACGCGAAGACACTTCACAACCGCGAGGTGTGCAGCCTCAGAGAATATTTTTTAAAAACAGAGGTGGGTATGCACCGAGATGTGGTCGCAGTGGACAAGGCACTCACCCCGCTGTCCATGGCTAAAGAGAACTGGCGCAAACCTGTAATACTGACTACCGATGACCGCAAGGAAATATGGCAAGGCAAGGTTCTTCACGGGCGCTTTTACCAGGCTCTTCATGGGTCCGATGTAGATTTTCTAGCGTCCGTGTCCTGGTTACGTTTCGGCGACCTCTTTGGGGAAACTGAAGGTTTTGTCTGTGCGATTATGGACGAAGTTATGCTGACGAACAACTACCGGAAACATATTATGAAGGACGGGACGGTGGACGTGTGTCGGGCATGTCACCGTCCGGGTGAGTCCATCAGACATATTATTTCTGGTTGTTCTAGTCTGGCTAACGGCGAGTACTTGCACAGGCACAACCAAGTGGCCAGGATTATTCACCAGCAACTTGCCCTGAAATATAAACTTGTGGAATCTGAGGTACCGTACTACAAGTATGTGCCCGACCCAGTTCTCGAGGAAGACCATGTCACGCTGTACTGGGATCGGCCTATCATTACTGACAGGACTATTGTTGCCAATAAGCCTGACATAGTGGTGATAGACCGATCAGCGCGCCGCGCAATGATAATCGATGTTACCATCCCACATGACGAAAACCTCGTGAAAGCTGAGAAAGAGAAACAGATAAAATATCTTGACTTGGCTCACGAGGTTGTCGATATGTGGAATGTAGACTCGGCTATCATTGTGCCGATTGTCGTAACGGCCAATGGCCTTATGGCCAAGAGCCTCGACGAACATCTGTCGAAGCTCTCACTTGGCAGTTGGATCAAGAGCCAGATTCAGAAGGCAGTACTCCTCGATACGGCCCGCATTGTGAGGAGGTTCCTGTCTCTGCAGCCCTAACCACCGGTAGCTTGGACCCTGCTCCCGATACCGGTGGAAACCTGTTTTTTATATTTTTAAATGTTTTTTTTTTAAATTTATTTTTTTAAGAAATATGTAAAAATATAAAAAATGAGAACAAGAATTAATAAAGGACATAATAATAATAATAATAATGTGTACTCTAGATTCGCTGCTGTCAAACTGCTTTGACAACAGCAAAGACCTTGCTGATACCCACTCAATATTGTACTGCGCGGCTGTAGCGGCATGTCGTGTGGCTCACGTCAAGTTTCCTAACAGCGACCGAGCTACACGACCAAAACTAGCTGTTCCAGCTTGGCAGTGCAGGATTGAGCGGCGTATCGGTGAGGCTAGAGTACTCATCGGCAAGTTAATCTGCTTCAGGGAGGGCAATACTCGCCCTAGAGTGATGCGCTTTGTGAGGCGGGCGTTCTCGGGAACTGACATTAGTTTTCGTGATTACTTGGCCTGCGTCACAGAGCGTATTGACTTCCTGAAGCAGAAGATCTGTGCATGGGCAAGCCGTATTCGTAGGTACAAGCGGCGCGTGGAGCGATACACTCAGAATCGCACATTCCAAAGCGATGAAAGGTGGGTATATAGGGCTTGGGAGCGACCAGACCAAAGGGTGACTGACACGCGTCTACCAGATAATGACGCCATGTATTCGTTCTGGCGCAGCATCTGGTCGGTGCCTGTCAGTCACACTGAGGGCGGTTGGACCCGGGAAGTTGAACAAGCGTGTGATCCAATACCAGAAATGGGGGCAATTATCATCAGCCCCCAAGACGTAGCTCGTGCAGTTCGTCCGTTACCTAACTGGAAGTCTCCAGGGCCGGACGGACTGCACAACTTCTGGATCAAATGGTTTCAGAGATCGCACGCTCGCTTGGCGTCCCAGTTTCAATCAGCCTTAGAGTCAGGGTCGCTGCCCCAGTTCTTGACGACAGGCATTACCCACCTGCTCCATAAATCAGGTAGTACTGCGGAGCCCAAAAATTATAGACCAATCACTTGTTTACCAACGGTCTATAAAGTTCTAACATCTATTTTGAGAGCTAAAATAAACCAACATATTGAGAGTAATTCCAACATGTCTCCCTCTCAGAATGGATGTAGGAACGGATCCCGTGGTACTAAGGAGCTGCTCCTCATTGATATGGCCATTAGCCAACAGGTTCGCCGCTCCCGAAGGCATCTGTCTACATGTTGGATAGATTATAAGAAGGCCTACGACTCGGTGCCGCATACATGGCTCATGAGGGTACTGGAGTTGTACAAGATAGATGCAACTCTACGCGCCTTCCTTGAGTCGTGTATGGGGCAATGGAGGACGGTCCTTCACTATCCAGGATGTCGACAGATGCAGGGGAACAGCGAAACCATAAGGATCGAGCGTGGTATATTCCAGGGTGATAGTCTGAGCCCATTGTGGTTTTGTCTAGCCTTGAATCCTCTCAGCACACTGCTGGAAGGTTCAGGTCTAGGCTATCGGTTGAGGAGAGGTGGTCAGGTCATATCTCACCTTCTTTACATGGATGATCTGAAAATATTTGCCCCCAACAATTTGCAACTGATGAAGCTACTGAAGGTAACTGAAACTTTCAGTAACGCCATTAGGATGGAATTTGGTGTGGACAAATGTGCAGTCATGCATGTGAAGCGAGGGGAGATTACGGAATCCGTGGGAACTCAACTCTCGGATTCCGTACACCTAAGATCCCTCTCCTCAACAGAAACCTACAAGTATTTGGGTATGTCGGAAGCATTAGGTATCAATACTGCTGTCATGAAACAATCGTTGAGGGAACGTTTCTTTGGCCGCCTGAATAAGGTGCTAAGCAGTCTTTTGTCAGGCGGAAACAAGGTACGCGCCTTCAACGGTTGGGTCATGCCGGTTTTGATGTATTCTTTCGGCATACTCAAATGGACTCAGACGGAACTTGATGCCCTGGATAGGAGGGTCCGCGTACTGCTGACCGCAAATCGGATGCATCACCCACGGTCGTCGGTGATGAGACTGTATATCCCGCGGAAGTGTGGGGGTCGTGGCTTCTTAAATGCTAAGACCCTGCACAATCGTGAGGTATGCAGTCTCAGGGAATACTTCCTAGAAGCCGACGTGGGGATACACCGAGATGTGGTCTCAGTGGACAAGGGCCTTACCCCGCTCTTCTTGGCTAACGAGAACTGGCGCAAGCCTGTAGTATTAGACACTAATGATCGCAGGGAGGTATGGCAGGGCAAGGAGCTTCACGGGCGCTTCTACCGGGCTCTTCATGGCCCCGATGTAGATTTTCTAGCGTCCGTGTCCTGGCTACGATTCAGCAACCTCTTTGGGGAAACTGAAGGTTTTGTCTGTGCGATTATGGACGAAGTTATGCTGACGAACAACTACCGGAAACATATTATGAAGGACGGGACGGTTGACGTGTGTCGGGCATGCCACCGTCCGGGAGAATCGATCCGACACATAATTTCTGGTTGTTCTCGTCTGGCTAACGGAGAGTACTTGCATAGACACAACCTCGTTGCTAGGATTATCCACCAGCAACTTGCTTTGAAATACAACCTTGTGGAATCAGAAGTGCCGTACTATAAGTATGCGCCCGACCCAGTTCTCGATAATGGTAATATCACGTTGTATTGGGATCGACCTATCGTCACTGACAGGACTATTGTTGCCAATAAGCCTGACATTGTGGTGATAGATCGATTGGAGCGTCGCGCAATGATTGTTGATATTACGGTCCCACATGACGAGAACCTCGTGAAAGCAGAGAAAGATAAGCAATTGGAATATCTAGATCTGGCTCGCGAGGTTGTCGACATGTGGGATGTGAATACAGCAGTCATTGTGCCGATAGTCGTGTCGGCCAATGGCTTAATTGCCAAAAGCCTCGACCAACATCTTAGTAGGCTTTCGCTTGGCAGCTGGATCAAGGGCTTGATTCAGAAAGCAGTACTTCTGGACACGGCACGTATTGTCAGGAGGTTCCTCTCTCAAGAGCCCTGACCACCGGTAGCCCGGACCCTGTTCCCGATGCTGGTGGGCTACTATTTTTTATATTTTTAAATGTTTTTTTTTAATATGTTGTTTTGTAAAAATATTTAAAAATGTAAAGGATATGTTAAGAAAATAAATAAAGGAAATAATAATAATAATAAAGCTTTATTAATTCCACACAATCAAATAACATGCAAATTTAAGGTGACCTCAATTATAAATTCAACAAATAAATTAAATTAAAAACATTCATCATTATTTAGGTTTAGAATTTATAAGATTATTTAATTATTGAATATAATTAATTAAATTATAAAAATATTATGATTAAGAAAGTTTAAAATATAAAATAACATTATTGTGTGGACCCCCTTCGGGTAAAAGCCTCCTCCAAAGAATTCCACTTTTCTCTATCCGAAGCAGTGAATAGCCAGTCTGGTCCAGCATTTGCAACAATCTCGTCTTGCCAACGGGCGTAGGGCCGGCCTCTGTTTCTGGTACCCTGTGGACCTTTCCATTTAGTTGTCCTGATTGTCCAACGATCATCCGAATACCTTGCAACGTGCCCGGCCCACCTCCATTTCTGGCTTTGCGAAAATTTAAGAGCGTCTGTCACTTTGGTTCTATTGCGAATGTCTGTGTTTCTTATTTTGTCTCTTAGCTTAATACTCAAGCAGCTTCTCTCCATCGCTCTCTGTGTAGTTTGTATCTTGCTTCTCGCTTTCGTATCATATATCCAAGTCTGGCAGCCATAAGTGAGACAAGGTAAAATTGTAGCGTCTAATATTGTCTTCTTCACTCTTATTGGGAGGGTTGATTTGAATATCTCTTTATGTGCCCAATATTTTTTCCAGGTAATACTTATCCTTCGGTCTATTTCTTCAAAATTCCTATTTTTCCTGAAAGAGATTTGTTTTCCCAGGTATATATACTCCTGGACGTATTCGAGCGGCATGTCGTTAACCAAAATGGGAGTCATTTCGTTGTTGGTCATGACTTTTGTTTTGCTCAGATTCATCTCTAAACCCACATTTTCACTCACTGCTTGTAATTCTTTGACCATAGTGTTGAGTTCCAAAGGGTTTTCCGATAGCACGACAATGTCATCGGCAAAACGTAAATGGTTCAGATGTTCTCCATTTACATTAATGCCCCTGCTTGACCATGGGAGATCTGCCATTATATTCTGTAAGACAGCTATGAATAATTTCGGTGATATAGGATCACCTTGCCTGACTCCTCTGTTGATATTAATTACAGGTCCGGTTCTATCCAGTCTGACTCGACTTGTACTTTTTGAGTAAATATTTTTTAAAATATGTATATATTTCGAGTTTACTGCTTGATTGTTTAGTGCCTCCCATATACTGTGATGCGAGATAGAGTCAAAAGCTTTTTTGTAATCAATAAAAGCTATGTAGAGTGGCTTTCGATATTCCAGGTGTTTCTCGATGACTTGATCTAATACGTGTATATGGTCTGAGGTGCTGAACCCTTTTCTGAATCCGGCCTGTTCCATAGGTTGGTACGTGTCTAAATCCGAAGATATCCTATCGAGTAGGCATGATGAAAACAGCTTGTAAAAGCAGGACATTAAACTTATCGGCCGGTAATTGCTTATGTCTGCTGGGTCACCTTTTTTATACAATAAAATTATTTCTGATTCAGTCCACTGCGCAGGCACCACTTCCTCGTCTAGAATCTTGTTGAATAGTAGTGTAAGAGGTGTTACTAAAAGGGCCCCGGCGTGTTTAATACATTCGTTTGCAATACCGTCTGGCCCCGGACTTTTTTCAGATTTTAACTTCAGTATTTGTTTAAATATTTCAGGTTCGCAAAACATTTCCACAGTCGACGTATTCTTAGGTTGGTTTGACGTCTCTATGTTTTGTATTGAGTTTGGCTCACTATATAAGCTTGCGTAGAATTCTGTAGCTATTTTTATGACTTCACTACGGGACTTACTATTTGTTGAACCATGTTGAAGAGATGGAATCCATGTTTTTGTTCTGTCTAGTTCTTTGAATGCTTTTTTAGCCGATCTTGTGTTTTCTATGTGCTTTTTTATAGTGTCCATTCTGTGCGTTTCATAACATTGTTTTATTTCTTTGTTTGTTTGTTTATATAAGTTTTTCAGGTCTTCTCTTTCTTTTTTGTTAAGATAGGGTTTGTTTTGTAAAGCGCTTCTTTCCTTCATTAGTTCTATAGCCTTGTTTGTTAAAAAGAGGGCGCCACAGCGCTAATGTCAGTATCGGCTCCGTGTTTATACCAATCGTTATTTAAATTTACTTAGTATTGTGTGAAAAATTTATGTAAACCAGCAATCTTAAGAAGAAACTCAGTGGATGAGAAGAAAAAATACCAGAAAACCTTTCAATAGTGGAAAAATACGACGAAGATCAGTAACTAGTAAAAGTGCATTTATCTCGAAAATCCTTGTAATCAGTGCTAGTACGAGTGCAGTGATACGGCTGAAACTTGATTAGCGGTGTACAGTGATACCTGGACGCAATACAAAGGTACAGCTTCAAATTTTATAAAACTCGTATAACCTAAAATTTTGCGCAATCATCATTAGTAAACAAAATACAAGTCGTTGAGAGTCAGTAACGCCATCTATCGCCGAGCACCAATACTAATTAACGCCATCTATCATCGAGTGGTTGTACCAACTTTAAAAGCACCATCTAGTGACGAGCAGCTGTACTAAGAATAAAGCGCCATCTAGCGACGAGCAGCCGTACGACTACTTAAAAATCGATAATAATTCAAATTGCGCACCTGCTCACTTAGCACTATGGATGAACTAAAAAAAATATTACAAGACTTAAAGAACGAAATTGCCGATCAAAAACAAGAAATAAAATCGAATAGCAAAAATATTGTGAACGAAATAAATGAAAACATGAATTACAAATTTCAACAACTATATCTCGAAAACGAAGAAATAATCAAAGCTAGAAAACCAAAATACTCGTTTAGATTTCATAGAAAAAGAAATGAGAAAGAAAAATATAATAGTGTTTGGAGTTGAAGAAACTGAGAGAAGCTATTTTGATCTTCAGGAAAAGATCCTGGAAATAATTTCTAATAACCTAGAAATCAGCTGCATACCAAATGACATAGAGGCAGTCCAAAGAAGAGGTAAAAAAGCAGAAGGCAAAATACGTCCCGTTGTGATAACTTTTACTACACTGGGTATGAAAATTATGGCTTTAAAAAACAAGAATAAGCTAGAAAACTGTACTTATTATATAAAACAAGATTACCCTAAACATATATTAGAAAAGAGAGCCGCACTGAAGGACCAGGCAATACTCGAAAAAGAAAAGGGAAATAAAGTTATCCTTAAATATGATAAATTAATTATACTAGAAAATAAAAACGACATGAGTAAACCTACTGGTAAAACTGGTTCTCCAAAGAAAACCAACACACGTGGAGAAAAGAGGTCACATATATACTCACCTACAAGAGACGAAAAAAACCACCAAAGCTACAAGAAGAATAAAACCCAATCAATATTACCTTATATGAAGCAATCACCAGCACCAATACAAGCAGCACCTGACTCTAACAACCAAAAATAGCAACTAAAAAGTGACCCCCCTCTCCTCCCCTCTACACTCCCAATACGGCTGGTCACCGCGGGAGAGTCAGACCACAACCCTCCAAAGAAAGAAAAGATACGAGAGAAAAATAAAATAAATATTTGCACTTTGAATGTGAAATCACTGAGTTCACCTTATAAACTACTAGAATTGAAGACGGCTCTTCATAACATAAACCACGACATAGTTGGACTGTCTGAAGTCCGGCGTCAAGGAGAAAATATAACAGAAGATGAGGACTATATTATGTACCATATAGGACAAACGAAAGGCCAATATGGCGTCGGTTTCCTGGTTAGAAAAGAGTATAAAGAAAACATAATAAACTTTACTGGGATTTCAGAAAGAGTCTGTTTGTTGGAAATAAATTTTGAAAACTTACACTTCGCAATTATCCAAGCATACGCGCCAACCGAGTGCTCTCCAAAAGTCGACATAGAGCTTTTCTATGAACATCTTGAAAAAGCCCATGAAATGATCTCCACACAGTACGTTATAACAATGGGCGACTTCAACGCACAAATTGGGAAACCTAAGACTCACGAGCACAAAGTGATGGGTAAATACGGGTACGGTAACAGAAGCCAGAGGGGAGAAAAACTCATCCAATATGTACACCAAAATAATCTAAAAATATTGAATACTATGTTTAAATCAAAAGAAGAGAACAGATGGACATGGATTTCTCCAGACAAGAAGACACGAAACGAAATCGATTATATAACAACCACCAAGCCGAATTTATTCTCAAAATTCGAAGTGATAAACTCCTTACCCTTTGGAACAGATCACAGACTACTCAGAGCGACACTTATCCTAACACCAGTAAGAAAGAGCAGACGCAACTTCTCCGGCAGCACAAACACACTTAAAAACTTGGAAGATCGCGAATTATACATAAATAGTCTAAGCGAACACATACCAAAATTACTTAAGACACATGAAAACCATACAGCCACAGAATACTACCAGATGATAGAATCAGCATTAAAAACAAGTCTGAAAAACAAATCTAAATCCAAGAAGCCAACAATTTTAACAAACAAGGATTGAGTGTAAACCAATCAAATATTTGTTTATATTTCCAGAAGCCTGTAAGTACAGCAGCGCCGACGGTGGCGACGGTCGCGACCGTGGCGAGTACGGCGGCTGCAGTCAACGCCACCACCACTTCCACCACCACGTTGCCGCCAGGTAAATACTATAACACTTTCACTGCGCATTTGCGTATGCGCAAGTCATTATAGCTACGTATAAAGACGACTCGGGAGGTGGGTTGTGCGCACACGAACGAATTATTGTTCCACCCGGGTGTCGGGTGCTTAGCATCGAAAGTGAAAATGTTATAAGCAGGTCATTCACCTAGCTAGAGGATGAAGCAGTGTCTTATGTCACTGACACTATTTTGAATATCGAATGTAATGTAGAATTCTATGGAAAAATTTCGAGAGCAGCGCGGGAATAAAAACAAAATGACTGCAAAATAGCAGGGAACTGGATAGGACTCAAGTGTACAGTGTATTTGTCTATTAAAATAGTTGTTATATAAGTACCTAAAATATGCTCAGTCTAGAATCCTAGTGCATTGAAAAAATTATTCAGGTAAGGAGACCCTAATAAGAGGACGACTAAATTTCCGCTGAGTATAAGAAATCGTGTGAAAAATAAATCTTTGTAAAGCAAAAGACAATTTTGTTACCATCTGCAAGGTTTCGACCAAATATTCAGTGAGGTTATAAGCACACACTGCAAGTTTAAGCACGTACTGTGAGCACGAATGATCCTTGGCCATGCTGCCAAAACACTGGGGACTCTACCGGCCGTCCTGCTAGAAGTATTTACCTCTGCAATCTTGGTGAATTTTTCTCCATGTTGATGTAGCCATAAAGATCTTATAGGCCAGTGATAGGATGATCCAAATAACATAACATAAATATAACATCACACCTCCCGACTAGGCAGAGGTGTACCCAATTGTATACCAACATTTCGCCACTTATGTTTTATTCCCATATAATAGGGGGCGAGCCTATTGCCATCAACCAGGCACGAATCCAGACTCCGTAGCTGCTACTGAGAAATTACCGTTGGAAAATCCCAATAACACTTTGAAGGCAAATATCATCATATCAGCCGAAACACGACCACTGCTGGACATAGGCCTCCCCCAACTGTCGCCACTTTGACCGGTCACGTGCGACTCGCATCCAGCGGATCCCCGCAACCTTCGCCAGGTCATCGGTCCCCCTAATGGGAGGTCAAAGAAGACAAATATGATGATCTAAATTTAGATATTTTTTAAGCTTTCAAACTCAAACTCTGCGTTTATTTCAGTTAGACTATTACAGGCACTTTTGAAAGTCAAAACAGCAGAACAAAACGCAAAGCTACAGTCCCAGACACAAGGCATATTAACTTGTGAAAGGACTGTAGTTGCACATTCCAATGCGTATATCTCTGTCTTTCTTTCTGTGCCTCTCTTTCCATACACAATTCTTACCAAAACCTTCTATTACAGGCAAACCCGCGGTACTACAATGAGGGGGATACTCGCATCCAAATTCCTTCAAACTCGTGAACCGAACTCGGATGACGAGAGAAACGCTCAGTCTTGATCTCAATACGTCCAGCGACACATTATATACGTAGACGTAAACATGAGACATAGGGAACGGATACCCTCCAACTATAGATAAGGATTTAAATGTCGCATTTGACGACGAACCTACGCGACGGACGATTTTGACTCGGCCATACATTTCCAGTCAGTATTTTTAATAATTGTTTCTTTGACTCAGCCTCAATGTATATAAAACATTTCAACCAGATTTATGACATTCTAATTTTTTAATAACTATTGTACTATAAAGGGTGGAACGGACACCGACGCGAAAGCGGCTCAAGTATTCAAGTACACCATTCTAACCCCACATAAAAGAAATTCATCGGAAATTTATAAAAAAACTAGCTGTGCCCGCGACTTCGTCTGCGTGGAATTTAACAAAAATGTTATTTAGTTTTTTTTTTCGTTTTTGCATTTTTTTTTCTAAAATAGAAGTAGGCTTAGTTACTCTTTATTACATCAGCTATCTGCCAATGAAAGTCCCGTCAAAATCGGTCAAGCCGTTCCAGAGATTAGCCGGAACAGACAGACAGACAAAATTGTAAAAAATGTTATTTTGGTATTTGTGCCGTATATACATTCATATGCATATAGTAAAAAGCGGTTATTTTAATATTACAAATAGACACTTCAATTTTATTTATTTGTATAGATCAACTCTTTTGTACATTTTGACAGAAAAGAGCAATACCTACACGGATATTGCTCTTTTGTAGAAAACA
This sequence comes from Cerastis rubricosa, assembly GCA_949152445.1. NCBI lineage: Eukaryota > Metazoa > Arthropoda > Insecta > Lepidoptera > Noctuidae > Cerastis > Cerastis rubricosa. The sequence goes on from OX424535.1 coordinate 13,577,617, forward strand.
GCTGTTTTGTTTAATAATTGACGAAAAAATTCTATTTGGGGGGTTCAGAATGTATGTACTGAATACCTACGTGGTAAACGTTTTCGCGTCGGTGTCCCCTACACCTTGTATTTAGTGTTTGTACTTATATTATTATGTGTTTTATTGGACTTGAGATATTTTAATTTTATTTATGGACAGATTACTTTTATGTTTTAGTTTTAATTGTGTGAGATGTGTTAACGAATGGTGAGATGCACCAATGCAATATCGTCGAGTGAGAATTCAAGTACGATGTAAATATTGATAGTAATGATAGTTTAAATGAGCGTTGTATACGCGGCCGCACTGTGTGTCATGTTGTCAGTACGAGTGTGTGTTTTATTACTTGTAATAAATTATTGTTAATAGATCAGTTATTATTACACAGTGTTGTTTTATTTAACACGTTACGTTATTCCGCTTTTTATTTTGTTTTTAGTTCAGAGGGTAATTTGTTTGTACAGCCGGCCGCATGTCGAGACTCTGTACAGTCATTTTAACCGAAAATCACAGTGATCTTTAGCTTCATTGAAATAGGGTTGCTTTTGGGTTGCAGAAGTCACCAGAGTATTCGCTTGTAATGTAATAGTCCAAGATTTTTTCAAGCATTACATAACAAATAAACGCTCCCGATAAGCGAAAATTCGCCTGTAATGTAACAATCCAAGGTTCGGTTTTATACATCACCACCACCATCACCATCAGCCTATAATGTTCCCACTGCTGGGACACAGGCCTGTTCTCTATGAGAGGGAATGGGCTCCAATGCACCACGCGGGCCCAGTGCGGTTTGGTAGATGCCACATGTCTTTGAATGTTTAGTTCTAGGACATGCCGGTTTCCTCACGATGTTTTCCTTCACCGTTTTCGAGGGCAGCGGTGATGAAATAAATTACACAAAGTAATGTGCCTGCCTGGGTTCGAACCCACGGTTTACTGCTCGTAAGTCAGGGCTGCCACCACTGGGCCACCGCTGCTCTTTATACATAAACAAGTGTTTGTTACAAATTGTATCGTTACAGGTTGCGCGCTTGTAACACACCGGACCTCCCTCTCACTTATGTAATGCTCAAATCTGCTGTTGCATTACAGGCGCATGTTCCTAGTGTGGCAACGCCTTAACAGGAGTGAGTTACACTCATATGTGGTGCTGGTCTAGCGTAGAACGGAGTTTTAAAATGAGAATCAGTTCAGACAACGGAAAAATGCGCGAGTAAATTACTGTGCATTGAAAATGGGACTGTAGTACCATTGTTTAAAGATTCGGGATCGAATCGCGACTATGCGCTGGGCGACGCTTGAATTCCGGATTAATATTAATTCTGCTTTTGGTAAAAGTAATACGGTCCAGTTTTCCGCCGTATCCCAGTAGTTCCATTCTCTAGTTCCATTATGGGACTACTGGGATTTTTTTCTCCCAGTAGTTCCATGGAACTGGCATTCTGTTTATGCAAGATAAAATGAGTCTCATTAGTTCTGGTACAGTTAAATCGCAATGGAATTGACCACAACATATTAACAGATCCGAGTATATTAGTAGGTACAAAAACGTTACTTAGAATGCTTTTATTTTATTAGTAGGTATTATTAACAGAAACGTAACTTACAATGTTTTTATTTTTAATTTTCTACCTCTACTTATGATAACTGCGGACGATTCTTCTTCAAGAAATGTGGTACAGTAATTTCTCCACTGAGAAGTTTCATTTGCGAATTTTGTAAAAGCATGTCCTTCACAACATAATAAGAATCTCTTCTGGTGTCAGGATTTAATTATTTTGTATTTTCTGTGTACTGTAAATACATAGCGTCATTTGATAAAACTTGCAATAATTTATATAGTAAATATTTTATTACAGTTTTATAAAATGACTTATTTAATCCGCCGTGCCATGCTTCTACAAAATTTGTTGTCCTGTGTCTTTCGCCGAAAGCACACCATAGGTCAATGTCACGCAACCAAAACCATTCCATGTACAGTTTAAACCTATTTAACTTTAGTTTCTCGGATTCAGGTATGAACTCAATTTCGTGTAATAATTGTATTTCAGACTTAATATACCCTTCCGTCTGTTGTGGGGTGTCCAATCTGGTATTTGCGACTTAATTAACGAAAATAATAGGCTATAAATTATTTTTGTCTTTCTTGATAGCAATGCACAAATGAGTAGTAGTTTGACATAAGATGTTTTCCATTATCAGAACAAAAAATCAGAATGCTTTCATGTCTGCAAGCAAGAATGGAATAAACTTTGGTGGGACCTCCACTTCTCGTACGTCATTATAAACTAGTATTTACGCCGACTGTACTTAATGGAACTAATGGGATAAGGTGAAAAAGTATTCTAGTTCCATGGAACTACTGGGAGTAAAAAATCCCAGTAGTCCCATAATGGAACTAGACAATGGAACTACTGGGATACGGCGCAGTTTTCTATGCAGCCAGTAATTTGTGCGTGGATTTTTTCGTTATGTCTAAACTAACCGTAAGCGATCAACATAATATACCGACCTCCGACTTGCGACCGACTGTACAAAAACAAATAAAACCTTATTGTGTAGGGTTACCAAATACAAACTGATATTTGAAATGCAATAACAGTAAAAACATTTATTGATTCAGTCCTATAGTTCCATACATACATACACAAACATTAAGCAATCGATTTGATATTTACAATTAATATAACATAAGTAGCTCACACAGAACTAGACAAGGCAAGGTACAGATCTCAAGACCACTGATTTTTTGGATCCATTACTCGCGTCGGTCCCATGGACCGATTGTCACCAAATACATGGCTGTATTTATGCAACTCACACAAAAGCATGCTTCATCATGATATTAACGTAGCAAGGAATTAATGCAGCTTAAAGAAAGTATGCAATAATTGATGATATAGAAAACAAATGATATAAAAAATCACGTAAATATGTTTTATCGGTCTCACAGACCAATGCGTAATCTAGGCAGCTGACGTTTGAAAACCCTTCAGCGACACTTGTGTTTTTGAGATGTTAGAGTTCAAATGCGATTTTTTTTCATACTTTACGTAACAGCACGCTTGTAACCCCCGAAGGATTACGCAGAGGTGAGGGTGTTTCACTCTAATACGAGCCTGAGAGATATTTCTCGACGGCATGTAAAGCCACGGGCGGTATAAAGACTCCGACACTAGAAGTACACGATAAAGAAGACTTATACGATAAATCCAGTAACTCTTGAGTTCGACCTTTGCTCGTCTACTTCTTAACAATGCCGATCTCCCGCGCGGCGTCTCCGAAGGCGTGCACGGCGCGCTGCACGTCGTCCGCAGTGTGCGCCGCGCTCAGCTGCACGCGCACACGCGCGCCCCCCTTCGGGACCACTGGGTAACTGAACGCTACCACGTAGATACCGCGCTCTGGAAAGGAACAGTGGAAACTGAGTGTTTGGTCGCTTCTTACACTGTTAATTAGGAGGAAAGGAAATTAAGTTTAAAAACACGCATCCAATTCATAACCTCCTTTCATTGTGAAGTCGGTTGTAAACTATGCCACAATCTTTAAAAGTACCTGAGCAAGCAGTCACTTATTATATCTCCACTCCACTCGCAAGCTCGCAAGTATATTATGTTGTAGATTTTGTTATTTGTTTATTATCCTATATCGTGCCACTGCTGGGCAAAGGTGTCCCCCATAGCCTTTCACTCTTTTCTCCGTGCGGTTTTCTCGGGTCAATTTCTCATAAACGCAGATTGTCACGCAAAGAATAGAATACTTACACCAAACTGTAAATCAGCCGAAGCCGAATAGCCGATATCAGCCGAATGAATTGGAAATAGTACGAGGCAAAGAGTAGAAAACATGGGACAGGGACTTTATCATAGACTGCTTGAAACCTCGGGGAAATCGTTGAAGACAACTTGGCAAGATCACACACGTCTTCTTCACAAACTTTGGGTACCGAGGGGTCTTTAACAAAATTATTACTCTTAGCGAAATTCCACAGATGCGATATGTCGATAACTACCTACAACTGCGGTCGTTGATCCACAAACAAAAAAACATACAACTCATTTTTGATGTATGATGTTTTAGTATCGATACCACAACGTCTGCAGAATTTTGTTAACAAATTAAATTCACTTATTTTATAACTTACTCAGCATGTTAGTAGCAAGTTCCACAGCGAGCGGGGCCTCGCCCACCATGACAGGGCAGATGGGATGGTCGTCCCCTGCCACGGTCAGTCCGGCTGACTTCAGACCTTCGCGGAAGGCTTTAGTGTTTTCTTGGAGACGCTTGCGAAGCTCTCCGCTTTGTTCTACGATGTCTAGAGACTGAAATAGAAGGGGTAAGGTGTTAACTTTTGTATGACAACATGGAGCACGGTTGTGAGTAAACCAAAAATCATGTTTTTTTATGATGCTGGGTAAAAGAGTAATTTTAGTGTAGATCGATAAGACTGATATTTGTCTAAATGTGTTTATTGCAGCACTAGTAAGACGCATCCTAAAATTGCACTGGTAATTAAGTATTACCCGAAACGTAAGTAGCGGCAGTGCATTTTTTTAAACCGATTTAAACGAGGCTAGTTGAAGAAACCTAACCGTGTCCACGGTCAAAATGACAGGAACAGACATGTTTTAATTTTTGTGTTGACCAAATTCACAAATTCTCAAGACGATCGTGCTTCTATATAACATGAAAACCTGCATAAAAATAATAGAAGATGTATCTACCTTTAACGAAGCAGCGACCACAGGCGGTGGGGGCGCGTTCGAGAACAGGTAAGGTCTGGACACGTTCCTCAGCAAAGTGATGAGTTCCTTGGGGCCCGTGGTGTACCCACCCGCCGACCCACTAACTGCCTTCCCCAGGGTCGAACAGATGATGTCTGCAGCGCCCAAGTCGCCGCAGTACTCCTCTGTACCCCTGGAATGATGAAGATTAATATTTCAGCAACATATTTTATGGGTTCGTAGTTAAAAAAGAATCGTCGTATGGGTCGATCTTCTTTGGTTAAGGAAAGCTTGCCGAGGTGCCTTGGAATTGAAAATGAGGGAGGATGTAATCAATATAGGTACCCGCCTCTTTTCCTCAGCTCTAGCTAGATTAGCTAAGCTAGCTATGTGATTGGTTAGTTAGCGCTCCTCTCGCTGCACGACCTCACAGTTCTCTGGTGGAAACGTATAAAGCCGTTGGTTCTCGCTGTCATTTGCTGGGCTTTAACAGTCGTTTTGGGTAGTCAGAAGTTCAGAAGCCTGAAAGTCTGACAACCAGTCTTACCAAGAGGTGTTACATGAAAATGTCTGGGTTGTGGAGGTCGGATCGGCAGTCGCTTTATGAAAAATACTTGTGTTCAGTAATGTTGAATTGCATCCAGTTACACTAGGAGCCGACCCCAACGTCGGGAAAAAGCAGACCAATAGAAGTCACTTGGATTAAATTTTGCATTTTACTTTATTAATAGATTTTATACGTTCAGTATGCTTAATGCATATAAAAGAATTAACGTAGCCGGTATGTAGCAAAATACGGGGTGGAGGAGTGGACACCGAGGCTAAAACGTTTACCACGTCTTCAGTAAATCATTTGGAACCCGTGGAAAAAAAAAACCGGCCAAGTGCGAGTCGGACTCGCGCACGAAGGGTTCCTTAACATTATTTATAAATATAAAAAAAAAAACACTTTTTTGTATGGGAATGCCCTTAAATATTTATTTTATTCTGTTTTTAGTATTTGTTATTATAGCGGCAACAGAAATTCATTATCTGTAGAAATTAACTAACCCGTGTAACTATCACGGTTCATGAGATATAGCCTGGCGACAGACAGACGGACGGACGGACAGCGAAGTTTCAGTAATAGGGTCCTGTTTAACCCTTTGGATACGAAACCCTGAAAATGCTATGTGGGTCAGCAAACAGTTTTAATTACCGACCAAACATTGTTCAGAATGTTATGAATACGTGATGGTAACCGGTAACCTGTCATCCATCCGTCAAGAGATGGTCAAGAGGCTTACAATAAATGAAGTCTAGTCTGAACGTGCTTTTAATTAATAGAAATAAATCTCCTGGAATCAAATATAAAACAAAGAAAAGAACAGTATCTACATAATATCAGACCGATTGTACAAGTGTAAACCTTACATTGAGGAAAATGTATTCATTTTTAATGACAAGAGCATACTCCTTATTTAGAAAATGCCACGGTCTCATACAGACCTTGAATTATGTACAAAAAGAATATAAACTGTGCAATTTTGTATGTAAACGGTCATTATACTCAGAGGTATATTATTTGCACAGGTAGATCAACATAGTCTGTATGTATAGGTCTACCAGTAAATTGTGTTGTTAAAAGAGCATTTTGCACTGTGCAGTTACAATTTACCGGTTTTAACCCGTTCTAGTCAATAAGGAAAATCGTTGAGTGCCCCAATTCAATTAATTTGTTACCTTGTGTTCGATATTCATTGAGTTATTATTATTAAACTGAACTCGAACTTAGGATAAGGATTCAGAGACTGTTGTCGTCTGACTACAGTCTTTGAACCCTTATCCTAAGTCCGAGTTCAAGGTGGTCCAACCTTGGTGTAATATACAACATTGACATCATAAATTATGCAATTCCTGCGATAAGAACGCATTCCTAGATCGAAACTTATGAGACAGTTTTTTTTTTTTTGGAATTGTCTATGGTCGACTTTTCTTCAGGGAACACCTACAACTGGATGTTATGTTATCATAAAAATTGCTGAACTAGTGTAGATATCGCATTTTTTGGACCTCCCAATAGTTGCTTCGGCTGCAATACGTATTTCCAGGTATTAGGTTGAGCTATTGAAGTTGGGATGTTTCATTATTTTTCAGGTGAACCAATTCACTTGAAGGTCACATTTAGTGTTATCTACAAGTTGGTACATTTATCAACTCACCGGCCAGTCTCCCCAAAGAATCCGGTCGCATGGCTGTCATCCACAGCCAGTAGGGTGCGGTATTTGTCGGCCAAATCCCGTAGACCCTTGATTGGTGCTACGGTACCATCCATTGAGAACACGCCATCTGTGACGATCAGCTTGATCCGAGCCTCGCTGTGAGCTAGGAGGTGCTCTAGTTCTGTATGTCAAAGATATTGGAATATTAGCAACACGAGCATATGATTTAAGACGTGGACAAATCTAAAAATGCAATCGTACTTTGGTCAACACCTCTATTGCTGAAGTTTGACCACTGATCAAAAACCAAAGGATTTTTAGTTAGCGAAATCCGAGAAAAATTGAGGAGTGGAGCATACTGTATGCGAGTCTGAAGAATATGAAAATTCTGTAATAATTTTAGTCTGTAATAGTGAAATTAAGTGGTTTGTCAAAACCCTCTAACATCTGATTTTAAAGGTTGTATTTGAAGACCATTATGTGGTATATATGTATAAATGACAAACATATGCAGTTAAACATGCGAGTAGGTTCAACATGCGAGATAGAAGACGAGGTTAAGCGGTGTATTTTTATGTTTTATCTTTATTCGACCGTAATTGTATCTAACAATGAAAGAACCTGTGTTACAGGAACTCACCTTTAAGATCCCTATGAGGATACCGGAACTTCTGCGCCTTGCACAGTCTGATGCCATCAATGATGGAGGCATGGTTCAAGGAGTCGGAGAACACGGCGTCTTCGGGCGTCAACATGGACTCGAACAGACCAGCGTTGGCGTCGAAGCAGGACCCGTACAGGATCGCATCTTCGCGGCCGTGGAACTGGGCCAGGCGGTTTTCTAGCTCCTATGGAAATATGATCAAGGTAAGTGGAATTCTGAAGAATATTATGAGTATGTCGGGATCGTCGGGTGGCGATCTGTGGCCTTACCCCCGGAGAAAAAGAAGTGAGTTTAATTTTTGTACCTATTTATTATGAAGCCTTATTTTCATAGTTTCTTAATTTTTTGCCGCGTTGAGTGATTTTCGGTAGGGGAAAAATCTCTGGGTTCGCATGACCGACATGCTCGTGGCATATTGCGCCAGACTAGCAACGCGTTGTAAAATTCAAAAAAGAACACAGTGATTCCATTATCATTTTCTTTTTATTCTGTCTATTGTTGGTACTGTTTTCATTTCTTTCTGGTTGTGAATATTAACTGAATCTTTTTGGCTGAACCCTATCCTTTAAGATACAGGCAAGTATAGTGTAGGGTACCTATTTTGTATTGCATCGTAATGTAAACATAATTTTAAACAATGTATACAGTGCAAAGTGCTAGCTGAGCCGCGCAGGTTCATCTGCGTCACATTTTCCCCTTTTTTACAATATTTTTCATTGATGCTCGGGTCCTATTGGTCGTTGCGTGATGTTATATAGCCTATAGCCTTCCTCGATAAATGGACTATCTAAAACTGCTCAAAACGAACAGTAGTTCCCGACATTAGCGCGTTCAAACAAACAGACAAAAAACTCTCCAGCTTTATAATATTAGTACAGCTTCATCTGTGAATTGTATTAGGAGCTCAAATGAGTTTATAAATAAACATTAGACCTTGGTTGAAGTTGTAGGTCACATTTTTTGTTTAACTAAACACTTAAAATGGTTTTGTGATAAATGACGCAAGGACACTTCAACGAGACGACTTTTAATTTCATGCAAATTGAAAAGCGAAGGCAAGGACAAGGACTGCCTGCAAGGAGCACCGCCGTGTCCTCATAGCGGCGATTGGCGGCGGCGACCTCTCGCGTCCGGCCCTGGTTCAATCCATGGTCCGGAGCGAGAGGGAATGGGAAGCCGTCGCCTCCTTCTGCGAAGCAGTCATGCTAGCGAAGGAGGTGGTGGAACGTGAGAGGGAGAGAACCTCACGTCCCAGCCGCCGCGGGAGACGCCCCGGGCGTCGGGGGGCAACCAGTGGCCCCCGGCCACCGTAGGCGCGGGCCTGTGGACGGTGAGTAATGGGCTAGCTCACCGTCCGTCCGTCTTATGACGACAGACCGTGCCGACGGCGCGTTCGTGTTCCACGCGCGCCTCAAGGAGATGTCAGCAAATCGGAAGGGGTCCGAGAGGGCCGATGCCTGCCAGGGCTGCGGGTTGTTCGAAAGAGATACCGTGCCCCTGGAACGCAAAGGGCTAAGAAGGAACATGGATGGGTTTTAGTCAGTCAAGTCTGACACTCCCTTCCGCTCCGCCCAGAGCGGAAGAAGTCATTTGACGATTTCCCATCCGAAAAAAAAAAAAAAAAAAAAAAAAAAGGACAAGGGCTGCCTAAAAACTGCCTAAAAACTTTTAAAAAGTTAAAAGAAAATGAAATTCGTCGAATAAAAACATAACATGTCTTTTTTTGAGTCCATCAAAGATTCTTTCTTTAAAAACAACAAAACAGAAGTTACGTAGAAAGATTCCTGTGTAAATGTTGTAACTGCTAGAGTATTACCGCAGATAACCATTATTTCCTTGATCAAAGGCTGTTAGGCGACTTTCCTAATATAACCCACCCAGGCTCCTGCATGATCTGTGCTCAGTCAGCAGTTGCAGGCTAGCGTCAAAACGTGGCAGCCAGAAACAGAAGTGGAAGTAGAACACGAAGAAGTGGCGAATGGCGGGCGTTTTGGGGGACTACCTCTTGTAAACTTTGACGTTCAAAAAGTGCCTAATTTGTAGAAATAAATGATTTTTTGATTTGATCGATTTGAAGTTTATTTATTTATTTTATTCATTAACACTTACATTTGTTTTAACAGGTAAGACCCAAGCTAACAAAAGTAGTCATAAATAGCTAATTGTCCAGTCCCAAGTAACGCGTCCGTAGAAACACAAGTTAAACAGTGGACAACGAGATATCTACGAACAATATTTTCCATAAACAAAGTTTTCGGCAAAACGTGCTGTCTAGGAATAGAGATTTCTTTTTTTTTATTAACTTTGCTTTCTGCATGTAGTGGTATCGTACAAGCGTGTTTTTATATTAGGTTCCACATCAACATAAGTGTCACCCTCTGGAATTCCGCCAAACGCCGATTTTTATTTGTAAGTATTTGCTGTGAATTTGTGGCTTGGCGTGGAGGGCACGCGCATGCGTTTATGCTCTGGCGTTTCTTCTGCTACGTCAATATTATTACTAACACACTAGTTAAATAATTTCCTTACCTTGTGTATTGTCTGAGTGCCACAAATGAACCGGACAGAACTGAGTCCTACTCCGTATTTCTTCAAGCCTTCTCTAGCAGCTTCTACGACTTCTGGATTGTTCTGCAAGAAGATTAACGTGTTCAGGAAATAATTATGGGCATGGATGCGCCACAACAGGACGGCTTCAACATGATGCTTCTAAAAAGGAGGAAGTTTACATAACTTTCTCGGTTTTAGAACCATCAACATCAATATTTATTTTTTTAATTTAGTTGCACCTCCTATTTCTTTATAGGTAATACCTGGTCCGATTTAAGTGATTATTTTTTCATTTGGTAATGCAAGATCACACGGAGGTGCCATATAAATTTTAGTAACCTTTTGAACGCCATTGTCACATATATGTGACAATCAAGCGCGTGCCCTGTAGGTACGCCAACGACAGAAATATGTGACAAAAAATGTGGTAAACTATACCACGAAACAAGCAATTTAAATCATTACTTTTGTGTGTTTATGTATATATTTTTAAAATGTAATCTATAAATATTAAATATCTTATTAAGAAATAAGTAAACAATACTTTTAAAATCCCTCTTTTTATTTGTAAGTATTTGCTGTGAATTTGTGGCTTGGCGTGGAGGGCACGCGCATGCGTTTATGCTCTGGCGTTTCTTCTGCTGCGTCAATATGGAAATGCTTATATTTTCTACTTACAATGTATAATTGATATTTTACAAGGATTTGTGTGAGATACTACTAAAAAGTTTTTTTACTAGCTTTAATAAACTTACGGAAAGACCCAAGTAGTTGTTGGCACAGAAATTCAGGAATTCTCCTTCAAGGCCCTGAACTTTCACCTGGAAATAATAATACAATTAATTGAACGTAATGAATAGATACCGTAGAATCTATGCAGGGATCTATTATTGAAACGGCACGAGATGAATATATTAGAATCAATATATCTGGTATTTTTATTTAACGTGAGCCTAATTATTGGCCAGAATAATTGACTAATGCTAGTGACTAAAAGTACAGATATAGACAAGCGAAGCAGAACATTTGCTAAGCAACTGGATTTAACACACGGGAAGGGTCATGCTTCTAATGAGCCAGGGGGACCATAAGATGCCCCACCTTATGGCCCCTGTATAAAGTGACCCATCATCCATAAAAATAAACATGGCCAATTGCCTACGTCACTACCGATCTCTAGGGTAAAACTAGGGAACCCATTCCAAACCGTAACTCACTGACTGTCTCAATAAAAATTGACGTTGACATCAAATTGATCAGCTGGCCTACCATGACGTCTTATAGCAGTATTGTTTTACTCTTATTCCAGAGTGGGAAAGAGACGGTACTATTCAGGATGTCTAGCGCCGTCTCTTTCCCACATTGGAAAAGGAGTAAAACAATTATGTTTAAAGACGTCTTGGTAGGCCACCAGAATACAGGTCTCTTATTTTGTGAAAAGACTAGCCATTCTGGCTAAAACATGACGTGTTCGTGTGGATTGTAGCGAAAACTGTCAGAAATAGACGATTCGTATTATGTTTGCATTCGATAATCACAGTATTTTGTTATTCGACAAGCTCCTGAACGGTGCAGGCATGAGAAAATATAGAAATGTTTGTTTACATGTCTGGAGCGCTCTCGAGGTTCTCCAAAACACTGCAAAGCTACAAGCCATTGTACTTCAACACACGACGTGAATGTATACCTATGCCTATGTACAATTTACATACATACCTCTGTACGGTACACTTGGACGTACTCATCCGACCGAGGACGTGTTATGTGAATTATTTCTCAAACGGCGTCTGTGTGAGCAAAAATAAACCGTGCCCACATGTTCTCCCTGAACTTTAACCAAGTTTATGTAAAGTCTGTTGAAAATTTTGGTAGCAACCCGCATCGCTTGTAAATTAGGGTTTATTTACGTTATTTGGGACTTGTAGTCTCTTGCAACTTTGTCTGTCGTCAGCTCTGTATGTTCTACCTTTTCTAGCCTTGTCACCTTTCATACGATTTATCCATAATTTTCTAAGCCTTCCTCCACAGCTCCATTTTTATAGCCATCAAAATGGTGATGGACATAACATGCTTCACTATTGTTTACCTTCCTAACCCATTGCTAACAACTCAAATATTTTCAAGTAAGATAAAAATGAAAATCTATTCGTCGCGGACGCAAACGTGAAAACATTTTCCACATAGATTTGTCTCTACGCACGTACGTAACAAACAGAGTCAAGTTTTGTAACACTCGGAGACCGGAGAAGTGCCATTTAATTAAATTAGCATAGAGGTGTGTTGAGTTCCAAATGTATTCAAACAATCGTGTTTAGAATGCTGAATTGTTTAACCATATAGCTATGTTATTGAAGTCAACAACTAAAAGTATTTTGCGGTATTTTTTATCGCTCAACTTTTTATGACATAATCTGATAATCATGAATTTTTCCGTGGACCAAAGTTTTAGGGTTCCTCTCTTCGATCAATAATATTGATCAAAGGTTCCTCTTTTTAAACATACACAGTCACACATATGTAATACGCATTATCAAGAAGAGAATTCGCACTCGCATGTATTACCTTAGTATCTTGTGGGGAAGTGAGGACCCTCTCATGTTTCCAGGTTTTGGCCCTTTTGATTTCCCGTAGACGGTCCTCCAGGACATCTCTCAAGGCTGCTACTCCTGCACGCTCCTTGTGAAACTCGTGCAGTTGGCGAGACTGGGTGCCTTTGATACCTGAGAAAAGAAGGGTGGTTACTGAGGACCATCGAGTGCAGTAGGCGAATGAATTGCCTTGGTTTGAGACCACTCAAACCATAATAGTTGTGGAAGCGACACAGGGAACTTCACCCGTACCGGAAAGTATGCAGTGAACCAATTTTTAGACACCAAGATCTCCGACGCACTAGAAGAGATCAAAGATCGCTTCAAATGCAAAGTGCTCGACAAAAGTATAGTCGGGCATATCACAACGTTCAACTGTGAGCTAACGACTGAAGAAGAGGTATTAATGATAGCTGAAGTTCCAGACGAGAATGTTTGTCAACGTTGAGCTTAGAAATCTTAACGAAACTACGGGATGTTTTCTTCACGAATAGTTCTCCTGACTCTACCTCCTTCTCATGGCCGTCAAGTTTCCTTGTCCATCAATCAGGAAATCTACTATCTAAAGGGATCATCATCCCGTAATAGTACTTTATTTCTAGGACACGCAAGCTAAAGTACAGTGCAATCCGTCTCTTATCTAGCTGTAACATATCGTGCTCTAACTCAGTTATAAGTAACATAAATGTAGTGTGTATGTATCCTACAGTTGTCATTTAATGTCACACATACACAAGAGCAAATAACCGTTATCTATATTCATACGGCTCAGCCAATTATAATGCAATTTCTTTGTACAAGGTCTGCCTAGATAAACAGTATATTATGACAAGTACTAACAAATACAGATGGTAGCTGCAGGCTGTAGGATGCCGAACAAAAACAATCTATTGTTTTAACGAAATGTATGAATAATATCGGGCCTCAGTATCGAATGAGCAAACAGTATAATGTCTGTTTCAGTCATCAGTTTTTTACACAATTTTATCAGCGCTACGTTGTACTCAATGCTTGAAAATAAGTACTAATTAATTTCGCACGCAAACGCTCATTGCAAAAGCCTTTCATTTTGTAATTAACATCGGTATTTGAAAATGTCATTATTAAGACGAAGATCTGCGTCGTAAGGCTCGAAAAACAAGTAATCGGTGCTATCAAAAACCTGTAATCCTTAGCTCCACAAAAGACGCTACAAGGTTGTATTCGGTGACAAAACAAAAAAAAATCCGTTGTTGACATTTTTGGGCACCAATTTTTTGATACACTAAACACTCACTTAAAAACACTTTAACCTGTAAATTTAAAAGTAAAGGGTAAAACTGTAGTAATTCAAAAGTGTTTTATTTGTATAATACTCACAGTTGCGCAGGAGTTGCGAGCGTAGCGCCATCGCGTCGAATGGGGGCGCGGCCGCCGGCCGGCGCGCTGCGCGGCTGCGGCGCTGGCGACGAGCAACTCTTTAACAGACCAGTCACGCAGGTTGTTCTGTTTCGTGTGCTTGAACATAATTTTGTTTTCATTGCACTCTGGTTAAATGTACGGTATGTAGCTGACTGGTTTGATGTAGAGTTATATTTTTTAAATGTTGTTTTTGCTTGAGCCTCGGATGGTGCGGCGTTTTTTCTACATGAATGAGTTCACCTGTTTAATGTCGCATTTAAGGTCATTTTATATTCTTTTATGTATGTGTCAAACTTACAATGGTCTATTTTTTTTATTTCATACATTTTATTTATGGTTTTGCCGACTTTATTGCGTGTCGTATTTTTGCAACGTATTTCGCCGACTTTATAAATTTTCCGTACTAAAATTATAGTTTCGCAACTTATTCATATGGAACCATTTTACCGAACTTTCTTCTGCCGATTTGCATCTGCTGACGGTACTTTTAAGCTAAACTGGCTTTTAATTGAGTTTATGAAGAAAATAAATCGGGTTCCTCCGTGACGGGGATCTCGGGGATCGGGGTACTCAGGGAATAAACCCCTACCAACGCCGTCAATATGGTAGAGTTCTGCTCAAAGATTTAACCCAATAATGATGGAAGAAAGAATATTAAGTTTATTTATATTTTCTATCAAACAAGGCTTTTCGCATCTAGCGATATCATTGCATTCCTCGAACGTAATATAAGCCGCAACACAAACGCATGATAGTTTCGAAATTCGATAAACATTCACTGCCTAGGTAGGTACCTACTTTAACGTAACGCTGACTGCATCAATTGAACGTCATCCAACACCTGTGGCCAGACGAGAAGCCGAGTTTTTTTTCTATTCAGTATCTCATTTTATCCGAAGGCAAAAGCTGAAACAGTTTTGGATATTAATGTGGATGGCTATTTATGAGTAGGAGCCTGAGAAACGATGGATTTGCTGTCTGAAAGATGATATCAATGGCTCAATCATCTTATTGATGTCACGACTATACAGAAATCTGGAAGAAGAAAACATGCTGCGCCGACCTAAAACAAATTGGGGCGGATTACCTAAGCTACGTAGGAGAATAATCATAATGATGGTCCGCCATGCAAAACCAAATCTACCATGTCCGTCAGTCGAGTATAACAGCCGAAGGAGACGATTTATCTCAATCATATAATACATATTATTATATGAACCTACCTAATATTAATATCTGCATAGTAGTTGCGGAAACCAGCCCGCTATACAATACAACATACTTAGTATCGCAGCCAAGCTACCGCACGCCGGTCGTGTTACGTCATACCTAAGGATAAACACGAGTCGACTGTATCGAATCCTTCATATCGATGCATTCGTCCATGTTATGATTATGACTTTGGCCACATTCGCTCATTTGTATAATCAAAATCAAAAGTCATTTATTCAAATTAGGCTGATAATCAGCACTTTTTGAACGTCAAAATAAACAAAAGACAGTCCCCCAAAACGCCCGCCCTTCGCCACTTCCTAGTGTTTTAGCTGGGAAGAAGAAGTGGCGGAACAAACTCCCCAGCAACATATCTGTCTGTTAGGTTAGACGAACCAGATTCTATACAATAGTGTTCAAGTTTATATTAACAAAGAATCCATTACATCAAATTAATGTCACATGTCAGTTAGCACACACCAATAATAAAATATTAAAAAATAAAGCCTCCAGACATAAAGGGCGTGCCCGCTTACACGTGCATACAGACGAAAAAATTAAAATAAATAAAGTAAAAAAAAGTATATGTATATAAAGTAAAAAAAAACTATGCATGAAGTTATATCATATTTCAGTAAGCTAATTTGGAGAAAGAACACAAACATAGTCTTGAGTTTTTAGGGGTATGACGAACAGGGTGTAAAGTTTCTCATCCCCAGTAGTATAGGGAGGATCCTTCGACCAGACAGGTGCTATGTCTGGTCTGCAAGTTGTGCAACTGTCCGACAGTTGTTGTCTTAAGTCGATGTAAACTTTGCTTGCGCGATGTAGGAAATTGATGTTAGTTCTTCCGTCGTGTCATCGATGGCGCTGTAGTACTTTTTGTATTAAGTTGCTTTTTGTAGGTCGCTACAAGTTCAACCCAGCGACCAACTATTCTTATCGTTTAAATAGTCGTTAATGGAATAGTAGGCCTTTGAACAAAGGTTAGATTTTACTTTGGCTTTAAACGCATTAAATGACAAGTCTAGAAAGGAAGATGGTAGCTTGTTGTAAAAGGTAATAATACCAAGCCCTACGAATGAATTATGAACCATAAGAAGCCGGTGAAAGGCAGCTCGTAGTTTATGCTTATTTCGAGTGTTTATATTGTGAATATCACTGTTTTTACTGTACAAATGGATATATAAAATGTTTGCAAAGATGAATTGTGAAGCCACCGTGAGAATACCAATCTCTTTAAAAAAAATCTCTCAAAGATATTCAGTGCACCCAGCTGGTAAATTGCACAAACCGCTCGTTTTTGAAGAACGAATATATTTTGGATATCAGCGGCTTTGCCCCACAGCAGAATACCATAGGACATAATACTGTGAAAATAACTAAAATAGACTAACCGTGCTGTATCAACGTCAGTGTATTGTCTAACTTTTCTGACGGCGTATGCGGCCGAACTAAGCCTACCCGTTAGGCTTGATATGTGTGGACCCCATTGTAATTTTGAATCTACTGCTATACCCAGAAACTGAGCCGAGTCAACAGTTTTAAGCTCCTCATTGCCGAGAACAATGTTGGGACCTAGATTTTTAACATTAGGTAAGGCGAATTTAATACTTCTAGTTTTCTTGGCATTAAGAACAAGGTTATTTGTTGTGAACCAATCTGTGACCATTGATAGAGGGCTGTTTATGTCTCCAAAATCGTGTCTATTCCTATCTACTTTAAAGATAAGAGAGGTGTCATCAGCAAATAGTACTACATCACAAATACCCTTCAAATAATATAGTATGTCATTAATATAAACCATAACCAAGAATAAAAACGGTCCCAGTATTGAGCTTTGAGGTACCCCTAGCTGAACAGGTAGCCCGGAAGATTTCGCGCCATTGACATCTACTCATTGGAATCTATTATTTAAATACGTATCACATTTAGGGCCTCATTTTGAACACCGTAATAACGTAGTTTCCGTAAAAGCGTGTCGTGGTGTACGCAATCAAAAGCTTTCGAGAGATCGCAGAAAACACCACAGCATCAATATATTGACTCGCAACAGTCGTGCGTGTATGAAGTGAACATGGGTGATAATGAACGTGATGTACTGTATATTATAAAAAGATCGTTGCATTCATAGCTGGTGGTCTATTATGACATGATACGTTTGTGTCTTATTCGCCCATACCAAGCCCCGCTACATCTATAGGATGCAGACCTTCGAGAACCGATTCCTCCGTCAAGCCACTGGAGCCCCCTTTTATGACCGAAACGACAGTCTACACTCAGACCTCAGAATGGCTACCGTCCTTCAGTTTATGAAACGACTTTCTAAGCGTTTCTTCGACTCCACATTAGGCACCAAAATCCTCTGATCGCATCGGCCGCCCGATACGAACCATCGCGTAATAGCAAGATTCGCCGACCGTGGCCTACACTAGTCACCCCTGACGACCTTGGCACCCTCTTTCAGGAAAGCAGTAGGGGAACCAGTACTATACGTAAACACAGATACAAACCGCCGTCATTCCGGCCTCGCCGCCGAAGCCCATCGCGACGTCCTTGTCCACGCCCCCCCCCCCCCCCACCAATCCTCGAGCCAGCCTGCGAGACTGACTAGTTTTAAATCAGCCCCTAAATAATAAATGAAATCATTCAGATTCAGCCTGTCCCTTTGCTGCCCTCCCCCAGCGACACCCTAAGACAAGGCTCGTTCCCCGCACGGGCTGCCCTTAGCGTGTTGCCGCCTAGTTTATAACTTTTACGCACTGGCTGGAGGCCTTAAACTCAAGGCATCCACAGGATAGTCCGGTTAAGCAGAAGCCTACCTTATAGGCTGAACTGCGAGAGTGAGACGCCAGAGGGGAGGACCAATTTTTAGACTTCACAAGCAAATGTCTCATCAACAATTGACTTAAGAAAAAGGTATTTTAGTATTTTTTTAACAGCTGTCGATATTCGTAGATTTTTGTTTTCCTACCTGTTTTTAGCGCCACGCTATTGTTTTTATATTTGTATAGCGGTTCTTATAAGGCACCCACATAGGTACTCTCCAAATTTCAATTGTGGTGCCAATCGTCTCGGAATAAAATGGCTGTGACATAAGGACGGACAGACAGACGGATAGGACGAATACATCAGGGTTCCATTTTCGCCATCTGGCAACGGAACCCTTTAAAAAATCAGGACAGTGGAAGTATAAAATAAAAAAAAACCTCACAGGTACGAGTCTTTTTTAGGGTTCCGTACCCAAAGGGTCAAACGGGACCCTATTACTGAGACTTCGCTGTCCGTCCGTCCGTCCGTCCGTCTGTCACCAGGCTGTATCTCATGAACCGTGATAGTTAGCCAGTTGAAATTTCTACAGATTATGTATTACTGTTGCTGCCATAACAACAAATACTAAAAACAGAATAAAATAAATATTTAAGGGGGGCTCCCATACAACGAAGTGATTTTTTTTCTCGTTTTTAGGGTTCCGTAGCCGAATGGCAAAAAACGGAACCCTTATAGATTCGTCATGTCTGTCTGTCTGTCTGTCTGTCTGTCTGTCTGTCTGTCTGTCTGTCTGTCTGTCTGTCTGTCTGTCTGTCCGTCCGTATGTCACAGCCACTTTTTTCCGAAACTATAAGAGCTATACTTTTGAAACTTGGTAATTAGATGTATTCTGTGAACCGCATTAAGATTTTCACACAAAAATAGAAAAAAAAACTATTAATTTTGGGGTTCCCCATACATAGAACTGAAAACCAAAATTTTTTTTTTCATCCAACCCATTCGTGTGGGGTATCTGTGGATAGGTCTTCAAAAATGATATTGAGGTTTCTAACATCATTTTTTTCTAAACTATATATTTTGCGCTAGAGCCACTTCCAAAGTGGTAAAATGTGTGTCCCCCCCCCCTCTAATTTCTAAAGTAAGAGGAGGAAAATTCTGAAAATATTTAAGTTTGTAGAACGTAAAAAAAACTATCAACGAAAATTGGTTTCAATAAGATATGATGTTTAGTTTTTGAGATATGGGACTTTTTCATCAAACTGCAGCAGTAACTTTGTTTTTCATTAACATACTATGAAAAACCAATTTAGTTTTGCGGTTTAGTGGAAGTTTACAACTAATGAATGACAGTTCAAAATATTGTTTGGGGCTATGGAACCCTGTGTGCGAGTAAGACTCGCACTTGGCCGGTTTTATAAATAATGGTACGGAACCCTTCGTGCGCGAGTCCGACTCGCACTTGGCCGGTTTTTTTTATTATTTAAAGTCTTTGTACAGTAGAATAGCAATGGAATCTTATGAACACAAAGTGCGTTCTTCACTCTTGCTGTTTGCTCTTGCTCTTGCTTTTTGCGCCATTTACAGTCGACTCTGAAACAAATAAGCCATAAATATATATTATTAAAGTACCTACGGTACTACGACCTTAAAAAAGACCTTGAACGACCTTTAAAGACTTTGAACTGCAAAAATCGGATCATCGGTCGCGTCGCATGTTACACCGCAATTTCTTACTTTCTGAATTATTTATTTTTGCTAGTAACTGCAGCGACCGTGAACGCCCCGAATAACGTAAGACCTGAATGCGAACCTAGTCAGGTACTTTATGTAATTTATTTTCATCACCACTGACTGTTCTTAAAAGGTAAAGGAAGACAGAGCGTGAGGATACCGTCATGTCTTGTATTATCCTAGACCCGTCGACCACCTCGCAGAGGGCCTTCGTCATAGATTACGGCCCTCTCACAGAGAGAAGCCCTGTTTCCCAGCAAAGGGAACATTATTACCTAATAATAATCTTTCATAATAGTAATGTTGTTTAAGTTTAACAATAAAATGAAGCAGTTACCTCCGGCCCCACATGTATGGCCAGCATCATATCGTAGTCGTTGGCTCCAACTGAGATATGGGCGCGACCGTCGTTGCCCACAGTGACCGTCTTGCCCTGACACGACGAGCCCACCTTATTGCCCGATATCACATCGCAGTATCTGCCCGCGGGCAAGCAAGTCTGGAAGAAAATGGTATTTTTAATGGTTGATGAAAAAAAAACCTGCCATGATCGAGGTGGTTCTGATGTTAGTCCACTACATATTATGAAATCATGCGAAAAATATAAAAGGTATAAAATATGTCTTCATTAAATCGGCCTTGTATGTCACAGAAGGCAAACTAAAAATGCTGTACAATCCGCATCATCATTAACCTTCGCAGTTGAAAGTCGTCACTGCTGAACATAGGCTTTCTTCCTGGATCGCCGATCACCAGTCATTTAATCCCACAT
Source organism: Cerastis rubricosa (assembly GCA_949152445.1). Taxonomy (NCBI): domain Eukaryota; kingdom Metazoa; phylum Arthropoda; class Insecta; order Lepidoptera; family Noctuidae; genus Cerastis; species Cerastis rubricosa. Next base: position 13,598,253 of record OX424535.1, read on the forward strand.
TCAGTTTTCCAGATTGAGCGATCTTAACTACATTGTCACTTGTAAGTCCACTTTTGGTCTAACCACGCTGCCAAAAAGATCCAATGCAAGATCAAAAATTCCAAATCATGTGAAAGGATCCGATTGCTACTGTACCACAATCCTTACTACCGAACCAATCATTGGCGAAGTCCACCAGCATTATAAATAATATGGAGAACTAAAGCCTAACTCACAGAGCCCAGAAAACTAAACAATATAAGCACAAACCTGCAAAGTCTGGTTAAGATCCCAATAATCATTATTGATAGCGATGAAAGCGTTCCCTCCCCTACAGAAGGCGATCTGGTTGGAGCCGTTGTCCCACCAGTCGTTGAGGCCAGTGTTGCCGGCCGCGTTCCTAAAGGCCACCATTGCTAAGATCTGGCGCCAGCGGTGTTGGCACACCCAGCCGTTACCGCAGGAACCGTCCTGGAGGATAATTTGAAGAAATAGATGCACGTGGAGTAGCAACATTGCAGAATTGTATGTTAAATGATTTTTATTGGCCGAAGATGTAAGTAAAAGATGCTTCCAACCACCACTAATTGCAATAACTCTAGAAGACATGGTCAAATACAAGCAGAATGCATAATTAATGATCGATAGGTGGTTTGTGCAGGGAATTAAATAATCTGAGACAATCGTTTGATTATAATCATTAAAATAAGTAATAAGAGTCTTCACATCATACTTACAGAATTGATAGAAGGCGAAATAATATTCCCGTTATGATCCTGAGGTGGGCCAATCTCGGAGTCCAAGAAATCAAAACTGCTCATAATCTGAGGTTCTCCATAAGGATGAGCGAGCAAGAATGCGATAGCTCCCTTGTACGGACGAGGTGTTTTATAAGTCAGGATACCACCTCCTCCGCCGTGGCCTCTTTCATTGTCGTGATTATCTATGAAAGTTAGAGAGTCTTCATGGGCTAGCAATCCCCATTGTGGACCCCAACTAGACAGCCATCTTAGCTGATTATTCCCTCTGAACGCATTACTCAGTTCTAAGCCAACTTTGAACTCTGTGACTGCTCCAATAGGAGTATATTCGTCTCGGCTGATTGCTTCGGATCCATAGTCGATGACTTCTTGGTAGATGTAAGGTCTGGCGTTGGCGGGGAAGCCGTGCTGCGTGTTCAGGTTGTGGAGACGGTCGTAGATGACGCGGAGGTCGGAAGGCCACATGTGTTTGGCTGCGTCAATTCTGAGGATATTGATTGAAATAGTTTATAGAACAAGATGTGTTTAGAAAAGAAGATAGTTTGATGCAGACGGGAAAAGAGATCGTCACGGGAGATAACTCGATTAGTGAGAACAAGACCGCTGATGATTCGGAGTGTCAGGTCTGTCAGTATAAGTATTAGCCCTTTATCTCCATTTACTTGGGATCGGGGTAGCACATCTTCTTCTTCCATAATTCTCTATTAGTCGTCAATTCAAGAGCCAATAGGTTACCCCTTATCTAGCTATACCATCTTTCACACAGTCCATCCATCATTTCTTTGGTATTCCCATACTCTTTTACATTCACACTCACGACATTCCATGAAACCTAATCATCATCTGCCTAGCCTTTCCCAACAATTTTAGCGTGGGCTTTCACTCTAACTGGATGCAGCTGAATACCAGTATTTTACATGCAGCGACTGCCTTCCTGAACCAGTAGGTACACAACCCAGTTAGTACTGGGTAAATGGATGCCCCAGGGTAAGATGGGTTATCGGACTTTCGGGTCACGTACTACCTGTAACGATTGTCAAAGACCAACGAATGACAGCCGGGACCAACGGCTAAATGTGCTTTTAGAGGGACGATACCTAATGATGAGAGTATTAAGCTCACCTGAATCCAGCAACGCCTAAATCAATGAGTTCGTTCATGAAGTTGACAATCATGTTCCTAACGTGTTCATCTGCTTGGTTCAGGTCTTTCAGACCGACGAGCTCGCAGTTACGAACCTGGAATAGGTACATATCAATTATTTATCGAATCAACATACTATCACGCCTGTAATCTCCGATGGGTTAGGCAGAGGTGTGACATTTCGTCCAAAAATCAATTAACACTTTACCTTACCAGGTAATCGAACCCAGGATCTTAAGCTCAGCAGTCGCGCTTGCTACCCCCAGACCAACGAGGCAGTAATTCTCAAATTAACTTGTGGAGAAAACGCCTTTTTTATTTTCTAAGTAACAAAGATGATGATAGTAAGAGGTGTATTCTATTCCAGCGTTTCCCGACTAGAAAGTAAAGACACAGATGTACCCCAAATAATTGTTGACGCCTTTTTGTAACTCGCTTAATTAGGTCTCACCAACTAAATGCTCTGTATGGTGTCGGACGCAAAAGAATAGCACCATCCCATATCTTCCTGTGGGTGTCGTAAGGGGCGACTAAGGGATTTGCCAGAGAATGGGCAGCAGCGTTCTCTGTGCTTTTGTAACAACCATACTGCGATCGCCAACCCGCCTGCCAAGCGTGGCGATTATGGAAAACCCCCCAAAATGTCAATGTGGCGATTATACTTGGGGGATCTATGTCCAGCAGTGGACGTCTTTTGGGCTCAAATGATGATGATGAACTAAATGTTCTGTTAAGTAGGCTTTGTAGTGGTTGGTAATGGTTTAATTCTGTCAACAAGAGACAATATGCACTTAGGTAGAAGCTTATTGTCGTTACTCATAGCTAGTATTGTATTGTTTTGCGAGCAAGTGTCCACAACTCCACGTCTCTTCATACTTTTCATAGTTAAGACCCGATTTCCTCACGGCATCACTCGTATTCACTTTGTTGGAAGCCAGGCCTTACACCAAACGAAATCCTCGTAGAAGATGGTGAGATGAGCTGGATTAAACCACCGACCAGTGGTCCACATTAGGCCTGGATCGAAAAACCAGTTCTTTCGATCCAGGTCATGGTCTTTCAAGTCATGGGGAGAAGCTTTTGATCAGAAGTGGGATAACGCAGCCTAATAGTAACTTACCCTCCAGGCGTTGGTAGCGTAGTCAATGTCATTGATACCGCAGGGAGGCCAGTTAAAGTGCTGTCGATTATAAGGCACCGCGGGGTAGTTCCATTCGTTGAAGGTAGCTGTGCTGCCGGCTGTCCCGACGTTTTCTGGAGGCTCGCCTGTCATGTGGTTGATTACTGCGTCTACGTAGATCCTGGAGAAATCGATAGGAAATAAAGAAAAGCTCAAATTACACTTTTCGGTCAAGATTTTTATAAGTGTCAATAAAACTGTTTTGCCTCCTGAATCAAAGATCTGTGCAAAATTTCAGTTGTATCGGTTGGGGGAACCGGTTTCGATTACACCTAACAAGTTAAATAAAAGCTTACAATAATAAAAGCACTGCCATGTTAATTTACACTTCAAATCTCGAAATGAGCAGTGTTCACCTGACGCCTGCTGCATTGCATCGACGCAACATGTTGGCGAACTGCTGCTCGTTGCCGGAGCGCGTCACCAGTTTGTACGACATTGGCTGGTACCGCTCCCACCAGGGGCGGTTGTACGATCGGAGCACCACATTCTCGTTGGGTGGCGAAATCTGCAGAAAAATGTAATTTTTAAGGTTAATTTTCGTAAAGAAAATCACATGACTCACAAACTGCTAACTGAAAAATATCTTCCTCCCTTTTTTCTACCATAGTTTCCCATTCGTGAGCCTCCTGTATTTTAGCGACTTTTAGGATATCGTCGACTCGACCCGCTTTTGGACGATTATTGGAGTCGTCCTTTCTTTGAGTTTAGCTTGTCGGTCTTTATTCGATCTGAATGTTATTATATATAAAGCAATTAAAAGCATACATTTTAAAAGAGTGTAACAAAGTCTGTTAAACACACAAAAAATACTGTTTGCACTTTTGAGATTACTTTGTACAGTAAAATACGAAGCTAACAAACTGTTAAACATCTACATTTTTCGCTAGCTACTCCAACATCTACAAAATAGAAACTCTCACCTGAATTCCTCCATAGCCCCTAGGACCAAGGAACCTCTCGCATTCAGCAGCGATGTCGTCCCACTTCCACTCAAAGAGGTGCACATTCACCGACCTCCCTGGTGCGTAGTACGGGTTCTTGTATGCATTGACGGCCGTGGCAACTACCAGTAGGCTGCAGAGTAATGACTGCCAACCCTGGAAACAAACCCAAGTTAATATTTCAAGACGAGTCCTTAGACAACTAGACGGGGTCGCGGCAAGCCGAATAGATGGCGGGACGCCTTGGAAATATCCTCATAAATAGGCAAGAATACGCCTTAACCTCCGCAAACGCCTCCCTCAGTTTCTTACACTACCCAGTCTTAGAAATGCGTTTGTCCAGGAGTGGGACAATCAGGCTAAAAAAAATCGACTCAGGGGTTGACCTGCCAACTAGAATTATTTAGTTAATGGACGACAAACAATTTGAAGAAGATTAACTTGATCAATCAACAAACTGAGCTTAAAGCAGTCTACTCCAAAGAACAAGCATATTTCAAGCTAGACACTATCGTCTCCCTTCAGGCTTCAGCATCCGGACAAGCATAAGCAGAAAATGGCAATGCCATGATAAAGGCTGGGTCTGGAATGTGCCGTACCAAATTGTTTTGCTTTACCAGGAAAATAAAACGCTGTTCTAAGTAGAACGAACGAAGAGGTCTTGAATCAACAAAACGTCGAACCAGTTTCTATTTTATATGTACATGTTTTTAAACATGAAATTAGGTTGTAGTAGCTATAAGTTCAACCTAAATATTTACATAAATTTATTTGAACTGATAAATTATAGTATTTCTAATTATTAATTATAAACAAAATTACGTAAGAGCTGCAGTGACTTACCATTTTGCAGCGACCTTATCAAATTACTTACAATGGAGAACTAACTAATAAACTTCGCTTGGAAATAAACACATACTATGTACCTATTGTACGTAATTATTATTTATCGATTAACAAGGCAAACCAATTATCCCACTCCATATCATAATACTTTTCACCACCTTAGTATGTATTATCGCGATAAGCCTGAAATCTGAAATAATACGTATCTACATAATTTGCTCATCAATCATTTTTTTCTAGATTGTACCATGATTGTTCGATCAATGATTGTCCGGATTAAAAGTTACCCTGCTGACCGGGAGATATTGTAGGATATTTTATCAGCTTACTTTTGTCAGTTTTTGTTATTAATTATTTGTTTAAATTTTTGTTTATTGTAAAATTATGTAAGAGAACTTAGATTTTGTGAATAAAATAGGGATTTATGATCCTTTTATACTCTTATTTTTTTTTAATCATCATCATCTGCCTAGCCTTTTCCCAGCTGGGTACGTTCTAGGTTCTTTTCTTTTTTTGTAAATATTTTACGTGTTATCTAATATATTTTTAAATATTTCTTAAAAAACAAAAATGTTATTATTATTATGTCCTTTATTCATTTATAATCTTGTCTTTTATATAGTTTATGAATTATTCTATGAGTAGCTTTAATTCATTGTTTGAATAAACAGCTAGAGTAAAAACCTTTAACTTTTTAAAATCAGATCTGCAGCTGTTGTATGGAGGCGAGGCGATCCAGTGATCGATATCAAGCATTTATTTTTGCGCTATGAATACGCCTTCGACATTTGTGACGAAGTTACCCCATGAAAATAAGCCGTATCTACAGACGCTTCAAGCCTTGATAGGCGTTACGTACCTACCGCTTCTTCATTTGCTGTCTTGCGTAGCTCCTCGTATAAAACTCTTTTTACACATGGCAGGTTGTCATGTCAGTAGGGAATCCCCAAATATAATTTCATATTTTGTTCTAAAATAATTAAGTTTTGGTTCGTTCTGTTTAGAGTTTGCAAATTGAATGAATTTTGTTTTGGATAGATTTACTTCTAGGTGGTTTTTATCAAGCAAGTTTGTTATATCGGTAATGGTTTGTTTTACTTCTTGTTGTTGTAATGTCTTGTCAATCTCAGGTATTACGTACACATAATCGGCAAATGTCGTTGATGTACAAGAGGAAGAGAAAAGGCCCAAGGATACTTCCTAGAGGCACCCCCGACCCCTTGTGACGAAATGACGTAAATTTCAGCAAGATTATCACTATTATCGGATAACTCAACACACATACATTTAAGAGAACATTGCAATGAGTGTCTACATATAATTAGTTTTATCTATTTGTACTCTTACTTTTTTGAAGGGGCTTGACTTTTGAAGATTTCAGTATTAGGGACGATTCCTTCAAATTTATAGATAAATTAATTTAATGACACAGTACTGATGATATAATTTTAGCGCATAGTTTCAGTATGTGTGTGGAGATCTCATCATACCCTACTTTTTATGGATCTTTTAACACTCGGTGGAAGGACATGGATTCAAAAATATACTGGAGCTGTTCGGTATGGGTTGAAATGTACACATGGGTACAAATCTCAACCTATCGAATGGCACATTTGATAGGTTGAGATTTTGTATTAAAAATATCAATAAAGAAATTATTTAATGAGTTAGCTATTTGAATTGAGTCATTTTAAATAAAGCCACTGTGATCTATTGCGTTTATTTGATATTTTTGTTGGGTGTTCTATTGTGTTGATTTATTTTTGATGATAACCCATTTTTATTTTTAGTATTCAGTTGAGATTAGAATTTTTCTTTGAGCTTAGGACGCAAGATTTTAATATTATATTCCAAGCCATTACCAAGTAATTAATTCATCTTCAGCGCAATACATTAAGCGTTAGTACCAAATCGTATTTCCTTGGCATGAGCAACTTGGCTCCATTTGATTCTGTGATCTCCATTTTCATGAATCCCGGCAATCTTTTATCTTTTTTCAATTTCCTGCTTTGTTTTTGTAACTAAGTTGCCAGCTCAGGAAAAAAAAATAAAACGGATATTAATTAAGTGAAAAAATTAATGTTTTGCTAATAATTGATGGTGTATAATTGGTGGTAAAAAATACCTATATTTGCGTATTCGGTAGACTTTAATTTCATTTTACATGTAGTACAATATAATACATATATTTAATTCATTTAGGCTAGTAACATTTCTTAGAACCTGTTGTTGATTTCGAATGTAATCTGTGGTCAACTTACAAATCATTCGTTCTTACTTCTTTCAACTTTTTTCATTCACCAAAGTAAACTAAAGTAAACTTACTGGGTGGTTGACTGACGCTCGAGAAAACTTGTTTAGTTACAACTAAATTTATAATATAATTTATTTGTAGATTGTTCCTTGCTTGAATAATACATGTGACATAAAAACTAATACAAGTGCCAAGTTTTTTTTAAATTTCAACTTAGTTAATTCTCGTTTTTTTACTGATAAAATTAAAACGAATTTGTGTTGTTTATTTTTACTGCTTTGTAAATTCCTTGAGTGTCGTGTTTACAATTTGTCTAAAACTGTGGCAATGGCTGGGAAATTCTACTACGTCGTAGCACTACTATGCATTGTGCCGATAGTATACGCTTGTAATGAAGCTATTTGTGCTAGTGTGGTATCAAAATGTATGCTTACACAATCTTGTAAGTGTGACTTGAAGGATTGTTCGTGCTGCAAAGACTGTTTCAATTGCCTCAGCTACTTGTACAGTGAGTGCTGTAGTTGTGTTGGTAAGTTCATCAAGTAAAATAACAATTTTTGTTGATTAAAATCATTCATAGGTATAGAAAATTGGCTTTAGATTGTACACTCATGTACATACTACCTAGGGTAGGTTTCAGTATTTGACAAGTCAAATACACATACTTTTCAATCAAATCAAAATCATTTATTTCAAGTAGGCCAGTTACAGGCACTTTTGAATAGTCGAACAACAATAAATATGAAGCTACAGTCACAAGACAATAACTGTGAAAGTACTGTACTTGCCCATTCCAAAGCAACAAACTCCATGGATACTCTTTTAAATCAGAATCATGTTACAAAAACCTAGGTTACATCATTCATGTTGAGATGATACTTTATGTGAAAACGATGTATCAAGACGTGCACATGAAAAGTGTCTATAGTAAAATCAAAAAGTGAAATCAAATGTAAACTAATTACTTCAAAATGAGTTTAAAGTCACGCAAAATAAGTTTGATGATGATGAAGTTTAAAAGTATATTAAGTGTGTGTGATTTTACTACTGTAATGTTACAATTCCTCTCACACATGACATACACTCCTTTCTTTCCGGCTATTGCAGCAATATTCAGAAAAACAAAATAGATCAAACAACAATGCACATATTTGATGAATACATTGTATCTATTCCACTGATACCATACTAACAATAACATTTTCCTGACAGACATGTGTCCGAAACCTAACGACACACAAACTGAACTATCAAAGACGTCATACGTAGAAGAACTGGCGGACGGTGTTCCCGGACTATTTGCTGCCCTCACCAGTGATCCTGACCCACAGCAAAGGTGGCTGTCCATCACCTACCCAATAGATTTTGATCTATCAGCATACAGAGCTGTTCCCGAGAAGACAGTTGTTTTCCATTTACGTAAGTATTTTTAAAATAATTATATTGGTTACTAGGAACATAGCAATTGTTAATGAGCTAATATCATGAATCATCCATCTATCTTCAATTAACCGCTGGGAACTTGGCAGCAACGATTTTGTCCAAATCACCATCCATCGCAATAAGGAGTGAATTTTCATTCATGGGATGAATAGACTAGACGGCAAGGTTGGCGCAGTGGCTAAGCGATTGACTGCTGCGCTGCGTGTCGCGAGTTCGATCCCCGCACGGAACAAATATTTGTACGGCCTACAGATAGTTGTTCCTGGTCTGGCTGTCGGTGTATGTGAGTTTAAATGTTTGTAAACGCACCCACGGTACTGGGGAAATTCGTAGAGTTGGGCAACTTTAAAAAAAAAAACCGGCCAAGTGCGAGTTGGACTCGCGCACGTAGGGTTCCGTATCATTATTTATAAAAACGAAAAAAAAAAACTTTTTTGTATGGGAGCCCCCCTTAAATATATTTTTTTTCTGTTTTTATTATTTGTTGTTATAGTCAACAGAAATATATAATCTGAAGAAATTTCAACTTGCTAACTATCACGGTTCTTGAGATACAGCCTGGTGACAGACCGACGGACGGACGGACGGACAGCGAAGTTCCAGTAATATAGGGTCCCGTTTGACCCTTTGGGTACGGAACCCTAAAAAATGTAAATGAGTGCCCCCAGTTGGTCCAGTGACTGCCTGATTGGTCTTGTGCTTGGAAGGGTAACTGCTGAGCATGAGTGCCTGGGTCCAAATACTGGGTTGGGCAAAGTGTTATTAAGTTTTTTATCAGGTATTTCTCAGTAGCAGCCAGGGAGTCAATTTGTGCCCAGTTGATGGCAAAAGGCTCGCCCCCTATATAACATGGGACTTAAACATAAATGTCGAAATGTTGGTGCTATAAGCTGTACCTTATAGTAAACCCACATTGCGCCAGTTAATAGTCAGTTCCTACCAGTCTGGTTAACCCTTCGGCAATTACAGGCGTGATGTTATCTTAAACGGCTGGAGACTAGATTTGCGGCCGGCTGATAGCCATAAGGCTAGCAATAACCGCTTGCTTTGACATGAGCGGTGATCCTTCAGGGGAACAGGCATGTTGTAATGTTAAGAGCGTTCATACCCTGCGGCATTTCATACAAACTTTCAAGTCGTTATTTTCTGAAATGGCTGAACAGATTTTAATGAAACTTCCTACGCATAAGCAGTATACATAGGTCTAAAAAGTTACTAAAAAACATTTTCGAAAAGTAATGTTACAGCTATATTAGACCGATTTTTAATTATCTATAGAAACAGAAATTTCCAATTATCTTCATTTTTAAAAGACATTTCGAAAATGTTTTTTAGTAACTTTTTAGGCCTATGTATACTGCTTATGCGTAGGAAGTTTCATTAAAATCTGTTCTGTCATTTCGGAAAATAACCACTTGAAAGTTTGTATGAAATGGTATAAACGCTCATAAGTAAAATTTTAAACACTAACTAGCTGCTGCCCGCGACTTCGTTCGCGGGGTTTTTTATGGATATGAAAAATAGATGTTGGCCGATTCTCAGACCTACCCGATATGCACACAAAATATCATCAAAATCGGTCAAGCCGTTTCGGAGGAGTATGGCAACGAAAACTGTGACACGAGAATTTTATATATTAGAAGAAAGATAGCAATCTTTGGAGTGGAGTGCCTAGGTACTTGTAAATTCCACAAAAGTGTCACAGTCTATATTATGGTGTGTGTTGGTCCCTCAGTTCACACGCACATATGGCAATAGGCTCGCCCTCTATTACATGGGACTTAAAATAACCAGCGAAATGTGAGTGTACTCAAAAAATCAAAATCGAAATATTTTATTTTACATAGGCCTACATGGGTACTTACTTAAAAAACGTCGACAAAAGGTGCACGTTTCCGGTTGGTCGTTTCCTATGGAGAAGAACCAACAAGAAAAACCATGGTTATTCTTTTAAAATCATTTGGTTTTATAATATTTGAATGTCACAGGGTTAGTACTTTAGTATGGTAGGACAGCGTACTATTAGATACACCTCTGCCTAACCGTTCGGTGATTACAAGCGTTATGTTATATAATGTGATGAATGTATGATACTGCATTTTTATCATGTAATACTCAGTTTAACTCTTAATTAATAAAAGCTTTAATATTCAATAAAATCTCACAAGAACAAGTAAACAAGTCAAGTAAGTCACGGAAACAAGATTATAATTTATTTGTGAACTTCATCTACATTAGCACTTCTCAGCCATTTGCATTAAATATTAAAATATTGCTCATATCCGATTACAAGTGTTTACCGTGTATTATGTTTCTTCAATTCCGTGTTTAATTAGTTTGGCACAACGGGAGGTCACCAGGTGGATTCGTAAATGATATGGAAATTATAAACACACGGCAAAAAAGTTTGAATATTAAAATACTGTGTGGTCAGCATCAAAATTTGGATGATGAAGACTTATGAAAGAAAACTTAAAAAAACAAAGGAGTAGAAATTAACTTAGGAGATATATTAGTATTACTAAGGTTTTAATAAAGAGACAAAAAAAAAACAAAATTCTGGAATCTCCGGCAATGGCAAACATAAAATGGGACTCCAAAAACGTGTTTCGTGTATTTCTTCATTACTTTTATTTTATATAAGCCAGTAAACTATAAAAAAAAATGCCGATATGTATTGTTATTTCCCACAAAAATGTAGACAGTCAGAAACTTTAAACACCTACTATTAAGTAACTCAACACAAGACAATTACTTAATCCTGGCCGACAATGATGTCTCATTCAATTTTCAACTAAGAACACGAAAAAAAAAACAAATACGGCGCAGTCAGTGGCACCCAGCGTAGAGATGCGCATGATTCACTAACGAGGAATGTAAACAACTACCTGCACCTGAGAACTGAGATGGCTTTATTGGCTTACGATCGACCGACGTAGTATTGGGCGTTGGGCGGAATGGGTGGTCTGTCTTTCGTCTTCTGGAATGATGTAAAATTACAATTAAATATTTATTTATTAATTGGATTATCAGGAATATATTTATCGGCACGTAAATTTAATATACCTACTAATGACTAAAATTGATACAAAATAGAAATTAGTTGTATGAACTGAAGACAAATGAATTGTACGGGGTAGACGGCAAAACAGAGATCGCTGAACTTTTATATTTACACCTTTTAAACCTATGAAAGAAAAGCAAAGAAAAACGTTGATTTTGGCTTTTTCCGATTTAATGCAACGACACGTTTCCACCAATAATATCAGGTGTTTTCCGTCCCTTAAAAATACTTTTTTACATGACGAAATTCGAGGGAAAAAGGTGGTGCTTTTTAATTCTTTATAATCTATTATTATAATGGAGAGCGTCACTTCACTTGAAACTCCCGTTAGAATAGTCCCGAAGAATTTCGATCCCGTTGTTCGGCATTCTATGTATGTTCAACAAATACTTAGATAAAATCACCGTTAAGAGATCTATTCGAGTATTATCTAAGAACAGTGGATGGGAATCGCGGGCGAACAATAACGGGTGGATTAACTCAGCAGAATTATATTTTAGTCGGTAAAATGGGAACACAATCAGTGTTCAAAGTTCTAGACGTAAACTCCAGCCGAGCTTAAAGAGCCTTCGGCGAAATATAACTAAAACTCAATAGGAATTCCTTCCAAAATAACAATGAACAATCTCCAAACTAAACCACAACTATAGGCTCGACTTTAACATAATCAGAACAATAGGTACCTATAGGTAACTCTGCTTATACCTTTGGGGATTACAGGCGTGAAGAGTTAGTTAGTTAGTATGTAAAAGTAACGTTTCGTTCATTCATCCACAGAGAGCGTAGAACAAGAATCGGAGCCGGTGAGCCGAGACGTGGTGACCCTCAACTGCACGGTCGCTTACATGTCGCAGTGCATGTCCTCCGATAAGTGCCGCGCCTCCTGCCGTTCTATGGGTGCCAACAGCTTGAGGTAAAGTGCACACACAGCAGCATCATTCTCCTGTCATTATCCCAATTTATTTGGGGTCAGCGCAGCATGTTTTCTTGTTCCATACTTCTCTATCACACAGTAAAGTGCAACCACAATAATAGAATACCGGCCACAATCAGCGCAGAAATTTCCCATTGCTGGGACACAGGCCTCCTCGTTGTCACCAATGGGTCGTCATCGAACACGTGGGCCCAGTGTATGTGCGCATGTCTTCGTAGACATGCCGATTTTAATCACAATGTTTTTCTACACCATTCAAGAACTGTGTTGACAAAATAAATTACACAGAGCAAGGAGCATAGCTGGGTTCTAAATCAAAGCAACCGCACAACCTCTCATCAATTGATGTGTAATCCGCCAGGCATAACCCTGGTGAGTCAATTTTGTGGGGTTTCACAATGAGTGATATTTACCGACCGATGACTCGTAGTTATCATGACATCAAAGTTAGGTGTTGGATTGGTTATCGTAGTTTATTGTAATTATCTGAGAGTCAGATGCCACCTATAGCACCTCATGATGTTGCTCCATGTAAAATTCTGGTATTCAGCTGCATCCGGATAGAATAGAAGCCGTTCCCAAAATAGCTAGGAAAAGGCTAGGCAGATGAAGAGTCAGATGCCACCTACAGCTCATCTCTTTTTATCCTATTTACTTCTAGAAAGAAAGAAAAGGAAAAGTATTTATTAGACTTCTCAGTCACATAGCTCATAAAAATTCGTAGAACACTCAACTGTTGGACCTTACCTTGGTCACGAACGTATCCTGCCCTCGTATTCACAAACGCTCGGTTCCGATTTCGATTCGGAAAGTCGTATGTCTATCTTGTTTTGGCATTGCGAAAGCGAGCGAGATAGACAAACGACTTTCCGAATCGATATCGAATCCGAGCGTTTGTGAATACGGGGGCTGGTCTTGTATGGCGTAATCTTATAATCCCTGGGAAATAATTTATTTACTAATGTTAATTGTTGATCTGTTCCAGGTGGTTCCATGACGGATGCTGTGAATGTGTCGGAGATAAATGTTTATCCTACGGAATCAACGAGAGCAGGTAATAATTGATCGAAACAATTTGATGTTACGAAATCCTTTGTTCGTCACGTGGTCTGTTTAGGACGCGAGCCAAACTGCACGCGTAGCATGACCGCCGTAGAAACGGGCTATGTCGACGGAAGAATTGACAAACTGACACATTGTAATTGTCTATCTGTCATTATGTCGATTCTTCCGTAGACAAAAATCGTTTCTATAGTGGTCATGCTACGCGTGCTGATAAGCACTTATGGGGGAAGCGCCAAAGTAGTGGCAATTTAATGAACTGGCGAAATGTGTGTGCACTATTAGGTACAGCTCTGCCTAAATCTTCGGGGATTACAGGCTTGATGTTACGTACGGGCCGAACCCTCGAGCAAAATTCCAACATACCTTCTCTAAAACAACTGATCATCGTCGGCCTATAATGTTCCCACTGCTGGGACACAGGCCTCCGCTCTATGACAGGGAGTGGGCTGTAATCCACCACGCGGGCCTAGTGCGGGTTGGTAGAAAACAATCTGATAGTAAAATCTAACATTAGCAAGAAATAGTATGAAATGTAGACAAGATTGCGAAGGCACACCTGCGCAACGAGGTCGGCTTGACATTAGCATATTATAATATTGAACGCTGACCTGCGCGTACGCCGAAGACGTATCGAGTTACCGACAGGTGTTGCCAATCAATTATTATTAAGTATTATTAATTAATCGGAAATGTTTGAGATTGTATAATGTGATGTTATATTGATTATGGATATTATGTGCGAGTGGTTTTATTCAAGTTATGCATGTTTTCTTCTCTTTAATTGCCTGGTATTGATACATTGTTGATTATTAAACCGAACTAGGAAACCAACCAGCTGGTTGAAACGCAGAATATTGGATAAACAAGGTAGAAGAAACACCGACGCTAAAATGATTACCACGTTATTCTGAACCCCTACATAGGAAGGAGAATGCCCACGGTTCTACTGACCGTCGTTGCGCATCAAAACATTGTGTTTGATAGCTTAAATTGGATATAAAGAGGGTGGTCGTTGTAGTTTCAAAAGAAAAGGAAAATATCCTATTATAAAAATTATTTATTTTGTGCAGTTTTTTGTTGTTCTTTGATTTTTTGTTCAGTTTTGTTTCTACTTAAAGCATCAGTCGTTTAGAACAATATGATCTGAATTCACATATAAGACAGCAGAAAATAGTTTCAAAAAACAATGAATGATCCCAAATAAAATATCTTATATATATAAAAGAAAGTCGTGTTAGTTACTTCACTTATAACTCAAGAACGGCTGAACCGATTTAGCTGAAAATTGGCAGGGAGGTAGTTTAGAGCCAGGAGAAGGACATAGGATACTTTTTTTTTTTTTTTTTTTTTTTTTTTTTTAGGTAGGTAGTGGGTAGGGTTGGGTAGGGTAGGGTAGGTAGGTAGTAGGTAGGTAGGGTAGGGTAGGTAGGGTTGGGTAGGATAGGGTAGGGTTGGGTAGGGTAGGGTAGGGTTGGGTAGGGTTGGGTTGGGTAGGGTAGGGTAGGGTAGAGTAGGGTAGAGTAGGGTAGGGTAGGGTAGAGTAGGGTAGAGTAGGGTAAAGTAGGGTAGGTAGGGTATGGTACGGTAGGGTAGGTAGGTAGGTAGTAGGTAGGTAGGGTAGGGTAGGTAGGGTAGGGTTGGGTAGGGTAGGGTTGGGTTGGGTAGGGTAGGGTAGGTAGGTAGTAGGTAGGTAGGGTTGGGTAGGGTAGGGTAGGTAGGGTTGGGTAGGGTAGGGTAGGTAGGGTTGGGTAGGGTAGGGTAGGTAGGTAGGAAAAGTGCATTGCTTTAACTTTTGACAGAACGAAGTCTGTCCGGGCAGCTAGTTAATAATATTTCATAGAAAAGTTCGCTGCCGAATGCCGATTTCCGAACGGGAAATCAAACTAATAAATAGTTACCATGGTAAATATACCGTTAGGGTTAGCAGTGTTAAAAATAGTGTCAGTGACCATGTCAGTTTAAAAACTTATACAGTTTAAATAATAATTATTTTTAAAACTCAGAGTCTGACCGATTATGGGGAAGTTTTAAAATTGGCAACACTGCTTTCACCAATGCAATAGAATCCAATAAATAACTAAAATACAAAATATGAACCCATTTGATTTCGATCAAGTGAACTAGAAGTTTAAAATATATTTTATAATTTATGAGCATATTTTTATGGCTATAATTATTATTGTTAACTATAAAGCCATTTTGCGGAGGGCAATCTCCTTTGAAATCAGTAATTTAAAAAAAAAAAACATGGCACTCAAACATAACTGGCGAAATGTGGGTGTACTATTAGGTAACCCTATGGGGCTTATAGCCGTGTTGTTATGTTACTTACAATAATATTTATTATTTATATTTACAGATGTCTGGCCTGTCCCGGCGGCAAGGAGACCACAGTCAACTCTCTCGACGAAGACCTGACTTACGACGATCTCGACTACGGAGAAGAGGTCGAAACGCAGTCAGTATAACATGATTTTAGTATATAGTGGTTAGTGTAGTATTAAGCTGGAACGTAGCTAGCATTGATTCACTTTTTGTTGCTGTATGAAACAGACATCGTATTACCGCGGTCACTGACGGTCCACATTTCAACCTTATCACTCAGGGCATAAGGGTGGAAATTGATTGACCGTCAGTGAATACGGTAGTACCTACTGCTCTTTATCTTTGGTTCCGAAACGACCCAACGCTGTCTTTGAGACAAATAAGGCCACTTTGCAGCTTGAGCCAGACAAATTTCAAACGTCCTATTCCTGTGGTCCCTTGAAGATGATATTGTGTTTTAGAAACTTTAAAACTAATAAAAATACAGGGCGGAAAGGACACTGAAGCTGAAACGGTTAACACGTGTTCAGAACATCATTCTGAAAGTCGGTTATGAAAAAACAAACGGCTGTTTCTTACAAAACTGCAATACCTACACGGTCAAACTTTATGGAACCACTGATTTTATTAAATAACCGGGTTTTTAAATAACAGAGTTATGTTCTGAATAAGTAGTTGCCGTTTTCGGGTCGGTGTCCGACCTATGCTAGCAACCCGTAAAAGCGAATTCATGTAAACGTTTGTTTTAAGCCTAGAACGTAAAACTTTATACTTCCAGACTGTATTCTAAATTAATTATTATTAATTATACTTTTAGATTTGACATTATTATATTATTATAAATTATCAAATGACAATAACGTCCGCTTTCGTTGCGCCGCATTCGTGCCCATGTATTTAACAATGAATATAAAAAAAACGTTATAAAAAATATCGTAATAGTATGGCTTCCAAAGACGTAATACTATGTCCATGAAAACCTAAATCATTAATCAATACAGTAGGAGAACATCGTGTATACATTTACTTTACTGTGCTCGAGTGTTCCCTGCAACGTCTATTATGCATCGCAGGAAAAAATCCAAATAGCAATAAAAGTTTTCAATTGTCCTAAACAGATGGCGCTTTAAATTCTTTTATCAAATATCCTGAGTCAGATGCAACGTAGATTTAATCATCGATAGTCCATAAGCAATAATTTCAGTTGTTAGTCTATAGTTTCTAGTATCTTTTGTACCTTTTTTACACATGTACCAGTGGTAATATATTTAAAACTATTATAAGGTTGAACATTGCTGAACAATAACATTATATTAAACTTTTGAACAAATCAAGTTAGATGTACTGTATGCCACAAGAAGATTCTCAATCTTGTCTAAGCATTATTTTATATTCTTCCGTCCCTAACATTTTAAGTAGTGAATTAGTTAAGCCACGTATTCATAGTAAACAAATGTTGAAGAATATTGTTGCAGCAACATGTTTGTTATTCTATGTTACTGGAAAGATGTTGGCAACACGTGCTACAATGTTGCTGGCACCATGTGACTAGCAGTCATAAAAGGCGCGAGTAGGACGAAGAGTACTCAGTTCGAGAAGTCTCTTAGCGTCTCGCTCTTACATTTTGTGACCGCACTTGTCAAGAATTTTGGCTTTTTTTATTTATAAATAAGGCTATCGACAGTGATGAGCCGTTCTTCTACATTTGTTTACTATGTGTACTTTATTGATGAAATTAACAACGCCTATATGTTTACTTAGATATAAGCTATTTTGTATTTTTATACTATTGAGAGAGGGAATCTCAAAGTGCCAAATGTATTGCTTGTACAAAAAATGCCATTACTTTTTAATTTTTACGTAATTTGGAGTAGGAATCTTAGTAAGGCGACATTTATTTATTATGAGGTTTTGTTTCCACGTTTCAATTAATAGTAATAATAAGCTCAAGTGACGAGTTTTTTTCCCCGATACCGTCACCACCATCTTAACCAAAACGACGAGGATGAGAACGGCCACAACCGGGCTTGGGCCCCGAGGCCAACAGGCCCCGAACAGGGTCCCCGCTGCCGGTAGAAATGTGTCGCTCATGCGATGGACTCGGCCACTATACTTAAACCTACCATAATGTGGAATGAGAATTTGAACACAGCAAAAATAAGCAATCAACGTGATAAAAGAATCCCAGTAATATATTATGTAAATGTATAACCCCCACTTGTGAAAATAATTTTGCATACATTTCAACCAACTTATCAGTGCAGGCGCGGTAACATAGAACTAAAATAAATGTACCAAGTTTGACATTTCCATACAAATTATCTTGCCAACTATCCTATAACTGCTTGAACTGCACAATAAAGGGGTCATACTATACTACATCTACCTTTCAGTGAAATTTTTTCACTCTTTTCATATTTTATGTGGAAACAGCCTCAATATTTCTATTATAATCGGAATAAGATAGTTTGTTATATTGGAATTTTTATTTTTCACCGCCATAGTTAGTACTTTTAATTATTGTAAGTGCCTTTTTGATGTATTTTATCGTTTATACACAGTTTATACTTGATGTCAATATTGTGAATCGTATTTTTGAATATACAATATTTTTTATATGGAACATGTCAATTTTATTAGTTATCCAAATTATGCAATGCTGCTATATAAGCTACTACATCATTTTGACCGTGTAGGTTGTAAAGGTCAGTTCCAACTTTGTGGCGGCTCGGAAGTTGTCTGCGTGCGACGGTCTGCGCAGGTTTATGGGTTCAAACTTTTTGGTTTAGAACATCTAACGTACAAGTTGCGCAGAACACAATTTTAGGTATCATCGGGGCGCAGAAGACTCATCGTCTTGACAGTATAATGCGCAGACCGTCACTCGGAGCTAACTTCCGAGCCGCCATAAAGTTTGAACAGAGCTATACAAGGTGTAAGGGGCACAGACTCGAAAACGCTTACCTCATACTCAGTACATCATTCATAACCCCCCCCCCCCCCCCTACATAAAAATTTTTCATCAGAAATATAAAAATAAACAGCTGTTTCCTACAAAAGTGCAATATATATAAAAGTGCAAATATGAATAGCCGTTTTTTAAAAAAACTTCATCATTCATCATTTCAGCCCAAAAGACGTCCACTGCTGGACTAGGCCTCCCCCAAGTGTCGCCATATTGACATTTTGGGGTGTTTGCCATAATCGCCACGCTTGGCAGGCGGGTTGGCGATCGCAGTACGGTTGTTACAAAAAAGGCACACAGAACACTGCTGCCCATTCTCTGGCTAATCCCTTAGTCGGCTCTTACGACACCCACGGGAAGATATGGGATGGTGATATTCTTTACGTCCGACACCATACAGAGCAAAAATAAATACTGATGAAAAATTTCTATGAGGAGGTGTTCAGAATGGTGTAGTGAGTACGTGGCAATCGTTTTCGCGTCGGTGTCCCTTACACCTCGTATGTGACAGTTGTTTTCTAAAATTCTACACTGGGGAATTTTTTATCATGTGCGTATTCATGTGAGCAGTTTGAAATGTCCTCGATTATACTAACATAATGTAAATACCATTTCATTTTCATAAATAATTTAAACGCGTTAACAACAGTGAACCGACGGATATGCTTCCAATATACATGCTAACACCTATTTAAGAATGTAAATTCCTTATTAGAATATCGTGAAGCGACCGTCAAGTACAGTTTTATGGTCTTTCTTTACATAAAACCCAGACGTTGGCCTGACCTGACAAAATTCTAATAAATAATACGTTTTTTTACAAGGAATTAAAGTGTCAGTCAGCTACATTGCTAGTAATTGTCTTAAAAAGACAGGTCTTATAAACTTTTATTTCATTCTTCCACGATAATATAAATCATATTCTATGCTGACTTTACCTGTATAAAGTATGCATAATCGCCTATAATAAAGGGTGTAAAAACACCTTTAACGACGCTGAGAGGTTTTCCCGTCATTGCGATCATTTGTTGTTGTTTTGGCCCTTTTTGGGATCGACAATAGATCTGAACAAACTTGAACACTATTGTATAGAATCTGGTTCTTCTTACCTAACAGACAGGTGTTGCTGGGGAGTTTGTTCCGCCACTTCTTCTTCCCAGCTAAAACACTGGGAAGTGGCGAAGGGCGGGCGGTTTGGGGGACTGTCTCTTGTAATTTTGACGTTCAAAAAGTGCTGATTATCAGCCTAATTTGAATAAATGACTTTTGATTTTGATTTTGTTCTATTGTTGCCTTTTTACCCAACGTCGAAACAAACGTAGAAACAACAAAATGTTCCGGATATCTCTCTTGATTGCATCAAGAACTGTACGTCATCGCACCGGAGCTCCGGAATGCAGCGCATCAGCCCTGCCGCTGCTTCGTCTTTTGTCCGTCCATCCGTTGAAACGTCGCGTGCGACGACGCAACGCATAATGTGACATCATCATCTGCCTAGCCTTTTCCCAAACTATCTTGGGGTCGGTTTTCAGTCTAACCGGATGCAGCTGAGTACCAATATTACATGAAGCGACTGCCTATCTGACCTCCGAGACCTAGTAACTGGGTAATACGATATATGTATATATTATGTAGTGTTATTAGCGCGAGATTTTCATTCATGCATAATTGACATAAACAATGGTTAAGGGGTTTAGTAAACATACAACAAATTTTCCATGAGAGCAGTATTAGTCAGATACAATTAGCAGGTCTTAGACTTTGAAAATCCTCTTCTGAGTTTAATAATAGTATGTCTTATGTTGTTTAATTTTGATTGTGCCTTTTCAGTCAGTGAATGAATTTAAGATTTATTTTAAATATCATCATTATCTGTCTCAGCCTTTTTCCCAAACTATCTTGGGTGGCTTTCTGTCTTACCGGATGCAGCTGAGTATTTTACGTGAACCGACTGCCTATCTGACCTCCACAACCTAGTAACTGGGTAATATGATACTCCTTGGTAAGACTGGATGTCAGACTTTTGGCTTCTGACTATTCGTAACGACTGTCAAAGATCTACAAATGACAGCCGGGACCAACGGCTTAACATGCTTTCCGAGGCACGGAGGAAACTCGGTATGTAACCGTCACCAATCACGAATCAACCTCGGCAAGCACGGCTTAACCTTAAAGTTCGACCCGTGCGGCTGTTATTATTTAGCCACGAGCTCCACAATGTGACGTTTCACTACAAATATATGTAATACGACGCAACACACTAATGAGGCCTCAGCCTTCGTTGAAGTCGAAGCTGACACTAGTCACAACAGGGCAAAAAAGGCAAACGATCATGCAGTTGGCCCTGACAACACCCAAGATTATCATCATCATGAGATTACCCCACCGCCATTGTCAATCATTGGTTCAAAACACCACATTAACTCGCCAGGAAGATAAGATATTATTCCTAGGCTTATCTATCTTTTAGATTAAATCTACAAGTGATAAAAAATCACCTAAAAACATGACAATAACTTGATATTAGTCGTAGTTTGTCTTATCTGACGGATAACAAAACTCGCACATTCTAATTCCACGATAGGCTTAAAAACTGTTTACCAATAAAATTATCGCAATTTTATGTTGATTTGCAATTTAGGTACGCTTAATTTGATACACATCGCGGTATGTGACATATTTTCTATAATGTACTAATTCATCATCAAGTCATCAACATTCTCTTGCCCTTATCCCAATTAATTTGGGGTCGGCGCAGCATGTCTTCTTCTTCCATACTTCTCTATTACTTGTGATCTCATGAGATACCTCTGTTCTTGCCATATCATCCTTCACACAGTCCATCCATCGTTTCTTTGGTCTTCCTCTAATAGTATAATATTTTTCATCCCACCATCTCGGAAAGAGTATTTTTAAATTTTCAATATCTTTTTTTTTAATCTTCAATATCTGAGTGGAAAAGCCGTTTTTATTCTCTAGAGGATAAAGTAAATTGAATTTAGAACATCGTGTGCACTAAGTTTGTGAATTAAAAAAAAACATTAAACCTATTTACTGCTACCTCTATGGTGCCGAATATATTATCATACAACTTTTTTTTAATTTGTTAAAAACTCAGACTCGGAACCTTCTTGGTGTTCTTTTTAGGGTTCCGTAGCCGAATGGCAAAAAACGGAACCCTTATAGATTCGTCATGTCTGTCTGTCTGTCTGTCTGTCTGTCTGTCTGTCCGTCCGTATGTCACAGCCACTTTTTTCCGAAACTATAAGAACTATACTGTTGAAACTTGGTAAGTAGATGTATTCTATAAACCGCATTAAGATTTTTACACAAAAATAGAAAAAAAAACATAAATTTTGGGGTTCCCCATACATAGAACTGAAAACCAAAATTTTTTTTTTAATCATACCAATGCGTGTGGGGTATCTATGGATAGGTCTTCAAAAATGATATTGAGGTTTCTAACATAATTTTTTTCTAAACTGAATAGTTTGCGCTAGAGCCACTTCCAAAGTGGTAAAATGTGTGTCCCCCCCCTCTAATTTCTAAAGTAAGAGGAGGAAAATTCTGAAAATATTTAGGATTGTAGAACGTAAAAAAAACTATCAACGAAAATTAGTTTCAATAAGATATGATGTTTAGTTTTTGAGATATGGGACTTTTTCATCAAACTGCAGCAGTAACTTTGTTTTTCATTAAGATACTATGAAAAACCAATTTAGTTTTGCGGTTGAGTGGAAGTTTACTAACTAATACTACTAACTAATGAATGACAGTTCAAAATTTTGTTTGGGGCTATGGAACCCTGTGTGCGAGTAAGACTCGCACTTGGCCGGTTTTTCAATTTGCTTTGTACGCGGTTCTTTACGCGGCATTTTTTTACGTCATTGTTAATTATACCGTAATATTATTTTGTTATAATTTAAAGATTATTCTGTAATACTTACCTGTCATAATGTAGTAATTAATACCTAAACTGAAATAAAAGTGTACCTATCTTGTGATTGTAAAGGTTTTTTTTTGCATTTAGTCATTTCCTCGCTGAGGTGGAATGAAAAGTTACGTGTTGCACTCGAGTGCAAAGATTTTTCACCTCGTGCTCTTTTGATTCCCTCGCTAACGCTCAGGATTCTAATTTTGAATCACTCGCTGCGCTCGTATTCAATTTTAGAATCCTTCGCTTGCTCGGTCATCAAAATTGAACACGCGGTTAAAAAGCAACTTTGCACTCTTGTATAACAAATAATTATTAAGTTATACGAAGGCTAAGTTACGTTTGAAGACGCAGGGTACTGATCGAAAAGAAATAATCCACGTAATTGCTTTAGTACATATCTGGTGCGGACTATTTGCGATACTAATCTGGCGGCCTGGCGTTAATCAGATAATGATTTATTGGTAGGTACCTACTCCACCCAATTTTAAAGCGATAATCATGTCTCCGATGCCCTCTCAATTTTATGACTTATCTAGTATCTGGCGCTAGTCATTATCATCACCATTCTCCTTCCCTTATCCCAATTTATTTGGGATTAGCGCAGCATGGTTTTTCTTCCATACTTCTCAATTACTCATCATCTCAGCAGTCACCTCTATTCTAGGCATATCATCCTTCACACAGTCCATCCATCGGTTCTTTTGGCCTTCCCCATATAGCCATCCACATTCATACTCAAACAGCGCCAGTCAAGATCATG
Source organism: Cerastis rubricosa (assembly GCA_949152445.1). NCBI lineage: Eukaryota > Metazoa > Arthropoda > Insecta > Lepidoptera > Noctuidae > Cerastis > Cerastis rubricosa. Next base: position 13,621,853 of record OX424535.1, read on the forward strand.
CTTCTTCTTTAAATTCATCATCATTTCAGCCGAAAGACGTCCACTGCTGGACATAGGCCTCCCCCAAGTGTCGCCACATTGACCGGTGCCGTGCGACTCGCATCCAGCGGATCCCCGAAACCTTCACCAGGTCATCGGTCCACCTAGTAGGAGGCCTTCCAACGCATCGTCTCCCGGTTCGCAGTCGCCATTCCAGAACTTTTCGGCCCGATCGGCCATCTGTTCTGCGAGCAATGTGCCCTGCCCACTGCCACTTAAGTTTGGCAATTCTTCGGGCTACGTCGGTAACCTTGGTTCTCTTGCGGATGTCTTCATTTCTGATTTGATCACGCAAGGAAACTCCGAGCATAGCTCTCTCCATTGCCCTTTGGGTGACTTTAAGCCTTCTGATGAGGCCCATTGTGAGCGGCGGGTTCTTTAAATTACTTGGGCCCATTATGTGGCCAGTGTGGCCACAATAATCGCACCGATTGTGGCAGCTTTTAGGTTCTCTAAACTGCAGAGGTTGGGAGACTTCAAGATAATTTAGATCGCTTAAAAGAAATGTTTTCGATGCCCTCACAAGTTCTCAATTTGTCAGTCAATCCATCTATTTTCAGGCAACCTATGTTTAGCACGCGGCTACGTTATGTAACGCACAATGCAGATGCAGTATTAAAGACAAGACGACGCCCATACTCATATAATGTATCTCTGAAATGAAACGATACTATAGTGTTGTAAATTATATGTTTGGGGTAAAATATAGGTTAATAAATATGACTAAAACAACTCTGAAATCGCTAAAATCTGGTTCTTCCTTTATCGTTTGGTTAGTGCGTGCGATCGCTGAAATAAAAGTATTTAGATAAGTGTTTCACTTAAATGACAGGATAGTAGGCCTGAATTTCATGTAGGGTTAGACAAAGGTCTTCAGACCCACAATGTTGGCAGTTATGTTAAAGTCCCATGAAATAGGGGGAGAACCTGTTGCCACACAAGACAAGAGTTTAGACCTTCAGAAAACCACTCGATCTAGGCACCAGACCCAGGACCTTTTTTACGTTTGGGATATCATCAGACCCCTCCTGCTCTGGGCGGAGCGGAAGGGAGTGTCAGACTTGTACTGACTAAGACCTATCCATATTCCTTTTCAGGCCTTTGTGTTCCAGGGCCACCGTATCTCTTTCGAACAGTTCCGCAGCCCTGGCAGGCATCGGCCCTTTCGGACCCCTTCCGATTTGCTGACATCTCCTAGAGACGCGCGTGGAACACGAACGCGCCGTAGACACGTCCTGGCGTTATAAGACGAACGGATGGTGAGATAGCCCATTACTTACTGTCCCAGGACCTTGTGTTGGCAACAGAATACAAAAACCTACTACCGAAAGTGAGGCAGTGGCCCACCAGACACAACACCCGTCTGGCTGGAGGATCCACCCCTAACTAGCTAGCTCTTTGACTCTACTTTGGAACCTCATATTCAGCAGTAACGTTAGCGGCGACATACCAACGAAGCAAGCTTATCATAATAAGTGATAACATATAATTGACCCAGGGGCACATGGATAATGATAAAAGGGGCAATAAACACACCTAGGCTTATTATCTAGGTACTTTTTAATCGCACTGCAGTAAAATTATATCAATAAAATTAGTTCCACTGTTTTTTTCAATAATTCAAAAACAATTTTGATCATTGTGAATTTGCACGTAAAGGATGTTTTTGATTACAACATGTTCCTTAAATATTTTGTTTCCATGTAAGTAAAAAACACACACATTTAAGTAAGTACAGTCAGGTGCGGAAGTAAAAAAATAATTACAAATCATCGCTTGTTACCGGATAAAGCCGTTTTTTGTTGGTGTAGGACGAATATTTTGTATTCGTTTCTTATGCTATCTATCTTTAAGCTGAATTATTATTGTTCAGTTGTAATGTTTTTTTTTGTTAATCTCTATTTATTTACGGGGTTTTATCTGTGAAGAATAAATTGTAATGTTACTCTCTTCCTTAACACAATTTCACTCATATGTACCAACTAAAACAACCCCCCCCCCCTTTTGTTCAATATAAATATTTCGTTTTATTTTTTGCTAACTGTACCCAAACACAAGAAAATTACCTTACATACAATAATCTTAAGCGCCGACAAAAATTATAGCAGGATTACCGGATAGACTTTATCTAAACTTGCCTAATCTACCATCAGTCAATGGTGTAGCATTTGTCACTTGCTTTAGCTGATAAACGTTAGCATAGCGATAGGGGGTCTTAAACTCGTGGTTAATAAGAGACCGATAACATCAACGTTAAATGATAATTCATTATACCGTAGGAGAGCGTATTCAACTGCATACAATCCAGTATTATTTATAGTGGCGTAGTGATCAGCTGATGGAGGCGAGAGTCGCGGGCGCGCGCGCGGCCACTCCGCACACCCTGCGCACACGCCGCGCCGGCACTATCTGCCTTATCGTACTAAAAAGTATACACGTGAACCACCAATAAACCGGCTCCGCAGCCTTGTTTACCCGACTACTCACCGGCCGCACAATTACCAGGCACGTCAAACTGTACTGACTGCAAATATCATTATTTCAACTTAAAAGTGACTTCAAGTAACGTTACTCTCAACTAGCAGTGTTTTTATTGTGCGTCAAGTATTAAAAAATACATAAAACCAAAGCATTAGTTACGCAACAACCGAAACCGAACGCGTGTGAACGAAGAAGATACAGTGTAGTGTTCCGCCAAGGAAATAATTTATAGGATATAAACAAATTATGGCTCCTTTCTAGGTGTTCGGGTTGTTGTAATTTGAACTGTGTGTGGTGGATATAAAGTGAAAATGAGGAGCGACGTGTTGGGACCGAGCGAGCTGGAGGGGACGGACTACCTTCTCTCGTCCACAATGAGGCTGGAGGACAGCTTTCTGCAAATACTCGGTGAGTGTCCACACGACCTTGAAAGCGTTCACTTGAAACACTATTTTGTGTTTAATTTTTGTCTCAACAAAGTTTTTTGACATTAAAATGGAAAAGCTTAATCTTCAGATGATGAAAAGTAAAATACGTTTTGTAAGATTAAAAAAGCAAACAACTAAAAAGGCCCAATTTTCATAAAATTAATCTCCATGGTAACGAAAACCTGAAGGTCATAACAGTACTTAGGTATTTATAGTACCTATCTATGAACTAGGGAGGATAATAGTATATAAGTCCATTATATAGATTAGTATCTAATAAATGATTACGAATAGCACCAGTGACCAGGTCGGTTGAATGATCTAATGACGGATTTCGCAATAGGTACAAACAATATCTAATAAATAACAACTTGCATATTACCTAGTTACCTATAACACAACAAATTAAAAATAATAATGGGTGTATTTTAAAAGATCATGCAAACAATAAGATAAAAATATAGGTAAGTACGTAAGTACCTACATAGTCGGTACATAATTGTGCAAATTAATAACAATCTATCAAATTGATAATAAAAACGAAAAGTCATTACTACTGCTAGTTATGACTTTCCGTTTTTTTTATAAGTGATCGTGTCAGATAGGCAAGAAATCGATTAAGTATTAAATAAAGTAGAATGATTTTATTACAAGTTTATAATACATAAGCCAAATAAATTTCGTGAAATTGTTTCAAGTACCTATCAGGGCTGTCAGTGCAGTCATTAATAGGTTTATATATTAATACTACTCTGACATGCTGCATTTTGCTTAATGGAACAATAGGTACTATAAACTTGCACTTCCTAGATTACAGAAAAAGGTAACATATAGAAAACACGCTTACATAAGAAAGTTCTTTAAAAAAAAACATTTAGGGATCGAAAATGCTCGCAAAGGGCATTTCCATTATTTATTTGACAAAATCTTAAGAGTTTAAATATAACTTTGTTTTATACTTGTCAACCCGGACAGTTAACGACAACATTCATCAAGCAAAGATAAATTACCACAGGAAGTCTGAACAATAAAATAAAAAATAAATAATCTCCTTACATAACAAATACATAACTTTTATGTGCAGCAATTTATCAACATTAATTAAAATAGCACTTACTTATAACGCAATTTCATGAGTCGGTATAATACGGCGTCTACAACAGTCTAATAAATCATCAATTTGTGCACTAGTAATAAAACTCGTATACAGTGCAAAAAATGGCAGGCAAGAGTGCGTCGGACTTTCACACGAAGGGTTCTGCGAGTACAAAACACCAAAATAAAATCTAGTCTAGATGTATGGGGACATCCTTTATTTTTTTTATATTATTGATTGTAGTAGCGGCCATAGTAATACAAAATTTCAAGTGTCTACCTATTCTTACGCAACAATTCAAAAGATACATGCCAGACGGACAGACAGACAAACAGACAGTGGACCCTCAGTAATAGGGTCCAATTGGCACCCTTTAGCAACGGAACCCTAAAAATACGACAGTCAAGAGCGTTTCCTCGAGTGTGAACATAAACAAGCGAAGGGCACGCGAGTGCATGTGCGTTTGCGCACCTCCTTGAACTTGTGGCGCCCCCTGTCGGTGCAATTATGCACATGCACGACAATGGCAATACATGCAAGCATTATTTTCTGTTAAAACGTCAAGTACAGACAGTAGATATTAACGTAGGTAATTATTGTTTTTATCACCATTAAAAATGATTGTCACCAACAATAAAATAATTGCAGTGTAAATAGCTCGTCAATTTAGTTTTCGTAGCCAATATAGTTTTAGTAGCCCCGAAGAGTTATACAGAGGTCATCATCTGCCTAGCCTTTTCCCAAACTATCTTGGGGTCGGCTTCCAGTCTAGCCGGATGCAGCTGAGTACCAGTATTTTACATGAAGCGACTGCCTATCTGACCTCCACAACCCAGTAACTGGGTAATACAATACCCCTTGGTAAGACTGGATGTCAGACTTTTAGCTTCTGTCTACTCATAACGACTGTCAAAGATCTACCAATGACAGCCGGGACCAACGGCTTAACGTGCTTTCCGAGGCACGGAGGAAACTCGATATGTAATTATGGTCACCCATCCACAGACCAACCTCGGCAAGCACGGCTTAAGCTTAAAGATCGACCTGGGCGGCTGTTATTATTTAGCCAAGAGTTAGACAGAGGTGCCTAATAGTACGTACACCAACATTTCGCCAGTTACTGTTACGTTTAAGTCCCATGCAATAGGGGCGGGAATTTGTCTAAACAAAAAAATAATTTTAGTGTTAATGTGCAGTTTTTCTACAGGGTCGCCATTTTTCATGCCAATTTTTGGTTATTCGTAATACAGGTACTACGAATAAATCACCGAAAAGTAAAATGACATCGCTTCGAAAAAAAAAACTTCAATGTTTATTAAAATTCAAATTAAAAAGGCACACCGACATGAATATGGGTCTATTGACCTTACCTATTCTGTGTTCCACCAAATTCTATCACCGTGTCGACTAGTATTTTAATCACGTTCAATTTAGAATACGATTTCATTCTACTTGTTTAATCTTTTATTTACCTAAGTAAATATATCACAAACATTTTTTTCTCTTTGATTTACAGTAGATGTGATTGTTTCTATATCACACCGATATTTTTATCTGCAGTTTTTTTAACGTCATAGTAGTTATTTTCCAAATTTCCCGAAGGGTTAGGCAGGGGTGTGGGATATGCCTACTTAATACACCAACATTTTGAAAGCTCCATAACAGGTTTGGTTGGAGAGCCTATGCCATCAACCGGGCACAAATCTAAACTCCGCTTATGGAAATGCCCAATAACACTTTGACAATCCAAAGACCTTCCAAAGAATCCAAGTTCTGTATTGAGTCGGACGTAAAGAATAGCACCATCCCATGTCTTCCCGTAGGTGTCGTAAGAGGCGACTAAGGGACTTGCCAGAGAATGGGCAGCAGCGTTCTCTGTGCTTTTGTAACAACCGTAGTGCGATCGCCAACCCGCCTGCCAAGCGTGGCGATTATGGCAAAACCCCCCCTTCTTGGGGGAGGCCTATGTCCAGCAGTGGACGTCTTTCGGCTGAAATGATGATGATGATGAATCCAAAGACCAAAATGCTGTAAAAAGAAACGAAGTTCTAGGATGGTTCGTTTTATTCTGGAAATTACATCTCGCAGTTTAACCTATGAGGCTGGCTTCTGCTTAACCCGAGTATGGGCCTTAGTTGCCTGAAATAGAAGATATTTTATTGTATTGTACTATCCTTTGAGTGCTTTTGAAAGGCCTCCAGCCAACTTACAACCTAAGCGACAACACGCTAAGGGCACCCCATGTGGGGTACGAGCCTCGGCATAGGACGTCGCTAGGGCAGCAAAGGGACATGCTGCATCTGAATGAGACGATGGTTCTAGGAAAACTCTACATATATGAATTCCAATAAGTAAGAAACGATGCGCTCGTACATTTTCCGTGATACGACACGCGCCTTCGCCAAGGTTAATAGGCACATAGTTGAAGCTAGTAGGTATATAAACAGTAAGATTTATTTATATATATGTACAACCGGAATTGAGGGACAATACAGCGCGTTAGACTAAAATACAATGTTTTATTATATGATAAAAGAATTATAAATATTTTTCAAAAAAAGGTACATGGTTACAAGTGGAAAGTCACTCACACAAAGCACAATGCAATGCAAGTATACCGCATATTTGAAAAGACAAAAAGGGACAGTATTAGTCTACTTCAGTATGATAACTACAATGCATAAAATTACTACAACCCTTTTATTTTGTGTTTCCAATGCAGTAGCTGGCAGGCCACGGTCTCAAACGCTTGTATTGCATTCAAGCAACGATGGTTAATTTTATGTCTTGAATGCTACGTTAATCAACTTACAGAGTACCATCATCGTGTCATAGTGAATATCAAAGACTGGGCTGGTACTATTACAATACTCTTTTCCTTTATGGTAAAGGAAACAGAGGAAAATCCAACTGATTGCATTAGGTAGATAAACGGGAAGATGCGCCCACAGATAACATAAGATACTTCTGTTAGTAAATGACAAGACAAGTGCATTTACTCTATGGGAGGCAAAAAACTTTAGTTCAAAAGACGCATGGAAACATGGAAAATAAAGAAAAAGTTTTGAATTTTCCTATGTCTTTAAGTATTTAAGTTTTTTAAATCCAGATTTATGAGTTGTCCACATTTTGCAGATTTTTTTTAACAAATACTCCGGAGAAAGTGATTTTAAATCATTGTTCTTCTGAGTCCATTTTCCGTATACGTTCGTAGGTACTCTATCTTCAGCATAATATGCAGGCCTCTTCTGTCTAAATGTGCTTCAATCGAAAAATAATCCTGTAAAATAAAAAAAAAAATAAACAAAAATTTTTTTTTTTAAATTATTTATTTTGTAGAATAAAAATCCTGTAAAATATTAAAAAAAAACTGCAATAGAGTAATTGGAGAAAATCAGTCTCGGACGCTGGTTTTCGGTATGGTGTCACTAAAGTATCTACTCTGTGCCTTTATCTACCTGAGTCTGCTACGAGTATACCTACTTACCAATCTAGCAACAGACTAAAAATAAAACCTAAATATATCATTCACTATCACATTCATTCAGATATGTAGAATGAAAGTAGTCGAACAGCATATCTCGTGGAACATGGAAGCCAGGCAAAAACGTGTTTTGATTTTAATTGTATAACCAAATATCTGAGCGCGGGTCTATATTTGACTTGCAAATTAGCAAAAAATATCTACGGTTCTTACTTAGGGTATCGTAATTTACAAGCGATCCTTTTCTGTTTTTGGGGTTTTAGAATATTTTTTGCTTCGTAACCCTGAAAATACATCATTATAATGATATAAGCTAAGATGAGGTGTTTTTGTAACTTGTAATTTATAAGCAGAAAGCTGCGAAAAATATTATCTGACAAAGTAAAAATGATCGAATCGATTTTCCCCTACTACCTTATGAACTTTTTGTCTGATAAACTTATGGCATATACTTTTTTTATTTTGCATTCAATTATTTTGAATGTTTTTACATCCTAATCTCATTTATAATCAGATAATTATCAGTGTACCTATCCGGTACATTAGTAAAAAAAAATCATTGTCAAAAATATCGTTTAAAGCCAAAAAATTTCGTTGTCCACTTTGTCAGGAAGTCGAAAATTTTACACTTGCCGACATTTAATAGTTCACCTTCACAAAAACTGCTATCATGTCACATTTATTGGGATAATTCTGAAAAAAAATATTCGCTTAATCAAGATTTATAGTCTGGTTGATACGCAATATTTCGGCTAGATAAGCCTGGCTTAACATCCAATATCTTTCAACTTAAAATCGTATTAATCTTCTTCGCGTGATAAACTAAATAAAAATAACGGATAGATATACGGATATGTATATAAGTATAATTATATTTTTATCTACTTCGGTTTACTTCGGTTTCGTTATATTCGAATTACAAAATTGACAGCGGTTTCATTATGATAGGTACCCATAACGACAAAAGTTGCATTATGCGAATCGTCATAAATTCTAAAACACAAGCATAGACATTCTGAACCTACAGCCAGGTATGTACCTATAATATTACTTCGAAATCGAGACAATGTAAATGATGTTTTAAAAAATGGAACAAGTTTAGAATAAAAGTATCGTATACTATTTGACTGTTGCGGCTACAAGATCTTTGCCTTATACCTAATAAAGACTAAATAAAAAAAAAAAAAAAAAGTGGACGCGGGAATTTCTGAGTGAAATTTTACTAAAAATGTCTTCAACATCAAGTGATATTGAAAATACTATTAATAATAACAAATAGATCAGTTGCGGCTACAAATAATTTACTACCAGAAAAATCAAGACATGTATATGAGAAATGTTATGAAACCGAAGTAGATAAAAATACTTATTTGTCTATATCTGTGTTTTATTCCTTCCTTCGTAAATAAAATCTTGTATGCAACTATACGTTATTGGTCTTTTAATAACTCGTGCCCACCTATATCGGTACGCGCTACGCTTGAACCGAAAAATGGCACTCGTATCAAAAGACCGTCCATAACGTAACAGTTGCATAAATAGCTATTATTAATGGTTATTGTCATTAAGTTGTGGTTGTGACTCGTGTTATTACTTATTATTTCATAATATTACATAGCATAAAACATTGATCAACGTCTCTTCCCTAATATCCTATTTATATTCGAATTTTATGTGACCCGTCTTTGGCTTTGCTCAAATGACTCCAGTCCTCCGTTCCTCCTTACAAATTGAATTTTTCAAAGCTGTTTTTTATATTAAACCTCAATCTTCTGGGTAATCGCTGCATCGTCGACTTAGTCTCTGTCATATCTGACCTAGAGACAAGAGGAAACCCATCTCAAACTATAAATAAAAACTTGTCCTGAGGACAGAGATGAGGTCGACGATAGAACGAGCTAATTATAAAAAAGAAGCTTATAAACTCGAGTCCACTATTTTCAATATTTTTAAGCCCAAAATTTGTCTTCTTAAGAGCTGCAGACAGAAGACTTGTGATCACGACACAAATCTAGGTTTTAGTAAGTCATTACTGCTCTACTCTACATAATAGTCCGTAGAATCACACACACAAAATTGCAAGGGCCATTCTCTAAAACACAGTTTGTCAACCAAAAATTCTCAACCTAAATCTTGATCGTCATCCAAATATTAAACTTGTTATTGTGCAACATAAAACATTGTCAGTTCGTGAGCAAATCGAGGATAAACGAGGAAGTAGTAGAGATTAGGGCCCTAAGTTCACTTTGCCGCCGCCCACTGCTCAAATTGCCCCTGACCTGCCTAATGTGATGTAATGACACCTAAAATGATGACGACGGGGACACGTCAAGTGTGCAGACACCTCGCCTAGTCACGTATAGTTGATGCAAGAGACATATTATATGGATCTTTTGGGTTATTTGATAGGGATTATCTTTATCCCGCTTCTATCTGCTGTCTTTTGATTGTTTTTTTGCCCCTTTCGAGATGCTTCCAGCATGTCTCGCATTACCACTGTAAAAACGAGTTTTGTCTACGGAAGAATCGACATAATGACAGATAGACAATAACAATGTGTCATTTTGTCGATTCTTCCGTCGACATAACCTGTTTCTACAGTGGTCATGCTACGGGTGCAGTTGTCCTATTTTCTGCTTTTTCTTGAAAATTTTTGAGGAAACCATCCTAGATTGATTGTTATTGAGATACAGAATTTTTGTTTTTTACACATTCGTTCATAATAATCATAATTTATTTGTTAACATAGGTAAAAAAGTACAGATCTTATGTTTGATGAACAGAGCGCTACGCTATGCCAGGAGGCGTACTGCTACACTGCTACGCAACAAATATGCTGTGCAAAACTAGCTGAGGATTATAATTTATTTACTAAAATATTTGAAAATCATGCATAATTATGGTATTAGATTAGAAAATAAATTGAACAATTACATTGCAAACACAACAACAATTGTATTGTAATGCAATTTGTCTAGAAGGATTTTGTGATCAACATAATCAAAGGTTTTGGTTATGTCTGTGCAAATAACACAGATGGGAGTATTTTTATCAACAGCAGACATAACACTATTTAAAAGGTCGAAAATAGCTATGTTAATTATTTTATTTCTTCGGAAACCGTTTTCTACTTTGCACAAAAAATTATATTTGTGAAGATGTTAGTAGTAGAGTAGAGTTATAAATAACTTTTTCAAAGATTTAGGAAAAAACAGGAATGTTGCCTGTTGGCCGGTAATATTTTATATGCGTATTCCTTTTTGTGGAGCGGTTTTATTATGACCTATTGATAATACTACTCTGTTAGTGTTACTGAAAGTACTGAAAGTTACTGAAAGTACCCGGAAACGATCAATAATACTCAAAATGTTATTTATCCATCCAAAGTTATTTTATCGGCTTCAAAGTATGCTCTTTCAGAAACGATACACTTACGCCAACGAATACTCCAATCATCAAAACCTTTCCCGGAATTGAGATCAGTGTCCGTACCATGACCCTTAAAACATTATTGTTCCATTCCTATTCCAGAGTGGAAAAGAGATGGAGCTAGACGACCTGTATAGCTGCGTCTCTTTTGCACTCTGGTATAGGAATGGAACAATAATGTTTTAAGACGTCATGGTACGGACGCTGTTCTCGACGCGAATTCTCCTTTATCAAAACTAATATTATAAAGAGGTAAGATTTGATTGTTTGTTTGTTTGTTTGTTTGCATTGAATAGGCTCCGAAACTACTGGTCCGATTTGAAAAATTCTTTCAGTGTTAGATAGCCCATTTATCGAGGAAGGCTATAGGCTATATATCATCACGCTACGACCAATAGGAGTGGAGCAGCAACCAAAAATGTTGCGAAAACGGGGAAAATGTGACGCAAACGAAGTTGCGCCGGACAGCTAGTGTGTTCTACGTAATGAAAACGGGTGCCACGACAAAGCTGGTTGACTAGTTTACATGCCGAACTCGTAAACCCACGTCTCGTCACCAGTAACACTGCGACAACACTGTCTCCGAGCGGCGACATGTTTCATACCCAAGTGATAATTTAAAATGGTGCGGATCGATCGATCTTGAGACACAGAAAGTTCAGCGGCTGTCTCTCTCAAACTTTAATGATGATTTTCAGTCACTATTTCCTTCACTTTTGCGATGTTAACTTCAGTTGAAGACGTTGATGGCCTACCAGAACGAGGCAAATCTTTCATCACATCTCGACCGCTTTTGAACGCTTTATACCACTTTTCAGAACGTGTTTTTGATAAAATCGATTCACTGTATTTCTGTAACATTTTCAGCGACTCCGAACACGAAATTCCATTGGCGATGCAAAGTTTAAGACAAACTCTTCGTTCGATGTTTTTGTCCAATAAGAAATTCGTAATATACACTAGATATGATCTAACTAAAAACAGCACTGTATTTAATCTAAATAACAGATGCAACTCAAACTCCGCGCCAAAGTGGAAAACAGTTGCTCAAAAAGGCAGATAAAAAAAATAAAATAAAAAAAATTGGAACCATAAACAAATCACCCATTCCCGATATTTTTTTTTACTGAATTTACGTGATAAGGCACGCGCTAAAAGGTCATTTAATTACTTTTGAAGATTGTAGATATACCGTCAATACCTAGAGTACCAGTATTTTTATGCTTTTTTGTGGCAAAAATAATATCATTGAGAATAATATCATCATGTCATGTCATAATTACATTATAATAAATGACATGCATTTTGCTATGTCATTCGGGTTTGTGTAAGAGTATCTGTTCTTTAGGCTTTAGTTTTAGATCTATTGACTATCTGCCATGTGGCTTTGGATTTATTTTGCGAGTTGTTTATAAAGTACGTATTTTGTCGTATTAACGTAGGTAATTATTGTTTTTATGACCATTAAAAATGATTGTCACCAACAATAAAATAATTGTAGTGTAAATAGCTCGTCAATTTAAAAAAAAAGCATAACAACACTACAACTACATAATTATAATACCCCGAAGAGTTAGACAGAGGTCATCATCGGCCTAGCCTTTTCCCAAAGTATCTTGGGGTCGGCTTCCAGTCTAACCGGATGCAGCTGAGTTACCTATATCATTAACATCGTAATGATCAATAAGACTCCTAATATCATTAAATCGTAATGATCATTAGGAATGATTTAATTTCATTTACTTTACTATACATAATTAAAGTATCACATGAATTTACATTATTTTCATGTCTTTTAGTGTTTCTTTAGTAACTGACGGTTGAGTAGTCTCTTTCTCATACGAGCGTACTTTCCACCGTGAAAATGAACAAGTCCACCGATGTCCATTTCCTCTCCACCCATCTTCTAAATTAGGCTCATCGTAGTTTAAAGACGATTGTCTGTTCACTGGTGTAGTTACCGTCGGAAACAAAAATTCGACACAAAAACCTATATTTCCCAAATATTTATTTACGGTAACATTATGAAATAACATTAGTCGGTCGCGTCATTATTTTAATAGTTCTCCGACTATTTTTGTTACATCTGACAAGATAACTTGTTTACCGTCCGTCTTTAATTTGTTTACATCGCGACTATGAGATAGTGAGATAGAACTGTTGTTAACATTTTATTGTTTTTTAGTAAACAAATATTGTGAAACAGCTTCAAAACAAAAACACCGAGGGGAGGGCACAACCAGAATCAGAAGGTCGTGAGTTAACTGGATTCTTTTCCTTCAATAATAGCAGTTTTGTTCAACGCCCACTCTTGATCAAAATACCTTGTTATACAAGGTTTTGAGACGACAATACGACAATAAATGAAAACACTGGCAACTAACTGTCAACGAAATAGGGCACCAAATACTTATAAGAATAAAATACTGGTTCCCAGGCATAAGCATAAGGTATAATTACCTAGCACTAATTCGCATCATGAAATAAATGGTGAAAAAAGACTGGATATAATATATTCGATTGTATGTGTGTATGCAGACTGGGAACGCACAGTGGAACGAATGTATGGGAGCGGTTGGACGTAGACATGTCCGAAAAATAAGAGTAAAATTATGACAAACTAATGATGCCATCTTATTCGATTACTTAATGCCTTCATAAATTGTGGTGATGAATTTCTTCATAACTCCCATATTTCGGGAGTAATTTGAGAAAATGTGAAATTTTACTATGAAAATGAGTGTATCGAGCTCTCTCCCTCCTGATTCCGGGCTTGTTTCAAGTAGCGGTCTCTAATATCGTAATGCTATTACTAAGAGCTATATTTAATACTAAGACACATAGTGCGCCAAATGTGCACTTTCTGGGATAAAAGGAAATGAAAATTTAAAAAAAAAACGTTTTTTCCCCATTTGTATTTACTTTAAACCGCAGACAGACTTATTAAGAGGTCTATAAATATATTATATATATACAGAAATATATATTAACAAAAATATTCACAAGAACTGATGAGAGTATGACTTTTAAGTAAGTTGATAATAAATTACCTAGTTTCATTAAAAGTACAATAAATAATTAAGATGTAAGCTCTAATTTACTAAGTTACACATTTTAAAACAATAACATCATTTAATTATCTTCGTCATCATCATCATCATCAATTAATTCAAATTCAGAATCGATGTCCGCTAAATCATTTATGTTAACAAATTCGATATCACTTTTCTCAGAATCCGTAAGCTCATAAAATTCCTTAAAAGAAGATTTTTTTACAAACTTATTTCCTTTTGGACGGATACTTGTAACAAGTGGATCAGAAGACAGTAAAAGATTGTGCATAATATCTTCATTGCATGAGATACTGCTATGCTTTCGAGAATGCCCCTCTCTATATTTTCTAAAATCTTTATTTCTAGCCTCAGATGCCTCTTCGGATAGAAAACCAATGGGCACAATTGACATGTTCTGAACTATGTCTGGCCCATGCATTAAAATTTTATGAAGTGAAGAAGGCATATAATACCATGGGTATAACTCCACGTAAAGCTTAGCAGTATCAAAGCAGAACTCTCGGAATTTAGTTACGTTGATCTTCTCTCCTGATGAAATACACTGCAAGATCACACAGATTTTTCTTAAAAGCATAGCATCTATTCCGGTCAGTTCAGCAGATTTAGTGTAGTTTTCAAAAAATCTCCTTGCCGAGTTGCCATTGTTGGTGGATCCACTGCCTTGTTTCACAACATCGAGAAGTAAGCCCGTTTCTCTTCTTACAGCCTCTTGAACTCTTTTCTTCCTGTCATCAACTTGCCTTTTTGCTATATCACCCCTTACTTGCCATGATTTTATGTCTAATTTGTAGGAAATGTGTAATAAGCATTCCATTGAGCGAATCCAAGCGTGAAGGGTGCTTAAGCTATATTTATACATGTCCTCGTTTGCGTGTTTATCTTTGATTAACTCTAAATTATTCATTTCTTTAGGACAAGCCTTGCATATGTCACACACTGAAGCTGCTGTATTGGATATAATGGAATGAATTTTACCATCAATCATTGTCAACAGCAGTTGGTGTTTGACACTAATTCCATCAGTGATGGTGGATGGAGTTAAGGCTTCAATCTCTGCTTCGATTTCAGCCATCTCTCTCTGCACATTTTCTTTGGTTTCCTTTATAAACTTAAACAATATTGGCCGGCAAAATGAAGTGGAAGATGGTCGCTCGTTTTCCCAAATTGTTACACCTTTTGAGACGAGCCGCAGTGGTACAAGACTAATCATAAAATTACTAGCAAGATCGATTTGCTCATCTTCACTCGTCCTTTGATGATAAATGCTTTGGCTAGATGATCCGTCAAAACCCCATTTGCTGGTCAATACGAGCTGTTGATTGGGATCAACAGGGGTTTCTAACGACCTAATAAGTCTTCTTGAGGTTAAATCCATCAAGGCTTGTAATTTGATTTTTGCAGAGCTCTCTGTAACTGTGAGATCTTCTTTGGCCGGATAGCACTTAATTTTTTCTTTAACCAACATGTAGTAACTCGGGTATTGAAGAGCTCCTTCTTGAGTGTTGAAATCCCGAAGAGTGTTATAGCGCCATTTCGATAAGTTCATCGATACATAAAGAGCCAATGCCTTCAAAGGGGATATTTCCCGTACCTGAATTGATTTACCTTCAATGAAGGCTTTGATTTTTGAGGCCTCTTCTGGATTCTCCGTCAAGTATTTCATAACATAAGCTGTATCGCTTTGTCCTGCCTTTTGAAGCGCCCTTTCGGCCGAAAACATAATTTCAGCGCTGCTACTGCTGCATGAAAGACTATCTTCAGTGCGTCTTCTTTTTTGCCGGTTACTAAGGTCCTCAAAAGATTTACGAGGACTAGGATGTGTACAAGTTGAAGCATCAGATTTAGCAGGAGAAATTATGGGCTCGATGACGTCACTTATATTTTCTGTAGAAGGTTCCATATTTTCATTCTGTAAATCCGGCCATTGAATTGCAGCCTGTAGCCAAATCTCATGTTTCTTCCGAAACTTATCTGTGCTTCTTCCAGACTGTGTCCATTTTGCATAAATGCGGTAGCAAAATCGACGACACCAGTCTTTTAAACTTGTTTCAGCACTTTCACATAACTGAACACAACTGTTATCTTTTAAAACACTGAACAAATAGTTAAAGTCGCGTAAATCTTTATGTGCGCGTGCGCATAAAGCAACGTGAATATCAAGATTTGTATTAAAATTTGGAAAATACATTGCGAGATTAGCTTGGATACAACGAGGTGTAAATCAACACTGATTTTAAAGTTACTAATAGTGACCTATTTATATAAAATCCAGGTATCCCAGGTATCCTTTGTTAAATATTGCAAGGTAATTAGTTATTGTGATAATTAGTAAATGATGCATGCTAAATTAGTGTATTAAGAGCCATTTAGTAATTAAATAATAGCAATGTTCTTATCAGTAATCATTAGTGCATCAGTTTTATATGTAAACCTTAAGTCCCTAATTATATATCCTAATTAGCTTATATCTTCTCTAATTGGCTGCTCAGAAATGTTATTGTAATAAGGTAAACCTTTAGAAAAACGGTTTTAATCAACAAAATAAACAAAAAATAAAAAAATTGTGTTATAAAATAAACATCACTCTTTATCCCAGAAAGTGCACATTTGGCGCACTATGTGTCTTAGTATTAAATATAGCTCTTAGTATTAGCATTATGATATTAGAGACCGCTACTTGAAACAAGCCCGGAATCAGGAGGGAGAGAGCTCGATACACTCATTTTCATAGTAAAATTTCACATTTTCTCAAATTACTCCCGAAATATGGGAGTTATGAAGAAATTCATCACCACAAGCTATGAAGGCATTAAGTAATCGAATAAGATGGCATCATTAGTTTGGCATAATTTTACTCTTTTTTTTCGGACATGTCTACGTCCAACCGCTCCCATACATTCGTTCCACTGTGGAACGTCACAAAGTTACGAAGTTTGGTCGTATCCACGTTGTCTCTAGGATCTAGTTTGAAGACAAAAACGTGCTACTTAGGTGTACCTACCTTAACCTTTTTTTTTTTTTTGATTGATAAAATCATCATGGATACCCTTCCTCTGGGGCGAACGGAGAGTTATGTCGGACGCTAACCGACTAAAAATCCATTGTTACTACCACAACCATGTGCCGGGGGCCCGAGAGATACGAGTACATTCACGCGCACCCCGGACTGGTATCAGCCCGCCGTACCCGGCGGGCCCCATCACCAAGTGTGGCCTATCTAACGACGGCACATTCTCCATAAAGGCGTGCAGGAACCAGTGCGCGACAACTCTCTGGGCTGGTCGGGCGACGACTCAGCCCTCAGTTCGCCGCCCGCAGGCCCCTCTTAATGATGGTCGGAGATCGTTAAGCGCCCTTTGACGCCCGCAAAAAGTGGTGTACCTTACCCTGGTGGACTATAGAGTCGACATGCTTTTAGGAGCTGTTTTAAGAATTGGTTACAAATTTGATCGAGACTATGCACAAAGGCGGTTTTATAAGTGGATTTTCTACGATTTGTGAAGAAAGAGTTGAAATAGTGGCGCTGATTTACACTTAAATTCACTTAAAAGATATATAGCTTTTAATATAGCCGTACAGCATGTCGACTTTCGGTCAAGAGCACTTGGTCGCGAGCAATTTCCAATCTTCTTCATCTGCTTGAATGGATGGCTCCGATATTGTGTGACCAGTAAGGACGACCTCAGGGTGCTATTAGTGGTGCACGACGGGCAGGAGAGAAGGTGTGGCTGTGTTGGGGCTCCACACTCGCAATAGGGCCGAGATGGGTCGATTATATATATAATCCCAACTAGTCAGATTGAATCTGCAGCAGCCAACATGAGCCCGCAGTGGGCTTGAAAATTCCATATCAGCCAATGCATTTGCAATGACTGGCCGCTACTGACTGACACTTGTCATAAAATTAAAAGTGGTTTGTCCTTCTCCTTGCAGAGCCAGGGGCCGGCGCCCCCAGGTGTCGTGTAAATACATTATGATAGATTAGATTGCGATACCACTCGTAAGTAGGTGATAAAGCTTTAGTTAATATTAGATAGTATACCTTTATCAGCTGTGTAAGGTGTTTCTAAGTAGTTTTGTCTTATTTCAGAGATCTTTATGTTTTTAGGAACTGCTAGCATAATCTACTTGTAACGTTCTCACTTAATAAAGGGCCACGGGTTTCGTGCCTGCTAGAAGAGTGGGCAAGAATCTACCCACGCGGGCCCAATGCGGGTTAGTGTATGTCACAGTCAAATGTCTTCGATGTTTTGGCTTTGATACGATGATATCAGTCGTTACGAGTAGTCAGAAGCCAAAAATCTGACATCCAGTCTTACCAAGGGGTATCGTATTACCCAGTTACTGGGTTTTGGAGGTCAGATAGGCAGTCGCTTCATGTAAAATACTGGTACTCAGCTGCATCCGGTTAGACTGGAAGATAGTTTGGGAAAAGGCTAGGCAGATGATGATGATGACGATGATATCTTTCACCCTTTTAAGAACTGCATAAACGCTTCGATGTCTTTCGGATTGCTGCAGATTAGAGAGTAATGGGACATAATGGGACTATCGGAAAGGATGCCTGATAGGCCAAATAAGGCAGGCATAATCTCCTTTTCGGTCGAATAAAGGAGCTACGAATGATGTTATTAAAATAAAAAAAGGTAAGGCCACATGCAGGCTCTAAACAAAGCAACAATACAAATAACTCCGTTTAATTAAAATTTTCCTCGTTAATTAATATCTTACAACATAACATCAAGGTAACTACTTATCCTTGAGAAAATTCAGATGCATTTTTGGGTAAAACTGTCTTCAAATAATTAAAAAGCCCAGTCAGACATACATCGAATACGATTCATATGCAAAACGATGCGTTTTGGACAAACCAGAAACACCAAAATGTGTTGTTGTAGTTTTCTCACATTAAATATCATAATACCTGCGTCCGCGTTTTGGATGAAGGGCTATCCATAAATTATGTCCCTCGACAGGGAGGGGTGGGGGGGTCACGAAGTATGACATTTTGTGATCAGGGGTGGGTTTTTTATTCTGTGACTTCACATTTCAAAACCTAAAGTATTAAAACCCTAAACTATCGTATCAAATCGTATGAAGATGTAAAATTGACAAAATATGTGATGACAAACTAGGGGGGAGTCTCACAAATGTGACCAGCTGTGACTAGGACGGGGAGGGGGCGGGGGAATTAGTGAAATTCGTGTGACGTATGAATGGGTCCTGACGGCCTACTTCCTTCACACAGAGGATGCCTGTGTATCAGGTTGGAACACCCAGCAGCGAGAACAATCATCATCTGCCTTGTCTTTTCTCACAACGTTATGGAGGCAATGGGAACGTTATAGGCTGATTGTACTTATCATCTTATGCTAAAATAAAAAAAAAATTATGCCAATTCATTCATACAGTCATTTATTAATAAATAGCTGTCCGGCGCAACTTCGTTTGCGTCACATTTTCCCCGTTTTCGCAACATTTTCATTGCTGCTAAACTCCTATTGGTCGTAGCGTGGTGATATATAGCCTATAGCCTTCCTCGATAAATGGGCTATCTAACACTGAAAGAATTTTTCAAATCGGACCAGTAGTTTCGGAGCCTATTCAATGCAAACAAACAAACGAACACACGAACAATCAAATCTTAAATTTCCTCTTTATAATATTATTTTAGATGTTATGTTAGCCGGAACTAAATGTCAAAAGATAAACCTGCTCTCATCTCATATCAGCTACTTGCTTAAGATGTCTCGTGGATACATATAAAGTAGTTTCAGTCCTTAAGTACCAATTAATAAAAAAACAGTGCGTTCTGATAACGAATCAATATAGATTACACCTTGTTTTGTTATTTTCAGTTTCTAGATCGACTTTCTAACTGCCGTCGGCTTTCAGTCTAACCGTCTAGCACAACTACAATAACTCGGGTTTTTTCGACTCTTATGTACTTTTCTTTAGGGCGAAGAAGGCTAAAGAAAACATGGATTGATTGTGTGAGGAATGATATGAATGAGAAAAGAGTAAATGATGCCGAGCATGGAAGAAGTAAAGTTGTCGCGCCTACCCCAACTAGAATGGAGGGCAGGAATCTGATGATTATGTGTTTTGCCTTTCATCTTTAAACACACCGACGATGTTCTTGATTATTGCCAACGGACATCTGATATCCCAGAGACAAATCTAAAAGGATTCTTTAAAGTAGACCGCTTGCCAGACTATTTGGCCGTCTGATGTAACCACTTTTGTAGCTTCTTATTTTTTGTTTTAACAGCTACATCTCATACATGTTTTGCCTGCAATAGAAATATTCAGTAAGCATTTGGCACTTCGCTTCTTTCTATGATAAAAAGCGCAATGCGAAAAACAAAGATGGCAATCTAAATTGGGTCAGCCCAGAATTAGCGTCATCAGCAGCGTCTATCAGTTCCTGTAATGAGAGTTTCAGATACTTATTGTTTAAGAATTTACTGGCAATTTAATACAACTTTGATGACTGGTAAATCATATCACCTAGATAAAGTTATCATAATTAGAAGAAGAAGACATGCTGCGCCGACCTTAAATAAATTGGGATAAGGACAAGAGAATGATTATGGTATTTATCATAATTATAATGAATGTTTCGAACTCTCGACACGAGTGAAAATAATTTAATGAGACGTAGATTCCTACTCAGCTAAGCCACGAGTTTTGCCTCAATATTATAAGATTACAATTAATTGTAGTTGTAGTCTTATTATTTCTTACACAAATCCGGGTCGTTGCGCCCTACTATCAGTGTTATCACCACTCACGAATGTCGTAATTGTGTTGGTAAATGTTCAATGTGGACTATTTGTCTAGTACCTGCTTATTACGGGTCTCGGGGATAAACTAACCTATTTGAATGATATAATGTTCTGGAAAACTTCTGGGCAGACAATTGGCAAGACATAGTGATAGCGGTGGTGAAGATAGATAAACGGTCACTGAGAGACGGTAGTAGATGAAGTGATAGCATAGCAACAGTTTGATAGGTGGATTAAATTTAGAAAATCGCGGGTAAGGCCTGGTTTAAGCGCACACCAGGGAAGAATGACACAAAAGAGTGGAGACCTTTGAAACCATAACTCCTTATAAAATCGATAAATAAAAATAGTCCCTATTCAAGATGTCCCCTATTAAACGAAGGGCATATTTTAAGGTGTCAACAACAACAAGAATCGACAACAACTTTTACTAAAGAATCAAAAAAATTGGAGAAAAATCAGTTACTCCATATATTCTCCATAAGTTCGTATAAGTCGACAAAATGCAGAGACCAACTGAATTTTTTTCATACCTTAGTGTTGGTCAAATAGTGAAAGTTGTTAATTTTCATGACTAGGTATGTAGGTACTGCACCTGGGGTCCTTTTACCAACAACCTGTGTAAAACCTAATAAATCTGTAGTCTTCTTAACCTGGGTGGGTAATTGGGTATACCTACGTTTCTTGAAACGAAAAATAAGAAGGTAAGTATTGCTCGCCATTTTCCATGATAATATCCTACAACGGACAACCCATTCATGAGACATTTCCATATTATTACTTTTTGTATTATTAAGTAGCAGCACGTACTTATTAAGGCTTGTTGATACTTCAAGTGGTAATTAATAAAGATAGGCAAAATTATTGCTTGTGCGACTTCCTAGAAAAGTGGATACTTAGTATCTATCAAAAGACTTGGGCTGGCCTTGTACATATATTTGCCATTATTTTCCTTTTTTTTTATTGCTGTGATATCTAGCTATGTTTTGTATTAATTTGTATTGAACATTTCTAGTACGTAATGAGAATCGACCACCTATGATACTAAATCAGTGCCATTGACCAACGCGGTGGTAAACGCTACTAGTTAGTGCCAGCCGCCATCCCGGTGGCAAGCTCGAAGGGGACAAATGGGAATAAACCGAAGGGTTGGTAACTTACTACGTTACGGCTTCCTGAAGGGTTCGTTTAAAGATTCAGAACCCTGAATTAAAAATTGTAAACTCAACACTTTCTTCATACATCGAAATCAGTCTTTCCAATCGCGAGTAAGTATAGAATAAACTTAAGTTTGAAACAAGCAGAATGAATAATAAAATTGGAAGAACAATGGGGGTCCTGACCCCACGACCACAACTAACTGAAATGCTAAACAGTAAATGTAATACGTAATGTTATAGTGTAAATGTGTAATAGGTAGATGTATGTACATACCTAACACTCGACACATTTACATTTGTGTAGGTTACCTACCTATTACGTCTGCTTACCTAAGGTCAATAACTTTTAAGACTTACTTTACCTTCTGAAAACGAAATTAAGTTAAGTGGCAAAACCAGGCCCTGAAAAGAAGGAAAATGATATATTGCTCCTAGCTACATAGACACACCTTCCTACACTTCAACCAATTTATCTGTGCTGGCGGGAAAACAGACACTTTATTATTATTATCATTTTTTTTGCGATGTGTTTGCTCAGTCTTGACTCTAGTCTTGGTCAGAGATGACAGAGACAAAGTCAAACTTAACTTAATTGCACGATGGTACGAGCTTACCCAGAAGAAGCCTGTTCACTCTAACTTTGAAGAGATTAGGGTTGTAAGCGTTCGGAAACACAGACGCAGGCAGAGAGTCCACTCCTTTGTTGTGCACGCGTATTAAGAAAGACGTTTGAAAACGCTTAGTGCGAAGTGGTGGAATAGCAATATGGGGATGGTAACTTGCAGTGCGTCTAGTTTCCGATGGTAGAAGGGGGCGGGTGCGATTAGGTCGTGGAGTTCTTGGGCACACTCACCGAAGTACAGCCTGTAGAAGACCGATGAGTGATGAGGATGATGGATTTTGTCTTGGCAAGTAGTGCCACCTTTACTGCACCCTTATGGGCATAATGGACCCCAAGTATGAAGATTGAAAAGTTGTAGACCATCAGTGAGCGTGTTAGTACCCAACTCGTCATCATCACCTGCCTAGCCGTTTCCCAACAATGTTTGAGTCGGCTTCCAGTCAAATTTATATGGATCCTTTTTGGTGCATTTCATAATTTGAATCAGGAACTGTGAATCAAATTCGAGTAAAAGATGAAAATCAGCTGTCAATATTTTCCCTATAAAAACATACAACGCATTGAAGACATTATTAGTGCTACTGTTTCCCTACTACTGATTAAAACCAACGTTATTATGGAGCGGCGACGTCATTTAAGCAGGGAAGAAATGCTCAGAGCCGTGGGAATGATAGAAGCTGGTTCCCGGCAACGTACTGTGGCTTTAGCTCTGAATACAAGTCAGAGTGTTATCAGTCGACTTTGGACACGTTACCGAAGCACTGGTACCGTGGCTGAGCGCCATGGAGGACGGTATCGCTGCACCACACGGAGACAAGACCGATACATTCAAATCTTAACTCGAAGAGCTCCAACAATAACCGCCATGATGTTAGCCGTGAGGCTTCATCACTCTTCAGGGAACTTAATTAGCGACCAAACAGTCAGAAACCGTTTGCATGAAGTGAACCTTCATTCCCGAAGACCGCTACGGGTACCACCTATAGCAATGCACAATCGTAGGATTCGATATCAATGGGCTCTTGAACACAGAAATTGGGCAGAAGAACAATGGCGTTTCGTGTGCTTTTCTGATGAGTCTCGTTTTGGTATGAGACCGGATACAAGACGTATACGACACTGGAGAACCCCTGGACGCCAACAGCGATTAAAATCCTGCCAGGAAGTCCATCCTTATAGTGGTGGAACCATCATGGTATGGGCGGGTATTTGGATCGGCGGAAGAACTGAGTTGATTTGGATCAGAGGCAACCTCAACGCTCAAATTTATGCTGAGACGATTGTATCAGACGTCATCGTTCCTCTACAAGTGCAAATCGGTCCCTTATTTCAGTTAATGCATGATAATGCACGACCGCACACCGCAAGAGTTGTAAGACAGACTCTCGCAGCAGCTAACATCAATGTCCTGCCCTGGCCTGCTCAGTCGCCAGACTTGAACCCGATTGAGCATGCATGGGATATGCTACAGAGAAGAGCTCTGCCGAATATGGAGGGTATCCAGTCGCAAGAAGACCTTTTTTTGTTGTTGCAACGAACATGGGCGGCCATTCCACAGCGTGATTTGGATGAACTCATTTTGAGTATGCCAAACCGATGTTCTTGTGTTGTTAGTGTTCGCGGTAGAAACACGGATTATTAATTGTTTAAGTTACCCAATAAAATTTTAAAGAAAACTGTTATTTCAGTCTTTTTTTCGAACTTAATGTTAGTGGTTCAAATGTCAAAAATCCCTTTATTAGAAAATGGCAAATTTCTTTATTAATGCAAAGGTGACTTGGTTTATCGTTACTGTGACAAACGAAAACACTTTATTTGATGAATCCTTAAAGAAAATTTTAATTAATATCAATCAGGAGAAAAGTTATTGCAAAAATATATGTTGATCCCTAGACACTTTTGATGTGTGTACTTCAGTATCACAAAACAATTGCAGGCAGAACAAGACAAGTGTTTAAAACAAAAATTAACATAAATCCATAATTATAGAATTCAAAAGAATTAAAACTTATTTATTTGATATTTTTGGTTATTCGTGTATATGTATGTGTGTGTGTGTGTATGTATGTGTGTGTGGTGTGTGAGTATTTATGTAATGGTGATAGTGTGTTGCGTCGAACATGCAGGGGGATATAGCATTGGCATAGCCTTTGTGATTTTCAGTCATATACTTTGACCAAAATTAATTCGATACATTGTTACGAGTAGTCAGAAGCCAAAAGTCTTGACATCCAGTCTTACTAACGGGTATCGTATTACCCAAATATTAAAATATATTATTACCCAGTCGATAACTGAGTTGTGTTGTGAAAGAAAGAAAGAAAAGTATCTATTAATCTCGCACAAGACAGACACAAAAAAAATCCAAATTATATTAAAAGTAAAGCATGAGAAAAAAATAAGACATACTAAACTGGTCCTGCTCAAAAGTATTCTATGGGCATGGTGCTGTAACTTTTGTAAAAAAGTGACAGCGCTAATACCAGTGTTCACTGGTATTCTGATTGGGCCCAAAGTGATGCTACGGTCAGACAAGCAGTCGCTGCATGTAAAATACTGGTATATTCAGCTGCATGCGGTTAGACTAGAATCTGACCCCAATATTTTGGTGGGAAAAGGCTAGGCAGATGAGTGTGTACAATTTCGTTCGAATCATAAACTATTTCTATAAATATTTGAAGCATTAAATAGAATCCCAGCTGATATAGTTCGCGTGTCTAGTATAAAAATAAACTGTTTTCATTGATAGAGCTATCGTTACGGTCCTCGTGTTTCCTCCACACGTGTAATTTTCCACTACTAATGCATAATAATCAAACATAATAGGTAGATTGGAAATTATAATTTACCTATGACTTGGTGACTTGATGTTTATAGTTACCGATATCTATTGTAGTTGACGCTTCCCGTGACCCAAGGGCTGGCTTTTACTTTGGCCAGAGGTTAAGTATTATAGGTTTATTATTTACCAGCTGATAGCGATGAGGAGGAGTTTTTTGACGTCCTTTTATAGTTTATTGTTATTTTAGTTATTTAATTTATTAGTTTGTTAATCCTTGTTATGTATATAGTAGTTATTAAAATTAAATAAAGGAGGATTTTAAGTATTCGATTATTAAAATTTGTTGAAAACCTTAGTCAAACGCAATTCTGTAGAAAAAATGTCTGACAACCAGTCTTCATCGCCATCACATCAGCCCGGAATCACCCACTGTTGGATATAAGGCCTCCCCTTTTTGCCACATTTTCCGGTTCTGAGCGTCGCTTATCCAGGTTGTCCCGCGAGTTTGACGATATTGTCGACCCAACGAGCTTTTTGGACGGCCCTGGTTTCTTTCGCCTAACCTTGGCCACCAATCGGTGCTCCATCAACAACCAGTCTTACTAAGGAGCATAGTGTTTTCCAGTAGAGGTGGAGGTCAGATAGGCAGTCACTCCATGTCAATAAAATACTGGCACACAGATTAATTTGGTTAACCTGTAAGCTGGATGTTTAGCCTAGCACTAACAAAGTGGTCAAAAGGCTAGGCAGAAGATGCTTTATAATTAAGGTGGAAGAAAGTAGTTTTCCATTACTCATACTCTGAAAGTAGGTCTGAAGTAGCCTGAGGAATGAAAGTAATACTTTTCATCCCTAGGGAGAATCGCTTTCAACTGACAGATGTCAAATTATAAAAAAGAACTAGTTCTATTGGGTCAGAGCCCATTCGTCCCCTAAGATTCGCACCCTGTGCCCACTCGTCCCCTGGAACTTTTGAGAGGCCCATTCGTCCCCTGAAGAATATTTATTTTTATTCATTCTTCTAATATAAGTACATGTATATGTGTATACTGCAGCTTGGTAGTCCTGGTACGGTCGCGCTAAAATAAAAATATAGTAATTCGGTAGATATCATGTTTATTTCAAATAAGATTAACACATACAAAATCACAATGTCCTAGAAACTAACAAAATACAACTCTTTTACAAAAATCAGCCTTGATTGACCATCATATAAATCAACATTAAATATAAAATATGCAAAAAAAAAATGAACACATCATCATCTGCATCTGCCTAGCCTTTTCCCAAACTATCTTGGGGTCGGCTTCCAGTCTAACCGGATGCAGCTGAGTACCAGTATTTTACATGAAGCGACTGCCTATCTGACCTCCACAACCCATTAACTGGGTAATACGATACCCCTTGGTAAGACTAGATGTCAGACTTTTAGCTTCTGACTACTCGTAACGACTGTCAAAGATCTACAAATGACAGCCGGGACCAACGGCTTAACGTGCTTTCCGAGGCACGGAGGAAATTCGATATGTAATTATGGTCACCCATCCACAGACCAACCTCGGCAAGCACGGCTTAACCTTAAAGATCGACCTGGGCGGCTGTTATTATTAAGCCACGAGCTCCTCAAAAAAAAAAAAAACACTTCTTATTTTTTTTGTATATTTACTAGTAGTAGCATACTAAAAATGTATGTTTTACCTTAAAATAAAATAAAGTATTTAATAGTAACTATTAAAAAGTAGCAGCAGTTGAATTTTTTCGCATTGGACTTGACTGTAATGTTGCTATAATTGGTGGAAAATAAATAAATATTTTTTTTTTCTGTGTCATCGTTCCAATTATATACATGTAAGTCTTTTGAAATAGGGATGTATAGGTAAATAGTAGAACTTACGTATTTTTCCTTCACGTACTTCACTCACTAATTAAATTTAATAAGTAATCCTACAGGATACGCTAATGAGTAAACTTTCACTCGAGACAGTATAAAAATCAGTACGCTTGGATTTGCAACTATAAGTAAACTAAATGTAGTAACACATTCCTGGAATAAATACGCCGAAGTTGTCTAGTACTGGTGTTTGCCAATCAGGTGCAAGTGCTTTCATCGAGCGTCTATTGTTTTGGGCTACGCCTTTGTTATTTGCTCGCGCGCAGATACTCTGGCTAAGATTACCCCTCCCGCTTCGGCATTCCACACCCCGCGCACATCTGGAGAGTAAGTACTTACCAATTTTAAACACCTTATTTATTATTTGTAACCCGTTTTTTTAACAAGCCATTCGTAGTCAGACAATTTTACATCGTAAGCCTATCGACCGGTTATATTATTATCATGACGGATTATCATTCATCATAGCTCTTTTTTCAATGATCTGTTATGATTTATTAAATTAATTCTGTTAATAAACTGTTCACAAGTGTACTATGTTAACCGTTTCTTATGTAAAATATAGCTAATTTTATCTCAGGGGACCAATAGGCACCTGAATAGGTGCCGAATTTTTAACTTATATTGTATATATATTAGAGGGGACGAATGGGTACCTTAAAAATAATATTTTTTATTAAAATATTAATTGGTCCCCTACCAGGAGACCAATGGGCACCTATATTGGGGCCGAATCTACAACTTTTATGCTGGGGGACGAATTTTAGGGGACGAATGGGCTCTGACCCGTTCTATTTACACATGTTTATTGAACCATGTTCCAACTTTCTATGCAGCCACGATGTAAAATTGAAATAACTTAAAGTTAAGTATTGATTTAAGAATATATTTTTTTTAAATAACTTTATTCACTAATTCTTTAAAATAACATAGATTTGGGCAAAATATTTACCATTTTTTTAATGATGAAAATGAAAAATAATGGCTGAATAGCTAGCTGGCCACAGACTTTTTTCTTTAGCTAATTCATGTTTTTATTTTCACTTTTCTTGTATTCGTAATGGAAAGCACAGTTTTACTTAGGGTTAAAGACTTATTTAGTCCCTCGAACTATTGTCTCGGAACTAAATAAGATACTTTCACCCCTGGGGAACAATGTAGAACAGTACTATTGTAGTGAAGAGATTTTGAAGGAAAACTTAAACGTTAATCATAAGCATTGTTAGTGGCTGTATCGTCAATGGAATAATCTATCTCATTCTCATCAAATAAATAGAGATAATGAAAATAGATAAGTACTTAGGTACTTAATATCTTCCAACACCAGACATCACCAGCCAAAATCAACATTCATTTTGTACTATTGACTGTATAACTTAACATGTAAAGAAGGTTGTGTTAAGCCTTGGCTGTAGTTCTATAAAAAACTGGCCAAGTGCGAGTTGGACTCGCGCACGATGGGTTCCGTACCATTATTTATAAAATCACTTTTTGTATGGGAGCCCCCCTTAAATATTTATATTATTCTGTTTTTAGTATTTGTTGTTATAGCATCAACAGAAATAAATAATCTGTAGAAATTTCAACTGGCTAACTATCACGGTTCATGAGATACAGCCTAGTGACAGACGGACGGACGGACGGACGGACGGACAGCGAAGTCTCAGTAATAGGGTCCCGTTTGACCCTTTGGGTACGGAACCCTAAAAAAGGTTTCATTTTAGCATTTAAGATCGTTTACGCCTCACGGCATTTTATACAAACTTTCAAGTCCTTATTTTCCAAAATGACTGAACCGATTTTAATGAAACTTTATACGCATAAGCAGGATACATAGGTCTAAATGGTAATTAAAACATTTACTGAATGGATCTCTCATCGTACGATAAATCTATACAAAGCGACGCCATTTCGTACTGGTAATTGTATGGCTTGATGTGTTATTTGCATCTCTTATTTTGCCCTCACTCATCTTCCCCTCCGCTAACACTTAATGATTTATACTCACCTATTTGTAAAATATGATTATTACCTTTCAGTAAAATAAAAAATCTTGAGTCCGTAATAGTGTGTTGTACAATTATTATCATGCGTCGGAGTGCGCATAATATTGCAGTGTTCTTCACATCAAGTCCGGTCCGATGACTTATTTTTGGATGCCGTTAACGAATCATGACGGACGGAGTTCTGTGACCGTATAATTTTGATCTTATATGACTACTCGTACATGGAGGGTTTATTTTAATTGGTAATTTGTTATGTTGCTGGATGTGTTTATATCTTGGGAGGATAAAAAATTGTTTGCCAAAAGGTCTCTGCTTTGCTGCTGCACTGGTGCGTTCATCTGTAACTTTTTCTAAAGAATTAATTGGGGTGCCATCCTTAAAGACTTGGCACACTGTTTTTTTTTTTGTAATGACATCTAGCTTGTCAACCTATGAGGCTGGCTTCTGCTTTTAACTGGGCGTCAAGTATGCTATTTTTATAAACATCGTCATTCCAACACGATCCCATTGTAATTTTGCAAAAATTCGTAATCTGCTAAATTCATAATGATCTGTCATTTGTCTGTCAAATTCTATGTCATTTCTTTCAATGGAGTGTCAGTGGTTGACCATTGTAAAGTCATAATGACGCCATTATAATTAGTAGATTACCAAACTTGTCAAAATCAACAATTATGAAATCAATGATAGGCCATTCTGACACTATTGTAATAGCAGACTTGAGACTCCAGCCAGGGGCAGTCTTTGCTTTGCTGCTGCCAAAAATTTATCTGTAATTATTTCTGAAGAATTAAATGGGGAGACTAGGCCAAAAATTGACAGTTATAAAGGAAATTTACTAGATTATGAATTCTCTCATTTATTCGTTGTACATACAGTTGTATTACGTCTTCTCAAACAAACGATGCAGATGTTGCGTGAACAAATGTGAAACTGTGATAAAATGTAGTTTATAATCTGTTGAAGGACATCTGTTATTAACACGGAGAGTTGAACGACATTTACTAACATACAAACATATCTATCTAATTTCAATCTTAGCTGAGTTTCAGTACACTGGAAAATGTTGTCAAATATGATACGAGATTAAGAGTTAGCTAACATAACAGCTGTTTTCTACAAACCTGCAACAAGGAACCCTTATAGTTTCGCCATGTCCGTCTGTCTGTCTGTCTGTCCGCGGTTTAGCTCAAAAACTATTGGTACTAGAAAGTTGTAATTTGGCATGAGTATACACGTTAATGACTCCAAAAAAGTGGCAAAATAAAATTTTGAAAAAACAATTATTTAGGGTACCTCCCCCACTTGTAAAGTGGGGATGATAATTTCTTTTTTCGTCCTTCTCGTAGTGTGGGATATCGTTGGATAGGTCTTTAAAAAATATTAGGGGTTTGGGCAGACCGTTTTTTGATAAAGTAAACCGTTCGTAACTTATCAAGCTTTAAAGTACCAATTTTCGTTAATGTCAAGTGTCCCCCCTCTCTACCAACTAAACGGTTGTAGTTAGAAATACAAATGTCCCGGCAGTAGTACCTTTAAATAACGAAGTTTAAAGGAAATTTATCACACTAAAGTGGGCTTTACACGTTTACGAGTAATAGTCGAGAGATTGTATTTGACTCGAAAATTTCGAATAACACCATAGAAATGTCGATAGATGGCGCTAAGCGACAGTTGTATCGCGCTGTTTCATTCCTAAATAAGTTTTATAAAAAAAAACAGTTGTTGTTGTTGCTGTTGTTTGTATAGGAAGTCAAATTGTAGTTATGTTTGGCTTTTAGTTAGCGCATGGTACGAAACTATCAGTCAGCGAATACGACCCGCGCTTGACTGTTATAAAAACTACGGAACCCTACACTGCGCGTGGCCCGACACGCACTTGACAGGTTTTACAAATAATGGTACGGAACCCTTCGTGCGCGAGTCCGACTCACACTTGGCCGGATTTTTAATTACAGATAAAAAATATTTATGTGGGGATTCAAAATGATGTACGTAATACTTGGTAACTGTTTTAGCGTCGGTGTCCCTTCCACCCAGCATACTTACGGATGCCCAATACTAATGAAATGATTCAAGAGTGGCAATAAATTGATAGTTGTAAACATTACATTTTATGAATAAGAATCATTTATTTGCATTATGTTCTTGCATTTTATTTTGGGCAGAATCATATGTATGTGCAGTTACACTGCTGCAGGCACGGTACGTTTAGCCCAGGTGACATTATGTTCATAGATGCATAAATCGGTGTCAGCGGAAAAAGCCAAGCCAGTTTAAAGCGAGAAAGGCATGCCGTTGGGCTGCCAGAGGGTTCCTAACCTATGCCAACGCATTGGTTGGCGCGAGCGGGCGGGCGCGGCAACGGAGGCGCGTCGAACGCTGCACCGATACCGATGCGGTGTTGCTAGACCAAGATCCTAACTTCTCCCCATATTCCATTTTTTCTTCAATGTAATGATTTGCAACTTTTTCCACATTCTGTTTCTCAAAAATAAACTAATGATGAAGTTTAAAAACCTATGTCTGTTTACAAAATAGTCAATGAATATTTTAACAAAATCACATTGATGATGACATTAACAAAAAGAGGGCAGGCCTTTTTTTGCCCAAAGAATCAGCATTGCCATTCATCGTGGCAATGCGGCCTGCGTTTTGTGCACTTTTCCTGTGGACAGCGATGTGGATGAATTTTTTGACGCCCTTAGCAAAATTACATTCTTACGACAGTTTATTAGTGAGGTCTAATTCAGTTCATGTCCCTTTGTTTATTTTCCTTTCCCCAAAAATGTCCCCGATATGTTTTCCCTAGAAGCAAATAAAACCAAACATTCTACCCAACACTGCGCCAATGCGTGCTCGCACACTAAAGACGGGGACACACTATTTATGTAACGCAAGCGCCTTATATTTAAAGCAGAGTGCACTTCCGGAATGCGTTAATATAACGACAGTAGGTAATTTGTATGGCAATGTCCCAACTCTCGAGACGAGAGAATAGTTTCGATAGATGTTTAGGGGAGTATCCTGGCCCTGGCAGTGGAATGTCTTGATTAGCTTGGGAAATGCCCAAAAATTTCCACCGATAGAAGTTCTTTGCTAACTGGGGAGAGGTTGTGAACCTATGGCGTACTTGTAGATCAGATATTACCTTACCCAGGGTATCGATCTAGCGGAGACCTAAAGCGCTGCCGGATTTTTTAGATTAAAAGTGCAAAAAAAATAATAAGAGTTTCTGGCTCTATTGCTTGTGAAAACGAACACTAAACTGTCACCAAAATATATCTGATCTTCGTATAGGATTTTGAACAGCCTTGTCAAGAGTGTTTCATTTTGTAGAAACTCATGTACAACCTACTAATGTGCTAACAAAAACATGAAATAATATCTAAGCAAACTCGAAAATCATGAAGAAACCGGTTGAATTCGAGGTCATGTCAATATTTATGATTATTTTCAATGTTACAACCGCACTGCATCTTAACGAGACGTGAATGATAAATCATAACGATACTACGGGTTTGAAATCTTAATAATAGATGAAGGTCACAAACATGGGTTTTTGTAGGTACTGGAAACATATGAAAATAAACTATAACTCATAGACCTGAGGTGAGTTTCTGTAGTAGTAACCACGTATTTAGGTAATAATAATAATGAAATAAAATGTTTATTTGTTGGTACACAAAAACCAAACAATACAATAGTTATAGTGAATGATTAAGTTGTACAACACAGACAGTTTATGAACGAACGTTTGACTTCTAAACTAGGCAAGAAGTTTTTGTCTTAGGTAACGGAAGGTGCACCGATGACCTGATAAGGTTCTGAGAAACGGCTGGATATATGAGACGGAATGTGGCAATGCTTCAGGGAGGCATATGTCCAGCATTAAACGTTATTCAACCGTTAAGGAAAACATCGTGAGGCCTCCAGCATGTCTGAGAGATATTTCTCAACAGCATGTAAAGCCAAGTCGGAGGCCCATGGGTGGCATCAAAACACCAGGTTAGGCAGGTAACAAAAAAAAAAGAAGCTGTTCTAACGATGAAAATGACGTATGACGGTGATGAAAGCGTACCTAATCCATAGACTGCAGTGACTGTGGCTGAAATTACGTGGCATTATTACCCCCGTTCTCTAGACTGTCTAATGGCATTGACTGAATTCGTAAACATCGAAACCGAAAATGTGCGAGTTTTTTTAGAGTGTTTACTCGAGTAAATATCAAAAACATACGTACGTTTGCATTTCATGCTGTTTGTTGCCAACAAATTCATTCAGTTTTTTTTCAGTACCTAGTTTATTGCAAGCGAACGGGAATTGCTATTTTGTTTTGACGTGTCATTCAGAGTGTTATGTTTTCCTTGATCAGTTAGGTCAAATGCAAGGCCAAGGTTTGTGTCAAGATTAACTATCTGATTTATCTTTATTTAAGATTACAAAGATACGAAGTTATTCCTACTTACCTCATTGCCTACAGTTTTATTTACATCCGTAAGATATGTTTGTTTATTGACAGACGCGGATTTGCATAGGTATATTTAAGTAAGTGATAAAGTGTCATTTGTCACAGATTACCCCAACCAAAGATAGGTACTGCATTGTTACGACTGAGATGTGTTAAGAATTTAAGATATCGATGTACTCTGCGACACTGATGTGTGATCTCCGAACTGCCAAGTTGGCAACGACCAAACTTTTAGGGGAGGGAAAGAAAAAACTGTGTAAAAGTACGCAAATTGCGGACACCTAGCACTAGGACATTATCTGTCAAGAGCCGCGTCCGCAATTGAACCGAAGCTTTTCAATCAATTAATTGAATTAGGTACTCTTTCTATAGTACCATTGTACCAGTAAGTACATGCTTCAACTCTTGAGATAATTACACGTTTAATGCCCGATAATTCTTAATTGTTATGATTGGAGCGATGAAACAGATCGTCGATATGTCGAGACTCGTTGAGGGAGAACTGAGCCGTAAATTTTGACACAGAGCCAATAGATGTCTTATATATTGAAGCAGTGCTGAATGTGCTGATGCGTGATGTGGAGCGTCATGGGACTGTTGGTTTTTAGTAGACTGGAGGACGCTGCTGTCACTTGACAGACAGACTTTCTGCTGCCGTGAGCCTTGAATCTTGATTTTGGTCTTAGTGGATTCGATTCTACTGGTTATTGGAAGCGTTTTAAATCCAGTAGGTTCATACATAGGCTAATTTTCATCTAGATTCTGTGAGATTCTATCATTTTTAAATCAACGTAGATATTGTATGGATAGTTAAGAGTAGAACAGTTTACTGGGAAGGTTACCAGTTCTGTCTCCAGGTCCGAGTTTTTCCCGGTTTACCCCGCAGGAACAGATGAAGTTCTGTACTTGAGACTATTAACTGACTAGTCTTCAAGTCTAACTAGATTGATCTCCAGTTATCTGCACAAAAGGAGTTGTATTGTCATTGTTCATTGCAGAAGACATTATCGGCCGTTTAATTTATTGGCTCAACGCCCTCTTTGAGTATCTAGAGATAAGTAGAAAGCTATGCGGAATGCTAGATATTTCATACTTTGATAACCCTGCTAGTGTCGACTTAGCGCTCACTTCTGTGACAAAACATTTATCACTTTCACACTTCTTGAAATAGGACAAAAAGTATGATGATATACTCACCTTTCTTTGATAATTTTGTGTAAAAGCTTGTCAGACAGTTTTTACAAAGGGTACATTTGACATTTTTAAATCTCCGGAAAATTCAAAGTTATTGACAGGTACGGTACGGTACCATCAATCGACACTGGGCCCGAGTGGTTGTCCTTGTGGATATGCCGTTCTCCGCTCAAACAGAGGAGTCGTGTGTCCCAACAGTGGGAGTGTTAGCTGCTGATTATGGTAGAACTGCAGTAACAGTGGCCATAGCGATATTTTAAATAATAATTATTCGGAAGGAAAATTACGTATTCTCACAATTCTCTCATAATCGGGCGATTATATTATTTATTCAATTATTTACGGGTCTGGTGTGCAATTTTTCGTCGCTAACGTCAATCGCGGGGCCAGTGACGTGTGTTTCTGATTTGTATGCCAATTACGGTGCCGAGTTCTGTACTAATTACTTTATGTAATACCGCGCTGTGGTGTAAAATTTTATTAACATTCATTTTACGGTAATTTATTGAATAATTTGTAAGCTGCCGATACAGACGTTGTACTTTTGGTGTTTCCGTCCTACCCTGAGGAGCATGGCGCGTATTCCATTTCTTTGCTATTGTAAGTCAAGTAATAGTTTGTCTACAATCAAATAAAAATAACCACACAATCTAGCTAGACATCTAGAGGTCAGTAGATTGAGCGTTATTTTAATGTACTAATTTGATGAATAGATGTTGAATTATATAGATTTGTTATTTTCTCGATGTCCATAACTCATGTTACATAAGGTTTGCGAAATATCTACGGATTATTTTTTCATCCCCCCTTTTATTTTTTATTTTTCCCATTCCCCTGGCAACCGTCAAGCAATGTCTCACCTTTTTCTGTATTCATCATATAACGAGTAGGTATCATCACTATGCAGCTAGATTTCCGATGTCCATGTGGTCAAAGTTACTTATAGACACGGCTGCCCGTCTGACTTACGTCCGCATGTCCGCTAGTGTTGAGTATCCGGCAGTCTGGTCTAGGAGATGTAATCTTGATAAATTGCTTAGATTAGCGCAACTTGACCTTGTATTTCCGTCAAAAAAAAGAAACGTCTTGTTTTCCTTTAACCTTAATTTCAATATAATGATTACAGAATTCATCATTTCACCACGGATCTCGTACTTGCCTATAGTTTTGGATACTTAAACGAAAATTCGTAGAGTAGGTATCTACTTCAGACAAAGGGTCTCGACTGCTATGGCACCATGCAGGGGAAGCGCACCGCGAAGCAATCGAAGCATCCAGTCGTAACCGATGTTTCATAAAAATACATTTAGTGACCTGTGAATTCTACAACGCGGCAACGGCACGTTCACCAAATGATTCCGATCCCGTCATCTTTCATTATGCTGAAAAAAAAACCTATTTTTTATACCAGGTTTACTTGTCGAGTTTAATACAAAGATAACTAACTAAAATTATTAAATGATCTCCAAGGCACCCAACAACAACTTTACCGACGATCTAAGGACTTGTACACAAAACTGCGAATAGGCGCGATGCGAATTCACAACGCAGAAAACTGCGACACGAATTGCTGCGATGAGACTTCGTGCGGCGAGGCGAGATGCCGATTCGGGTGACCAATTGACCATTCCTTCGACGACCGTTAACCGTACTGAACGTATTTTATAAACTAAGTAGTAACAATCGCAATTCAATTCGGAAGTTCTTGCGATGCGTCGTGGGAGCTTGTAGATTTTTACGATGCGTCGTCGCATCGCAGTTTTGTGTACTACAAGTCTACAAGCCATAAACACGTTGCAACCTTGGAACAAGTACGTAAGTGGATGGCGGTGAGAAACACTGTAATTACCTTAAGTAGGTACGTAAATCACCTGCAGTCGGTGGCTTTTTTTATCCGTAAGGCAGGATGCTAATAATCTAGAGTTTGAATCACCAGCAATAATCCTTCTATATCCATAGTCCTTTTCCAACTTTTCCTGCAGCCAAGATCAGGAGGATCTCCGCCTCCCGCTTCCAGACAGACCCGGTCATCTTTTGAAGGTCGTTGAACTATCTAGAATTCTAGATGGACTAGCAAGATAGATAGACCGGGCGTCCCCAGCTGTCTATAAACCTAGTAGGTAAGGCGTGTCTAAAATCTGCGTTTATTTATGAGACTTGTACAGTACCTATACTTGGATAGAGAGATACAGAGGAGAATGGATGAAAAAAACGTGTTGCGCTGACCCCAAGTAACATGGGACAAGGGCAGCAAGATGATACCTGCCAGGGCTGCGGGTTGTTCGAAAGAGATACCGTGGCCCTGGAACACAAAGGGCTAAGAAGGAAAATGGAAAAAAAAGGCAGCAAGATAGAT
Organism: Cerastis rubricosa; assembly: GCA_949152445.1. Taxonomy (NCBI): domain Eukaryota; kingdom Metazoa; phylum Arthropoda; class Insecta; order Lepidoptera; family Noctuidae; genus Cerastis; species Cerastis rubricosa. The sequence goes on from OX424535.1 coordinate 13,659,154, forward strand.
GATGATGACCTTGTACATGTAGATCTACAGTATTTTTCATCATCTTCATCATTTTAGCCCAAAAGACGTCCACTGCTGGACATAGGCCTCCCCCAAGTGTCGCCACCTTGACATTTTGGGGGTTTTGCCTTAATCGCCACACTTGGCAGGCGGGTTGGCGATCGCAGTACGGTTGTTACAAAAGCACAGAGAACGCTACTGCCCAGTCTCTAGCAAATCCCTTGATCGCCTCTTACGACACCCACGGGAAGATATGGGATGATGCGTCCTACACCATACAGACATAGCATAGCAGTATATTTTTCAATAAACTTAATAACCACTCGCAATATAATTAGTATTCCATAATGTGATCCGCATTATCAATAATTGAAGGTCATTACAGAATAATGAGGCGTAGCCTTGTCAATCAGAGACCAAAAGAAAAAGAAAAAAACTTGTGTGGTTTAAAATTAATTATAATTGGCCTAATCTGCTTTGCAGCTTAGCTTTGTTTCTGGAACTTTTGATGTAATTTGTTTGCAAAAAAAGACACTTTGAATTTCGTAGCAATTTTCGTCGCAGTCGTAGCCAATATAATACATATTTCGTAGCAAAGGAATATAAGAAAAAAAAATTGGTAAATTACTGAACTGCGTTATCCTGTCATTGCATTGCGTTATCCTGCGTTATCCTGTTATTTTCTTAAGGTTATGAGAAAAAGCTAGGAGTCAGTGGCCCGAAAGTCTGACAACCAGTATTACCAAGGGGTACCGTATTATCTAGTACTGACTGGGTTGTGGAGGTCAGTTAAGCAGTCGGTCCATGTAAAATACTGGTATTCAGCTGCCTCCGGTTAGACTGGAAGCCGACCAACTATGTTGGTTGGGAAAAGGCTAGGCAGATGATGATGATGACGGGAACAGGCTGTCCTGGAAGCTTCGTAGGACCATTTAACCTTGCAAATTCAGATATTTCATCTAATAGGTATTGCCAACTGTACTATGTATTCAAAGAGCCTAAAAATACAGCTGCTAATCCCAATTATCTGTCCGTATAAATAACTTGTGCAAACATATGGTTTATCACTTTAGCTTCACACCTTACGTTTTATTAACGTTTTTTTATAACGTTTATTTATACAAGAAGCAAACAATGTGATAGTTAATTATAAAGTTTATAAGACACTTGGTAAATTAATTGAAAATATTCATCGTCATATTAAATATGTACGTAATATAATGTAACAATAGGTCATCTATTATTATTACCAGAGGTCGGAATTAGGTAGAGTTATTTATGTACTTACATTGATTTCATACAGCAAGAGAATAAAGTGGGTATGCCTCAAATTCCGAGATTAATTTTAAAGAGCAGAAAAATCCCGTGATTTTTCTAATAAAAAAGTTATTTACTTTTACACAATTTAAACCATCCGACATCGGATGTCCGAAGTTGCACAATTCCAATGCGCACACGCTAGGGAAGATCCATTTTAATATCAACATTTCGATGCAAGTATTTATTTAACTACATAATTCCGACCTCTGATTATTACCTATTTACGTAGATGTAGGTGCCTTAACCTAAACGTTATTTTAAACTAGTTTCAACAACGCTCTATCAATCGCAATCTCTTACTATTTATCCATTAGATTAATGGATTAGGGTGTTTGATCTAATCTATCGACAAATAATACATGACTATTATTTGAGGTTACTAGACTTCTAACGATACCGCCTAAAAAAACAAGAGCACATTGATAACATTTATATAAAAGATCTAAAACGATTTAAGTAGTCTCTTTCAAAGGGCTTTCCTGAATATGACGCTGGCGTTGACGGTCAGCAGTTTTTTTTGGGTATCATTTAAGCTATCACCAATTTAATTAGTTTTGTGTTTCAAAAATAATAGAGTTTGTCCTCAAAATAGTAGATCTGTCACCAAAATGTAGTCACCAAACAATGCAAAATCAGTTCCACAATAAATCACCTAAAATCCTGAGATATAAGGTCTAGTACCAAATAAATGTTTTTGTATGTATTATAATAGGTGTGTCCTAATAAGTATTTAAGCAAACTAATTTAAAGAGATCACCAAACCACAGGTCCAAACTAAGGCGTTGTCGACGTAGCCCCGCTACGCGGGGCTTCTATTTCTGTCTGCAGGGTTTACAGTAACCTAACACGAAGGGGATGTCGGGGTCTTAGTTCGCTCGCTCCGCTCGCTCACTAGACCCCGCCATCCTCTTCGAACCTAACCTGTCCGAGTCGGTGTGCCCAATGTCTCGTATAAAGCATTTCTTCATAGAAATAAGGAACTGATCTATTTATTTGGTGACAGATCTACCATTCCGAGCACAAAGCTATTATTTAAGTAATAAAACTATTGTTATAAGAACGAAGTTTATATTCATCTAATGCACTACAATTTTATTGGTAATCCATCTCTTATTTTACACATGTATCAACATTTATTTGATAATTCATACCTGGGAACACTTTTTGTTTATCTGAGAACGAAAATATTTCGTGGCGATAGATCTATTTACTAGGTGATACAACTTTGATGACAAATATAAATTTTGGTGACAAGAAATATAGTTCCCGTTTTTTTTTAGTTTAGAAGAAAACGTGAGCAAAATCTTCCGGCAAAAGTCTTTCCAGTAGATTCAAAAATGGAAATGAAAGCACCTATCCTATAGTGGACCCTATGCTTCTTAATCCAGACCAAGTCTTTGACATTTGGAAGTACTACTGGAACACCTTCAACTCGTCATCGAAGGATTTTGACTGATCGGCTGTCTAACAACATAGTTCCTTCCTACTGCAATCACCAATACGTCTGCCAAGCGCATTATACGCCCTATGACTTTTAATTACAGAACAATCACTAGAAGTTTCTTTTCAGAATAATGAGGTACTCAGACCTGGTTTCCACCAAAGCGAACACGAGTGGAGAGGACAGGAGACGTGAAAAATTCGACCAATCACAAGAGCGACAGAATTTGGAATTCTACCAATACGATAGGCTTAGGATAGGTGATCCCCACACGTCTGTTCTCTGCATCGTCTAAGCTTTGGGGGAAAACCGCACCTGGCGATGACTCTCACCGAGGATCATAAACTTCCAAGGTATGAATGGATCGCGTCATTCTAAACTGTGACATGGTTCTGTGAAAGATAATCATGTCATTGAACGACCGGAGCGCCGCTGCCAACTCGATGTCCGCAGCCTGCCAACTTCACCGTGAAGTAGCGATGTAAATCATGATCCATTATAATTAGATCGTTGCATAATTACCACATGATGCACCGCACTTACTATTGGGTGTTTTTGTAAGTGATAGAAGTTCCATTTTTAGTTAGTATGTTGTCACGGGAGCTTTGCCAACCGGTAATGGTGCAATGCTGGGTTTGTTAGCATCGCAGCTTTTAGCGGTCTCTTATTATAAGTCTTTTCTCTACCTAAGGGTAACTAAATTAACTAATAATATGATTTGGTTCGGTTCTACCAACCCGCACTGGGCCCGCGTGGTGGATTACAACCCACTTCCCTCTCTAGGCCTGTGTGCCAACAGTGGGAACATTACAGGCTGATGATGATGATGAATAGGTACGATAATTTGAGAAGGTATGGTGCCTCTAGCCTACCAAGCGCACAGTGATAGTGCAAAATGTTCAACTTTGAGGACTCTGCTTACTTCTTAGTATATGAGAGGGAGTTTGAAAGTTGCGTCAGTTAGAGAAAAGTTGAGAGGGAATCGACTGTCGTGGTATGGACATGTGATGAGGAGGGACGAATCGCATGAGACTAAAAGAGTAATGAATATAAATGTAGATTTAGCGGAGAGGGAGTGGAAGACCAAGGAAACGATGGATAAGTTGAGTGGGGAATGAATATGAAAGATAAAGGAGTAAAGACATGGGCAAGAAAATTATTATGATGATTGCTCTTCTTAGGTGTCCATACAATTTTCCTTTAGTTTGATTGCCTCTGTTGCCTCTACAGTCGCTCACTAATTTATATAATAACAACAATAATTCATTAACCTAAAACATAACGTCACTGTGAAACATTCTGCTATCCGGCTCGAAGGCCCAATGTTGACAATAAGATTATACAAGCCATTCTCATAAAATACAATTAAAACTTGTGGGGCTCCACATGCAATAAGGATGAAGACTGGGTAAAGAAAACGAAATTCTATTTGGTCCGTCAGACAGGTAATACAAAAATATTAGACACGTATTTTTTGTTTTATCAAAATATCAAAAAATTACTTAGTTAAAACTCATTAAAGTTAGAGAGAGTGGGGGCTCAATAGGTCACAAGTAAGTAGGTATAAAAATTACCTACACGTGACGTCATGCACCATTTCAACTCTCCGTAATTAATAACTAATATCTCCGTAATTTTATGACCACGTGAAAAAAGAAAAAATACGTGTTCAATACTTTTCAATAATCTATCCAACAGACAAAGAAAAAAAAATAGTCATCATCCCCTATTGCCCGTGCCTCTCCGTCATATAATTTTCTCAGACCAAAATAAAACCTATATACTAAAATTGCAGAGAAATAAATAATATGAATGGATTTATTTTCAGCCAGATGTTCTATTTTTCCGCCAGTCTATATTCTAAAGTGTTGCAATAAATTGTGTTAGTATTCCTATGAGTCTCGGAGAACCGTGAACCGTCTGTAGTAAATTAGTTATGACAGTGAGCCAGCTTTTAGTGCACATTTGTGTCGTGGAACGACATGTGGCTCCCTCTCGAAACACGTAAATATTGTCAACAGAAAATAGTAACGCACTGCGTTCTATTGCCATGTGCCGCTGTAAGATGCTGTGTGGTTTTTGGATTATTGGGTTCTGAAGCCAACTACTGCAACCGTCTTTTCTGTTGTGAATCGCAATTACATATGTATGGCTCAGTTACTAAACGGAACGGTTACATTAATACGAGATATCAATCAGATATTGAACCACCGCACGAGCTTTCGCTACCAAATAAAAAACAATCACTTAAATCGGACCAGTCACCACAGCGATATCGGTGCACATACCTACAGGAAATAATAAATGCTGGCCGAATACAAAACTTCCTTTTTGGGAAGTCCATTAATTTACAAAAAATTAAGAGCGCTTACACCTTACGGCATTTCATACTAAACTTTCAAGTCCTTATTTTCCGAAATGACTGAACCGGATTTAATTAAACTTAACAAGTACCCATAACAGTATACATAGGTCTAATGAAATATTAAAAATTATTTTGGAAATGTCTTTAAAAAAAAAACAAATTGGAAATTTCTGTTTCTAAGAGAATTTATAATCGGTCTAATTTAGCTTTAACAATATTTGTCGAAAATATTTTTAATAACTTTTTAGACCTATGTATCCTGCTTATGCGTATTTAGTTTCATTAAAATCAGTTCAGTCATTTCGGAAAATAAGGACTCGAAAGTTTGTATAGGCGTAAAAGATCCTAATATAAAAAAAAAAAAAGATTTGAAATGGCATCTAAATTGTAAAATTCTGTAATGTGGGTGTACTATTAGGTACACTTCTGCCTAACTTTTCGGGGATAACAGGCGTGATATTTGTGTTTTGTTTATTTAAGCCATCATAACCTAACGACCTTCATCTAACTGAATGAGGCGCAAAAAGTCACAGCACGCCATTGGGCAACAAAAACTAATCTAACAAATTCGTCTATTCGCCGCCGTACTTGACACACATTCCTATATCTATAAATGTTTGTTTTGCTCCGAACTTTGTCGGTTATTTCAATTTTAATAATACCTGCTGTTATATAATCATCGATGGAAACTAGCATTGGAAATAGACTAGCTATTTTCCATTCAAAGGCGGTTGATTTCTCAGCGTATGTGCATCTATAGAAGGTCTATCACGTTTAGCGGTGGTATACACGACGACATATCAAGCCATACATTTCTTGTATACCTAAAATGACCTAGTTTTGTATACATTTCACGTACAACGAGAGTTCCTCATAAACTGGTTTTGCGTAACTTGATTGGTATTCCTTGAACGGGTCTCAATCTATCTATACAAATGTTATGAAGCTGAAGAGTTTATTTGTTTGTTTGGTTGAGCGCGCTAATTTCAGGAACGACTGGTTCGAATTGAAAAAAAAATTTAGAGTTCGATAGCCTATTTATCGTGGAAGGGCTTTATAAGATCAAACTACGACCAATAAAGACCGGAACATAAATGAAAAATGTTGCAAAAACGAGGAAAATGTGGCGCAGACGATCTTCCGCGGGTCAGCTAGTACTGAATACAAAAAGAAGGCGTGACTACCACGCCCTCGTTTTATTTCCGTCAATTATGGCAGTGTCGGAGATGCCACCCTAAAAAACATGTTTAGTTGTTCAACTAGTTACAACTTATTGTTACAAATAATTTGCTTGCAACCTTTATATGGAAGTTCTTTTGATTGAAGTTCTTATGTTTTCCCAAATATGAATTATGGCAACGTTTTAATTGTATTATGTTTTTTTTTACAATAACCAAGCCACAACTACGCATTTTTAGGGTTCCGTTGCCAAATGGTAAAAACGGAACCCCTGTAGATTCATTCTGTCTGTCTGTCCGTCTGTATGTTACAGCCATTGTACGAGTACTCCGAGACTGGCATTACACAGTTTAAATTTGGAGAGTAGGTGCCTTGTACGAACCGCAAATAAAATTATGAAAAATAGTACATTTTTATTCAATTGGGGAAACTTTGTCAGGCGAGGGTACTATGGATCCGAGAACTACTGTGTCGAACGTTTTTCAATACACTTACGAAGAATATTAAAATAACAAAAAGTATTTTTGACAACTAATTTTATTTGCTTTTTTCCCCGCGCTTTGCCTATTTAAACTTCATGCACAATAGCGGTAACAGGCGGACTAAATGCCACAAGGCATTCTCTACCAGTCAACCATTGGGTTAAAAAGGACAACATTGTGATAGGGTACAAAATAATATCTAAAAATATCTAATTTATTTCGAAATTGTATACATATATAATAATAATTATAATTTTCAGTGATTATTTACAAAAACAAGTCCGTAAATACTACTAAATGGATAAAATATTGCCCCAAACTTAAGGATTTTTTCCTGTATCGTGGCCCGTGGGTGCGTTTACAAACTTTTTCATAACTCATACCCTGAAAGTAGCCTGAGGAGCGGGATTAAAAGTAATACTTTTCATCCCTAGGGAAAATCGCTTTCAACTGACAGATTTCAATATAAAAAAAAATCTATTACTATTTACTAATGTTTATTGAACCATGTTCCAACTTTCTATGCAGCCACGATGTAAAATTGAAATAACTTAATAAAGTATTGATTTTAAAGAATATATATTTTTTAAATAACTTTTTTATAATTTAGTTTCAACAATTTCTTCTACCAGCCCCGCCGATATGCACCGCGTTCACGGTTTAAAAACACGCTCATAATACCCCAAAATAACATAGAGTTAGACAAAATATTTACCAATCTTTCAATGAGGAAATGAAAAATAATGGCTGAATAGCTGGCTGGTCCCAGAAAAAAAAAACAAAACAACGGAAAGCGGCAATTCATGTTTTTATTTTTACTTCCCTTGTATTCGTAATGAAAAGCACAGTGTTTACCTCGGGTTAAAGACTTATTTAGTCCCTCGAGCTATTGGCGCCCTCACTTCGTTCAGGCGCCAAACCCCTTCCCGGGTCTGAATAAGTTACTTTCACCCCTAGGGTAACAATGTACTATTAACCTCTCATATATAAATAGACCCAGAATTACTACCTGTAGGCGCGGGAATCGAACCTGCCACACGCAGCGCAGCAGTAAATCGCTTGATTTATAGGAGTGATTCCCCCATAATTACTAGTAGGTATACTTTATAGGCATAAGAAATGTAAACATACGTTTCGGTCCGAATCAGCCGTTCTGAAAAAATGCACGTATTGTTTTATAAGATTTATAACTAAGTCAAAACACTGGCTCGTTGGTCTATTAGTCGTAAGCACAATTAACATTAACAAGGTCCAAGGTACTGATCCTAAAAAATCTGTGGGGCGGATAGCATTATTTATTTTTAAAAAATAGTCAATTTCATTGAAAAGTAGTTAGCTCTATCTAGTGATAGCAATGTGAATCGCTTATTATACAGTTGAATGCATAAGCATAGATGTCGCTGTATTAAATTATTTACGTGACTTGTATTATCATTCATTCACTCTTCCTCCATCACATTTATGTCTTGTACTGTCAATTGAATTTGACAGCTGTCATAATTGTTAAAAATTAATCATCAATGGAATACCAATAAAAGTGAAAAACCAAGAGAATTATTTATCTTAAACAAGGATTTCCTTAAAAACGTAAAGATTGACTCGACAATGGGACTCTGCGACGAAGGTAGGAAACTTTTAAGTATCATTTAACTGAGTAATTGATGTGAACATGATCGTAGTAAACAAATTAATTACTATCAATATATCTTACTGATTCTAGAGTACATGCGGTGTATGTTATCTATAATTCCTTGTGTTAATCGATTCTATGATGGCATAGAAGGTTTCGAACATGTTATTGATAACTGCTATGTGCCGTGCTACGCCGTTGTAGAACTTGAGTTCTACGCGACGTGTTTTCCGTTTGTTTAGGTAAATGTGTTTGCCTTAACACTTACGAATCTTACGATATTTGTGTGCTAGCTCGATCGCGGATATGCGCGAGAACAGGTTTGACCTCTAAATGTTGTTACCCAATGTTTATGTCTAATGGGTTATCTGTTACTTTACTATGTAGGTCAAATAAAGTAGTTATAACATACTTGGGCATTCATTATTACCTAGATTTGTATATTACCTGTACATGCTCCATGAATAAATTAATTAGCCTTTCGCACATCTCAATAAACATGATTTGAAATAAGTAAGTATTTAGAGTACTTTGACATAATTATTTTAATTACTGCTATAAAATAGTAGGAGTATGGATGACAAAGGAATTTCTCTTGTCCGTGCATTATTGATATGTTAATATATTTAACATACATATGTATGATAATGTTGTTTATCAGTCTTACCGCCTGCATCCTATTACCCGATGTTCAGTATTGGTAAACATAAATGATGCAACTAAAATATTTATTTTACTCAACATTTTAAAGAGTCTACTTATCTGGCATGATGTGTGATTAAATATCAGACCATGCGACCATTATTTTTATCTTTGTTGATAAAATGTAACTTTTGATAAATTTTGTAAAAGAGATAAGTAAGATGTCTAAAACTATTTAAAATAGTCAATTTCTAAAATAGTTATTTAATTTTAAAATATCTAATACTATATTATGCCCACAACTTTGCCTGCGTTTTGTTTGGTAACTGTCCCATGGGATCATTCTACTGGGATAAAAAGTACCCTATGTGCTATTTCACGCAATTATCTATCCCGGTGCCAAATTTCATCCACATTCATGTAATAGTTTTTGTGTGAAAGAGTTACAAACATCCATCCATCGCCACAGATTTTCGCATTTATAATATTAGTATAACTAATTAATCTGAATAAGGATGGTGTATGATTAACTTAGTTTTTAACCAACTCAGAAAAAGGAGGAAGTTAAATTGTTTTTCAATGGTTTTTTGATGGCATTGACTTAATCATCCAATATAAGTCTTTGCAATCAGCTGGATATTAGATAATTCACTTGGCAATTATGTTAAATGGCATAATAGTCTTGGATCAATTTATGGTAAAGCTGATGTTGGTTATTATATTATGTACAGGTTGATTAAAGATTTTTGTTGATAATTCAAGCCGGAATGAAATTAGTAGAACAGTGGTTCAAAGATTTATAATGTGTAATTTTATAGAACAATTATTCTTTAAAAAAAACATTGCATAACATTACACATGTAATCCTCAAAGGGTTGGGTAGGGGTGTAGAAGTCCTATACAATAGGGGGAAAAATAAAACTAAAATCTCATATCTAAAAGGTAAATTACAGCCACTTGTATCAATTTTGAGCATGCCAACAACTCATCACAAATACATAACATAAAGATGAACAGATAATATTCATCTAAAGTTGCAAAAAACAATGTTTTTGCACATCATGACCCAGCTAAAATACTATAGTATAGCAAACAACTAGGTTTCTTTATGGAAACTAAACACCTCACTCCTGTACTGGTTTCCTAGAAAGAAATATGTTGCAATGTAGGAATTACCTAGAATAATTGTTTTATAACTGGTGCAAGTATATGCAGAAATATACAGGATGTGATGGAACTGTGGAATAATGCTCTAGGAATAAACTGCATTCATGATTTGCCTATGTGAGCCGAACCTAACCTGTAAAAAAATGCAACTGCACAGAAAAAAAATGTGTTCCTTTACGTCACAGGAGGAGGCGAGCGGATCTTAAAATGTAATTTGTCTAACCCTGAGTCAAAAGGTTAAAATTATAATACAGGTTGCTTTTTTATTTTTGTTTTATTTGGCCATTAAATAAGTTTATACATACGCATCATCATCATCAGCCTATAATGTTCCCACTGCTGGGACAAGGCGTCCTCTCTATAAGAGGGAGTGGGCTGTAATCCACCACGCGGGGCCAGTGCGGGTTGGTAGATGCCACATGTCTTCGAATTTTTAATTCTAGGACATGCTGGTTTCCTCACGATGTTTTCCTTCACCGTTTTTGAGGGCAACGGTGATTAAATAAATTTCACAAAGTAATGCGCCTGCCCGGGTTCCAACCCACGGCTTACTGCTCATAAGTCAGGGCTGCCACCAATGGGCCACCGCTGCTATACATACACAAATTATGCCAAATAAATATTTAAATATTACTTCAAACGAGAACTGGACCATTTTCCACAAATTAAAATATTTGATTTAATTTGAGGAATAAATAGCCCAGTACTTGTTTCAATTTTAAAAACTTCTATGAAACCTAAACCAATATAAAAAGGATAATTATAAAAACATCATTGGATGTTAAAATGAAGCTGAAATAAGTAATTGCAGTGATGTATGAGCATTGTGCATTTAGCAGCGGACTAAGGACACAATTAGTCTCAATTGTGAGCTTGCTCCGCTAGACCCAATTGATGCCAGCCCATTTATTGTTGCTATTTATTATATGTAGCTACTAACATATTCTGTATCAATCTATACTAATATTATAAAGAGGTAAAGTTTGTTTGTATGAAGGAGGTAATCTTCAGAACTACTGATCAGATCCAGATAAAAAAAACTCACTAATGGAAACTACATTATCCTGAGTATGTATGGCTATAATTAAAACTTTCCCGTGGGTTAATTTCTGTATATAACGGAAGTGAAGCCGCCAGCACAAGCTAGTTATTTAATATAATAAAAAGAGTTTTTTTTTGCTTTTGTTTATTAGGGAAAAGAAAACATTTTTTTTTTATAAAAGTAGCTTGAGAGTAACTCCTCTTTTTCGAATTTGGTTAAGAATTGTTAAAAAAACCTCTTTGAATTGAGTGCCAGTCCCTTTATTGCTGGTATCATATTATAATGTAGCTACAAACTACAAACATATTCTATTGCTCAAGTTTATCAATTATTTTACATTATTGGTAGAGTTTTTTGTTTGTGGGGACAGATAATTGAAGAAAAATAAGTAACTGTTTATTATTGTATAAAGTAACTTCAAATGACCCAACAGGGACATTAATGAAGTAATCAAACCTCCTCCTTTTATCGTCGGTTAAAAATCGTTTTACTACGTAGAATCCGATTACCGATATCCCCTCTACGACCAAACAACTAGGTACTCCGGGTTGACTAAAAAGCCGTAAAAGTTTCTTGCGCTCCACTCATGCAATCCAAAACAGGCCACCTATAGAACGAAGCAAACTGTGGTAAGAAAGATGTCCACCACCTCTCAACTTCGTGAAGCCCCAAGAAATCCTGGCCAGTCCACTGTAGATCACTACCGGGAGTAGTGATCTACGTGGACTATTTGAAAAGCTTTTAATCAATTGCGTACCGTAATTAGGCCGCTGTAAACATATTCTGGCAAAATGGGGTATTATTAATTCCTCCAACACCGAGTGCGAGTGCGGCGCTCCGGATCAAACTATGCCCCACCTGCTGGAGTGTCCCAGGTGTCCGTTTACCTGCACTCTCGACGACCTAAATAACGCCTCTGATGCTGCAGTAAATGTGACTACCTACTGAGCCTAAACCATATAACAAAAATAAGTATCATCGATACGACAAGAAGAAGATCGTTTTACGTTAAAGCTTTAAAATAAATTATAACTAAAAGATAATAAACGATTGGACTCTATTTATCTATTCGCAATACATGTAATAAAAATGTATGATATAAAACATAATTACCGTTAGAAAGTTAGGTATAGCAATAAAATTATAAGTGTTGTAACACAAATGGCTGCTTGCTTTGCTTGCCTTACTTTATATTATCATTAGATTACTCAGTAATTTGACTGCGGAAGTTAAATAGCGATCACAGCGTGTGAAATAATGAGCTAGAGCTGGCTAGATTAGAAAGGCTAGGATGTTCAGTGATGATGAAGCAAAACCGTGGTTCACTGAATCAGAGAAAAATTACACGAAACCGAGGCTCGACAATCAAACAAACACAAATTAGCTTTATTTCGATTGTCGAACCTCACTCTTGTTATAATATTCATCATCATCATCATTTCAGCCCAAAAGACGTCCACTGCTGGACATAGGCCTCCCCCAAGTGTCGCCACATTGACATTTTGGGGGGTTATGCCATAATCGCCACGCTTGGCAGGCGGGTTGGCGATCGCAGTACGGTTGTTACAAAAGCACAGGGAACGCTGCTGCCCATTCTCTGGCAAGTCCCTTAGTCGCCTCTTACGACACCGACGGGAAGATATGGGATGGTGCTATTCTTTACGTCCGACACCATACAGAGCCATAATAGAGAGTTATAATATTGGTTACAATAAATTGTAAAACTTAAACTCACTTTGCCAAAGTAATAGAACCCTTGAGTTCCTATACTTACAGTTGAGCTCAATTAAAGTTGTAGTTTGCAAGAAAAACAAAACTGCTTAATTATACATGATGCGGTTTTTCTGTCTCTAATTAATTTGGTATCCAAAATATGATATTGAGGAATGCGACTGTCATTAGTATTTTCTTTAATTAACTGCAAATATAATTAGTTACGAATTGTTTTCTGGTCATTTAAATTATTCCTTGAAGTTATCTAAATAACTATTAAAGACATACAAACGACTGATAGTGACTCACTTGGATTATAAACATGTAAAGTTTCCAATAATATTCATTATTTACATCATTTAATTAAAAACAAATCTTTTATTAACAGGATTTTTTTTTGGTTATGGCAACTTCTTGGTGTGAGGAGCTTTCTGGGACTATAACGTTATTTTATTTATAACTTTTACCTGGAAACGTGAATGACCAAAATGTTTAACCCACTAGTTTTGTTATTATTTTTAGCTGTTTTATTTTTCTTCGCCACATCGCCATAATTTTTGTTTTTAGCTGTTTTATTTTTCTTCGCCACATCGCCATAATTTTTGTTGTTATTGAATGTCAGGCAGGAATTTTCCAATAAAAACCCAGTGCCATCAGTAATTATGGTTGATTCTTAGTAGTAAATAATTATAGTCGTTTCTTGCCCAGTCATCATGACAGTGTTGCTATTACTAAAAAAGATATTTTTTCCTGTATGTCTTGTTATGTATTTATAATATAATATTCTGGGGTTATCTTGGGCTGACTAATGAGTATGGCTGACTCAAGTAGGCCTACATTGTTATGAAACCACAAAATATTTGTATTGTTGCTTATTGGTACAATTTTGTAAGATAGGCATATTTATTGTAAGTAATGTTTTATTGTTTTTAAATGACTAAATGATAATTGAAAGGTATAGTTCATTGACGTTTATAAAAGTACTAGCTGCTGTCCGCGACTTCGTTCGCGTGGAAATTTTGATGGGTTTTAGGAGTATGAAAAATAGATGTTGGCCGATTCTCAGGCCTATCCGATATACATACAAAATTTCAAACAAATCGGTTCAGCCGTTTCGGAGGAGTTTGGTAACAAACACCGCGACACCAGAAATTTATATATTAGCTAGGAGTTAGGTAGGTACCTAGTAAAGACCTGAATCATAAAATAAAATATTTCCCTTTAAAAGTTCTGACTCACATTAACAGTGGGTTAGTGACTCATCAATTCATCCTTCTAAAATTAATCCTCAAAATATATACAGTATAAAGGTCAAGGTTACTCTTGTTTTCAGTTTGTTATTATTTATTTGGAGTTTGACCCCTGAAACGTAAAATGAATTAAAAAGACGATAAGATCCTAAAGAGTTGTATAAATAATTGATAGATATTTTTGTTGAATAAACAGAATTTCTTATTTTTTTATATTAAATTCTATTAAGTTTTTTTTTTCTTGTGTTCTGTTTTGAGTATCAGCAAAAGATTGAAGTCCAAGTTTAATAATAGAGCCATTTGAGTGTATGTTACTTACATATTATTGCGTTGTTTTATTACCAGAAATTAAGTTATTTTTGGAAATCGTACGATCGGACCCAGCAGACCAATACGTGTTAATTAAGTTTCTTTTTTTTATAACAACTGGGCGCTGTCCACGGTTTCACTCGCCTTATAATGTCAAAAATATTGTCTATAAAAATTACAAACATTTTCGGCGTTTTTTGCAGTAACAAACGATTACATTTAGAAACAGAAATACATGCTACTGTTTTTAAAAACATTGCACACTATTAAAATTGCCTCATTGACTACAAAATGTATACATGTGAACATTCACGTCTATAAACCTTTTCAGTTGATACAATAAGTCGATCTAGACTTTGGACAATAACTGGACTGTACTCTGTATTACTCAGTAAAACATATAATATTATGTACATGTAAATAAATCATATTCTATAATAATAATAATAATAATAATAATCATTTATTTGCTAAAAACATGGTATAAAAGATGGTTATAATACTGTAAATGACCTAAGTAGAGACTCCTTTTGTTACTTCATTGCAGGAATGACCTTTGGTTTGTGTTTAATGTCATAGGTCATAGGTTAGCCAACACATGGTACAAAGATTTCAATTGGCAAATAATAAAAAAAACTGTATTTAGATATTTTTTTTTTTACTAAATACAATTAATTATTGTAAAAGTAATTTAGTAATTGATATTAAAATATAATTCGGAACAAGAAAACAAATGACTTAGGTATTTTATATTTATAACAACAATAAACAGACAAGCAAACTAGCACAACACAACTATCTATCTATTAAAATCTAGTCCGCTAGTATTTCCCCACATCGCAATCAGCGCAATCGTAGAATTGGACTTTGGACCCTGACATTTGTGTGTTCATAATAGAGGTCCAAAGTCCGAGAAGTGATTGCGTAAATCTCTAAAAACTAGTCGTTTCCTAACTTTCAAAGTTGCAAGTCATCGTGATTCGGGATGTTATTCATGTGTGTGCTAAAAATAATTATAGTTTTTGCAAATAAATGCCATGTTTGGTAACCCATGTTTTTTTAGATTGTTTTTTTGTTTCATAAGAAAAACGCTTGTCAGATGTTTTATTTTTATCTTCGGACGTCAATGCTACCTTGCCCATAGATTAAAAATGGCTTTTTTTTTCATTGCCTATTTCTATGTCCCACTGCTAAATGAAGGAAAGTAATCCTGAAGGCTTTATTATAGTAAGAGAAAGTTGGAAGTGGTTCAGTTTATTTATTCTATTCAAAGTTCATTTTCTGGGTTCATGCACAATGTTGCTATGAAAAACGTTTTCCGAAAAAGGTGTCCTCTAAAACTGACACGCTTATATACAAGGTGTTGTTTTGCAGCCTCGTCAAAATTCAGGAGGTTGTCACAAAAGACATAAAAAATCAATATAAATTACGAGACCTAGCTAATTATTAATAAACACTGGTTATTTTGGTTGTTTAAGTTTGTCAGTATTTCAGAATAACTCCCTTAACGTGGTTTAGGGAATAAGAAATTATCGAATAAACGTTTAGATTTTTTGTATGTGTGGTGTAAGCGTGGTTATAAGGCGAGGATCAGACCGGCCGCGTTTAAAACACGGGTGGTTCACACTTTTTGATTACCGTAAATATGAAAAATAAATTACCCATTTTATTATTATTTCGGGACGAGAATTATTAGCATAGTTACCTCCTTGAATGGGGATGGAATTTGTGGAACTAATGGCGCTACCATAGCGGGTTCCAAGCATCGTCATTGGTTGAAAATCTGGTAATGTGATTTTATATTTCATAATAGCTCGACCTCATTGGTCAGATTGAGAACCAGCTATAGTCGTGCCATCTACAATTAGCTTTTAACGGGCTTCCCCATTTGACGAGGATGCAAAATTCCTGAAGAATTACGATGGAAGCGCCAAGATAGACAGCGGTTTTTTTTAAACTTTGCTCCACTCTAGGAATTTCTCCTGTATCGTGGGTGCGTTTACAAACATTTAAAATCACATACACAAACAGCTATCTATAGACCATACACATATTTGTTCCGTGCGGGGATCGAACCCGCGACACGTAGCGCAGCAGTCAATCGCTCAACCACAGCGCCAACCGTGCCGTCAAATCAATTTATGTTACGTTTTTTGCAATTTGCAAATTGGTGTCAGGATGTTTGTTGATTAAAATACTATTTGCGACCATAAATAATATGGCTTTACTGAATTAACTAAACTAATATTATAAAGAGGAAAGATTTGATTGTTTGTTTGTTTGCATTGTATAGGCTCGGAAACTACTGGTCCAATTTGAAAAATTCTTTCAGTGTTAGATAGCCCATTTAACGGGGAAGGCTATAGGCTATATATCATCGCGCTACGACCAATAGGGGTGGAGCAGCAATGAAAAATGTTGCGAAAACGGGGAAAATGTGACGCAAACGAAGTTGCGCCGGACAGCTAGTAATCATTAAAATTGTCAATGCAAGCCTCCAAGTTAATTTAATAACCCTGCAAGGTTTTAATTTCATGTCTGCTTTTTGGCACTATTGTTCATAAATAAAAGAATAAATTGTTGTTGTATGTCTAGAAAAAACCGTTTTAAATTACCTATAGAGGTGCTTCGTCTGGGTGTTTCTGAATGTGAGATTTAATATAATTTCCCATTGAATGACTTTTTTATGAAGTAGTCATTCAAAGTGATTAAATGAACTGTTTATTGAATGAAATGTTCAATGGAGTTGTATTGATAATTTTAGTGACTAAAATTCTGTAAATATATACCATACGTATAACGGCCGCGAATCTTATTTTGTTCAACATAAATCCTGGCAAACATGCAAGAAAATTTTAACTTAGCTGGTTACCTGGGCGCTTTATATAGCACACCCACATTTCGCCAATAGGTTTTTAGTGTTCCGTACCCAATGGGTCAAACGGGACCCTATTACTGAGACTTCGCTGTCCGTCCGACCGTCCGTCCGTCTGCCACCAGGCTGTACCTCATGAACCGTGATAGTTAGCCAGTTGAAATATCTACAGATTATGTATTTCTGTTGCCGCTATAACAACAAATACTAAAAACAGAGTAAAAATATTGAAGGGGGCTCCCATACAAAAAAGTGTTGTTTTTGTTCGTTTTTATAAATAATGGTATGGAACCCTTCGTGCGCTAGTCCGACTCACACTTGGCCGGTTTTTAAATCCCAAATAAAAAGGCGAGGTAAAAAAAAATACGTCATTCTTGACTTTAAATTAAAGGTTCTTTGCCCGGTATTATCTCTGAGTAAGAGATAGAATTAGATTAAAGTTTAATTAAATTAGTGCACTGAAATAACTTATCTCGGATTACTCAAGGCAAGTCCGTCTCACAAGTTTACCTATAAGTTGGCGTTGTAATAAATAATATCAATTGATAAACAAGTACATCTGCAGTTTTATTTACTGCGCAATAATTAGATAGAGAATTAATAATTTTCACTTATTATCTTGTTCACTACCTTTGTCTGCAAAGACAGATAACATAATATTGGTAAATAGATTAGTTAATGTTGTAATTTCTTTAAATAAGAATAGTGTTGTGGAGGTCAGATAGGCAGTCGCTTCATGTAAAATACTGATACTCAGCTGCATCCGGTTAGACTGGAAGCCGACCCCAAGATAGTTTGGGAAAAGGCTAGGCAGATGAGTAACTGACCTCATCATCTGCCTGCTCTTGTCTCATATTACTTGGGGTCGGCGCAACACGTTTGTTTCTTTCATTCTCCTCTGTCAACCATCAAGCTATGATTTACTATTTTTTCTTTAATATCATAAATCAAACAATTGTTCTTCTGGTCTTCCTCTCCGTCTCCATTCATCAACGTTTATATTCATCACTTGTGTTGTCACATGCGATTCGTCTCTCCTCATCACATGCCCATACCATGACAGACGATTCCCTTTTAACTTTTCTTTAACTGGCGCAACTTTTAAACTTCCTCTAATATACTCATTCTTCACACAATCCATCCTCGTACCTTGGTCTTCTTTTTCCTCTTCATCCATCAAAAATAGTAAGTGACTTTTTTGCTAATAATTCGATGGTGGAACTTTAAAATGGGTAGCAGAGGCATAAGGGATTTGCAACGTTCGGCTCTGTGCTCAAAGTAAAAAATCCATTAGCACGCACCATGTCCCTTATGTTACTTCATACTTCATTGATGTATGATTAAAGTATTGACTAAAAGTTTAGTATGCGTCAATATAATCTTAATCTTTAGAAGGAGGTGGTACATCTCAAGGTCGTCTGGTATACACATAATTTTAAATGAGAGATATAATTTTAAGCCTCGTGTGTACCTACATAATTATATTCTGTGCAATTATTCGGTAATCAATGAAAATAATCGATAAATAAAAAATAAATAGATAAATCGATAGCAATACTTGGTCGTTATATACGCGAAGACATTTGTTCAAAAATATTAAGGCCTGCAGAAACTCACTAAATGCGTTGAAGGCGAAAGATACATAATTAAAATAACATTATGTCTCTGTCATTTATTTGTTTTGAGGCTATGAGAGCACAAGAAAACCAAAGAACGATGGATGGACTGTGTGAAGGATGGTGTGGCTAGAAAGGAGGTGTCAGCTGAGACGACGAGTAATAGAGAAGTATGGAAGAAGCAGACATTCTGCGCAGACCCCAAAATAAATTGGTAAGAGCATGATTATGCTGATGATCATGATCTTAAAACTTTTTACGGAAACAGAACCTTGTTACAAATACACTTAGCACTATATGCATTTAGTAAGTTCTAGAGGAAGCCGGGAATTTGTTGGTTAATGATAATACGTGGGACACTCAGAAAGTTTTGCGAAACTAAAAAAAATTGTTCTATACGTACATATATTTTTATTAAATCTTTTCAAAGTACTTTCCACCAGCCTCTATACAAAGATTCATGCGCCTAAACCAGTTTTCAAAACACTTTTTCCAGTCCGCCGCAGACACCTCGTTTACAGCCTGCTCGAACCCAGCCAGCGCATCTTCCGGCGACGAAAATTGTATCCCTTTGAGCTGATTTTTTATTTTTGGGAATAAAAAGAAGTCACACGGTGCTAGATCAGGGCTGTAAGGAGGGTGACCCAGGAGTTTGACTGGCGTGCTGTCCAGGAAGTCCCTCGTTTTGAGTGCGGTGTGCGCAGGTGCATTGTCGTGGTGGAGCAGTAGCCCGCGGAGCCCTGTGTTTGGTCGCTTGTTGCTTATAACAGAGAAAACTTCTGGCAAACATTTGGAAGTATACCATTCGGCATTAATGCTTCTTTGATCCCGTAAGGGAATTGATACCAAGTGGCCAGTCAAATTAAAAAAGCTAGCGATCAAAATCTTACCCCCGCTTCTAGATCGCTTCACTTTGGTAGGCGTTGGCTCATTTTGAAACACCCAAACAGTCGACTGGCGCTTGGTTTCTGGGTCGTATTGATAAATCCAGGACTCATCACCTGTAACGATGTCGTAAACACGCCGAGACGAGCCTGCTTCAAATTTGTTAAGCATATCACGGCACCATTCCACCCGGGCCTGCTTCTGAGCATCGGTGAGGTTGTGCGGCACCCAGCGTGATACTATCCTCCTCACGCGAAGATGGCTGTGTAGAATCTCGTGAACGCTTCCCGATCCAATCTTCAATATGTGTTGAATCTCCTGATATGTAATTCGCCTATTGTCTTGGATTAAATTTTTCACTGCTAGCACGTTTTCTTCGGTAACAGCCGTCAAAGGGCGACCGCTTCTTTCGTCATCCCCCAAAGTTGGTCGACCGCGCTTGAATTCGTTATACCAACGATACACGGTTGCCTTGGAAGGGCCTTCATCCATGAATGCCATTTGAAGTCTATCGTACGATTCATCCGGTTTCAGGCGACACTTGAAATCGTATAAAATCATAGCTTTAAAATGTTCCCGGCGCAGATCCATATTTCAGTGAGACACAATACTTTGAATTAACTCGCAAAAAATGTGGAGGGAAATTTTGAAATTGGAACTTACTTATTTTTACTTATAAATAATCATATTTTCGAAAAACATAATAACTGGCCAGTCTCCCATATATAAAAACTTTTTTTCGCAATACTTTCTGAGGGGCCTGGTAGGTGACCTTTTTCGTTTCGAAGACAGACAGACTACTCTCCCAGTATTTAATACTTCGGGCAATTTAACGTTCTGTCACTATACTAGTAGCTATAAGACTGGAACTTTGAGCTTGCTTTGCTTTGGCTGAGACCTAGGGGCGTATTTACCCTAGGGCAAAAAGGGCCATGGCCCGGGGCGGCAGGCTGCGAGGGGCGGTGCAAGCCGCATCTGTCGATGTCCGAAGAACTCCGACGCTTGCCTTTGTCTAAAACTCCACCAATTAACTCCTGTGTGAATGATCAAACAAATTTAAACTGGGCAGGGAGAGTGTTAAAATTTTCGAGCTGGCTTCGCTCGCTCTTGGAGCCTTAAATAGGTCCTTTATTATTACATTAAAATTAATTAAGTAACATAATTATATTTCTGAATAAAAGGACTAAAGACAAGCCAACATTTCTGGAGTGGGGAGATTTCATTTTCTTTTAGTTCCTAGACTTATCAAATAACTGGATAAAATTAGTCTTACTACTACTTCTACTTTTATAGAAAATTAACCAATCCGAGGTGCTAATATTTTTTTAAGGTAGATATAAAGTTATAGATTCTTATAAGTACTTCAGCTGCATCCGTAGATAGTAAATTTAACCCTTCAAAATCAGAGTTTTTTATCTGAGAGATCTAAAGCTGGCGACGGCTTTGTACCTACTAAAAATTCCAGTAGAAAAACAAAATCGTATGGCTAACCTATACAGCGTGTAACGGAAAGGGTATATACATATAATACTTAAGGGTGTGTTACAAACCATGAAACTGAACACGTTTCTCCATGTAACAAACGTCGTATTAGCGAAATAAATATCTGCTGCTCCATACAAAATTTCAATACCTATTCGACTCAAATGTAAGGGGTACGATGTTTGTCCGATGGAGAAACATTTGTTTAGTTTGATGGTCTGTAGCACACCCTTAAGTACATATGTATATACCCTTTCCGTTATCCGTTACACCCTGTATCGGTCTGGGGCTCCAAATCTTAAAATACGGCACTGCTGACTGAGACCTCATTAGTGCGTTGCGTTGACTATTTTCGAATGAAGACTGAAATCCACACTGAGATGAGACTTCTTTATCGTGTGCAGGCAGTAACCCTAACCTGGTCTGAGTTCGCCCAATTGCCTCTGACTTCTGCGCTAGTGCGTTGCGATGGCTTACGTCGCCGTCTTGAGCTGCTTAGTGCTGTAGTTAGCTGCAGGCGTGGCTTACAATGCGTTGATCCGTTGCGACGACACAACGCAACGCATTAATGACACACACCAATCGATCGATACTTAGCAGAAACTATCGGTCAACGTCGACTAATCCATTCTACCATCGATCGACGATCAATCGATTGGTGTGGTAACACCCTAATCACACTTACCAAGTACCAAAGTCGGATCGTAAACACCGAATGTCTATAAACTTCCAGGCATTTCATGAACCATGTTCTGAATGGCCGTCTAGTGCGTTTGTTGATGCGTGTGCGTCGCAACATATCCGGCAATACGCATCAATAGAGAGTAGAAACGGGTACGCTGGAAAATTCCATATATTACAGATGGTTTGAAAAATAGTACCTATACAATTTATTATGTTTTGTTTCCGCCTCAAGACAACACGTAAATTTTCTTAAGCTTTAGAAGAAAACCCAATTCTGGGTTAAGCTCGCCGCTGTACATAAGCTATAGTATTTATGAGTCTATCTTTTATTTTTTATGTGCAATAGAGAATAAGAACTTAAACTTGCAAAAAAATCTCAAAAAATCAGAAATCTCCTCAAAGATGAAAATTGGGTGATGGGTGCGTTCCCTGGGTGATACACAAAATTAAAAGTAATATAATTATTCAAATTAGGCTGATAATCAGCAGCTTTTTATCTGCTCAAAAGTAGCGGAACGAACAACCAAATAGCCATTTTAAAAAATGCATTCAAATACATAGTTATTTTTGTCAGTTCTTGACGCAAAGTTTTCTTGAAAACTTGTCTCCAATGACGCTAGTAAAATAAGCTGATGTACGTAAGTGATTGTTCATAATATTGTTAGCTCGCTCAAGTACTAGCAGTGTTTTACAAGTCAAGGTATGGGTCACAACGAGCACCTATGTCATGTAAGTAATGACGTATGTACATAAGAAATTGTACAATTATTATTATTCGCACGTTACCAGCGTTTCGTGATTTTATTATATAGTGTAAAATTATCGTTCACAATTAAACAAAAAACTACTTAACAATTTTAAAATATTCATGATTATTTATGGTCTAGGTAAACTCCTTACAGAATGATTTGACATTTTGCTACTAAACAGGCAGGTTATTTGAGATAAAAACGGGGTAGATTCACTTGTTTTAAAAACTTCAAGAACATTTTAAGAGGCAAAGATCAATACTCACAAAAAAATTGTCTCGCTGAAAAGAACAGTTTCTGATAAAGATCATAACAAAATACTGCTGCATGAATCAATTGGAGCTGGAGCTTAAAATGTATCTGGAATATTTTCAGGCACATTTTATTTTTGTTACATAACATAACATCACTCTTACAATCCCTGGAAAGTTAGGCACAGGTGTACCTCGTTGTAAGTCCCTTGTAGGGAATAGGGGCGAGCATATTGTCTGTATATTTTCAGTTCATCATATTCAGCCTATAATGTTCCCACTGTGGTACACAGGCCTCCTCTCTATGAGAGGGAATGGGCTGTAATCCACCAGCAAGCCCAGTGCGGGTTGGTAGATGACACATGTCTTCGTTTTTTTAGTTCGAGGACATTCCGGTTTCCTCTCGATGCTTTCCTTCACTGTTTTGGGAGCAGCGGCGATCAAATAAATACACAAAGTAATGCGCCTGCCTGGGTTTTAACCCACGGCTTGCTGCTGATAAGTCGGGGCTGCCACCACTGGGCCACCGCTGCTCTTTTATTTTTTCTATTTTTAGTTACGTTTATATTTAGGCTAGGGTCGTTTTGCTTTATAACTTAATGTAAATATGGGTGCTAATCTGTGTTGAGTACAACACAACTAATAATACCTTAGCGCCAAGCTAGACTTAAATACACGACTAATCATATAATTTTCTTAGCCTTAGTAAGAAACAGCTCAGTCCGAACCGGATTTTCCTCATATATTTTTTTTTCTTTTTACACATGCCGATTTATGTGGGATGGCAACTTTTTATAACTTATTAACTTTTTGTTTAGCACCTTACCCAATTATGTATTCTGTGCCTTAACGAAGATATTAATCTTATGTCAATGGAAACTTCTTAGGTAAAAGACGAAGTAAACATAATTTTCCGAAGTACATAAATAAAATTAAGTCAAAATTATAGGTACAGGTTGATTTGATGAATGATAAAATAAATTGGAAAATTAAATATTTGGCGAATATCATTTTGATCACGAAGTTTACTCATGAACGTTAGATCAATATGAATAGTAAAGAAATATTTTACGAACATACTTATTTCAACACAAATTAGCGTGTCTTGAATATCTGCGAATTCTAGAGTCTGTGGCTTATGCAAGTTACATAATATCTCAACGTGTAAAATACTAAGTAAATAACACTTACATAACACTTACAAATCTTCGTAAACAGCAGCTCATAAAGATATCGTTTAGATGGTTAGAGACTCAAATACTTATAGCTTAAGATCCCGGTATACATCGACCTTCACCGAGCTGGTTAATGAATGAAACTTATTTTATATTAAATTTAATATGTCTTTAAATATTACTTAGGGGTTGTCTAAAAAATTTCAGTCTAGGATATATATTTTTTTTTTTTTTTATCTTTTCTCCTGTTTGGTTAATAAACAAATTCCATACCAATCGAAAGTATAAAGCCCATAAAGTATGCAAACGTTAGGTTGCTTTTTCTATTCATTAACCAGACCGGTGCAAGTTACTAGTATCGAGTTACCTGCTTATATCTGCCTATCCGAGAGTTGTGACGGGAAAAGAAAAGGCAACCTAACGTTCATTCACATTCATTTTCTTTTACGAACAATTATTTCCAAAATGCATTGGAGCCGAGCCGAGATATACAGGCTGATTCTTTTGAAGCGAAAAACAGTCGAAGATGTCTCGAGCCCGATTTTTATAAAAACTAAAACTAGATCATTTCATTTTTTGAAAAATCTATATTCCTAGCCAGGAATCAAACCCATTGGTTTTTAAAAAAAAAAAAAACACCCTGTATTATTACTCAATGCGATAGTGTCGCTGCTATGGATCAAATTCTGGGAAGTAATGACATACGGCAAACGATAGAAAAGGGTTCCTGTTTAATAAAACATGAACAAACAGCAGTAATCAACGAAAAACACAACTTTAACATCAGATATTTAAGCTACGATATAATTTTCGGCACAATTATTTTAGGAGTCAATATTATTATATATTTCACTCTAACAACAATTATGTTTGTAGCCGCTGTGAAAAAAATCATGCCACTGGTTCATACAAAGTTACCCGAACCCCTTTCTTTAATAGATTTTCAAGTTTATCGTTAAGAATTAGATTCAAGGTTGATCAGGAAAAAGTTTTGCTTGATATGCTGGCTGTACTTATTCAGTAGGTGACTAAGATAAACCATGATCTAGTAAAAAATAATTATTTCTACTGCGTCTGTAGCTGCTTGCCTTGAAAGTTATTAGTTAGTTAATTTAAACATTCGTAATTATTATGTGACTAGGTACTTCACCTCTCAGATTTCCGTGTATTTGTGTTTATTATTATGGGCACGATTATTTTTTGGAAAATAAATAAGGAACTGCAACCTTGGCTCATATACTTAGTCATAAATAAATTGTCACCTAACGTCGTTATTATTTTTTGTTGATCCAAAAACAACCAAACGGTTTGTTTTTTTTTAAATGTTTTAATGATGTATTTATTTTAAAACAAACAAGTCGGTTTATTTGATCTTGCTTAAATGTCTACCATACATTTGAAAATGCTGCGTAAGGCTAAGAGGCTACGCGGGCCTGTGGACGGTGAGTAATGGGCTAGCTCACCATCCGCCCGTCTTATGACGACAGGCCGTGCAGACGGCGCGTTCGTGTTCCACGCGCGCCTCAAGGAGATGTCAGCAAATCGGAAGGGGTCCGAGAGGGCCAATGCCTGCCAGGGCTGCGGGTTGTTCGAAAGAGATACCGTGGCCCTGGAACACAAAGAGCTCAGAAGGAACATGGATGGGTTTTAGTCAGTCAAGTCTGACACTCCCTTCTGCTCCGCCCAGAGCGGGAGAAGTCATTTGATGAATTCCAATCCCAAAAATAAAAAAAGGCTAAGAGGCTAAGGTTTAACTTAAACTTTGCAAAGCCCATAAAAATGCTAATCTTCCTTTATCGTGTGGTTAGTGCCTAATCTGGTGAGTATTTATGCCGCCCATGGACCTCTGACTTGGCTTTACATGCCCGTCGA
Organism: Cerastis rubricosa; assembly: GCA_949152445.1. Classification (NCBI taxonomy): domain Eukaryota; kingdom Metazoa; phylum Arthropoda; class Insecta; order Lepidoptera; family Noctuidae; genus Cerastis; species Cerastis rubricosa. The sequence continues at coordinate 13,685,283 of OX424535.1, forward strand.
GAAATGTCCCTCAGGCATGCTGGTTTCCTCACGATAGCAAGCGAAAAGTATACTTCAATACGCACATGAATCCGAAAAATCTTGGGTTCAACCTGGAGACCTATATGACTGACTTGGCTTTACATGCCCGTCGAGAAATGTCTCTCAGGCATGCTGGTTTCCTCACGATAGCAAGCGAAAAGTATACTTCAATACGCACATGAATACGAAAAATCTTGGGTTCGACCTGGAGACCTATATGACCCAACACAAAAACCAACAACAATGCTAATGAGAATTAGCCACGAAGTTCAAACGAAAATAATCTGTATTTGAACGAACTCAAACATTTTTCCTAGAGATAAAAATGTCCAAAAGAGTGCATATATTCTTTGAACGTTTGAAAGACTTTTCTACTCGTAAAAAGACGTTATTGATCTTGAGGTGTTTTGGATCTCCTAAAGTAAGTGCATTAGTTCAGAATGGCTAGGCAGTCGCTCGATGCGCCTCCAGTTGAGCCTGGTCGTCTCTTAGCTGCCACGGCTCATTTCGAATTTTATCTTTTAATTGTTCTTTTTGTTTATACTATGGACACTTTTAACGTGCACGTTTTGCTAAATCGTTCTCACATAATGTACTATCTCAACATGAATGATGTAACCAAGGCTTTTGTAACAAGGTTCTGATTTAAAAGAGTGTCCATGGAGTTTCTTGCCCATTCTTCTCCTTAGAGATCTATGCTTTGGAATGGGCAACTACAGTACTTTCACAGTTATTATGTCTTGTGACTGGGACTGTAGCTTCATTTTTATTGTTGTTCGATTATTTCGAAAGTGCCTGTTACTGGCCTACTTGACATAAATGATTTTGATTTAATTTGATGTAAAATACTGGTATTCAGCTGCATCCGGTTAAACTGGAAGCTGACCCCAACATAATTGGGAATGGGCTATACAGATGATGACTTCAGAATGCATAACGAAGTTGAAAGCTTCATATTTGACACTATTTCCAATGATTTCAATGAACATTTTTATCAAAAAACTCATGTTTTACGATAGAAAGGGTTATTATGGCAGGAGTATCGGCACCGTCGCTCGGCCGAGATACCGCGACCCCGGCTTGCCCCGTCTGCCGATAGGCGATAGCTCCAGAATGCCGCCTCTGTTTACATCTTATTTATTACGCTTTAATACGAAATCACTGCATTAAACGTTGTTAGCATTCAGACGGCTATTAGCTTTGTTTGTCAAGGATCAGAACTTACAATATAATTAAGACTAATTGGCTGTTGATTGCTTGAGTCGTTGTTGACTGTTTGTACATTTTGATCTGTTATGCTTTCAAAGTTATACCTACTACAATTCATAAGCATTTAGGCGCCCATGTTTAAAAAAAATACTGTCTGCTATCTATGTGAAGTGACAGCATTCCATGATATGTGTAGTGTCGGTCATTACTCCTTATCATCTCTGAGATAAATCATCTCCACGAACATTATCGGTCTCCTGATAGATAGCAGCCCACACAATAGATGCACACATAGTAACAAAGGATCGTTCGGACAAAGCCAGTGCGTGTGACATCTAATTAGTCATCCGGCAGTTTGTTTACTTAATGCTACATGACAGTTATGGCAAAAGGCTGTGTTCGTCAGCTGCGACGGAGTGACTCCTCGGGCGCCGCATTCGATTCCACATCCGCTGCATTTCCGATAACGAGTGAGTCAGCGCGGTGTCGCGTGTCAGTGCGCACCGCGAATCGCCACCATTTGCTGACTTAGGCACATCGAGGGGGTCATTCATAGGTGCTGTCAGCAGATTGGCGAAGCGGATGTTAGGTGCGATGCCGACCGGGCCGTCAGTCGTAGTCGCACCGCGAGCGCGGAAGGTCGCGTCGTGTCCATCAGCTAGTCACCCAACACCGGCGTGATTCTCTATAAACAACGCTATCGAGAACTGGTACACAGTAACTGTGTGATAAAAACGAAAACATTACCCGGAAGCGGTGCAGTAGCTGTCACTAAACTCATTATCGGATCAATATTTGCTGTGATTAACTTAATATTTGTTATGTGATGAATTTATGATCTACGTTTCGTAAAGTTTTCGGTGATAAGGTTTTGTGTTATTTGGTGTGGTAAAACCACCTGCTGATTAATCGTGTTTATGTGGAGCATTATCGGGGTTATCGTCGGTTGCGTTGCTTCGATTAACAGTTGGACCTGGGTGTTGTTGAGTGTCGCGCGGTTGGAAGATGCCGCCGGTGCTCGGCTACGAGATGACGTCACAGGAGTTGTGTCCGATGTACAGCGCGGTGGATTACATGATGGGTGTGCAGCCTCAGTGGGACAAGCACGCTAGTACCAACTACTACGGCCCCGTAGTGCGCAGTCCTCCACAGGAGACGCGGCCTGCCATGACGTACAGCGAAGGTTTGTTGACACCACACTCTAGTGATCACGTTTTTACATATTAGCCATTTAATATCGATGTGTCGGGCATTTGCATATAATTAGGTAAAGAAATTTACAATTTGTCAGCGTTTAAAAATACTGATGACTTAATTAATTTGGAAGTTTTTCGCCTTTTTATCTTGTGTTCAGCTGCTTATTGTAATCTTTTCTGATAAGAGTTGTCACCTTATGAAGACTGATGTATTTAATTACAGAACTGTAATCGTTATCATGTAGATGTAGGTATATGATGTAATCACAACAATACAATTCGGATTTCTTAATAGAGCACTGCGTAATTATTCGCTTTTCTTTGCGTCGTATACAATTGAATGACAGTAGCTGTTTTAATGATAATGCAATCAATGAATAAACTTGCATCGGATTTTGAAGGGTTTTTATGAAACTCTGGAATTATCAAAACATCACGCCACGCGACCACCCATCCCTTAAACACGATTGTAACCGCGGGTGCAAAGGGGATGACACTAACTTTCTATCTAGAACTATCTAAACTAATAATAAAAAGAGGAAAGATTTGATTGTTTGTTTGTTTGCATTGAATAGCTCCGAAACTACTGGTCCGATTTGAAAAATTCTTTCAGTGTTAGATAGTTATTTATCGAGGAAGGCTATATATCATCACGCTACGACCAATAGGAGTGGACCAGCAATGGAAAATGTTGCGAAAACGGGGAAAATGTGACGCTAACGAAGTTGCGCCGGACAGCTAGTACAGTATAAACTACCACATGTTGGGTGTAAATCTCAAATAGGTAGGTCCAGCGATAACTCGAATTCTGATTGGTCGATTCTATTCAGTGCTATCTAGGGTTAAAGAAAGATAAACCTTTTACTCTCAATAAACATTTGAAATAGGTACCTATGCCAATCGTTCTAGGTCACTATCTCCTTGGCAACGTACTTTGTTCTGAAAGCGGATCAAGTGAATTAAATTATGAATCAGTTCTTATAATCATTATCTTTAATTGTTGGTAAAACGCAGCTAATCATACAAAAAAAAGATAAGTCATGTCACTTTTGTTCAAAACTTGCAAGAAATTGACAATTTGCAAAAATACAGCCTGTATAACGCAAAAAAAAACTTTATTTTTTCAATAATATGCAACTTAGAACTTTTCTATGGTTCTTCGCTACCTACTTCATAAAATATGAAGTCCAATGAAGAAAACCAAAGTAAAAGTTTTTCAAAGTCATACTTACACTTACGTACCTACATACACAGCCTGCGAAAATCAGCTTGTATAATGTCGACTTATTGAATAGTAATAGTAGCAGTCGGGTTCAAATCTCTTTATTTTTTTTTCTAATACGAAATGAAAAGGTGCCAGTTACAAATCAAATCAAATTAATCTAATAAAAATTTGGGTTTTCTAAAACCTGAAGCTTCTTTTTTGGAACTTCAGATACATGTAACCTAAACCATAAACTCAAAATTATTATACAATCTAAAGCAATAATCTCATAGCTAATAACCTCACTAGTTACTACATAATATACTGACGTATTCCGTAACAATTAGATAATAAATTCACGACATTATTTTGCTATTAACTTCAATAAATAACGTCGTACTTTCACACGTACATCGGAATAATGTTATAAGTTATAACGAAAACGAATGACGTTATAAACATGGTCACATTAAACTGTGTCGGGTTTACTATAATAACTACCGCCACATCATCTACCCCGTCTTTTCCCTAGTGTGTTGTGGTCAATTCCTAGTCGAACCAAGTAAGGATTTACCGAGGCATGTGACTGTGACTACCTTCTTACTACAACGAGTAAAATGAATACATAGGAAGGTCCAAAATTGTCCAGCTTCAACTACAAAGTTGAGGATTAATATCCAAACAATAGTGGATTGAAAGGGAGACCATATTGAACACCAAAATATTTCCTTTTTGCTGTGAAATATTAATTGCGGATCTAAGAAAGTATCCGTGCTTTTGGACCCACGTGATATGCTTACCTATCTTATGTCATAGAACCTTTTTAAGGGGTCCTCATTCGACATGAACTGGCGTTCATGTGAATATCTAGATATCGTTGTTACAACTATGAAAGGTTATTTAAGGTTAACCAGGAGATTCAGGACGATTCCTTAAAATACTCTTCAAGGCTCGGAATGTCTTCAAACTCTGGATTTATGTCTGTTTTTGTTTTTACTTTAGCCAGTAACTCCTCGATGCTAGTTGATGAGCACGCAGTCAATTGCGCACCCAAGTAGGCCGATGTCAAGCACATTTTAGTAAGACTGGTGATTTAAGATCGTTCAGAGTCGAGTCAGTGTGATTGCAGACCTCCCGACGCGACCAAACCTTGGTCTCCGTGCTGGACTTTCCAAAGTGTTTCCTACACATACACTTTAGAAGACTTCAAAATGTTATTGATGCTCTGGTGAACATGGCCACCTACAGGTCCCAATTAATTTGATAGGACGGAGCTGAAGAAGTCGATATACCATTAGCATTAACTCCGAAAACGAGATATTTACCATTGTTATTTACTATTTACCATGTTTACTATTCGTTTTGAGTTTCCGATATTTCGGAACTGTTGCAAGCACCATGATCACGAATAAACAGAAGTTATTTCAGGTGGGTGTTTATGATAGTGTTTGTGTGTATGTGGTTTTCAGTGTTAGTGACTATGTCGGTTTTAAAACTTATAGTCTAATAGACCTCTCAAATACTAAAGTGTGTCCTTCTTATTGTTTCAGACAGCGACATGCAGCTGGAGACGAGTAGCAGCGAGGCGAGCGCGGCGTCATCAGTAGCTCTGTCGCAGCATTGCGCCATCTGCGGTGACCGCGCCACCGGCAAGCACTACGGAGCCTCCTCCTGCGACGGCTGCAAGGGCTTCTTCAGGCGAAGCGTCAGGAAAAACCATTTATATACATGCAGGTAAATAATTTCAGAAAAACTCTCCTTACAAAGATGTAGTATCAGCTTAGCCTAATCCTTCATATAATTATGTGTTGCTGGGAAGTTTGTTCCGCCACTTTATAATCATCATCATTCTCTTATCCTTATCCCAATTAATTTGGGGTCGGCTAAGCATGGCTTTTTCGTCCACTTTTCCGTTACATCGCATCAGACCTCTCCTTTCTTGCCATATCATCCTTCTTTGGCACAGAGATATTTTATAGTCTAGAATAGAACATAGGGGAGCTCGTGGCTAACTAATAACAACCGCACGGGCCGATCTTTAAACTTAGGCCGTGCTTGCCGAGGTTGGTCCGTGGATGGGTGACCATAATTACACACCGAGTTTCCTCCGTGACTCGGAAAGCACGTTAAGCCGTTATTCCCGGCTCATTAGTAGATCTTTGACAGTCGTTACAAGTAGTCAGTAGCCAAGTCTGACATCCAGTCTTACCAAGGGGTATCGTATTACCTAGTTACTGGGTTGTGGATGTCAGATTGGCAGTAGCTTCATGTAAAATACTGGTACTCAGCTGCATCCGGTTAGACTGGAAGCCGACCCCAAGATAGTTTGGGAAAAGGCAAGGCAGATCATGATGAATAGAACATAAGCTACCTACTTTTTATCCCGTTATTACGATTCTGTGGGACAATTACTAAAGTACACGTGAGTAGTGTTGGGATTTTATCCGGATAAATACTCAAAATGGATAAATACTCAATAAATGTCCGTTTTTACTCGAGTATTTATCCAAAAAGTGGATAAATACTACCTATAGTTTTAGTTACGTTATCTAACGTAAATGTTGTTATTTTAGAAGCAAAGGGATTGAAATAAATGAAAATCGGAAAATATAGATTTGTACCGTGCTTTATTAATCACTTTAATAATAACAAAAAGCCTGTATTACTCAATCATGGATATTTTCATGTTGTCAAGCACTGTCTAAGTTAGATAAAATTTGTGTTAAAGTTATTAATCACAAAATTAGTTATTTAAATCATTATAATATTAAGAAAATGGCATTATAAGTAGAGAAAAATACTAAAATAACAACAGACCCATACAATCATAATCTTTTTCGTGATAAAATATAGATTAGTGCGTTACTTTAATCACTTTAACAATAAGACAATATTGTAATAACAATGGCTTCACTGCACTTATGAATATTCTGCCAATTACTGATATTTTCTTAAATTAACTACTATCACTATTAGACGCTTTTTCACCATTATCAGAAAAGCAATTTACAAACTGGAACTCACTTCCCGATTCTCTCAAATCCAATGATTCTTCATCAGTATATCTGTCTGTACTGGACATGGTGATGGAAAGTCTTCATCGTCACTGTCGCTGTCTGCACCCTCTTGGATAAAAATAAACATGCAACAATCTACACTGATTGACACAACTATAAATTGTATTGTCATCTAATTCTAAGTTATGTTCGAATTTACAAGTTTCTAGCTCATCGGGAATAAAGCAGGTTACAAATTGGTAAGAGTTTGTAAAAGTATTTTTAATTACACAATAAACATAGGTTTTTAATCACTATAACACTACCCAAGTAACCATTTGGATTAGCACAATTCAAATTATTTAACTTACCTTGAAACGTTATACCACAAATTCAAAAATAATAAACAAGCTCGTAGATATTATGTTGTTGTAAAACTTACATGCGTGTGCGCTCTTTATGACGCAAACCTGGGCGCGTATTGCCAAACTGTATTTTATTACAGACACGGGTTGCTCTGTGCTCGCAGGTAGTTTGCTCTGTGCTCGCAGGTAGTTTGCTCTGTGCTCGCAGGTAGTTTGCTTTAATGAATGAAGAGCATAGTACATACTGGCACAGACAATGTCTTTGTTGAAAGTACACAACGAGTACAGACAACCACAATGTCATTTTAATGTGAAACTAAAACCAAAAATTGTACATTATGCAATCCTATTAAAGCAAACTCCAAACCACAGCTCCAAACTAAGGCGTTGCCGACGTAGTCCCGCCGGGGCTCCTATTTCTGTCTGCAGGGTTTACAGTAACCTAACACGAAGGGGATGTCGGGGTCTTAGTTCGCTCGCTCCGCTTGCTCACTAGACCCCGCCAACCCCTTCGAACCTAATTTGTCCGAGTCGGGGTGCCCAATTTCCCGACCTCGATTCGCTCGCTCTTGCATCCTAAGCTCTCCTTAATGTGTTTCACTACACTGCCAAATTCTTTGCTCTGCACTCGTACGTAGTTTGCTTTGAAAATGACGAGCATAATGTACACTAATACAGAGAATGTCTGTGTTGAAATACATTTGGCTCTTTAGTGTAACGAGCACTAAGCGGTCCAGCACAGACTATGGATGTCTGTGGTAACATACAGTTTGTCATTACACAACCTAGGCACTACACGGACACTATGTGGCGCGGGGGTGGAGGGCAAGATAAGCAAAACAAAAGAAACGGGGCAAAAGGTGGCTGGGATAGGGTATAGTAAGAACCACGTTGTTTCGTTTTGACATCAAAAGTAATAACGTAATAGTGTAGTATTTTGGAAAGCCCAAATAACAATACTAGTCATTAAATTTTAAAAAATAACCATCCGATTCGTAAAAAATATAAATATCCATCATTTTGAGTAAATATCCGATAAAAATGGTTGAAAACGAGTATTTATCCATTTCGGATAAATACTCGAGTAATTATCTTCCGAGAATTTATCCACCGCCCATCACTACACGTGAGCGAAGCTGTAAGCTAGTATGTAATATGTTTGTGACACTAGTACAATAATATTTACTTTTATAGAGGAGACGGAAATATAACTATTTTATGTCAAGGATTATAGTCAACCATATGTTTTGATAAGTACAATTAGGCAAGGTCATGGTTTTATACCAACTGATTCATTCACAAATACTTTGGTTAATAAACGTAGAGGAAAACATCGAAATTTATGAAATGTATAAATGTACGCACGACGACCAAACAACCTAACCAAAACCATTAAAACCGGATCTCTTTTACGGGACATCTATACAAAGCGAGGCCATGCTATACAGGGTGTAACGGAAAGGATATACAAGGTGTTGTTTTGCAACCTCGTCAAATTCTAGGAGGTAACTATGCTAATGATTCTCGACCCGAATCAATAATAAAATGAGTAGGTAATTTTCTTTTTTTATTTATTTACTGAAATCGGTAACTGTGAACCACCCGTGTTTTAAACACGGGCCGTCTGATCCCCACCTTATAACGTCACTTACACACAAACAAAAAACGTCAAATGTTTTTTCGATAATTTCATAATCCCTAAACCACGTTAAGGGGGTTATTCTGAAATATTGACAAATTTAAACAACAAAAAGATGCAGTGTTTTTTAATAATTTACTAGGTACCGTAATTTATATTGATTGTTTATGTCTTTTGTGACAACATCCTGAATTTTGACGAGGATGCAAAACAACACCTTGTATACATACTTAAGGGTGTGCTACAGACCATCAAACTAAACATGTTTCTCCATTGGACAAACATCGTAATAGCGAAAAAAATATCAGCTGCCCCATACAAAATTTCAATACCTATTCGACCCAAATTTATGGGGCATCAGATATTTTTTTCGCTATTTGCTCGATGGAGAAACATGTTCAGTTTGATGGTTTGTAGCACACGCTTAAGTATGTTTAAACCCCTTCCGTTACACCCTGTATAATACTGGAAATGTTTTACATGATGTGTCCCCGATGGTCAATTGGTTAAGTCGCCACAGGCGCTAGTTGGAGCCATAATCCATCTTGATTTGTCACAGCCTATTAGGACGAGCGTAATTTGTTGGCTACTGTTTCACACTCTGATAGTTGGGTAGGTATCTTATTATTTCATACTAGCTTTACTCGCGGGTTCGCTCCCGTTATGTGCGATAAGTAACCCTCGGGAGCGTTTTAAATGTAGCCTATGATACTTGGAGATAATGTAGCTTGCCGAAAGTTAAAGAATTTTCGGAATCGGATCTGAAGTTCCAAAGAATACCCCCTACATACAAATAATAAACAAATGTTACGTCTTTATAAAATATAAGTAGTCGAGAAAATGCATTATAAATCTAAAAATATTTTGTTACAATGAAGATTTTATTTTTTATTTGCTATGGGTTTTCTTTGACTCTAGTCTAGGTCAGACATGAAAGAGACAAAGTCGACGATGGTGCGAGCTAGCCCATAACAAGTCTGTTCACTCCAACATTGTTGATGATTATTCCAATGTTTGAAATGTAGGTACTTACATTTAAAACGGGTATCTTAGGTGTACCCTATAAAACACCCTGTATACACACTAACACTTATGTAAAATTGACTCACGCGGGATGTTGCTCAGAACTTGCAATATTTCGTAATTTTTAACGCATTATGTTTATCAGATGAGCATAAATAACAAACTGAATCACGAAATAACAGATTATTGTTGCGAAACATTTAATTAATAAAAAAAAAATTAACAGACCACACCACTTGCTGGGTCTAAAAAAAGAACTTTGTACTTACAAAAAGTAACCTTTAACAACGAAAGTAAGCACTAAGAAAGGACTTCGAAAGTTATCCCCCTAAGGGGGTTAAATAGGGGATTTAAGTCCGTTATTTTGATCATTTTGCTTGATATCTAATAAAATATGATCCCATTACTAATTGTCTTGTGCTGTCACTTGTAGATTCACAACTGCACTTGTGAAACTGGTGAATGATAGCACTTGGCAAGCCTCTGGTATTCGCTCCAACGGTGGGAACCTCACAACCTCAGCCGAATCTGGGAGCACGCCAAATAGGGACCATTCACATTTGTTAGCTGCAATTCGCTCGTTACATAACAACTTTGACAGTTGTTACGGGTAGTCAGTGGCCCGAAAGTCTAACAACAAGTCTTACCAAGGGGTATCGTATTACCCAGTATTAGCTGGGTTGTGTAGGTCGGAGTGCCTTGAACTTACAATAGAATAATAATTACACTTTTTTTTTGTTTACAAAGGTAAAAATGTGCACAATCAGAGGCGTTGAGTGTAGCAGAGTACACACCTTTTATTTCGATTCGTTAATACCTCAACTAAACCACAGTTTTGCAGTTTTTGAATGAGTGTAGAAACGTACCGTCAGCAAGGAAAGTCACACCAATTAAGAAATAATCAAAACAAAACAATTATCACTGTAACATAATATTATACCTAGCTTGAAATGCTGTTAAGCAATATTGATGATTTATAAATGTAAAAATGCTACCAAATTTTTGTAATTTGTAGCGTTAGCATAACCAGCTTATAATATTTCCATTGCTATGACACCAGACCTCAAGAGGAAGTGGTCCCGGATGGATAAATAATCTGAAGCTAGATATGTCTTCGGTGTTTTTGATTGATTATTAATTTAAGTATAATAGTAGTAGTAATTATTGATTTCGCTGTCTACCTGCTAACTTTCCCCAACTAAGTTGGGGTCGCGACCCCAACTTAGTTAGAAGCCGACCGGTCGGCTTCTAATCTAACCGGATGTAGCTGAATAACAGTATATTATACGGAGCGACTGCCTATCTGCCTTCCGCAACCAAGTTAGTACTAGGTAATATGATATCCCTTGGTAAGACTGGTTGTCAAATCAAATCAAAACAAAATATTTTAATTTTACATAGGCCTACACGGGCACTTATAAAACGTCGACAAAAAGGTGCTCGTTTCGGGTTGGTCGTTTGCTATGGAGAAGAACTATAGACATACTTACTATAGTCAAACTTTCGAGCCGCTAACTACTTGTAACGACTGTCAAAGATCTACAAATGACAGCCGGGACAAACAGCTTAACGTACTTTCCGAGGCAAGGGGGTAACTCGGTACGTAATGGGTGGTCGCCCATCCACAGACCAAGCTAGGCAAGCACGGCTTAAACTACAGAACGATCCACGCGGCTGTTATTATTTAGCCACGAGCTCCTCATTCGCATTTTCGCTATCCGAATTACTCAAATTAAGTGTGATTAGTCCTTCAGACGTCCATACAGCATCATGTTTTTCATAACGTAAGTTTTGTATGGTATTACGTCAATTATACGGTTCGTAAGTAGAATGCGGTTTACCATGACTGAGAAACTTGTTTCCTCTTAAAATGATCGTGTTTTGTGTCAGTCTCTTTACGTCATCCGTTACCTAGGTACCTACATGGGTGATGTTTATTACCTGTTCGTAAATTAGTCCGGGGCTTTTAGATTTGAACCCTGCATTAAATATAAACAGCGATTTTTTTCTTGAATCGTGTACTTGACCTTAGCTCTTCAAATAATAAAAAAAAATTAAACATTTTCCGAGACCGGATCAAGCTGAAAAAGATGAAAACGCGTTTTTGTGAATAAAAACATGGGAAAAAAAGTTAACAGGACAAATTTAGTTACTTTAGGTAAAGAATTGGTGACAGTAATATATTTTTTCAGAATTAAACATTTTCGTCCACGGAAATTACGGTAAAAAAACATTTACGAAATTTTTGGATTGTACTTAAGGCAAAAATATAAACAGCGGTTTTTTTACATAAAATAACTTAAATTATTATATTACACCGCCATTAAACAAAATTTAACAAATTGTACTACCGGAAGTTATTATTACCAGTTTTTTTACAATAGCGGTTGAGGCAAAAAGGTAACAGGGTTTAATTTAGTTTAACTTTCATCTAAAGGCTATTTCTAACCTATTTACACGAAAATTAAACACTTTAAAGCAAATCGTGAAAAAAATAAACAATTAATGTTTACGTAAAATACGTCTGCAAGCTTTATTCTTGTATTTGGCGCAACACTTTCATAGGAATTTGATCTTTCCGAAATAGAAATAAGGTGTACAATCGCGTAACTCAATAAAACACCGACTCAAACAACAACACAGTCATACGCACACAATGAACGCAGCGCTTATCTTGTTTACGCACACTAGCACACGCCGTACGCCACACGCTGCTTAGCGCTGACACCGTGCATCGTAATTTAATTTTTACTTTGACAATATTAATTATCGCTCTAATTTGTTTAATTTTGGGGGATTAAGGTTTGGATTTATATATTTCTCATTATTAAATGATTTTAAATCCTGTTACATTTTTGCCGTAAGTAGTATTTAAGATTATTTGTTTTTCGTGATTTTCTGTGAAGTCCGGAGCAGAATTTGTTTAATTTTCATAATAATAGTTAGATATGGTGATATAAATCATTTTAGCACTATTTTTGTCCTGTTAAAATTTTTGCCTTAAGTACGAAGTCAAATTATAATATTTAAAAAAAAAAAAACGAATGTCCTGTGGACGAAAATGTTTAATTTTCTGACCTACTTGTAGTACTCAATCTGTTCAACAAATACTCCAAATAAACATACCTGTTTATATTTTTTTCCACCAAGTTAAATACATATTAGACGTTTTCTTAAAAAAAACATACACGCGGAGGTGAACTTTTCGCGGGAAACAGCTTAATATACTCTCCTGTCTATACCCTACACATTCAATGAAAAAAATCGCTGTTTTTAATTAATGCAAAGTTAGCCTAATATTCGGCGTAAATTCCCCGGACTAAATAACGTCGAAATCCGAGAAGTTGATTTATGGGGCGTAATATTGTTTTGTACTTATTAGGTCATAATAGTGGAAATCATCCAGAGATGCTCTGTATGGTGTTGGACGTAAAGAATAGCACCATCCCATATCTTCCCGTGGGTGTCGTAAGAGGCGACTAAGGGATTTGCCAGAGAATGGGCAGCAGCGTTCTCTGCGCTTTTGTAACAACCGTACTGCGATCGCCAACCCGCCTGCGAAGCGTGGCGATTATGGCAAATCCCCCCAAAATGTCAATGTGGCGACACTTGGGGGAGGCCTATGTCCAGCAGTGGACGTCTTTTGGGCTGAAATGATGAATGATGATGATGATTCAGGGGTGAATTTATTTTTCATTAGCAACGGGTTTAATAAACGTGATATGGTAAAAGGAGTATATAAGGACTCAGGTCCTCCGCAGGTCGCCTTCTGTGGCTTCTGCCTACCCCCTATGGGAAAAGGGGAGTATGTGTATGTATGTATTAGCAACGGTAAGCAAGATTTTTCCTCGTCTTTTTGCAATTGTTGAAAGAATATTATTTATATTTGCTATTTGCTAGAGCAAATATTTTTACTGCTGTTAGGTTAGCAATAGCGATTAGGATTCCTTTTCTCTTATTTTCGTTTTATTATAACGCGATGTAAGCGACATCTTGATTCAAACTTTTACCAAGGATTTAGAGCCCTGAATGTTACAATTTTCGTAGAATAATACTTAATGAAAAAACAGGTGTTCCATACAAAATGAAATACCTACCTAAATACACAAAAACGAAAAAAAAAAAAAAAACAACATATAAAAGTATTAAAAAAATTAAATTACGTAACAAGTTACATATGTAATTTCTATTTATAGATATATGGAATCATGAATAGGTTAAAAGAACGACATCTCAATATTAATTAATATGTCTAAAATAACATAGAAAAAAATTAACTGCCTTTCTAAGGCATTGACGTCAGTAAATATGCAAATTATATGTATAATAATAACCTTGAAGGTTGGGAATTCTCATTTAGATGCTTTTCTGTTATTAATATGTACATAATATAAGATATTTGTACACAAACTAGGTGAAGGCATCTTGTTATATAAATGGAACTGTCATTATGACCTAGAAGGATGCGGCTGCTGACCTTGAGGTCCTGGGTTCGAGTCCCGGATCGGCCAAGGTGTTATTGGGTTTTTTAAACAGGAATTACATACTTAGTAGCGGAACGGAGTCTGGAATTGTGCCCGATTGATGGCAATAAACTCGCCCCCTTTTACATAGGACCTTAAAATATAAATGATGAAATGTGTTTGTACGCACGGCGACCAATCAAGCTTTACAAAACCAGTTTATCCGGATCTCTTTTTATAAGGGAAATCTATACATATATATAGAGGTCATGTTATACTGAAATGCATTGTTTGATATGTCGCCGTGTGTACTATGTTACCAGTCTGCCTAACCCGCCTAGGAAAACTGCCGTCATATTATGATGTAGTTCGCCAATTCCAAGCATCGATTTTTGAAGTGAATCTTCTTAGGCGACTTCCAACAAGGTTGCGTTAAACGTTTAACGCTACCATGGAGGGGGTGTCTTCTTCTTCTTAGCGTGTCGATGGCAATCTAAATTGTGTCGGCCCAGAACTGAGCCACTAGTTTGGCGCTCTCAGTAGCGTCCAACAGTTCCTGTAATGAGCAAACAGCAGGACAAGCAGGACACGATATTAAGTGTCGCATCGTTTGTGGAACACACCACCATTAATGAATCTCCACCTGAGCAGAGCAGGTTTTCCTTGCTGCAACCAGCCTGGGTCCGAAGTCTATTTATAGACTTCCAAGTCAGCCATGGCAACTCATGTCCAGGTGGAAGAGGGGGTACGAAAGCACTCATTTCTACATTACGAAGTTTCACTTCTTCCGCGCGCAGGGACTCCAAGCACATTTTTTTTTTTAAGAATACTGATTTTCATCTGGATGTTAGTCAAAGACCAAGTCTGTGTACCATATGTCAGTATGGGGAGAATACACATGTCCAATAGCTTGCGTGTTAAGGGGGTTGAGTTATTCACCTCCAAGTTTTAATATTTATTTATGAATTGTTCCAGGTTCAGTAGGAATTGTGTGGTGGACAAAGACAAGAGAAACCAATGCAGATACTGTAGACTAAGGAAATGCTTCAAGGCGGGCATGAAGAAAGAAGGTGAGAAATACAACATTAAGCCGATAGGTACCTACCTATGTTAAACGAATGCATGCTTTTCTGTGTGATACTTTCAAATCATGGCTGGAGTCTCTGTATCGTGTGGTTAGTGCCTAACAGACTTGGGCATTATTCGAATAAATCGTTAACTGGGTAATACATTTTATTCGCAAAATAATATTTCGGGAATAATTCGTTCACGAATAAATTATTCGTAGATAAATTATTTACGAATAAATTACTCATGATTTTATTCGTTATTTTAAATAATTTATGAAAACCCATTATTATCACATACACAGTTATTTGACTGTGATTGACACGTGTAGCCGAGACTGCTCACTCTTTTTTTACTATTGTCTTTTGTCTTGTTTTATTTTTATTCATTAACCGACTAACGAATAAAATAATTTGTTCGTTTGAGGGCAGCGGTGATGAAATAAATTACACAAAGTAATGCGCCTGCCTAGGTTCGAACCCACGGCTTACTGCTCGTAATTCGGGGCTGCCACCACTGGGCCACCGCTGCTCTCCACAACACAACAATTTATTTATTCATTTGTTATTCGAATAAATTGTACCCAACTCTGGTGCCTAACATGCCCCGTATTCACAAACACTCGGTTTCGATTTCGATTCGATAAGTCGTATGTCTATCTTGTTTTGGCATTACGAAAGCGAGCGAGATAGACATACGACTTTCCGAATCGAAATCGAAACCGAGCGTTTGTAAATAAAAGTTGGTGTCAAAGTTTTTATGCCGCCCATGGACCTCTGACTTGGCTTTTCAAGCCGTCTTTGGCTGGAGTAAACTAGTTGGTTTAAGACTTTGATAAGTACAGGTTTTTTTATCATTAGCACACCTTAATTTACAACTTTAACTGTAGGTAGTGGAACTAGTAATAACGATTCACAGCAAAGAACCTTAATACGGATAAAACATTTTACGACGTACAAATTAAATCTCATTAAAGCTAAAAGTAATAAAGAAATTGCGAGGCCGAATAGGCCCTGAATACTATTAAGAACTTAGGTAATAAATTAATATCAATAATGAAAGCCAAAAAAATCTGTAAAATATTATAGCCTTCTTATAGTTCAGATGGTATTATATCCGTCCATAATCGTCATCTGACTAGCCTTTTCCAATTATGTAGGGTTTTCCAATCTAGCCAGATGCAGCTTAATACCAGTACTCTACATGAAGCGACAGCCTATCTGACCTCCACAATCCAGTAACTGAGTAACACGATACCCCTTCATTATGATACTACCTTTTTTATGGATGGGAAATCATCAAATGACGCCTCCCGCTCTGGGAGCGGAAGGGAGTGTCAGACTTGTACTGACTAAAACCCATCCATGTACCTTCATAGCCCTTTGTGTTCCAGGGTCACGGTATCTCTTTCGAACAGTCCCGCAGCCCATATGATATTACCCTTCATATGTCTTCATAACATCAACATTACTTGGGGTCGGCGCATCTCCTTTGTTTCTTCCATTCTCCTCTATCAACTCTCACTCTATCATTTACTCCTTTTCCTTTCATATCATTCTTCGCACAATTCATCCATCGTTTCCTTGTTCTTCTAGTCTTCTTCACTATATTAATATGATATATTTCTTTGTTCTTATTGCTTCTTGGAACCAGTGGCTAGGTCGACAACCTATAACAATATTATCTTCGGCAGACGATAATACTTTAATTACCCCATTTATTAAACAATGCAAGTACGTATGTAGCATTATGTATTAAGTACATAGTAACCTTTTTTAATGTAGTTTATCTCGGACATAGCTAGCAACAAAAATTGGAAAAAATATTAGAGTTGTTCCGAGTAGAGTTTTAATTTCAGAATGTTAAGAGAAATAGCTGTCAAACATGTCGCTGATAAGGTGTTTTTTTTTTAATATTACTTATTGAAAATGGTATATGGCGCTGCGTTGACCTAAAGCATTTATTAAATATTGCAATAACTAATATATTTACACTGATTATTTAGTTTCAGGTGCAAAAAAGCATTTGTAATCATTATTCAGTTTCAAATCATCTAAAACTGTTACAACACCTCATTCAGTGTTATTATTGCAATACTCAATATTCTATAATTACATATACCTATACAGGGTGTAACGGAAAGGGTATATACATACTTAAGGGTGTGCTACAGACCATCAAACTGAACAAGTTTCTCCATCGGACAAATATCGTAATAGCGAAAAAATTATATGCTGCCCCAAACAAAATTTCTCCCCTTTCCATTACACCCTGTATAATCATTTGTAATTAGTAAATATTTTAGTGCAACACTGAGCAATATTTCATAATTTCATTCCATAATAATAATCAAAACAGCGAAAGTTTGAGCGCTATTTTCTACGTTGCCAACTTTCAGAACGCACCCTGTTTACCCGCTTACAACGTCATTCTGTTCCAGTCAATCATTTTCATCACAGCCATAAAATCTTCATTTAAAAAATACAGACGTAATGACAAATGCAAACCAGAGACAAACTCCACATAATTAAATTAGTATTCACCGTTGTATCGCTAATACGCAAGCAGCTTCAATGGAAGCTAATCTAAACGGCTATTTATGTGTTTAATTAACTCGATTCATTCGAATTTATTTATTTCTCGTCATAACCGCATATTTCAGACTTAGTACTGATATTCCTATTCAGGGCAAACTAATGACGTTCAGAAATGTGGAATTTTATTAATTTTCCCTATGTATTTACGTATGTGTTTGGAAATAATAAGGAAATTATTGTCCTATTATTTGTATTCGGGTTTGAATGAATTAGCGAAAAATGAGTTTTAATTGGATTGTAATTTAAGAGTAAGAAAATGTTATTCCCCTCTGGCCCCAGTTTGTTCCTTATCCTGTATTGACTTACTTACTGCTGGGCCCCTATAGCTTTCCACTCTTCTCTCCGTGCGGTTTACTCCCGCCAATCTCTCACAAACGCCTCTAATTCGCCAGGCCAGCGTTTTCTAGGCCTCCCTCGGCGACGATGCCCGTCTTCTGGCACCCACTGGGTGGCAACTCTGGTCCATCGGTCCTAAAGCATTCTGCAGACATGCATTCTACAGGCCCCATATACCTAAATATTAATACTACAGTTATAACGTAAATGAAGTAAACAGACAACAAAAGAGTAATTAAGCACAAGTATTTAGCGAGTTAGTATTTCATTATGAATTAGAACGCATGGCCCGCACAACGCATGACCGCTATTACCATGCTTAAACGCGACGTCTGTAGACTTGGACCGCAAATTAGGAAAAGCGTTTTTTGCAGCGTGCGACGGGGGTTTTTTAAGGTGGAAGCTCCTGGGTACCACGTGAAATTCATTTTTTGCATTTTGCAGGTTACTTTCTGGCTGTATGTTAAACGAAATTTGATTAGCGACAGTAACGTATGACAGTTACAGAATTATAATCATTAAAATCATCAAATTTAACCCCATTTAATGGCTATTTCATGAAAAATACCTTCAACATGATTAATTAAATTTATACTTCTTTGTATTGATGATTTTAATGATTATAACTTTGTCAAGTCCTATTTGTTTAGGTCGTGAATCATATTTTAATCAACGTCCAACCTGACACTGACAGCAAAATTGCAAAAAATGACAGAAAATTTGTATTTCGAATTACCCTGACGCTTCGACGCTAAAAGAAAAACTCGTCCAAATTACCGACTTTATGCATGTTTTGTCGAAAATTCTGTAATAAGAAATATAAGTTTATAGTGATATATGTTTTCAGCGGTACAGAATGAGCGGGATCGCATCAACTGCAGACGGCCATCTTATGAGGAGCCGACGCAGGCCAACGGACTGTCAGTCGTGTCGCTACTCAATGCTGAGCTGCTCAGTAGGAAGGTTATTGATGAGGTAAGTTAACATCGGAATTATGTTTCTTGTTGTGTACGTATTATGGATGAAATCACACTAACACGCTTCATCCAAACTTTGGCTATTGAAATTAACAGTACTTTTAAATACGTCTTTATTATGAGTAATAAATATTGCGCGTTCATATTTGCTGTTTTGAGTAGTACTTGTAGTCATATAAAATCCCGACCAATTTTGAGTCATGTCAAGAATAAAATGAGACTTTTAAATTATGTTTCCTTCCTCTACCACTGCTGAGCTTCCCATTCCAAACGGTCAAAGCCAAAATATAGCCTATGACGGGGTCACATATAGTGAAAGAATTTTCGGAATCAGATCAGCAGTTCCAAAGATTACCCCTTGCATCAAACCTCTTTGTACTACTAGTATACCATAGATAAATATTATTTTATTTCCACAGACAAACAACGTAACAGACGCGGAGATAAACAACCGTAAGCTAGCGAAAATAAATGACGTCTGCGACTCCATAAAACAGCAGCTTCTGATACTGGTGGAGTGGGCCAAGTACATCCCTGCATTCACTGAACTGCATCTAGACGATCAGGTGAGATATTAGACCACCATCACCATTTGCGAGGCAGGTCAAGTTGACAGTAATACTTTTAGGTACAAGGACATGGTTCAAAATCGCTTGGCGCTTCATTTCTAACTGTTTTCAAAAAAATAACGTGTGCGTTTCGGGACGCTCGACAGAAGTGATAACTAAAACTAATCTAAGTTGAACTATTTAATATGTGTGAGAAGAAAGGGAAGCCAGACAGAGTGGCACTGTAACGCGTTACGTTACGAAGCGGTTTATCCTCCCATAAGAAGTTATCATTTAAAAAGGACGTATTTATGTATGTATTTAACTAGCATTTTTTTCATTTATGTCACTCGATTTCTCCATGATTACTGGTCCGATTTCAGTGATTCTTTTTTAATTTTTTGTATAATGATACTTGACTAGGATTCAATCGAACCACCATGACCATGACTCATGCTCAGCAGTCGCGCATGCGATCACTTGACCAACGAGGCAATCTCCTTCCGAGGCAGTGTCAGTACCCTTACACGTTATTCTTATAATCATCTGTCATCTCCTAAGGTGGCGTTATTACGCGCGCACGCAGGCGAACACTTGCTGCTAGGCTGCGCGCGGCGCTCGCTGCACCTCAACGATATCCTGCTGCTCGGGAACAACTGCATCATCACCAAGCACAATATTGGTATGTATTGAATTCTTTATTGCCTATTTTACTTGTGAAATAGTCCGTCAGTGTGATATAAACGAAACTGAGCCCAATTTAGCCCTTATTTGGGCTCAGTTTGCATAATTTGGCAACTGGGCATTTGCCAAAGAGTTTTCTTTGGCAACTGGGCATTTGCCAAATTATAGAGAGAACTTGTGGTCAAAGAGTTTTCTTTGACCACAAGTTCTCTAGCTCTGGCATAAACAAGGCCCTGGAAATCACTTTACCAAGTCTCTCAAGCTGCTAGAAATATCGCAGTTTTATCATGATGAAAAACATACAACGGTTTGTCGCGGTACCGGCACGCGCACATTGAGATGGCGACAAAAGTTAGTATCGTTTATATTCACCACTAACTGGTCCAACAGACAATGTCCTGTCCTTTTCTGGATGTTGACAACAGCGCCACCTACCAACTATAGCTAAGCATCCTGCAGATAACGCCAAAGGTAAAAAAAGTAGGGATAATTACGAAAACACGCACACCCGAATTTTGTATTTAAGTGAAACCGCCAGAGTAGGCCGCTAAGTCATTTGAGTTCATTTAATCCCATTGGATGACTTTGAAATAGTCATTGAATGGGATTAAATGAACTTAGAGAGTTGTATTGATGATTTAAAAGATTATAATTCTGAAAATCCATACGGGAGCGCAGCGGTGGCTCTGTGGTGGCAGCCCCGACTTATGAGCAGTAAGCCGTGGGTTCGAACCCAGGCATTACTTTGTGTAATTTATTTCATCACCAGTGCCTTCAAAAACGGTGAAGGAAAAAACATCGTGAAACCAGCATGTGCTAGAGAACCAAAAATTCGAAGACATGTGACATCTACCAAGCCGCACTGGGCCCCCGTGGTGGATTACGGCCCAATCCCTCTCATAGATAGGCCTGTGTCCCAGCAGTGGGAACATTGTTGGCTGATGATGGTGATGCTGATGAACTCCATACGTGTTACGTTCTCGAATCATATTTAGTTCAACATACACTGTCCTGCAAATTGCGAAAGCCACCATAATAATGAACAGTTGATTTTATTTTATAATGGATCCTATATGTTACTTGCAGACGGCCGCATGGACATAGACATCAGTATGATCGGCATGCGCGTCATGGACGAGATCGTGAAGCCGCTGCGAGAGATCGACATCGACGACACCGAGTTCGCGTGTCTCAAGGCCATCGTGTTTTTCGACCCTAGTGAGTATATTACGTCTATTCGTTATGTTTACATTGAATAATGTACTTTATAGTCAGTGCCGTAAAGTGCAAAGTTGTATGAATATGGATGCGCAGTCATGAGATGGCTGTAAGTGTTAGCATGAGTTTCGTTTGCATTTTAAGTTACTGATTATTATTCAATATTAGCTGCTCTTCGCCTGACTCAAAATAATAGAAATGCTCTATTGAATTTAGTATTGAAAGTCCTGTTATGGAACGGTCTATCGGTTTTTTTATGGCTTAGTCAAAAATTGCTTCCAGTCTATCCGGATGCAGCTGAGTAACAGTATTTTACATGAAGCGACTACCTATCTGACCTCCACAACACAGTAACTGGGTAATACGATACCCCTTGGTAAGACTGGATGTCAGAATTTTGGCTTCTGACTACTCGTAACGACTGTCAAAGATCTACAAATGACAGCCGGGACCAACGGCTTAACGTGCTTTCCGAGGCACGGCATTCCTTTATTCATTCGGTGTATTAATCCAAAACATTTTGGACCCACTATCTAGCCACTTTTACCAATAACAAATAACTTCCCATTCCAGACGCGAAAGGCCTCTCCCAGCCCCAAAAAATCAAGCAACTCCGCTACCAAATCCAGATAAACCTGGAGGATTACATCAGCGACCGTCAGTACGACGGGCGCGGCCGTTTCGGAGAGCTCCTGCTGTGCCTGCCGCCGCTGCAGAGCATCACCTGGCAGATGATAGAGCAGATCCAGTTCGCCAAGCTGTTCGGAGTAGCTCATGTCGATAGTTTGCTGCAGGAAATGCTTCTTGGAGGTCGGTCACCATGTCATATGGGTTTTATTTTTAACTCGGTTTCAGTGAACCTGATCAATATCAGTAAGGTCTAAAAGTTTCTGGCTAGAATTATAACAAAAATGGATTGAAATAAAGGGAGACTATATTGAACAAAATATTACTTTTTTACTGTGGGATATGATATGTTTTTTGATATTCCTCATAGTTACGGATTTGCCCAGCCACGCCCAGTTGAAAAATTCAACCTGTATAAATATTAGATTGATCAGAGATACAAACTATCATGTCCCACAGCGAAAAAGTAATATTTTGTTCAATATGCTGTTTTAGTTTTCATCAAAATCAAGCTCGAGACTCCTTTGAGTGTTTTTCGCTATTCCTTATAGTTTCGGATTTGGCCATCCACGCCCAGTCAAAAAATTCACCCTATAGGAAACTTTTGGACCTAAACATGTAAATCTTTTGTCAAATTTAGTGTTAGCTGTTGGGGTTCGGCAGTGTGAATTACAGTATTTTTTTTTTATTGGAAGCGCATTTGACAACAAATACAATTAGACAAGCTTTCAAGTACTGAATTTCTTTTACTCTTTATATGTTCTGTCATATGATTTCCCTAAAATCCTATTTAATTTGGACATATGGAAACAGCCCTGAGTACTTGTCTAAATCTAACACAAGCGTTTCCGTCTGCCCCCTTATTAATACACGAGTAACAAAGCCCACCCAACATAAACTTAAAAAAAAAGTTACATCTGAAATCGATACTGGTCTCTCTACTCCACGTTTATTAATAAGAACGGGGTACAGAAGGCGACATATCAAGCTATATATTTCCAGTAAACCATGGGTTCCATGGGCTTTCCTGTATGGTGTCGGACGTAAAAAATAGCACCATCCCATATCTTCCCGTGGGTGTCGTAAGAGGCGACTAAGGGATTTGCCAGAGAATGGGCAGCAGCGTTCTCTGTGCTTTTGTAACAAGCGTACTGCGATCGCCAACCCGCCTGCCAAGCGTGGCGATTATGGCAAAACCCCCCATGGTATGTCAATGTGGCGACACTTTGGGGAAGCCTATGTCCAGCAGTGGACGTTTTTCGGCTGAAATGATGATGACGATGATACCATGGGCTCGCTTTGTATAGACTTCCCGTACTGTGAGACATCCGCATAAACTGATTTTGTATAGCTTGATTGGTTGCTGTGCGTACAAAGTCCCTATCTTCACGGTGTACATTCGCAACTTCAACTAATGTTTCACGCAGGGGCGTCAACAGAAGCGGCAATAGAAGAGCCGTCGCCCGACGCCGCCGCCGACGCCGCGTCACCGATGTCGTCCGCGGAGTCTCCGCCGCTGGTGCCGCAGCTCCCCATGCCCGAGCCAAGCTTCCTCGAGCCCATGCCCTTCAAGCAGGAGCCTAACATGTGAGCATAGGTTCTTAGTCGGTTAATTAGTGCCTTGTATTTTGTATCAGCTGTTCTTGGACGCAAATGATCGATTTTTTTTTTGGTGGGCGATTTTTTTGGCTGGTGGTTATGAATAAAGATAATTATTAAAATTGGGTGCTCTATTGGTACACATCTGACAAATTTTCTCAGAGATTACAGGCGAGATTTATGTTCTATTCTCACCAATTTTATATGGTCCGATTTGACTCGGTCGTTTGCGTCCTCCCTTATGACGATTTGCATGATACATTCAGAATCAGCCTTTGATGACAACAACAACAGCAACTTATTAATTCTTGATATCGAATGGAAATCAAATGGATGAAAAATGAAAATGGCTGTTTGTGTATGTAAGTTTAAATCTTTGTAAACGCACCCACGATACAGGAGAAATTCTTAGTGTGGGGCAACATTTGAAAAACAAAAATTGGAATATCATCTCTAAAATATGTATCGTGGAAATCGTCATGAAATAAACAAGGATTAAGCGGTGCCTTAAATTATCTATGAAATTTAGTTTTATAATGTTATGTAAGACAATAAAATCGTCATAGTATGATACCATGTTGCCTTCACGAGGAAAAGTCTTGACCATGTAATTCAAGTTTCGCATTGTTGATAATAGATCTCATTATATAAATAGATTAGTATCCTAATGCCATATTGAAATACTCCCCTTATAAAAGCGTGCAAAAGAATGTACTAAAACAAGGCAATGTTTTGTATATGCCAATTACACCTGAATTTAGTGCCGATTTTTGCAAAGTTCAACAAAATGTAATTTAAACCCCAATAATAATTAAAAGGTACGAGAACCCATAACGTGCAAATTGTGCTCTGTTTTTACCATATCAAGCAGAGCTAATCATTAAATACTAACTTAGTGAATAAATATCATGACTAACATATAATGTAAATCGTGGTGGTTGGGTGTAATTCTGGGCTTAAGGATGATAAACATGTCTATAATGATCATTATTGTTTGACCAGGAGCCCCGAACACGATTCGAGAATGCTGAAGACTGTCGACATTACGTTGTTATAATATCTAAAACCACGCACACAATAATACTTTTAAAAGAATGGCAACATCCTTGGATAATTCCCGAAAAATGGCGAAAAGTGATGAATGTTCTTCGCGTTTTGCATATATGCATTTTGCAAAAGTTTATGGTTATATCTAAAAATGAAATGAAATATCTTGAAATATATGAATGTGTCATTTGATTGTTTAAAAATTATAAATCATATCTACCTGGTGATGATTTTAATCTAATTATTGAAATCATCACCAGGTAAATATGGTATAGAAATTGTGTAGGTATTCCCAGGAACCAAAGTTGGTTATGCCTTATGTGGTCGTTTTTACGTAATAAATGTCGTACTTTTTCGTAAATTAGATTAAGAATTATTATCAATTTGTAAATAAGAATTCGTAAATCAATCAAAAGAATCAAGCATATCGCTATATTGGGTAGAGTTAAAATTGCAGCTTTAAAGATAAGGAAATTGTGGGAAATGCAATGATTTATATAAGAGAAAACGTAGCCCTAGCCATAGATATTATATTGAATATGTATATAAAATGAGAACTAATAAATATGTGACTTTTATAAAAGATCGAACAATTTTATCAAATATTTATATACAACATTTTTAGACTTAACTCTTTGTGCCTGTATTTTATATAATTGTTTTGTGTGTAGGTGTAGGAAGAGCGTTTGCCAATTTTTATATAAACATTTTATTATTTTAAAAGTAGGTGTTGGATTCTACAAGTGCTATATCCATTCGGCTGTGTAACTTTATAGCAAAGTTAATGAAATTATTTACATGCCTACACTTGTTGGATTTTTGTACTATTTACTAGATAATATCTTAATTTATTTGGTGTCAAGTCAAAATTGTTAAGCACTACCCTTTGTATTTTGCTCTAGTATTTGGAATATATAAGTTACCACAGTCGTAACAAGTAGGTGATGGTATTATAAGAAATCACTGGAAACCTTTATTGAAAGTTAAGGTAGGAGTGAAGATATGATTTATAGGCATTTTATCTCGATTATATTTAAATAGAATTATATCTATACAAGTTAGAGAAGTGATTTTTGTAATGTGTCTGCATATTATATTGTGTAGACACAGTTTATATGTAGTCGAACCATTTTTTAATAAATGCTCAAAGTAGGTATGTTATATTCCCTTGTTACTCGATTGGTGTATATCATTATGTGGTGAAAGTTACTCTTGCGTATGAATTATTGTCATGAATTATTTTATGGGTTTAAAAAGTCGTAGATTATATGTCAAATAAGTTAAAAATAGGTGCCTTATTGTCCTATTGAGGTGTACTGTTGAAAATGTACATACTATGTTATGAATTTTAGTAGAATATATTTTAATAAATAATGTTACAAAAAAAATGTGGTTTTATTACTTATTTGTCGTGCTATTCCGTGCTAGGTCGGCTACCACTGTGGGCTTCTGAGGAGGGGCTGGAGAATTCGTAGCATAGATCTGTACACAGATAACGTTATTCTAATCATAAATACACTATTAACACTTTCGGTGCTAAGCACGCGACACACGGGTCGAACAATAATTCGTTCGTGTACCCACAACGCGCCTTCCGAGTCGTCACAATATGTAGCTTTAGACGACGCGCTAAGTAAAAATGGATTATAAAAACTTAACAGCGAATGTGTTAAAGAGGCATGCTGAGCGAGCATTGAAGATGGTAGTCAATTTGGCTCTCTTCGATGAATGAGAAAATGTATTTCCTTGAGGTGCAATAATCCTCTATTCTGTTAGGAAATATGCACTATTACTATCAAAGACAAAACCTGCAGCTAACCATCCGATTTCCATTAACACAATCAAAGGGCTAAAACAAAAACATCATCGCGTATAATTATTTAAAATTAAAATATAACATAATCGCTAAAGTGGTTCGGAAATACTCTTTTATTAAGTTTCTCTTAAAAGTGGTTCAGTCACCGTCCGACGGCTTCTCCTGTACATCCATGTAGCCTTGCCGGCTTGTTCCTCTGTTCTTGCAGTAGAGGTACACTACGGAGGCGGCTGATACAGCGGACATGACCACGAGAGGGACGTACACCGGGAACATCTCCTAATGTACACAGTTGGACTCGAACGGACGTTTCCAAGACTTTGGTGGTTTTCTAAAAATCATATTCAATACGTGATAAGAAAGCTCTTGACAGTAATGACTTGAAGGCGGGCGGTCTTTAGCAGTTTGTGAAATGCGTGAAGAAGGTTTTAATCTGAAACTAAGAATTGTGGTCGGGATCTTCTTGTTTGCCGTGTGGTTAGTGCCTAACTGGTGTCAAAGTTTTTATGTTGCCCATGAGCTTGGCTTTACATGCTGTCGAGAAAATATCTCATAGGCAAGCTGGTTTCCTCCACTATAAAATAAATAAGCACGTTATCTGTCGAGTATGTGAAGTTTAACTATAATGCTGCATTGGTCTTTTTGCGCGTAGCTTTAGTCGGAATTAACTTTTTTTTTTCATATACAATTTCCAGACACGTCGTGAGGAATGATTTAAGAATGAATGTGGACGGCTATAGGAGTAGAAGAAGACCAAATAAACAATGGATGGACTGTGTGAAAAATGATATTGCAAGAAAGGAGGCGAATTCTGAGGTGACGGAATAGAGAAGTATGGAAGAACACATGCTGCGCAATAAATTGAGATAAAATGGCAGGAGAACAACGATAACAATTTCTACACACAATGTATCAGATGATAACCAACAGCGCTCTTCTGTCTTCGTGGTTATTTTAGCCCACAGCTCATCGGGCTTAGAGTTGGCCAGCCCCGACCCACTTCAGCTAAGCGGATTTTTAAGCAACGTCAGTAATTTTGTGTTTTGGAGAGCAGTGAGGTATTGTGTACACGGTCGGTTAATTTGACGCCTAGAATGATGCGCCTCGTTGCACTTTGGCAGGCTTTCGAGTTTGGACCTTTTAATGTTTGTCAAAGACCAAGTCTAGGATCCATAGGTTCAATATACAGGGTGTTTGGTGCATCGTTTGCCAAATCGAATTGGCCGAAAGGAGAGGTAACTTGCTATCTCTTCACGCCCTACAACTCATTCCTTGCCACACTGGTTTTTTTATAACAACTTCTCCCTTTATAATCTTATCCCTTTCCAACGGTATGCAATATGCCAAATATAAAGTTACCTTTTAATTTTTAGCTAAATGTGTAATCGAGACATTTGGCTGATATAGTCGGGACAGGGTTACCCTAAATTGGGAATTCAGTCCTCTATGTCGGTGGGAAGGCGACCAGTCTGGGACGAACCTTACAGGGCCGTGCGGAAATGGCGGGGCCCGGCCCTTTCCCCTTAGGGGGAAACCGACCATAGTCTTAAGAATGAATATGATTTGGGAAAAACGAAAATTTTATCAGCCGAGGGTAATTGATTGTTGGTGTTCATTGATCTAGAGAATGCGTATGATAGGGTACCTCGGGAAGTGTTGTGGTGGGCCTTGAGAGAGAAAGGTATGCCTGTGAAGTATGTAGAGTTAATTCGTGCTATGTACAGCCAATCTTGTACCTACGTCCGGTCAGCTGCTGGCAACACCGATGAGTTCAGTGTGGCTGTAGGCTTGCATCAAGGGTCGGCTTTGAGTCCTTACCTCTTCCTGTTGATTATGGGCGCTTTGACGTCAGACATACGGGAAGAGACACCCTGTTGCATGCTGTTCGACGACATTGTTCTTGTTAGTGAAGATGGATCAGAGATCCAGAGCAGATTGGAGAAATGGCAACAGAAGCTGGAGAATGTTGGCCTAAAAATCAGCAGAACTAAAACCGAATACATGTTCTGCGATTTCGGCGGTCTATCCAGTCCTGGAGTCATAGCGCTAGATGGCGCGTTTCTTCCTGTCTGCTCCGACTTTCGGTATCTCGGTTCACTCGTGCAAAGCGATGGCGAAATACGTCGTAGTGTTAAGCACAGAATAAACATTGGATGGATGAAATGGCGGCAGGTCACGAGAACTATGTGCGACTCCCGTATTCCCCTTAAACTTAAGGGGAAGATTTATAAAACAATGGTTAGACCTGCTGTCTTGTATGGGTCAGAATGTTGGGCCACAAAAGGGATGAAGGAAAGGCATTTGCATGTGGCTGAGATGAGAATGCTAAGGGGGATGTGTGGTGTTACGCGAATGGATAGAATAAGGAATACATTAGACGAAGTCTGAAAGTGGCGCCGGTGACTAAAAAGATGCGTGGAAATAGGTTGTCGTGGTATGGGCATGTGATGCGGAGGAATGAGGAAAATGTCGTGAGGAAAGTTTTGAGTATGAATGTGGATGGGTATAAGGGTAGAGGAAGACCAAAGAAACGATGGATGGACTGTGTGAAGAATGATATGGCAAGAAAGGAGGTATCCCATGAGATGACAAGTAATAGAGAGGTATGGAAGAAGAAGACGTACTGCGCCGACCCCAAATGAATTGGTATAAGGGCAAGAGAATGATGAAATAAGAACAGTAGTTTTTGCCTAAATAACATGCCACAAGTAAGTAGACAGATACTGTTTTCTCACTATCGCGTAGTGTACTATCTCTTTCTCAAATAGGGTAGGTACCAACTTTACAAGAATTTGAAATTAAAAAAAAAAGAAATATCATAAATCACAAAGCTTGTTCGAATTGTCCGCCACTGTTGCGAATGCACGCGCAGCATCTTCGTCTTATCTCGACTGTAGTTGCGCGTAAACGTATTTCGGCTTTGATAGTCACAAAGCCGCATCAATGCGTTGGACTAAATCATCCCTAGTCTCAACTTCCGTGGCGTACGCAATTTCAATGGCTAAAAATCTAACGGATTTAAGTGTAGGGAACGTGGAGGCCATGGAATAGCGGCTTAGGGCCATCCCAAAACAGACCTTCCTATTACCTATTGTTAGCTGAGCTGCCAATTTTCATTGAAGACGAAACTTTTTTATTTCAACAAGACTGTTGTCCCGCTCACTGGAGTTTAACTGTCAGGGAGTACCTCAATGACGTATTTCCAGAATCATGGATTTGGAGGAATGGCCCTATTGTATGGCCTTCACGTTTCCCAGACTTAACTCCGTTAGATTTTTACGTCTTGGGCCATTTTTTTTTCTACAAAAACTTTAAAGAGTTATTAAAAATTAAAGTAAATGTTAAAATGCAAGTAATTTGATAGAATCATACAACAGTACACATCAAAAGTAAATCGAAATTCGAAGTCTAAACAATTTTATTTTTTTTATTTGACTTTAAATAATACTTTTTTTCAGTTTCAATTAAAAAGTAGATATAAAAAAAACCAGTGTGGCAAGGAATGAGTGAAAAGATAGCAAATGACCTCTCCTTTCAGCCAATTCGATTTGGCAAACGATGCACCAAACACCCTGTATATGTGGAAACTTGTAATTGGCCATATTTAGTATAAACTATAACTAAATGTCTGCATAGCTGTAATTTTCCTAAAAATAAATAAATATGGGAAGAACGGACATGTCCTTGATTTTTCGTTTGAGTATTTGACCTAGTGAAAAATTTGTTATGAAATTAAAGGCCAGGTAAGTAAGGTAACCAAAAATTATCCAGATTAGGTGAAGAACCATTGAGCATTTAATTCAGTTAAATTAAAAACAAGGTGTCAAAAAATAAAATGTAATTATTTATTTCATGCATTTAGCACCAATTTACATGTTTGATTCCTTAATTATTAACAATAGGTTCATTTATTTAGTATACATGTCTAATTCCTGGTTTCTGGAAAGAAAGTCGACAAGAAAAGTAGCAAACAAAATAGTTAACTCCGCGACAGCCGCTACTATTGGTAGGAACAATTATCGACTGCCAATCGGATCGATTGGTTGCGTTGCTTAACTTTTGGTATGTCGATAATTATCGTACTAGAAACCGAGTGATTAATACAACAAACCATATAATTGCACAATTTTGATATCACAGTATGAAATAATTTCGATCAATATTTAATCACTATGTAATAATAAACTAATATTAAAATTGATATCTTCATAGAAATTGTGATGTTATAGAAAACAACAATGACATACTACGTAATTTAGCGTCGACACGGCTTCCATAATAATAACAAAACAACTATGTATTAAAAATATACTATTCAGTAATGGAGTATTGGTACTCCTATAACATTGAACCATCACCAATATAATCATAGACTATAGTATATAATTATGGGCTATAGGAAAGATGTGTGAGAATTGTGGAGGAACAGACCCCCTCTGCAAGATATGCTCCACCTCCTTTCTTCCCCGTCCTGCCAGCCACCGGCACCTTCCAGGATTTAAACGAAGCCATCGAAAAAGCTGTGCAGATGGTGGTGGTATATAACGGTCGGATATTATTTGACTCCATCGACACGCAAAGAAGTAGATAGGACTGTTTACATGTAATTATTTATGATCACGGATTTGGGATAACGGATTACACTAGTATTTTCACTGTATTATTTTACCACTGGTAACATCTACATACTGTTTATTTTCATATAGACATCACTCTGATGCAAATAGAGATGTAAAATAACATGAAACGGTATCAAGATAGATACCTTTACATCGTACGAGGTATAGTGAAAATAAAGGTGTTAAAAATACATAATAGGAAACATTTGAATGGAATATTAACATTTGCTAAATTTACATTGCCGCCTGAAAGAACGACGGCGAGTTTTTGCAACGAGTTTTTCAAAGCATTATGGACTTTATGCCAACTAGTACATACGAGCCAAACAACAGGTTGTGCAGGGTCAGGAATTCCTACAGTACCATCGTATCCAAATTGCAAAAAAAGTTTGCTTCTATTCTAGTCTGCTCATGTTTACTATGTTTTCGTCAAAAATATTGGCAGTAGTCGTTTCTTTTAAAATACCTGCTTATATCACCAAATATGGTGATTCTGGCAACATATTATTATCACCAAACTTGACAGATAAATCTATAGTTTACATTCATTGAATATTTCTACTGTCCACGAATACAATGTACATTACAGGCGGACTTATAGCAAGGCTAAAATTAAGATTGACCTAATAAAAATTTTAATAATTATTATTTTCTTATGGTCAGGTAGTAACGAAATATCTTTCAAATA
Source organism: Cerastis rubricosa (assembly GCA_949152445.1). Lineage (NCBI taxonomy): Eukaryota > Metazoa > Arthropoda > Insecta > Lepidoptera > Noctuidae > Cerastis > Cerastis rubricosa. The sequence goes on from OX424535.1 coordinate 13,717,223, forward strand.
TCGTATTTTTTAAAGTTCTAAACAGGGTCGTATTTGTATTTAGACTAGAAATAAATTCTTTAATTTGTTTCCGCAAAATAAATCAAGGTGCCTTTCCGTGCCATTCACTGTCGTGTGGTTTACCCTTGTTCCTTATGGGAAGTTGTCCAGTATGAAGGACTGATTCACAGTCGTTTTGTGTCTATTCTCGTCAGCGCTGGTCGGCCTATAACTCAATACTATTCGAAGCTGGTCGGCCTGGCGCGCGACCGCGTCGTGTTGACGCCCACGTAACAGAAGCCTGCGTCAACGCCGTTCTGCAACAGGTACTGCAGCCACTGCAGCTGCTTGATCGAGGGCTTGTCCGCGTCTGTTTTTACTTCTACGAACTTTAACTGTCAAGGAAGAAAGATAGAATTGATGAGAGCAAGTATGATTTAAGTCTTAGACTAGGGCTAAGACTTACGTTGCCAAGTTACAGTAATATAGGTGGTTCATACGAATATCAACATACACATGGTAGAATAAGGTTCGTTCGAAACGCTAATTTACATTCGCTTACTTTATTTAGCACAAGCTGTGCCCGGTGACCTTCGTCTGCGAGAAATTATTATTAAAATATTACTTACCCAAATTGAATCGGATTTTGAAAACAATTAAAAGGGTTTTAATTTCTTTGCACGGCAACCTTATCCTTTTTCTACAATAAAAGTAGTCAGGTATCTAATGTTAAAGTAACTCCATACATTTTCTATCTCTCAATAATAGTCCCGTTAAGAGCGTTTACAGCTTACGGCATTCCATACAAACTTTCACGTCCTTATCTTGCAAATGACTGAACCGAACGCTCTTAAAATTGGTCAATTTGACAAATTTTGGCAATCGTAAATCCGATTCAAATAGGGACGGTTATAATAATTTCATGCGGACGAAGTTCGCGGCAACAGCTAGTAATCTAAATAAATAAAGTAAAACTTACCTTCTTAGTATGTACATTCCACAGCGTGAGGTCGGGGAAGCCGCTCTTGGCGTACCCGTAGTCAGTAGCGAGGCGGCGACACACGGCCGCCACGCCGCGCGGGCTCAGGCAGGACGACACCTCACGGACGAGCTCCCAGCCTATGCTGCGCTGGATCTCCGATATCTCACCTGCAATTGGTAAATTAGAATATTATTACAAACTACCTTTTACCTTTCTCGTCTGCCTCGTTGTTCGAGTGGTCGCAGGGCGATTGCTGGGTTCTAGTCCCAGGCCGGGAAAATTGTTATTGCGTTTTTCCCATCAGGAATTACCTCAGTGGCAGCCACGGAGTTTGTCTGTTTGTGCCAACATAGATGGCAATAGGCTCGCCCCCTATCACATGCGACTTAAACATAACTAGCGAAATGTGAATGTACTATTAGGTACACCTATGCTTAAACGGTCCCTGTGCTGAAATACAGGCTCCTCTCAATGAGAGCAGGAATTAACCGCGGTCAGTTCCACCATTCGGCCGCCACGTCGTATTACAGGGATTAAAGAACCCTACGTTCTATTATATCCTAGATACGGTTTTTTTCAGCCGTTAAAGCGACAATGATGTACTGACCCACACAGAAAAATGCGCGAGCAAATTGCTGGCTGCATTCAAAATAGGACCATATTACCATTGTTTAAACAGTCGCGAGTTTGCTCGACGGCTTGATGTCCGCATCGATATGCAGACAATTTTCTACTTTAAACTATTATATGCTGATCCGGTCCTATTTTAAATACCGCCAGTATACATATTGTGCTAGGACAGTAAGTCGTTAAAAATCTTACAAACAAGCAGATAATGTCTTTTGCATTTATAATATTAGTAGGGTCTAGCTACTGCCCGCGACTTCGTTCGCATGGAAATGTTGATGTGTGTAATTATAATAAATAAATTAGGATAAACTATACATACAAACCTTCCTCTTGAATCATTCTTTCTATTAACGACGGCCTCATCAAAATCCGTTGAGTAGTTTAAAAGATCTAAGCGTACAGACGTTGGGAAACAACAAACTAGATTTATAATTTTCTGCTAGTGGTTTGGGTTAACAAAACTGGCCATCATGGTTTGCCAAAAAAGTACTTCTAAAGTACTACTATAAAAACCGGCCAAGTGCGAGTCTTACTCGCACACAGGGTTCCATAGCTCCAAACAATATAATAATAATATTTTGAACTGTCATTCATTAGTTAGTAGTATTAGTTAGTAAACTTCCACACAACCGCAAAACTAAATTTGTTTTTCATAGTATCTTTATGAAAAATAAAATTACCGCTGCAGTTTGACGAAAAAGTCCCATATCTCAAAAACTAAACATCATATCTTATTGAAACCAATTTTCGTTGATAATTTTTTTTACGTTCTACAATCCTAAATATTTTCAGAATTTTCCTCCTCTTACTTTAGAAATTAGAGGGGGGGGGGACACACATTTTACCACTTTGGAAGTGGCTCTAGCGCAAACTATTCAGTTTAGAAAAAAATGATATTAGAAACATCAATATCATTTTTGAAGACCTATCCATAGATACCCCACACGTATGGGTTTGATGAAAATATTTTTTTTGGTTTTCATTTCTAAGTATGGGGACCCCTTTAATTTATTGTTTTTTTTTTTCTATTTTTGTGTGAAAATCCTAATGCGGTTTACAGAATACATCTACTTACCAAGTTTCAACAGTATAGTTCTTATAGTTTCGGAAATAAGTGGCTGTGACATACAGACGGACGGACAGACAGACAGACAGACAGACAGACAGACATGACGAATCTATAAGGGTTCCGTTTTTTGCCATTCGGCTACGGAACCCTAAAAACGGCTACTATTACTTATCATCTGCCTAGACTTTTCCCAAACTTTGTTGGGGTTGGTTTCCAGTCTAACCGGATGCACCTGAGTATCAGTATTTTACATGAAGCAACTGCATATCTGACCTCCACCACCCAGTACGACGACGGCTGCGATTACTGTCTTCTATAATAATCTATACCGGAAGACTACAGTAGCCATGAATGCCGCAAGGTGATGGAACCTTGACCTTGGACTTGGACAAAAGAAAAGTTTTGTATTGGCACGAACTTTCAACCTGGAAAATAAATGGTATAGTAAAATAACTGAACTTACTCTCAGGCCGTCCATCCCAGTTCGCTTGCATGAGTGCCAGCATCATCTCCTCGGTGCACTCCTGTATGAACATAAGCCTCTCATCGATCTCCGTCTTGCGGTTAAGGTAGAAGCTCTCGGAGAACATATCCAGCGGATACCGTTGGTAGTGGCTTATGAAGACACCGGGGACTCCTCGCGGCTTGCTGTAGATTATGTCCCAGAATAGCAGGAAGAATATCGTGGAAACGATGCGGCCTTCCCAGTGCTCGCCTGCGTAGAACATAATAATATTATTGCTTTAGGGTTCCGTACCCAAAGGGTCAAACGGGACCCTATTACTGACACTTCGCTGTCCATCTGTCCGTCCGTCCGTCTGTCACCAGGCTGTATCTCATGAACTGTGATAGTTAGCCAGTTGAAATTTCTACAGATTATGTATTTCTGTTGCCGCTATAACAACAAATACTTAAAACAGAATAGGAGGTTGAGGAACTGTAAAGTTCTTCATCCCCCATAAAATAAAGGAAGTATGCTCCAGCCGGACAGTTGTTGTGTCTTGTGCGCTACTGCCCTACAGTTGTTGTCGGGTTTTTCTATGTGAAATTTTTAGATCGAGTTTGATGTTAGTTCTTCTAGATGATGCTTGAGTGCCGCTACAAATTCAGGCAATCGCGCAAGCATAAGCATAGCATTTAAGCATTCAGTTAAATTTCGCTTAGTGTTGGTGAAAATGAGAATTAATTAGGTATTCAGTTAAGTGTCACTTAGTGTTAGTGAAAACGGACTTTGGGCATTCCGTTAAGTGTCACTTCGAGTTAATGAAAACGGGCTTTAGGCATTCAGTTAAGTTTCAGTTAAGTGTCACTTAGTGTTAGTGAAAACGGGCTTTAGGCATACAGTTAGGAGTCATTCATTTTTGGTAAAACTGCACTGACACTGGCTGGCCGCGTGGTGCTCACAGCCTATTTACACTCCCCGTGACCCATAGGCGGAATTTAACTTGGCCAGAGGCCTATGAATATGTACAACGTTTTTAATCATAATATCATTTAATTATTCTATTTATTCATTTTACTTTAACTAAGCTCTGTATGGTGTCGGACGTAAAGAATAGCACCATCCCATATCTTCCCGTGGGTGTCGTAAGAGGCGACTAAGCGACTTGCCAGAGCATGGGCAGCAGCGTTCTCTGTACTTGTGTGACCACCGAACTGAGATCGCCAACCCGCCTGTCAAGCGTGGCGATTATGGCAAAACCCCCCATGTTATGTCAATGTGGCGAAACTTGGGTGAGGCCTATGTCCAGCAGTGGACGTCTTTCGGCTGAAATAATGATGATGACTTTAACTAAACTAAAACTTTTTTTTACTAAATTTAATACATACTAATTAATTTTTTAAATATTTTTACAATTCTTTTTTCTCTTACAATTTTTACAAATTAGTATGTACTAATTAAATTTTGAAATATTTTTACAAAATCCTATTATTAAAAAATTCCAAAAATAGTAGCCCACTGACATTGGAAACAAGGTCCGAGCTACCGGCGGTCAGGGTTCTTAAGAGAGGAACCTGCTAACAATTCGCGCCGTGTCCAGAAGTACTGCTTTCAGAATCAAGCCCTTGATCAAGCTGCCAAACGAAAGACTCCTCAAATGTTGGTCGAGGCTTTTGGCAATTAGGCTATGGCCGACACGACTATCGGCACAATAACTGCTGTACTCACGTCCCACATTTCGACAACCTCGCGAGCCAGATCTAGATAATATCATTTATTATTAGTTATCCGGGTACCACGCGAGTTACGTCACCTACAGAAACTAGAGGCAGTATAAGTTACTCACCGTGTGTATACTGTCCTTTATTTATATAGTATGCAATACAATATTCTTCACACGTTAATGTAGACCTCCCTTCTGCAGTATGCATTTCAAATTTAAGCTTGCCTCTTTGATTGTAGTTACTGCAACAAAACGAAAGTGTTATTAATATGTAGATTTGAGAGATATGTCAGACTTTCGAGCCAATGACACCCGGGACGAGAACGAGAATGTGACACGGAGGAGACTCGGTATGTAATGGGCGGTCACACGTCCACGGACGAACCTAGGCAAGCGGCTTAACCTAAAGATCGACCTGAAAGGCTGTTATTTTTTAGCCACAAGCTTCTCAATAATGTAGATAGCTATAAGAGTATGTAAAGACCAAAGAGAGATGAATGGACTGTGTGAACAATAATAATGGCTAGCAAGGAGGTGACTGCTGAGATGATGAGATAGAGAAGTATGAAAGCCGAGATGCTGCGCCGGCCCCGAATAAAATTAGGAACAGGGCAGTAAAATGAAGATCATACTTACTCCATAGGCTGTTTATAAATATGGTCTCCCGACAGTGTTTTTTCAAGTATAGACTCTTTATCGGCATGGCTTCGTAGTTCCTCCCTCACTGATTCCTCCAGCAATATATTCCGTTGGTTGGCGATCTTCAGAGCGCGAGGTCGCATGGCGTCTTTCAGCTCCTCTGACATATCTGCTGATTTAAATCCTTCAAGCAAAATTGTTGCAGCCTGGAAAGATAGACATTCTGGATTTTAGAACCATAAACTCGATTCTATCTCAAAATCAAACAAGAAGGCGAAGTCTATTACTAATAATAAACTTGCCCTAATCTAAATTGTAATTAGATATTTTACAATGAATTTAGGTCACTGAATGCAATGAGATAGTATTTATTCATCACCAAAGACACACGATTTTGCTACGCCTAGAGTTGGACAACACTACTGACGACTAATAACGATCTTTCCTTAATTTCTAAAAAAATTTCGACACCACCTTTGCCAGTCATAATTTGATACACCACCCATAATACAAGTATTTTTTTAAACCTAACTTATATATTTGAAAAGTTGTCAAAAACATTCATATGTCTTAATAATTATGTTTACCTTTTTTGTGAATTGTGTGTCGGTGAGGTGAGGACTTGGTTTTGCTTTACCCACTCAACATAATCTAATTTATGGAATATTATTTATGAACTGATAGATATCTATATTGTGGTTTAACTTCATCTAGTACATCGACATTCAGAAAAATCTCGAGAATTCCTGGGCATGTCCATATAAACATTATCATTCAGCTTCAATGACACAAAATAGCACTACCTATTACAATCCGTTATTATCATACATCTTATCCCAAGTTATTTGAGGTCTGCGCAGCACGTTTTCTTCTTCCATACTTCTCTATTACTCATTTTCTCAACAGTCACCTCATTTCTAGCCATATCATTCGTCACACAGTCCATCCATCGTTTCTTTGGTCTTTCTCTACTCTTATACCCACCTCAAAACTTTACTCGTAAAATTTTCCTCATTCCTCCGCATCACATGCCCACACCACGTCAACCGATTACCACACAACCTTTCAATCACGGGCGCCACTTTCAGTTTCACTTTCATACCACATGCAATTCATATATTACCTGTTCTGAACTATCCAAATGGCTATGCAATATGAGCGCTTTCTCCGCATACCATCTCGCTTTCTTATGTTGCCTGAATCCTACTTGCCCAATCAGCGTGTCAAGCATCTCCACTGCAAGTTTGTAATATTCTTCAGTCTTCTGTTTTTTCAGTTCTTGCACTCCACTCTCCAGAATTTTGACGAAAATGTTTGGCGGTGTGAATCTACGTAGCCACGTTGGTAATGATTTGTAACTACAAATTAAAATAATGGTTAATCGAAGATACTTAATTAAATTAAACAATATTATAAAACGTATGGGACAATTAGTGAAGTTTTGTCGAAAAAAAAATGGAATTTTTTGCCATTTACTACAGTTCTAGACAAGAAAATTTTTATTAACGATTTATTACTTTTTGCTGAGAAATAACTGTCTCAGAAGCGGTAAAAGAAATAGAGGTCGACAACACAAAGGATAGGATGACGAACACACACACACACACACAGACACACGCACACACACACACAGCAGGTAAAAACTTGAGAACTGTTGCAAAGGATAGAAAGCAATGGAAAGCGTCAGTGGCGTAACTAGCACCTTGGGTGGCACCCGGTCCGGAAACTGGTGGTGCCACCCCATCGAAAGTTAAAAGCAATAAATTTTATATAATAAGCGACGTGGATCATTAAATATTTAAAATAGTTAACAAATAGAAAAACTAAGACACAAGAAACAAATTTGTATGTTACAATTAAAATCTCTTCTTTCTAGCTTTGACAGCTGCATACTCGAAATAACTTCTTCAAAATGTATATTTTATATTGCCTCGTGTTCTATGGCTATTATACCAAGATTGCTAAGCCGCGATTGGGTCATTGTTCCCCGCAAGTAGTTTTTTATTAATTTTAGTTTACTGAAACTCCTCTCTCATGAAGCTACGGACACGCAAACCGTCTTAATCTTAGTGCATCATAAGATTTAGAAGAGATTCTGAAGAATCCCATCATCACTATACTAATATTATAAAGCTGAAGAGTTTGCTGCTGAACACGCTAATCTCAGGAACTACTGTTTCGAATTGAAAAATCTTATAATGTTGGATAGCCCATTTGTCGAGGAAGCCTATATGTAAATATAACAACACGATACGACCACAAGAAGCGGAGAAGACCAAGTTGCGCGGGTCAGCTAGTTCTACAATCAACTTAAAAATGTTTAGAGATAGCCAATCAGAAACAGTAGTAGAATTCAGTAGCCTTAGCGGCTTTTAAAGCTCTTCGCAAACCATAAACTAAGCTAGTGCTTGTGGGGGAATTCCCGAAAAAGGCAACAGTGCAAGCCATTCTTTTTTCTTGATGTTTGTAATTTTTTCTTGAAGTTGTCACCGGGTGTCACCCCAGAAAGAGTGATACTGTGATACCCTTACTACGCCACTGGAAAGCGTTAGAGGAGGCCTTTGCCCAGAGGCGCACACTGAACTAGTAACCCAGGATATCATCAGCATCAAAAAATCACCAATAAAAGTGCCAAGAGTTTTCAGGATAAAATGGCTATTGAAATTGAACTATATCTGACATAGCTAAATTAAAATAGTTAATTACACTATCATGAAAACATTTGCAATAAGTATTTTTACCGTAACATATGCTCCTCTTTTATTCCTTTGAACAAATTGTGTGCTTGTTTGATTACTTCACACTTCTTATCTAGATCCGTCTGTTCCACATAATTCTCGTAAATCACATGTGCCTGAAGATACCTGCAAAACATAAGGAAGATCTTCAAAATAATGAAACGGCTTTGAATTAAGTTTTAAGTGGCAGTAAGCCACAATGAACAACAAAAAGTTGAAGGTTGTTAAAGTCAGTTAAAGAGGTTGGTTAAAGTCGCAGCAAAAAATGACCTGGTGTGTAGTTGCATCATTTGGTAGTAGAATACAACCTATGATCTTTACACAAACAAAACTGAAGAGTTTGTTAATTGGGTTGAACGCGCTATTCTCGGGAGCAACTGGTTTGAATTGAAAAATTATTTTAGTGATGGACAGCCCATTTATCGAGGATAGCAATATAACATAACGCTACTATAAATCAGAAGGGAGCATCAATTAAAAAATGTTGCAAAAACGGGGAAAATGTGACGCAGACGAAGATGCGCATCTTCGTCTGCGTCACATTTTCCCCGTTTTTGTTTTTTGTGTGTGTGTTTGTTTGTTTTTTGGGTCAGCTAGTTACTTAATAAATACATACAAAGTACAGAAAAAAAAGTTTCTAAGATATTTTATTTATTTGAACACTACCCGGCAACACTACCCGGGTGACTTGTCAAATTTTAGCTCTGTAGTTTTAAATTTAATTTTATTAATATTTAAGTTAAATTAAGGTGTAATCTTATGCGTAATCGTGTTATAAATTCATAAATACTTAGCGGAAGTGTTTTCGTGATAATTGAGCAAGTAAATAAAGTTTTCGGTAACACACGTTACCGGCAACCTTAAAAAATCAGCTGACGTTCGAACTAAGGAGTACTACGGGCAGTTTATTACGGGGAGTATTGTTTACTTTATCTTTAAATAGCACACTAACATCAATTCTAACTCTGTAATTCATCCATACCAATGTTAAGTTATTTTTTTTACTGAGCATTAGTACCCTATATGGGTTCAGAATTGCTTTGTTTACAAAGTTGGTTCGTAAAAAAACAAAACTTAGTGAAGATTAATTCCATAATTCTTTTGGTTTATTCGATATTTTTATTGAGAAATGAAATATAACGTTCATAACAGTTATTTTATGTTGTCTTGAAGTACTAAATACTTATTTTATTTTTTTTAGCATAGCATTGAGGAAGATGGCGCTAGCTGTCATGTAAACATTGTGCTCCCGTTACAAATTCTTTTTAATTGTTATTTGAACAGTTTCTACATAAATACGTGATAAAAATCAAGAATATAGTACAATACGTGTGTGAAAGTGTTATCAAAAGAAAACATTCACTGTGAACCATGTTAACAAAACTTATAAATATGGACAAAATTTTGAGATAAAACAGTTTTATGTGTGGTATTTATGGCTTTTATGTAATGTAACCCACCAAATACATATCTAATAAACGTGTGACAAACAAAATATAGGCCATATCAACGTGTTATAAAAAGTGAATTAACAAAAAGTGACACAATGACACAGTGAAAAAATATTCAAATCGTTATAAACAACTGTCATCTTTAACGAACTTTTTTATTTAGAAGAGCCTAGTGGTTAACAATTTCGACTATTCAACTAACAGTTACAGTGTCGAGTTGGTCAAATGGCCTACACTTACTCTAGTAGCCTGTGACTCGAGTTCGATTCCCGCAATTTGTTTCTCTTTTTGTAATGTTTGCAAATTAGCTAAAATTCATTAGACGGACAACACAAGCAACTTTGCACGTTTCGTTTAGTCCGGGAGGCAAAGTAAGACTAATAACACCAAAATGAATTTCTTGGAAAATATTACCTTCCGCCGTAATAGAACAAACTCGGAGTCGAACCTAAGCAACAGTGATTATATGACACATAATTTAAATAATACAGTCACTAGTGCACCTGAGATGTCAGACGATGAGTATGACGAACTAAAAAAGGTACAAGAACAGGTTATAACTCTTACGATGGAGCTTCAAAGTGCTCATTCAGAAATCGAATCATTGTCATTAGAAAACAATGAACTCAAAAAACTAAATGATATTTTGACAAAACAAAATGATTTACTCAAGAAAGTGACAAACAGCCCAGCTAAATTGAGGCCATCTAGTGCCAAAAAACAGAACAACAAACGATTAACTAGTAATAAAGAAATCCAATTTGAAACACCAGATAACAGAAAAAGTCAAGAAACTACAAAAGTAAACAAAAAATGTCCTAATATTCAAAATAACCAAACAAGTCCTAACCCAAATTCTAAGAAAAGCTGCAAAATATGTATTTTGAGTACAGATAACATTAATAAAGTTCTGAGCATTGCAGAAGATTCTATTATTCGATCGGAAATCTATCACCACATAACACCTCATGGAAATGTAAGCGTATTGCTAAAAGGACTTAAAGACAAAGTATCCGACTTTACGTTAGAGGACTACTGCATAATCATGTTAGGTGAAGAAGACTTCAGAACAACAAATAGCTACTTTGACATAATTTTGCATATCAGACAAGTACTACAGGAAATCAACAATACTAACTTTATTCTGTGCGCTCCAACTTATAAATGCGAGAATTACACTAATTTATACAATTCAAGAGTGGAGACATTTAATAACTTACTTTTCTTGGACATTTTGACTCACGAATACGCATATCTAATGGACAGCAATAAAAATCTCACTTACGACTATAGTGAGTATAATAGACGGACTGGCGCAATTAATAATAATGGAATCAAAATAATTTTTAAGGATATAATGAATTTAATTGATGACATAAAATATAATAACCAGATTATTTCGACTGGCATGAAATGTAATGTGGATAATCTGACACACGGTGAACTTTTTCGTCACTAAACATCTCCATGTAATGCACCAAAACATAGCAGGTTTGTTAAACAAGGCGGATGCACTCACAGTGTGTCTGACTGAACTGACAGAAAAAAAAGTACAAGTGGATGTAATATGCGTTACAGAACACTTTATGATGGAAGGCTACGAAAACCAGCTGAGCCTACCAAACTACTCCTTAGCCGCTCACTATAGTAGAAAAGAAGTTAAGAGAGGTGGATCTTGTATCCTAATTAGAAATGGACACGAATGGAAAGAGCTATTAAAAATCGCAAAAATGTCAATAACAGGGACATTTGAATGCTGTGCCATTGAGCTCACCAAGTACAAGACTGCTTTTGTATGTGTGTACCGAATTCCAAATATGAACAATCTCAATAGTTTCTTTAATCAATTTGAAATAGTCTTACATGAATTATCGAAAAATGCCTATACTAATGTTGTCATAGCAGGCGATTTCAATATAGACATATTAAAAAGGAATTATCAGTCGAGGGAATTTGAGTGCCTTCTACTTAGCTTCAATCTAAAACTAGCAATAAATCAACCTACTCGAATGGAAAGTAAAACATGTATCGATAACTTTGCGCATAATTATAACAAACGTTGTAAATCAGAAGTCATAGAGTTAGCCCTTTCAGACCACACTGCCCAGATATTGAAATGCCCGGTAAATAAAATATGTACGATCGACAAATACAGTGCTTTTAGACGCAATTACAGCAAGGAAAATATATCTAAATTTAAATATTGTATGAGCAAAATGTATTTCTCTGAAATATATGAAACTGACGACCCGAACATTGCATATAACAAATTTCATGAAATATTCTCTTTTTTCTATAACCTCTGTTTTCCTGAGACTAGGGTTACAGTAAATGTAATAACAAAGCCAAAGTGGATATCTAAAGGTATTAAATCCTGTAGTAAAAAAAAACGGCAACTTCTGTGGACTTACAGATTAAAATCGAATGAATTAAATAGAACTCGCTTTAAAGAATACTCTAAACGTTTTAGAAAAATTATAACTCTTACACAGCGCTCACAAAATAACTTTAAAATCAAAACATTACACAATAAATGTAAAACCGCCTGGCAAATTATAAATCAAGGTAAATTTAATGTACCCAAAAATTATATTTCGAAAATTAAAATGAAGAATGACACAATTACGGATGCGAAACAAATTGCTAATCAATTTAATGACTACTTTATTAATAAAATACAACCCACCCAGTCCAGTTACAAAACTACACGACCCATCGTAAACAACAAAAACTCGATGTTTATGGCACCCTGTACACCACAACAGGTACAGACAATTATTATGGCCTTAAAAAACACAAATAGCGTGGGGTACGATGGCATATCAACCAAAGTAGTAAAAGCTGTATCGTCTGAAATATGCAACCATCTGTCTCATATTATAAATTTATGTACTGTAGCTGGTACGTTTCCTGACGCACTAAAGATAGCAATCGTTAAGCCATTATTTAAGAAAGAAGATAGAGAGCTCATGGAATTCTACAGACCTATTTCTCTGATTCCTATTTTCTCAAAAATATTTGAGAAATTCATTCAAACGGAATTAAACGGGTACATGGAGAAAAATAATATATTATGTAATGAGCAAAAGGGGTTTCGCGAAAATAAAACTATAAATATGGCGATCTACGACTTCTTATACACTGTATTGATAAAAGTGGACAAAAAAACACCGGTATGTGCTATCTTCTGCGATATGACTCAAGCATTTGACTACGTAAATCATGACATTTTAATAAAAAAACTTGAAGCATATGGTATAAGAGGCAATGTGCTTAATTTAATTAAATCCTATTTATACCATAGGAAACAAAAGACAGAAATCACTAGAATTAATACAATCTCTAAAAAAGAAGAGATACACTTATCAGTTGAACGTCATAATACTTTTGGGGTTCCACAAGGTAGTGTATTGGGGCCTCCACTTTTTACACTATATATTAATGACTTGCCAAAATCAATTTCACACCCTATGACCTTATTTGCAGATGATAGCACGGTGACAATTTCCAATACTAGCAATGACATGATCCAATATAAACTTGACATTCACGATACCTTGACATCTATAATAGAATGGTTAAACAATAATAATTTAAAGATTAATTTACATAAAACTAAAATCATACATTTCAGCCAACGTTTGACTTTAGAAAATATGGACATAAATATAGATAATAAAATTATTGAAATTGTAAATACAACTAAATTCCTTGGACTAATAATTGATAGAAGGCTTGACTGGAAATTACAAATCGAGAACCTTTGCAAAAAAATCAGTAGTTCTGCTTTTGCATTGCACTCTCTAGCTGCAGTCGTGAACGTTGATACTTTAATTGCGGCATACCATGGCCTAGCTGCGTCTCACCTAAGATACGGCATAATATTTTGGGGAAATTCTACCGACGCTGACACGACATTTAAAGCCCAAAAGAGATGCATTAGATCTATGTTTGGGCTAAAAACGGTTGATACGTGTAAACCTTATTTTAAAAAGTACAAACTATTAACTCTTCCTTGTATATATATCCTCGAAACCGCAATGTTTGTTAAAACAAACCCAAATTTGTTTCCACGTCTACAGGACTTGGTACCGCGTAACAGACGGGATATGACTATTCTTCAAGTCTATCCAGCAAAAACGGCACTCATGCGCAAAAGTATCGTCTGCATGGCACCTACTATATTTAATAGATTGCCTAAACTTTGGAAGGAGCTGGGTGGTGAGGCATTCAAGCGTCAATTGAAAATGTTTCTTTTGCAAAAAGCATATTATAGTGTCTCCGAATATCTAGCGGAAAAAGATTTTTTTTTTTGTGTGATTGAATAATTGTATCTTTTCCCTGACATTAACCTCTAGGTCCCAGCCGTTCCATTTATGGAACGGACGGACCTTTGCCTTGAGCCTCGCCGTTCCATTTATGAACGGCTCGAACCAGCAAACTTAAACGCTAATATAAAAAAAAGTAAATTTCTAAATCGTTCTGTCAAAATTTACCTCTATGGTCAACTAGTAGTCGATTCAAACAAAATTAATCGTTAGTAATACTAAACGGCACAACATTATTAAAAAAAATATAGAAACTCGTCTATGTCGAATGTCAAACGCAATGGCAACCCGTGTTATTATGTTCGGAAAAGTGTTGTTTTTGTGAGATATACGTTGTAAAACTTTGGTAAGTAAATGTATAGTATGTTATAAGTGTATAATGCAACTTTTTAGATAGTCATTTGCTTGAAAAAATAACAAAAAAATTATGATTTGAGCCAACAAAAAATCCTTTGTTGTGAAGTTTGTTAGTCGAAATAAAAAAAAATATTTGACTCTTGAACCATGTAAAATGGTCTTGGAAACAATAGTAGCAAAGAAAAAATAGTGATAATTCATTATTTCATGTATTCGAGGCATATCTATTCATATTTATTGATATTTCAAGTATTTTCATGCTTTGAACAGCGGAATTCTAAAATGGCCGATTCTAACAAGAAGTTTGAGTTAGGATCTTATAAGAATAATGTATGTAGGACTCCTAAAAAACACTGTCATTAGATTACTTGTATATTTGTGATGTTAGATATAAATTTTCGTGTAAATTGAATGAGTAGTTTTACCAAACAAAAATAAGCAACGAAAACAGACGTATTTGCTGCGACCTCTCTCATATCTATGGGATATGTATAATTCTCAAGTAGTTCTAAAAGAGTTGGTTATTATTAATAAATGGCCCCGTTCATCACGAACCCGACACTGTTTACCGTTTAAGATTAGAGCTAATATAACTCGAGTTATAAGTGTTTATCTTTATGATATCGGATGACTCACGCAATGGCGTAATCAAGGGGCCCCCGAAGGGTTTCACGCGGGGTTTTACTGTTACGCGCGAAAGGACAGTGAGGTTAATATTGTGATTTAATAATTTTATTTTTGTTCCCCTGACATTAATGTTGTGATTGAATAATTCTATATTTTCCCTGACATTAATACTAATTGATATCGACATTAATACTGTTTTTTATATATATTTTATTTTTATCTTTTTTATTGACATTAGAACATAATAATAATTTTTAATAGAGAGATACAGAGTTCCTAAATTGTAAACTTTTTAAGTGCCTATTTTAAGAATTTTTTTGATTATTTTCATTGATAATTATTAACAATGCTATGCGAAATATTTGTACGCCGATACTTACGGCTAAACATGATTGGACTCAAACGATGTAATATCTTGCATGCTCTTGTATGTATACAATGTTTAAACAAATAAATAAATCTTATCTTATCTTATCTTATCTTTATTCATGCAACCTACCCACTCTATTAAAACAAAATTCTAATACAATAAAAGCAATAAGAATTTATTATTGAGCTGGATAATATCAATCTTTTCCAGCTAATATAGCAGCTTACCTCTTTTCTTTGAGTAATTCAAACTTTTTCCCTGTTTTCTCGTTTTTATCTGTATTTTTTTTTCATTCGTCTATCCTATCAGTTCTCACTGTTTCCTTATTTCCAATTTTCAGTAACCAATCCGGAAACCATGCCTGTGATGACCCGTAAGGCTGCTGCCCAGGAAATGGAGCTAAAATTGAGAACGGCCCTCCAAGAACTCAAGGACTCGAAACTCCAATGCCAACAACTTTTACAGGAGATAGAGGACAGTGAGGAGGAGGTCAACAACGTAAATAACAAAAACTCAAGCTTAAAACGGGAGCTAGTCGACCTTCATAAGGAATACCTAAATGTGGTCACTGAACGGGATCAACTAAGGGTGGTCACGGATGGGTTCAACACCTGTAGCAACTTATATGAGGAGGCTTTGTGTAAAATTAGGGACCTAGAGGATGAATTAATTCATGCTAATGTTAAACTTTCAAATTTAAAAAAGGAAAAGGCTCATTCCCAGGCTGTAGAAACTGACCATTTGTACAATGAATTAGTAAATTCAAATAACCCTCATTCCATTGTTACAATAGACCTAACAGAGGACTCCTTATTGAAATCAAATTACCACCATAAAGTTAGTAATAACAAAATTAAGAAGTATGCAAAATTAAATAAAATTATTAAAAAAATCAATAAATACAAGAAACAACAAAAACACTATTCCAAAAATATTCAATTAAGGAAAGAACGTGTTTCTCTTGTTAATAAATTAAATAACTATCAGATTAAATTGGAAGATAGTATCAATATTTATGAAATAGACACTCAGCGCTTAGAATCAGAAATACAGACTTTAAATAGGTCACTAAAATCTTTATTTGTTAAATATGAAAGCTCTAAAAATCAAATTAAAGAGCATATTCTTGCTACAAATGAGTTGGTAGACAAAGTGGACTTGCTAACTCTCAGCAACGCTCAGTGTATCTGTCAGAGGGAATCCAGTCTTGATGCCCTCCAGCCTGATGCAACGGAGGACCCGTCCCTAGCTGTGAGTGCTCAGGCCTATATCAACAGCCAAGATACAATACCTGACATGATACATCATGATTCACATGTAGCACAGCCTGAGATTGGTCGTTTTGTACTTCCTAACAGTCATGAGTTATGTCATTCAGTAATGTTCTCTGATAGTATAGGTAGAGGGCTAGGTAAATTAATAAGTAACAACCTGAGTTATGCCACTCAAAATTATTGTATGCCAGGGGCATCCTACAAACAGATTATGGCATCAGTCACAAAAACTGTTTTAAACCCAAATGCCACTATCACCATATTTGTTGGTAATAGTTATAATGTCAAAAAACAAGACATCACTGACTGTGTAGCAGAGTTGTTAGAGTTAAATTGCAGTAAAATTATATTGTGTGATTTTCCCTATTTTGAAAAATTATGTAGTCATGAGAACAATTATATACACATGCTTAATGACCATGTACATTTCTTAGTTAGTCATTATTGTGGAAAACTTATGTTTTTAGACATCAATAATTCGGTTGATAAACTTAGGTCGACGCGGGATACAGTGTATCTCCCTATCAGATTTAGACATGAAATAGCTAGGCTATTAAGTTTTAATATTCACTCTGACATAACTAGTATGTCGATGTTTAGTTCTATAATTAACACTGCCACTATTAGTAATTTTACTAATTTTGATTTTTACAATTGTTGTTCTGAGGAGGATCCATGTGTCACCGTGGAAAATTCTCAGTTAGATTATAAGTTTAGTGATAGGATTTTGCAGACTGGTGATGGCACGGGTGTCTCCGGGCTCACTCCAGATACTAACATTAATATTAATTTAAACTAGGAAGTGAGACAACAGAAGGTACGATTAACTGTATAGTGAAACCTAACAACATCAAGGTATCTTCTTGCACTCCATTAATTAAATATGACAAAGGGCCTCAGCAGAATACCTTGAAATTATTCCACCAAAATATTCAAGGTATTTCTTCAAAATTATTAGAAATTGAATTGTTTTTAGAAAAGACTAGGTTAGATGTTATTTGTTTTACTGAACATTGGCTTAAGGATTACCAAATGCTCATTAATTATGAGAACTATTCGGTGGGTAGTTGTTTTAACCGTAAATCTATGCTGCGTGGAGGTTCCCTAATATTAATCAAAAATTGTTTTAAATTTAAGCAACGTAATGACATAGTAGGTCTCTCGGTGGAACATTGCGTCGAACTGTCCTGTGTTGAGCTAGATAAGCATGTAATTGTGTGTGTGTACAGACCCCCAAACTATCAAAACTTTTCTTTATTTGAATCAATAATGGAAGATGTCCTGGCAAAACTTGCAGCTAGTAATAAATCTGCAATTATCAGTGGTGATTTCAATATCAATATTTTGGAAGAAAATTCGAATAGCAGCAGGTTATTAAATCTTTTTAAGTCATTTGATTTAGCCAACATTTTTAGAGAACCTACTAGAGTCACTCCATCGTCTGCTACTTGTATTGATAATGTTTTCTGCAATTGTGATTACTTAGATAAAGCCATAATAAGTTGTCTGCCTTCGGATCATAGTGGCCAAACGGTAACTTTTAGTTGTAACACACCAGTGCAAAAAGTTCAGATTAAATTTAGACCTATAACAACTAGCAAATTAAATAGATATAATAATTCCCTACAGAACAAGTTAAGTATTATGGGCCACCATTTGGACGTTAGTAATGTAAATCAGTTTTACGATCAATTCTTTTCAATAGTTCACACTGAATTCAATAAAACTTTTGAAAAGAAGATGAAAAGCATTTGCCCTAAATTTATATTTAGTGATTGGGCAACTACAGGTATAAGAAAAAGTAGGGAAAGACTATTTGAGCTGTATGGCCTTAAGCCTTTCATTAACACGGAAACTTAACAAATATGTTGCTAATTATTCAAAAATATTTCGAAATACTTGCAAGTTTGCTAAAGCATTGTACATTAGCAACAAGATCAAAAACGCAGAAAATAAAATAAAGACAGTTTGGAAAGTCATAAATAATGAGACTAACAGGAAAAAAATAGTTAACACTACCTATACATTAGATACAAAATATGGTCCTAAAAACTCTGATCAGGAAGTAGCTCAAGAATTTGTAAATTTCTTTACCGATATACCGTTTAAAACTACTGAGGCTCTAAATTCCTCACCTGAAGTCTCACTTGCTTTATTAAAGGCGAACGTGTATGGCTGCTCGGCTGAATTTAAATTTAAACACATAAACCCTATGACAGTTATTAAAGCTTTCCGGCAAATAAAAATCAAACAGACCGAAGATCTATGGGGAATGTCTATCAAAGTTTGTACATCCATAGTTGAGACGATAGCACCTTACTTAGCTTTAATTTTTAATTTGTGTGTGGACCAAGGAGTTTTCCCTGATTTAATGAAATACAGTAAAGTCATCCCTCTTTTCAAATCCGGAGACAGTAAAGATACTAATAATTATAGACCTGTATCCGTGTTGCCAGTTTTTAGCAAGGTGTTTGAAAAGGTAATGCTTAATCAAATGCTCAATCATTTTAACACCAACAAAATTTTGCACGATCAACAGTATGGTTTCACCAAGGGACGTTGTACGACTGACGCCGGTGTAACCTTATTCAAGCACATATTTACAGCGTGGGAAGAGTCCCAAGACGCTATAGGAATATTTTGTGACCTCTCGAAAGCATTTGATTGTGTAAATCACGACACATTACTTTTGAAACTTGAGCATTACGGACTAGGTAAACTTGCACTTAGTTTGGTAAAATCTTATTTGAGTGAAAGGCAACAGCAAGTTCAAATAAATGGTGTTAATTCACAGGGTTTAAAAGTAAAAATGGGGGTTCCGCAAGGGTCTATATTAGGTCCTTTCCTCTTTCTAGTATATATTAACGATCTACCCTATTTATTAAAAAATCAACCTCAAAATATGGTGTTATTTGCTGATGATACTTCCTTAATTTTTAAGATAAATAGACGAGCCCAAAATCTAGATAACGTTAACAATGCCCTACTTCAGGTCCATAATTGGTTCACAGCAAACAATTTAGTATTAAATGAAAAAAAAACTAAATGCATAAGATTTTCATTACCAAATGTTAAAAGTAGTGATTGTAATATAATATTGAATAATGAGAAACTAGAATTTGTCGATAATACAGTGTTCCTGGGGATTACGCTTGATTCAAGGCTGCAGTGGGGTTCTCATTTAACATCTCTTGCGGGGCGGCTAAGTTCAGCAGCATATGCTGTTAGAAAAATCCGTCAATATACCGATGTAGATACCGCGAGATTGGTCTATTTTAGTTACTTTCACAGTATAATGTCTTACGGCATTTTGTTATGGGGACGGGCTGCAGACATCGAGTCTATTTTTATTCTGCAAAAAAGAGCCATCAGAGCCATATATAATCTCCGTAGGCGCGATTCTCTAAGGGAACTGTTTAAGGACATTAACATCATGACGGTACATTGTCAATACATTTATGAAAACATAATGTACGTAAGAAAAAATCTGCATCTTTTTGGTAAAAGAGGTGACAGACATAATTGGACGTAGTTAAGCAGAAAGGACTCAATCCACACTTTGACCAAAATTGACATAAGTATGCCGTCGTACTCCTGAGGGTCGAATCTATCATGTAGTGAAGACCCTGTTTTTAAAATGTACAGAAAAATAGTTTTCTCACTACTCCGACTCAACCCACAAGTATGAAGAGCATACAAAATTTATTTGCTGAACGAACTCAGTCCGCTTGAATTGTTTCTGAGTAATGACATTTCTATGCGTATGTTCTTATGGTCAATAAACCAGAATAAACTCAAACTGTTTGGATCCTTTCTAAGAATTATTTTTGATTGGAAAAATAATTGTATCAAATAACTAAAACGACTCAAACAGGTTGGGTTGTTTCTGTGATATAGGTTTACTGACATAAAATAGTTATTTTTGTTTATCAAAAACGACTCAAAACACTTGAGATAGTTCAGAAAAACAGCTTTTGTTGAACAGCACATTAATTATCAAATAACCTAAATCGACTCAAGCAGACTGAGTCAATTGTAAGGAATAGATGTAATGACTGATACAAATACTTTAAATTGAACGGTAACGACTTAAAACATTTGTGTTATTAATATTAGTAATATTTAATCAATTTCTATTTTAGTTGGAAGGACTCAAACTACCTATCTCTTATTCTTTATACTCTCAAAAACTGGCAACTCTGCCATTTTGTCGCACACTGACTTGTGAAGTGAACGCGTGTTTTGTTTTATTTCGTTTAAATAAGTGAAACAGAACGATGCGACGAATTGATCGAATTTTGTCTTCCCATTCGCATGGGAGGACTCGGCGTCCGCAAAATTTCTAGTATTAGTTTAACGGCTTTCATATCCTCGGTCCACGGCACTGAGAAATTAATCAGGAATATCCTGGCTTCCACACTGATTGATTTTGATGTGCCGTGCCTCTCCGAGGCCATCGATGCTTGGAAACTCGCTTGCCCGAATACTGAAGAACCCGACAATCCATTTTCCCAGAGACGGTGGGACGAGCCGCTCTGCAGAGTAGTTCAGGACAATTTACTTCACACAGCTGCTACTACTGCTGAGCGTGCACGACTGCTTGCTGTGGGTGAATGGGAGTCGGGTCTTTGGCTTCACGCACTCCCGTCGTCGAGCATAGGCACTTTGTTCGACGACACGACCTTCCGCCTCGCTGCTTCCTTACGTCTTGGTGCCGCCTGCTGCACTCCTCATCGCTGTCACTGTGGTGAAGCTGTCAACAGCCTCGGACACCACGGCCTGTCATGCAGCCGAAGTGCGGGCCGTTTTGTGCGGCACGCGAACATAAATGACATCATCCGTCGAGCTCTTGTTACCGTCGGCGTTCCAGCTATTTTAGAGCCCAATGGCTTGGCACGCGTCGATGGCAAAAGACCGGACGGCATGTCGTTGTTTCCTTGGAAGATGGGTAGGCCTTTAGTGTGGGACGCAACATGCGTCGATACTCTTGCGCCATCACATCTTCCAAGCTCATCGTGCTGTGCTGGCGCTGCCGCTGCGGCTGCGGAGAACCTCAAGCGGCGTAAATATAGTAATCTTTGTGGTAACTATATTTTCGAGCCGTTTGGGGTTGAAACTCTGGGGCCGTGGGGTCCGAGTGCTCACAGCCTTTTTAAGGAAATCTCCAAACGCTTAGTTGACGCTTCACGTGACCCAAGGGCTGGCTTTTACTTTGGCCAGAGGCTAAGTGTTGCCATTCAACGTGGCAACGCCGCCAGTCTCTTGGGCACGTTACCAGCTGACAGCGTTGAGGAGGAGTTTTTTGACGCCCTTTTATAATTTGTTGTTATTTTAGTTTTAATTATCTAGTTTTATGTTTACTAATTAATTTCGATTTAGAAATTAGTATTTTAATAAAAAAAAACTATGGTGATGATTTCTTCGATGCAGTCTTACGACGAAATAAAGTGTTAAAAACTATACTTAATAGCCACCCAAATCTTAAAACGATTACTTTTAAATATTTAGAGACCGGCCATTCCTTTTTGCCTAATGACACTGATTTCAGCAAGATTGAATGTGAGCTTAAGCATCACGAGCGAATTTATACCGCAGAAGAATACATGATATAATGAAAATATGCAAAAAGAAAAACCCCCTTCATGTTACAAGGATGGACACACAACATTTTTTAAGTACAAAAAAAATAGAAAAAAAAAAATAGTGAACCGCAAAATCTGTACGAATAAAGACAAAGTAAACTGGCTAAAAACAAAGCAAATTCTATTGAAAAAGGAAGATCCATATTTAATTACCATGACTTCAGAGAGTGGAGATATTCAAAATCTGGATTTGTCGAAAAAAATCAAAGGGGTTTTAATCCAATTTTCAGAAGAAGATTTTGAAGTTCTTTGGCCCCAGGGAAAAGCCATTCCTCAAGCAAAGCTCGAAGATCTCAGATCTATGTTCAGTTTAATACCCGAAGACTGTCATGCTTTTTATAATTCCCTTAGGGGAAACAGCTCTATCAACGAGGATGTTGATGGATATGGGCCAACTCTTGATTTTGACTTGGAGGATGACGGAACTTGACAAGAGCGCTCATTTTTGCGCTGTGTTTTTTAATTTGAACGATGGCTTTTTACGGAATTTTGTTAGATATATGGTTAAGGTGAATAAATATATATTTTTTGTATTATAATACTTGTTTTATTTGGTTTTAAACTTATTTTCTAGTCGATGGGTAGTTTTGAGTCCATTCTGAGAAAGGAAAAAAAAATACCTGTCTTTACAAACTTAAGTTTAATTGTAAGGACTCAACCCACATTTCACTTAATGTTTAGAAATCTGTTGAAAAATATATCAATATATTGATAGAAAAATAAAATATAAACTATATTCTTAATAATAACGGTCAAACATTTAAAAAAGTCTAACGTTTTGCTAGAGAAATTACAGCTGAAACTTTAAACGCAATTATGTCAAAAGTGACTTATTGTGGATTGAGTCCTTTCTGTTTAACTACGTCCAATTACAGTACTAGAAATAGGGACCAATTAGTTCAGCCAGGCTTCAGACTCGCTAAAGTAGACTCATCTTTCATGGGGTACTGTTTAAGATGCTATAATAAAATTCCACAAAGTATTCTTGAACTGAGTGAGATGAATTTTAAAACATGCATTAAACGCACACTATGTAAGCAAGCTTATTACAAATTGGACGATTATATCGCTGATAATAATGCTTGGCTCAATGCCGGTCCTGCTCCACAAGGACAGGGGCGCATGAATTGATAGCATTAAATAGTATTGTTGGAGCTGCTGAAGATTGTATAAACTAACTTTGCATTGTATAAATTCAATTAATTTAGTATTGTATAGTCGCACAGCCCATATTGTGTGAGCACTATGTACTAGAAAGCTATCATTTACTGGAAACCTACGTCTTTTATTGACTTCAATGTGCCCTGGCGGTTAAGAGTATGTCATGCTCACTTAAATGTCACGCTGATGGTGGCGCGTGTGTCGGGTCATTTAGTTCCCTTCAAAATGGTTGAGTTGAATGATGGCTGATCCATGCGTGATGTTCGTGAACGGGCGCTGTCAGTTGTGCCTGGTCATCTCTTAGTTGCCTCGGCTTATTTCGAACTATTTATTTTATTTTTGAATTGTCTTTTTTTTTTGTTTTTACTGTGGACACTTTTAACGTGCACGTCTTGCTACATCGTTCTCACATAATTTACCATCTCAACATGAATGATGTAACCAAGATTTTTGTAACAAGCTATTAATTTAAAAGAGTGTCCATGGAGTTTCTTGCCCATTCTTCTCCATAGAGATCTACGCTTTGGAATGGGCAACTACAGTACTTTCACAGTTATTATGTCTAGTGACTGGGACTGTAGCTTAATATGTTATTGTTGTTTGACTATTCAAAAGTGCCTGTAACTGGCCTACTTGAAATAAATGATTTTGATTTGATTTGATTTGATTTATGAAAAAATATGTTGGTTACCTTACCTATAAAATTCTTCCCTGTCTTTGAACACAACACTTGCATCGTCAACTTCCATTCCCTTGTCTATGGGAAAGGTCTCCCTATTAATCTTTTCATGTATCAGCATAAACTCAAGCTTCCTGTCCCTTATGATTGTGTAGTCAATTCCCAAATACATCAGCACATACAAATTGTGGAATGTAGTTCGTGCTAGGTCTGACATTTTGTAACAATCACCTGTTTTTGATTTCAATCTGAAAAAAATAATTTGTTTAAGAATTGTTAAAAAAAAACTTCTCCATTGGTCAAGGCCCCTGGGGGCATAAAATGGTTGCTTTAGCACAATCAAAATAAAATAACTATGAATCACTTTAAAATTTAAAAATGGCCACAGAAGCAGTTAATAATTTATGAATTGTCACTTTGTGACCATTTTATTGATATTAATTAATCATTGCAATTACAGATTACTTATCAACATAATGTATTAAATAACATAAGGAATACATTCTACAATTTTACTAGTAAAATAAGAACTTGATGATGGGCTTTTGTGAAGCTTCTGCACTGACAATTGCAAGATTATCATGTCAGTTGATTCACCATGTTTCTATTTCCTTATAAATTCCGAAATTGAAAAGTACTTTTTAAAAGTCTAATTTAATAAAGGTTTTGCTTTGATTTTGGATAGGACCACTAGTACATGTTTACTTACATATCCAAAACTCTGTTACTATTATTATTGACTTTGTTTCTAGAGAAGAAGTTAGTAATTGGTGCACACTTGGAGAATGCTCTCAAAGCTTCCACAGCATCCTGTTTGGATTGTATCTTCAGCTTGAGTTCCTTGCCTATCTGTAGGATGTCGGGTCTCTTCAACAATTTCACATAGTCATCAAATGTTAGATTTGGTTCACCTGAAATACATATATGTATTTAAATTAGCTTTGAGGTTCCGGTTCCAAGGATTCTCACCTTAGGTAAAACATCAACTTTTTCCAAAGTTTAATTTGTATTTGTAATAGAGTACATAAAAAAAAGGTTTTCTATCTACAGGGTGGAAGGGCCATCCAAGCACTATTGCTTACCACAAATTAAGTACATGATCTAAATGTGTGGATTGCTGGTCCCAATTTATTTTTGCCCTCATATTTAAAATGTATCAATAGAAAATAAAGCTTTAAAACACCTACAAGTTTTTTCTAATTAAGTAAAGTCAAAATTTTATTACAATTGGCTTCCCTATACCTATGAAAATAAGAATCTCACCATCAGTTCCCGCCTGTGTGATCAAACCAAACCCTTTCAAACAGGATATCATATTAAAAAGGTCTGGACTACTCAAGCACTCCTTTTCACCATCTTTCTTCTTCCCAGCGGCTATCTGGTTTAGTTCCTCCATGCGGAACCAGCCAGGCTGGCGCCAGTGTAAGCGGCACATCAACTTCATGCCAGGCTTTGCCACTTCCATGCATTTCTCTAGAAGAACTTGTGATTCTTCTTCTAGTAAAGGCTTCAGAGTTTCAGATTTGAGGTACTTGTCAATCATTGATAGAAGAAATCCGGCTGTAAGTAGACATTTATGTGAGATTAGATAACCTGCGCAACTTCATCTGCTCCGCTACTATTGGTTGTAGTGTGATGTTATTCAGCCTTCCTTGATTAATGGGCTATCCAACACTTAAATAATTTATCAATTGAAACCAGTGGTTCCTGAGATTAGCACATTCAACCAAACAAACACACTGTTCAGCTTTATAATATTTACTTATGTGTGAATTAACATTGTTATAAACATTCATGTCTAGTATTGTGTACTGTACTGTGTATTTATGTATCGCAACTCAGGTCCCTAAGATATAGGAATTGCCTAGTTAGGGCATCATGGCATGTATCAATATGATAATCACTAACAATATAAAAGACAAATATAATAATAGTATAAGCAATAGCTTAACCAATTATAAGGTAATTATTGTATCAATAACTTGAATTCAAGTTTTGTAATGAGATTTTAATTGGTATTAGGGAGTTTTTTTTTGTTCTAGTTAAGATAAATTCTACACACAGTACTCATACAAAGTAAATAACTTGTTGCCATGCCAAAGCAAGTACAATATCTTATTTTCTCTTATTATTCCTGGGAAATTCATTAAAATGTCAGTATTTGCCTTCAGAAATATTGAGCAAACGCCTTGCTTTTGGTCATACAGTTAAAGATAAAGAATAAAATGGAATTTGTGGCCTACATATAAATAAAGTTTCCCTATGGGCTCAATATACTCAAAATTTATGACTGAGATCATTAAGTTTTTGATTACTTACTTTTGTCATCCCTGTCTTCAACATTGTGAGCAAATCTTCTTTCTTCAAATGAGGTGTTTGGTGAAAAGTTTTCATTGAATTGACTTGTCAAGTCCCTCTTCACTGGAGATTTCTTTTTCACCACCCGTTTTTTAGTTGGAGAGTAGAACCCTTTTGTAGAGCTTGAACTTTTAGATGAAGGGGTCTTTACAGATGTAGGAGTCTTTTGAGATGAAGGGGTCCTTGGCGACTGTCCTAATACTGCCCCAGGAGACATGCTGTACTCCATTATTTCCATAGAGGTATTTCCTAATTCTGCTACAGACTGTGGCTGACTATAACTGCGTACTGGCATTTTGTCTCTCAGTGATTCTATAGGTCTAACCGATATGCCAAAATTTCTTCTTTTTACTGGTGTTGCTTCATGTTCACTGTCACTAGACAAAGTCACTATGTCTTCTTCCCTTTTCACTTCTACCACATCGGGACTGGTTGCTGGCGACTTTTTTGGTATTGAGGGTGACATTTCCAGCGTAGTAGGTGACAATAATGGTGTTTTAGGCGACTTACTTGGTGTGCTAGGTGACTTACTCGAATTTCTCTTGAGGCTCAAACTACGCTTTTTAGTACTCATGCTCAATGGGATTGGTGAAGAAATTGATTGAAAATAGTTGGTCAATGTAGACTGTCGCCTCATTTTGAGAGCGCCAGACGATCCCTCCGACCGGCACGTATATTTTGTATAGTACAAAATATTCTCACACTAAAATATCAGAACTTTAATGTATACGCGAACAAGTTCTAGCTTGTATTGCACCACATTCAGTGACAATTGCAGTAGACAAGAAAGTGGAATCCTGTCACTTACCTTGACTTGTGCTGGAGTATTCAGGATTGTTGTAGAGTAGGGTAGGTTAGGTAGGTCCTCCAACTACATTCAAGATTTTATCAGTCAGACAGAGTCAACAAACGACCGTCTGATCTATTCACCACTTGCTTACCTTTTTTAGATCTAGACTTGTTGTTGTTGTGAAAGTAGATGATCTTATTTCACCCTATAAATTACTTAACTCTTTGCCGCAGAGCTTCGCCGTTCCGCGGCGGGAACGCGCCAATTTCTGACAGTGACATAAACAAAAACACACCAAGCTGATAGACGTATGTACTGCACCAAACTAGAAACTCGGCTTTTTAGACATCAATTAGAATTTCATGTTATTGTGAGATTCGCACTGTTTTGTTCGAGATTGGTTGCGTTTCGATGCGTAGTGCCTCGTTATTATATTGACATGGAAACCAGAATGAGTTCAATGATTAAATTAAAAGTCTCACTAAAAACCAAAGCCGAGGATGAGGATAGGCTTTCTCCTTTCTTATCTTCTAGAATTACTGTAGGGCCATGCCAACGTAATTGAGGGATTATGAGTACGGTTTCAATCTTTAAACAGCGTGTACCAGAAAGGTGTAGTGAAATTTCAGGGTGTGTTTCACATTGGTATTCTGCTACATCCGGTTAGACTGGAAATTGACCCCAACACAGTTGGGAAAAGGCTAGGCAGATGATAATGATTATTCAGACCATATCAATCTGAACAACTGAAACATGATCACACCTTTCTGGTACATGAACAATAATTTTGGCACACTTGCTTGCAGGGCGGCAGCACGCCGTAAGCCATCTGTTTTTGGCATAACGAAAGCAACAGAAATATTATAAGCATACGACTTTCCAGGGGGCTTGTTTTTTCCAACCTACAAAAATTAATCATAATTTAAAACGAGTAGGCTGCTCAATAGTCGATTGAAAAATGTCTCGTGAGTTGAGAAATTCAGTGGGGAGAACAAGTGTAATAGGCAGATACGTCAGCTTTAAAAAGTCCAAACCGGTAAAAAAATCAGCAGAACCTGCACTTACCAATAGTGGCATTTATATCCAGTTTTTATTTCGTAGTTCCTGGTTGTTGTTGGTATTGTAGGGCCGTTGTTGTACCAAATCTTTAACGAAAAAGCGATATCAAGCTCCGTCTGTCTGTCTGTCTTCTTTCTTAGAGCCGTGTTTAAATGTATCAGCTGACCAAAGTTCCTAACTAGCAATAATCAATCATCCAGCCGGAGCTAAATAATATTTCTCACCATTTTTTGCAGCAGCTAAGTTGTCAGCAGAGCGCGAAAGGGCCGCTCTTCGCGCCCTCGCATGGTTTTAACTCAACTATTTTAGGGGATTGTCTCTTCTAAAAATTTTGATTTAGAGTCATAACAAGACTCCACAATCTATCAGTTTCTAAGACCTTTACCGATGCCTATTATTTTGTAGCAATAGCATACACTGGCTTTTGTAGTATCTAAGTTGAAATTTGACTTTGCTAAATGCACAATGTTAGATCGTCCATTGATATTGAGTGCGCCTACCTTTGTAGTCATGTTGCTATGTCCCCCTTATATTTTTGTATTGATCCAACAAAATGACTGAAAGTAAATCCAACCAGGTACGAATTTATCAACCTACTTACCGACTCAATCCAAAGAATCGTTTCGATGCCGAGAAAATACAAAAAGTCCTCAAGAGAGTGGTGGATGCCGAGTTAGTGGAAATAGAATATAGCGAGAAAGTAATCCCTGATTTGTGCTTGAACCTCGCAGAAACGTTACGTAACGCCGTGAAAGAAGAAAACTATGACAGGTAAGCTTGACATACTTCATCATACATCAATAAAGATACATTAATTCATGGTTGTTTTGTATCTAAAATAAAACTTTGTCTGGGGACAATGTGCACAATACCAACTCTATAATGTACATGTTGCCGCTCCTGGCGGGCTGCTCGTTAATGTCATGCGTTTACTGTTGCTGCTTTCGAAAAAGCTGTTAATTTGTAAATCATGTGTAAGTATATGTTTACCAGATAACCTTTGGTATCATTAGGCCATTGCCAGTCGTTATTTCTGGTTAGCCGTATGAAGTACAGAAAGTGTCTATATTATATGTTTCTGGATAAAAACATGCCAGCATAGGTACCTCGAAACATTAATCTCAACCTGTACCTCTGTGCTGCAACTCGACCGAACGAACTCGACGCTAACATTGCTTCATCATTTAATTTCAATCAGTAGTATCTATCGAAAGTAAAAAACAAAATTTGGTGCACTAAACGACAGTATCGAAAAATGATCATCATTTTTCGATACTGTCGTTTAGTGCACCAAATTTTATTTTATACGTTATGAAGTTTGTGCTAATTGCCATAAAAGGTGTGTGTGTGAATTTGTGTGTTGAGGTTGAGAGATTTTGGCCGTGGTGTGGTCCATGGAAAGACAAACAATAGGAGGTGTGCGTAGTTACAGCGGAAAAATGTCGAATTTCTTCATTTCAGTTTACCAGATAATTAGTGGATGTCGTGTAATTGTGTATGGGATGACGTAGTTCCACCGGAAACAGTTGTTGTTGATGATGCACTATTTATCTGGTAAACTGAAATGAAGAAATTCGTCATGTTTCCGCTGCAACTACGCACATCAATAGGAGATACCTTTTTTTTTTTTTTAGGATGGGAAATCATCAAATGACTTCTTCCGCTCTGGGCGGAGCGGAAGGGAGTGTCAGACTTGACTGACTAAAACCCATCCATGTTCCTTCTTAGCCCTTTGCGTTCCAGGGGCACGGTATCTCTTTCGAACAACCTCTCGGACCTCTCGGACCCTCTCGGACCCCTTCCGATTTGCTGACATCTCCTTGAGGCGCGCGTGGAACACGAACGCGCCGTCGGCACGGTCTGTCGTCATAAGACGGACGGACGGTGAGCTAGCCCATTACTCACCGTCCACAGGCCCGCGCCTACGGTGGCCGGGGGCCACTGGTTGCCCCCCGACGCCCGGGGCGTCTCCCGCGGCGGCTGGGACGTGAGGTTCTCTCCCTCTCACGTTCCGCCACCTCCTTCGCTAGCATGACTGCTTCGCCGAAGGAGACGACGGCTTCCCATTCCCTCTCGCTCCGGACCATGGATTGAACCAGGGCCGGACGCGAGAGGTCGCCGCCGCCAATCGCCGCTAATAGGAGATACCTTAGGTGACTTTGGAAGTCTATCAATATATTAATTTTATTTTATCAAACTTTACTGTGGTTGCATTTGATTTTATATAGATTATCCTTTGCAGGTACAGAATCATTGTCAGTGTGTGTATCGGACAACGACGGCAGCAGAGCGTTTACGTGTTCCATTCTTTTCTATGGGACCATGAACGAGACGCCTTCGCCTCGTACAGTTATGAAAACCCCCATATATTTGCAAATGTTGTCGTCTATGCTGTTTATTTAGACTAAAAATTTAAATTTTAAATAAAGAAATCGTAAAATTGGATCTTCAAAAACGCCCCTTCATCAAGAATACCTAAGCGAGAGGTTAATGCTGTTGCAGCTCTTAAACTTTCAGGCGCATAACAGGTTCATCGATCATTACCAACCGTATAAATGGTGGCCCTTTCGACTATACCTACACCTAAAACGTTACGGTCAGGATGGCTGGACCAAACGAGATATGGACATGAGACCATGTGCACTACTTATTACCTATTTGTTACTATGATTATATATTATTAGGATGAAATATTTGCTACCTTTGCGTTAAGAAGTATAATAATAACAAAGTGGTCAGCCATTCTGACGTTAGGTTGGCTGACCGCTTCCAAGTTCTCATCCTTTTAGCGTTGCATAAACCGCGTTGTTAATGTAAACATGCATACATTTTTGACACAATTTTAAGAAGCTCCCATAAAAAGTTATTTAGAAACGCCAATACATCAATTATTTACGTCTTTCTCAAAATAATTGCTAACAATGTTGTTGCAGGCACTTAGGAGGTAATATATAGGTATTAAGTACTTGGGGAATATTATATTGATTTTGTCGTCCTCAAATTATGAAACGATATTTGATAATCATTCATTGACATCTTCGATTGTTTTAATTTAAAATACGCACAATATTCTGATAGGCATTTATAGTTCAGTAGGTACTCTCAAGTACTGTTGTGATGACTTTCTATTTTACGGCATAGTGGAATCGGGTATCCGGATAAAGTTTTTTTTTCAATTTTTTTGAGTATTTACAAAGTAGATGTTTAGTCATCACTGGGGAAATAGGTATGTACAAAGGTCCCAAAAAGCTACAAGACTTGCAGGATCTCAACTGAATAGTGACACACATCAAAAGGGAGGGATCTCGAAATAAAAGACTTTAGTAAGCATTTTTACAGATCATACATATTTATTTATTTATTTCATAGTATAGATATCACACTGGCCCGCCCTTATAAAAATAAATGTGTAATACAATAACGACCCAGTCTGCTATGAGCCTGCTGGCGTGACCGCGCGAGTTTCTCCTTCCTTCTCAACCTTCAACCTATCCTCCAGTTAATAAATATTGGCATCATTTTCGATACTAACCTACAACAATTTGGACACAATCACAAACGGCGCAATCACCCCAGCTCTATTAATATTGAATTTCATCAAATACCCTTATAGAAGAAAATTCAGAGATAATTCTAAACCATTATACAGGTCGATATACACAAGATTTAATTATAGGTTTACATTACAAGAAATTCGCACATATTTGACACACAAAGCGAAGAATATTACTGATAAGAAGACTAAAAGTAGCTTTAAGATATTGGTCCGAGACACTGAAGCGAGATGTATCCGCGTACGATACGAAACTAGCACCAAGCCACCGTACGATAAACAAAGCAGCATCATACACTCGTGTGCCACTACTGATACAAAAGCTACCTAGAGAGAGTGGGAGTGCGTCACTCCGGTGTTGCCAGCCTTGCCAGGCCACTCGCAGTCACAACCCACGGCGCTGGTACTTCACTACTTCGCACCGGATACTGGAAGCGGTACAAGTTACAGGTCGGATCACAACACGCGCTCATGTTAAACTATGCTTTTGCAAAAATGTTCAAAAAGGGTAAAAGTTTATAAAAATTCAAGTCTGTCAAACAAGTCGGCGTTAGTATGAACACACGTTATAGAGCGCGGTGACAGGGTTGTATGCAGTGATCCTTTACTCCGGCGCACCGGACTACGATCAGCCTCTGAGAGTTACATTTTACATCCGCATGATATGTGTTTACAGATAAAATATAGTAGTACTGGGTACATTTACCTACAACCATACTGTACATTTATATGGCCGAAAATGTTACAACCTTAAGAAATAAGGGGGTAGACAAATACAATATGCTAGTTATATCAAAAGAAATGCAGTGAATATTGGTATCAAAATATTAATCCTAATATACATCGTGTGAAAGTGTATGTTCGAGTAGATATGTGATAATCGTGTGAAAGATACATAGAAAGCTTCACTATATGAGATGAGACGCGGCACAGTAGTATTACTGGAATATAAAAATATTACTTATATCATAGGTGACATCGATTTTGTTGATTCGTATGAACTTAGCCACAAAAATATTTCACATTTGGGATTCTATAAGCTCGTCCTAATTAGGTTCAGGAGTAGAAGACTCTAGCTAGACGGACGATCGTGTCTGCCACACAATGACCGGTGCGTTCAAATAAACTCTGTGAAATGTCCTCTTAACTAGAAAATAATTTACAAAACGTTAAGTATAAAAATATAAAGAAATCGTTTTTTTAATCAAAGTAATAAAAATAAAATGTCATGTAAAGGCAGCATAAAAATACCGCAAAACATCTAGCATACCTACCACAAAATATCACACGTAAGGTTTTCATTCGTTAGTCGCTGACAACAGACAGTCGGTCTTGGGACGCGGCGACGGAGCGACGGGTGCCGCCCGGGCGGGTGCGGCTGTGGGTCTCGTGGGCCAAATTTTTAAACATTTACTAATAAAATATTAAAGCTTAACATACATAAAGATTAAGCATCTCTGCACCTTAGATATACAATAGCCATTCAAAATAACTGCAGATTAAAATATCTCATCTTAAAAATAAAGTCTTAAACATTAAACTATAATAAACAAAAGACTGCATGTATTATCTGTGACGATTCTTAACTTAGGCCAAACTATGAAATTATTTTATAAAAGAAATAATTGATTAAAGAAAGAAAATTAAATTCATTGTAGTTTCGCTGTGGTATTTTCAATGATTATTTTCGTAAGTTCTAAAAAAAAACTAGGAGAATGTGATGATAGAAAAAACGAATAATTAAAAACTAAAATTAGCGTGCGACATCGTTCGATCGCGAGTTACAACGGTTACAATGATGGAGAACATTTATAAATAGGATGTAGCGACCGAAGGATGTCGGGTATCAGACTTGTATAAGATAAGAAGGTGAGGCAACATATAGTAGCGCCGGCGAGCAAGCGAGGCGCGGCGACCTCCAGACAGCTTCAACTTTAAAATAATCAATTGGCGGTGGTTTATCTGGTTCAGTCCTCGAGGGAAGTAATTCAGCTTGATTCCTTTTCCTTCTCCTTTGACTCTGCAAGTGGAGAAACAATAACATAATAAGTACATGATCAACGATTGGTGGCCTACCATGAAGTCTTAAAGCAGTGTTGTTTTAATCTTATTCCAGAGTGGGAAAGAGATGGCGCTAGATGTACTCTATAACTTCGTCTCTTTCTCACACTGGAATGACAACTCCCCCCTGAACTAAGTACGATAAACGCTTTAACTGCCAAGCAATAAAAGCGCTGTCAAAGTCACGCTGTGACGTGAAGTTGAAGTAACTACAGTGCTTTCACAGTACCGCTGATTTTGCATCGATGTCAAAATGACAGTGATCTTTATATATTCATAAACATAAGGCTGCTGAACTGAAAAGTCTGTCAAAATCACTGTGATCTTAACTACATACATAACATCACGCCTGTAATCCCCGAAGGATTACGCAGTGGTGCGCCTCATAGTACAACCACACTTCGCCAGTTATGTTTAAGTCCCATGTAATAGGGGCGAGCCTATCGACAACAAGCGGGTACAAATCCAGACTCCGTGGCTGCTATTGAGAAATTCCTGATGGAAATACCTAATAACACTTTGCCCGACCCGGGAATCGAACCCAGGACCTTATGCTCAACAGTCACGATTGCGACCATTAGACCAACGAGGTAGTAAACGGTAGCGACTCAGAGGTAAAACTTCTTTGGAAGGACTGTATATGACACTTCCCCACATGTGTCGGTTCGGTATTCGAGTAAGCACCTATATGCATACCATTTAAATTTGGAATGGCCCATTAAGACTCAATAGGCGCCCCCCGCAAAAGTTTCAAGAGTTAAACAAACTAAACAATGTGTATCGAACCGACACATGGGGTGCGCTCTTGGATTTAAATTATTACATTGTTCTACAGACTCAGAACATCTGTAAGTACTTTAATGAAATTATTATCTTGATTAACAAGTTTTTCATTCAAAACTTTACATTGGGTAAAGTTTGAAACAAAAAGTCTTGATTCTAAACCAAATTTCAAAATATATATTTGAAACTTGGTATAGCATCTCGACTCAATAATTATTTAAAACCATATTCAAAATAATGCAAAAGGCATGCTCATATTGCTCATGTTTTCTAAGCATCAATACAAATAGATTTAACAAGGGCCTGTTTCAAAATGTCCGAATAACCGAATGAATTTAAAAAAAAAAACAATGTCTATGTAATGATGTGACAAATAAGTAATATGTAACTTGTCTATGAATTTAATCGTAGTCGGGACCAACGGCTTAACGTGCTTTCAGAGGCACGGAGGAAACTCTGCATGTGGTATGGTCGAATCAGGCCTCAAGCATAAATATATCCTAATCAAAATTATTCTAAAACAAATGCTAGAGCTATTTCTATAATAATATAAACCGTTAGTAAATTCTATCTAACCTACTTATTTACCAATCTAATCTTATAATAAGAAAACTCAGACTCGACTTTTTATGACCAAGCAGGCTAAACGTATATTTTTGCTAAGATTTTCATAGATTAAACCAATGATATATAAACTGAAACGTCATTGGATTAAACAGCCCTTAGACATAATTTGTTGATGATGTTACGAATTACTATGTTGTACAAGGAACACGATTGGATAACAATCTAATGAACAATTTGCATGTCTTCTTCTATACTTCCCTTTCTTGCCATATCATCCTTCACACAGCCAATCCATCGTTTTTTTGGTCTTCCTTTACTCTTATAGCCATCCACATTCAGACTCAAAACGTTTTTCAATGAGAAGTACCTAAATTGCCAAAATTTGTATTTGTCTTGCAAGATTTTAAGGCCAATTATGCCACATTAAAAATTCACCCGGTCAGAAAACAGCTTTAAATAACCCTGAAGGCGTGTTCTTACTGTCTGGGATAGTTTCTGAAATTATACAGTTTTAGCAATACACTCTTTTTCATTTGATTGCATAAAATTTCGTTTATATGAGAAAAAAAAAATAATCACGTCGCGCATTCAGCTGTAAATAAAACTGATAAATTATTTCTGTACCATACGTAAGTATTTTCTTATCAAGGAAAAATCTCATCCAAACGTCCAATATTAAAATACTATCTTCCTTAATAACTACAAAATCCCACACAACCGGACATGCTGCAGCTAAAATTGAAATATAAATGCATTCTAAATGTGTAAGTACCTACTGATAATACTTAGTTTTGCTTGATTTCTAAAGCATATAAATTTAAAAAATAATAAAACTTTTGTGTAAACTAAATGTGTTGTTTTTATTGCTTGTTCTCTATGATCGCATGTGATAAATAAATAATAACATGGTACCTATGAACAAAATTGTTGCAAGCAATTTTATTATAAATTTGCAGCTACCAAGTCTAAAGGCTGTATAAATACAATACTTTAATATTCTATCACAAAATAAGGCTCCGTAAGAAGCCAATATATGCGTTTAGCCAATAAATGCGTGCGTAGTTAATTAAAATGAAAGCCATAATAAAAATAATAATAGGGTGAAACTCACAACTTCGGTCAACGAGCTTGAATTGGTTTCTGAACGAAAATTATATCCCTTCAATTGATAGACAAATTAGAGTTAAAAAGGTCATCAATTTCAATTTAGGGTGCATTAAATTCAGAAGCCAAAAAAGCTGTATGAAACCAGATGTTAAATCCACCCGCATAATGAATAAATACTCATTACTTGTACCAACATAATTGAATTGTCTATGGAAGTCTTGCCCCGTTCACACAGCAGTTTCCACTGCAGCGTTCACAAGGGGTGACGTCACAGGCGATTCAAAAATGGAGCAGTGAAAGCGTTGTTCGCACTACGCATGCCTGGTCATAATAGTTCGAGACTGACCTTCGTCGCTGTTACCGTTAGTGAGCGGTTCTTCACCGTTCTTTTCACCATTCTTTTCACCGTTCTTTTCACCGTTCTTTTCCCCGTTCTTCTCACCGTTCTCAGCTGATTTCTTCTCCTCCTCCTTGGTTTCCTTATCTTTCTTGTCTTCGGAGCTCTCTTTGGCTGGTTTCTTCTCCTTGCCGGACTTGCCCTTGGCGGGGGTGGCGGGTTTGGGTTTCGGCTCCAGTGATGGGTCCAGCACAAGCTTGCCGATGTTTTTGCGGTCGTGCATCTTCTGCATGGCTTCGCCGACCTGGTGATTGGATGTAGATGTTAGTTATGCATAAGTCATTTAAATATTGGCAAGAATTAAAAGTATCAAAACTGATAGTCACACTGTCTTGAGAAAAACAAGTCATGCTCAGAAATCCGCTGGTTCTGACTGCTAAATCCCAATTCTTGCTGGATATCGAAAGTACCAAGAAAACCACCCAAGCATCATTGCTTCAGTGGTTTTCTCTAGGAAACGACTCGCGGGTTATTAAGCATATAAGACAAGCACTCATCTACGCTACTTTACGACCAGCTCCTACCTTTGAACACCTTTAGTAAAATGTGAGACTTACATCCTCAAGCGCCCAGGTGGAGTCCACCAGCGGCTTGACCTTGCCCTCTCCCCACAGCGCAAACACGCGCTCCACAGCGCGGCGCACATACTCGGCGCGGCCATGTTGGAACAACAGGTGTCGTAGGTTCAGGCCCGCCAGGCTCTTGTTCTCGTCGAACAGCTTGATCGGGGACACCTTGTCTACTTGCCACCACTGGAACAAATGGAACATGTTTATCGAAAGAACTTTTTTAAGTTCTAAAAGATTCAGGACACGCCAAATGAAGGTTGTCGGTTCTTAACTTGTCAAGTCAGAGTAAAACCTCTGAAACGAACTCAATGCAGTTCAAAGTGACACCCCTGACGAACAGTTCCTGATAAGAGTGAGAAGTTACAATGCCATGCGTATGCGTCAAAATTCTAGCAGGTGTGGCAAACATTCGGGTACCTTGAACATTGTGCTATCAGAACTGACCTTGATTTAATGTTTTTTTATTAGGTACTTTAAACAACAGGATTTGTTTTTCTAGTTAATTCTTACGACTATTTATTGGGAAGGCAATCCCAGAATACTTGGTATTCTAAATAACACATTGAAGTTACAACTAAAAAGCACAACGCTTAGCAATCTCATTTGAACCGATCATAGTATTATTTATAAGGGCACACGCACCACAGCGCAGCACAATCAGATAATTAATCATTGAGTACTCACGGCACGCGCGGCGCTGAAGAAACTCTTCGTCTCGCCGGTCACGATGTTAGATGATCCTGTGATACACACCATTGTTTACTAACACGCATTTAAACACACACTCTGTAGGATATCACGTTTAATATATTAACTAATAATGTACTTAACAACACCTATCTTATACTTTTTTAAACTTAAGATCGTTGTTCTCCGAATCTTAGAAAAAAAGCCAAACTGTTTTTTCTGCACAAATATGGCGCACATTTTAAAATACACATAACATGCGTTAATGATGTGTTTATTAATCATGGAATCTATCACCTTTTGAGTTGAATATCAAATGTAAATCAAATTAGTACCCTAATTCCCAAAATACTTCTAAAAGTATTTAAAAACTTTTTAAATTGACAAGCATGAAGCTTTCAGTGCAAACTATTTTTCTTTTGTTTATGAGATTGATTCGGCTAGTAGATTAATTTCCTCAAGATATCTACTTGATATTAAGCTGCAATTGGTTAAACTGGAAGCCGACCTCAACATAGGAATAAGATAGAGAATGAGGCACCTCTACCCTCGTATTCGCAATAAAAGTATTCAATACATACCATACAAGATGTACCGTCCCATCGGCTTCAGCAGCTGGTAGCCACGGTTGCACTCTTCGCCGCAGAGGCAGTCCAGCACGATGTCCACACCATCGGCAGACACCCTGGTGACAGTCATCACCGTTAAACAAAGCAATCAATGGAACATAGCCACTGCATGTTAAGCCACAAAAATGGGCGCCATAAAAAACTCTCGACACTATGTTATGCACTACACAGACGAAAAGAAGAAGAAGTGATTTAGATATTCATCATCATTATTATGAAGAGTAGTGGTGGAAAAGTGGAAACAGTCTGTGGCTTAAACCCCGACAGTTGGACCCCCAGGAACTTTTCTTTAGGTAAATCCAGCTTCTTCCACTCTCGAAAGGTAAAGTAAAACATCGTGGGGAAGAAAGCTTCAAAGTGTGTGATTTCCACCAATCCTCACTGAGCCCCAGTGTTGGATTACAGCACCTGTGTCTGTGTTTTTCACAGAGGAGGCCTGTTTCTCAGCAGTACAAACACTATAATCTTATCATCATCTTCACCCTCCTGCACTTCACTATCATCATTCTCCTGCCATCATCCGAATTGTTTTGGGGTCGGCGCAGCATGTCTTCTTCCATACTTCTCTATTACTTGTCATCTCAGCTGTCACCTCTTTTCTAGCCATACAATCTTCCTGCACTTATCCTAATTTATTTGAGATCAGCGTAGCACCTACTTTCTGCACTGAACCTAACTTGATATCAGTAGATTGTTTTGTATACTTCCTTTAGCAGTCGGTTCTTCTTCAAAACAAAGGATGTTGCGGAAAAGGTGCATAAACATGTGTGTAGGAATTTACATTAAGGCGCTACTACACAGCAGTCCATGGCTAAGCTGTGCTTTGTATGAAAATGTTGGCGGGATCGTCCACAACGATCCACGGACGAACGAATGTGTGTGGCAATCAAATTAATCGCGTATAGCTAACTTGAGGGTAAACATCTCCATGCATATCCTGTGCCACTGGTAGTGGACGGTCGCCTTTATTCAGTGATCCACCAAAGACAAGCCAAAAACCGATCATCTTTTAGGAGGTTGTCGAAAGTGGTAATCGGATGATTTGAATTGAGCCATTTAAAAACCTTGGAAATTAAATCCATTCTAATAGTGGAACGGCAAATAATATTCTACAGGAATTTATTAATCATCTCGGGCTATTATTGACAGGAAACGTTTTTCTTACTATCCGCCATTTTTTTGGCTAATAAAACCTTTAATTTTAATAAAGAAATGTACAATGAAGGTTAAAAAGTCGAGTTTTCTATTCATTTAAGAAAACTAATGTGAATTAACAGCATTGCTAAGTAGATAATAAATCATAAGGTAATAAGATTTCTAACTAATAAATAACAGCTAAATAACAGCAGCAGGTAACGACTTCTGACTATTATAACTACCTACAGCGGATTTCGAATCATAATTTTACAATTACAAAAGGTGTTAGTAGTCGTACATGTTTAGATAGCACACTTTATATTGTAAATCAATATGTTGTAAGAGCATTTCTACGCGCAGTAGATAACCGACTATTTATTTACACTGAACTTGTGTGGCTCGTTGTTTACGCTGTAAAGTGCTTACCAGATATAAAAATATCTTCGTCTATTTACGAGAATTAAATGACGCGCTTGTTACGAAGCAGCTGCCCTAAGGAGCGGGTTATAAACTGAACAATTAACGTGGTACGCGACCACCGAATCCAGACCTCAACTCCAGCTATTAAATACCCTCTTCTAGACCGTTAATAAAAGCTCTAAGGGGGTGGGAGAGGTCTTCGTACAGTGGTATTGCACATATCACACGAGGAGAGCTCGCACTGAAATATGTAACTGTAATAAGCGCCAATTAACTAAGCATGGGATTGGGAACAAGTGAACAACAAACTTGAGCTCTGAAACGTCGGGAAGTAGATCATCAATGATTCAACTTTGAATTGAATTCTTAAATGACGAACCAGATGATTATGGCCCTACGGAATCCCGATGAGATTTATGTCACACCGTCATAAAATTAACTGACAAGTTGCCGTAACTGGCAAGAATTTATTGTGACAATAATAGGAATACACGGGCATAAAAATGCTGGCATACCAAACATTTAGTGCGTGTAACGTAAACAAAGGTATTATTAGTAAGATGAAGGGCCGCTGAACGGGATTATTTTTAGCTCAGTGATATCACGAATCCGATCTTTCCCTTCATTTTTAGAATTCTTCATGATTGCTGAATAAATTAATTTGTTCTTGTGATTCATAGCGGTTGGCTTTATGTTCATTTTATCAGTTAATGCGACACTGTTTCAAGAATTGGAGATTGCTTAAAGATTACCAAGTAAAAGTACGTTCGATGCTTCATAAACTCGTAATAAATGGGGCGGTACCACATGGATTTTTTCACTTTGGCACGTGTTCAAAGCACAAAGCAACTCATTCAAACTATTGATGATCTCACCGAATTCTTGATATGAACTTTAAAAATTCGATTATCGAACACATGTGAAATCGTGTTGTGAAAGAACGCAAGGGCGATGGGGTACTGCAAGGTAGTATTACTGAATATTGATCATCGATCCACTGCCATCAACTCCGTGCTTCGGAAAGCAAAGCTCTCTGATGTATGTGGTTTGTAGATCCCTGACAGTCGTTACAGGTAGTCAGTGGGCCCGAAAGACGGACAACCAGTCTTACCAAGGGGTACCGTATTACCCAGTATTAACTGGATTGAGGAGTACCAACTGGGTAAGACAAGAAGCTGACCCCAATAAAGTTGGGAAAAGGTTACGAAAATCATGTTCCACTGACGCCGTTTATCGCGATCTTCAATTAATGTCATGGAGCTGCTACTATCTACCCTGTAAAGATGGTCACCGCCTAGCCGCTAGGTGGATCTTCATAGTAGCATAGTTGATCTAGATAGACATAAGCCGTCGGGCTGGGACTAGGAACCATAGCCTAAAAGGCTGACGTTAATCGACTATAGAACTTAAGAATTACCTACATCCATTGGTAGATAATATCAACCAGAGCAGTTCCAATTCGAAACATACTAGTGTTAAAGTCCTATTAAAAAAACGTGGCTGAAAGTACAACTACGGCGTCAATATAAAGAGTGTGGGTAGTGGATAACCGTTGTAGGGCCGATACGTCAGATAACGTGTTATAGGCAAATTGAGATTAGCAATCTCATAATCCCAATTTGCAAGTGGGAGAAGTGAGTTTTGTTTATCAATATCTAAAGTATCATAAAATGGAGCTGTAGGATAAAATATGTCCAGTATTTAAAATGTTGGGTAGGCACTCTATTAACTGCTAGCAAGGTTAAAGATGCTTGCAGCAGATATACGGTAAATAAGGGCGTGTTTTATTAGTAGAGAAAGGTTGGGTTCCTATGGGTTCTATACTAAGCCCAACGCTGATTTGTTTAAAAAAACTTAAAGCGCTGTTTTATTTTTCCAAACTGTTGGTTAAGCGATAATTGTAATAAAGTCATTACTATGCTTTTCCCAATTTACCTTACTTTTTTTCATGACGTTCCTGAAAAATCCAAGATCGTTCAATAAAAGGTTTGACTTACTTCCTGACTTCGCTGGTGTAGTCACTGCCGCGCTCTAGCAGATGGTCGATGTTGTTGTTGTTGGCCTTCAGAGCCTCGTGCTTGGTCTTCGAGCAGACGCCGAACACCGTCACGTTGTCAACAGTCTTAGCCAACTGAGCTACTGCTTGGCCCTATAATGCAAATGGGAATATTAGATGTCTATAGACCGGTTCCTACATACGCTTAAGTGACGATGCACACAAGCCCCAAACCTTGCTAAGTAGTCTGTTTAGCGTATTGATGGTTCCTATGGTCTCCCATGGCTGTGGTGGACCTTTCTTTAACTTCAAAATCGAAGTACGTAATACTAAAACCGGATTTCTAAGCAAATCGATTAGTTATGATACGAAGTTTGCGCAATATCATTTTCACTATTGTTACAAGTCACCAGACCTACTATTACCGTCTATTGTGCCAAGTGCTACAGAAACTAGTCGAAACTCAATATAATACATGGCAAGTTCATCGCCCACAAGCCCCCGAA
This sequence comes from Cerastis rubricosa, assembly GCA_949152445.1. Classification (NCBI taxonomy): domain Eukaryota; kingdom Metazoa; phylum Arthropoda; class Insecta; order Lepidoptera; family Noctuidae; genus Cerastis; species Cerastis rubricosa. The sequence continues at coordinate 13,759,933 of OX424535.1, forward strand.
GTTATCAAAAGCTTTCAGCCGCAATTAAACTTAAACAATATCCCCATTTACCAGCACATTATCATCAATAGGTAGCATAGTCGTAGGTTATTTGCCTGTAAATTGGTTTCCCCTGTTAATAAATGTCAAATAATTGATATTGTCACCCCGCCCAGCGGCCGAGCTTCAAATTACCGGTCGCTGACACGCAAGGGTGATCGTTGGTCACGTCATGTGGAAACTAACATTCCAGAGCCAACGTGAATATTTTGTGAACTATTTAGAGCAACAATTAGACATCTCGTTAGTCTGTTTGCAGAGTAATTATCAAGTACACAGCCGTGTGTGACGCGTGCTGTGTGCTCAGCCACTACTGCACGAGGGTCAATGCTACCGGGGAGTATTTTCGATTTCATTCGGTATTTGTCAAGCAAGTTCTGAATAAACTTAATTTTAGCTTTGCATTCATGAGTTTTCGGTGTGAGTCAGTTTTTATGGTCGATAAAAACGTGCTCTTGAACTTCACTTTCATTTTCTGAAGATACGCTTGTGGAGTAGGTAGATAATATTTTCCACAATGTTTTTACTTCGCAAACAGACGATGTTTTTGTCTGCCGTCGTGAAATTCAGTCTATTTTTTTTCTATCCACAGCAGATAATAAATCTGTTCAATCTAGCCTGACGATTATCAATTTTAATCCGAAGACTAATGCATTTGCCGAAGACGGCTCCTCAAAATTAATAGATATTACCAAAACTATAACTTACCACGCCGCCTCCAGCGGAGTGCACAAGCAGGCTCTTGCCAGGAGTCAGGTTGGCCATCTCGAAGAGCAGCAGATAAGCTACCACGTAGTTGGTGGTTACCGCTACGGCATCCAAGGCAGTCATGCCTTCGGGCAGAGCATACACGTACTGGGCTGGCACGGAGACGAGCTCGGCCCATGCGCGGTACTCCGGCAGGGCTACGACTTGGTCGCCAACCTGGTTGCAAATGTTGGTAAGATTAGAATGAGCCCAAAACCCTCTAGATCAAGTCACAAATCGGTACATACGTTTGGTATGAGATTTATTCGTCGGGGGTTAAAATTCAAACGGGTGGCACCCAATGATAAGTCTATGTTGTCAACCCCTTTAGGCGATGCCTTTGCTAGTGCGTTGCTATTCCAGAAACAAGAGATAATCCAGAAGACCGTTGAGCTGAGTTGATGAGTCCAAAGGGTCCAAGATTTATAAGGAAGAAAAATAACTTCATTTCGAACTAAATATGCATTCCAGCCATAATACTAAACCTTAAAGATAACAATGTATCACTGGCCGCTGAAACAAAGCGAAGTGTTTATAGGGCTGTCCATTACAAAGCTTTGATGTAGATTCCTCATAGGCGTTCGTGGAAGATTAATCGGCGGTCGATTTCGACTGATGAACTAGAATTCTGATTTACGACCTGATGAAGTCAGCCGGGGAAGAATGGAATAGGAAGCTGTGTATCAAGTTACTTTTTGATGAGGCCTTTAGTTCCGCAAATAATAGTAGTTATTATTTAGTAAATGATAAAGAAATGATTTGCCCAGGAGTTATAAGGATTCCATACACAACAGGGACTGACAGGGAGTGTACAATGCACATAGGGTGATAATGTTAACGATGAAGTTTAAGTAGACACTTGTGAAATACAAAGTGTAATTGAAATAACTGAAGACCTCTTTGGGAGTCATGGTAGGCGTAATTTTACATCATCTCAGTTTTTCTCCTGTCCTTATCCCAATTTATTTGGGGTTGGTGCAGCATGTCTTCTTCCATATTAATCTATTACTCGTCAATTCTGCAGTCACCGCCTTTATAGCCATTTCATCTTTCCCACAGTCCATCCATCGTACTTTTAAGTACATACTGAACTGTTTGAACTCTCAAGAAAATATATGAAACAGCAGATTGTTGCTTTATTTCAGGGTTTTTCCCACATTAAAATTTGTTCATAAAGATAAGTACAATGACCCTCAGAGGTTTTCAGTTATTTCAATTAAGTACACCTTTTGTAAACCGAGCTAGCTGCTAGGTCTTTTTACAACTATACAAACGGAAGTTTTATTACCCACAGACATTGTAATTAAAACTAATAAACTATTAACTTAAATTAGAAATAGCGGCGGTTGCAATCCGTTGCGATAAACCACGACACCGTGACCGATTTACTTTGAGTAAAACTATTAAATAAAACACGGAAATAAGTGTTATTTAATTAGGTACCACTAGGTTTTGCTCATGACTTCGCCCGTGTGTATGTCGGAAATAATCACACGGGGATATACTACCGGGATATAAAGTATTTTAATTCCCATATCCTAACCCCGCTTATAGTCTGTCCCAGTGCCAAATTTCATCAAAATCCGATCAGCCGTCAAGGTTTGAAGTTTTAACAAACAAACTCACGTTCACATTTATAATATTCGTTCATATTGCAATAAAACATCAACAGAAAGGAAGAAATTTTAATTAAAATAATTTCCCAACAAGTAGGGACTCTGGTTGGCACATTAATTGTATTATTCATTACCGAATTAATATTCTGAAGGCGTGTGAAATTTCACATAGTGATGGTGAGGAATTTCCCGAGGAGACGTATAAGAGAAACTAATTAAGAATAGGGTTGCCCCAAATGTTCCCTGAAATTCCTAAAATTGTGGTGAAATTGCGAAATCTTCGGAATTTTACGACAAGGGAAACGAAACGAAACAAAATGTCTGATTGTGATTGTTTTTGCCTACCTCTTCAAACAAACTCATTCCTTTTGGGAATGCAATTGAAACAACTGCTGGCAGGCAACTAAAAAAGCCACGTGATAGTTTACGATCCTTACACTAACACCATTTTTCCTTTGCCTATAAAGACTATTACCTGCCATTTCTATCCCCTAACACTTTGAAATTGTGTTACTTTGTGGGTAAAGTGTTGTGTTGTTAGTTAGGCACGACGAGCACATCAAGCTCAAATCCAGTTTTTGCGGATCTCTAATTGTACGGGAAATCTAAACAAATCATCATGCATCAGCACTGGATCAGTCCAGATTTGCGTTTTGCGCCCAATGGCAATGGGCAGAACTGGCGAAATGTGACAGTACTAATGTTTAAATAATATATTTCCATGGTTACCTTGAAGTTGGTGACTCCCTCGCCAACCTGTTCGATCTCTCCAGCGCATTCGAAGCCGAGGATGAACGGTGTCTTGGGGGGCGAGTCGATGGCGCCCTGTCGCACGATCAAGTCTTGGAAGTTCAGGCCACTGGAACAAATCAAGTTTACGTTAGTATTTTGAGTGTTTATTAAATGGTACTAGGTGACTCTCGCAATTTCGTTGTTAATCTCGCAATTTTTAATTTTTCATTGATGCTCCACTCCTATTGGTCATAGCGTAGCCTTCCTCGATAAATGGGCTATCCAACACAAAAAATTTCAATTCGAACCAGCAGTGCCTGAGATTAGCGCGTTCAACTTAGCAAACAAACACTAACAAACTCAGCTTCTAGGCAATTAGGTATAGATAAATACTGTGGCGTTCTTTAGGGGAAGCCTATGACTAGTACTAGAAGTCTATCGTTTCATATTGAGAAGACGTATTCCTGAATGGAGTGCATAACGTCATGAAAGTCTGGAGAGTTAGAATAACAGCAGGCACGACTAGTCTTTAAATCCCCAAAACCTCTAGTTGCCGCCAGTTAATTAAATTGTGTTACAATAAATGTCTCAATCCTGTCGAAACACCAACCGGAGCAATCGAGCGAATCGATACAATTTGAATTCATTAATCTCCTTGTAATCATTCGAGTTGATCGTGGCGACCGATATCAATAAATAAGTGCGTAGCAGCAGCGTAGGTACTGGTGGTAGGTACCTAGTTACTTAATTATAAGGCAGGACTCAGGAATGCGGCAGCCATTTGTTATTATGTTCTAGAACACACGCACAGAATAAAGAAGCCCACATTTAAATTTTTAAACGTGTTGACGAATCAATCAGTATGAATATGGCAGGACATAGGTGGCCTCACTATTGTTAGACATGAAGGACCCGATAATATAGGTTAATTTAAGTCACTGCTCAATCCCAATGTCAAAGATGGTGATGTAGTAGTAGCTCAGGATAAAAAAGCTTTACTTTTATTATTTAAAGTTCAGTTTTACGAGGTCTCCACATCTGGACGAAAGATGAATGGTTAATGGAATGGGCCATAAAGATAGTTTGAGACTGCAGAACCACATATCGTACGTCAGTATAAACACACAAACGACAAACAGAAAGAAAACAAACATGAAAGAGATAGCTACGCCAAAAGGCTCAGACAAAGACAGCACTGATATTGAACTGGTAACATTATCTCACGGAAGTTTATACAGATCGAGATCAGTTATATTGTCAGATAAGACAATGTTTAAAATAAAACACGTTGATAAACCAGCAGAATGCGAAGACATAAACACGTGTTACAATATTGCGAGCCGCCATACTGGATCCAGTCACTGCGGGCGTCCTACCCACCCGTCCCTGATCGATATGTCTCGATGCGATGGTCCTCCCTGAAGTACCGAAGTACCTATGCATACTGACTACAATACATTTACTTGCACAGCAGTTTTATTTGCTTACGTATTGCATGTATAGGTCTTCTGGATTGATTGAAAGCATGTTTATTTAATTATCAGTTACCGTAAACTTTATACATTTTAAAACTGATGTGTTTCGCCATATCTTCAGCTCTGCACTTACAGCATGACATAATATCGATCTGAAATATAAAAGTCCCATTTTCTGTTCCAAGCGCACTTCCAGAAACTCTGTTTATTGTAACATCGTTTAACAGTTTACAGTAGAAAGTAATAAACGTCTGGTGTGTTAAAGCAACCGAATGCTTCATTTTCCAAAAGCCTATTGTACCTACGCCTAAACAAGGAAATGCCATTGGTCGACTAATAGAACTCCGAAAATATCCATAGTGTACGAAACAACAAACAATGAAAGCTGGAAAACTCCGAACTCGTATTACGGTAACGAACCGAGTTTACCTAGCAACAGTAATATGTGGATACAAGAGGTTTTACACGTACATACAGAACGTGAACACAGTTCTAATATAACCAATTGTTTTGAATCAATTTTGTTGATTAAATCTAGCCACATTGTAGCCCTAACGTAGGTACTGTAGGTACCTACACTTAAACACTGGGTAATGTAGTGCCCTCCCCTTGTCTGTGTCCCTCCAGTGTTTGCCATGAGTCATCGTCTACCCCATTCCCAGTATCGATGCATTGTGGTGAAAACGGAAATTCGATATCATTTGTCATCGGCTCCGACAGTATTAAACTACCCGCAAATCGCAATTTATAACTCTTTACTAAGCATTTTTGTAGATAATTGATACCTTTGGTAGTAATTGTACCTGCTTTTCAGAATATCCAGCAAAATATTTATAATTCAATCACGGTTCAATGAGTAGTCGGAAATTATAAAGTTGAAGCGTATTTTGTAAATGCACGTAGTGATCTGTAGTTGCTGTTCTAGGCTGAGTAGGCGTAGCAGCTATATTGTTACCCTCGCCTACGTGATCTATGCTACGAATTCGTTAAATGTTGCTACATAGTCTAAGATAGTACCGATCAAACTGCCCAACTAATGCTACATTTTAATGATCCTGAAAGGGTTAACGGACTCATGTCCTTAACGTGCTATCAATGGCTGATTATGAGTAGTGCGTTGTTAAACACTTTACTCATTAATTAATTGAGCTGCAGTACAGTACAATAAACAAATAAGTAAATTAATCATGTCGATGAATAATTTCTCTATAAATATTACGCCTTTGTTAAAACACAGAACTGATGATTCACGCGCATCTTTGTATGCAGTTAACTTTGTTTCACGCATGAAGGAGTTAAAGAAAAATTGTGTCGGTAGCGTGTCATATGATATTAATGCATACTGAAGCCTTCAATTCAGGGTAATTAGTGCGGCATGGGAGTCGAATGAGTCGCAAGTCGCCACGGTGTCGGCTGTCGCACGTCTGTCGCCCGCATACATTTTATTGGGTAAATTGGCCGCGGGCAATACGGTTTCATTATAGAAAAAGCTTTGTCCTACATGGGTCCTCCATGGCGACGATCCTGGGACCCAAGGGTCGGAATGTTAATCTGAGATAATCTCCGGCGAGTCTCGCTCGTATCGAATTTTACGCACGCTACCTGAGCGTTTATACACACACACATACAAACATTCATTCAATGGCTTCCTTCTACAACAATAGTTCGTTACGAGCACGTCATGCGCAGGTAGACTAGTTTTTGTTGACGCTTGCACTACTTGAAAATAAATAACGCGAATTCTACGTTCAGGACGATTAAGAATTCCCTTGTGAAACAGCTTGAGGTGTACCGTGTACCTAACGTGTACTATGTACGGCAAGCGTTTAAAGTTGGCAAGGTTTAATAGGAACACTATTAAAACAGGTCGGTAATAGCGCAAAGGGTGGTTGGCACTTGAATAAATTATTATGTTAGAACATTGTTTCCGAGTGTTGTTGCCAGTCGCGTGTTTCAGACTCCTTATGTCAAGGCCCCGGGGTCGATAAAACCGACGACGTCGCACAGCCTAAAGGCCAAACTGCGAGTCATCAACCCTGCCCTCCTTCGATTATCTTAATTACAGAGCCATTTCCACAAATACGAAGATAAACGAGTTAAACATTGAAAGTTAACTTAAATGCTTATGGCACAGCATGCATGAGTCACGTAATTAGGTATTAACTTACCTAGGTTAATTACATTCATAATTAAATTCAGCCGTAAACCCAGGAATTTAATAAGGAAATGAGTATAAAATAGGTAATATTATAGCATCAACAGAGACGGGGCGCGGTAACTCCTGCGACAATTAATTGGATCACGTACAAGTTCAGGATTACTCAAAGGGTCTTCAGTATTCACACGTACACAACCCCAGCAAAGTGCTAATGCGATTAATGCGTTGCGTTGCATACAATTTCTATTCACGCAATTCAAATAACTTCACGGTTTATTGAACACTAGCAGAATGATATGTCGAGAATAATTTTGAATATGTTATTATTTGCGTTGCTGTTCGCCCCCTCACGTGTGCACGATCATGTAGAAAGGACATTAAAATGAACGAATGAACACCCTCAGTACGGGGTAATTTTGAAATTGCATCGGGGTTGGTGGTGTGACGCGACCGAGCGGCGGCAGCGTGGCGGCGGCGTCAGGCTCGGGTCACCGACGGCGTCGACGCGACGCCTTCCAACCTGCTATACCAAGTATAGCATGCTTGATAGGTACGTAGCCAATACGTAGGTACTACAAATGGCTCCCAACCCAACCTAGGAAAAGTTTTGCTATAAGAAATCCACGTTCATTAACATTAGTGCGAGCAACCGTTTGGATGTCTAGACTGTAATTTTTATGACTTAAGAGAAAAACTTCGCTGGTAATTTTCCGGTTCTCAGTAAAACTAAGTTAATCGTTTTTCAATTTAGGAATGTAAACAGAATGATTGTTTCAATCTGCAACGTTTCGTGGCTCGTTCAGTTCAGGCGAGGAACTTGCACAAGTCGGATGTCGGGCGTCACGTTCCAGTGCACTTCGGCGAAATCCACGCCGTGCGCACTTAACTTACACGAACGAAATTGCTTTTCTGAACTTTGCACTTTCATTTTCATCGTGCGACAGTGAAAACTGCTGAACCGAACCGATCACTTGCACTGACTGCAATTTTTGCCATTGTTGTCGTAGAGTTTTTATGACTCATCACACCTACCAAATTCAATAGAACCAATTTTGACTAGCTCTAGTTTAGACAGTACATTGTAAATATCGTTGATTTTATTCAATCCATTCAAATAACTATGAAGGACAAAATTCCTGGACACATTCATAAATTGCGGTCGCTGAAACTTCCTTCCTCTTCAGATTGCTGTTTCTGGAAATCCATGACTATTTGAGGTGCTAATGTTCAATCCCGTCGAAATGACGAAGAGGGCTACAATCACAACATTCCTAGAAAACAAAAAAACAATAGGTCGCCAAAACAGCTTCAACCAAAACTTCCTGCCTTCAGATTTAGTTTCGGGAAAACCGCAAACATTTCAGGTGCTACAAAAACAAAACGATGCCGGCTCAAAACACGTTCCAACAAAGTAAACCTTCTACGATGTCTAGTCTAGCGTGTTATCAAAACATCAAAGAACATAAAACCACGTACAGTCGATTCGTCAGAGTCTACCGTTTCCTACGAAAAGTTGAGAGCGCGAACATCATTGTAATTCAGCGTAAGTACCGCGTATAAGTTAGAACTCTCTTTCCGGCCGCGCTCATGTTTCATGTTCCGAACGTGTTCACGATACTGGAAGTGACTGTTATCGCTTCGCTACAACTCCGTCAAACTCGTGTCTTTCACGAAGATGATAATCCTTGGTACATATATTGTATTGGAGTTGAAAAGTTGCCGAGTTTCATTTGTTTCTTTATGGGGTTGCTAATGGGTTACCATCAGTTATCTGTCGTTATTGTAAATGACAGAATATCAGGTATTAAACTTCATATTGCCTTTGTGGAAAGTATTGAGGTTCCATCCAGCGTATATTGATGATCTATTGAACAGGCGTGATATTTTGGGATTGTGGTAATTATTTAAAAATAAAATAGAGCCGAGATCTACTCACTTTCTATTCCAAACCGACCAAACAAAAACTACGTTAAAAATCTGTTGCTGAGACCGAGTGTACGTTTACTTTTTTTTCTGAAAGAGCTAAAAAGAAGAATAAAAGAGCTAATCCGGATTTCGGTTTCCGGAAATCACTATTCGAAACATTGTCTCCAAAAGCTGGCAACACCACAAAAACTAAATCCGGGATTTGGGATCCCCGAGTCATATTCCCCAAGCAGCGAACTAGAAAAACTCGCAACAAAAAAGGCCGTCTCGAGAATCCGACCTTCCATAAAGCTTCATTGTCTCCGATTACAAATATTAGCTCATTCTTCGTTACATACAAATGTGTTAATTAGGGGAGTTGGTAAAGAGTAGATGTTGGAAGTATGAGCGGTGACTCACAACCTCCCAGCCCGTACAAAGACGACTTGTGAATACTTAAATAGGAATAGCTCATAGTATTACTTTATCATACATGTGCCTCTACTAGTACGACTGCACCGAATGGAATTTCCTTATTGGCGTACTTTCTGATTCATTTGTATTCCACACTGACATGATACGACGTAAAGCTGCAAAGTTAATTCACATAAGTATTATGTTATGACCATAAAAATAGACACCGGAAGTTGAGCTGGCTGCATCGATCGGTCAACGCGTTGAACCTAAGTTCCCTGACGCATCAATGTGGCTGTGGACTCATTCCATTATAATTAAGACTATTGTAGTTATTTAATATGTACTTAGAAAATGTTTATTCAGTAGGTCGTTTATGGTGATGAATATGCGGTCTTTGAAATTCCAACGCGTGAATGAGTTATTTATTGTTTCTGATAAACCTATTTAAATCATTTTCATCCTATAATTTTCCTGTTTCACTTCATGCTCTTTTTCATCTTGGTACTTTTCTATTTTACCACAAATAGATAGTATTTTATTTAAAGTAAGGAGAAAAACAAGGACCGTTCTAAGTTTTTAAACTGCAAGAACGAACGAGAAAGAGGGTAGACCGTTTTGCCTGCTCATAAACATCCACCTGCAATAACTTCAGTTTATCCGTGATCATGGCGTTTGCAATAGCGCCGAAATATCGGGAACTCAAAACAAGTAATAAACATGGTAAATATCCCGTTACTAGTGTTATTGATAAGGACCGTTCTGATTCGCTATGTACTCTTCCTTGCGAACATTTACGAAATTCAGGATTTCGTAGGACTAGGGTGGGTGCGGTTACCCTCCCTTTTACTAACAACCTCGGGCAGAAACACATGGCCTAAGGCCCTTAAAGTTGCCGTGTGCTAAAATAACATCACTTACTTTTAAATAGAACATAATTATAGAAATATCTATGGGGTCACAATAAGGTATTTGTGTCAATGCCCAATGGTTAGCGTGCCAGTAATATGACCTAATTTAACTTAAGCCGACGTTTGGTATTTGATTTTACATCTAGAAACAAACCACATGCAAGTAACATAACATGCAGCTTACCAAGGAAAAAACAATACAATTAATTGTGGCAACTAGATTACTAACACGCTGCATTGTGTCTAACATTGCTGTAAAAATGGTAATGTCATTAAGGGGTATCATGATAAGACCAATAATTACAAAACATCAAATAATCAGAAAGGATTTGTCAACCAAAGAAATGCGTCCGAATAACTGCAAAATGACTTGATGCCTTGGTGGGGGAGCAAGGCTTATCAAAGGCTCGGAAGGAATAATTGAGGTGGTTCAAAAAAGCGTTAATATCCGGCTAGCGGGCCGTGACGCTGACCAAAATGAATACACCATGACACGCGTGACGAAGCTATCGACTTCCGATCAGTGACGATGACGAGAATGCTAGCCAGCCGCCTGTGACACCCGCTTTACTATTACGACTGTAATTAGTTGATGGTGATAATTCTACAGTGATAGATGCACCCCAAATTACTTTAAATGACAGTTCTAATTAATGTGTGCTTTATAAACAAATAGTCGCACATACATTAATGAGGGACCGTAGAATGAACTGAAGCGTATAAGGCAAAAATGCACTTTTTGAGTTTGGAATGATTTCTTTCACATGACGTGCATTTCAGCGTTTATGCTGTACTAGTGTGAAGTCCATTTATACTGAACATATTTAAATAACCGCAACATGTGGCCAGTGTCAAATTGCTTTGACTGTTATAGCTCCCGAGTTCGTTCATGAGCAGTCAAACCAAATCCTCAAAACAAATTGTTATTTAAGTGCTTAATTTGATTAAATAAACAGCTATGAATAAAAGAACTCAAAAAAATTGCTTGCATAAAATTACATGATGTTATTTATGGTGTTCGGAGCTGATTGTACTGTGCAAGTAGTTGCAACCTCATTAGTCATACGAGTACATGCTAATGGACAACCATGTCAACGAATGTTTCGGTCCGTACGTCAGTCACCGGCTTTAATTGTCGACTCAGGAAGTGAACTTGCATTCCGCAGATGGCTGAACGTCCAACGTTTAACTTTAGGGCGACTAAATAATTTCAATTGAGCCGTCATTAAGCCGGTCTCTCCGGTCTCGTACGGAGCATCCATTTCATAAATTGTTGCCCACATTACATTAAGCGCACGCATTAGCCACGCACTGCCGTGCTCTATAAAACAGACAAGAATTCGATTCAGAACTGCAATTATCGCTTTCAAAATGTGTGTTACACCATTACTGATAATAGCTCTCGGTTTTGTACTTCCATCTACCTTCGCACCTACTGTTAAAGCTTTGGATTGGTAATTTTCATTGGAGCTACAGAAAAGCTACGTGAGCGAAAGTTGGCTTTCGCTTCGGTGTAAAGGAGCTTATACGTGCTTATTTATCTATGAACACTCATTTTATTGCAATAGTCGATGAGAGAGTTTCATCAGACAGCAATATTACAGTATTAATTTACAAAAGATTGTGTCCGTCTTGTTCTTCTTTGTTATCTATATTTTGTTGTATTGGTAAATATAACACAATAGTTTTCGTTGAAGCACAATCGTTCAGAAAACTATCTCCATTCTTGTTATCCAAAGATGGAACGATATAGAAAACAAACAAGGATAACTTCAAGTTCAAACAGCAGACATTTCTCGGATGTGACTAATAAAACTTGTTGCATTGGCTTGAGGCTCCCCTCACTGACAACAGATTCATGAATTGCTATACAATTGCGATTTGATTGTTAGCATAAAACCTCTCTAAATGCCAAAAAAAGGAAACCCGCATTTAAATAAAAAAAATTAATGTAACATGAAAGTAAAAGCAAAACAAACCGAGCCTCCCACATTACGTTAGCCGTAAAACTTTTAACAAAGATATAATATCCGAAATCAATGTAGCAGACCCTCATATGGATTGTGGAACATATGCGGGTCGGCGAAAAAAAGTCATCTACACAGCGTGACGCGTCCCTAGTAGGGTAATAAACGGAATATCATATAGTGGCCGAGCCGAAAGTCGGCAAGCAAAAAGGTGTCGGAACGGAGCATATTAGGGCGTGTGTCGATTCTGTACGAGGGTGCCCTTACTGCTGCCTATCTAAATATAGATCCGCAACGACTTCGCTACAGGAATTTGTACTCTAAACACGTCTGCGATGTACCCACGGCCCACTGGCTTTGAGCAGATTACTGTGGAGCTGCCACTAACTCAACCTCCTATGTCTATTGTTTTTTGGGACAAATGACGTTACAAATGAGGTATCCCTAGTTTGTCACGTTCCGTTAATACGTTGCCTCTATGTTTAACTGTCAACCTGATTATTTTCTCCTGGAATCTTATCTGTCATGATTTATAATGTATGATTCTTTGGGTTAAGGTCAATAACGAAACGTAATTCGGATAAGGGTAACCATGGGGTTGGTGGGTAGTCAGGACTTGTATTATATATTTTATTTTAGATCGATGTAAATTATATTTGCAGTAGGTATAACAGTATATCAACTAATATCAAGTGCCAGTTAACACTGCATTCAAAACTTTTTGAAGTCCATGTGAGAACATGAGTTTGTAAATAATATTGAAGGAGATTGCGATAACAGTACTCGTGAAAAAAGGCAAAATAAGAAGACTAGTACCGCTAGTCGTGGTTACAAAAAATACCAACACATGCTTTTATTCATTTATCGAAGAGCATGGTTAATGGGAGCTATAAAAAAACAAGCACTGGCGTCGAAAGACGTAGGGCCTGCGGAGATTGGTCGGGCGGCATGGCGCGAGTAGGGGACGCGCCGTATTGATCCGGCGCGCACCCCGTACCCCCGGCCTCCCCGCTCCGGGCTCGCCAGACATTACAGAAGCACTCGCAACTCTCACCCCCGCACACCCCCGTCCACCCCCGAGACCGACGCACACCGCCTAGCCGACACCCGGGTATAACGCAACCACACCCCTTTTTCATGCAGAATCGAGTCACGGGATTTTCCAATTCAATTTACTAAGCAATCTAGAACATAAGCAACGGCTGTTGAGATCATAATGGATAGAAAATGTGATAAATAACGAGACTGATGTATATAGGCACATTCGCTTCGACGGCAAAATTATGGACAAAAACCATAGAAGCGAAACTTTCTCACCGCAAGATTGATTACAGATTAAGATTCAATAAGGCATTCACGAAGATTTTAGCTTACAGAGAAGCTTACCGAATGTACTGGAGTTGTATATGTTGTCACAAGTGTTTTATTTGTCAAAATAAGATGAAAGTATGCGACGAGTTTACTACCATATACAGTAGCGACTTGATTCGATTATGGGCACAATAAGCGAAGGAACATTTTCGTAAGTTCGTTGACTCCGCGAACAATGTGGCCGCGGGCGGCGGTTGGGCTGGCGCGACCCCGCCTGCCGCATCTGCTGTCCGACGATGGATTTTATAGAGACAGCATATGTTACTGCCACAGCTTCCGACAAGTACAACTTTTCGAGTAATATGAATATAATGCCCGAACAGACGTGTCGGCACTGAAACAACTTCCCTGTTCACAAAACTGAAAGCGAACAGGAATTTGTAATAAATCACAATAGTATGTGGGAATTAATAACATTGTTTACTTCATTGTGTTCCGATTTGACAAATACCTAATTAGCTATACACCATAGTACCGAAGACAGCATTAATAATGAATCCCACTTCAATACTTAATGGGATTATATTAGTTACACATTATCCTTTTTCAAAACTAATGTCAACTTTTAACGGGAGCTCAATAATACATATCTCAGTTCGGCAAACACTCCTTCCAAAACGGATAAGTACACCAGAAATGGCAAAAATTGTTGAATCAAGTACCTTTATTAAAGGGATCACCTAAAAATCGCACGAATATCGATATTGTCGCTGTATTTACGTAGTTAGGTGAGTCAGTCGTGATAGCCTAACTTGGTCTGACTCATCTGTATAAGTTGGCTGTGCAAGAATTACTACAGGAATAAGGTCGTGACGCATCACAGCACTCATACACACTTAATTATTCAGCAAATGAAATAATGTTATAACAACAAACTATTGAAGAATCAACCCAACGTAAAGCTTTAATGTGCACGTGTGGCAACGCTGTCTCTCATCATGTTTGATTGATGGATGGACCGTATCCCAGAGGTCATGCTAACGATAACATGTTATTATAAAAATACGAATATAATAATAGGCATTGTTATTATTATACCCTAAATTATAGTTCGTGTTGAACCAAAGACTGCAAGTTAAATAGGTGCTACAGTTTAAATAACTGAAGCTGTGCGGGATCAAAAATCATTGGCAACTTAGTCGAGATTAATAAATTATGAGGGCATTGAATGCAATGATCAATTGAAAAAGCTACCATTTATGACGAATAATAACTTAATAAAAGAACACAATATACCACCATTATGAAAGTGACTTCAATGAGTGCATAACAGCAATAAATTGTTCTTTTATATTACTTAACTTACAAAGTTAAAAGTAATGAGAATAATCAATCCAGTTTATTGATACAAGAGAGTTGTTAAACCAGAAGGCAGACGTTTGAAGGCAGGGAAGGCAGGGGGTATCAAATGCAACACACAGGCAAGCTATAGTGTCCCTGTCCAGTACGGTACTGAATCGCAAGCGAATCCACCCACTCGGTCCCAGTCAGGTACCACAGCAAGTTATTTGAATCGAGTTAGCTCAAGAACATAACTTTCTAGTGACTCATAGGAAGAGAGCTATCTCGCGCAGACGCTCTCAATAAGGAAGAGGGTAATAAACAAATTCATCTCTCCCATCTTATGCGGCTTCAGAGCCCATTAAAATGCACAATACTGCACTTTATACCATAGAGCCCGGCCCCTGTACTCGAGGGGCAGATGTTATTTTTAGGCTTTAAATTGATACGCCAACAAAGGAAAGGATGTGAGCAATTAACACTGCACTTTCGATACAAAAAGTACCACGATCTTGCACTGATAACTACACAGTGGAATCCTTGTTATTTACGACATCCCTGACCCCAAAATAAACTCGTGTTCGAAATGATGTAGGCCAGACGCCCAGAGCACATGGGAGGAACAAAAAACAAAAGTCCAGCCATCACATTTCCCATCATCTCCACATACAATTAAGCACTCTCCATTTAAAAAGAAAGCCACTTATCCGAGGCGTGAGTACAACCATTGTTCTTGGAAGACATCTCTTACTGGCGCTGGCTTGACCTAATTAAAAATAATGACGCGTTATTCATCGGATCCCATATGAAGTCTTACAAAACATATTAGCCGAAAGGGCGGCTGCACGAAAGCGGTCCCTGTAGGCACCGGGGCCACTCATGTCAGTATCGTGATAAGATGAATTTCATAATTCTACAAATTGTAACGTATCATTTGTTTGAGACTGCTGTTCAACAATCGTTTTTGTGTACGATAAACGTGACTGCCTTCTGGAGAATCAGAAAACAAAAAACACCATTGTTCATTTTGAACTTAGGTTCAAGGGACTTCCGCAACATAAGCAAATATTGTAGTACTCCGTGTAAACTAAATCACCACGTGTTAGAATTTAGTACTCATTAACAGCTTTGGCAAATATTTATCATCACTTAACCGTTTTTAAACGGGATGTCTCTTTGAGAGAGAGCTTTATTTGTGGTGACCCTAGCGAGCGACGACTGCGTGACTTTAATACAGGTATAGTTTTAAACTACTTATGTAATATAACGACTTCTTAATTGCGGTTCAACACACTCTTACATAGGTACCTTATAATGGTTCAACTTTTAAAAGTTCCAAACACAACGAGTAGATATCAAGACATAAATAAAATTGATGTGTCTGCGTGTGACTTCGAACAAAGTTTTGATATCCATTATTGTAGATCCACTATCAGTGTGATTTATGATAGGTATACGAATAAGTTAAACAACTTATAGCCCCTGCACAGAAGCTACGGTCCCATGTTTATTTTACTCAGTGTAGATTAGAACTCCTTGTACAATTAAATCTGTTGTAATTGCAGCGAACTCAAACTGTTTCGAAGATATGACGATAACATGGAATGTAGAAATTGGACCTCCGTCATCCGTGAAACGAGTTTGGTTGGTATCAAATCGCATCGGACTCTAGCGAGCATTCGTTTTGAAGAGAACTTTGCTGAATGAAAGCTTTTGGTCCTATCCTGAAATAATTACCAATGGCTTTCTGTATTAGCAATTTCTTTGTGCTTTTCTTCGAATTTAGTTTATCGGTTCTTGCAATTTGTCTTTCTTTTGCAAAGTCTCCTAAATTACAATAAGCCTTATACAACTTCAGTGAATCTTGGCTAAGACAAAAGCCAAAACCCTGGACCGTGGAGTGTCCTCTGCTAGACATTGCAGCATTATATACCTAGATATCTGTGCTAATAAGTTTCATATGACCGATTTATTCGCAAATTCCCACAAAGGAATGACCCATAGTCGGCAGACTGTAGACCGCTTAACTTGGATTGTTCGCTCGCCATGTAGGCGGAACTCACACGTTTTTGCGGCTCGGAGCTAGAGAGCAAACTTGTACTGGTACCGGTCCGGGA
Source organism: Cerastis rubricosa (assembly GCA_949152445.1). Classification (NCBI taxonomy): domain Eukaryota; kingdom Metazoa; phylum Arthropoda; class Insecta; order Lepidoptera; family Noctuidae; genus Cerastis; species Cerastis rubricosa. The sequence continues at coordinate 13,776,666 of OX424535.1, forward strand.
CTCAACCAGTCAGTTAATATTTTTGCGGCAGATGGCGTCGGCTATGTCGCGGTCATTTACATAGTAAGTCGACGATAACCGTGCTATATTTAGCACGCGCGGGGATGCGCCCTGGCCGGCCCTGCCTCGCACCTCGCACTGCACCTACACACCTCGCCTCCATTCCTCCCTTGCCTCTCTTGTACGCCTCCGTACCATTCTATTGCAAGTTGCAGTTGAGGATTCGTAACAACTATTTCGCGAGAACCTAAATCTAACTAGAATTTAAGCCAAGATTTTGCCAAGCTCAAAGACATTTCAAGAACAATTCCTAAAAAGACAAGAGGATTGCAATCTTTGAAGGCTTTTTAAACATAGAATTTCACCCAAAAACCTTCCCGGAATCCAATACTTTTTATAACAATTCCCGATACATGTTCCTGATAACATTTGGAGCAAAAAAGAAAAAAACTGGCTTATCAAACATCCTAAGCCGTTGAACGTCTGACCTTATCCCAAAGTAGCCTCTTATAAAAAAGTATCTCATTCATGACTAAACGTTTGTGGTGTAACGAAACAAATACTTCACAGTTAAGTGACTGTTTTGTTAAGCCTCTAACGAAGCAGTTAACGTTAACAAGAAAATTGGCAGATAACTCATGTGTCGCGGTTGCAAGTAGCACGTTGACGCGACTCGTCCGTTGCATTATCTGAAGCAGTGGAGCGATAAAAACGAACAAAGAACAATGTCAGTAGGCGCTCAACTCCCTTTCGCACGAACTCGGCTCGCTCAGGCTTCGAATGACAAAATAACATTAATTTGTTACAACCGTCGGCGACGCTGCGTCCACGCAGCTACGCGCTCCGGTGCGCACATGCATGCAGTTATTCCGTGCCGATTGAAAACAAATTTCCATAGCCTATTGAATAAATAAACTGGCGAAATCGAATGAAATAACACGGCTATGTAAACACATTGTACATCAAGTAAGAGAGAGGCTAAAACAAGCATCATAATAGTTGGTCGTCGCAACGACGGCGGGCGGTCGACGAAGTGTAAATCCGCTTTAGGGCGCGTCACACGATCGGGAGTGGGTGCCAGTGTGCGTGCAGAAATTTCAATCGGTCGGGTGCATGAGCTGTGCATCTCGACGGAGGCAGATGTTAATGAGGCAGCCGAGAGCTCGAGACGCGGCGAGGGACGACGAACGGGACCTGTCCGCGCACACACTGGCTAAGTGGGTACACTACGCGGACAACACCGGCCTACCGAAAAAATATCATCCGAAACGACGTAAAAAAACAATACTTAGGGTGTAAAAAATAGCACGTTCTTCAAGAGCAACATGATTGAAGATCAAGGGTCGTTTTCCTCCACGTATTATTTCTCAACTAAATGGCTACTTTAGAAAAATCAATCTCTAAACGAAAAAATATTCAAACGCAACGTCTTTTAATCTGTCGAAGTGTTGGTACAAGTATAAAATTTGTAATTTTCAATATGTTTTATATTCATTTTAAGTAATGATAAGTAAGGAGTACTTACCATGCCTTCACACGAATCAGGACCTCGCCTTCTCCTAAAGTTGGTTCAGGCTTCTTCAGGATCTTGACAGTTTTGAGTCCGCCGAAGCCGGTGAGGACAACAGCGCGCATCTCCTTGGGTGGAGGAGTCTCCTTTTCTTTTTCTTCGGTTGCCTTCTCTGGGGTCTCTTCGGGCGGGGTCTCGGTTGTTCCATTATCAGTGGTGGTCTTTTCAGGCGCAGCTGCCGCAGGGGTTTCTGTGCTCTCCGTCATGATGGCGAGGTGTTCGGCTAGGTCGTAAGATCGGAGCGGTACTGCTAGCGGACGCGATGGGAATGAGCTCGGGCGAATGCAACGGAGGCCGGCCGGCAAGTCTACGCGTCGCGAAACGAATGATTCGTTCGAGAGGGAGAAGCGCGCGCAGCGGCGTCGAGGGTGCAGGGGCGGGGGAGGTGCGGGGCGCGGGGCAGTGCGGGGTGGGGGGAGCGGCGGCCCGGGGGGCACACGCGCGCCACCGCGCGGCGACAGGTGGCCACCGCGCCGGCCGGTTTACCCCCCCGCAGCCCCCCGCCCGATATTACACTACACAGGACCTGGATTAACTTTATTGCACGGACGTCGATATAAAAAGCTGTATTAGTTATGTACTGGTCCACGAAGTAGACGCGCTGTAGCCTCGAATCGACACCTCCCGAAAATGTAGGTACACACCCTGAACGTGACTTGGCAACGGGATCGATATTGTAATTTATTGCGAGTAAAGTTGCATATACTATGTCGGTTCTCGGTTCTATTGAGCGACCCTGGCCTACCAATGTGTTTGTGTAGAGAGCATACGAGGCAGGCAGGAACAGACGCAGACGAACACAGCATTAACAAAATGGTCCAAGAATACTGCTACCCTCATTAGACAGCATACATGAGTCTCTAGAGGCAACCTGTTGATTAAAGTTGATAAAGTTAGTCTAATAAAAGCAAATATTTTCATTGTTTATTCAAGTCATATATTGGTTCATGTACTAAGTACAGTAGTCATGATATGCATGTGGACTGATTCGCCTTTGTTTTATTGAAAATGCTAGTAACGCATTGTTTATGTGATAAAAATGAAGTTGTTAATTTTATCAACGCGACCTTCGGCGATGAAAGCGTAAAAAGTGTAATTATGATATTACGTTACATTACAATACTAATTACAATGCAATGTAGAATATCGTTATTGTAAAAACAACATACTACATATTTGTGGACCATTTTAACTACCATATAAACGCTATCCAGATTCAAAGCATTTTGATAGTCAAGTCAGTAAGTTCGTATTGCACTGGATATACAAAGATCTAAGGTATGGGTTCACTTAACAACTTCCACGAATTCACGGTGAGTCAGGGTTGAAAGAACGAACCCCCCCATTGACGGGAATCTACCCTAAAATATCTAAGATAGTTTATTTTCAGACAGATTTATTATTCGTTTTCATGTCCATTGTCTGACTGCCTTAGCCGGGCATCGAACCGATACACCATCAAAAACACGACTTTCTTAATTTCAGGCATTTCTAAGTGTGCAGTAGGTATAGTTTTTTTTTTACTTGAAATCTTTACTGCTCTTCACAAGACCAACACAGTTCTTTGCATACAACCTATTAGACTGTCGACAGTTAAAAGTTTCCATCCTACATTGATAACAAACATTAATGTTTCTGTTTTCCTCGAAGTGGTGAGCAGAGGTCATAGGAGGTAACTCTGTTGCCATAAACCAGATGTTTCAAAACGAATAGCTGCTACTAGGTTGCTGAGAAAACCTACTGCAAAGCCCATCTCAGCATACTGGGTGTAAAAAGATAAAGGGTCTTAAGAAGCCGAAAGACAGTTGTTCTTCCCGTTATTGCGTTCATTTTTTTTGTTCTGGAACATGGACACAGTGGAGGTTAAAGTTCCAAATTTATCACAGGTGTTATTAATCTTTCATGACTCCTGTGGGGTTACTATGACACCTTAAAACATAATTGTTTCATTCTTATTCCAGAGTGGGAAAGAGATGGAGCTAGACGATATGTATAGCGTTGTCTCTTTCCCACTCTGGAATAAGAATGAAACAATAATGTTTTAAGACGTCGTGGCAGGCCATCTGTACTACTCAATGTATCCATCAGTACAATGTTTTGAGTGCGTTACTGTAAACGATGATTTTACAAGATGCTTATTGATGTGCAGAATGCATGGTTAACGGCTTCGTGGAGGGCTCGTTTACACGATGTTTAGTTAGAAAAGTATACCATCATTCAAAATCATCAAAGTAGACTGTACGAGCGCACATTGGGACAAAACCAATGCTCTCTATCAGCTTGTGGTGAAGAGAGACGGAGAAAACTGCAACTGCAACTGAAATATCTTAAGCATTGTGGATCAGACATCACTCATCATCGGCCGTCCTGTAGGAGTCAAATCCTACATTTTAGAATATGTAAGTACAAAACATTAATTATCCTGGCCACAGTAGACATAGACCTAGAAAAAGCTGCATTAATTAGACTGGAACGAATAGGCAAGCATAGAATACTACTTAAGATAATTACAGCTTCAATAGTTACGAGGGTACCTTTGTACGTCCGTCCTACAGATTGACGGAGGCACTTACTTGATTGGACCAACTTGATTTACTCCGACCAGACCAACATTAATTGTCTACATTTCTTAAAGTTTAGATATGTGACGGTCATTTTGGTAGCACTGAATAATCATCGGTTGCAAACGTGACCGCGGAGCGTGGGGTTCGACCCTCGGGTTGAACAATGTGTTGGGTTTTCCCCTTAGAAAATTCTTAGTAGCGGACCGGAACCTAGATTTGTGCCCGGTTAATGACAATAGACTCGCCCCCCTGTTGCAAGGGACTTATAGCATGACGGACGATATTATGTGGGTGCACTATACAATATAATAGAGGGTGGAAGGGATATCGACGCACAAACATCATCATCAGCCTATAATGTTCCCACAGCTGGGACTCAGGCCTCCTCTCAATGAGAGGGAGTGGGCTTTAATCCACCACGCGGGCCCAGTGCGGGTTGGTTAATGTCACAAGTCTTCGAATTTTTAGTTTTAGGACATGGCGGTTTCTTCACGATGTTTTCCTTCACCGCTATGAGTAGCAGCGATGATAAAATAAATTACACAAAGTAAGGCGCCTGCCTGGGTTCGAACCTACGACTTACTGCGACGCACCAACGGTTATCACATATTCAGCACCTACATCATTCCAAACCTCCTCCACTTTGACTGAGAAAACAACAATTTGTTCATCAGGGGATTCGGTATTATTTCTTCAAATACGTGGCGTGATGAACAAGATGTGGTTTTGCATCCTCGTCAAATTCAAAGAGTAACTATGCTAGTGATTCTCGACCTGAATCAATAATAAAACGAGTAGGTTTTTTGTCTTATTTACGGATATCGGTGTGAACCACCCGTGTTTTAAACGCGGCCCGTCTGATCCTCGCCCTATAACCATGCTTTCACACATACAATCTCAAACGTTTATTCGATCATTTCTTATTCCCTAAACCACGTAAAAGGGGTATTCTGATATACTGACAAACCTAAACAACCAAAAAATCAGCATTTATTAATAATTAACTGGGTCCCGTAATTTAAAAACACACATAAGCATATTTCTGTTTTGTGACAACCTCCTGAATTTTGACGAGGATACAAAACAACACCTTGTATTTTAATTACATATACGTAAATATTCTCACCGCAAAATAGTAATAAACTACTGCATTCTAGAACAATGCTTACAATGCTTAGTTTCGATTGAAAAAACGAACAGATGTATCTACAGTAAGATCTTAATTTAAATCTAGTTTTATTCGAGATTTATCTAGGTAGACATGAATAGGTACGATTATGATGACCGTGGAAACGATGGATGGACTGTGTGAAAGATGATAAGAGATATACTGAGATGTCCAGTAATAAAGAATGGTAAATTAGCCCAAATTAATGGGTTAAGAGCAGAAGAATTGACGGCACGGTTGGCGCGGTGGTTGAGCGATCGACTGCTGCGCTGCGTCTCGCGGGTTCGATCCACGCACGGATCAAATATTTGTATGGCTCACAGATAGTTGTTCCGGGTCTGGCTGTTTGTGTATGTGAGTTTCAATGTTTGTAAACGCACCCACGATACAGGGGAAATAGTGTCTGGCAAAGTTTAAAAAAAAATAATGATGATGGAATGACTATAAGCTTCTGTCTTAGTAGACGATCACTGACTTTATTGCTGGTTTTTAAACCAGTATAAGCAGAAAAGAGACTAAACGATAAAGTAAGGATGCATTGTTCAAAATATTCCATGAAGTTCCCATTGAATTCGAAGAATAAGCCTATTTAATCATGGGTAAAAACAATAGAACGAGGAATTCCGAATACAAAACCAATTTCTACAAGCTTATCAGATTTTGTGATAATCTATCCACGTGACTTCTTGATGCGTCACAAAAACGTGTTTTAGATACATTGGAGGAATCACCATGGAATTCTTGTCATTCTTTAGTGCCAATTTTATTCTGGAATAAAGCCAAATAGTACCTATTCAAAGGAAATAAATGTGTCATTATACTTCCGTAAGTAAGTAAGTTACACAGGTTAGTATTAAAAGCAGAGTATTTCAATCCTTGAAGCGTTATTTGTACACGAAAGCTCCAGAAAAAAACAGGATAATTCATGGACAAAAATTATGAAGTTCCATACTTGACAAACTTACATCCCCGATTTAATCAATTTTATTGAGCAAAGTTTCAACGTGAAAAAAAATAAACAGTGCAAAAATCAATCTTAGAAATCACAGCGGGCTCCTCTCATCAGCCACTTGAAGACGGACCCAGCGCATTATAGATTAATCAACTCTCCAGACGGCATGGTAGGTACCTAAGTTGTCGTCATTTATGCCATTGTCATCATCATAACAGTCAGGAAACGTCCTCCGCTAAGGCTCGGGCTCCCTCGTAAGTTACAATAAATGGTACTTACGAGGGACTGATGTTATCCTGAACCTAAGCGTTCAGAGTTCTTGGGTCTTATGGGTTATAATAAGGAGAAACTTGGTTTTTGATAAGCGTCACATAACGTAACATCACGCCTGTAATCCCCGAAGGGTTAGGCAGCAGAGTTGTACCTAGCTTTCTAATAGTACACCCACATTTATCCAGTTATGTTTAGGTCCCATGTAACAGGGGGCGAACCTATTGCTATCAACCGGGCTTAAATTCGTGGCTGCTACCGAGAACTTTCCATCAGAAATTTCACGGTAGCAGTATAACTAGATGGACTGACCCAAACAGAAGACCAACGAAGCAGCTTTTTAACGCCAAAGCAAGCAAAACTGCTTGCTTCGGCGTTTTTAAGTTCCAGTCTAACCAGAGTTCCAGACGCGGTATGAATACCTGTATTTTATGGACTCCCTGTCTTCCACTACCCGGTTACTGGGTAACACGACACCACTCTGCAACTTACTGAAATCAGGTCAGAAATCATGTTTTGCATGAAATAGCAGTGGTGTCATTGAAAACTGAGGTTTTCAGGAACGCCACACCTTGGACTAAATTACGTACAAAGTGATAACGCCGAATGGATTAAGAGCATATCTCGAAAGGAGCCTCGAACGGAAACTTTTGCATCTTTTAGTGGTCCTATTTTGGCACGGATAAAATATAAAACACATCAACCGTGGACAGCACTCATTTTTACTAGCATCCGCTTGCATTGGAACTAGTTCAATATTTTATTGATGCTTGGCAATGCGAAATACCAGAGAATGCGCGGAAAATTGACATTCAAACTGTGCTTTAATATTAAGGCATCCAATTAAGTGAAACTTAGTATTCGTGAAAATGGGCATAGCGATTTTTTCTTATCTTATATCCTCTCGGTGACGTCACCAATCAGTCTGTCTATGCAATGGCGATTTGCTCCTTGAATTAGCCAAGGAACAATTGCCATAATATTGTCGAGAGGATTTATCAGTGTCATTCCTCCGGAGAGGCGACATACGTAAGTGCATCCGGCTCCCGATGCAGTCAGCTTTGAAACTTACTTTTAGCCTAAGATCCCAGTATACAACGACCTTCACCGAGCTGGTTAATGGATGAAACTTATTTTATATTAAATTGACATATTAATGTCAATAAATATATTGCCTATATATGGGTTGTCTAAAAAAATTCAGTCCAGGAAATGATTAATTAATAATTTAAAAAAAAAATGAAACATGTCGCCTGTTTGGTTAATAAACAAATTCCATACCAATCGAAAGTGAGTGTGGGCTTTATTAGACAACCCATATGCAATATATTTATTGACATATTAAATTTTATATAAAATAAGTTTCATCTATTAACCAGCTCGGTGAAGGTCTTTGTATATCGGGATCCTATACTATTTGCTGTCCTGTCAATCTAACTAAAATAAAGGGACAGACAGGAACAGATATATTCGGGTCAGCATGATTCGGCACAGCTGGGCGGGGAATTCGGATATTTAATTGTAATTGTGTTGATACACGTTACGTAAAATGGTCCCTCGGCTTGACTCGAACATGTGGAACTGACCCGAACATTTTATTTTAGTTCTGCGATGATAGATGTCGATCAACATGGTTTCTGTGTAAGGATAGCTTCACGTCGTCTTTATTGTTCAATACGGCTGCCCTTCATACGACTATCGTCTTGGTCCCGGGAAAAAGATAAGGAGAAACAATAATAAAGTCAAGCAAAGGATAGCATCTCGATCTTAATCTCAAGACAGGATATGATGAATTGTACTATCAATGTGTCATCTAGTAAAATTTCATTAGTGTAACAAATTCTAGAAATTCCGATGACTATAGTTGCAGTGGTGGGATTGCGATAAAATAAATACAAGGAAAACAAAAAGATCGTGTCAACAAAGATTTTATATAAGAGAAACGCCTGTGCTTTGTACGGAGTTTGACCTATCTATAAAGTTTACACTCCGGGGAACACTTTCTTTTTTTTTTTTAAAGAATCACTTTTTTTCTGCACGCGTAGCATGATCACTGTAGAAACCAATTTTTGTCTACGGAAAAATCGAAAGAATGCATGACAGATAGACAATGACAATGTGTCAGTTTGTCGATTTTTCCGTCGACATAGCCCGTTTCTACGGCGGTCATGCTACGCCTGCTGTAGGACTGTACAAATAAATATAATAACAGTTTATTTCTGGATGCATATACGGTAGGTACCTTAGCAATAAAACATATATTTTTACTTTGTCCATCTGTCCGTTTGTTCCGGTTAATCTCAGAAACAGCTGCACCGATTTTTTAAAGGGACTTTTTGGCAGATAGCTGATGTTATAAGGAGTAACATAAGCTACTTTTATTATTTTAGAAAATGGATTAGAATTCCGCTCATGAAATTGTTGATTAAAATAGGGGAGTAATACTTTTATTAAGTATTTTTTTTTTTAAATTAATTTCACGTGGTCAACAGCCGCGGGATCAGTAAGACAATAATAACGTTGATGATTATCAACATCTATGGTAAGGTAGGTAAGGTTCCGTATGGTGTCGGACGTAAAGAATAGTACCATCCCATATCTTCCCGTGGGTGTCGTAAGAGGCGACTAAGAGACTTGCCTGAGAATGGGCAGCAGCGTTTTCTGTGCTTTTGTAACAACTGTACTGCGATCGCCAACCCGCCTGCCAAGCGTGGCGATTATGATTATGATGAAGGTAGGGAACACGTAAGGTCTTGCTTTACATGTATGAGTTTCTATGGATGGCGTCGTCACTCATGTTGTGTCTACCACAGACTACAATATAATATATAAATAAATATAGGTGTATACCGTACCGCCTAACCAGCACGGCAGGAGCGACAAACTGACACATCATTGTCATTGTCTATCTGTCATAATGTCGATTCTTCCGTAGACAAAACTCGTTTCTACAGTGGTCATGCTACGCGTGCAGGACTCCCCATCAACCCGACAAGGCGTGGATGGAAAAGTTTGGCAATGGCCGGCTCTTTAGAAACCAAACCCTCCTTCAAGTTTGTTCGAGCTTCCGCAGTGGCTATAAAACGTATGAAAGTCGATGTTATCTAATTACGATTAACAGTTTATGGCCCATTTCACTATCTACTGACAAGTTCCAGTTAACTTATCTAGTAGACAATTTCACGTAAATTCTGTTTCATTTCTGGATTTAGATAATAAGTCTATCGGACTCTTCCTTATTAAGAGCGTTTACGCCTTACAGCATTTCACACAAACTTTCAAGTCCTTATTTTCCGAAATGACTGAACCGATTTTTATTAAACTTCTTACGCATAAGCAGGGTACATAGGTCTAAATAATTACTAAAACCCTTTTCGAAATGTTTAAAGAAAAAAAGATATTTGGAAATTTATCTGTTTCTATGGATCGATAATCGGTCTAATTTAGCTGTAACACTATTTTTCGAAAATGTTTTTTGTAGGTAACTTTTTAGACCTATGTATCCTGCTTATGTGTATGAAGTTTCATTCAAACCGGTTCAGTCATTTCGGAATACAAGGACTTGAAAATTTGTATGAAAATGGCGTAAACGCTCTTAATGTAAGTATATCCGGACTCTTCCTTATTTGAATGCAATAATGTATTTTGATAAAACAACTGCCAGTTGGATGACTACTGCTGAATTCAAATTCCGCTGTCTGGTACGCACACAATTATGACAAAAGGGTCGCCCCCTATTCCAAAAATGTAGGTGACCCATATAATACTCCGTCTCACTTCGGATAATAAATCCTTTTTGTGTACATTACGTATGTAGGTAGGTAAATAGTACAAAATTCTTTCCATTGTAGCGAGACACGAAGAGGCACGATAACTATTTACATACCTAATATAACATCACGCTTGTAATTCCCGAAGGGATTGGCAGAGGTGTACTTTATATAGTACACACACATTCTGCCAGTTATGGTTAAGTTCAATGTAAAAGGGGGCGAGCCTATTGCCATAAACCGGGCACAAATCCTTGATGTCAAAAACAATCCGAAAAATCACGATGGGGAGGGGCAGGGATGTGACATCAGTGTATTTGTTTTCCTGAGACGATAAAAAATTAATACCAGGCCCCTCAGAAAGTATTGCGAAAAAAAGTTTTTATATATGGGAGACTGGCCAGTTATTATGTTTTTCGAAAATATGATTATTTATAAGTAAAAATAAGTAAGTTCCAATTTCAAAATTTCCCTCCACATTTTTTGCGAGTTAATTCAAAGTATTGTGTCTCACTGAAATATGGATCTGGGGGTCTACTCTCTTACTCCGTCAACGAAGACACGGGCCCGTACTAAAGACGTCCGTCACTAAGAAATAAACCCTACTCCCTAGTGACAACGGATTCACGAGCTACGAACGGGACCATAGACAATATTAGTGAACGAATGAAAAATGGCGATAGAGTTGGGCTATTTTACCGGTCCATTACCGGTTTACTTACTTTATGATTTTAATGATTAAACAAAAAAACAGACATTGTTATTGTTAGAAAATGACCACATTTAAAAGAAAATACCTTTTACTATGTCTTTATATGAAGAATTGAACTATTTTTGCAATTTTCGTCCGGATTGAGGCTTTATACTGTTAACACCTTTGCCATTTTTCTTTTGACAGCAATGTTGTTTTAATGAAGTGTCAATTTTTTGTTTACAAATTTTGAAATATACATAATTCGCTTTATTAATACGACACGGGAACTTTCCGTAATAAATTGAACGATTACACATCAACACCGGGACGTGCTTAATCGGCCGCCGTTATTGCAATATCAGCGGCAACCAAAACACACCAGGGGTGCCAGGGTCCTCGGAGCGCGTTGCCACCAGTATCAAGCCGAGGACAGCCTGATAAAGAAGACTGCATGCGTGTGTAAACGAGGAAGAAGAAGCCTACTCGCATCAGTGCGGTACCGCATTGACAGGTCCGATTAGTTGTTGCGTCCGGCTATTCCATCGACGCAGCTGTACATGTCCCATCTACATCATACCACGACGCCAGAGAAGGTCGTGGAGTATATAAGGAGCGACACCAAGTTCACTTTAAGAGTGGAGAGCTTATAATCGTGCCTCAAGATTAACTTCAAGTCTTGTGTGGTGCTTGTCACAAGTTCACAATACTCCACCTCAAGGCTTTTATGCAGGAGGAATTTTGGCTGCAGGGGATCGTGTATCGGTATTTTGGCGCAAGGCTATACAATTTCTCAACTCAGCGCAATATGTGGCCGACCAAGCTACAATAGTTTTTTGTAAATGTGTTCAACATGTATTAGTTTAGTAATCATAAAAGATTATTTTGTAGATTGTATTTATGGCCCTTTGATGCCTGAGAATAAAAGTGATTGATTGATTGAAACTAAGTTTGTTGCAATAATTTAAGACTTCAATATTCAAGTTATCGGTGGTTATAAAACAGCACTACTTAGAAAAAGTGTTTTTTGCATGGGTCCAATAATTTTAAATAAACTAACAAACAGCATAAAAAATTGAAAATAAACTCAATGCTTTTTTGATACAAAAAATATTATTTGTAATGTGTTTTCTGAATATGTATGTCATTTCATCAGTAAAATTTTGTAATGTCATTATTTGATATCTACTATTGTGTATAATCTACCTTGTTAAAATAATTTGATAGTATTGTAATCTTTTAATTTCATAATCTTATTGATACTAACATTTGTTAAATATTGCATGCCAAAACTCAGGCAGAATGTACCCGGCTCACTGTATTTCAGAAAACTTTTTTGTGCAATATCTACATTCTATGCAAATAAATGATTTGATCCATTAATTTATAATAATACAGTTGAGTGAGTTACTGAGAGAAAGAGGGCTATCCTCTCTCCTAATGTTGCTGTGCCAGACAGGGTCCAAACTCTCTTATTTAATAACATCTTTGTACACATATGGAATGCAATAAATAATTGAGTATTGAAATATGTTTTGCTTGTAATAGTGTATAATCTATCTTGTTAAAATAATTTGATAGTATGGTAATCATTTTATTTCATAATTTTACCCATAATCTTATTGATACTGACATTTGTTAAATATTGTAAGCCAATACTCAGGCAGAATTTACCGGGCTCTCAGTATGTCAGAAAAACTTTATTGTTTCTATTCTATTCTTTTCTACAATACATACATTCTATGCAACTAAATGATTTGATAAAGGAAATATGTTTTGCTTGTAATAGTGTATTGTTGATTGTATTTTCTTTTTCAATTTTATTGGTGTCTAATAAAAAAAAAGTCTCCATTTATGAAAAACCAATGCTTTTATTGTGTAAATCTTTATTTTTATTTATATCAGAATCTTCCTCCAGTCCCAACACCCATTATGTCCTGTAAGCAAAATAAACAGTTTGTAAAATATTTATTATATGTAAGTACCTATCAAAATCAAAATGTTTTTATTTTACATAGGACTACACGGGCACTTATAAAACACCGACAAAAATATGCTTGGTTCGGGTTGGTTGTTTCCTATGGAGAAGAACCGGCATGAAACTCTATGGTTACTCTTTTAGAATCAATCAATAATTTAAATACAAAGTTATTGACATTTTATTATTAGAAGTGTGGTTTTCTTAGAAGACTGCATAAGTACTTACCTATTTCCATAGTATACATAGTCTTTCACCTATTTCCATAGTCCCTTGTTCAGCAATTGCACGAATATGTCTGTCACTCTTAGCCCTTGCTAAGGAGTTTGATGAAAATTGAGAGCAGCAAAGACCTAAAAGTAAACAAAAACAACAGTAAATAGGTGGGACTGATTGGTAATACAACTCAATAATTTGCAGAGCTTAGTCCTTGATACTTGGATCAAACCACTACCTACCTTCATTCTTGGAGGTGATAGATCCTCCCCTAGATGTTTCAATATTTTCCGTATGAGCCATTAGTTCCCGTGAATTCAACATCGGGAATACTCGCCAAATGAAAGTTTTAGTGCAAGATAATCGACGGCATCGCCTTCGATCTTCCTGTAGAGCTTCTTCGAGCATTAAAAAGCACCCACAGTATCGATTTTCTCAAAAAACTTAACTTTCGTCGACGAAACGATAACTATTTTCATGTCGTATCAAATGACATAACAATCCGTCGTAACAACTGTCAAATTCAATATTACGAACGGACAAAAACACTTAGCGAGTAGGCACAACTGTCAAATCGAGTTGTCATTCATTCTTAGTACGGGCCCCGAACTAATGTTATGTCCGTTGGTGCTGCGGAGTAGGAAACATTTGCTGCGTTGGGAACATTTTAGAGCTATGATTTTATACGATTTCAAGTGTCGCCAGGGCGTCTACTCTCTATGCACGAAACCCGTTGTCACGGCCGAACTTTCGGGCGTTTCCTACTCCGCAGCACCAACGGACATAACATTAGTTCGGGGCCCGTACTAAGAATGAATGACAACTCGATTTGACAGTTCTGCCTACTCGCTAAGTGTTTTTGTCCGTTCGTAATATTGAATTTGACAGTTGTTACGACGGATTGTTATGTCATTTGATACGACATGAAAATGGTTATCGTTTTGTCGACGAAAGTTAAGTTTTTTGAGAAAATCGATACTGTGGGTGCTTTTTAATGCTCGAAGAAGCTCTACAGGAAGATCGAAGGCGATGCCGTCGATTATCTTGCACTAAAACTTTCATTTGGCGAGTATTCCCGATGTTGAATTCACGGGAACTAATGGCTCATACGGAAAATATTGAAACATCTAGGGGAGGATCTATCACCTCCAAGAATGAAGGTAGGTAGTGGTTTGATCCAAGTATCAAGGACTAAGCTCTGCAAATTATTGAGTTGTATTACCAATCAGTCCCACCTATTTACTGTTGTTTTTGTTTACTTTTAGGTCTTTGCTGCTCTCAATTTTCATCAAACTCCTTAGCAAGGGCTAAGAGTGACAGACATATTCGTGCAATTGCTGAACAAGGGACTATGGAAATAGGTGAAAGACTATGTATACTATGGAAATAGGTAAGTACTTATGCAGTCTTCTAAGAAAACCACACTTCTAATAATAAAATGTCAATAACTTTGTATTTAAATTATTGATTGATTCTAAAAGAGTAACCATGGAGTTTCTTGCCGGTTTTTCTCCATAGGAAACAACCAACCCGAACCAAGCATATTTTTGTCGGTGTTTTTTAAGTGCCCGTGTAGTCCTATGTAAAATAAAAACATTTTGATTTTGATAGGTACTTACATATAATAAATATTTTACAAACTGTTTATTTTGCTTACAGGACATAATGGGTGTTGGGACTGGAGGAAGATTCTGATATAAGTAAAAATAAAGATTTACACAATAAAAGCATTGTTTTTTCATAAATGGAGACTTTTTTTTATTAGACACCAATAAAATTGAAAAAGAAAATACAATCAACAATACACTATTACAAGCAAAACATATTTCCTTTATCAAATCATTTAGTTGCATAGAATGTATGTATTGTAGAAAAGAATAGAATAGAAACAATAAAGTTTTTCTGACATACTGGGAGCCCGGTACATTCTGCCTGAGTATTGGCTTACAATATTTAACAAATGTCAGTATCAATAAGATTATGGGTAAAATTATGAAATAAAATGATTACCATACTATCAAATTATTTTAACAAGATAGATTATACACTATTACAAGCAAAACATATTTCAATACTCAATTATTTATTGCATTCCATATGTGTACAAAGATGTTATTAAATAAGAGAGTTTGGACCCTGTCTGGCACAGCAACATTAGGAGAGAGGATAGCCCTCTTTCTCTCAGTAACTCACTCAACTGTATTATTATAAATTAATGGATCAAACCATTTATTTGCATAGAATGTAGATATTGCACAAAAAAGTTTTCTGAAATACAGTGAGCCGGGTACATTCTGCCTGAGTTTTGGCATGCAATATTTAACAAATGTTAGTATCAATAAGATTATGAAATTATAAGATTACAATACTATCAAATTATTTTAACAAGGTAGATTATACACAATAGTAGATATCAAATAATGACATTACAAAATTTTACTGATGAAATGACATACATATTCAGAAAACACATTACAAATAATATTTTTTGTATCAAAAAAGCATTGAGTTTATTTTCAATTTTTTATGCTGTTTGTTAGTTTATTTAATATTATTTGACCCATGCAAAAAAACACTTTTTCTAAGTAGTGCTGTTTTATAACCACCGATAACTTGAATATTGAAGTCTTAAATTATTGCAACAAACTTAGTTTCAATCAATCAATCACTTTTATTCTCAGGCATCAAAGGGCCATAAATACAATCTACAAAATAATCTTTTATGATTACTAAACTAATACATGTTGAACACATTTACAAAAAACTATTGTAGCTTGGTCGGCCACATATTGCGCTGAGCTGAGAAATTGTATAGCCTTGCGCCAAAATACCGATACACGATCCCCTGCAGCCAAAATTCCTCCTGCATAAAAGCCTTGAGGTGGAGTATTGTGAACTTGTGACACGCACCACACAAGACTTGAAGTTAATCTTGAGGCACGATTATAAGCTCTCCATTCTTAAAGTGAACTTGGTGTTGCTCCTTATATACTCCACGACCTTCTCTGGCGTCGTGGTATGATGTAGATGGGACATGTAAAGCTGCGTCTATGGAATAGCCGGACGCAACAACTAATCGGACCTGTCAATGCGGTACCGCACTGATGCGAGTAGGCTTCTTCTTCCTCGTTTACACACGCATGCAGTCTTCTTTATCAGGCTGTCCTCGGCTTGATACTGGTGGCAACGCGCTCCGAGGACCCTGGCACCCGTGGTGTGTTTTGGTTGCCGCTGATATTGCAATAACGGCGGCCGATTAAGCACGTCCCGGTGTTGATGTGTAATCGTTCAATTTATTACGGAAAGTTCCCGTGTCGTATTAATAAAGCGAATTATGTATATTTCAAAATTTGTAAACAAAAAATTGACACTTCATTAAAACAACATTGCTGTCAACAAAAGAAAAAAGGCAAAGGTATTAACAGTATAAAGCCTCAATCCGGACGAAAATGGCAAAAATAGTTCAATTCTTCATATAAAGACATAGTAAAAGGTATTTTCTTTTAAATTGGTCATTTTCTAACAATAACAATGTCATTTTTTTTGTTTAAAATCATCAAAATCATAAAGTAAGTAAACCGGTAATGGACCGGTAAAATAGCCCAACTCTATCGCCATTTTTCATTCGTTCACTAATATTGTCTACGGTCCCGTTCGTAGCTCGTGAATCCGTTGTCACTAGGGAGTAGGGTTTATTTCTTAGTGACGGACGTCTTTAGTACGGGCCCGTGTCTTCGTTGACGGAGTTATAGAGTAGACGCCCTGAAACCGGATGAATCGTACGATAGACTTCAAATGGCATTCATGGATGAAGGCCCTTCCAAGGCAACCGTGTATCGTTGGTATAACGAATTCAAGCGCGGTCGACCAACTTTGGGGGATGACGAAAGAAGCGGTCGCCCTTTGACGGCTGTTACCGAAGAAAACGTGCTAGCAGTGAAAAATTTAATCCAAGACAATAGGCGAATTACATATCAGGAGATTCAACACATATTGAAGATTGGATCGGGAAGCGTTCACGAGATTCTACACAGCCATCTTCGCGTGAGGAGGATAGTATCACGCTGGGTGCCGCACAACCTCACCGATGCTCAGAAGCAGGCCCGGGTGGAATGGTGCCGTGATATGCTTAACAAATTTGAAGCAGGCTCGTCTCGGCGTGTTTACGACATCGTTACAGGTGATGAGTCCTGGATTTATCAATACGACCCAGAAACCAAGCGCCAGTCGACTGTTTGGGTGTTTCAAAATGAGCCAACGCCTACCAAAGTGAAGCGATCTAGAAGCGGGGGTAAGATTTTGATCGCTAGCTTTTTTAATTTGACTGGCCACTTGGTATCAATTCCCTTACGGGATCAAAGAAGCATTAATGCCGAATGGTATACTTCCAAATGTTTGCCAGAAGTTTTCTCTGTTATAAGCAACAAGCGACCAAACACAGGGCTCCGCGGGCTACTGCTCCACCACGACAATGCACCTGCGCACACCGCACTCAAAACGAGGGACTTCCTGGACAGCACGCCAGTCAAACTCCTGGGTCACCCTCCTTACAGCCCTGATCTAGCACCGTGTGACTTCTTTTTATTCCCAAAAATAAAAAATCAGCTCAAAGGGATACAATTTTCGTCGCCGGAAGATGCGCTGGCTGGGTTCGAGCAGGCTGTAAACGAGGTGTCTGCGGCAGACTGGAAAAAGTGTTTTGAAAACTGGTTTAGGCGCATGAATCTTTGTATAGAGGCTGGTGGAAAGTACTTTGAAAAGATTTAATAAAAATATATGTACGTATAGAACAATTTTTTTTAGTTTCGCAAAACTTTCTGAGTGTCCCACGTATGTGAGACGTAGAATACTTTTTACTAATCATCATCTGCCTAGCCTTTTCCCAAATTATCTTGGGGTCGGCTTCCAATCTAACCGGAACCAGCTGAGTACCAGTGTTTTACAAGAAGCGACTGCCTATTTGACCCCCACAACCCAGTAACTGGGTAATACAATACCCCTTGGTAAGACTGGATGTCAGACTTTTACTTTCCGACTACTCGTAACGACTGTCAAATGACAGCCGGGACCAACGGCTTAACGTGCTTTCCGAGGCACGGAGGAAACTCGGTATGTAATTATGGTCACCCATCCACGGATCAACCTCGGCAAGCACGGCTTAACCTTAAAGATCGACCCGTGCGGTTGTTATTATTTAGCCACGAGGTCCTCAGTATTTTTTACTTAATGAATTAAAAACCTGTAAAAGCTAATTTTTGTCTAAAAAACCCGAGCAAGCGAATTTTATTATTCTAGAACTATCTGATCTATTTAATAATAAAATGCACGTGATGCTGGGAGGCACAAGACGTGTCAGCAAGGGAGAGAGGAGCTAAATAAAAATGGGCCTGTGACTAAAGGATCGCCTACTAATCTGCCTAATAATGAGTCGCCCATCACCACAATTGACTGTCAAATAGTACCAACAACCAATTCTTAAAGTGCCATCAGACTTGTCAATCCATTTCTGCTTTCCTATCTCAAATAAAATAATTCATAACAAAATCAAATTACTAATTAATTTGTGTAGTCTGTCAACCTGAGAAAAAGATTAATGTACACATGGCGAGACAAAGCTATACATCTCCAGTATAACCTGACCTCACTTTGTATGAGCTTCTCGTACAGAGATTAGCTTATACTGGCTTTGCATAGCTTGATTGGTCATCCTCGCTCGTGTATATAAGAAAAAAGCAAATTGACGAATCTACCCAAAGTTCTGTATGGTGTCTGACGTAAAGGTTCTGAATGGTGTCGGATGTAAAGAATAGCACCATCCCATATCTTTCCGTGGGTGTCGTAAGAGGCGGCCAGAGAATGGGCAGCAGCGTTCTCTGTGTTTTTGTTACAACCGTACTGCGATCGCCAACCCGCCTGCCACGCGTGGCGATTATGGCAAAATATGTCAATGTGGCGACACTTGGGGGAGGCCTATATCCAGCAGTGGACGTCTTTTGGGTTGAAATGATGATGATGATGATGATGATGATGATCTACCCAAAAATCAAACTAAGCATAAATTCTACAATTTTATTTATTTATCTACGTAACTACGCTACAGCTGGGGTTTCTTATCAGTAAACTCAGTCAGTTCCCTGGGGCCGGTGTAGTAGTTGTAGCTCTCTTCATCGTCATCTTCATAATATTCTTCGTCTTCGTCTGCTTCCTCGGCAGTCCCTTCCTCCACTTGTTCCAACAGCTGCAAGTCTTGGCGGGCGTCTTTCATTCGCTTGTGAAGACGCTTTTGCTCGATCTGGAAAATGCGGTATGATGTATTTCATTGACAGCCGTTGGTATCGCAAGAGATTTTTTCTTATGAGGTTTTCCTGGGTTCGAATTCGATCACGTATTATTTCTTAGTAGCTACCCAGTCTGTCTTAGCCGCTAAGGTTTTAAAAATATCTGAGTTGTGTGCACACTCAGATATTACGTTTTTTTTTTGAGTTGCCCCTCTCTGGGAATTTCTCCTGTATCGTGGGTGCGTTACCAAACATTTAAACTAACATACACAAGCAGCCAGACCCGGAGCAACGTATCTGTAGGCCATACAAATATTTTTGTTCCGTGCGGGAATCGAACCCACGACATTAATCGCTCAGCCACTGCGCCAACCGTGCCATCAAAGTTAAGCTTGTAATGAAATCTTGCCGTAACCATCGTATTTCGCAAATGGTAATCAGCATACCTGGCTACATAGTATATTTCATTGCGAGTGCGGAAAGCCTGTCATTGCAAAGAGTTCCGACAAATGTCTACCCGAGCCGAGGCGCAGCCGAAGGTGAGGGTTGACAGTCGGAACAAGTTGCAATGACGGTTCCGCACGTGTACTGAACAACTATTTTTAATACAGTTGCGAAAAAAAGGAAGCAATTTAATAAAGAACATATTTGGAAAATGGCGCCAACAGTAAAAGAATATTAGCAGAGTTTTTTTTTTGTTTTCTTCACTTATTCTGGGTAGGCATAGGGAACTATGCCCATACAGCCAAGTCTTCAGTAGATTTTTTTTATTGATATGAAATGTAAATGAAATGAAACCTAACCTAACTCATTGAATCAAATCATTAAATCTGATATTGAAACAAATTAGTAGCTTCGTTTTAGAAATATTTGCATGAATCATTAAAACATCTATGATTTTTTTTAGTAAAAACTACGTAGTTGTTTTTTTTTCTTTTTAATAGACATTATTTTGACAGTTGGGAAAGAGTACGCACGAGTTCGGGAAAGGTAAAGAAAAAGCTCGAGTGTGTAATAGCCCACATCCCGAACGCTATACGTTCCTGCAATACGCCACTTTTTGAGCAACTGTATTAAAAAATCTTTTGCAACTACTTTCACTACATCTACAGTGGAAAAAAACGGTTTTTTCAGAAAGACTAAGCAATTGTTCTGTGGTCAATAAAAATAATAATTGGTGCGCTCTCAAGAGAGGAAGCTATAACTTGAAAGAGGAAGACATGTAAAGTCACACTGCAGAGCTTGCTGTAGACTCTGCATGGTAATGCAACAAAGAAGTGATTTGAGTAATATTTGCACTGAGAAAATGATGGCAATAAACCAACCCCTGGCAAGTCCAAGATGTACCCACATTGTACTCAGGAGTTAAACCCTTCGGGGATTGTAGGCAGGCTGTCAAGTTGAATAATTATATAAAGTACCAAGATATGAACAAGTCAACTGAAATAAAATAAAATAAAAACGTACCTGTCTCTTCTGTAAGAAATCAGCCAGTTCTTTCCTTTGGTTGCCGACCGGCTCAGGTACTTCATCGGCCGTCACACGATACGATATAACGTCACTATTGGTGTTCAGGGTGCTCCAAGCGTCTCGCGTCTTCTTCCTGGCTGCTAGAAGCCGGCTCATGATCTTGGAATGCTCCAGACCGAAGACATTGTGGGTCATTTCTGGTAATGGTTCTTCGAATATAGGTAGCTCTTCTTCTAACTTCTTTATTTTTGCCTGAAGAATGTAAATAAATAAGAATGAAAATCCCTCGAAGTCACAAGTTTCCGTTTCTTGGGGAAGCAATAATATAAACGCCACTTAACCCACAGATTTTAAGTCACATTCGGCCTTCCCTCAACAATACTACTAGATTACCGATAAGCACTTCAAAAACGACCCGAAAAATAAGAGTACAAATTCTTTCGTGGTCTTATTTACAAATCATTATGGTCCAATCCGACATAGCCCGAAGAATCGCCAAACTTAAGCGGCAGTGGGCAGGCCACATTGAAGACGATGCTGGAAGGCCTCCCTCTAAGTGGACCTATGACCTGGTGAAGGTGGCGGGGATCAGCTGGATGCGAGTCGCACAGGAACGGTCAATGTGGCGACACTTGGGGGAGGCCTATGTGCAGCAGTGGACGTCTTTCGGCTGAAATGATGACGATGGTGATGGTCGAATCATAGCCAACGTTAGACGTCGAAATGCAAGTTTTATTGATATTAGAAAACCTTTTTGACATTTCGTTGAAGAACCATGAATGTATAGTGTGTGCAAACGTGGTCACTTTCGCGATGTATTTTAGTTTCTATTACTTAATCCAGTGGTATTGTTGATCTAAGCATTTGGCAGTCTAACCGATGTGTAACAAAGCTTAGTCTCCAACTTAGCTATTCACACAATGACACTGCTCCACTTAACTGAGCTGTACCAAAAACCCCATAAGCAGTGTTTGTTTGCGTCCAAAAGAAAAGAAGCGAACCTATCAGTTAAGATGTGCATGCAAACATTTCTTGCTGCTTTTATTAATAGAGACTGCTATACTATTTCCTGCTGTTTTCATCTTACGAAGACATTAACAATCATAAACCAGTAAGACAGGTAGACGAGACTAAATGTAATGTTTCAGCTAGTCAAAAAGTCTATGATATCAAATCAAATCAAATCAAAATCATTTATTTCAAATAAGCCAGTTACAGGCACTTTTGAATGGTCGAACAACAATAATAATGAAGCTACAGTCCCAGTCACAAGACATAATAACTGTGAAAGTACTGTAGTTGCCCATTCCAAGGCGTAGATCTCTATGGAGAAGAATGGGCAAGAAACTCCATGGACGCTCTTTTAAATCAGAATCTTGTTACAAAAACCTTGGTTACATCATTCATGTTGAGATGGTACATTATGTGAGAACGATGTAGCAAGACTTCACGGTAAAATTGTCCATAGTAAAAACAAAAAGAACAAATAAAAGATAAAATAATTAGTTCGAAATAAGCCGTGGCAGCTAAGAGACGACCAGGCACAACTGACAGCGCCCGTTCACGAACATCAGGATAGCTGCACTTAACAACTTTTTACCTTACCTTCTTAACAGCGTTTTACCTTACTTTCTTATCAGCTTTTGCCAACCTTTGTTTCAGCATGTTAATCAGCTACTATCATACAAACTGACCTTCACTTCGGGTGATAACTGTGTGTTTAACGTGAATTCAGACTTCAGCAGGTGTCCCATATCAGTAGGGATGTAGTCGTCGCCATAATCAGCCATAGCTAAACGACGATCCAAGTCTACAATGTGAGCTTCTTGTTTATCTGTGAATAAAGTAAGCAAGTATGTTTAAACAAAAAATAGAATTAAGTGAGAAACTTTACAGACTAGGCAGATGATGATGATGAAACTTTACAGACATTGAAGGATAAATCTAAGGCTACTACATAACCACAAGCTACCTTGCTTAGTGCCTACTGCCTAGTGACTTAACATCTGGTTACTGACAAGAGAAGGTGCCAAGCATGGACAAGAAACAGGCTAGTTTCATTTTGCTACTGGCTCAGTGATTAGCTAGGTTCTACGAGCTAAGCAAGGCGCCTGTGTCCTTGAGCCTTAAGTCTCTTTAACTTTTCTCCACAAACTCAAATGTATGATAATGATGATCTTAACTATTTCATGGGTTAATGTACCCTTCAGATTTCAAATGATCAATCCAATATTGAGATGAAACATAAATAAGCTATGTAGATACTTCAATTTTTACAAGTGCTGTTAGACAACCAAAAAGAAACCTGGCATATGGCTGTTTGCTGCAAATTATTACACACAGTAACTTGAAAACAGACAAAAACTATCTCGAAAGTAGTTGGACACAGTCATGAATAGTTATTGAGATTAGGGATCCTTTATCAGAGCAGATGAAAGGCCTAATATCTACTCTGGCTTTGAGGTGAAAGCACCAGTAAATACATATTTTTTACAGTTGTGATTCATATCAGGTGCCTATCATGATATCTTATAGCAGTCTTGTTTTAATGTTATTCCAGAGTGGGAAAGAGATGACGCTAGTATCCTCTACAACTTCTTTCTTTCCCGCTCTGTAATGACATTAAAAACAATACTGCTTTAAGTCGTCAAGGTAGGGCCCCAGATCTGAAGTTTGTAATACAACTCGCCTTTAACAAACGCAATGTAAGGTATTTCTCCCATGACCCTGAGCGTGGATAGCTCATGTCTCAGGCCACCAGCTACTCTGTTTAGCACCTTCTCTGTTTCGTCATCTGAAGTATTGCCTTTGCACACCCAGAAAACATTCACTGTGTTCAGGTCTGGAGTTACATTCACCTGTAAGCAGAAATAGCATTTAATAATAGGCTATTTAGGCTTATAATGGCTTAACTGTATAACAATTTCCATTGTTTGTTTTACTTGTGCAGAACTATGTATTTCTTTTTTTGGTGCATCAGTTATAGTGACAGATTCTATCATAATCACTAAATTAAAAAGGAAACACCTGGATAAAGAGGCCTATATTGCTCACACAGTGGGTGAATTCAGCCTGCTATGATGTTGAAGTTTGTATTGATGCTACACCGTGAATGTTTACATGTTCTCTTATTGTATTTTACTGTGGCAAGGAGGAGCTTGTGGCTGAATAATAACAGCCACATGCATGGGCGCCGGCAGCAGGGTGCAAGGGGGTGCGCTCGCACCCTGTCAGGGAAAGAAAATGTCCTTTCATAAGCTTGTCTTAATAAATATGCAGAATTTGCCACATTTTTATAATTTAGGACATAAGAAAACTTATAATATTGCAGTCCTAACATTTTCGAGCTCACTAAGGTCGCTCTCATTTTTTTTCGATTGATGGGTTTTCCTGGATAGCTAGACAAAGTTACTTCTTAAATCTAACATAACCAAGGCAACCCATGTTTATTTTAATACATTAGACTTGTTTTGACAGAAGAAGGTGAACCAGATTTAGTCAGTGATTGCTACTTACTTTAGAGATTTCTATTCCTCTGCCAACTATGTCCATAGCAACAGTGCCAGTAGACATCAAGTCGGTTATCTGCTTCATAAACATTTTGTTCAACATGGCAGTTCTGCGCTGCCCGCGCTTGCCGGGCTCATGCTTTTGCTGAGTCAAGCTCTTCACTGAAGGTAGAGCATTATCTGCGAACGCTTGCGTTGGATGCCACTGCCTGAAATATCAAAACGACAAGAACATAACCTCAAAACAATAACATTCTTGTAATAAACATTACAATTTACTATAATCATTAAATGACAATCACCTCTTACTCTTTGGGTTCACCATTTTACACAGTTTTAGCCCTTGCTTTTTCAAACTAAATGCTACACAGGAAACATGGTAAAGTCGGTGAAAAGATATCATTTTTCCACAAAATATAAACGATGTAAGATAGGTAAGAAATATAGGGCTGTAAGATACAATTAACTAAAAACGCCAACAACACGCATTCAACGCACGTACAATACTATAAATTCTAAATAATAATGCCCTCTGTCAAAGAAAAATAAAAGAAAACACCATTTTTAAAATTTGAATTTGGAAGATACTCAGAAGCTATACCTTTTTTTTGACATGTTTTGATTATTCTGTCTAATGTCAATGTCAAATCGTGTGGAAATAATAAAAAAATCCGGTGCGGTCCAGTAATTATTCCAATATATCAATCAACTAACATATACATGTTATGTAACATACATATACATACACATGTATGTTAGTTGATATATAGTGCACTATGCAAATCAGTCACTCGTGTGTGTGTGTGTATAAGCGGATTTCAGCAGCACTGGATTTCATTCTTAGATAAAATCTTTACAAAACTTGTTTTATTTGCAACCTACTTTAGAGGTGGTGCTATTTAAAGATTCCTTGTATGCAACCCGTGTCTCTTCCGCATGGTAATGTAATATTTTGGCGCAATACATAGAACTTCTCAATATGAGTCATCATTCTCCTTCCCCTAACTCAATTGATTTGAGGTTGGCTCAGCATGTCTTATTCTTCCATACGTCTTCTCTATCACGTTATTCGTCATCTCAAGTGTCAGTGTCACCTCCTTTCTAGCCGTATTATACTTCACCTTATGTTCACCTCATTACAGTCCTTCACACATTCGAACTATTGATGCCTTACGGGTGATTCAGAACTATTGATGCCTTACGGCCCATGTTCGCCCATAGAGAAAGAAAACTTTGGTGTTGGTGAGACCAACCCTTTTGGCCGCCATATTTAAAGACCAAAAACAATATTGCCGCGCGTGGGAGGTGCAGTGCTATTCCCGCCAAATAGCTGTCAAATTGTCAAAATCGGGATAAGTTTACGTGTGCTAAGTTGTTTATTTTTATGTTTTATTTAAATCAATAGTGAAATCACTATAAAAATGTCTATATTAGAAGACAGTGAAGAAAGTTGTATTGCTAAAATGGACAGTCTTTGTTCAGATTTAAATGTCGACCCAGTTGCAGCACAAAAAGCCAAGGAGTCCTTCTTAGAGATAAAACGAAATTATACATTAGATGTGAGTATTTTAATCTAGTCGATTCATATTATTACTGTAAATGCATATTCCTTTATTCAAATTGTTTAGATATTCCTACAAAAAATCTTGCGCATCATAACACTCCCTTCTTACGTCGATTCACTATTGCTTCCAAATGTACTGATTTTATTTACTTAGATTCAATCTAAGACTAGCTAAATACGAGTTCCTAACTTTATTGTCCTAGTAGCAGATGTTACTTCCTGTCTTGGTGCTATAGATTCATGTGTTTTTTTAACCTGTAACAACTTTTACCTGCAAAAACCACACGAGGCCCTTATCTAAGTATGGTCACGGACTCTAATCACTTATAAAAAAATCAAGCCATTCCACAGATGACATAAACATTGATACATTATTTGCTAGAACCATTTTCCTTAAACCGTAGTGTTAAGTACCAATTTGTGTTGGTTGTAAATAGAGACAAGACATTATATAAATATTTTAAATCCTTATCACACATGTGTCTTGTTTCCTCAGGGTGATACATTGCACTGGATGGCATGTTCCTTGTATGTGGCTTGCCGTACCTCCATAACTCCTACGGTGCAGTCTGGGAAGGCAGTGGAAGGGAATTGTGTCAGTCTTACCAAGCTGCTGAGACTATGCAACATAAGGTTATTATATTTTCACTGTTTAAACAGCCTTTGACAATACATAAGTTCTTTTAGATCTCATTATAAACTGGTGACAATACCTTCTTGGTATCTTAATACAGCTTTTTAATTTCCTCCACAGTCTAATCCAGTTTTTCAAAAAAATCAAGAACTGGATGGAGATGGCTTCCATGTCAACTGAGTTCAGAGACAGGATATCTCATTTGGAACACAAGTTTGCTGTGTCTACTGTGCTGTACAGGAACTTCCAGCCAATCTTCCAGCAGATCTTCTCTGGATTGACAAATGAGCCTTTGAAAACTAGCAGTAAAAGAAGACCTAAGTAAGTGTTATAAATATTTGATGTAGATTACAATTACAGATTAAATTAATGTCTAGAATACAGTGAGGAAAATTACATTGCTAAAATGGATAGAATAGCCCATGGAGTACAAAAAAAAACATTGTGATGGTGATTCACAAATCATACTAGTTATACTATACTAGCATACCAAAAGCAAGTTTCCACATCAATAGTTAACAGGATGTACATCATTGTTTTGTTTCCTGATTGTTGATTATCATTCAACTGAATCTAATGGCCTGATATACCTCTTGTTCATCATACATTTTTGACTTGAAATTAGAATGTGTAATTTTAGATTGCATTTAATTAATTTTGCTAGTCAACAAAATATGAAATCTGAAAAAGGGGAAAAAACAAGAAAAAAATGTCTTATTTAATTTCATGTCTAAAATTATATATAAAAAACTACAAAACATATATTATAAGAGTATTATAAAGAGAGAGAGAGAAACTGGATTCTTAGAAACAGTAGCTACAATACCATTCCCTGGGTGATTCCCATTTTCAAATTCCTTCTGCTCTCTATCTAATATCGCCCAGCTTTGCCTTTATAATATTTGGAACATTTTCCCTACACAGGACACAGCCATGTACTACAAATGCTCTGTTTGAGTTCACCTGGTGTTTGTACATCTGCGTGAAAGGGGAGCACCATAGGTCCGCTCATGATCTTGTGGACATGTACCATTTGCTGCTCGCATCTTTAGACTTTGTTTTTGCAAATGCCTTTATGGACAGAAGGGTAGATTTAATTAATCCTGCATTTAAAGGTTTGTATATAGAATTAGTTTTATGTTTTCAAAATATTAATAGTTGTTGTTTTAAAAAACCATGTTTATTTTGATAAGACTTTTATTTGTGTTCAAAATTAGTCAGGAATACTTGATGTGTCTAAATAAGTGTAAGTGAAATATATATAAGCATGGAAAATTTAAAATATAAAAGTCTGAGAAAAGTTAAATTAAATAACTTGATACTTAAGTATACATAAACTTGTACATTATTTTTTTAGGTTTGCCCAGTGACTGGTTGAAAGAAGATTTCAAAATGCCATCAACAGCACCCTGCATTATGTCAGCATTATGTGAAATCAAAAATGGACTGTTAGTAGATGCTGCAGCATCTAAGGAATATAACTGGAAGCCAGCAATAAAGAAATTCTTCGAAAAACAAGTGAGTTGTGTCTATACGCTTAAACATCATGGTTTAATTTAAAATACGGCGATTTTTACAATTATCTCGCCATGTGCTCAGCTGAAATGATGGCATTGATTCTCCTATAACATAATATTTTAAAAGCACTTTATTAATTTGTTTTTTAGATCTTAAAAGGTGATATTGAAGACTTTAGTGGTGTCCTAGAAGTTGGCACTTTTGACCAAAATCTAAAATCATTGAATAATTCATATGAAACTTACGTGCTAAGTGTTGGTGAATTTGACGAACGCATATTTTTAGGTAAGTTATTTATTATCGTAATCACTGTTATTATTATGTAATAAAAAACCTCTAATATTGTCCATCACCAAAACAACTGTAAAACATAACATCACGCCTGTAATCCCCGAAGCGATAGCATGTATAATTAGAGGTATGCATAATGTCACAACAACTGTAAAAATCAATGAAAAGAGTTTTTAAAGCATAATACAGGCCATAAATAAAGGAAATACAGACACATAAAAAAAACAAACATTCTTACATTTTTATAATTATCCTTGTTTAATTGAAAAAAAAGGTTTTAATGTATAATACAGGCCACTAACAAATTATTTTTAGAAAAAAAAATGTTTGTCATTTTTCAAACCTTGTTTACTTGAAACATTCTTGAAAGCAAAAATGTCGAATATTTATTATTTAAATCCAATTTTGACTTGCTTTGTAGATTACGAAGGTAACACTATGTTATTGTATAATCAATTTTAAACCCCAATCAGTGTTCCGAAAACGTCAATATTTTAAGTCATTTTATTGAGCTTTTATGTTTTTTTAGGTGAACATGCAAATGAACAAATTGGTACTTCAAACAAAGTATCTGGGGATGAAATATCACAAGTTATTGCTACTTTTGGTCCAGTGAGTATTAAAAAAAAACCTTTAAAAGTGTTTATTTTAAAAATGCCCAGTTAAAGTTAATGAAGTCCCCAACTGTAACTTGGCATATCGCTTACCATACTTGCGTCTTGAACATGCTCAGTATGCAACTGGGATATTTATTTATTTTATATCTTGCAAGCCATGTGTGTGTGAACTGATATTAAGGCCAAATAAATTAATTTGTATATATTATCTGCCTTGCAGTCGGCTTGTGGTATTGCCCTGTGCAAGTTCTTTATCTCAATCTGATAAGTAATACTAATAAAGTAATAACACATCTGAAAATAGTAAACCTATTAAAAAATATAGTTATTGTATGTGTTCCGTAATGCTTCTACTACTGAATTTTGATGATGTTTTCATGTCATCATTGTAAAAATTTCGTCGTTTTTTGTGCATAATAATTTTTTTTTTTTAAATAGCATTGTAATTCTGACGCCCGAATGTGGCAGGTCGTCAGTTTACATTATAAATCTAAGTTTCTAGAAACGAAACTCGGAAACTACATATGTCATCATTTGATTTTGTATGCATGCACTGCGTTGCAGTTATCAGCTTGATTTGTGACGGTACTAAACGTTGTTATTGGTTTAACCACATCTTGTTAAGCTCATGCTTTCTAATATTTGGGGTGTCACATTATTCATACATATTTATTTTAGTTTTGTTACTTTAACTTTACTTGGCCAGAGTTATCTGTTCTGTGGTCTAGTTTATCCTTTTTTTATTTGTTGAATCACGGCAGGAAGTTGCTGAAAACCAGAATTGTTGGTTCAAGGAAAAAATATTCTACAACATTTGGCAAACATCAACCAAAACTGGGCTCGCGTACTTTCTCAGTGGTGAGTACATGAAGCTGATTATGTATTTCTTTTTATCAGAGTGGTCGCGCATGCCACGAGACTCCTCTGACCGGGCGGCGGTACTTGGCACGACGTGGTGAAGAACTGACCCCAGTGTCTGAAGCCAAGAACAGTCTAGCGCGCCTCGCTGCGTACCTGAGAAATGCTAAGCCTCAGCCTTCGAGGGACCTCTTGAAGTTGTTCACGTAAGTATAACGAACCTTTTTAGTAGAGATTTAAGATTACCGAGCGTGTCATGTGACTCTTATGTATTTTTAATAAAGTATAAATTGGAATGATTGTTGCAACATCTGTAATAGATAAAAGCTGGTGAAATGTCTTAATTTTTTTATTGATCATTTTTTTTATAATAGTTTTCTTTCCTTTTGGTTGGCATTACTCAAAAACAAAAGGAATCGGAAATAAATCCATATTTTTTATGGTTTCACGTCAACTTCTTTTCTTAACTTTGGAATTAACCACACGTCTTAGTGACGCTGAATAGTTTGATGCAGTGTCGAGTCGCTGAAAGAGGCGAACAACTACTTTTTCGCTTTTACTCCATGAAATCAAAGCCTATTCCACATCGACAAGTGTAGTCGCTGCCTTACATGTCCAAACGTGTTTTAAATAAGATAATATCGGTGTCATATCGATGCATTTAGGTACTGCTTGGTTATCAATTTCAATTCATAGTAACAGCACCATTTTGAAGTAGTATTTCTCATCCACAGTGACTGTAACGTAAATATGGACACAATCAACGCGAATCTGGTCCTACCATGCAACAATTGGATGGAACAGTTCGCAAGCAGCCTGAGGGAGACCAACACTTTAAGTAGCGAAATGATCAATTTTCGGTGCAATATGGTCACGTGCCTGTACTACAGAGTCTTTGAACACATCATCAGAGAAGAGCACAGGAAAAAGCCGCAAGTGTCTTTGAATGTAAGTATTGCAAGAAAAAATATTAATACTCTTAATGGATAAATTGTCCTGGCTGTTACCATTCCAGCACCCGTATTCACAAATGCTTCGATTCGATTTGACAAGTCGTGTGTCTATCTTGTTTTGGCATTACGAAAGCGAGCCTGATAAACATATCACTTTCCGAAACGAAATTGAATCATAGCGTTTGTAAATAGCAGGCCTGCCCCCGTATTCACAAGACATATCGAAAAGCGAATCGAAATCGAAACCGAGCGTTTGTGAATACGGGGACTGGTGGCCAACCTTAGCGGAGACTATCCGTAAGACGCGCCAGATATTAGAATCCACTAGCTGCTGCCTGCAGGTTTGCCCGTGTGGAGTGGAGTTAGCTAATGGTTCTAAGGGATTGTACTACCTTTAAAAAAAAACACCCTGTCTTAATCCTGATTATAAAAGATCTGATGATTAATGTATGCATCCTGTCCAGCACTGACTTTAAATGAAAATCATTGATCCAGTAGAACTGATTCAACATCCTGGATAGCGAAGGACTATCCTCCATTGCCCCATACACCACTCAAGGAAGACGTGTAGAGTTGCATATATCTAATGGTGATTGAGTCAAAAATTTGTGTTGCTGGATTGAAATACTAAAACGAATCTAAATCAGCCATACTGCCATTAATCACCAAACATTACTTTGGACTCGTGACTTGTCAGGATTCACCATCCATTGCAACATTTACGTCATTCCTTCTATAAGTACATATTATAAACCGTTAATGTGCAAACTACACAGCAAGTAAATCGAAAAACTCAAAAATAAAATGTTCGAATTTTTTACTTATCTCATCATAAACAAATATGGAATAATGCATATGATTCGCATTGACATGCAAGTCATATCAGTTGTTTCTGCAGTAACGCAATTAAGTTATAATAAGATAAGATAATATTCAAATATATTTTGTTATCTTACTGGTTATGACCTAGGCTAATGACAACTATCGATCGATTTTTGTTTCATATCTACCCTTCAAAACTTACTGAATGATGGTGAATGAAAATCACAATAATCTTTAACAGCTGATCAGTATTTACAGTATAAATAATTATATGACTGTTTAGGAAAAATTTCATTGATGCTCCGCTCCTATTGGCCGTAGCGTGATGTTATAACCAGCCTAAGTTAGCTGTTAGCCTTTAGATATCCTTCCTTAAAAAAATAAGTTATCCAATATTAAAAAAAAAAACAATTCGAATTTCCTGAGATTAGCTCGTTCAACCAAATAAACAAACTTATAAATGTTATCCAACAGATGCTGCTGAATCAAGAAACATACCAACTAGCAGTATACGCATGCTGTACAGAGATAGTCTTGCACGCGTACGGCGTTCACTCGCTAAAGTTCCCGCGAGTGCTGCAGATATACGGACTCAGTGCGTTCCACTTCTACAAGATTATCGAGCTCGTTGTGCAAGCGGTCGTCGAGAAACTCAGTCGGGACGTCATTAAACATCTTAATGCTGTAAGTGAATTCATGTTTTTACGAGTAATTTATGGCAAACCATCATTTTGATGAGTTTGGATAACCAGGGATGTCGAAACGGTGTTTTGCTATTCTTGTGTCCGTTTAACAATTTCGGTGCCAACTTAGCAAATGGATTGAACAATAAGTCGTTTGTGTGCCCACAGCCCGCCTCCACATACCACATACTCAATATATCATTCTGAAACCCCCCCACGTTGATATTTTTCAAAATATTTTATTTTACATAGGCCTACATGGGCACTTATAAAACGTCGACAAGAGGCACGGTTCGGGTTGTCGTTTCCTATGGAGAAGAAAGAAACTCCATGGTGACTCTTTTAAAATCATTTGGTTCTACAATATTTGGATGTTACAGCATTAGTACTTAAGTATGGTTCTGTATGGTGTCGGACGTAAAGAATAGCACCATCCCATGTCTTCCCGTGGGTGTCGTAAGAGGCGACTAAGGGACTTAGCAGAGAATGGGCAGCAGCGTTCTCTGGGCTTTTGTAACAACCGTACTGCGATCGCCAACCCGCCTGCCAAGCGTGACGATTATGGCAAAACCCCCCAAAATGACAATTTGGCGACATCGGGAGGCCTATGTCCAGCAGTGGACGTCTTTTGGGCTGAAATGATGAATGATGATGACTTAAGTATGAGAGGACAGCATATGCCCGACAATAAGTCGTTGCTTACTACAAAATGTAGAAAAGGATAAGAGTAAAAAAAAAAAAATTGTTCATAAAGATGTACTGAGTACGTGGTAAGCGTTTTCGCGACGGTGTTCCTTACATCCCGTAGATGATTTTGTTCATACAAGTAAAAACGAATTACATATTTGAACTTAACAGCGAAAGTGTTAATAAAAGCGGCAAAGCGGCTGATATATACACATATTGGAAAAAATATCAACACTAAATACCATTTTCCATTTACTTAGGTGGAGGAAGAGGTACTGGAGTCGCTGGTGTGGACTTCGGAAAGCCCATTGTGGGACCAACTCAGTAGAACGCCAGTACCTGCGTCTAATGACGTCAGAGTACATGACTCGCCGCCTCGCAGGTCCAGTAAGTACCTCATCTTCTCTTGTCCCATCAATGTTCCAGGAACATGGCAAACCATCAATGAACTCTTTAGTCTGCCTTAGGTATCAATCTTCATCCACCTGCTTTTATCGAATTTTTGAGGTTGGCGCAGCATGTTTTTTTCCATACATTTCTAGCCACATAACCATCAATATTGCTCCTCATCTTCTTACGTTGTATTATGTCAAACTGAAAATTAACCTTTTGCTTTACAGATGGCCTTCAATCACCAGTGTCGGCTGACATTGACCGTTACCTCTCACCAATGGCCGACCAGGCGAAAAAGCAGCTATTCAAAGACCCTATCAAGCCCGGCCAATCGTTACTAGGTAAGTCATGTGATAAAACAACAATACCTTCGTGCATTCTTGACTATACAGGGTGTAACGGAAAGGGTATATACATACTTAAGGGTGTGCTACACATCACCAAACTGAACATGTTTCTCCACAAACAAACATCGTAATAACGAAAAAATTATCTACTGCCCCATAGAAAATTTCAATACCTATTCGACCAAATGTATGGGGCAGCTGATATTTTTTTCGGTATGACGATGTTTCTTTGTGGAGAAACATGTTCATTTTGATGGTCTGTAGCACACCCATAAGTATGTATATACCCTTTTCGTTACACCCTGTAAAAGTACCCTATTTGAACTTTGAAACTTAAAAACTTCCAACATCAGTCACTGACAACTTATTACCTTCTTACATTTAAAACTTATGTTTGGAACTTTGTGCTCTTGCCAATACGTCTTTTTTACCCAACTTTTTAATATTACGTTCCAGTTGCCACAAACAACACGCCTCCGGCAAAACCAGAGCCATCACAACCCTCACCAAGTTGTTCGAACAACGAAACGAACAGCAACACGACCACACCTAAGAAAACTAATAACTCGTTAATACTCTTCTTTAGAAAGGTAAGTTATATCATGATTTTTTATTAAGTTCTAGTAAAAGATCAACATTCATAGGTTTTTTTCGTCCCACTGCAGACTTAAACCTCTTCTCCATTAAAGCCATTCTTCCCTGTGGCGTGACAACCTATAGCATGCTTGCATTTAAAGCGACCTCTGCGCTATGACGCAGTGGAAGTTTCACAGCATTGCGTTAATTATAGCATACCATCGGCACTAAGAAGACGACGCGTCATGAGTGACCGACACTTTATTGAGTATGCCCTCAAACCTCTGTCACCAACAGCTACCAACGAGATTAAATAACAGGCAAACTTTTTATTCCAGTTCTACAGTCTAGCAGTAGTTCGTATAAACGACTTGTGCACCCGACTGCGCCTCACCGACGAAGAACTGAAGCGCAAGATATGGACCTGTCTGGAGTACTCAATCATGCACCAGACACAACTCATGAAGGACCGCCATTTAGACCAGATCCTCATGTGCGCTGTATACGTTATATGTAGAGTAAGTATAGCCTCAACATCATTCAGCCTAAAGACTTTCACTGCTGGACACATAAATCTACCTGTCCATCGATACTTACAGTGGACGTTTGCTCTGTACTGAACAACTATTGTTTTGTTCTTGTTTTACAATCAACATGTATACATGTTGATTAGCTGATCCCGTAAATTCCTATTGAAAGAACAAAGTTTTTATTGCGAATTTGAATAACTGTTATTACAAAAGTTCATCAGTTTTATGGTTAAAGACACCATACGAGAGGTCTTGCATTTATTCTGTTATATTTTGTTTATCTCCTAATAAAAGGAATGAATTATTTTCAGGTTTCAAACAATCCTACGAATCAAGTAGAGAGAACGTTTGCAGAAATCATGCGCTGTTATAGACAGCGACCTTTAGCTGACAATCATGTATACAGATCTGTTCTTATCAAACAGACTGAAGGAGAGAGTAAGTAGCTTTATCTAACATATTTATTACAGTTAAAATTAGTCAATATCGAAATAATAGAAGGTAAGTAGCTAATAAGTTTAACTAATTGACCTAGCGTCGTCTACCGATATAAATCTTGACTTATAGGGACCTCAATCATTGTGATATGTTTCAAAAGGGATTTAATAACAGAATTAATTCTTTTTTTTTTCAGGTTCACCAGAGAGAGGCGATTTGATTAATTTCTATAATAAGGTTTATGTGCAATGTATGCAAAACTTCGCATTGAGGTTTACTGGGAAACATAAAGATGTAAGTATTGGAGTGTAGACATTTCATATTTTTGCATCCCTATCCTAATTAATGCTACACAGTGACAAACCAGCCGCCCCTCGAAAGTGGCCTTGGTGGTTTCTAGTCAAGTAGACCGCGGTTTTTCTACTCTCCGCATCATGTCTACCTCTCAACAGCATACTTTTTATACATGCTATACTAATCAACAAAGAACATGGCACAATCGCGGGTAAAAAGGGGTATACGACAGTTTGTACGGTTTGGACAGTTGAGTACGGGATTGATAAGAAAAACTAGATTCTGTCCTTGTTGACGTAGAAGAAACGTACTCAATGCCTCTTCTTTTAAGCGTTGCTTTGTATCAGTGAAATATTTTTTGAAGTTGGATGGTTAGTTTAGGGCTAGACTATTTACTTTTATATCCTACCTCTTTTGAATATTAGTTATACTCCGAGTGTTATGACAGCGTTTGACATTTTCCAATTTATGGTGCGTACTAATGTACCGGTGTGTGCGCAGGAGTGCAGCCTGTCCCCGCTGCCGGCGGGGCGCACGTGGTCGCCGGCCGGCCAGCGCGTGTCCGAGCGCCACCAGCTGTACGTGAAGCCGCTCACCACGCCGCCGCCGCCGCACCACCACCTCACCTACCGGTTCAGCCGCAGCCCTGCCAAGGTAACTACTTGCAGGAGTGCAGCCTGTGCCACCAGCTGTACGTGAAGCCGCTCACCACGCCGCCGCCGCCGCACCACCACCTCACCTACCGGTTCAGCCGCAGCCCTGCCAAGGTAACTACTTGCAGGAGTGCAGCCTGTGCCACCAGCTGTACGTGAAGCCGCTCACCACGCCGCCGCCGCCGCACCACCACCTCACCTACCGGTTCAGCCGCAGCCCTGCCAAGGTAACTACTTGCAGGAGTGCAGCCTGTGCCACCAGCTGTACGTGAAGCCGCTCACCACGCCGCCGCCGCCGCACCACCACCTCACCTACCGGTTCAGCCGCAGCCCTGCCAAGGTAACTACTTGCAGGAGTGCAGCCTGTGCCACCAGCTGTACGTGAAGCCGCTCACCACGCCGCCGCCGCCGCACCACCACCTCACCTACCGGTTCAGCCGCAGCCCTGCCAAGGTAACTACTTGCAGGAGTGCAGCCTGTGCCACCAGCTGTACGTGAAGCCGCTCACCACGCCGCCGCCGCCGCACCACCACCTCACCTACCGGTTCAGCCGCAGCCCTGCCAAGGTAACTACTTGCAGGAGTGCAGCCTGTGCCACCAGCTGTACGTGAAGCCGCTCACCACGCCGCCGCCGCCGCACCACCACCTCACCTACCGGTTCAGCCGCAGCCCTGCCAAGGTAACTACTTGCAGGAGTGCAGCCTGTGCCACCAGCTGTACGTGAAGCCGCTCACCACGCCGCCGCCGCCGCACCACCACCTCACCTACCGGTTCAGCCGCAGCCCTGCCAAGGTAACTACTTGCAGGAGTGCAGCCTGTGCCACCAGCTGTACGTGAAGCCGCTCACCACGCCGCCGCCGCCGCACCACCACCTCACCTACCGGTTCAGCCGCAGCCCTGCCAAGGTAACTACTTGCAGGAGTGCAGCCTGTGCCACCAGCTGTACGTGAAGCCGCTCACCACGCCGCCGCCGCCGCACCACCACCTCACCTACCGGTTCAGCCGCAGCCCTGCCAAGGTAACTACTTGCAGGAGTGCAGCCTGTGGGCGCAGGTGGTCGCCATCCGGCCTACTTTATATCTGAAAATCAAATATGACAGTGATTTGGTGTTCTTATAGCATAATATAGCTTGTTTTTTTTTACTAGAGCTGTCATTGGCAACTACAGTACTGTACTTTCACAGTCATTATGCCTTGACTGGGACTGTAACTTCATCTTTTTGTGTTTAACAACTCAAAAGTGCCTCTAACAAGTCCATTTGATTTTGTCAAACCGCATTTTTATATCACCAGATGAGTTATTTGATGATATGATGACAAGTGCTAGTTAGAGACTATATGTACACATATGCTTAATACCGTTTGTGGATTTGTCACAACTGATACACACACTTGTCCACCAGGACCTGCACGCCATCAACACGATGGTATCGTGCGAGGTGGGCGGGCTGACGTCGTCGCTGGGCGCGCTGGGCGTGAAGCGCGGCGCGGAGGCGGGCGGCGACGTGCTGAAGCGCGCGCGCCTCGCCAACGCGCACGTGGCGCGCAAGCTGCAGGGGCTCATGACCGACCGCCAGGCTGTCTAGAGGTAGCTATACTGTGCTCAGTTTGCATAACATCACACCTGTAATCCCCGAAAGGTAAGGCACAGGTGTACCTGATAGTACACTCACATTTCGCCGGCTATGTTCAAGTCCCATGTTATTGGGGGCGAGCCTATTACCATCAACAGGGCACTAATCCATAAATAAATAAATAAATAAACAGGTATTAATATAACAATTTCGGAAGACCCTCCACTAGTTATACCGATAGTAATGTGAGGGTCGGGGGAAGTTGCGGTTGTTGTTGCAATATCCACCCTAGGCCACATCAGGCGAGTTCGAGCCAACACGAGCCTATTTCTTGTAAAAAAATGTACAAAAGTGCGACTTTGTAGAAAATCGTTTTCTGTGTAACAATTCTTCCCCGCCTCGTTCGGCTATTGGTCGCATGGACGACCGCTGATCATGAGGTCCATGGTTCGATTCCCAGGTCGGGCAGTGTTTTTGGAAATCCCATCAGGATATTCAGTACTTAGTTGTTCAGGCTTTATAACCGCTGCGCTGCATTCATAAATATTTATTTTTCTAATATATGGCTTCTGTTTTCCTTTCAGATTCAACCGACTCCATCCAAATTAACATTTGAGTCTATCTACGTTCTTAGTCATATTTATTTCGTTTCACTTAGTACCAAAAATCGCTTCTAGCTCTCTAGCCGTCGTCTTTCCTTTATAAAATGATTTGATTATTTGACGAATTTAATATGTAAATGTGAAATCAATTTTGTTAAGGTTGACCGTAATGATGACTAATGTTAAACTTGTCACAATTTGTGTTGCAAGTGGTGCTTTCAGGCCGCTCCGAGGCAGTGTCCCGCGTACTTAGCGCCCATAATGTTGAGAAAAATACATATTGATCTCATTTTTTATTTATGTTGATATACATATAGTATTGATATGCCATAACTTGAATTTTGCTCATCGCTTACGTAAGATTTAAGTTATAATAATAAGCGAGTCTTCAACGGCTGTGTCGGAATGAATTGGTGTTTCTGAGGCAAGGACACTTATTATTTTTATTTACCAGATTACATAACGCAACCAACTTCGTCCTTATGTTAGTTGAGTTTTTATTTTCCGTCTTACCATGATTATGACTGAATAATTTGCTTGAAGCAATGTTTTATTTTATCCCATAGATTTTTCATATTGTAGGTATAATTGCACTATACCTAAACCTGAGTTCCTCGTAAATTTTGTTTATTAAAATCTGACATATTTTAGTTTCTTCCATTAATTGTATTATTATTCCTTAGTTTGTAAGTAATCAAAGAAAATTATAAAATCAATTTGTTTTAACTACCAATCAAAATTAAATGATTGTATATTTCGGACTTAAGCTTACTATATATCATGTATTCTATTAGATTTTAACCTTAGATAGTAAATAAAAAGATTGTATCCAATACATTGTTTTAATTATACACCCAATTGTTTATAGCTTTAAATTATGAACTAGCTTACAATTATAAATGGAGAAAACACATTTTGTTAATAATTATTATAGTCTTATGAATATGTAGCAAAGCAAAATATTCAATACACACTAACAAATATGTCATAAGATGCCTATTTTCCTATAAACACACACAGACACACACACTGTATACAGTATGTGTTTTCCTATAAACCCATACTGTATACACTAAAACATTCAACATGTCCGACTGTGAAAACAAATCTTAATAAGTAATACACTTATAGATTTCTCCAGCACTTAATACAACAACATAACAAGCAGATTCAAATAGTGATCACCCATTGCAAAATTGCATGACGCTTCCATGGCTGACAGGAACTACTCCAATTAACCGTTATCTTTCGGAGTGTGTTACAATAACGATTCAACTCTCAATTAAGCGAATTTTCTCTAATAAACTGAACACGATTAGCATATAGGTGCTGATCGCGTTCACGAGCTTTCAATATCATCGTTGCTATGGAATATTGAATGAAATTCTCACTTAAATTACATCAATTTTAAATATGACGCAATCGTCACAAATATCTAAACTACGTCCCCTAAATCCCCACGGCACTAATAGTCCATGTAATATTGGCATAAGCACCATGTAGCGCACAGTTCTACAGCATCATGGAGTCGGTGGAAGTGGCTTCAGAGCGGCTGGAGGGCGGGCGCTCGGCGGCGGCGGGTCACGTGGCGCGGCCCTTGCCTTCCTTGATCGCGATCACGTAGCGCTGTGCCACGCGCTCCGGCGGGGAGTAGCCGTCCGCGTACGACGAGTCCTGGCATATGGGTAAGGGATTCATTAGGAAAATAACTATTGCTTGAATATGCAGGGTCAAATTACCCGCAGACTTACGAGTATCGATATCTAAAAAAAAAAAACTAGCCAAGTGCGAGTCGGACTCGCGCACACAAAGAGTTCCGTACCATAGGACATGCAGAACCGGTTATTATTTATATGATTTTATCATTCGTCGAAAAGCGATGACAAGTACAAGCGAGCGCCTCGTGCGAGACTCGCGTAGACCGTGGTAGACTGAGATCTTGTGCCACAACACCCAATAATATGGAATAGTATAACCACAAATGATTCTCAAGTCATTTTTATTGTCTTTCCGTTTATTCTTTAACAAGAAGCCTTACCTCAAACAGTACTTCATAAGGATCAGCAGCATTAGCCGGTAGTCGATTGACCACAGCTCTATAGAAGCAGGTGGTCTGTGGGTACAGCGCCATCACGACAGCTCCCTTAGGGAACAAGGCTTGCTCGTCGACGCGTGGATCCGCTCGCATCAGAGGCAGTGGGACGACACGGCGTTTGCTCAGGATGTGACGGTTCTTCTGTTCCTCGTCAATGTCGTCCACTTCGTATTTGCCTTGAGCGGGCAGCCAGCTAACTACCTGCAGCAATAAATCGACGAGAGTTTGAGAGAATTCAACTGAATTTGAGAGCTGGGTTCAATGCCCGTACAAAGAAAAATAACCGATGTCAACACAAGATCCTACGTTATGCATTCATTTACAAACACAAACAATTTTTTTTTACTATTTACAATCTACCGAATTTCGCTCGTAAACTAGGAAGATAGGATTTTTATTAAAATAATTTGTGTACGTTCTATTTTTTTACTAGCCTACGTCGTGTCCCACTGATGGGCAAAAGCCTCCCCTTTCTCCTTCCATATCTCTCTATCCTGTGCGATCTCTGGCCATGTTAGACCCGCAAACATGATCAGATCGGCGCTGTCCTTCCTCAGGCGTCCAGTGTGTTACAATCTTCAATACATCTCTCCGGGTGCATCCGTGCTACGTGGCCTGCCCACTCCCACTTCAGCCTGGCTGTTTTTTCCCCAATATCAGCTACTTGAGTTATGGAGCGCAGAGTGGTGTTTCTAACGCGATCTATTCTGAGTGATGGTGTATACTGTCGAATGACTTGGCCTTAATCCACAAAAGCCAAGTAAAGCGGCTTGGTACATTCGTTGTATTTTTCGATAACTTGGTTAGCTTTCGATAGTATGGAGATGGTCTGTTGCGGAGAAATGTGGACGAAATCCTGCTTGCTCGGGGGGTTGGTGAAGATCAAGTAAATATAAATGA
The DNA here is from genome assembly GCA_949152445.1 of Cerastis rubricosa. NCBI lineage: Eukaryota > Metazoa > Arthropoda > Insecta > Lepidoptera > Noctuidae > Cerastis > Cerastis rubricosa. Next base: position 13,818,131 of record OX424535.1, read on the forward strand.
GGCTTATGGCCCATAAGCCCCATTTCGCGCTTAAATAAACTTTGTGGTGATAGTTTGGGTGTTGTTTTGCATCCACGTCAAATTCAAGGAGGTAACTATACTAATGATTCTCGACCCGAATTAATAATAATAATAAATAATAATAATAAATAATAAATCAATTTATTGACACACACAAGTTACAAATTATACAAACAAGAAAATTGAACATAGTTATTAAAGTTAAAAACTAGAGGAAGCCGTGGGCCCCAAACTAGGCACAGCCTGAATCTTGGTGGCCCAATATAAACAGTAAAGGCAAATTGAATAACCGACTGTTCAGCGTGATACAGCACTACCTGACATTTGTAACAGGTAATTTTGAAAATTATAATAAACAGCATAGCAAAAAAATTATTAAAAATGTATAAAATTAATATCAGTCTCAATCAATAAAATAAAATGAAAGACGAGATTCAGAACAGTATGAACATGCATAATTTAAATAATTCAAGTTAAAAATCAACAGTAAGTATGGTGGCAATCAAACAAAATAATAAATCATACAGAAATAAAATAAGAATAACAATCTATAAAATGAATGTAAAACAAAAATAATAATAATAATAAGAGAACCATATAAAATCAGAGCTATGATCAACATGCGTATTAAAAACAAAAAAGAGAAAGAAAGAAATGAAACAATTAACATGATGGCATCATTATGTGGAAGGGTGGAGAACTGTAGTAAGTGTGGGAGAGTGAGCGTATGTGTGTGTGTGCGTATGAGTGTGTCTGTGTGTGTGCGTGAGCGTATGAGTGTGTCTGTGTGTGTGCTAGACAGTTTAAGGCAGGGACCGGGAAAGTTCGTGACTATGTGAGTGACGTTTGTTACTAGTTACTTCATGGGGCACAAGAGATTTTCTGTCTCATCATAGGTCAGTTCCTGAAGCCATGTCTTTATAGTAATCTTGGCTTCAAGTAAATTGCCTGGGATCTTTAGTGTGGATTTATTGACTTTGTTAAAGACTCGAATAGGGAGAAAGAGTAAAAATCGCGTAGCAAAAACCGTTCTAACTCTTGGGATTGGCAGTCTATCAGCTCCTATCCTACCTCTTTGTGTGTATGTGAATTGTCTCCCTGACGCAGCTATCAGTTTAAGAAGGGACTTCTGGATATAAAGCTGGCGGATACGCAAGACACCTGCTTCTTTGTATAGTTCGTCTGTAGGATAACGACGCGGTTTTCCAAGGAGAACTTTAAGAACAGCCCGTTGAGCACGTTCGAGTTCAAGCAAGTAGGACTTGGGCGCGCTACCCCAGACACCTACACAGTATTGTAGCACCGATTGACAAAGTGCTAGGTAAACTTTTCTGCATATGTCTTTCGGGGCACTGGCACGTAGGGATTTAAATATATAGATAAACTTACGGGTTTTTTTGGATAGTGACGAAATGTGTTCCCTAAAAGACAAGTTCTGGTCAATAGTGACACCTAAATATTTGTTTGATTTGACTCTACCTATAACCCTGCAGCAGCAACCCGTGGCATGACATTGGGTATTATGAATTTTGATATGATCGATCTCCGGGCAACAGGAACGACTGATAGAAAACGTTATAAAATTAGTTTTTTCGACGTTAAGGGTTAAGAGATTTCTGTCAAGCCAGTCAGATAAAGTACGCATGCCACTTTCTGCCGCGTCTGTGGCTTCCGCCCATGAGTCACCGTGAAATATGATTGCAGTGTCGTCTGCGTAACAAATCATATCTGACCGTGGGACACACAACCTCAAAATGTCGTCCGAAATAAAATGGGCTGGTAATTTTTTTTTTCTTATTTACCGAAATTGGTAGGTGTGAAACACCAATGGTTTAAACGCGGCCCGCCTGATTGGCGCCCTATAACTACGCTTTCACACATACAAACTGTCTCTAAACGTTTATTCGATCATTTCTTATTCCCTAAACCCTGCCTAAACCTCGTTAAGGGGGTTATTCTGATATACTGAGAAACATAAACAACCAAAAAATCATCGTTTATTAATAATTAACTTTGCGCCATCACATCTTCCAAGCTCATCGTGCTGTGCTGGCGCTGCCGCTGCGGCTGCGGAGAACCTCAAGCGGCGTAAATATAGTAACCTTTGTGGTAACTATATCTTCGAGCCGTTTGGGGTTGAAACTCTGGGGCCGTGGGGTCCGAGTGCTCACAGCCTTTTTAAGGAAATTTCAAAACGCCTAGTTGACGCTTCCCGTGACCCGAGGGCTGGGTTTTACCTTGGCCAAAAGCTAAGTATTGCCATTCAACGTGGCAACGCCGCCAGTCTCTTGGGCACGTTACCAGCTGACAGCGTTGAGGAGGAGTTTTTTGACGCCGTTTTATAATTTGTTGTTATTTTAGTTTTAATTATCTAGTTTTAATTGTTTTATGTTTAGTTAGATTTAGAAATAAATAAAATACATTAATTTACTAGGTACCGTAATTTAAATTGATTATTTATATCTTTTGTGACATTCTCCTGAATTTTGAGGAGCAAAACAACACCTTGTATATGTCTGCTTTGTCTCTATATATATATATGTACGTGCTTTATTCTTATAAAATTCCTTGTTTCTTGACAGCTTCTATTATCTTCTTATTCAGATACAAACAGATAGATTCGGCATGTATTTTGGAAAAGTCCTAGATAGAAACGTAGGTAGGTCTTTTGAAAATGTACACCCAAACACCACCTTAGTCTTCCTGTTGGTTTTGAACGGTATTTATTTAGATTAGAGCTATATTAAAATAAATGCACGACAAAATCAGTACCGCAAGCGCACAACAAAGCGATTTAGTTCCCCGCAAATATAATGAGGGTGATTCTACCTGTTATGCTAAACAACTTTCGTTTGAAATTCTTATAGGATACATGAAATAAAGTGTCATTCAAATCATCAACTAGTGTCATGCCCTAGTCCCATAATACTTGGGCTCGGCGCAACACTTTTTTTTATCCGTTCTCTTCTGACACCCATAATAGGTAGGGACCGTTTCATCAAAATAAAATACTATAAATCCCATATAAATGCAAGTTTTCTCAGGCTACCTCTGCCAGTATCCAGTTTTCTTCCTTCTCCGAGACCCTGACGAGTGCAGCCACCGCGTCCCCGGCCTTCGCCACATGGCCGGAGTCCGGGGGCACAGCCCCACACAGTGGCGGTGCACGTTCACCCACGCGTCCGACGTGTAAGGGCAGGGTCTGTGCTGCACTAAGTAACATCTTCATTAGGGCTCCGCAACCGATTGTTTCTTTGTTTCCTGCGTAACGCGCCTGGAAAAAGAAAAAAGAAATACTTATATAAGAAATTTACAAATACATAACTATATGTGCTGTTGCCGAACTGCTAGTAGGAGTTTGAGTCTACTGCTGAATTTAACCTAATTATTCTTGTAGAACAGACCTTGCTCAATGAATTGATCGATCGACATTAAGTTTGTGCAAGGTATGATCTGCTCCAAATCCCTTAGCTAACTATAATGCAGATAAAATCATTTTATTTATTTTCATTGACCGGATCTAGGAATGTCCATTCAGAGATACATTTGAACTAACATAAACCTTCGCCTCCAAACATCAATTTTTCGGATCTCATCAAATGACTTCTCCCGCTCTGGGCGGAGCGGAAGGGAGTGTCAGACTTGACTGACTAAAACCCATCCATGTTCCTTCTTAGCCCTTTGTATTCCAGGGCCACGGTATCTCTTTCGAACAGACCGTAGCCCTGGCAGGCATCGGCTCTCTCGGACCCCTTCCGATTTGCTGACATCTTCTTGAGGCGCGCGTGGAACACGAACGCGCCGTCGGCACGGTCTGTCGTCATAAGACGGATGGACGGAGAGCTAGCCCATTACTCACCGTCCACAGGCCCGCGCCTACGGTGGCCGGGGGCCACTGGTTGCCCCCCGACGCCTGGGGCGTCTCCCGCGGCGGCTGGGACGTGAGGCTCTCTCCCTCTCACGTTCCGCTACCTCCTTTGCAAGCATCGCTTCTGCTTCGCAGAAGGAGGCGACGGCTTCCCATTCCCTCTCGCTCCGAACCATGAATTGAACCAGGGCCGGATGCGAGAGGTCGCCGCCGAAATCAGTTACCCTTGGTTTATTTCTGCTATTTATTTACTAAGATATATACCAAGTATATAGTTGCTTCATGTAAAATACTGGTACTCAGCTGCATCCGGATAGACTGGAAACCGACCCCAAGATAGTTTGGGAAAAGGCTAGGCAGATGATGGTGATATACCTGTATTCTTCTTTCATTTTTGATGCTACGAATCTCGTAGATACGCGACAAAGCTTTCCGCAGCAGACTTTCTTCTTGCTCTGCTGCTGTTAAACCAGCTTTGTACAAGCTTTTCAACTGCATCTGCAATATAGGTAACATACTTTCAGACACGAACAACATTAGTACTACAGGTACTGATAGTGACCTTTAATCGTTCTTCTTAGTTATCATGTGGTAAGTTTAGTGCATAGTGGCAAAGGGCGTTTTGGGGGACTGTCTCTTGTAATTTTAACGGCATGTAAAGCCAAGTCATACAAACTGCCAATTTTAAAAGTAATTTATTCAAATTAGGTTGATTATCAGCCTAATTTGAATATATCACTTTTAAAATTATTTTTTTAACCTGGTGTCAGAGTTTGTATCAATATAACAATTTTAAAAGTCATTTATTCAAATTAGGCTGTTAATCAGCCTAATTTGAATAAATTACTTTTAAAATTGTTTTTGTTTTTTTTTTTAACCTGGTGTCAGAGTTTGTATGACTTGGCTTTACATGCCGTCGAGAAATATCTCTCAGGCATGCTAGTTTCCTCACAATGAGTTCCTTCCCCGAAGAGAGTGATGGACAAACATTACACACATGAATCTGAAAAATCAGAGGCGCATGTTGGGTTCAAAGTCCAGACCTATGACTTGGCAGTCCGACAGTCACACCACTAGGCTATCACTGCTCTGATCTATCCTTAATTCTAGATATTATTATATGGAGACCAGTTTGTAATTGAAACTTCTGGACTCAAAGGATCTTTATATATTGGATAATTAATTAGTCTAGGAATACTAGGATTTTATAAAGTTGCAATGTGCTTGCAGATGTTTTGGACAGTTCAATCAATCACAAATCAGTCATTGATTGTTGCAGCACAAAAAATATAACTGGCTCTTGACTAATATACCTGCTGTTGTGAAGAACTGGAGGAGTCTTCATTGGAAGTTGGTGAGTCCACAGCTTTCTCTGCTCTCAATATTGAGTCAATGCACTGCTCATTACGAGATCTCTCCCCTTCAATTTCATAAACCAATCTATGCAAGGATCTGAGACGCTCCTGAAACAAAAAATTCATATTTATGATATTAACATAGTCAATGTTCACGAAATAGACACAATCTCTGAACCATATGTGGTTAATGGGACAGGAAAAAGTTTACTAAAAGAACCTTAGACATGCATAATACTGAAGACTAGAACACATTCTAGTCAAGCTTGTTATGAAAATAATTGAAACATTATACTCATTATGAATCACTACACTATTGTTTAGAGGTGCACAGAATTCTCTTCTCATTTTTATTGTTACAGTGCAAATTGCTCTGAGAAAAATGGTAGTGGTAGGTGTGAACAGACCGGGATGACGAAATTAAAAGGATTAAGTTTTTGCCATTTGGCTAAGGAAAAAAAAAAGAGTGTCTTCACTGAGCCAGTAGACAATGTATGAATGTTAGCAATCAAACACTTTTCCACTCTTTTTACTAATTGTACACTTTTGCTGCTAAGTTCAAATAATTAATTTTTACTTGATGCACAAGTTTAGTCATCTATAGCTAGTATAGCAACGACACAGTGGGCGGGTAGTGCACACACTAACTAATTGTAGTTCAACCCGTGTGTTTCGCACATAACATGTTAAAGATTGTGTTGTGTACCTGCACTTGTTGAGCAGCCACATCAGCTGTGAGCGGCATCTTTCAGCGCCGGTGATAAACTCCAACTCAGATATATTGCATGGAACCAACAGACTACAACAAACACCTGAAAGTACCAGTTTTTAGGTTATATTTGGCTTAAAAATAAAAATAGAGGGGCGTATGAAAATATTTTCTGAGATAACCGTGGTGTCGGTGCAGTATGATTAAACGACAAATAACAATAACATCATGTTATTTTTGCAAGGGCCTGCAAATGAGACTTGATGACTTTATTATGAACACCACAAAATAGTTTTGTGTACATTCTTACCGCAACTAATATTTTGTATATTAAACTAGTATACACCATCAGTGTATTGAAAAGTGGTAAATAAAGTTGTGTACTGATGTTGTTGTTTCTGATAGCGAGTCAATGATAAGATTTGTTTATAGACTTAAGACACTATATTGTTATTGTTTATTGTACAGGTACTCTAATTAATTCTGGGGTTCCTTGAGCCAAATTAGGTGGATAACGCAAGCCCCTAGAAACTAAAATAATTTAGAATTATCTAAATATTCCACATGATTCAGGAGCTTCTCTTTCTCGGTGACAGTGACACATGTGAGACGTCAGCTTCAGGGTTGCTAGCAGTTACTACATAGTAGAACTGAAACCTCACATTTATAGACAAAGAATCCAATAAAAATCTAGAATAAATACTTTCGCCAGATTTGGAATTTTAAGCCACAGTTGGGTGAGTGCTCTTGTAGTCAGAATATAATTTGAAATAATTTTGAAGATGTGCTCATGTTACCTGAGAAAAAAAGTGTATATTTTTAAATTCAATAAATATTTTTTTGCTATGGTCACATTGTCAGTTGTTTGGTTTGGCGTTTAATTTTTAGGTGTTTTGGCCGAAACGAATCTGTAAATATCTACGGAACAATAGGATGTTCAGGAAATTACCACTTTTACAGTGAAAGCCGATGACCCTAAGTGGTTAATGTGAATAATATTTTAAAAGTAGGCCATTGGCGTTCTAACGGATTTGGTTACCGGTACGTCAAAGTTACTTCGTAATCATCAAAATTATTTCAGCTTCGAGTTTCACTAATTACGTGTTGTTTCAGGGATTTAGTGAAGTGTGAAGTTCTAAGTGTTGAATTCATGAAACAAGCAGTTAGTGACCATGGCAGAAAATGATGATTATTTAGAGACGATTGACAACAATCATTTGGACGGGACCAACGGTTCACTAAACATGACTGACAATAGTCTTGGAGTGAGTATTTCTTGGTTTACTGACGTAAATAATAACATAATGCTTGTGTCTAAACATGTAGGAACATAGTTTATTGGTAAGCAAGAGAAGAAAACAGTTATTCCGAGGTGAAATGTTACACTTACTGAGTATTAACGGTAATCGGTCTTTACACGACTGGTTTACAAAGCTAACCTGTAAATCATCGATTACACGTACGTGTAACATACCTATCGAGGCAATTTCGTGGGAATTTGTTATTTTGGAGTACTGAAAGATAATACTGCATTTTATAATAGTAAATGATAAAACACAGATGAGATTGATATCTTATACTGATTTGATCTACTAAGTCAGGTGATTAGACCCAAGCTATTTATTCAAATCATGTTGACTGGGGATTATTGTTTATTCATTTGTTTATCAATAATTTGATGATACATTTCATTATCATTTTTCACTTGTCAGGTTTTGTAATTTAGTAACTAAATGTTAAGCTAGTCTTAGGAAGACCTAAACCTATCAAGTTACAGACAAACATACATTCAAAACAAAATTTAAATTTATACCCAAACCTGGAAAAAAGCTTTGGCAGACGCCAAATCTCGTTCTAATAAATCAAATAATCTATTATTCATCAGGGTGGCGATGAAGCTGCTGGCGGTGAGGTGCCAGACTTGGCAGCCATCAAGGCAAGAGTACGTGAAATGGAAGAAGAGGCTGAGAAACTAAAACAGATGCAAACTGAAGTAGACAAGCAGATGAGTATGGGTAGCCCACCTGGACTTAGTAAGTTTATGTTTTATTCCTTAATTATAACTCATAGCTCTCTGCCTAGGCCATCATAGATAGATATTAGGTTAATAGAAGTAGGATTAGTCCTACCTGGGCAGTACAACACAAAATTTTGTATACCCAGACATCAAAATTATGAAGCATTTGCTGTTAATGAGTCCTTCATAACAGCTATGCTAGTCTACATCACTCTGTTGGAACATGCTTTGCTTTCTTAAAACACAATATACAGAGTGTAAGGGATACCAACACAAATGTTTACTACATATTCAGTACATCATTATGAAATTTCTATGTGCGGGGAGGGGGCACATAGAAATTTTTCTTCGGTCATTTTCAGCTTATTCCTACAAAAGTGCAATACCTACACAGTCAAAATGTATGGATCAGCTGGTTGTTTTAAAAATTAGCAATGGAAAGTTTTTATGTTGGGCAGTTCAGAAGCACTGAATATGTGGTTAGTTTATGTGTTGGTGTCGTTTTCACCCTGTATAACCTGTGTGTTTGCCTTCACATTCACATAACATATTGTGTAATAAAAATTGCAACTAAGAAAACAGAGAAAGATAAATTCAGATTTCAACTAGTTTTATGTGAATATTTCACCAGTGTAAATGCACTGGAAGATTGGTTCTAACTGTACTGCCTAGCATGGATGGACAACATTACCCATTCGCTAAAATATGTAAAGAAATGGAGATCAATAGACCACAAAAGTTTTCCTTGTCACTGTGTATTCCATTGAGTAGTTCTGTAGCTATTCAGTATTCTGAGTATTGTTTTAGAAGCTGATGTTAGGTTCCTAGTTCAGTTATATTCAGCTTAGCTTTCTCACATATGCATAATGCCTGTTTTCATCAATGCTTAGCTATCACCTAAAGAACTCCTTGATATTTGAACTGTTGTAGGTAAACCCTACTGTTATAGTTTATTTAGGCTTTCATTTAGGTGCTGAATAGCGTTAGTGTAAACAGGCATACATGTTTGGTACTTCAGTATAGAAAATCCAGGTTTAGGGTTGGACCTCATCTGGCAGCACGGAATCGCACTTTTCCATGCTTCTATCCTTTTTAGTCGCTTAGAACAGTCATTTGCTAGAGCGAGAAACATAGCGGAAATGCTATCGCACGCGGCAGCATTGATTATGCGGTCGGCAGCACGCTCTGATTCTCGCTCTAGCAAATGACTGTTCTAAGCGACTGAAAAGGATAGAAGCATGGAAAAGTGCGATTCCGTGCTGCCAGATGAGGTCCAACCCTTAGTCTCCCTCAGAAAAAAGATAGTTAGGAAGGTGTCATTAAAGCCTTTAGTATACTCCTCGGCCGTTGCTCATTGCACTTAATCTTTTTTTCATTACAAGGTCTTGCAACAAAATATTAAGGATTTGTTCTGGTAAACTTTAATATAACTTCTGGTAAAAAAAAGGTGCTCTGAAAAGAAAAAAAATGGGTTTGCATGATTGATGTTACTTTATACAACATTCACATGTGCGCCTTTTTATTTGCCTTCTTCTGTTTTGTTACTTATTCAACACCCTTGGTTGACTGGTATATCATTATGTCCAACCTTTTTTGTATGAGATCAGTTTTAACAAATAAAAGGTAGTAGTCATACCAGACCATATGTATATGTTAATTAATTTCTAGTGTTTATTACTCAATAATAATAACTGTAGCATTTTTTTATACCTTGGCTTGTCATTCTTGGCATTAAACTTGACTGTTTTTGGGGGAACATAATGGAACCTCACATTAACTCTTTGCACTTGGATTCAGAATAATTGATTTAAAAATAAAAAACAGGGAGTAAGAATGAAGTTTATGGGCAGGTTTTCACAGGCTCAAATGAGACCCAGACAGTTTATTTCTTATTTTAGTAGAATATTGAAAAGATACAATTAAGGTGCTTGGCTTTGGCGCATATGCGAATGTTGCATTGTAATCATTATAATAAACTATACAGTACGCGATTGTTTAGGGAGAGCTACGAATTCACGTTACTGTAAAGGAAATTTGAAAATAGATAAATGATTTGCAGTAAAGTAAACGATTGTAGCCATTAAAATTAATTAAAACAGCACTGTCTTAAAACTACTAAGAAACCGCAATCCCGATACGTCGCCTACTGTAATTATTTGTTGTAATACAAAAACAAAATTAATGTTATATTTTAACATTTTTTGAAAACAAAATTTTTCTTAACATTTGTTTTCTCTGTTTCCACAGCAAGTCCATTAAACATGTCTATCGAGGAGAAGATAGAGGCAGACAACAGATCAGTGTACGTCGGTAACGTGGACTACGGCGCCACTGCTGAGGAGCTGGAGCAGCACTTCCACGGATGTGGATCTATTAATAGGTAGGAATTATATAAATACTGTTGAACTATGACAAGTAAATCTGTAACATCTAAAAGAGATTGAAATCTCTATTTCTTCCTCTCACTCATATTACTTGAAACCTCTTCACTTATGAAAGTAGTAAATGCAGCTAGTGTTTTATACAAGGTGTAACCTCCGACGCGAAAATGCTTACCACATAGTCAGTCCATCATTCTGTATCCCCCCCCCCTCACATAGAAATTTTTCATCGGTTTTTTTTTAAACCAGCTTTTCCATACATTTTCACCGTGTAGGTATTGCACTTTTGTAGGAAATTTTGCGTTTTCGCGTCGGGGTGTCCCTTACACCCCGTATAAATGTTTCGCCACTGCGAACGCACAGTTAGCTCCTGCTTTGTTGTCGCGCGCGTCTCACATAAAACCGCGGAAATGTAGGTCAATAAATAACGTTTATCCCTTAAACAAATCTAGACACTACACATTCGATTCGAAAGCATAAAATATCCCTACAGCAATGTGGCACTACACTTTTAAATAAAAATAATGCCGAAATTGTCGTTGGCATCTTGGTATTTCAGGTACTTTCAAAAATGCGTTCACTAATTTAAAATCATGCTCATTTCCAGGGTTACAATATTATGTAATAAGTTCGATGGCCACCCTAAGGGATTCGCCTACATAGAGTTTGGTGACAAAGACAGTGTACAGACTGCAATGGCAATGGACGAATCATTATTTAGAGGGCGGCAAATTAAGGTACGCTTTTGAATTATTTTTTTGAAGAAGACTAACCAAGTGGACGATAATCTGCGCAACTCAGGAAATCGTGTAATAATTTTGTATTCACTTCTTAAATTATTTCGACGACTTAATTTGCTTTGTACTTTAAATTGTTATGTGGGACTGCTGAAAAGCAGTCAATTGGCCAGCACATTTTGATTTTACTTCTTCTTTGTTCATAAAATACAACTCATGACTTACAAATGAGTTTGTAACCAACTTAAGACTTATCATGATTTTACTTACTTATATAGAATCAAGTTCTTAAAACTTCATAGACATGTATTGCCGACACTTCTTCTCCCAGCTAGAACAAAGGTTGGGGGGCTGTTTTATGCAATTTTGGTGTTGATAAAGGGCTTATTTTCTGACTTATTTGGAAAAAAATAACATAGCTAGTACTAGAATAGTATGACGTTGTGTGTGCAGGTGATGCCCAAGCGCACCAACAAGCCCGGCCTGTCGACGACGAACCGGCCGCCGCGCGCCATGCGCGGGCGCGGCCGCTCGTTCCGCGGAGGCTTCTCCCCGTACTACTCCGGCTACCGGCCCGTGCGCCGCGGCAGGTACAATCCATATTAACACTGTCTACATCTTCAACTTCTGTGGTTTTTTTTTATTCTGTTATATAATTTGCAACTGTTACGAGAATGAATTTTCTGTCCTGTAAACAACACTTTGCCACAAAGTGTTGTAACTAACGATCTTTGTACAAAAAATTTGTATTGTCTCTGTATGAGCCTTGGATATGAAGTTATCTTTAGTGTATTATAATTATGATATTTAAAAATACGATCTCAAGACATTGTCCCTGAAAAGCCAGAAGAATATTAATTTCGTACGATATTTGTGAAAACCGATAGAAAAACGATCTTTTATTATTTTATTGAGAGACTATCACTCTTTTAGTAATCGAAACTGGTTGTTAAATTTGGACTTTTATGAAGAAAATATGTTAGAGACTTGTGACTTATTTGGTGTTTTATGACTGAATATTTTAAATAAATTAAATTCTGCTTAAATTCTGTCCAACAAATTGTTATATTGGTTTGTACAAACAAAATAAATATTGTAAAACATGTAGTCATTTAAAATTGAGAACTAAATATTATTCAAGACAAATAAATTCAATTGTTTTACTTAGGATGACATCATGCCATTTAAATACTGCATCCCTGAACTAAGAAAACATTTTGTTCATTAGGATTTATTTTTGTTATTTGCCCTATCATGTTAATGGGAATTATTTGTTTGTCGTTTAGTTTTCATCTCTTTCTTTTGTCTTTATCTCATCTTTATTTATTTTAATAAATCAACGTATATTATTGCCTCCACATAGACATCCTAAAAGGTTTCGTTTTGATCATCATCAGTCATTAAGTCGTATAATGTGCAATCCACAAGTCTGAAATAAACTAAGGCTCCAATATCAGTATAGTTGAAAGAATTATACACCATTTGATGTGACACTAATGAGAGACGAAGTTTGGTACCTAATAATGTAATAAATTAACAGTTGCAAATTACACCAATTTCTACACTAACTTGTGGAAGATGCCACCTCTCTCCTCACTTGTTCTACTTCTGTTTTATAGATTTAGAAGTGGAAGGATTTTAGTCAATTTATTATTGACGCGTAACTTGATGTGGCATCTTAAGCAATGACACTCTGTAGACAGTAGACACTGTTGTAAAATTCGGTACAAACTGTTGTAAATTGATCAAAAGAACATAAAGACAATATTTATACACACTTTTTACAAATAAAGTTTGTAATAGAAAACTGAGTATTTTCAATACGGCGCCCCTCCTTCGTCGTGACGTAGCTTGCATGGCAGTGCGTAGCGGTAGTTTGGTATCTGTAACGTGTAGCACGTAGTGTAGTGACTAACGGCGTGCCTTGTTTGCAGAGGTTTCAGGCGCGGCTCGTATTACTCTCCGTACTGAGTGCGGTAGAGAGGCCCCCGGCCGCCGCGCGGTAGCTTTGTGCGAGTGTGCGGTATAGCTAAGTTAGTGTGTGGACGCCGCGACTCAACTCGGCTAGAGCTGCTCGCCGCGCCACTGGACTCTAGCTCTACCTTTTATCTTTACTTTCTAAACGTCGTCGTTTACGATTATGTAGGTAAGGAAAATATACGGACTCCGGTGTATTGACGGATCGCGTTAAGGGAATATGGATTTTATTTTATTTGTATAAGATTACTGAAATGAAGTGACTGTTTTGAAAATGTGCTGTTTTTTATTGTGAACAAAAATTCCTTCATAGGACTCGTTTAGGGCGATGTGTTTAAATTAAGTCTAGCGATAGATGATAAAACTATACGATGTTTACTTTTGTTGCTGTCGTTGCTGATCGTCTGAATGTCTGATTATGTGTCGACACAACTTAGATAGTGTTGAAATATTTTCTTGGACACTAATATTGTATTATATTCGCCTTAAAGATGTCGTTAGTGATTTTGTGGATACTATTTTGGTAATCATTGTTCATATCGCGTTTAGGTGTTTAGATTAAAGTAAAGATTGTACCGGATGTGAGTTTGCAGAGGCCAATAGAATGCTAGTATACAGTTAAGTCGCAATAAGCAGTATTCTAAAAGCCGCACGGTTAGTCAAAGTTTTATGTACATGAAACATGATCGAAGCAGTGTTCGCGCCACCCGTGCACGCACCACACCACCTCGCGCCTGCCCGTAGGGACAGCTTCATTGTGAAAAGCTAAACATAAGGTGACTCAACTAACATTATATATTTAAATAGCTTGTTAGATTCACACTCGTGTCGAAGAATTGTTATAATATAATTTAATTTTTGACTGTATCTAAATTGTGTTTGTTACTTGATTAATGACTCCAAAACCCAAATATGTCTGTGTATAATAGTATTTTCATGGTAGTATTAGTTAGTATTCGTCCACGCCACTTAGGTAAAGATTTAAGGTGTAAGCGATAGGGTGGCCCGCGAAATTCATTCGCTAAAAATTAGGAATACACGGTGCGATATTTTTTTTTTTTAAATATCGCTTCCATCCTTCCACGGAGTGTAGCTCGGTGTCGGCTATTTGCAGCTCAGTGTCAGTTTTTATGGTGAGAAAAATATACGCGGCCGTAACTAATATGACTTTACTGAGTTATAATCATGAAAGTCGTCAAAACAACCCCTTTAAGTTAATTTAACCCCATAGCATGACTTTTTCATGAAATAGTCATTCATTGGGATTAAATGAACTTAAAGGGGTTGTATTGATGAGTTAAATGACAATACAATAAGTACGTACGTTTTACGGCCGCGTATCATATTATATTCAACATAAAAGCTGACTGACCGGGAAATAGCAAAAAAACGTAATAAAATTTGAATTTCGCACGCCACCCTGTCGTTTCCACCTTAAGTATTGACTATTACATTTTGGAAACATCAAAATGGTGGGAAAATTAATTATTATAAAAAAATGCAGAATTTGTTACTGCTCGTATAAAGGGTGGAAGGCAACGAAGCTAAAAAAAAAACAGGTTTCCTACAAACTGCAATATCTACGCGGTCAAAATTTATAGACGGCAGATTTAAAAAAAAAATACAGATTCAAAGTTTCTATGTGGCTTTCGAAATTATGTACTTGGTAAGCGTTTGTACGTTGATGTCCCTTCCACCCTTTATACAAGTTGAAATCCAAATCTTATCGATTTTAATTATAAAGTACAATGTACGAGTATGATATAATTATCTTCTACCTGTGTAATTTTTGTGTTCTTTTTCAAAAGATATTGATAAAAATAGCACATTAAAAAGCTCTAAAGAAACGAAACGAAAAAGGTGAAATAAGAGTAATTTAAGAATAATTTTAAGAACGATGCCGTTGTTTTATTTCTATTACCCTTAGCTCAACCATTTTTTCTGTAGATCACCTTTGATACAAAATTATGTAGGCCCACAAGCAAGGTTTCAACCGCATCTTAGAAATACCGAATAAAATGTTCTGCGTTATGTATAGCATCCGGAATATGGACATCTATCTATTTGCTGAATCTTATCGATATCTGTATAGCCAGCGCGTTTGGGCAATACGAACGTACAAAGGTATGCTTCAAATGTCACTCACGGCTTCTGCAGTTGTTGAACAACTAAAACCGGCCCGAAGCCGCTGTGTTTTCTGGCACAAGACAAATTTAACTAGAGTAATAGTCTTCGTGACCGGCGCTGTCTACTCATATCGAGAGTAGATGGTCCCATATTTTGGTATAAGTGTTCTTCCGGTCTGGTGTATTTCCGTTATCCCCACCAGTGGGGACAACGGGAAATCGTTTCGTTGTCCCTACTACGCCCCACCGGTAGGGACAACAAGAAGTATTAGGAAATTAGCAATGACAAGTGGGTGATGACTTGATGAGAAACAAGGATAATACTCTTTTAGACTATCAGGAGGCCAGAATCCTATACTAGTGTTACCATTGCATGACTCATGATTATCAAAATATAGATTTGGTTGTGCGAGATCAAGATTCCTAGTGGTGAGGTGGCAAAGAACTACTAGGAGATCAGAAAAATATGAAAAGAAACAAACCTTAGTGATGGCGGCAACGGGGATTTATTTAATATATAAGATGTTAAAGGTATACACCATATATTAAAGGATAATACTCTCACAGATTACAAGGAGACCACAATCATCAAGAAGTGTTATCTTCATTGCATGTTGCATGATAATAGTAAATAAATGTAGATTCTTAGTTTAGTGGGCCTACTGGTGGGGACAACGAGAACAATTTATAATTATTTTAATTAATTCCTGTTGTCCCCATCAGTGTGGAATCGATTAATATATTCGAGTAAAATATATAATACACCTCTGCTGGTCGCCGTCTTTAGTCCCCAAAGAGTAGAATAATAATACGTCTTGCGGCAATAATTGAAACTCCGTAGAGACTGCTGATGATAACAAATGCAACGACGAGATGAATTAAAATATCCGCCAAAAAAAATTGTCGGGGGTGTGCGCTCGCATGCCTGTTTTGAAAAATAGTATGATGAACAGCGTTTAATTAATTAGGGCGCGTTTGACAGGTTTTTCAAAAGAAGTAATAACTATGGCATGGGGTTTTTTTTCCAAGGAAATTTTGTGGCCGCGCGTGTTTTAACGGACACTCAAGACTACTCTGTCGTGAGTATACTCGGCGTGAGGAGGTCTTCCGTGTGAAGCATTCCATATAACGATTTGGTTAGTTTTGTTAAAGTTTTGTTAGTTTAAAATGAAGTTGCCCACCGACCGGCCCCGCCGTCAACGGAAATCCCTAAATACTAGTCCGATCCTATAAAGGGCAGGATTCTTGTAACTTCGATTCAATCAACTTTCACTTTGATTCTTTCAATCTTTACTTCGATATTTAATATTTTGTGTTGGCAACATTATACATTTCAATGTTTTCCTGTCAAACTCTTTAGTGTCAAATTCTTTCATGTTTTGACACTTGACAGTTGTCTAATTGTCTCCATGATACTTCGATTGATTTCTAATTTGTCGTCGTAATCCTATCAAAATATTAATTGAACTGTTTATACCTGTCCTAAATGTGAAGTGCTGCAGTGTTGCTTATTTTTATACTATATGCTAATTAAAATCAGAGCATCACCGGTCCCATGATCGAACAAATTACAAAAGGATCCATCCATCAATGAAATAAACTGTTTGTCTGGAAAGTGTAAACATGTTTGCAATGGGTCCCGAGTACTTTAATTTTATGAAAAATCTCGAAGAAAATGGTGACAAGTTCATCTGCAATTCTCCATCTGAGCAGCTTCTCGACTTTGAGTTTGATGTACGTAATAAGTTGAACTTCATATTAGTTTAAAAATTTGTATATGATGCCATGTGTATGAGAATATGAACAATTTGTTACAGAATTCTACTTGTCATGTTTGCAATGGGTACTACGGTCCAAGCTTTGGCGAGCCAGTTTGTGTCACATGTCACGCGTTCCTCTTCCCTGACTTCCCGTCGTACTTGCCTTCTTCGTATTTCTACAGTGAGAAGACAGATGATGGTGACTCGGGGAATGATGAACCCTCAGATTTGAACTACAGTTCTGAACGAAAAATCAACAAAGCTTGCTTTGCAGCTGTACCATCCTGGTGGCATTACAGAGTAAGTGATACAAATATTAACAGTCAATAGATGGTTAAACTGATATTATATGTCTGTTATCCACAAAGGGTTATTCAGAGATGTTCTACAAACTAACTTTCACCAGTTATGTTAAAAATCCCACTTAATAGGAGGACCTCCCTATTTATTCCCTTCAACCGGGCACAAATCCAGACTCCATGGCTGCTAGTGAGAAATTCCTGATGGGAAAAGCCAATAACACTGCCCAATCTGGGAATCAAACCTAAGACCTCATGCTCAGTAGTAGCGCTTGCAACCTTTAGACCAAAATACAATATGAAACTGAAACTGTCAAATCAAATATGCAAAATGAACTAAATAGAACCTCATGTCCAAAACAAGCAGTACTAAAAACTTTTCTTATGCTCAGATGAATGAACATTATCATATCTTATGAATGACTAGGTGAAGTGAGTAAAAGCAGGTGTGTTGATGATCCTTACCTACTCATTTAGGATAGGAGAATGGCAGAAACTGCATTATGCAGTAACATTCTATAGTTTCAGCCTCTCTCCATGAGAAAATAAATAGGGAGGCAAAGTCGCCCAAGCCATTACTGTTTCGTGAAAACATATGTAAAAGGGAATTTCCTGTGTCTTTTTAGACGCTGCTAGGCCATGCCCGTGGGCATCAAGGCCACCTGGTACTTTTCCGTTTCAGTTCATATGCCTAATACCATGGTGTGCCTCCCGTCCCACCGTCTATTATATATGTTTCGAGATATATCAATTTCAATTTGACTAAACTCTTCAATCAATCAAGAAGCTCGCAAAGTACAGTCAAATTGTCTTTATCGCATTTCTAGTTCACTGTGAATAGACGTGCATACGAATTTACGTCAAAAGACCTGATTTTATCTATCTATGCCCATATTTTTAGCCTTTGCTCAACAAATAACGAATATAACTGGTGAGGTTAGTCCTGGTGTAATTTGATCTCTTTTGAGAAGGCAGCAAAAAAATTACACCAACTAGTTTTGACCCTAAATTGAGATATGAAATGGCTTTTGCCTTTGCTTTTACGACACAAAGAGCTCATATTAATAGCAATTCAGTTAATAATTCAATATTGTACTGATTTTTTCTTAAAGTATCAAAAGTGAACTTTTGGGTTTAAAATCTTTGTCAATCATACCTTCTTTTATAGAGCTCAATGGACAGTGAAACAAGTCCAGAAGATGAAGCTAGCCGGGCAAGTAACTCAGGCGCAGGCGCAAGTAGCAGTGGACACTGCAGTGTCGTTGGAGGTAATGGAGGCCCGGGCCGCACGGTGGGTTGATTTATATACGTAGTGGACTTAGGACATTAAAAAAAAAGTCATCTTATTTTTACTGATTAATGATGCAAATTTGTTCTACTATCTAATACAGTAAATTATTGTTCTATGACTTTTTATTTTACGCATTATTTTTAGTACTACAATTTTTTAAATATTTTTTTGTATAGAAAAAATCATAAAATCTAAAGAATCTCAAAAATCTGAAAACATCTCCAACTGCGATGTATATATTAAAATAGTACTATTTATTAGCTTATTTTTACAACTAGTCAGCTACTGCGCTTTGCTGCGATTTAGGAGAATTTTTTTTTTAATTTTTTTTCTTATTAAAATCGCATTTAAGTCTACAAAATCTCAAATTTCTTCCAATTGTTGGATAAGTATTTTAATAGTACAATTTATTTGCATCTAATCGTCTACTGTAGTTTACTGTGACTTAGTAGGTAGTTAGACTTTTTTAGATTTTTTTGAACGAAAATATCTTAAAAGTCACCTAAATCTTAGAATACTTAGCAGTGATAATTATTGTATTCTCTATTCCACACCACCCCAGAGGTAGAGAACTAGGCGCGTTTTTTTTATCAGTGGTCTCCCCAATAGGCCTAATCCACGACTACAAATCTGTGTTCTGTATGTGTGAGACTTACAAAGACAAATTCAAAATTCAAATCATTTACCAATATTTTTAGGAGGGGCCTGCACCATGCTCAACACCATGCTCTGACAATAACGGGTCTTCAGTTAAAACCCCTAAATTTTCTTGATCATCATCGTCAACAAATGTATCCTTAACGATCAACAAAGCTGTTGCTTCTTCTGAAAAGGCTTTGTGTTTTCGCACCAGTTTGTGTCGTATCTTTGAAATATGTGGATCAGAGCTGATTAACAAATTGTTCAAAATATCTTCATTAGTAGCTTTTCTACAGAATTTCCTCGAATTATGAGCACGATATCTCCGAAAATCTTTGTTGCGTGCTTCAGCTGCTTCTTCGGATAATTTTCCAATGGGCACTATACCCAAGCTTTCAATAATAGCTGCTCCGTGAGCTAAAACTTTGTGAACACTTGCAGGCATGTAAAACCAATTATATAATTCAATGTATAGTTCCATGGTGGTTTCGGTATAATCTTTAAACTTCAATATATCAATACGGTGACCCGACAAAATTGCTTCTAATATAGTTTTAAATCTTTTTATTAATTCTTCATTTACTCCTGTGATCGAAGCTGCAATATCGGGGTTTTCGAAAAATCTCCTCGCAGTATTCCCATCATTTGTTGTACCATGACCCTGTTTCACAACATCAATTAAAAGTCCTGTTTCGGATTTAAATGCTTCCTGAATATTTCTCTTTTTGCTCTCCATAATAGCTTTACTGTCACCTTTCACCATCCATGTCTTCAAATCTAATCTGTACGCTATATGAAGAATGCATTCCATGAATCGTATCCAGATGTGTAACGACGATAAACCATATTTATATAAATCGACATCAATTTCTTTTGCCAAAACCAAGGACAAATCATTCATTTCCTTTGGAGTAGCTTTACATATGTCACATCTTTGTGTTGATGTATCGCAAAGAACTGCAGTCGCTTTACCATCTATCATGGTTAGTATTAGGTTGTGCGAGATGGTCAAATCATCAACCACTGTCTTAACTAAATTGTTAATCTCTGCCTCAATCGCATTTTTTTCTTGCAAAATGCTGAATTTGTTTTCCTTCATGAATTTAAAAAACAGCGGACGACACCATAATGAGGAATTTGGGGAATCATTTTCCCATATAACTCTGTCACCAGACACTAATTTGATAGGAATCAAACTACCCATAAATACGCTAGAATCGTCAAAGTCCTCATCTTCTTCATTTTCTCTTCCAACTTTCTGCTTATAATTGGCTTGATTCGAAGCTCCGTCAAATCCCCATTTACTAATCAGTGTCAAATCTTTACAAGTTTCACTAATTTCGTTTGACATTATAATTCTCTTCACAGTAATATCCAATAGTGCCTGCAATTCTATCATAGCCGTTTTATCTGTTACTACAATAGCAGTTTTAGGTGGATAACATTTAATTTTTTCATTTTGCAGTGCGTAGTAAGAGGGATATACGTTGGTACCAGTTACTTCTGCGATACTTTTTCGTAGCGTATTATATTGCCATTTTGACAATTTCAAAGACAAAAACAAGCCTAAAGCTTCATCTGGAGAGAATACTGATTTCTTTTTATTTCCAAAAAGACAATCTTTTACTTTTTGCACGTCCTGTGGATGCTTGAGCAGATGCTGTAATATGTCAGCAACATCTTCCTTTCCTTCTGCTTTTAAGTTAAAAACATGGGCATGTGACAACTCCTCTGAAGCAATAGTTTGCGTAGTAAGTTCCGTACGTCTCTTTTTTTGTTTAGGACCTAATTCTGTAAATGGTTTTCTCGGACTTACTTGAGTTGATGTACCAACAGACACCTTTTCATGAGATGTAGTTGATGTGCTAGGAACTGGTTCGTCGTCGTTTTTTGCAAAATCTTTCATAAACTCAGGCCAAACTATCTCCGATGCCAACCAATCACTGTATTTACTTCTAAATGTATGTTCTTTTCGTTTAGCATTTTCCCATTTTTTATAAGTATTATAACAATACTTTGCGCAGAATTCCTTTAGCAAATTATCATTATCTTGATTTAAATCACACAATTTTGACTTGATAGCACTGTATAAAAAGTTATGATCCTTAATACTACCACTTGATTTCAATTTCACAAACATATCAACATTAGTAACTAAATCACTAAACATTTTCACAAAATTCTCGAAAATCAACTTTTAACAAAAATCAAGTAACGAGCGGGTAGTCCGTATGTAAAGGGTGGTTACAACGAACTGATATCATTGTTTTCAACTTGCTACCCCAAATATTTTTTACCTGCAAATTTACTGCCCTCTGATTGGCGCACGTCACTAATGACGACTCGTCTACTGATAAGAAAACCGGTTTTGGTGTTGTGGAAAGAGTGGTGTGGAATGCAGTTGCACAAAATATTTACAACAAACTAATAATAATAATCCTAATAATATGCACCATGCATCGAATTCTTTGTTTTATTCATACAAATTAAATCTCTGAAATTTTAGGGTAATAACCTACTTTAAAAAAAAGTTCCAAAACATAAAAGTATGGTATAAGTATATACAATGCAAATATATATTTAAAAATCCTTAAGTCCCAACTTCGCGATTTCAGCCCACCGTGGGCCGTGGCGATGGGCCAAGTGGCGCTGATGGACCGGGCCGCGCTAACGGACCAAACCGGGCTGATGGGCCAGGCCGTGCCGATGGGCCACTTCGTATTGAGGGACCGCTTCGCCCTGATGGCCCGATTCGAGTTGATGGATCCATGCGTGTCGACATCCGTGCCTTCGCTGATGATCCAACACTTGTTGATGCACCAGTCCGCGCCGAGGGGCCAGTCCCGGGCCCAGCAGATGGGCATGAAGCAGTCGGTGATGAACGAGCAGGGCTGGGGCCCCCGCCGCACCCACCCTGCCTCGCGCGCTCATTGCAGGCGCTGTCAACGCCTAGGCCGCCAGACAATCTTGCCGCTGGAATTGTGGAGCAGTTGCCTTCTGAAGGTATTTCTTTATTGGGGTATTATATAACGGCTTTATGCTGGCAGCAAATATTTACAAGATATGGAAGTGATGGTTCTCATAAAGCGACTTTCCCACCAAATAACTCGACAGTGCGACACTTAGGCCACCATATCTCCGGACATTTTTATTTGCTTGAGTAGGTATCTTCTAACCATGATTTAAAAATCAAAAAGGCCTCTTAGTAGAAAATATTAATTAATAATTCAAAATAGCGACGTGGTGACAAAGCCAATCCGATCTGATACCCTTTATTTCTAAGATAGTCAAGTGTATGGTTGCAGTGCTGCTGTGCATATTCAGCTACCTGGACGACTTGTCTCTGTGCGCATGCGCCTGCGTGTGCGCGCGCTGGGGTCGCCTCGTGAGGGCGCGCGTAGCGCCGCCGCGCTGGGCTGTCTTCACCAACAAGAGGTTCCCGCTCTACCGACCAATGGTTGCCAACGTCGACTGGCATAGGGTAACTTGGTGAACTTATACTTAAAGTGCATCGTAAAACAGGGTGAATAGAAATGCAGAGGTGAACCGACCGTTGCAAGGAATTTTAATGTTGAATTGATGTGGTGTATTGCCAACAAGGTCTCTAAATAATCATGCATAATTTTTTAATTAAGCTTGATTCACCCGCTCGTCTCTAATCACCCCCTCGTCTCTATTCATCTTTTTCTCGTTGTGACGATGGTATTTTTTGTATCAGTTAAGCTCAGCAGTGGCCACGCAGCAATAGCAGCGTCAGTGGCATTCATTAGGTCCTCCAAAAGTGCAGTTGTACGCAGTGGCGTAGCAAGAGGGGGGGGGGGGGGGCGGCGGTGGCGGGCCGCAACGGGTGTCACCACTGTCACCCTAGTTGGGGTGTCACCCAGTGACAACCACAACAAGAATAAAATTCAAACATTAAGAATAAAATTAAACGACTACCACAGCTGGCTTTTTCGGGGATTCTTCCACAAGCAGTAGCTCAGCTCTATGTATAATTTGGGAATACTTTTGGAGACACCAAGACTGCGAAGACACTTAAAAGCAGCTGTTTCTGATGGTCTAGACTTTTTAAAGTTAATTGTAGAATAGGATTTTACAGAATCTCTTCCAAATCTTATGATTGCACTAAAATTGTTTATGGCGGTCTGGTCTGTAACTTAATGTGAGAGGAATTCCAGTAAACAAAAATTAATATAAAACTACTTGTGGGCCACCATGACCAAATCGCGGCTTAGCAATCTTGGTATATTAGTCATAGAACACGAGGCAATACAAAATAGGTATACATTTTGTAGGAGTTATTTCCGAGTTTTCAGCTGTCAAAGCTAGAAAGAAGAGATTTTAATTGAAAGATATTTTTTTTTTGGTCTCGTGTTTTATTTGTTCAATATTTTCAACATGAATATTAAATGATCCATGACGTTTAGTATCATTAACTTTCGATGGGGTGACACCACCAACTTCCGCACCGGTTGCCACCCAAGGTAGCTACGCCACTGGTTGTAGGCACACTTTGGTCCAGTAAGTAAAGCCATAATTATTGTCAAGGTTTTAGTCAGTTAGTTATTCAGAAAGTTGAAGCTAGGAACAGCATAAACCAAAAGGTGGAAACACGATTTAAACTTAGGGAACAGAAAGGCTTAAATAGTGTACTTTCGACATTTATTTCTTTGTCTAGAAGTCTCTTGTATGACTATTAATTTATCTCAACGTCATGAAGGCAGACAATGTTACAACGAATTTTCTGCTCTTGACACAGATATCCTTGATCCACAAACAAAACAGCAACTCTTATTTTACAATTCACACCTTCAATTTTTCAATAAGTAGAAAAGAGAAGTAAGGAAAAAGAAGACATGCTGTGCACCTGAAATAAATTGGGACAAGGACAACAGAATGATGATGATGACACCCTATTTTTGACTTAATTAAATAAATCCCTCTGCTAATATAGCATCCCAGGACGCTAGATCTATTACTTGGTTGTCATTTGGAGGCATACCTTCATTACTCTTTACAGTAATGTTGTGTAACACAGTTGTAGCAATGATAATTGGGAATGAATCATTAACTGTATCTCCTAAACCAATTGCCATAGAGGGGAAACGTCTTTTCCAGAGTTCAAATAACTTTTTTACACTATTCCATGTTTTCAAGTGGCACTCGTTATACAATATTTCAGCATCAGTTTTGCAATTTTCCAGCGGAGTCATCATATAGTAGGTACATGCATATCTTGCATTTCCAACAAGTACAGCATTCCCATATTGCCCCTTTTCAAACACTGATTTTCTTCGACAATTGTTGAAGATCTGCGAGTCTTCTGCATGCCCAGGCCATCTTGCAACAATGTCAATAAATTCTAACTTGGCATTACTGATGCCTTGAATATTAAGTGACCAATAGTTTTTCTTGTTACGAAAAGTGGGTCCACCTAAAATAGATGAATCATTTTTATCATTTAAATATCTACATTGATTTAGGAAATAATATGAAATAGAATATTAATGCTTTACCTGGTGATTTAAGATACTTCACATGAGTGCAACCAATGGCACCAATAACCATTGGAAATCTAGCTATCTTAAAAAAATCGTTTTGTGTCTGACGTATGTCATTTGAAGATTCTGGGAACATAATTTCGAGTGGTCTGAGTAAAGCTATGGCCACACTGACTGTCTGCACTATACTTTGTGCAGTAGAAGCGCTGATGTAAAAATTTGCACCAGCTGTTATGTAGCACCCAGTGGCGTAATAACGGAGAGCACATAGTAACTGATTAATAGGAGAAACGCCGTGATTTCTGTAATTAAAAATAACTCATAAAATCACACTAGTAATCTCTGAGAGGTGATGCAAAGGTGTACAAATTTGCATGTTGTTTTAGTCCCATGTAGTAAGGAGCCTCTTTCCATCAACCGAGGACACTGTGATGCAAAGGTGTACAAATTTGCATGTTATGTTTTAGTGCCATGTAGTAAGGAGCCTCTTTCCATAAACCAAGCACACTATGATGCAAAGGTGTACAAATTTGCATGTTATGTTTTAGTCCTATGTAGTAAGGAGCCTCTTTCCATGAACCAAGCACACTATGATGCAAAGGTGTACAAATTTGCATGTTATGTTTTAGTCCCATGTAGTAAGGAGCCTCTTTCCATGAACCAAGCACACTATGATGCAAAGGTGTACAAATTTGCTTGTTATGTTTTAGTCCCATGTAATAAGGAGCCTCTTTCCATCAACCGAGCACACTGTTGTGCTCTGTTGTGGCAACAGGCTCAACAGGTTGTGGTAACAACTGATTCTAAAACTTATCCTAAAAAATATTGATTGCAGGTTAGCAAACAACGGCAATCATTACAAAATGAAACATGTTACATTGCTTACAATTCTGTAGGAACCTTTAATTTGTCTTCTATTTTATCCAAGACTGACAAAACTGATTGTTTCGAGAGACGAAATCTTCTTGCAAATTCTTCGTCATCAAGGGTGTCGAAGTGTTCTACTATCTCTTCGTCACATGGAATACTATCATGAGAATCATACTCATCATCACTGTCACTAAGAAGTAAGGAAGCCAACCATGCACTCATCACTCATGTTGGTTTATAGTAATTTGAGATATACAACACAACAACGTCAACAACAACAATGACATGACACTGACAGTGACACTAATGCTAACTCTTGAACTCTTGCTATTGCTAGGGTGCGTTCAATTATTACGTGCGTCTTTATTTTTTATTTTTTGTGAATGTAATCTCGCAGGTCACCCTAGGAGGTTATCCTCTTCTTATCCGAGCAATTTTGTGGATATCTTAAGGGGGAAGCGCCAAAGTAGCCCACGATATTCAAATTTTCATAAGTTCAATTTGCAGGTTAGTGTCAGGTTGTATGTTGATTAGAATATGATTCGCGGTCGTAACAAACAGACAGACAGAGAGGTCATAAAACTTATAACTGAAACTAAGGGCCTGCACGGGTATGGTGGCACGTATCTTGGCTAAGGGCGTCGCTGGGGGAGGACAGCAAGGGATGGGCTGGATCGGATCAATTGCGTCGCAGAACTTGAGCAAGGTTAATAAAATGGGGATGGAAACTGTGGTACTAATGGCGCTACCATAGCTGGTTCCAAGCATCGTCATTGGTTGAAAATCTGGTAATGTCATTTTATATTTCATAATAGCTCGACCTCATTGGTCAGATTGAGAACCAGCTATAGTCCTGCCATCTACAATTAGCTTTTAACGGGCTTCCCCATTGAACGCATCTGGAAGTGGGGGATCTTTTAAAGGCATATATACACAGGCAGCTTGAAGCAATCAAGACCTAATGACTTTCAGCTGCACCCATCCTAAGCAATTAATGTTTTTTTACATCTTAGGATATAAGTACTGGGTTATACAAAAGAAACAAACCAAATGTGCATTTACAAATCGAAATAAATGTTGTTTCAGAAATACCAATGCCTGGTGGAGTCTTGTTTCTGCCGCAACTGTTTGGTGCAGATGTGTGTGCAAGCGCAGCCCGCTGGTGAAGAGAACGCCTGGCGCCGGAACCGATTGAGGATCGAACTTAAGGTATATAATTTTTATTTATAATCACTTCAAGTACAAAGTACAGAGGCGGAGTTAATACCATAAGAATTTTCTACCAGTCAACCTTTGGGTGCTGCAGAGACAAGCAGAGAGTTTTTACTGGTCCAGTCTAAACTCGGGAACTCTTTGTTGGTTTGGTGTCTTAACTTTTGGGCTTCTGTAACTGTCGAAGATCTCAAAAGACAACCAAGGCCAATGGTTTAATTTGCTTGCCGAGGCACGGATGTGTCTCTGTAACTGTATGTACCAAGTGCATAGTCCCCAATACATGGACCAACCGATTATGCTAATGCATCTATATTATTTCAATAGCCCTGAATCCTGTACACGTTAAGAAAGCGAAGTCACTTATTAATTCAGCTTACTATTTATCTAAAATGCATATATACAATAGTTTTTCTTATTATACTCTAAATGATCGTATTGCTTATCATCGACAGATGCTGCGCAACGATCCCCCGGAAGGCATAGCGGCGACCCCGCTGGACCCCAAGTGTTGCCACTGGCAGGCGAGCGTCACCGGGCCCATCGGGTCGCCCTACGAGGGAGGCGTCTTCTATCTCTACATACAGGTGCCGTACGCGTAAGTAGTTGGACCTTTGTACTATTTTGTAGTAAGTATTATCATGATCTGCCTAGGCTTTTCCTAACGGGTGCGGTTCATTTCATATAAAGTTATTTGGTATATTTTCATTTCAATAACGGTCACAAGATATAATAAACGTGAGTTATACCAACTGTTGATATCATTTCTTAAGATATAACAATTATATACTCTAAAACTTATTTCGTATAACGTCATTGGATATAACGTTTTTTTCATCGAAAATCATTATAGTCCGGGGCTTTTAGATTTGAACCTTGCATTAAATATAAACAGCGATTTTTTTTCTTGAATCGTGTACTTGACCTTAGATCACCAAATAATAAAAAAAAATAAACATTTACCAAGACCGGATCAAGGTGAAAAAGATGAAAACGCGTTTTTGTGAATAAAAACACGGGAAAAAAAGTTAACAGGACAAATTTAGTTACTTTAGGTAAAGAATTGGTGACAATAATATATTTTTTCAGAATTAAACATTTTCGTCCACGGAAATTGCGGTAAAAAAACATTTACGAAATTTTTTGGATTGTACTTAAGGCAAAAATATAAACAGCGGTTTTATTTACATAAAATAACTTAAATTAATACACTTCTGGACACATCTATTGGCCCACCTTGTATTTTTAGTTTCGTTTGGTCCTAGCTAAAATTTTATGTTTGGTCGAGCAAAAAGTTTTTATGCAGTTTTGAACCTGGCACATTCACAATTTCATTCAATAGTCTTTTTTGAATTTCGAACACAGAATTTAAAGAAACAAAAGACAATTTGGAGCCTGTTTGTTGTTAGCAAACAATCGAATACTAAGAAAACTTGGTTTTATTGGTTTACTTGGATTTAATTCTTGAAAAAGTGATTGATATCTTTGGTTTTGCAACAAACATTACTTATTCTTAACATTAAGGTGAGGTTCTATCAATAATCTATGGATACTTCACCTGAAGTCGCCGCCCAAGCTGTGGCACTTATTCAGGCCGGACACAGCCAAAGAAACGTGAATGCTCAACTTAATTTAAGTCGATCTGCGGTCCGAAATGTTTATCGGAGGTACCTAGAGACTGGCGGCTTTGTTCGTCGCCAAGGAAGGCCACGATCTCGGGTCACAACTGAAAGGCAGGATCGATTCATCGTGACGACCAGCTTGAGAAATCGTCACCTTACCTCCATTGAACAAAACCAACTTCGCGACTTCC
Source organism: Cerastis rubricosa (assembly GCA_949152445.1). Lineage (NCBI taxonomy): Eukaryota > Metazoa > Arthropoda > Insecta > Lepidoptera > Noctuidae > Cerastis > Cerastis rubricosa. Next base: position 13,846,707 of record OX424535.1, read on the forward strand.
ACGGAGTATCTGTGAGCGCTCGAACTGTTCGGAGAAGGTTAAAAGAACGCGATATGGTACCACACAAGCCAGCTAATGGGCCCAAACTAACGCGAGGCCACCGAACAGCGCACCTTCATTTCGCACGCAGTCATTTAAATTGGACACAGCAAGATTGCAGCCGTGTACTCTCTTCTGATGAGTCTAAAATTGTGTTACATGGCAATGATGGAAGGAAGAAGGTCTACCGACGTAAGGGAGAGCGTTTCGCACAATGTTGCTTTGAAGAGAGGGTTGCTTATGGCGGTGGCTCATGGACTGTCTGGGGCGGTATATCTGCGAGCGGCAAAACTCAACTTGAGGTTGTTACAGGACCACGGCTGCCAACATTAAATGCTGAAAGGTACATTCGTGAGTGCTTAGAACCTCACGTGATACCATACGCGGACTATGTGGGCCCAAATTTCCTTTTTATGCATGATAATGCAAGAGCCCATGCGGCCGGCATTGTCAGGAAATATCTTCGGGATGTGAACATCACAGTTATGGACTGGCCAGCCAGAAGCCCAGACATGAACCCCATTGAGCACATGTGGGACGAGCTAAAAAGACGTGTTAGGGCTCGTCAGCCAGTTGCCCAGACGATGCAGGAGTTGAAAACTGCCATAGAAGAGGAATGGGGGATGATCCCTCAAAATTTCATAGAGCGGTTGATAAACTCTATGCCTAATCGTATGAGAGCTGTGGTAGATGCCCATGGAGGCAACACGCGTTATTAAATTAAACCTTTATTTGATAAAACATGTTTTTTATTCAAAAATCAATTGCCTTTAACAAGGCGCATATCCGACTAGTTAGGCGTAGCTCCATGTCGTATGGTATTCTGAATTCAAATTTAAAACAATACGATCGAAAAAGATGGTAAAATGTATCAGGTTTAAAACTGCATCAACAGTTTTTGTTCAATCTAGCAATCATATTTCGGTAGGGGCCAACCTAAACTCTAAGGTGGGCCAATAGATGTGTCCAGAAGTGTATAATACACCGCCATTAAACAAAATTAAACAAATTGGACTACCGGAAGTTATTGTTACCAGTTTTTTTACAATAGCGGTTGAGGCAAAAAGGTAACAGGGTTTAATTTAGTTTAACTTTCATCTAAAGGCTATTTCTAACCTATTTACACGAAAATTAAACACTTTAAAGCAAATCGTGAAAAAAAAAATGTTTACGTAAAATACGTCTGCTTTATTCTTGTGTTTGGCGCAGCACTTTCATAGGAATTTGATCTTTCCGAAATAGAAATAGGTGTACAATCGCATAACTCAATAAAACACCGACTCTCAAGCAACAACACAGGCATTCGCACACAATGAACGCAGCGCTTATCTTGTTTACGCACACTAGCACACGCCGTACGCCGCACGCTACTTAGCGCTGACACCGTGCATCGTAATTTAATTTTTACTTTGACAATATTAATTAACGCTCTAATCTGTTTAATTTTGGGGGATTAAGGTTTGGATTTATATATTTTTCATTATTAAATGAATTTAAATCCTGTTACATTTTTGCCGTAAGTAGTATTTAAGATTTTTTGATTTTCTTGATTTTCTGTGAAGTCCGGAGCAGAATTTGTTATTTTCATAATAATAGTTAGACATGGTGATATAAATCTTTTTAGCACTATTTTTGGCCTGTTATTATTTTTGCCTTAAGTACAAAGTCAAATTATAAGATTTAAAAAAAAAAAAACTTATGTTCCGTGGACGAAAAATGTTTAATTTTCTGACCTACTTGTAGTACTCAATCTGTTCTACAAATACTCCAATAAAAATACCTGTTTATATTTTTTTCCACCAAGTTAAATACATATTAGACGTTTTCTTAAAAAAAACATATACGCGGGATACAGCTTAATATACTGTCCTGTCCATACCCTACGAATTCAATAAAAAAATCGCTGTTTTTAATTAATGCAAAGTTAGCCTAATATTCGGCGTAAATTCCCCGGACTATTAGGCCTATCGTTTAAAATATATAATATTGATACCATCTTTTTGGTTATCACCCCGATTCAAAGCAATCCGATTCGGATGGGTTATATTAGGTTAAAGGGTTAAGGCGTGAGCGGAGTGCCAGGTCCCCTCTATGTTGGTGAATCATTTGGGTTAGATTTGGTTAGAACAGTGACCATTAACGCGCGAAGGCGAACAAGTGACGCGAGCGTGCTGCAGGAGTGGCGTGACAGAAACGAATCGCTGTAAAACCGACTCCATGTAGTCTTGTCTGCCCTACCCCTAGAGTGTAATTTAAAATCGCGTAGGTGCGGAGGGGAGAGGCGGCCCGCGAACTGAGGAGCAGGTGGTTTCAACACTCGCCGCCGCGGCTGAGGTTGGCCGGCGAAGCCGGGCAGTAAACCGAAGCCGCGGTGGTGAGCGTGAAACGCATCTACGACGATAAGTTCGCATGGGACCGCCGGAGCCCCGCAGCGCCGGAGCCGTAACAGAAACCATGCCTGCTGCATGTTTGCTTGCATGCTGCATGCTTGCGAGACAATGTAATAACCAAATGCTGAAATTTTGCTTTGTGTTTTTTACTAGGCGTTTTATCATATCTATATATATAAAAGAAAGTCGTGTTAGTTACTTCACTTATAACTCAAGAACGGCTGAACCGATTTAGCTGAAAATTGGCAGGGAGGTAGTTTAGAGCCAGGAGAAGGACATAGGATACTTTTTTTTTTTTTTTTTTTTTTTTTTTTTTTTTTTTTTTTTTTTTAGGTAGGTAGTAGGTAGTAGGTAGGTAGGGTAGGGTAGGTAGGGTAGGGTAGGGTAGGTAGGTAGTAGGTAGGTAGGGTAGGGTAGGTAGGGTTGGATAGGGTAGGGTTGGGTAGGGTAGGGTTGGGTTGGGTAGGGTAGGGTAGGGTAGAGTAGGGTAGAGTAGGGTAGGGTAGGGTAGAGTAGGGTAGAGTAGGGTAGAGTAGGGTAGAGTAGGGTAGAGTAGGGTAGAGTAGGGTAGGTAGGTAGGGTAAAGTAGGGTAGGTAGGGTATGGTACGGTAGGGTAGGTAGGTAGGTAGTAGGTAGTAGGTAGGTAGGGTAGGGTAGGTAGGGTAGGGTTGGGTAGGGTAGGGTTGGGTTGGGTAGGGTAGGGTAGGTAGGTAGTAGGTAGGTAGGGTTGGGTAGGGTAGGGTAGGTAGGGTTGGGTAGGGTAGGTGGGTAGGGTTGGGTAGGGTAGGGTAGGGTAGGTAGGTAGGAAAAGTGCATTGCTTTAACTTTTGACAGAACGAAGTCTGTCCGGGCAGCTAGGATACTTTTTTTTTTTTTTTTTTTTTTTAATATCTCCCGCGCCGATGGCTAATCTCCACCAAGTTTGCCCGCCGTGACCGAAAACGGTCAGGAGAACTATAATCTGACCTCGACAGCCACTTACTTACTTACCGGGAGATATATTATGTTCTTGGCGAGCGTGTATGAGCGGCGTGTTCGGGATTGAGGTACTAGGAGCACATAGCTTACCTCGAGATGGTTGAGCGTAACCTTACCTACCTACCCATGAAATCAGAAAAATGAAGGAATAGGGTAGGGTTGTGTAGGGTGGTAGAGTAGGGTAGAGTAGGGTAGAGTAGGGTAGAGTAGGGTAGAGTAGGGTAGAGTAGGGTAGAGTAGGGTAGAGTAGGGTAGAGTAGGGTAGAGTAGGGTAGAGTAGGGTAGAGTAGGGTAGAGTAGGGTAGAGTAGGGTAGAGTAGGGTAGAGTAGGGTAGAGTAGGGTAGAGTAGGGTAGAGTAGGGTAGAGTAGGGTAGAGTAGGGTAGAGTAGGGTAAAGTAGGGTAGAGTAGGGTAGAGTAGGGTAGAGTAGGGTAGAGTAGGGTAGAGTAGGTAGGTAGTAGGTAGGTAGAGTAGGGTAGGTAGGGTTGGGTAGGGTAGGTGGGTAGGGTTGGGTAGGGTAGGGTAGGGTAGGTAGGTAGGAAAAGTGCATTGCTTTAACTTTTGACAGAACGAAGTCTGTCCGGGCAGCTAGGATACTTTTTTTTTTTTTTTTTTTTTTTTTAATATCTCCCGCGCCGATGGCTAATCTCCACCAAGTTTGCCCGCCGTGACCGAAAACGGTCAGGAGAACTATAATCTGACCTCGACAGCCCAGTTATTACTGGGTAATACAATACACATCGGTAAGACTGGTTGTCAGACTTTCAGACCACTGACTACTTAACGACTGTCATATATCTACAATTGACAGCCAGGATCAACGGCTTAACGTGTTTTCTGAGGCACGGAGGAAACATGGTATGTAATGGGTGGCCACCCATCCTACCATGGATCCTAAATTTAATTTACCATCACTTCACGCCACAAAGATAACAATACTTTCTCCTCAGGTACCCAATGAGTCCGCCAGTGGTACGGTTCCTGACCCGCATCCTGCACCCGAACATATCCCGTCACGGCGACGTTGGCATAGACTCGGTGCACCACAACTGGTCGCTGGCACTCACCATCAGCAAGGTCCTCATCTCCATACAGAGCCTGCTCACCGACCCATACACCGCGGTGAGTGTAAGGGAACATGTTTTTCTAGCATGGATGTAGCTAGATTAGGTGTTTTTTTTTGCTTTTGTTATTACTCGTAATTCTATACATGTCTTCATATAAATGGAAGTAGGTCTTCGTGTTTGTATGTGTGACTGTGTTGTTATTTATAACCACGAGACGGATTGCTATTCGAGAATTGATTTCGGTAGGTTATGATGTGCTGAAGCGCTAACTAGCTCATGTTTTAAAAAAAAACCCGTGAGCGGTTAGTACAATAACATTGTACTTGCATGTACTGAAGACATCTGGAGGTTTTGTCATGTTTAATACTTGAGACGGGCGGGTCACTAGATAATAATAATAAGGGGCCCTGGATCTTGTTCCTGCTTGAGGATGGGTTTTACGATTGAATGAGCTTGCTCAGATAATGCCTGTCATAAATGTCGTGTAATTTGTTATTACTAAAGTAGTCAGTGCCCTGCATTATGTGACTGATCTGATATTTCAAGTCGTTTTTTTATGTTCTATATAAGAGAGTAAATTTCAAAAAAGGTAAGAAAATTTGAATTTCACGGGCCAACCACGGGCTTCCACCTTAACCACAGAAATGACAACAATCTCCAAAGGCGCCAATGACCACTTGTGCGGAGGTTCTAAAATTTCCTACCTTAAGCTCATACATTTCAAATTGCGCTAATAAAGTCCCGACAGCTCGTCATTCCGTGATGTTCGCGAAGTCGGCTAGCAAGTTGAATTTGAACCCTAATAGTAATACGTTGTTTTTATGTGTCGCTGTTGTTATAGGTTGTATCTTTATTTAAATTCGCTGTTATCAAACAATAAAGATGATTCACATGATTGCAAAGTAGTAGGTATGTACCTACATAGTAATTTATAGTCTTTATACGTCTGTATGAGTCAAGTGTTCGCAGGTGTACATCTTGATCCAATTAGATAGCGTTATCATATCTATTGTTTTATTATAAACAAATCGAAATGATCTTGATAAGTTATATTGATGTGTTTTGATAACGTTTTTATGGATACAGTGGTGTTGTGAGTCTTCATTCTTCTAAATAGGTATATTTTTTTTCTCTTCTCGCAACATGGCATGTTGACATAAAGTTACTATTCTTTTTAGATGAAAGGGCAGCAAGAAAACTCAAATTTCCAGAGTCAATTTCCGGTTGTCTGTTGATTATTGATTAAAATGCAGCCGTAACATATATGTATTTTTAACCGACTTCAAAAAAAGGAGGAGGTATCAATTCGACAGTATTTTATTTTTGTTTGATATTTAGAATGATAATCATTGAGTCATCAATACAATTATATAAGTGTGGTCTAAAATGGGGTTTTATGATTCCTCGAAGAGCGAGACATTCGCTTTATGTACTGTCATAATATCGGCAATACGGACTTGGGTAGGTAATATGCTAGTAAAAATTAACCGTACGCTGTTTAAATCCAATTCCTTACTGTCCTTAACTTCGAATAAGCATAAACTCCACTGGTTTATTTCTAAGTAGCAGCCACGGAGTTTGGATTTGTGCCCCTATTACATGGGACTTAGACATAAGAGAGGAGAGTCACATGGAACACAAATGCTCATACTGCATTAAAGTATTCAGGACTCATCAGCTGTTAACCATTCATAAATTGGAAGTGTATAATGTTGACCATAGAGTCACCTGCGGTTTGTGCGATAGAATATTCATCACAGAAATGTGGTTAAAGCTGCACATGCTAAACTGGTGAAATGTGGGTGTACCGTTACGTACACCTCTGCTTTTCCCTTCGGGGATTACAGGCGTGATGTTATGTTCACTATTTTCTATTACTAAAAGCTTCTCTCTTCACTAGGTCTGCATGGAACCGGAACTGGGTGAGATGTACGTCCGCGACCGAGCGCGTTTCGAGGCCCTCGCAAGGAATTGGACATGGCGATACGCAATGCATGACATCCTGTCATACTGAGACCGGCCCTGGCCTTGCCTGTGCCCACTGTGTCAGTGATTTGTGAAAAGACAAGAAAATTAATATGGCAAATTGTATTTATTGCCTTTTACTGAGAATTTTGTTCTTCAGGTGCTAAGCAGACGATGGATTGAATGGATTTTTTTCCGTTGTACGCACGGCAATCAATCAAGCTATACAAGGTGTTGTTTTGCATCCTCGTCAAAGTTCAGGATGTTGTTTTGTCAATATTTCAGAATACGTTAAGGGGTAACGTGGTTCAGGGAATAAGAAATTATCGAATAAACGTGTGAGATTTTTTGTTTGTGTGTAAGCGAGGTTATAAGGCGAGGATCAAACAGGTCGTGCTTAAAACACGGGTGGTTCACACTTACCGATTTCCATAAAAGAGAAAAAGAAAAATACACACCCATTTTATTATCGGTCAAGGTCAAGAAGCATTAACATAGTTACCTCTTTGAATTTGATAAGGATGCAAAACAACACCTTGTATAATCCTGTTTTTGCAGATCTTTATACGGGAAATCTATAAATAGCTAGGCCATTATAGCGCAAATGTACAGCTTGGTCTGTCACTGTGTGTATAGAAATGACAGCTGAAATCAATTATGTCCATTTGTTGTCACGTGGTTTTGTCACTCATTGGTGTATGTTCATTGACTGTTGGAAATAGTCTACCGGACAAGTAGTCCGTCGTCTGGTCAGCGCCTTATTTTCAGAGACGGATCAAGGAGTAGGGTATTGTAATATACCTTTAGATAGATATAACTTTTCAACCCCATAATGTATACTTTTATGAACGATCAATATCGATGTTTTATATTACACATACATGATAAAAGACAAATATAAACGCACTTCTCAAACTTTCTTGTAGAAAGACTGTGTTTTAAATGAAATAAACGCAATAAAAATGTACGAAACTAATACGGCTTTTTTTTAAGATTTTTTTTCGCTTCTTCAATGTTTTTCAAGAGTACCTTGTTCCATCCTTCTTTTAGTTTTTCACAATTACAAAGGGCTGGTAAACATTGTGCACTGCCGGGAGATCTACAGTACCCTGGATATGGCAGTTCACCTTTGGGCAACCATCTTCTGGTGATCTCAAAACGCAGAGGGTCAGACGTGGGGTCTTCTATTAAGTCCCGTAGGTGGCCTAGAGGAACTTGGTATAGTTTGGTGTTGATTTTTAGACTGCCTGGTGTGAAGTAGTGAACGTAGAGAGCGATTGTAAATATACCCTGAAATTAAAATACAATATTATACCTAGTGGTTCCCAAAAGCTTGAGTAGCGGTAGGTGATTAATTACCATAGATCGGAATAGGTAGATTGAATTGGGGTCATTGATCCGAAACGTTTATATTAATATGGACATTCCTCCGGAATTGGTTGATTTGATTGAAATTTAAGTGCAACAATTTATAAGAAGTTGTGGCCATAAAAAGGCTAAAAATTTAAAAAAATATAAATGCTTCGATCGGAATTAGATTGTTTTTATTACTCAACAGATAAGTAATAAATTAATTTAGTTTTGATACCTTCCTTTAAATTTTGAATTGAGTAGTAATAATATCACTACCAACATTAACAATATTTAATTAAATCCGGAAATACCGGAATTTCTTTCCGGAAAAATGGCTTATCCATGTTAGTTTTTCTGTGTGCATTTATGATGCAAGTACCGACAATTAATCTACCTACTCCGATCTATGTAAATTACTTAGATTAAAACCTTTTCTAAGGTTGATGAGGACAAAATAAAAGTGAATTTTAATTTCACCCTTGCTTGGCAGCACAAGGTGTTCTTCAAACCGCTTCTGGGGCTAGGTACTGGCCCGCCATGGGGTCACCTGTGACAGTAACCGTTATCCTCCGGAAAGGCGAAGCCCTCTCGAGCCTGTTTCTGTACCTGGCCATTTAACTTGTTTCAAATAAATTCCGCCTATTTAGAAATGCCCGAACGAGGAACCATAAACCCAGACAAATCCGGAAGACCGGTAACCCTAGTCGCACGCAGACCTCTACATATCACTTTATATAATGTAAGCGTGATGATTAGTAGGATCGGAGTGTACTTACATGAATGTCAATAACTTCAGAGTGGATTTTATGGATCGCCATTATTGATAGCAGTGGCTAGGTACTGTGTTATCTGACATGCTTATTTTACTGTGCATTCAATCAAACCACGTATGTGATAACAATATACAATTACTTGATACTCGTGCGATGTTAAACAATGAGTAATAGAGTTATTTTGGGATTCGATTTCCAGAGAAGTGATATGGTATTGGCTCTGCATGGTGTCGGACGTAAAGAATAGCACCATCCCATATCTTCTCGTGGGTGTCGTAAGAGGCGACTAAAGTATTTGCCAGAGAATGGACAGCAGCGTTCTCTGTGCTTTTGTACAACCGTACTGCGATCGCCAACCCGCCTGCCAAGCGTGGCGATTATGGCAAAACCCTTCAAAATGACAATGTGGCGACACTTGGGGGAGGCCTATGTCCAGCAGTGGACGTCTTTTGGGCTGAAATGATGATGATGATGATATGGTATTTTGTTCGACGTAACTGGCGAAATGTGTGTAGTTACTATTAGGTACAACTCTTACGCGTTACCCTTCAGTGATTATAGGCGTGATGTTATGCCATATGGTGTAGACTGTGGGTAGAATAAACAATGTGATCATTCATCTTAATATTATATTATTTTTATTTTCTAAACTTTAAACTATAGTCATTAATAGAATACAATATTATTTATTTCAGGCATAAGTACCCATACACAACAATTATTATTAATACAGTAAATAAGAATTATACTAGAATAAAATTAAATTAAATTACACTATTACATACATTACGATTATCATTCAGAATTACATATTCAGATACATTAGGATATTATAGGTGGAATACTAATTGCCATTTACGAAAAAGTAGTTTACCTCGTATATCTCCTTCAATATTCCATTGTCAGACTGATGTATTCGGCTCATAAAGGACGCCTGTGCCTTTCTCATGACTGCGTAAAAGTCATCTACCCTGTTCTCGGCAAACATGCCGGACGCACTACACCGCCATGGCAGCCCCAGTACGCATCTGAATACGATGTTATATTGAACTCAATTGTTATATTGAACTGTACTTGTACTATAGGGCACATGTGTATAGGTTCCGGCATAATAATAGAGTTCTGTTTATATGCAAAATTACGAACATGATCGGTAGCCACTAAAGATAAAGTTATATTTATGGACACTATAACCTACTTTTATTAAAATCCTGTAACTTTTATATCTACGAGATGATGTCATGCATTATATAATTGTGGAATCATCAATCATTCTTATTTATCTGGATGGGTAGACCACATTTTTGTTTTTTTTTTTTACTTACTGGCTATCAATTTATCTAAGTTAGTCCATAGGTGTACATATTATCCGGTCCTAAACTATGCTAGAAATAACAATATTCTTGCTTTCACCTAACTATATTTTGTTTATTCGCATCCACATTCACACTGTACCGTTTTATAGAACATTGTCACGTTATGTCACTTTTCCTGGTGCGCTTCCTCGTCTTCCCGTAATTCCACTTCAGAGAACACTTCACATAAGTAATTATCATTACGGTATTTTATAACTAAAGAATTAACACTAGTAAACTTTTTTATGATTTTGTGTTTTGTATTTTTTTCAGTGTTTTTATTTTATTTTTCCTTTTTTTAGGATTTTCGGCAATTTTTGCATAAAGTATTTTTTTTTCTATTTTGATTATTTATCTGGAACGATGGCCTCTAGATTTTTCTCTGGAACGGTCCCTAGAGTGACCCCTAGATTTTCCCCTGGAGCGGCCGCGGGATCGTCCCCTAGAGTGACCCCTGGAGTGGCCCCTGGATCTTCCTCTAGAGTGACCCCGAGATCTTCCTCTGGAACGTCCCCTAGACCTTTCTCTTTCTCGTCTTCTTTCTCCGCAACGGCCCACACATTTTCCACCAGACCTTTCTCCTGTTCGTTCTAGACATTTACCCCTTGATGCTACTGGAGACCTGTCCCTGGAGTGACCACGTGACCGACCCCTAGAGTGACCACGGGATCGTCCCCTTGAGTGACCACGGGATCGTCCCCTGGAATGGCCACGGGATCGTCCCCTGGAGTGGCCACGGGATCGTCCCCTGGAGTGGCCTCGGGAACGTCCCCTGGAGCGGCCGCGAGACCTTCCCCTGGAACGTCCTCTAGACCTACCTCGTGATCGATCGCGACTTCTCGGTCGATCTCTAGAACGGTCTCGAGAGCGATCTTTGCAGCGAGAACACCTCGCATCAGCTTGCACTTCGGTACTTACTTCTTGAGTCTTAGAACTTCCTTCTCCGTAGGTCCGAACTCCAACGACGACTGTTTCCATCCTTACGGCGGCGTCTCCGATTTCTGTAACAGACTAAGCAGAACTGTTTGCTTAATGATGGCTGTAGTTGTAGTATCACTTATGTGTCTTACTTGTAGCGACTCTCCTGTATGAATGATGCCAGGCACGCAGGGATTCTGCTTATATATTTATCTCTGTTATCAAATATTTCGCAATGATTTCATAAATTGCGCAATTCTTGCTTAATCATTTCACGCATTGCGAAATGACAGTCGATAGGCGGTTTCGGAAAATTCCACTGTAGGTAGAAATTGGTACAAATCTAAATCTAACGATCTTAACTAATATTATAAAGAGGAAAGATTTGATTGTTTGTTTGCATTGACTAGGCTCCGAAATTGCTGAACCGATTTAAAAAAATCTTTCTTTGTTGGGAAGTTACACTATCCCCGGGTGACATAGGCTATTTATATTTACAAAAAAATTAGGGATCCTTACTAAAACTCTAATAATGTAACCCAAGGTGTAAAAAAATACCTAAAATATTCTTTACATCGCGTGCGCTGCGAAAACTATTGATGATAGAATAAAATAATGTATTACGACTTTGCAGAACACATTATTATTTACAAAAAGTGTCGCGACAGCATGCCTAACTATTATAGTTATGCCACAATAAGTGTTCTTTTATTTTAAAAACTTAATTGAAATGCCGCCGCTAGAAAAGGCTCTGTATTTGTATCTTGGTATTAATCCTTACGTATCAAAATAAATAACTTCATATTCAAGACTACTTCAATACCTTTATATGACTTTTTGAATGATTCAATTTTGACATTCCATTCGAAAGAAATCGCGAGTTTAAAACTTTAATATTAGAAAGAGGTTTCGGGGTCGCCACTCACCCTGCTCAGCTAGCTATGCTAGGCAGCACATTGTGCGATGTAGGCGTCACTGTGGTACGGGCCGTACGGGAGGGGAATCAATGTCAAGAAATTATTGTGTATTTGTGTGTATTATAATTTGTAATTTTTTGTTAAATACCCGTGCGAAGCCGGGGTGGGCTGCTAGTGTAATGTAAATTGTCATGTTTGTGTACGATAGCGCAATAAATGAATTGTTGTATTTTTTTACTACATAAATGATAGTAGGCACTTTTATACTGATAATTAAAGCAATTCGTGCAAAATGATTCCCTAACCATTCCAAAATATCAAAAATGCACAACGAGTTTTCACTTCTATCTGTGCAATAAAAATTAAGAACAGGTACCTAGCTCTGCAATCGGCGTGGGCGCAGTTGTTCTAATGTCCAACAGTGTAGCACAATAATATGGAAGCACCTATCAGTCTATATTTTAGTAAGTTTCTATAATATAGTATCCACCCCTTTTTATCCCAGTTCAATTTCTCACTTATGAAGATTGGCCACGAAACAGATAGGTACCTACCAATGATGGACGAGTGCTCCGACAATGAGCGTACGCAAACACACAGTAGTTGACTCTAGCAGCGCCGCCGTGTCCTCGTAGCGGCGACCTCTCGAGTCTCGCGTCCGGCCCTGGTTTAATCCATGATCTGGAGCGAGAGGGAATGGCAAGCCCTCGCATCCTTCTGCGATGCAGTCATGATAGCGAAGGAGGTGACGGAACGTGAGAGGGAGAGAGCCTCACTCTCAGCCGCAGCGGGCCACCGTAGGCGCGGGTTTGTGAACAGTGAGTGATGGGCTGATTCACCGTCTTATAACGACAGGCCGTGTCGACAGCGCGCTCGTGTTCCACGCGCGCCTCAAGGAGATGTCAGCAAATTGGAAAGGGCTTAATGTTTACACCTATGTTTAACAAATAAATGATTCTGATTCTGTCATTCGCAAAGGAATACGTAACAATTGTTGAGAAATATCAAGCCTTACGCCCGCCTAACACTCCAATCAACCGATTTTTCTACAATATCGCAACGGAAAGTGTGTTAGCCTATGGTTGCTAATAAAATTGGCAGTATCCCATGAGAAATAGCAACATTTATTGAACTTCCAGAACCCCTGTTGTACTCTGTTGTTGTAGTAGTTAATACGTAAACTGAAATATATGTTTCTTGTGATTGCCAATGTTTTTTTTTTGCATTTAGTATTTTCCTCGCTGAGGTGGGATGAAAAGTTACGCACTCGAATGCAAAAATTTTTCACCTCGTACTCTTTTGATTCCCTCGATAACGCTCAGGATTCTAATTTTCGTTTTAGAATCATTCGCTTGCTCGGTCATCAAAATTGAGCACGCGGTTAAAAAGCAACTTTGCACTCTTGTATAACAAATAACTATTCATTGGTATTATTTGTCGTGCCGTTGAGCTCCTCGAGTTACCTCCTCAAATCTGTATGGTTCTTTCTTCAAAAGACTATCTCGGACAGTTATCTGCATAGTCCTCATGTGACTTGGCCAAGATTATGTCTGGACCGTAAAAAAGAGTATGAGTATAACCTATGAGTTTGTTTCGGCTGTTTCTTTTCAGAGTAATCAGGTACGAAACACAGGTTTAAAAAAAAAAGAGTTGTGAGAGTATTTGTAAAAACGTTTTGCGAAATAAAAATAATTTAAATACGGATAATAAGAAATAATACGACAAAAATCAAACAATTGAATTCGAAATCACAGCTATATTTTGTATTATCAACATAAAAGAATTATTATGTATACATAAAAGACACATTATATACATTGATGACAATTCGATCATGTCCGCTTATCAAAATGGATGGAAGAACGGGTCTCGCGGTACTAAAGAGCTACACCTCATTGATATGGCCATTAACCAACAAGTTCGACGTTCCCGAAGGAATCTGTCGACATGTTGGATAGATTATAAGAAGGCCTTTGTTTCGGTGCCTAATAGGTACATGGCTCATTAGGGTGCTAGAGTTGTATAAAATTGATGCAACTCTGCGCACCTTCCTGATGTCGTGTATGGGGCAATGAAGGACAGTTCTTCCCTATCCAGGATATCGGCATATCCAGCCTAGAGGAATAGCGAACCGATACGGATAGAGCGTGGTATTTTTCAGGGCGATAGTTTGAGTCCGCTTTGGTTCTGTCTAGCCCTGAATCCTCTAAGCACATTGCTGGTGGATTCAGGTCTAGGCTTTCGATTGAGGAGAGGTGGTCGGGTCATATCTCACCTTCTTTACATGGATGATCTGAAACTCTTGGCGCCCAAGAATTTGCAATTGATGGAACCACTGAAGGTAACTGAGACCTCCAGTAGCGCCATCAGGTTAGAATTTGGTGTGGACAAATGTGCGGTCATGCATGTAAAGCGAGGGGAATTGTGGTATCTGTGGGAAACCAGCTCTCAGATTCCATAAATCTTAGATCCCTCTCAGCAACCGAAACCTACAAGTATTTGGGTATGTCGGAAGCGCTGGGCATCAATGTTACTGTCATGAAGCAATCGTTGAAGGAACCTTTCTTTGGCCGCCTGAGAAAAGTATTTATTAGTCTTTTATCAGGCGGCAATAAGGTGCGTGCCTTCAACGGCTGGGTCATGCCGGTTTTGATGTATTCTTTCGGCATACTCAAATGGTTTCAAACAGAACAAGACGTCCTGGATAGGAAGGTCCTACGTTCTTCGGTTGTGAGACTGTATATATCCCGCGGAGTTGTGGAGGTCGAGGCTTTTTAAACGCTAAGACCCTTCACAATCTCGAGATATGCAGTCTCATGGAATGTTTCCTAGAAGCCGACGTGGGGATGCATGGAGATGTGGTCGCTATGGCCAAGGGCCTCACCCCGCTCTCCTTGGTTAAAGAGAACTGGCGCAAACCTGCAGTGCTTGGCACTAAGGACCGCAGGGGATTATTGCAGAATAAGGAGCTTCGAGGACGCTTCTTCAGGGCAGGGTGCAGTTTTAGTAGGAGGAAGTGCTGTCGTTGTTTTACCTTATTCTGCTTTACTTTGATCATGTGGTAAGTTAAGGATAGTTGGGGAATAAGTCGAACTGTAGAGGCGCTGTTCAGTGATCCAAGTGGAAAACTAGAGCTAATCTAACCTATGGGGAACTCATATGGAGACTGCGGGGATGCCCGAACCCCCCCGGATATGGCCACCGGGTCCTCCTATCCTAGCACGGTGGTGTATACCGGGATTTTTCGCGAGTTGGCTGGGCTGCCTTTGGCACGTGGCTGGCGTGCTACTCGGGCCCCCTACTGACTGCGGTCGGCCAACGGCCGGCACCGTGCTTCGGATCCTGCTACCCTCCAAAATGTAAGCAACAATTGCACAGCGACCAAGACCGGTTCTAAACAGCGCAACTGACAACTTCCTTCTCCCCAAAGGCACTGACACTCCCGCACACCGACGGAACACAGCAAGCTGCTTGGCGCCGGACTCCAGCGGCTCCTTGCGGACCTTACCACTGCTTAAGTGGAACGTTCTGCCGTACCACAGGCCAGCCTGTGGTGCTGTTGCCCGCGGTGGACCGCTAGGAGGTAGATTCCAAACCCACCCTAAATGTGAAATCTGTGTATTTTTCTTTCTTCAGTTTCATCATCATCATTATATCAGCCGAAAGACGTCCACTGCTGGACATAGGCCTCCTCCAAGTGTCGCCACACTGACCGGTCCCGTGCGACTCGCATCCAGCAGATCCCCGCAATCTTCACCAGGTCATCGGTCCACCTATTGGGAGGCCTTCCAACGCATCGTCTTCCGGTTCGCGGTCGCCATTCAATGATGCATTCGATATGTCCTCAACAATGTTCAGACCATCCTATCAAGGGCGTCTAGTTCTGTTTGAGACCATTTAAATATGCCGTTGAAGGCACGCACCTTATTGCCGGCTGATAAAAGACTATTATATATACAACGTGTTGTTTTGCAACCTCGTCAAATTTAAGGAGGTAACTATGCTAATGATTCTCGTCCCGAATCAATAATAAAATTGGTAGGTAATTTTTGTTTTTAATCTCATTTACGGAAATCGGTAAGTGTGAAAAACCCGTGTTTTAAACTAGGGCCGTCTGATTCTCGCCTTATAACCGCGCCTCCACAAATACAAACAATCTCAAACGTTTATTCGATCATTTCTTATTCCCTAAACCACGTTAAGGGGGTTATTCTGAAACACTGACAAACATAAACAACCAAAAATTTCTGCGTTTATTAGTAATTAACTAGGTACCGTAATTTTAATTGATTATTTATGTCTTGTGTGACAACCTCCTGAATTTTGACGAGGATGCAAAACAACACCTTGTATAGGTATTAACAATCAGAAACATTCCTTTTTATAGTTGCGTAATTTTTCTATCGATCCGCAGCCATGTGGCGTCCCCCAAGTTTATGGCATCTTCTAAGCATAGTTAGGGAGCCGAAAAGAGATGGTTTCTGTTTTACCAACAGTTAACTCAAGAAACGTACGTACTGACTGGACTGAGTTCCCGTGTCTATACCAGATATACATGAATTCTGTACCGACGTGTAGTAGGTACCTATATGACCGGGGAGAACTCTGATTATAGTAGGTATTTGTTTGTGAGAATCCTAGAAATGTGGAAAGTTCAAAGAAGAGGTTGGTTTTTTTTTAAATTGTTGATGGGTTATTTTTTCTTCTCCGGAGCAGACCGTAGTCTAGATTTGTGCTGAGCGGAGCATTGACTAGCTACAATGACATGGGTTTACATTATACCTACGGAAGTGGGTTCTAAGTACCTAGTTTATAAGCAGCTTAGTTATAGTTATAGTAGTAGATATATAACGCACTTTTGAAAATCCGTCTTCTGACCAAGGTCCCGAAAAAAACATTGCTAATTTGATTTTACCTAGTAGGTATACCTGCAAAATAGGGGCAAACCCCACTGCATTTACGAATTACCACGTACCGCCTTGTTTTTTTTTTAGGGTTCCGTACCCAAAGGGTCAAACGGGGGTCCCGTTTACTATTACTGAGACTTCGCTGTCCGTCCGTCCGTCCGTCCTTCTATCACCAGGCTGTATCTCATGAACCGTGATAGTTAGCCGGTTGAAATTTTCGCAGATTATGTATTTCGGTTGATGCTATACAACAAATACTAAAAATAGAATGAAATAAATATTTAAGGGGGGCTCCCATACAAAAAAGTGATTTTTTTGCTCGTTTTTTATAAAAAATGGTACGGAACCCTTCGTGCGCGAGCCCGACTCGCACTTGGCCGGTTTTTTAGTTTAACGCGTGGTAATCCTCCGAAATGGATGTCCTCCGTACTGGGGCGGGCGGAGGGGTCTGTCAGACTCGTACTGACTAAAACCACAAGGTGTTCTTCCAATTGCTTAAGGCCAGATGTTGGGAGCGCTTTCGCTTTCTTCCTCACCCTCGGCAGGCATTGTATGTTCAGGTGCATCCAGTCACCCTCTGTGACTCTTCGGTCGCTGTTCCGCTGCTATTATTATTTAAATTTTAGCTCGTTTTGATAAAATCTTCAAATTAATCAAGGAACAAGAGGAACGGGAAGAAAACTGTTTGGATTATCAGATTTTCCTTCAAAAAGACTAAAGATACTAAGTATTTTTGAGTCATACATGTTACCACAATGCACCTATAATGTGCACAATGTTACATATAATGTTGTGATTTAAAATAATTACAAGTAGTTCATTGGAATTTCCCAATTTCAAGGTCAAAGTAATTTTATTGCGCAATAAGTGAAATGGTTATGCAATATTTGCACAATTTACAAAATTATATTGCGCAACAGAATTACGTAATATTACGCAACAAAGGTGAATATAAGCGGTGTGCTTAGTGTGTTTGGCATCATTCATACCTGACAGGAGAGTATCACAAGTAAGACTACAACTATCTACAGTCATTAACAAAGCAAACAGTTCTGTTTAGTCTGTTACAGTAATCGGAGACGCTATAAGGATGGAAGCAGTCGTGGTTGAAGTTCAAACCAACGGGAAAGGAAGTTCTGAGATTAAAGAAGTAGGTACCGAAGTACAAGCTGATGCGAGGTGCTCTCGCTGCCGAGACCGCTGTCGAGACCGTTCTAGAGATCGATCGAGAAGTCGCGATCGATCACGAGGTAGGTCTAGAGGACGTTCCAGGGGAAGGTCTCGCGGTCGCTCCAGGGGACGATCCCGTGGTCACTCCAGCGGTCGGTCACGTGGCCACTCCAGGGGTAGGTCTCAAGGAGCTTCACGAGGTAAATCTATAGAAAGGACAGGAGAAATGTCTGGTGGAAAATGTGTGGATCGCTGCGGGGACAGGGAAGGAAGACGAGAAAGGGAGAGGGCCCTGAAAAAAGGGAGGGGAGTGGCCCCTGGATCTTCCTCTGGAACGCCCCCTAGATCTTTATCTAGGGGGCGTTCCAGAGGAAGATCCAGGGGCCACTCCAGGGTAAGATCTAGGGGTCACTCCAGGGGAAGGTCTAGGGGTCACTCCAGGGGAAGGTCTAGGGGTCACTCCAGAGGCAGATCTAGAGGTCATTCCAGAAGTAAATCTAGGGACCGTTGCGGAGGAAAATCTTAAGGAGTACATTATTAGTAATACTAAAAAAAAAAAAATAACAACAAGCTAAACCACAAAAAAATACTTAAATCTTAAGTTTATACCAAAAAAAAAAATATACAAAAATAAAGTGTATTCAGAATGATTATGTAAATATAATGGATAGGAAGTGAGTGCTGCTAAAGATAATTAAAGAAAACAGGAAAAACCTATTAGAAAAAGTGAATAATAGAAAAACTAGATTGTGACGGAAAACCGAGAAAAGTGAAGTAGGCATAAGAAATAAAGAAAAAACATTTACCATAAAACAAACATTCTGTATTTTATTATCTGTTTCTACAAACTACCATTTTTCCCATGACTAAATTGAATGCAGAGGTGCTGTCTAATCCACTGATTAGGCAGCGCGGAGATGTCAGCGCGCGCCGGGTTGCGCGCTCGTCTCTCAAGAGGAACAGCGACCGAAGGGTCACAGAGGGTGACTGGATGCACCTGAACATACAATGTCTGCCGAAGGTGAAGAAGAAAGCGTGAGCGCTCCCAACCTCTGGCTTCAAGCAATTGGCAGAACACCGTGTGGTTTTAGTCAGTACGAGTCTGACAGACCCCACCGCCCGCTCCAGCGTCCAGCGTCATGGTACGGATACAGATAGGAGGCAAAACTGAAAAAAAAAACAACACACCCCTATTTTTTTTACTTACCCCTATTTTACAAGGTTTTAAAAATTAAGTTATCAATGATTTTGTTTCGGTACAATGGTCTGGACGGATTTTTAAAACTCGTGCAGTCATAAGTACCTAACAAATTATGATACCGTTGGCGCCATGATTATACCCTTTACATGAGTTTTAAAAATCCGTATTTTTGTCTTGTGATATCTACTACTTTATCTAAGCTGCTTATTAATTATACTTAGAACCCAGTTTCGCAGGTATAATGTATACCCATGTCATTGGGGCTAGTCAACCGCTCAGCACAAATCTAGACTACGGTCTGCTCCAGAGAAGAAGAAAAAATTAACCCATCCACACTTTAAAAAAAAACAACCTCTTAGTTTCGCACACATTTCTAGGATTCTTACAAAAACAAATACGATAGTCATTGTGCCACACAAATTCCTCAGAGAGGGAACATTAAAAGCTGATTATAGCTATTTTCCAAGTGTATACACAGTCACTTGTGAGACTTGTCCCACCGCCAGCGATTAGCGAGTAGAGCGAAAACAGGTAGGCCTACTAGAGGTAGCAACTAATAACAATAGTTGTTTGTCAGAGTTCTCGCCCGTCATATACTACCTCAACAACATACATTTATTTTCAGGCAACTTTGGCCCATAGATATATATACCATAAATAATATGATAAAATACAATTTGTGTTAGTAAATAAAACCTTAGAACTAAATATGTTAGTTAACACTTCACTTGCACACTACGTCACTGTGCGTTCATGTGGCACTTGTCCGCGGAAGCGACGAAACACCACTCCCTACGGCCACGTTACGGCTACGTTGAGCCTTTGGTCCCAGCTGTCATTTGTGGCCCGGAATTCTGACAGCCAGTCTTACCGAGGGGTATATCTTATTACCTAGTACTAACTGGGTTGTAGGCAGTCGCTCCATGTTAAATACTGGTATTCAGCTACGCCTGGCTAAATTTGAAGCCGACCCAGAGAAGTTTGGGAAAAGGCTAGGCAGATGATGATAATGACTTTCTATAGGCACCAAAGTAAGCAAGTTGGCTGCCTCATTGATCTAGTGGTCACAAACGCTACTGCTGAGCTTGAAGTTCTGGGTTTGATTCCCTGGAACTTTCCCCAAAGAAAGTTGAGCTTTGGGTATTGGATCTTTTTATTACGAATTTATCAGTTGCAGTCACAAATCCAGAATCCGGTCTGGATTTGTGCTCAGTTGATGCTTGATGGCAATACGTTTGTCCCTATTGCATAGGGCGATACAAACATAACTGAAGAAATGTGGGTTGTATACAATATAAACCACATTACTTCTACCTCTGCGTAACCCATTCGATGAACTAATCCAGTATGACTTATTTTTAGTGCAGTGTCTTTAAACACATTTTGCTGTTGATGAATGTTTATGGGCTTTTAGTGAAAATTGTAAGTTACAAATCTTTTGTATTAAATAAATAATTATATTAAAATAAAATTGCATTTATATAATTCCCAAATAATCTTATTTTTGCCTTTATATTTTTTGTCATAGCAAATCATTTGATCTAACATTTATTGTCTAAAGATTGTTTGCTGTAATAAATATTTTGATTAAAGACTAAATGCCTTAATGACATTATCTTTGGTAATATTCTGCCAAGTAAAAATTTGACCAAAAGAAAAAGTGCGTACTAAAATCATTACAAATGATGCATTGGTATAAAAAAAAATTGCTGAAATTTGTTTGGGAAGTGAAATTTTGTCAAAATCTTATTGCAAAACGGCAGGATCCCTTATATTTTAGGAGCTATAAGACTAAAACCCCATGACCGCGCTATCGAAATTAATGAAAAACACGTTTTCGCCGATACCACGCTGAAAAAGCATTGCAGAGATCAGAATTTTTTTGTTTATCCGAGATTTGAATTGGTTAAACAAACTTTTTGGTTTATCTTAGATTTGAATTTATTAAACAATGTAAAAATACGGGAGCATGCCGTTTTGCCGAAAAGATATTGAAAGTTGTACCTTCTTTTTTTTCAATCCTTTTTTTTTTTCAGAATCCGTCTCTGACTTGAGAAGATAAGGAGACACACAACTTTTGCAACTTTGGAAACAATTATCTCATCAACCATAGACTTATGAAAAAATGTATATCACCAAAGATGTTAAGGATATGATATTTTGTATCTGTATACGGATATGGGTATAAGAATAAAATTAAATCGGTTTCGGATACGGTTACGGATATGTAATTATTTCGGATTATCCGTTAGTTTCGGATAGTTTCGGTTACGGATATTAGATTGAAGTAAAATATAATCGCAAATACTGGTTTTACTTATAGGTTTTATCTAGTGGTATTACAATGTGTTGTTTTGCATCCTCGTCAAATTTCAGGACGTTGTCATAAAACACATAAATAATCAATTTAAAGTTCGGTACCGGTCTATAATTAATAAGCGTTGCTTTTTTTTATTGTTGAAATTTAACAGTATTTCGGAATAAAACCCTTGATTCAAAACACTTAAAACAGAATCACCCAACTACTCTCAACTGCTCTGTGTGCGTGAGAGTCGACAGTCGACGTCTTACCTACGAAATGCAACAGTGTTGCGACCGTGCGATGACCTACGGCGACCGGTACCTAGCAATTTTGCCTAATTTTATTTCGAAAATCACCTACATTATTCAAAAATTTTCGCTTGATACTAAACAAATTTTTAAGCATCATTGGATTACGGAAATCTTACTAACGACAACAATACTAGTGTGCCAAAGAAAAGTTCACTGACCTGTACTTACCTAAGTTCGGTAGTTATCAGATGATTAATAAAATGTTAGTTTTGCTTTATTGCTATCTACAATAACACTCTGAACATTGAACGTAGGTAAATTCAGCCTAAAGTTTTCGTAATGATTTTGTTTGAATTTGTGGATTGAATTTATTGGTGCTTAGTACCTTAGTTGGTGTACCGATTTACTAAATCTAAAAACGTTTTTTACGTTTGTTGGAATTGGAAAGATGCTAGCTAAGTAGGTATGTAGAAATACTTTCGACTGTTAGGTATTATTGGCGTAGTTAAAAATTTGAAATCAACTTATTTACACTAATAAAATTGATTAAGCTAACAACGTATTTACAAAATGATAGTCTATGTACAAATAAATAAATTACCTACTTATGTTACCCGGAGGTATGTTCAAAGTTGCCACCACCACATTCTTGCCACAGTCGACAACGACGTAGCTGGTTTTCCTTCAGCTTACGTAGCACTATCACATGCCTTTTTAAAGTGTCGAAAGCACTAATTATCTTTTCACGTAATTCTGTAACACTTGCCACTTTCTCCGAGTAAACTAACTTTTTAACGTCTCCCCGCAAATAAAAGTCTAGAGACGTCAGGTCCGGAGAACGGGCCAGGCCACAGGTCCTCCGCGACCCATCCAATGGTCACCAAACCTTTCGGTTAAGTACTCGCGTACATGCCGACCATATTGAGGGGAAACACCGTACTGCTCCACGTAGGCTGTCTCCACTGATGGCATACATGCGGACCATCTCTACCAACTCGACGTTTGAGTAATTGTCCGTCATCTTGCACTTTGCACCTACGTCTCAACGATGTACCTAGGAGCGGAATTCGCAACGCCATGCGCACACGTCGGCGACATTAAGCACACTATTTGGTTCCGGGACGGCGGGGGGTGGATAGGCGCGCGAGCGAAAGGGTGCGCCCGCGCACCCCGCCGGCATGCCCGCACACCCGCGCCGTGCGTGGTAGGGAATAGGTACCTATGAAATTATCGTATGTTCATTGTTCGTTGCGTTTGCGTTGTGTATGTATTGTTAGCGTTTCTTTGTGTGCGTTTAAGCGCGGTAACAGACGGGCCGCATTTTAATACGGCTGGTTCACACTAACGGATTTAAGTAAATAAGAAAAAAAAAAATAAAAAAATACCTACCCATTTTATTTTTGTTTCGGGTCGAGAATCATTAGCATAATTACCTCCTTGAATTTGACGAGAATGCAAAACAACACATTGTATAATCAGTTATATAGGTAAGTAATTATATAGAGATGTTATGAAAGAGGTTATGTTATGAAAGAGGTTATGTTATGAAAAAGGTTATGTTATGACTAAAAATAACAAACTGAAGATTCGCGGGGCGCGCGAGCGGTGAAACAAAAACCTGTCGAAACATGTCGTTTTATTTAGACTCCGCGCGACGTTACGAAACTATCCGAAACTTGTGAAACGGATACAGTTACGGTTATGGATATATTTTTATTTCGGATATCTGATAGTTTCGGTTACGGTTACGGAGCTCCATAACATCCCTGACCCACACAGTTTTATACGAAGTTTTTTTTCAACCCTCTGATACAAAATATATATTTTTTTTATTATTTCACGTCATATTTGTGTAGTAGGTACTCGTAGTTCATAGAACGCACCTTTCCAAATAACTGTGTGAGTAAAAATTTTGTGACATATCGACGGCCAGGCAGAAGCCCTAATACAAAAACGTATTACTATTATAAATGTGAATGTAAGTTTGTTTGTTACGCTTTCACGCGAAAACTACTCAACCGATCATCATGAAACTTTGTACACATATTCTTGGAGGTATTAGAAGTAACATAGGCTATATATCATCACGCTACGACCAATAGAAGCGGAAAAGCAATGAAAAATGTTGCGAAAACGGGGAAAATGTGACCCAGACGAAGTTGCGCGGGACAGCTAGTAAGTTATAAATTATAATAATAATGAAGTATTTAGTCTCAGACATAATTTATGGGTTTGAATTATTTATCAAATACAGAAAAACAGGTTACAGGTTTCTTTCGGAAAACAGGCGGGATTATGGATATCTTATGAACGTGTTGAATAAATAAAAAGAATTTGGCAGCGGTGGGATTCGAACCCACGCCTCCGAAGAGACTGGTGCCTTAAACCAGCGCCTTAGACCGCTCGGCCACGCTACCACTTTATAGGAATTCAAAAAGAAGAGCAATTTGCATTTATAGACGCTGCTATGAAAATAGGTTAAACTCATAGAAATTCGAGATTTCGGGGGAGGTTTGAACCCCCAACACACCCAGTAGCGACCCCACCTGGGCTTTGGGAAGTTGCTCCTAAAGCCCAGGTGGGGTCGCTACTTTCCAACAGCTTACCACACTCGACTACGGGTTTATTATTATTATTTTATTTGTAGCCCGTTTTAATAAAATGTTAAATTATAGGTATAAGGAAATCAAGGATAGGAAGAAGCATCTGAAGTTGGAGCCCATCATCACCCACTGCTTTTGAAAATTCTTTGGAATATCAGATTTTCCTTTAAAAAGACTAAATGTACTAAGAATCGTTTATTTCTGAGTCATACATAATAATGTTACCTATTATGTTGTAACTTAAAATAATTACAAGTAGTTCAGTGGAATTTCTCAATTTCGTTCTTAGAAAATTTCAAGGTCGAAGTGATTTTATTGCGCAATAAGTGAAATCGTTATGCAATAATTGCACAATTTACGAAATTATTGCGCAATAGAATTACGTAATATTACGCAACAAAGGTGAATATAAGCGGTGTGCTTAGTGTGTTTGGCATCATTCATACAGGAGAGTCGTCACAAGTAAGACATCTAAGTATTACTACAACTATCTACAGTCATTAACAAAGCAAACAGTTCTGCTTAGTCTGTTACAGTAATCGGAGACGCTATAAGGATGGAAGCAGTCGTCGTTGAAGTTCAAACCAACGGGCAAGGAAGTTCTGAGGTTCAAAACGTAGGTAACGAAGTACAAGCTGATGTGAGGTGTTCTCGTTGCAGAGACCGCTCTCGAGACCGTTCTAGAGTTCGATCGAGAAGTCGCGATCGATCACGAGGTAGGTCTAGAGGACGTTCCAGGGGAAGGTCTCGCGGCCGCTCCAGGGGACGATCCCGTGGTCACTCCAGGGGTCGGTCACGTGGCCACTCCAAGGGGTAGGTCTCGAGGAGCGTCACGAGGTAAATCTATAGAAAGGACAGGAGAAAGGTCTGGTGGAAAATGTGTGGATCGCTGCGGGGACAGGGAAGGAAGACGAGAAAGGGAAAGATCTAGGGGGCGTTCCAGAGGAAGTTCCAGGGGCCACTCCAGGGGAAGATCTAGGGGTCACTCCAGAGGTAGATCTAGGGGTCACTCCAGAGGCAGGTCTAGGGGTCATTCCAGAAGTAAATCTAGGGACCGTTGCGGAGAAAAATCTCGAGGAGAACATTATTAGTAATACTAAATAAAAAATTACTTACAACAAGCTAAACCACAAAAAAAAGACTAAAATCTTAAGCTTAGGTATATACCAAAAAAAACTCTCAAAAATAAAGTGTATAAATGATTATGTAAATATAATGGATAGGAAGTGATTGCTGTTGAAGATAATTAAAGAAAACAGGAAAAACCTATTAGAAAAAGTGAATTATAGAAAAACAAGATTGTGACGGAAAACCGAGAAAAGTGAAGTAGGCATAAGAAATAAAGAAAAAACAATTACCATAAAACAAACATTCTGTATTTTATTATCTGTTTCCACAAACTACCATTTTTCCCATGACTAAATTGAATGCAGAGGTGCTGCCTAATCAGACATGTCATCATGATGATGACAGCGCGCCGTGTTCCGCGCTCGTCTCTCAAGAGGAACAGCGACCGAAGGGTCACAGAGGGTGACTGGATGCACCTGAACATACAATGCCTGCCGAAGGTGAGGAAGAAAGCGAAAGCGCTCCCAACATCTGGCCTCAAGCAATTAAAAGAACACCGTGTGATTTTAGTCAGTACGAGTCTGACAGACCCCTCCGCCCGTCCAGGTCAGAGGACATCCATGAGGATTTCCACACGTAAAACAATAAGAAAACAAAAACAAGGCGGTTCGTGATAATTCGTGAATACAGTGGGGTTTGCCCCTATTTTGCAAGGGATGCCTAATGTAAAGTAAAATTAATTTAGCAATGATTTTTGTCGGGACAATTATTCCGTATTTTTGTCTTGTGTTAGGATATCTACTACTATTACTAAGCTTATTAACTACTTAGAACCCAGTTTCGCAGGTATAATGTATACCCATATCATTGGGGCTAGTCAGTAAGCGGCGTCAGTTCTGTGAATGGGATACACAGAGGCCAAAAGAAGCCTATGGCCAGCAAAGAGAACATTAAAGGCTGATTATTCCCACCGTGACTTGTAACTGAAGAAATGTGGGTTGTATGCAATATAAGTCACATTTCTTCTACCTCTGCGTAACCCATTCGATGAACTAATCCAGTATGACTTATTTTTAGTGCAGTGTCTTTAACTACAATAGTTACAGGTCTAATAGCCCTTTCGATGAACAAAATACAATGTAAAAATATGGACACAATTGATGTAGACACACGGCGCTAAAATGACTTATTGCAATTTTTAAAAAGGAATAGTGAAATGACAACAAACGAGTTGTTCACAATAAAAAAAGGAGTCGAAAGAGGATAATGGAAGAAAAAAACGTGTTGCATCAACCCCAAGTAAAATGGGACCAAGGCAGAAAGATGATAATGAGCACACAAACAACAATGAGCTGTCAAAGCATAATACAAACAGATACCCACAGCAGGAATGTAAAAAATTTAATTAATAATTGACTAATTATACCTATTTGAAAAAACCAATTTAAATCCAATTGTAAAATAATTAATGACACAACATGAATTTTATTCTATTAACTGAATACACAATGTTATCTTGACGATTGTCATGCTACTGTGATAGACACGGAATAATGTAAACAGTTTTTATTATTCCATGGTGACAGACAAATGACAGCTGTCACGATATACGAGTATAGAAGCAAAGCAATGTTGTTGTTAAAAGGCTGGTTCCTTCTTATGATTTACCTACTTAAAGCAATGCCGATCGGCACTGCTTTCAAAACGGTGGAGGAAAACATCATGAAGAAATGTGATAGAGCCAAAATTTGGAAGACTTGTGTCATCTGCCTACCTG
Organism: Cerastis rubricosa; assembly: GCA_949152445.1. Lineage (NCBI taxonomy): Eukaryota > Metazoa > Arthropoda > Insecta > Lepidoptera > Noctuidae > Cerastis > Cerastis rubricosa. The sequence goes on from OX424535.1 coordinate 13,873,742, forward strand.
CACTGGGCCAGCGAGGTGGATAGCCCATTCCCTCTCACAGAGAGGTGTGTCTCTGTCCCACCAGTGGGAATATAGTAGGTTGATTATGATATAACGATAGTTTACTAAATTAAAATATTCGTTTTGCAAGTCATATATTAAATGTTTAAACGAAAACGGTTATAAGTCTATAATCATACACTCGCGAGTAATGAAAATGTTCCAGTGACATAGCACCAAATTACTCCTAATTGGGAAAGGCTAGCTTAATGACGCCGTCTGCAATATTGAAGTGCATTTAACAGCGCATCAGAATATTACCAACTAAAAACTAAAATATTGTGTTCAAATGTTAAATTAAATGTTTTAAAAAATTGGGGCCGTTTGGCAAATAAAACCAAATCTCTAAGTAAGGGTTTTATTAGGTGTAAACGTAGGGTTTGATAACTCAGTACTTGGTGTTTCCTCCATTTGCTCTCAATACAGCTTCTACTCGATTGGGCATGCTGAATACCGGATTCCTGAGCATATGCTGAGGAATGTTCTCCCATTCTTCGATGAGCGCGTAATTCAAGTCACGAAGAATAATTGGAGGTGTAACTCGTTTTCTCACACATCTGTCAAGCTCGTCCCAAGCATGCTCAATAGGATTCAAATCGGGGCTCCTTGCTGGTCACTCCATTTTGTGGATTCCTACGTCCTGAAGATACCCATTTAACTTGAGCAGTGTGGGCCCGCGCATTATCGTGCATGAACACTGCATTGTCGCCGATATTGGCCAAAAACGCACCTGCATGTTCATTGAGAATCTCATTGATGTATCTCACAGCAGTTAGGTTCCCGTTCTCGATTGGAACTAACGCTGTTCGACCCTATGCAGACATCCATCCCACACGTGAATGGTACCTCCGCCGTTTGACACTTTTTCTTCAAAACATGTTTGTGCAAAACGTTCCTGGTCGTCGGTATAGGTACTCTTTTCCTCCCATCATGATGGTACAGCATAAATCTTGACTCATCAGAGAACATCACTCTGCCCCATTCGTCCTCATCCCATTCTGTATGCTCGCGGGCGTATCGCAATCGGGCAACTTTATGATGCCGTTCCAGATTTGGGCCATTTGCTGGACTGTAAGGCTTCAATCCTCTTTCGGCAAGACGTCTCCTGACTGTCCACTCGCTTATTGGCTCCCTTCGAACTTGCAGAATTGTTGTTGAACCGCAACTCCCGTCTGATGTCGATTTCTTAACATGGCTGCCGCAACGAAACGATCTTCTCGGACTGTTGTGCACCATGTCTTGCCAGTACCTGGCCTTCTCAGGTTTAATCCAGTGTCCCTAAACCTTTGGATCACTCGTCGGACTCGTGGTCACGCCCATTATAGCGTGATGATATATAGCCTATGTCCTTCCCCAGGTTGAAATCTATCTTCTTGCCAAATTTCATCAAGATCCGAACAGCCGTTTAGTCGTGAAAAGGTAACAAACAAACAGAGTGACTTTCGCATTTATAATATTAGTATGGAAGTATGGATTATAAAGCTGAAGAGTTCGTTTGTTTTTTTGGTTAAACACGCTAATCTCAATAACTATTGGTCGAATTCGAAAAAAAACTTTTACTGTTAGATAGCCCATTTATCGAGGAAGGCTAATAACATCATCGCTACGACCTGTAGGAGCAGAGCATTAATGAAAATTGCTGCAAAAACGGGGAAAATGACTCTTTGAGTGCTTCCGTTGTGTGCGCAGACAAAGTGGTGCGGGTCAACTATAATTATATTAGTAGTTTATTTTTAAGGTGCAATAAAAAATTATCCTTATTGAATGTTTAATTTGTAGTTCTTCATCATGTTTGGCCTTTTGTCTTAGCTAGTTATTGGGCTTTCAATGGCCAAGTTGGGCATCGAACCCAGGACGTCTTGACAGCCACTGGAACATCCCATGGTAATGGCTTTTCATCATAGCATAACATCACAAGGTGCGATACGCCCGTGCTATCTATGAACAGAGATTTCTGTCCACTGTACAAGGTGTTGTTTTGCAACCTCGTCAAATTCTAGGAGGTACCTATGCTAATGATTCTCGACCCGAATCAATAATAAAATGAGTAGGTAATTTTCTTTTTTTTATTTATTTACTGAAATCGGTAACTGTGAACTACCCGTGTTTTAAACACGGGCCGTCTGATCCCCGCCTTATAACGTCGCTTACACACAAACAAAAAACCTCAAACGGTTTTTTGATAATTTTATAATCGCTAAACCACGTTAAGGGGGTTATTCTGAAATATTGACAAATTTAAAAAAACAAAAAAACGCAGTTTTTTTTAATAATTTACTAGGTACCGTAATTTATATTGATTATTTATGTCTTTTGTGACAACATCCTGAATTTTGACGAGGATGCAAAACAACACCTTGTATATACGAACAATGTTTTCTATCAACAAAGTTTTCGGCGAAACGTGCTGTCTGGAATAGAGATTTCTATTACTTTGCTTTCTGTATTTAGTGGTATTATACAAGCGTGTTTTATCTTAGGTTCCACACTCGCCACGACGTCTTAAAATTGCCTTTCACATATCCAAGATAGTCATTTCACACATTCTTTTGGCAGCGAGACGTCAACTTTCGACAGCTGATGCGTCCGTTGTTAGACATGATGTAATACGGGCATCAGTCCCTAGACTCCCAAGTCTCTGGAGTGATGCTAGTCCTATTCCAGACAGATAATCTAAAAAAAAAATTTTGCAGCTATAGTTGCGTTTTAGCATGGCAATAGCGGTCATTGGCCCAACGTTTGTTGACATTTCATTAAACATTAAAAAAATGGCAATAAGACATTTTAGCGCCCTGTGTCTACATCAATTGTATCCATATTTTTACATTGTATTTTGAAAGGGCTGTAAGCACTATAACCATTGTAGATTGAAACATCTATAACTTGGTGATTAATTAATGTGCAAGTAGGCAGACCACACATTTCCTATTTTGCCCGTTTTCGGGAAACAGGGGGGATTCTGGATATCACACAATTTTTATAAACGTGTTGAATTAATAAAAAGAATTTGGCAGCGGTGGGATTCGAACCCACGCCTCCGAAGAGACTGGTGCCCTCAACCAGCGCCTTAGACCGCTCGGCCACGCTACAAAATAAAAGATAGATCCAAAATAAAGCAGCAAAATGTGTTTAAAGACACTGCACTAAAAATTGATCATACTGGATCCCACCAAAAACATTTCATGTAAAATGTTGCCAAGACGACCATATAAGGTTTGTCCTGTGAAAAAGATATCAGATCTCATGTATAGCCAAGCTTCTGAATCTACACGGCCTAACTCTACCGACCTTAACTTCACAAATTCTACATATCAGTAAAAATGTATGGCTTCGCCGTTTCGCTAACGTCGTGGAGGTGATGCGAATATTTAGTTTCTGAAGTAAGTAACGAAACAGCCAAGCCATACATTTTTACTGATATGTAGAATTTGTGAAGTTAGGGTCGGTAGAGTTAGGCCGTGTAGAAACCAACTCTATGAGGGTTCAAAAAAACGACGAAACACTTCGAGAAAAGGTAGGTACACGTAGTGCCCTTGCGCTTCGCTTGGCTCGTCTTGGCGGGGGCACTACCGTGCCCCCAGATTTGTCCGTCACATGGGTTACGCAGAGGTAGAAGAAATGTGGTTTATATATTGTTTAGAACCCACATTTCTTCAGTTATGTTTGAATCACCCTATGTAATAGGGACAAGCCTATTGCCATCAACTGAGCACAAATCTAGACCGGATTTTGGATTTGTGACTGCTACTATAAATTCGTAATAAAATAATCCAAAACTGAACTTTCCTTGGGGAAAGTTCCAGGGAATCAAACCCAGGACTACCAGCTCAGCAGTAGCGCTTGCGTGTGACCACTAGGTCAATGAGGCGGGCAACTTGCTTACTTTGGTCCCTTTATAAAGTCATCATCATCTGCCATAGCCTTTTCCCAAACTTCTTTGGGTTAGCTTCCAATCTAACCAAATGCAGCTGAATACCAGTATTTTACATGGAGCGACTGCCTATCTGGCCCAGAACCCAGTTAGTACTGGTTAATATGATACCCCTTGGTAAGACTGGCTGTCAGAATTACGGACCACTGGCTACCTGTAACGACTGTTAAAGATTCTACAAATGACAGCTAGCACCAACGGCTCAACGTGCTTTCCGAGGCACCGAGGCGAAGGAGGAAACTCAGTATGTATGATGGTGGTGACCCATCCACGGACCAATCTAGGCAAGCGGCGCTTAACCAGTATATCGACCCGAGTGGCTGTTATTATTTAGCCACGACCTCCTCTGGTGCCTTTATAAAGTCCGTTATAAAATTCCGCACCCCCTTAAAGCTATAGCCACGTTCGTAAATACCATGTGGGTATAAATCCCCTTAAAAAAATTCTGCAGGCGCGCCTGGTCCCCACAGGTATTAACAATCAGAAACATTTTTATTGAACACCGGCGAGAACTTTAACAAACAACTATTGTTTTTAGTTGCTGGCGGGTGGTGGGATGTCTCACAAGTGAGTGTTGTAGAGGGAAAATAGCTATAATCAACCTTTAATGTTCCCTCTGCTGGGCAAAGGCTTCTTCTGGACTCTTGTATGGCCCATACACAGAGGACAGAGGAATTTGTGCGGCACAAAGATTATCGTATTTGTTTTTGTGAGAATCCTAGAAATGTGTGCACAACCAAGAGGTTGGTTTTTTAAAAGTGTTGATGGATTTATTTAATTTTACCTATTAAGCATACCTACCTTGCAAAATAGGGGCAAACCCACTGTATTTACTTACTTACTGAAGAAAAAAGAAAAACAAGGCGGTTCGTGAAACCGCCTTGTTTTTTTTTCAGTTTTACGTGTGGAAATCCTCATGGATGTCCTCTGACCTGGACGGGCGGAGGGGTCTGTCAGACTCGTACTGACTAAAACCACACGGTGTTCTGCCAATAAAATTGCTTCGGGCTAGAGGTTGGGAGCGCTCATGCTTTCTTCCTAACCCTCGGCTGGCATTGTATGTTTAACTGCATCCAGTGAGCCTTCGGTCGCTGTTCCACTTGAGAGACAAGCGCGGAACACGGCGCGCTGACATCTCGGGCCCGTGTCTGATTCGGCAGCACCTCGCATTCAAGATATATTTCTGTCATGGGAAATAATATAATTATGGTGTTTTGTGTAAACAGGTAATAAAATACAGAATGTTTGTTTTATTGTACTTAAATGTTTTTTTCTTTATTTCTTACGCCTACTTCACTTTTCTCGCTTTTCCGTCACAATCTTATTTTTATATGATTCACTTTTTCTAATGTGCTTTTCCTCTTTTCCTTAATTATCTGCAGCATCACTCACTTCCTATACAAATATTTACAAAATTTCCTATTATACATATTTACATAATCATTTATACACTTTATTTTTGTAGTTTTTGTTGTGTATTAACTTAAGATTTAAGTTTTTTTTTGTTGTTTACAGCTTGTTGTAATTTTTGTTTTCATTTTAGGATTAATACCTAATAATGTACTGCTCAAAATTTTCCTCCGCAAACCCTAGATTTACTTTTGGAATGACCCCTTGATCTGCCTCTGGAGTGACCCCTAGATCTACCTCTAGAGTGACCCCTAGATCTTCCCCTGGAGTGGCCCCTGGATCTTCCTCTAGAACGCCCCCTAGATCTATCCCTTTCTCGTCTTCCTTCTCTGTCCCGGCAGCGATCCACACATTTTCCACCAGACCTTTCTCCTGTGCGTTCTATAGATTTACCTCGTGATGCTCCTCGAGACCTACCCCTGGATTGTCCACGTGACCGACCCCTGGAGTGGTCTCGGGATCGTCCCCTGGAGCGGCCGCGAGACCTTCCCCTGGAACGTCCTCAAGACCTACCTCGTGATCGATCGCGACTTCTCGATCGATCTCTAGAACGGTCTCGACAGCGGTCTCTGCAGCGAGAGCACCTCGCATCAGCTTGTACTTCGGTACTTACTTCTTGAATCTCAGAAATTCTTCTTCTTCTTCTTTATGGGGTTTTGGTTTCCGCACTTAGTCCTTTAAGTGGACCATTGTGCGTGAGCCATAGTGGCCGTTACTCCAACCAGCCCACCTCCCTCCAGAAGCAGATCACACTTCCCGGTCTACTCAGGGCATCCGCAAGGGAACCTGGTGTTCCCAGGGTCGCCTCGCGAATCTTGGTGACACCGGTGCACTCAAGCAACACATGCGCCACCGTTTCCTCCGCATCCATGCATGCTCTGCACAGGGGACTGCAGTGATTCCTAGAGTATGGAAGTGTTTATTCAGTGAACAGTGTCCAGTGATGGTCCCCGCCACCAGACGCAGGCCATCCCTGTCCAGACGCAGAAGGCGCTTGGTCAGCTTTGCGTCAAGAGACGGCATAGCCTCCTTGGACTGCCTACACCCTGGTGTCGAGGTCCACCATTTTTCCGCCTGTGTTCGAGTGTGATCCTTTAACCAGTTATGTAGCTGCTTGAAAGGAATGGGCACAATGGGTTCGGGTCCGTAAGGTTTTGTGCTGGATCCTCTTCTGGCAAGTTCATCCGCCGCATCGTTCCCCAGGGATCCACTGTGTCCTTTGATCCATTGTAGTGTTACCGTGTTGTGGTTTAGTACCGTGACTCTTTCTAGGGCATTATGGCATTCTAGTATTAGTCTCGACGTGATCTGATTACTGTTTAGGGATTGTAGAACTGAGGCACTGTCGGAAAGTATTCGAATATTGGTATTCGTAACCTCTCTGGCCTCTATAGCGTGTGCCGCTTGGCATTTTTATGTTTAGGTCATCGGAGAACACCCCGAAACCTGTCCCGTCATCGGTTTTTGATCCATCAGTGTTAGTTCTTAGTTCCTTTGTACCTGAGTAGTCACACAACTCCGCTGTCAGTACGATGTTGTAGTGTTTTTGGAAACAGTGGGACTTCAGGGTTCTGTCGATGGGAGATGCCATCATAGGTTGTTCTTTGATTGCATCTATTCTGATGCGTGTGTGTTTGATTCTGGAATCATTACTTAAGGTGCCGGATGCTTCGAGTCTGAAAGTCGCTTTTGCCGCCTCCTCTCTTACGACGAGGTGTAGAGGTGGGAGCCCCAGCATCACCTGTAAGGCGGCAGTGGGAGAAGTTCTCATGCTACCGGTGATTGCTACGCAGGCAAATCTTTGTAGTTTCTCGAGATCCTTTTGTGTCGTACCTAGATTGGTCCTGGGCCACCAAACTAAGGAGCCGTATGTGATGATTGGTCGGATAATTGTGGTGTATAGCCAGTGGGTGATTTTGGGGCTTATGCCCCAATTTCTTCCGAGTAGTCTTTTACATTGCCATAGGGCTATACTGGCTTTTGTGGTGATGTAATCAGTGTGTTTCGCCCAGTTTAGTTGTTTATCCAAGAAGATACCCAGGTATTTGGTTTCACTCGATAGGCTTAGTGTGGTTCCAAAGAAGCTTGGTAGCTGTAATGTTGCCAGCTTCCATTTCTTTGTGAAGAGGACGAGTTCGGTTTTGGTAGGGTTCACTGTTAGTTTGTATTCCTTGCACCAGTCTTCTACTATCCTCAAGGCTTGGCGCATAAGATTGCATAGTGTGTTTTCGTGTGTTCCATTTATTATTATGGTCAGGTCATCAGCGTAGCCCACCGTGTAGTAGCCTCTGCTATTGAGACGTTTGATGAGGCTGTCCACTACAAGGTTCCATAGTAGCGGTGAGAGGACACCGCCTTGGGGGCAGCCCTTCGCTACCACGGCTCTAGTGGTGTCGTTTATCGTAACTTGTACGGCCCTCAGTCGGAGCATGTTTGTGATCCATCCACGCAGGGTCGGGTCCACACCGTGTTCCTCGAGGGCTGCGTTGATACTATGGAAGATAGTTTTGTCAAAAGCGCCTTCTATATCAATGAAGACAGCTAGTGAGGAACATTTGTGATCCACTGCACATTCGATCTTGGAGATTACACTGTGCAGTGCAGATTCTGTTGATTTTCCTGTGGAATACGCGTGTTGTTGTTTATGAAGTGGCCGCTCCCGAAGAGGTCCGTCCCGGATATGTCGATCACAGAGTCTCTCGAGAGTTTTCAGTAGGAAGGATGTCAGGCTTATTGGTCTGTACGCCTTGGGTTGTGTGTAATCGGGTTTGCCTGGTTTGGGGATGAAAATGACTTTTAACTCCCGCCATGCAAGTGGTATGTAATTCTGTGCTATGCAGGCTTGGAAGATGACGGTCAGCCATGGCGTTAGGACGTCCACTCCCCATTGTAGCAGGGCTGGGAAGATTTCATCTAAGCCTGCGGATTTATATGGTTTGAAAGTCTTTATTGCCCATTTTATTCTCTCTGCAGTTACTATGGTGTGGGCTCTGGCCCAGTCTTGGTTATTTGGTGTGTGCCTTGGCTCGCTTGCCCAGGTTCTGTCCTCAGAGAGATTACAGTCTGGAAAGTGGGTTTCCAAAAGGACTTTACTTGTTTCGTGGTCCGACTTGGTATAGGTGTTGTCTGAGGTTTTCAGTGAGCCGAGGGTGCGATCCTGATCAGTAGATAGGATCTTCCTTACACGCGCGGCTTCACTGTTTGATTCAATTTCTTCGCAGAATTTCCGCCAGGCTGCCCTACTGGCATTCCTGACTTGTTTCTTGAAGGTGTATTGTGTTTTCTTGTATGAGTCCCAGTCTTCTGGTAGTCTGGAGTTTTTAGCTCTGTTGAATTGTTTGCGCATGGTTTGCCTGAGCTTACTAAGTTCCGCATTCCACCAGGGGCTACCCTTGCTCTTGGTGTTTGGATCTCTTAGCTTGCAGCAGGCGTGGTAGGCTTCGATAATAAGTTCAGAAAGTTTCGTTACAGTGTCTTCTAGTTGTTTGGGGTCCATTAGTGTTTGTGGCGTTTGGTGCTGTACTAGTAGGGAGGCCAGCAGCCGTTTGTAGCCGGGTACATTGGTACGGCGTGGGTTACGCCTGGGTCCGGGTTTATCTATGTTAGCTACTAGTGAGAAGCGGATCCTTCTATGATCAGAGCAGGAAGGCTCATTTGATACGTGCCAGTTAGTGATAAGTTTTATCGCGCTATCCGACGCCAGCGTTAGGTTAATTATCGTTTGTCCGCGAGATGTGACCCAAGTGGGTTCCGAGCCGCGGTTTGCGATGTTAAGGTTAGTGTAGAACAGATATGTGCATAGTACCTCACCTCTAGTGTTGGCTTTGTTGCAACCCCAAAGTGGGTGATGGGCGTTCGAGTCCGTGCAGATGATCAGATCCAGGTTGGCTTCTTCGCAGTACCTTACCAGATCGGCCATGTCTTTCGGTGGGCAGTCAGCATCCTCGCCTGGCATGTATACCGAGGCTAGGACGATATCGGGTGCGTCGCCGTCGGTTTTAAGCCTGACGGCTGTTAAGGTCTCTGGAACATAATTGCGTGAGTGTGGTGGTGGGAATATCTTTGGGTATATAGGCACAGGTCCGTGGTTTGTCTGTGCCTTGAGTGTCGAGGATCAGCTTACCTCCAATGTTACCGAGGCCGCATATTCTGTTATTGCGGATCCATGGCTCTTGGATGAGTGCAATGGTTCGGGGTTCCATCTCCAGTGCCCTGCGTAGGCAGGCGGTAGCCGTCTGGCTATGCTGGAGGTTTGTCTGGATGATATTTAAGGGGCGGGATGTGGGAGGCGGTGGGGTGGAGTTAGGAGGAGCTGGATCCATCGGATAATTCTCCCCCGTCCGCCAGTCCATGTCGGTCTTCGCTACGTGTCGGTGATGATGAGAGCAGCTGCTCCGTCCACTGTGACGGTGAGGTTGGCATCCTTACGACGTCGGCATCAGCCATCGCCGTTCGGGCCATCTCTTCCTCCAGCTGCGTCATCGTCATGTCTAAGTCCGTCGGTGCCGGTTTCGTCGGTTCAGTGTCTGTCGGGGTGTCGGAGGGATGGGTATTGGGGAAGAAGCGCACGTATATTGACCCCAGAAGGTACGACACCCGCCGCTCCCTCCCCAAGACCTTTACGACTTCTTCCGGTGGGATTCCTAGGGTCAGATAAGACCCGTAGTTTTCGCCACCGACCAAAGTCGCCCTGTACAAGGACCACCTACCGACGTTATACCAGGGGTTCTGGCGTGTCAGGATAGTCTGTAGCCGTGCTATGTCCCCATTGTACCTGGGCACAAAGAGCGCTGCTCGGACCCGGGTCGGTACGTCGGACTGTCTCATTATGGTCATGGTCTCGTCTGTGTTCGGTAGTCTTAATTTGGGCACGTGTTGATTCAGCCAGGTCAGGGCGTTGTCATCCTCGCACCACACGTGAACCGTTCCATCCGCTACCCTGGGGTAACCGCGGAAGGACGGGATGATGGTTTGTGAGGGGTCGGCACACGTGTCCATGATCAGGTTTTCAAGGCTGAGCTTGATGTGCTTAGCCTCGTCAGTCGTCATGTCTCGGGATGGAGGCGAGAGGCAGATTGCTACGGCGAGTCGCGCAGGGATATCCCGTGTGGCCCGCGCGTAGGTTCTCTGTTCCCCTTGAGCGGTCTGGGTTCTAACACGCTTGGTGTCCCCCTGGAGCATGCTTGGTGAGGCCGTGTCATCCGGACGGTCCCTCTTTGCCGCTGCCCGGCCACTTGGACCGGGCTGTGGTTCTGAGGAACTTGGCTCACCTTTATGTGCCAGGGTCGCCCCGCGCGAGAACCCAGCCCGCTTGCCTCGTTTCTGTCTGGTGCGCTGTCTTGGGTCAGGTCGGTCTTGGGTCACCTCGGTACGGTTCCGGTCGCTTCCTCCGGGTGGTGTTGGTGCGGGCAGTGACTTCTTGCGCTGGGTTTCCCCTTCGCGTACTGTTCCCTGTCCGCCCGTTTCCGCGTCCGGCTGCTCTTCGCGCTGGGTTGCCCCTTCGCGTGTTTGTAGCTGGTCGCGTACTCCCTTACAACTAACCGTTTGCGCTCCGCGCTGGCTATTGCCTTCACGGGTTCTGCGCAAACGGTTGTTGAGTTCTCTTACCCTGTTCCGGATCTTTCCGCACTTAGCTTTTAACGTGCTTACTTCGTCCACAGAGATAAAACCAGAACCATCAGATTCCGCTTCCTTTCCCGTCCCGAGAGAGCCTATGTCCCTCAGTCTTGCCTCGATCTTCTCGCGCTGGAGTGCCAGCGCGCGGAGTTCGCTGTTAAGACTGGAGATCCTTGCGTTGTTAGTGTCGTTGTCAGGGTTATTCGTTACACTTTTCCGTACAATGCTCTGTTGCCAGGCACTCGTGGAAGGTGTAGCTGTCATCAGGGTAGTTGACGCAGTCGTAGTCGACATTGTGTCATTCGGCGCAGAAGTCGCAGCCGTATTCGTGTGTGTCGGCGCGTGAATCGCAGCCTGTGCTGTTGGCGCTAAGGCCGGCCGCGCAGAAGGCGCGGCACTAGTTGGCAGGTTGGTGCCCCCCCCCAGATTACGGTGGAGGCAGACCGACGAATCGGTGTGGGATTCCCCGGCGTTGCCGGGACCCACCTGGGGAATATTATTTTTGCCACTCTGCATTTTGGTTTTTTGGTTGGTGGGCTTTTTTGGAATTGAGGTTACCCGTCCTCATGGACCGAAAGGAGAAAAGGGGAAAAAAAGGAGGGAGGGTCTGGGCGTAGGATCATGGGAGTGGGGTGAGGGATTACCCTAGGCCTGGGATGTTGGCTTTCAGGTAAAGTACGAAAAAGCGCCTGGGGGTTTTTGTTGCGTCTATTTCTTATGGAATTAGACCAAGAACAGGGTGGCAGCCACGTGAAGGTGAATCCCCCAGACTTTCCTTGAGGATCTACACGACCGTAGCGCTCCCCCTCAAGACCCCGCCACCCTACCGCCTCTGAGGGAGGCAGTAAGGTAGGCCTGCATCTATACTACCATGCAAAGCGTAGCCAATACATGTCGTTGTGCAACCGCGAAAGCATAAATACAGACCCCCCCCTATCTCAGAAATTCTTTGACCGTTGGTTTGAACTTCAACCACGACTGCTTCCATCCTTACAGCGTCTCCGATTACTGTAACAGACTAAGCAAAACTGTTTGCTTTTTTAATGACTGTAGATAGTTGTAGTGATACTTAGATGTCTTACTTGTGACGACTCTCCCTCCTGTATGAATGATGCCAAACACACTAAGCACACCGCTTATATTCACATTTGTTGCGTAATATTACGTAATCCTGTTGCGCAATAATTTCGTAAATTGTGCAATTATTGCATAACCATTTCACTTATTGCGCAATAAAATCACTTCGACCTTGAAATTTTCCAAACTTGGGAAAATCCACTGAACTAGAGGAAAGTCACCAAATATGGAATACTATTTTGTTTTTGGGATATAAAAAAAAAACTTCATATAAATTAAAACAGTTTAATGTTTTTACTAATCAGTCATACATTTATATGTAGTAATTAACAGCCTTTAATCAAATATATTAGTTATCAAATTAAAATCTAACATAAAAAACAAAATCACAAATGAGTAACCAAATATGGAATAGGTACCCATATATGGAATATAAGCATAAATCAACATAACAATAACAAAAATGGACATTAATATCTTTGAGATCAATTAAATAAATATAACATATTGTGATAAATGAAAGAAGTTACATAATTACTTGCAAAAGTCACAGATCCAAGTATCAAACTCTGGACTATTGACTACTGTCCATATTTGGATTTTTATACTAGTTCAAACTCTTCTAAATATTTTTTTAAGTCACAATATTTTGAAATTAAAAGATCACAAAATGGTGAAATAAACATAATACCGATATACTAAATAGTATAACACTTATGTATACAAACATATCAGCTGGTAATACTCATTTATTACTTACCTTTAAAATTTTCCGCACGACAACAAAACAAAACACGCCTGCCACAAGTGAAGTGTTCGCGCAACTGACTCGATGGTGTGAGTGCGATAGTTAGTAGACCGAATGGAACAGAAGATGGTCGAGTGTTGCGTTTCATACTTATAGTCTTAGAGAAATGAAGGTATTCCATATTAGGATACTATTTCCTATTTGGTGACTATCCTCTACTTATAATTATTTTAAATCACAACAATCCTTGATTAATTTGAAGATTTTATCAAAACTGGCTAAAATAAAATAATAATCCAATAAGAAAGTAGCGATCCCACCTGGGCTTTAGGAAGGTGCGGTGTGTTGGGGGTTCAAACCTCCCCTGAAATCTCTAACTTCTATGAGTTCTCCCTATTTTCATAGCATCATTTATAAATGCAAATTGCTGCTCTATTTTGAATTCCTATTACGTAAGTGCGGTCTAAGACGCACGATACATAGCCGAGCTTGACCGATTCCACCACATCGCTTCGAAACAGTGAAGAAACAATTCGAAAATATGATTAAACTAGGATTATGCAGACCTAGCAAAAGCATGGTCATCACCTATACACATCGTGCCTAAGAAAAATGGCGATATTAGAGTTTGTGGTAACTATCGCTGATCAAATTCCATCACTATCGAGTTCCACACATCAAAGACTTCACTCATCACCTATCCGGAAAAAACCATCTTCTCAACAATTGATCTCAACCGCGCCTACCAATAACTGAGCGTAAGAGAAGAAGATATCGAGAAGACAGCCATAATAGCCTGGTTTCGACGAGCTCGTGGCTAAATAATAATAACAGCCACACAGGTCGATCTTTAAGTTTAAGCCGTGCTTGCCGAGGTTGGTCCGTGGATGGGTGTCCATCTTTACTTACCGAGTTTCCTCCGTGCTTCGGAAAGCACGTTAAGCTGTTGGTTCCGGCTGTCATTTGTAGATCTTTGACAGTCGTTACGAGTAGTCAGAAGCCGAAAGTCTGACATCCAGTCTTACTAAGAGGTATCGTATGACCATTTTACTGGGTAGTGGAGGTCAGATAGGCAGTCGCTTCATGTAAAATACTGATACTCAGCTGCGGTACGCGTACGGTTAGACTGGAAGCAGACCCCAACAAAGTTTGGGAAAAGGCTAGGCAGATGATGGTATGTGCCCCGGTTTGTAAAACGCGGGACTAACGTTTTATCGAAATATCCACGAAATACTACGCCCAAGTAACACAAAACAACATTATAAGAAGCGTACAACAGCATGGACTTACGTGCAAAGCAGTATATGAGCAGCATATGTTGCACTATATTAGCCGTATAAAAGTTTATAATTGTCTTGTAAGCTCAATTTGGGCCACAAATAATACGGCTTTGAGCATTATTAAATATTATTAGTGCTGCTAACCAGCGCTTATAATGTTATTGAAGACAGACATTAGTAAAGTTGTGAGACAGCATATTCTAATGTAAAAAGCATTTTTTTAGACGTTAGGACGGCTTTTAAACAGCTTTTTGAATTACTATGCCAAAGTTACGTTTTATTCTAAGGCTGAACGTTTTATCTTCTTTGTATAAAAGTATTTGAAAAAACTTATCGAAACTTATGTCCGATTTGATTATTTCGTTTAGTGTATTGCAGTGCATTGGTGTTGTGTGGAGATGTTTTTATGTGTCTTCATGGAAAATAATTTATCATAAGGTAAGTCAATCATCAATTTTATTTTGTTTTGAATGCAAATGAGCTGGGGGTATTAGTCTTATGTGAAAATATATATATGTTTGTGGCTTATAATTCACGCGCCCTCACAGAAATGCTTTTTTAATAAAAATAGGGACAAATTTAGAATCGACATCTGACACCTTTTGTAATTTTTGTAACGATTTGATTAATTTTAGTTTATAAAATTGCTTCTATCGATACTTCGCTTATAAGAAAAACATAATAAGTAGTATTTCATTCATATGTGTGCTATAATTTCCTTTTTTATGTTAGAGAAAACAGAAAGCAAATGGCGTCATATAATATTAATGTTTTAAACTTTCAACTAGTTTAAATTAATGTTGTCAATCTTATTATAGTATAAAAAAATAGCTTAAGTCATTCAACATACATATAAAATATCTAAGTGATATCTATAACATTATTGTAGCACTTTTTAGGCATGTTATAATGTTCATTACCCTTAAACGTCATAAAAATTGATTGCTATAGTGTTAATCAGGGTACCGAAACAATAACTTAGAATCCCTTAATCCCATGATGCCCTGATGCCATGATGTTGTTAGGTAATTTGACAAGTGTAAGTATAAAATCATTATCACAATAAATGAGTTGGGGAATTCCCTGAATCATGTGCCCGAATAGAACGAACGGGACGTGCGTGGAGGCATTTTAATAGGTAGGTAACATTTGACAGTTCATTTATGCAAATAAAAATATACCTTACGCTAAAGGAATATAACTCAAGAAAACATCACATAGATGTAAGCATCGTAGAAAAAAATATCTAATGGACGAAATATCATATAAATATTGGCAGTTACAGTATGCATAATGTTGTATGTGTTCAGAGTAGTCAATATATCTAAGCATTTACCCTGGCAGGTTACATGTAATGATAAAAAGATAATTTTGAACACAATTTACAACAATATAATTCGAACTGCGTATATGAAGTTGTTTTTCAAATCATTTTGACTTTATTAGCTAACATGAATTTGACGCTGACTGTACAATAACCTCCTAAATATTTGGTACTGTTTTTCTTACAGTCCGTATGTCGAATGAGGTACATTACTTATACAAAAAACTATAAAAAAAAAAAAAAGTTTTACGACAAATCAGTTCTTTTTTGCACTTAGGGTTGTTATTTATATCAAAGCACTTGAACTTATTATTCTTGCAATACTTATATTCTATGAATAAAGAAATAAGGGCGACAGACATTCGCTTTTAAAATCAACTTAATATAAAAAATAAATGTATCAAACTGCTCTTTCTTTGTTTTCAGATAATCCATTCACAACTAAATTCATCCGCTGTAACACAACTTCAGCAGCAGCCTCGCAAGCAAATACGTACTGATGAGATGCGCGCCGGTGCCATAGTATTTTATATGGTGCGAGCAGACGACGCTATACGAAGCGCACGCGCCAGAGCGAGATAGGTGCGCGTTCATCGTAGATCCTTTGTCAACAGATTGTTTTAAATGTTGGAAATCAGTGTGCTCCTATTGGTCAATTAAATATTTTAATATAAGTGAACCTAGTGCTAGTTGTATGACCAAAATTGTAATATAAGGCAGGAACCAATAAATCAGAAATAATCTTACGAGACTTTTTGTCGGATCGCACCTTCCGCTATCGCATCGGGAAGGCACTGTCTTCCCCCCACCCCATTCGAGCCGGAGTCCCTCAGGGCTCCCCGCTCTCTCCCCTTATCTTTACTCTGTTCACCAGTGACATCCCCAAGAGCAAGAAGGCACAGTTAGCCCTGTTCGCGGACGACACGGTCATCTATTACACTGGCCGTAGTCACGACGCTATTTACAGCACCCTCCAAACCTCAGCCAACGTCTTAGGCGCTTGGTTCCGGAAATGGAGAATCGAGGTGAACCCCGACAAGAGCCAGGCAGTTCTTTTCTCTAAACCGCGTAAGAATAAGCCATCCGCGCTCAGCCCGATCACTATGTACGGTAAGCCTATCCCTTGGGAGAAGCAAGCCAAGTACTTAGGAGTCTTACTTGACAACCACCTGTCTTTCGCGGCGCACATCAAAGCAGCTCGCGACCGAGCTGCCTTTGCTATGGGTAGGCTTCATTTCATGATTTCGACAAAAAGCAAGTTGTCACTCAAGTGCAAGTTGCGCCTTTACACCGCAGTGATCCGCCCCATTATGACGTACGCTTGCGTCGTGTACGCTCACACCAAGCCTAAGTACATCCATAGGATGCAAACCTTGCAGAACCGGTTCTTACGTAGAGTTACGGGAGCCCCTTTTTATGTCCGTAATGACCGTCTACACGTAGACCTTAGAATGCCCACCGTCCTTCAGTTTATGAAACGTCTTTCGAAGCGTTTCTTCGATAACGCCATTAAACACCGTAATCCCCTGATCGCAGCGGCCGCCCGTTACGAACCCTCGCGCATTAGTACAGTACGCCATCCTCGGCACACCCTCGTCACTCCCGATGATGCTATCACCCTCCTCCAGGAGAGTAGTAAAGAGACTAGCACTCTTAAAAAGTTTAGACACAAACCGCCGTCTTTCCGACCTCGCCGTCGAGGTCCGTCGCGACGTCCCGGTTCATGCCCTCCCCGACCCTCGCTCGAGCCAGCCCGCGATGCTGTGCCAGTAGTTTTAAATCAGCCCCTAAATAATGATATCATTCAGATCCAGCCTGTCCCCATGCAGTCCTCCCCCAGCGACGCCCTAAGCCGAGGCTCGTACCCCACAGGGGGTGCCCTTAGCGTGTAGTCGCTTAGTTTGTAAGTTTTATGCCCTGGCTGGAGGCCTTACTCTTAAGGCACCCACAGGATAGTCCGGTTAAGCAGACGACAACCTCCTAGGTTGAACTGCGAGATGCCATTCCCAAAACAAAAAAAAAAAAAAACAAAAATATTATAATAGAAATAATTCCCTACGATATCACAAGTTTTATTTTGCGCCATCCTTCTGATCACAACATGCTCAAGAGTTTCGGACGCCAATATTCTTTCAAGTGGACCTGTAATGCCATTGTGCCAGTATAGACCAGGTTCCACCACTTCAATGTGTACTTCCCTCGGGGTTTTAAGTATTGTTCTCGGATCATTGGGCAAAGTATCCGGGTATCTATCATTCAATATTGTTAATAAGTCTTTTAAAGCACTTTGAGGTATGTTTTTAACAAGAGCCCATTCTCTTATTTTATCTTTTAAAATGATATTTTTCGTGTATTCGGTACAAATTTCTTCGTCATCAGTAGAACTATCATCTAAAAATATTAAAGTGACACGTTTATACCTAATTCGAGATACAGATTCTGTAAACTTATATAATTTGAACAATTGTAACGAAATACTAAAAACACCTAAATAAACAATATTCCTTACACAAAAAACCTACTTAAAAAAAAAAACACCAAAAAGTAAGAAATAATGCCTCTAATACTGCATTCACACCAAATAATGTAAGCACTACTTTTTGGTGGTTTTTTTTGAAGATGCTTTATTTTTTTTATAAAAATATTTTTATTTAACTCTTTTTAGTTCATCATGCAGGCAATGCACCAGCTTCAAAAGAAAACTCCCAAATCCCTATAGGTGTGCCTATAATATTTGAGGAGTTTCCTTGATTTCTCCAGGATCCCATCATCAGATCCTGGCCTGGTGACAATGAGACCAACTAGGACTTACAACCTTTCAAACACAAAATGAATTTTTGAAATCGGTCAAGCCGTCTTCGAGTAATCGAGTAACATACATAAAAAAAAAAACATTCCGACGAATTGAGAACCTCCTCCTTTTTAAATAACTGATTATTTTATTTTAGATATACATATTTTAAATAATAAGTTATTTTATTTTATATATATTTATAGAAAGTAGTACCATCTGATAACACTTCTGCAAAATAATTTTCATTTTCAAATCTTAAATGTACTACGGAACCACATGATGGAACTTCTTGACTAGTGCTTGGCTCACACACAACTACCGATTGTTCTGTATTTTGAGTATCAAGAGTATCATTGTTTGGAACACGTTTTTTATTACTTAAACCAGATATAAAGTTTGAATATTCCGTTTTTATCTTTCTCTTTACTCCACCTGTTCTCTTAGTCTTTTTCCACTGTTTATTCATGACAACAACGTGACACGTGCGACATAAATTTACTAATGAGTATATACTAACGCACAAATGAAAATAATCATACTACTCATTGTTTTATGGCCAAATTATGACCTATAGTAATAAAATTACATTTTTATTTATCTAAATAGTTATGAAAGCTTTAAAGTAACAATAAAATAAGAAGATAACAGAGCTAAAACTTGAGTAAATGTTTGGCTAATGCTTAGCTGTAAATAAACATAAGAAAAGATCATAATAATGCGTTTAATCTTAAAAATGTGTTTATAAATCTAAGTTCACTATAAAATATGTCGACAACGTTTATTTAATGTATTAGGTTTTCTTATTTACTAATATAAGGTCTTAACCTTTGTGTTAGTGTAAATGCTGTTTTAGGTGCTGTATATTAAAAGTAATTAATGTTTTAGTATGATTATAAGCCAACTAACTTTATTTTTTAGACCATAAAATAGCTTCATGCATTATAAATTTTACCGCATTCTACTCAAAAGCATTTAAACTAAGTCAAAACTGATTTAAAGTGACAGTCTGACTTTAAAACGTAAATAAGTCTTTAATTCAGTGATTATACAGATTACGTGTTACTTGGGCGAGGATCAGGGCGTCTACTCTCTATGCACGAAACCCGTTGTCACGGCCGAACTTTCGGGCGTTTCCTACTCCGCAGCACCAACGAACATAACATTAGTTCGGGGCCCGTACTAAGAATGAATGACAACTCGATTTGACAGTTGTGCCTACTCGCTAAGTGTTTTTGTCCGTTCGTAATATTGAATTTGACAGTTGTTACGACGGATTGTTATGTCATTTGATACGACATGAAAATAGTTATCGTTTTGTCGACGAAAGTTAAGTTTTTTGAGAAAATCGATACTCTGGGTGCTTTTTAATGCTCGAAGAAGCTCTAAAGGAAGATCGAAGGCGATGCCGTCGATTATCTTGCACTAAAACTTTCATTTGGCGAGTATTCCCGATGTTGAATTCACGGGAACTAATGGCTCATACGGAAAATATTGAAACATCTAGGGGAGGATCTATCACCTCCAAGAATGAAGGTAGGTAGTGGTTTGATCCAAGTATCAAGGACTAAGCTCTGCAAATTATTGAGTTGTATTACCAATCAGTCCCACCTATTTACTGTTGTTTTTGTTTACTTTTAGGTCTTTGCTGCTCTCAATTTTCATCAAACTCCTTAGCAAGGGCTAAGAGTGACAGACATATTCGTGCAATTGCTGAACAAGGGACTATGGAAATAGGTGAAAGACTATGTATACTATGGAAATAGTTGAGTACTTATGCAGTCTTCTAAGAAAACCACACTTCTAATAATAAAATGTCAATAACTTTGTATTTAAATTATTGATTGATTCTAAAAGAGTAACCATGGAGTTTCTTGCCGGTTCTTCTCCATAGGAAACAACCAACCCGAACCAAGCATATTTTTGTCGGTGTTTTATAAGTGCCCGTGTAGTCCTATGTAAAATAAAAACATTTTGATTTTGATAGGTACTTACATATAATAAATATTTTACAAACTGTTTATTTTGCTTACAGGACATAATGGGTGTTGGGACTGGAGGAAGATTCTGATATAAGTAAAAATAAAGATTTACACAATAAAAGCATTGTTTTTTCATAAATGGAGACTTTTTTTTATTAGACACCAATAAAATTGAAAAAGAAAATACAATCAACAATACACTATTACAAGCAAAACATATTTCCTTTATCAAATCATTTAGTTGCATAGAATGTATGTATTGTAGAAAAGAATAGAATAAGAAACAATAAAGTTTTTCTGACATACTGGGAGCCCGGTATATTCTGCCTGAGTATTGGCTTACAATATTTAACAAATGTCAGTATCAATAAGATTATGGGTAAAATTATGAAATAAAATGATTACCATACTATCAAATTATTTTAACAAGATAGATTATACACTATTACAAGCAAAACATATTTCAATACTCAATTATTTATTGCATTCCATATGTGTACAAAGATGTTATTAAATAAGAGAGTTTGGACCCTGTCTGGCACAGCAACATTAGGAGAGAGGATAGCCCTCTTTCTCTCAGTAACTCACTCAACTGTATTATTATAAATTAATGGATCAAATCATTTATTTGCATAGAATGTAGATATTGCACAAAAAAGTTTTCTGAAATACAGTGAGCCGGGTACATTCTGCCTGAGTTTTGGCATGCAATATTTAACAAATGTTAGTATCAATAAGATTATGAAATTATAAGATTACAATACTATCAAATTATTTTAACAAGGTAGAATATACACAATAGTAGATATCAAATAATGACATTACAAAATTTTACTGATGAAATGACATACATATTCAGAAAACACATTACAAATAATATTTTTGTATCAAAAAAGCATTGAGTTTATTTTCAATTTTTTTTGCTGTTTGTTAGTTTATTTAATATTATTGGACCCATGCAAAAAACACTTTTTCTAAGTAGTGCTGTTTTATAACCACCGATAACTTGAATATTGAAGTCTTAAATTATTGCAACAAACTTAGTTTCAATCGATCAATCACTTTTATTCTCAGGCATCAAAGGGCCATAAATACAATCTACAAAATAATCTTTTATGATTACTAAACTAATACATGTTGAACACATTTACAAAAAACTATTGTAGCTTGGTCGGCCACATATTGCGCTGAGTTGAGAAATTGTATAGCCTTGCGCCAAAATACCGATACACTATCCCCTGCAGCCAAAATTCCTCCTGCATAAAAGTCTTGAGGTGGAGTATTGTGAACTTGTGACACGCACCACACAAGACTTGAAGTTAATCTTGAGGCACGATTATAAGCTCTCCACCTTAAAGTGAACTTGTTGTTGCTCCTTATATACTCCACGACCTTCTCTGGCGTCGTGGTATGATGTAGATGGGACATGTACAGCTGCGTCGATGGAATAGCCGGACGCAACAACTAATCGGACCTGTCAATGCGGTACCGCACTGATGCGAGTAGGCTTCTTCTTCCTCGTTTACACACGCATGCAGTCTTCTTTATCAGGCTGTCCTCGGCTTGATACTGGTGGCAACGCGCTCCGAGGACCCTGGCACCCCTGGTGTGTTTTGGTTGCCGCTGATATTGCAATAACGGCGGCCGATTAAGCACGTCCTGGTGTTGATGTGTAATCGTTCAATTTATTACGGAAAGTTCCCGTGTCGTATTAATAAAGCGAATTATGTATATTTCAAAATTTGTAAACAAAAAATTGACACTTCATTAAAACAACATTGCTGTCAAAAGAAAAAAGGCAAAGGTATTAACAGTATAAAGCCTCAATCCGGACGAAAATGGCAAAAATAGTTCAATTCTTCATATAAAGACATAGTAAAAGGTATTTTCTTTTAAATGTGGTCATTTTCTAACAACAACAATGTCATTTTTTTTGTTTAAAATCATTAAAATCATAAAGTAAGTAAACCGGTAATGGACCGGTAAAATAGCCCAACTCTATCGCCATTTTTCATTCGTTCACTAATATTGTCTATGGTCCCGTTCGTAGCTCGTGAATCCGTTGTCACTAGGGAGTAGGGTTTATTTCTTAGTGACGGACGTCTTTAGTACGGGCCCGTGTCTTCGTTGACGGAGTTAGAGAGTAGACCCCCTGATTTTGTTTTCCCATGCATCGACGATTTGTTATTGGCATCAGAAAAGAGTCTGCAAAGTCTAATTGAAATAAACCCTTTTGAGTTTGAAAACGCAAACTATACAGTTGCAAATTATTTTTATAGAATATCTATCTGGAATAGCATTAGCATCACTCCAAAGACTTTGGAGTCTTGGGACTGAAGCCCGTAATACATCATGCCTAAAAACGGACGCATCAGCTTTCGAAAGTTGATATCTCGCTGCCAAAATAATGTGTGAAATGATTATCTTGGACATAATTTCAAAGGCAATTTTAGGACGTCGTGGCGTATCGGCTCTGGTAGTGGGAAATTAAAAGTTTCAATCGTCACTACTGGGGAGGAACGAAACTTTTTTTTCCCATTCGTACCCGGTGGGGCGGACCGGAAATAAACCCCCAAGTTGGGCAGTATTTTTGGGTTTTTCCATCAGGTATTTCTCAGTTGTACCCGGTTGATGGCAAAAGTCTCGCCACCTATTACATGGGACTTTAACTTACCTAGCGAAATGTACTGCTACGTACACCTCTGAGGAGGCGTAATGTTATGTTCCTTTGACTATTAGACAGTACGTAACATATCCCAGCAGAGTAGCTGATGAAATCAGGGAATCTCTTAATCTTGGCCCTAGATCGAATTTGCGAACTGCGATTTACGAGTATAAGGCTGTCGTGAAACCGCACGGATAATGCATTCTTTCTGTCGTCCCATGTTACTTAGGGTAGGCGCAAACCGTTTGATAGATAATAATGATTGCACAAATTGCGTTGGTATTGTGCAATAAAAACACTACAGATTTTGGAAAATTCCACTGTAATTCTTATTATATTTCTTTCACAATATCATGCAAGGATGAGTCATAGGTATAATTATTGTTAATTATGTAAGGGCGAGACAGACTTATAAGTATCATCATGTAAGCACTCCGCTGTACTTACTGCTAATTTTAATACTAACTGTAACTGAGCAGTCATAGTGAACTACGAAACTTAGAATCAATCAATTAAAGCATTTGCGAAGCCCAATAACTAGCTAATAGATTAACGGCCTAACATGATGAAGAACTACAAATTAAACTTCTATTAAGGATCATTCTTTATTGCACCTTAAAAATAAACTATTACTAGAACACATTTTATTGTTGATGACAAGTCAAGGCCCAAGGCAATAAATTGATCAAAGAAAAGTTAGGCTAAGGTTTAAACAGATTTTATACTTACAATAAAAATAACATCTTGTGTCAAAAATAACGTCTGCAGAATTAAAATGAAAGGTTGATTGAAGTATGTACTTTCAAATAACATACGGAATTTTGATAATGACTCAACACTCATTCTGAATAAAAAAAAAGTTTATCAGTTACAGTAACATTTGAAGTGAACGTAACTATGGAGAGTTGGAAATGTCCATGTTATCAGGAGAATTCTTTTCATCACATATGTCAGTAATCTTATTTTCTAAAATAGAAATGTCCTTTTCTTCTATAACAGAAAGAGAAGGAGTATGATCACGTGATTTTCGACCGTGAGGCGTTTTAGAGTCTCTATGCGAGCGGCTCTTGGAAAGTCGGCTGCCCGATCGGGAACGCTTACGGTCTCTGGATCGAGACCGCTTTTTGTCTTTCGACCTAGATCGTTTCCTATCCCGAGATTTAGTTCGTTTTCTGTCTCTTGAGCGAGAACGCTTGCGGTCTCGAGACCTAGATCTCTTTCTTTCCCTAGATCGAGATCTCTTTCCTCTGGAGCGTGATCTCCTGCGGGACCGCGACCGTTTCCTGCGAGATCGCGATCGAGATCTGCGCCGAGACCGAGAGCGGTCACGTTTTCTGTCTCGAGATTTGGTCCGCTCTCTCTTTTTTGAAGGAGACCTGTCTTTTTCCTTTTCGATTTCTTTTTCTGGTTTGTCATCGGCTGGTGTTGAGGCTTTGGACTTAACATCGGATGAATTGCCATTGGTTTCGACAATCACTGGTTCTGGTTTAATTTCTTCCTTTTCCTCTTTTTCAACTTCTTTGGGAGGCGGAGGCGGCGGTGGAGGCGACTTAGATTTCTCCTTCTTCTCCTTTTCAGTGGATTCCTTCTTGTCCTTGCGATCCTTATCTTTGTCCTTATCCTTGTCCTTATCTTTATCTCTGGAGCGGTCGCGCTTGGAGCGCGAGCTGCGGTGGCGCGAGCGCGACCGGGACCGCCGGGAACTGCGGTGACGGGAACGAGATCTGTAATAATAAATTATTCAGTTAATAAAGAAATTAAGAATACAACCATGAAAACGATAGAAGAAGTCCACTGGCTGGTATCAGCTGAATGAACATAGCTGAGTTGAAACATCCAGCTTGTATGTATGACTGCCTCGTTGCTGCTAAATATGAGGGTTCGACTCCCAGGTTGGGCAGTGTTATTGATTTTTTTTTATCAATAATTTTACAGTAGCAGCCACAGAATCTGGATTTGTGGCTGGTTGTTGGCGATAGACGCGCCCCCTATTACATGGGACATAACTGGTGAAATGTAGGTGTACTATTAGGTACACCTCTGCCCAACTCTTCTGGGATTAGAGGAGTGATGTTATTTTATATATGTCCAGCAGTGGACTGCTACAGGCTGATGATGATAACTATTCAGCTAACACGAGATACGAGGATACGATACAAGATTGGAGAAAATAGATCAGATCTACTTTTTCAACAGTACGTATATTATTTTTGTAAATAATATACATACTAATATCTCTCTGTTGCCAATCTTTGTGTATCGAAATCTAAGTTTTAGTATAACATAACGTCTGTTTTCTGGAAGGGTTGGGCAGTCAAAAACAAATCTAAGATTTTAACTATGGGAATTAATTTTCACCAACCAAGGTAGTTTCAACCATATCAATAGTCTCAGGGAGTTGACGACCATTGATTCGGATAAAACTGACCTGGTGGAGCGGTGCTTGTGACGTGACCTTGAGCGACGGGAGCGGTGTCGGGAGCGAGAGCGGGAGCGCTTGGAGCGATGGCGCGACCGGGACCGGCGCGAGCGAGACCGAGACCGTCTTCGCGACCGGGAACGAGACCGTGTCCTGCAAACAATTGTAGATCAAGTTGAGGTGCAAAAATTAAACCACTCACCTTTTCTATGAGTATTTCCAATATTGAAGAAAATATAATTATCTCTATAAAACATTAACACATAATCATCATCTACTTAATTAACACAACATTTCTTTTTTATTGTTTTGCGGTCATTTTGGAGGAGCTTGTGGCTAAATAATAACAACCGCACGGGTCGATCTTTGAGGTGAAGTCGTGGTTGCCGAGGTTGGTCTGTGGATGGGTGGCCATAATTACATACCGAGTTTCCTCCCTCGGAAAGCTTATTAAGTTGTTGGTCCTGGCTGTCATTTGTAGATCTTTGACAGTTGTTACGAGTAGTCAGAAGCCAGAAGTCTGACATCCAGTCTTACCAAGGGGTATTGTATTACCCAGTTACTGAGTTGTGGAGGTCAGATAGGAAGTCGCTTCATGTGAAATACTGGTTTTCAGCTGCATCTGGTTAAATTGGAAGCCGACCCTAAAATAGTTTGTGAAAAGACTAGGCAGATGATGACAGGCATTTCGGTTTCCAGCTTTAACTTTTCAACCATAAAGGTTGGGTAAGGCCACAGAGGCTTAATAATCAATTGATTTCACAATTGACTTTGCAAAGGCTTGAAGAAAACATGTTCTTGACTGGATTTTATAAGCAAAACTCGAAATTACATACATGAAAAATGTTTTGATAAGAGTTTTGAGGGTCAGTAGAATAAGAAACAATAAGAGTTTGTAAAACATGTTTGCTAAAAAATTTTATGTTATGATCAGATATTTTAAAAGTTATTTGTCACTTGCATACTAAATAGATAACAGAAGATAACAAAGTCCTCATAAACCAAACAAGCTGTATCTACAAAAAAATAGAAATTTACTTTTTGTTACAGATTTTGCAACATAGCACATCTTTTTAAGAACATAAAAAACCAATAAGAAAAATAAATTTTAATGCTCGTCTTATTTGAACTTTAAATACAGAGAAAGACTTTTTTTTTATTTGTGGTAGGCTTGCTTGTGGCTGTAGTCTTGGTCAGAGATGACAGAGACAAAGTCGACGATGGAACAAGCTAACCCAGAAGAAGCCTGTTTCACTCTAACTTTGATTTTCACCATATCCCTGTTTTTTCAAAACATAATGAGCAACAATAAAAGATTTATGGACATGAATTGATCTTACCTCCTTTTATCCTTAGACAGAAGCCCTATGACTGGGTCAATAGCCGCTGAGATTAAGTTCTGTGCCTCCTTTACTCGGCACATGGCTTCTTCAATCTCTCGTTGAGCTGCCTCGTTGCTCTTCGTTTGGGGCTTACAAATAGCTTGTGTTGCATGATGCACCTGTAATTCGTGAAGTTAATTATTATTATAAATGTTAGGAATCATATCAGTGACAATGCTCAAAAAGGCGCTAAACTGAAGTGGGAGTAGACTGGCCACTGTTGATCCATGCATAATAGGTATCTCAAAATATCTTGCAATCTATAAATGCTGCTTGTGGTAAGATTAGAAGCTGCCCTCAAAAGTCCAAAATAAAAAATGTAATAGATACTTTTTGTTTGTTAATTAGTGTTGTTTACTAATTCTAGACTTCACTAGAGAGTGAAGCTAATTGAAAATGTATATCTCACCTTGATAGCCTGTCCGTCAACCAGACTGCCGTTCAACTGCAGTGCTTTTATGATGGACTCCTGCTCTGTCATCTCAATCAGGGCATACCTCTGCTTGTCTATGTCCCGGTCACAAAACCTCATGCATTTCACTTCACCGGCTTGACAGAAGTGATCTATTAACTGCTGGGAAGTTAAATTGTCCACATCACCAACTAGTACTGTTCTTCTTATTTCCTCTATCTTTCTGGAGTCGTAGGTAGCCGGTAGAGGCGGATATGGCGGCAACCCTAACGCAACCATCTTTGGGTCGTGACTCTGAATCACCTGGTTGGGAGGAACCCCATCCAGGGCGTTGATTACATGCGCCGGTAGACGCGGCTCCACTGAGCTCAGTCCCGGCACTAAAGTCCCATTGCTCGACATTTCTAAAGCTTTGTGCTCATCCGGAATCTCCCCTGATTGCATAGGAATCACTATAAGTGCCCGATCAATGAACACAGTGTTTGTCATATGCTGAGCAACGTTTACGGTTGCCGAATCGTAATATTTTACATAACATATTCGAGACTGCACTGGGCAGGACACGTCTCTGATAGTTGGATACAATCTGATGTCGTCGATCTTCCCCAAATACCCGAAGAGTGTTTGCATCTGATCTTTGGTGGCCTGGGGTGCGATGTTGGTGACTTGAATCACCCTCGTGCTGCCCGAAACCATTTTCGACGATTTGCACATTAAAGGTAGAAATTACGAACACTTACAACTTGAGTATGAGTTTTAACTGTATCTAGAAATCATTTTGAATCTACATTTTGTGCAATTACATGAGAGAACTTTCGTGAAATATTTTTCGCAAACCACCACACGCTTTCTTTCCACAGATAAAACAGAAACAGAAAATCAGCACAGAATAGAAACGTCAGAAATAATAGCACAGATTTGTAATTACTTTATAATATGAAACTTCTTGAAATTAATTAATTAGTTGCAATATAGAAGTGTATGTTTTTACACTTTAGTCGTGGTGGGATCAATATTCTATAAAAATACGGATGCTCTAAAAA
This sequence comes from Cerastis rubricosa, assembly GCA_949152445.1. Lineage (NCBI taxonomy): Eukaryota > Metazoa > Arthropoda > Insecta > Lepidoptera > Noctuidae > Cerastis > Cerastis rubricosa. Next base: position 13,901,861 of record OX424535.1, read on the forward strand.
AAAGGGAGTTCAAACCATATTAGTCTATGGTTCAAACTATGGTTCAAAACACAGACTACATCCATAGACATAACAAAGCATAGTTCGCGCCGGCGGCAAATACGATTTTTGGTTTTATCCTTGGAATATTAGTGAAACAAAAAAAATGTTTAGTGATAATGATACACTTGAGTCATTAAAACTAAGACTGAAATCTGGTAAGTAGAATCACTAGAAACAATGTGATTTATAATTCATTCAGGATGCCGATGGCCATCGGGTATTCGCGATTCAGTACTGTTTTGCCTAACATAAGTTTGCAGAGGAGAGACAAAATTAGAAATTGGTCAAATTAATATGCTTATATAAACCTTGAGATATTTGATTCAGTGACCAAACAGAAGTTATCTCAAGAAAGGGAAGTATTAAAACTACGCAACAAAGAACGATCGCTTATGGACCAACTCAATACGACCAAAGCTGAAGTAGAACAATTGACAGAACATTTGGAGGTAATTAGTCAGCCTAGCCTTTAATCAAAAACCATCGGATTAAAAAAAACAGTCCTTAAAAATCCAGTCCAGGTTGTCTCGCCACTTATTTCGGGCCCGGCCGCAGCCATGTACTTACCTAATGTGAACGACAGCACTGGACCTCAACACTGCGGGGTGTCGTTTATATTTTTTGTTTGTAACCAAGAGATGGAAGCATCTTCGGGCAGTGGGGATTGCAGGTCATCTTACTGCCACGGTTTTTTTAACGATTTAATATCTGAATGCTCTCAACGCGCACATCTTTCCACATGGTTTTACATAAATATAATCTCAAAATTATCAATGTCCTAATCAGTACTTTCACCAAGTTATTATGCCTTGTGACTGGGACCGTAGCTATTCATCTTTCTGGTTTTTGACCTTTTAAAAGTGCCTCTAACATAGTCTTTTTAATTCAAATTGGTTTGAGTTTAAGACATCCATCGTCTGGAGACTTGCCCAGCGGTCATCGTGCATTCGGCTGACTATACATATATCCAGATATCATCATCATCTGCCTAGCCTTTTCCCAAAGTTTGTTGGGGTCGGTTTCCAGTCTAACCGGATGCAGCTGAGTATCAGTATTTTACATGAAGCGACTGCCTATCTGACCTCCACACCCCACCAACGTCTTACTGAGCGTACCGAGGCACGGAGGAAACTCGGTATGTGATTATGATCCATCCACGGACCGACCTCGGCAAGCACGGCTTAAACTTGAAGATCGACCCGTGCGGCTGTTATTATTTAGCCATGAGCCCCTCAACAGTGCAGATATACAGAATACCTAATTGGTTATTGTAACAGGTCCTGAAGAATCAAATAACACAGAGTAAGCACCAGATTTCAATGATCGATATGTGCATGGCATCTGAAGATTTGAAGGTAGAATCGCACATTGATATCCTGAATGAGCACCTGGGAGGATTCCAACGACTGTTCGACAGAGGTTTGTTATAAGTACATTAAATATGAGCACCTCCATCATCGCTCGCCTGCCCTTGTACTCGTACCTATTTACTTAGGGTCGGCGCAGAATCATTATCTTCTTCCATACTTTTCTATTACTTCATCTCATCAAACACCTCATTACTTCACTTAAGTTTAGAAAATGAATATGTCGTCGAATTGAGAACCTTTTCCATTTTTAAAGCCGGTTTAAATATTACATTACATACCATACAACATTAATTTATTGTCAGGCAACTTTGGTCTGTAGATATACAAGGTGTTGTTTTGCACCCTCGTCAAAATTCAAGATGATGTCACAAAAGCCATAAATGATCAATTAAAATTACGTCACCTAGTTAATCGTTAATAAACGCTGTTTCTGGCTGTATAAGATTGTCAGTATTTCAGAATAACGTGGTTTAGAGAATAATAAATTATCGAATAAACGTTCAAAGGGCAATGGGGAAGGCTATGCTCGGAGTTACGACATATCCTTGCGTGATCGAATCAGAAATGAGGACATCCGCAAGAGAACCAAGGTAACCGACGTAACCCGAAGAATTGCCAAACTTAAGTGGCAGTGGACAGGGCACATTGCTCGCAGAACGCATGGCCGATGGGGCCGAAAAGTTCTGGAATAGCGACCGCGAACCAGAAGACGATGCGTTGAAAGGCCTCCCACTAGGTGGACCGATGACCTGATGAAGGTTGCGGGGATCCGCTGGATGCTGAGTCGCACGGGACCGGTCAATGTGGCGACACTTGGGGGAGGCCTAAGTCCAGCAGTCTTTCGGCTGAAATGATGATGATGATGATGATGAAACGTTTGAGATTGTTTGTATGTATGAAAGCGCGGCTATAGGGCGAGGATCAGACGGGCCGCGTTTAAAACACGGGTGGTTCACACACCGATTTTCATAAATAAGAAAAATAATAAAAATGACCTACCCCTTTTGTGATTCGGGACGAGAATCAATAATAAAAAATAATTAATAATTACACAAACCAGTTTTTAGGAAATAAGCTGTTATTAAATTTTCAGTAGAAGCTTACCTTTTCTGGTAGGGAATTGGGAAAGCCTGTATAATTCAAGGAGAGCTTATATTGAAAACGTTAAAACGTTGTCAATATAAGCTAAGCTGCATGTCTCGTCGTGAGTGCATACTCAATAAGCCATACGGCATACCCTAATCGCAGATCGCAGAGAAGTAGAACAACGTATAAAGGAGCAAAGAGAAAAGGAAGCAATATTACAAGAAGAAATGCGTCAGAAAGAGAACCAGATAGCTGAAGAAAACCAACGGCAGATGAGAGAAGCAACCGCCATTGAAGAAGAATGCGAAGTTCTTGAACGAGAGTGCGCTGTGCTAAAAGTAAGTGCCTACCGTCCGCAGTACAGCCTGATACGAACATTCTAAAACGTTTTACTTCCTTATTTGCTAGGCGAGTTGCTAGCCTTTAGGCGCTAAGCAAGGCATTTCAGTGCGTACGTAGCCTTACATTTACCGTGTATTCTAAAAAAGGAATCGGCTGATAAAAATATACCGCCACTATCAACAGCTAATTGAATAACTTTTTTTATATTGTCAGAAAAGAAACCACGCGATTATGTTGAAATTGAGAAAAAGATTGCTTGAAGCTGAAAACACAAGACGCGAAGTCATGAAGCGAAAAGTTTCACAGATGAGCACCAACAATGAAAATGAGACAAACTAAACTTATCCTTATTAATTAAATAAAAACCAATGTGAAATTTTATATTTACTTTATTTAATACCATAGTTAAAAGTTAGTTGCAATAAAATTGTAGTTTCTTCTAAAGTTGCAACCAAGTGTGACAGTGCAAAGGTAAGTTTTTGATATAATTTTATATAAGTGCCTACTAAGACAAGGCAAGGCTTGATTTCTACAACTTTAGACGAAACTAGACATGCGTTTTTGACTAATAACACTGGGTATAACACCTACTTAGTAACATAGCAACAAAGGTTTGCAAACATTATAAATAAATACAATCATTCCTTCTTACCAATATACAGGGTAAACAGGAGGAACAGTTAGTAATAACATTTAAAAAGTTGCCTACCATAACAGGGTAGCAAACATTGTCCTAATTAGCTACAGCTAGGTAGGATAATGTTTAAGGGTTGCACCTTCCCGTTAACCGAGGGATAAAATAGCAATGCGTATACGCGGGTAATGGTGGATCCCATAATTAAAAAGATTATGATGTTTACTAGCGCCTTTTTACCCGACTTCGGCGGAGCTCTATATGAGGGTAATATTATTCAGATAATAGTTGGTTGGCTGATACCTGAAGTCTCAAAAAATGCCGCTCTAACTACTGTATCAAAACATTCATATCGGCTACGGAACACTTACGGATTGTCAAGTAAATTGGTGTAATAGGTACACCTAGAGACGACGTCCAACGATAAATTGATCGTCACGACATAGTGGGATAGCACCGTTACTGTGTGGTACGACACGTACTTGGACGGTTTTGAAGCGTTCCAAAACTAAGTACAAAATTAAGTTTTAAGACAAGAAGATAAACTAAACCTTTTTTGTAAAAAGCTCGGTTGTAATTCAACTACATCTAAGTACAAAGTAAAAAATCGGATGTCAATCCTCATAAGAAGTAGGGATATTTACTAGGTTTTAGGGTATGGAATTACCTCTTTTACGACGAAATTTCCTTTCTTTATAGTATCAAGTAAGATTAACTCCTAAAGTAGGAACACTACCGCGCGGACCAAAGACTTAAGACAGGGACAGAACTTTGACCGAAAAAACATGCGGCAGCAGACGAATGCGATTGCAACTCTTCACACAATTAAATAAAGCTTGTGCGACATAGTTTGCTCTAATATGAGAGAAGAAAACATTAAAAAGATGAATTAGCCTTTAATTGTCAAGCTGAAGCAGTAAGGCTACGCTACGTTTAGTCCAATGAGCTGAGGGTTTATCTGATGGTAAATAAAACGCTAAAACGAAATTAGATGAATGACCTGTTGTAGCCAATACTCCTTTCCTCTCTAAAGTCTTGTAAAGAGGGCATTTGTATCTTGTGCCCTCTTGAAAATCTTTTTTCATTTTTGGATAAAGCCATATAACTGGCATATTATCATTTAATATTTTAGGGAACTGTTCGGCTATTGCTTCGATCTTCCGATCCCAACGCCCTCCATCCATAAACAGACCCATCACATACACTCCTGAATCCGCGGGAACATCTTCATAATCACCCTTACGCACATCGAAGTCAAAAATTAGCAAATCTATAGGTATTTTCTTAGCTCTCGCGTAGTTTTGGACGGATCCAGTGAGGAATGCCTGAGTGAAAAAGAACCCTGATAGCCAAAATGTCGGTGGTTTCCCATTCTGATACCAATCATTTAACATTTCCAGACGCTCTGTGAAGTCTGTAATATAACTAGGAAGCGGCTTCAAACTAGGATAGGAGACTTTACGCCAGTTTTCTGGAATTTTTCCAAGTAGCATAGCATTCGACTGAAAGTCTAATGATGCAGACATCACAATAAGACCTTTGACTGCCTTTTGCAAGTCTAGTAAAGAGGACCTTACCTCATTTAACAATTTGTTAAAACGTTCCATTTCTTGAATTAAAACCGTATTCATAGACTCGTTGTAATCAACAGGATATTTTTTTTGCGCAGTTTCCAAGTCGAACTTTTTTGGTAGCTTAGAAAGAATTTCATCAGCCATTTGAATAAGAATCGTTTCTGTATTTCCACCCTCTGCGCCGCTGCCGCCTCCTTCAACAAGAACCAAAGCTGCCGCTAATTCCATTGACGTAGTGTAATCACGAGTTATTCCTGCATTCATATGTAGTCCAAAAACTTCAGGTGGGGGATTTACGGGAACCGTTTCAATATGTTTGAGGTAATCTTGATATTCACATCTCCGCGGCAAGCCATATTGAGGGCCAACATCACAAAATGTGTAATTTGGGTCATTTACGACGCCATCATTAACAAAATTATCTAATACTGTAACTATTAAACGACGATCCCAATCATCAGTGACTCTGCCACCGTAATTGCATTCACCAGTCAAATACTTAATAGCTACATATTGAATTTCTTCATATTGATTTAAAAACATTTGCAACTGCATTACTGATATCTGAAAGTCAGAGTCGTTAAAGCCGTATTGAATATTCCATCCTAACGGACCAAACTTTTTTCTTTCTTGCACTACGGCATGGAAAAAACTGATGCCGTATAAAAGCTTGCTGAATATTTTATCTTTGCCTGGGCACCCTTCGAAAAATTCAGTTTCCTTTAAAGGCTCTGAAATATAAGATCGATTAAGATTATGTTGAAGTCCCGTAGGAGGCTCGTTTGTCATTTTAACCGCTACTTGAAGAACAGATTGAGGAAATTTGTCAGACGGATAACTAGTTAGCCATAATCGAAAACTTAAATCTGTGTTCGTTAAATCGAAACCTTCTGTAATTTTTTCCAAACTTGGAAGCCACGAAACCGCTAAGTGACAATTTTGCAAACATACCCAGCCACCTTCAAGTTGGGCTTTTTCAATCATTGCTCGCGCTATTGGGCCTTGTCCTTGCCCTAACGATATGGAGTTGAATCTATGTCCATATCCCATTCGTTCACAATATTTTATCAATGCTCCCATTGGATCCGAGCCCGGAGATAATATGAATAGTAAAGGTGCAAGACAGTTTGAATCTCCAAAAGATTTACCAATATCAAATGGCGGTGGTGTGATGTATTTCCGGCCTAATTGTTTTTCCACAAAATCTGATATTGCTGTAGTCAATTTGTCAGGCCTTAATACCCTTACTACCAACAATTTTTGAAACGTAGACAATTCCGTGTCCCACTTTCCGGGCAGTGGTCTATTATGTGGTTCCATATCATCGTAAACTGCTTGCCACTCAATGATATTTCTTATAAAATCGTCTTTAAACCCAGCATATGTGTGTAAATCACTTATTCTACATATTTCATCCCAGCTTTTAACAGGTAACCATTCAACGGGCCTTTTTAATGGATTTTCAATAGCTATACCCCCAGTTATAAGAAAAATATGTTCATCTGTGTTCATTTCGCCTGAAGAAAGCATCATTTTAGCGCACATAACGTAAGAAAACATTAACTTGTCTTTGTCAAAGAGTGATCTACATACGTTACTGTATAAATTATAAGTAAAAGTATCTTTCAAAAATTTTAATCTTTTGTCCAAATCTTTTGATTTATTAGCATTCTCTATTGAAATTACGTATAGATTTATAAACCAAACTAAGGAATATTGATACATAGGGTCAACGTTGGGCAATTCCGTGACACAGTAATATAATACAGCAGAATGTGAAGCGATTGGTCTATAACCATGTCGGAATTTTTCTATTATAATCTCGGTCTCCACACTCGCTTCCTGTTTTTTCATTATATCAACAGCTAAATTTTTCGACGAGTCTAGAACTTCAACAGCAGTTTCATCTTCCAATATATCCCCTTTTGTTTCTTGTAAAGTACGTAAAATATCATCTTCTACTTGTTTTAATGCAGCTCGGTTACCGGCACTTTGAACGATTAATTTTTCTCTTTTCTCTTGCAAGTCTGGTCTTTCTTTTGCTACGACTATACCTAATAACTGATCTTCTAATCCATCTTTGGTAAGCGCAAAGTTTATTAACGTAACTTTGTTGAAAACTTCGGGCAAATAGTGTGGATTCCTTAATTTAGTCGTCATGTAAAGCCTAAAGTTTGGATGATATTCTATTACATTGTCGCCAAGGGCAATAAATTCTTTACCTGCTTGCATATATGTGTTTTTTAAAAGAACTGGGTCTAAAGGCGCGTCTACCTCTTCCAAAACACACTCTATGAGGGCTGGTTTTCCGTATTCCAAACAGGTTTCCATAACTTTCATGTAATTTCCATCTGTAAATTTAAGTAGTTGCAAATCGTTTGCTTTTTCCATCGTTTTTATCCATTTATTTGCTTGGCCTTGCGGATCAATCATCAAAGACCATCTCATGGAATTGTCTTGTATGACACCATTATCAATGGAAAATGAATCTCTGGGTAGTCCAGCTATACACCAATTTTGAATCTTGATATCGGTTCCCAATATATCTTTGAATAAAAACTGTTCGGAGTGTGGCATTTGTAATTTTATAACTAGGTCGCGCCAATGGTTAATCATTCTTGATCTAATAGGTAACGTATAAGGTGATAAGTAAGCCATTATAGCACATGACACAAGAATATCCCCAGCTAAATGATCAAATAAAGTCTGCAAATTTTCAGCAGCCGATGTCCATCGTACTCTTTCGCCACCTAAGCCACCTATTAACTTTTCAGCCCTAGCCAATTTATCAATACACATCTGTACTTCGTGTTCCAATGCTCTCCTTTTAGCATTAGCTTCTTCTAATGCTTCGTTTAATTCTGCCAATCTAGCTTCTAATCTGGCTACCAATGCTTTCTTCTCTTCCAAAATAGCCATTGTTTGTGCGAATTCTCTCTCAGCAGCTTCTAATTTTGCTTTTTTAGGAGCTACGACCTTAGCTACAGCATCGTACATATCCATAGCAATAATCCATTTGCATAGACCTTCAGCTGCTGTTGAAGCTTTTGCAATAATATGAGGCTTAAAGTCTTTATGACAAAGATACTCTTTTCGGATTTTTTGCATAACAGGAACAGGGATATTATCCTTGTCGAAGTTTTTTAGAGACTCCAAGAAACTCATATCCCCGAGTATTCTTTTACTAGGGCCCCAATAATCTAATATTTTTTTTCCAGGGTTGGCTGGATCTGGAATTTTATCAGGTTGAACACCTTTTATCACACACACTGCTGCCATAACTAACTTCACGGTAAATGGAGGATTCTTCATAGATTTTACAATCGTTATGTCAGCTGGTTTCAAAGTATTTAAAGCTGCAATAGCGTCTTCTAAAATTGGTAATGCAAGAGCTAAATCAGCTTCACAATCTTTTTTGAGTTCTTGTGCAGCCGCCGCTTGAACATTTGCAACTTTTTGATCCTCTCTTACTTGAGCAGCAGCTTTATCGGCGGTTGCTGTTTCTACTTCTATTTCTTCCATCATCTTAGCTGATTTGGCAGCCATAATCATAAGTTGGGGTTTCAAAACGTTTAAATCTCGTTGCATTATTGCTACAGCATCTGCTGCTTGGGTCAGTTTATCTAAGCCATTGGTATATCTAAGTTTGGCGGCTCTTAATTCTCTTTGTCGTCTGTTAGTCAACGAGGTAAAAGATTTGATTAAATCCAAATAAGACGCAGATGTAATATAGGTTTTCCTGCCAAGTGTGTTGAAAAAGTCGACCGATATGATTCGAGCGTCTACATGAAATTGTTTGCATGCTATTACGGCAGATGCTTTTACTTTATCGGGCACATTAACTTTAACCATATAATAATGTGCAACCATTTCTAAAGCGTCTTCGGGCCAACTGTCGTACCAGTCAATTGTGCAACAATTAACCAAAGACGGATACAGTCGTAATCTTGTTCTAAAAGCACTTCCTATAGGGCTGAAACACAATACTATGTGTAGCTTTGCTTTGCAGCGCCCAACAAAAAAGGACAGTATCTGTAACGGACTTATGTCAAGATTCCTGTTACCACCCTGTGCACCTAATCGTGTTAATTCAAGAATGTCTTGTTGTTCGTCTAAGCCATACAAATTAGGTACTTCACCAGAGTTTAATAGACTATCTAGATTCTGTATAAACACTTCTTCTTTTATTTGACCTTCAGTAAACAAGAAAGTTGTGTCTTTACTCAAGCCACCTGATTCACGAAGAACTAATTTTATGTCGTCGTGCCAATCTTTAACGCTGTAACTTTTTGTAATTTCTGGCTGAAATACTGACAGCCCCAATATTGTGCTGGCTAAACGAGTAAGAGATTGTCGCCCAGAACCACCAACACCAACAAGCAAAGCATTTCCTGAAGGCATGCTCAAAAGCCTACAAATCTTTGACAAGTGTTCCAAAGCATAGTCAAATAGTACAATAGTCATCTTTGCTTTGTGCATTGTATTGTATTCTGCTAGCATTGCGAGTGCAACGTTCAGTACAGCTTCTTTTGAGGGCATCTCCTCATATCGTCGTTCACCTTCTAGACTGTCTGTGTCAAGGTAAGTACCAAACATCATGGCTTTGATAGTATCACGAGTTACGATCTCCTTTTCATTTTGATAAGTATCTAAGGCATTTTCAAATGTGTCTTTCATGTAATCTCTGGTTGTTTTTTTCAAACTTTCGAAAAACCAAGAACGATCATCATCGTCTACAAGTCGGTCATAAAAAACGCGTAAAATTTCGTGAACCCAAACCCTAACAAATGTTTTTTTATTATCAACAGATTCTTTTCTTAACAGTGCACATCCTTGGATCACTCTTGAAAAGTCTCTCAAGTTAAAGGTATAATGTGATTTGGCAGGCGTTGGTCGTAATCCTTCCGTGGCATTTTCATACACGTCCATCGTTGCAGCAACTATGTTAACTATAACGGGCTGTGTCTCTTGACTGAATCCATTTCTTCTCCAACCCAACTGTAATAAAGTTATAAATATCTTGGACATACTTTCTTTTGAAAACTCATTGATTGAGTAAATATTATAATGTCTTAGCATTCTGGGGTAAATAAGTTGGCGACTGCCGCCAACCGGTCCAATTGATCCATAGAAAAAGGTGTCATGTATGTACAATTTATCAGTTGTTTTTAGATCATACCAATGTTTCTGATCAAAATATAATCTTAGTAACTCAATTGCTGGCTGAGCACCATATGTTTCTTTGGCAGGCATGTTCATATCATCAATAAATATTATTGCTTGTTTTCCTTTACTGGGACCGTAATTATTTTTTCTCCTTTTGTATAGTTTTGAAAGAACTAGCTCTTGCGTTTGATTAGCAGAAGTTGTAGTTGTAAAAGTTATGAATCCTGGTGTATAAAGATCAATCGAAATGCGATTCATCAAAAAATTTTGGATTATAAAGCTTTTTCCCGTGCCCGTAGGTCCAATCAAAAGCAAAGGCTGCCTGAACTGAGTATGTAATTCTAACAACGCATAGTATTTTTCGGTTTCCAATGTTGGTATAACAGTTTGAAGTAAATTAATTTGTTCCTTCACAGCGACTCCTTTCACAGTTTCTACCCACGGTTTCCAACAACCTTTACCTTTAAACATGTAAAAATGGTCGACAAGCATACCGTCTGAAGGAACAGATACATCAATGCGATCGATCGACGGCGGCAAACCCCTTTCACCCCTAAAGTACTCTCTAACTAAAACATCGTATTTTTCACGCGAATCTGTATCAAGTATTCCGCCAACACCCCAAATTAAACCAGTCATAAAAGCAGCGGTAAACCAAGTTCTAGTATACCTTGTGTCTTCTTCACCTAGAATAGCATCATCCATATACATCACCACAAGTCTAAGCGTGCTTATTACTAAATTGACGTCTCCACCTGTCACTAATTGTTTACATCGTTTTTTTACGAAATAAATTAATGGATCAAATAGCCATTCGCACATTGTGTAAATGTATTCTTCATTTTCTTCATACCATATAGGATTCAAAGTATTAACCCAGGATGTGTAGAACGGTCTGAATCCAAGTGAGACTGACTCCATGTAAATCATACCACATCTAGAGACAGTAGCTGGGGAGGCTTGAGATAGGTCCATGACCTCAAATATCATAGACATAACACTACTCATAGCCATCACTTCACCTGACGTTAAACAAAGTTTTTTATTGTCGTCTAATACAGTATTCATATTTTCGATCCAAACTGCATCTACTGGGCCATCGAAGACGATCCATTTCTTGACAGGGGTATCGTCTGAAGCAAAATCTCTAAACATAGTTGCTACGATCCCATCAGTCCATTCGTACGAAATCGGATCAAACGCACCGTATAGCTGACCCATCGTGACCGCTTTAGGGTTTAACACTTTGTATGTGCATGCACATCCACCAGGTTGATTCCTTTCTTCCATTAATGTTAAAGATTCTGATAATATCTTTAATGTCATTGATTTGCCAGAAAAAGGATCACCTACTATCATAAATCCATGCCGCACGATCATCATTTCAAATATCTGTATAACTTTAAGAAGGAAACAATCTTCCGGTTGGAGATTATTTATTTTACATGTGGTATGACATGCATCCAAGAAGTTGGCGTAATCCGGTTTTGGCAGTGCTATACCGGGAAATAAATCTGATATGATGCCTTCAAATAGAGGTACATCGCAGGATAAGAACTTGGGTAAGTTGACGTCTGTAATAGACCGAAGAAGTAGAATGCTCTCACTTTCATTAGGAAAATCTCTTTTTAAGTTACCAGCAGCCGACAAAACAGTTTTTACAGCTCGCATTCCATAATCGTAGTGATTTTGCGAAGATAACTGTTCAGAACATAATCGATATGTTGTGACGATTTTTACTGATAAACTTCTAGCATCAACGAACCCGAACGAATACAACGAAATTTCACCTATCATTGCATAATCTGGTACCATCATTGCAACTGTTCTAAATAGGACCTTTAGGTTGTCAGGCAGCTCAGACCGTCCTGCATAGCCAGGATTCATAGTTATACATACATAACAAGCAGGGTTAAGATTTAATGTGGTGCCTTCAAAAACAAATGTTTCTAAATGTTGTCTAATAGCTTGAACTATGCATAATATTTGTTGGGCAATGACAGAGAGTACCTCAACATCTATTCTATTGAATTCATCGAAACACGCCCACGCACCACAACAAGCCAGCCCTTTAAAGAATTTACCCATTGCTTTGTAATCTAATCCATCAGAACAGTTGAATACAACGCACTGTACGGCTAAAGCTTTGGCTAAGTCTTTCGTTGTTTCAGTTTTACCAGTTCCGGCGGGGCCTTCTGGAGCACCATTTAAATGAAGATAGTAAGCTCCTATAAGAGTTCGATAGCATCGATCTGTCAAAGGTGTTATTACTAATCGATCGGTATTGCCCAAGTATTCGTATGCATAGTTCACTACGGCATTTATTATTTTCACATTAACCTTCTCCTCCTCCCAGTAGTAACGAAGTTGTGCTAGCCACTGAAAATCTGTTACTTCAGTGACATTTTTACCTACTAAATCAAATATTACATCTTTGGCGTGAACATCGATTACAATGAGAGCCTTTATTGTAACACTGTTTAATTTAGTTAAATCAGTACGGCGAATCACGGCAACAGTTTCGTTTAGTTGTTTAGTTAACGAACGGTGAAAGGCGTCTAATTCGCTTAATTTATGTGTTGCCAGAGCTTCGTGTACATCAACTGCCCAATAAATCTGAGATATAGCTAGTACTACCATACCTTCCCACTGAAGTATCCAATCAGCGCGGCTTATGTTGGGATAGTCATAATAAGATAATTCGGTTTCTGATCGAACAGCTTTTAGCATTTGATCCTCGACTTGAACCAACCACTTTTCTACAGACCCCCTGGCGGCTTGAACACTAATAATTTCAAGGAATTCAATTTGCTCAGTTTCCTCGGATATCATTGCAGATATATTATATTCTTCATCAAATACTAGTTTTTTTATTCCTTCAAAACATTTCTTTAAATGGGGTTGTACTTTAAGAGGATTCTTTGTTTCGGATAAAATTTCCAACATTTCGTCATTTGATAAGAAGAAGAATCTTGGGAAATATAATCGTTTCTTTTCAAGGTAATTATTAACTCCATCATTTATTTTCTCCAGTAATCCAGTGCAAATTTGAAAACTTTCTAACACACCGACGGAGCCTGCGAGCTCAAGCGCATGAGGATCTTTTTCTACGCAAGTCATGTATCTGCGGTATGTGTTATTTACTTCAAGAAACATAACTCCTTCTTCGGGCATCTGGGCAACTATGTCTTTAGAAGAAAATATGGGTAATAAATACAACCACTGACTTTGTACTTTTCCCCATTCGTCTATAGTTTTATTAGTCCTCACAATTTTTTCATACCATGCTCTAACTTGAGTTTCAAAAGGTTTAACGAATGCAGAACCTCTCATACCAACAGTTTTCACGATATGATCGTCTAGTACACATTGAATATCGTCAAGAGCCGTGAGTATATTTATTCCAGTGTCCTTATATGGATTCGTTTTAAAACATATGTCTGTCCATTCAGCCATCATTTTATTGAGATTTGTTATTAAAGCAAGTTCTTTTGTTGCTGCTACACTTATAATTTCGTACTGATCAATGTCATCCCAGAGATTAAATTCAATGATCTTTCGCAACGTAGTACCCGCAGTAGGAGTCAAATCAAAACCAGCAATGGTAGTCATTTCATCCCAATGCCTTTGCACTAAAGCTGGATTACACATTATATGGGCCATCTGTACATTAGGCCTCCACTCCTTCAATTCAGCAACAGCTTGAGCGCATAATTTCATTGGAGCCGGAAGATTATTTACATCAGGATCATCTACCAGTCCCTGGAAACGTTTTTCTACGCCTTCAGCGATTTGTTGCTTTATCTTATTTCTATAATTTTTCGAGAGCTTTAAGAATTCTTTATAATAAAAATCGTGATCAAATTCTATTTGAACGTGATCCATATATTCGAAAGGACCGTCCATCCAAGTATAATAGCTCCGCTTCCATTTATGAGCTAAGAACACAAGACTGTGAAAAGGTTTGACATAATCTTTTAACTCTTCTAGATCGGGATAACTCGTATTTGGAAATTTAAATGTGGTTTCTTCGGTATTAATCCAAGTTACAAGTTTATCACAAGCGTCTAATCGATGCACAAGTTTTCTCAGGTATTCAAGGTATTCAAGTGTGTGGTCAATATCATCCATGTTGTCTAAAAGTTCTAAATATGGTATCATGTCAAGTACTTCTTTGTTTAGTAAGGCGATTTTAGAAAGAAGGTTTTCCTCCATTTCTGCTTTGTGGGCTTCGTATGATGCAGCGTTTCTTTCAAATATGGGCTTAATATCTTTGAGCCAGTTTACGGTTCGTGTGTTAGATGCTACGTGTTCTTCAGTTAGAGAAGTCATCTCGAGAAGATTCGATATAATATTAATTTGTACCAAAATTCTTTCTTTTAGCGCTTCAACTAAAACTGTTTTTGCATATAAAATATAAACTCCTTGTTCTATTAACTCTCCCGCATTTTCTGGATCTTTGAGAGCTTTAGCTTTGATTTCTTCAAATGCAGCACATATGCTGTCATTTTCTTTTAAATGAGCGCAGATAATACCTGCTATCAAATCATTAACAAATTCCTGAGCTTTCCGTTTCAAACCATCCACCATCCTGAGTTGACGAACGGTTGCACAATTAAAATATTCATTTTCTAAAACTGCTGTTATTTCGGAATCTATTTCTTGGAAATATTTAATTTTATCCCGACATACTTCGAACTTTTCTTCTGCTTGAATAAATTGTAGTAAGGCTTCCTTCGCAGGAGCGCCATAAAGCATACTGTAATCTACTCGTAAATTGTCTAAATAACGAAGTAGCGGTTCAAATACGACATCTAATTGTTTTTGTAATCTCTTATGGCCGTCTTTGTGCAGCCAATCATTGTATTGTACTGGTAACGCATCAAAGTTATACGGTATCCTAAGATACTGCTCTATGGGCATAAGTCTTTGCGAAATGTTGCATATTGTGTCTGTGATGTTATGAAAAACTTCGTAAACACGTTCCAGTGTTGGATCGAAAATAAATTCTCCGTCAAAATCTAGATCTAAATTCAGAATAAGAACCGTTTCTGGATCCTTAAGACCATCTATGATTGCTTCAACAGACCTTCGCATAAGCTCTTGAATTTGCATTGCTATCATCTTTGTTGCACATCTTACAAAATCTGGTATTTTCTTACGACGCATTCCTCGGAGACATCGAGGATTTTTGAGCCAGTTAGTAAGGATTCCGTACCATGTGCTAGACACGAGATATTCAGCACGTTTGATTACCTCCAAAACTTTTGTGAGGAAGTCACTCAAGTTTATAGCACCCTGCGACCTAAATCTCGCCAAGTCAATAATAAATGCGGGAAACATTTTTTCGGCAGACTCCAGGACTAACCTTATAAAAGGATGTAATATAAGGGCACCATCAACTAGTTTTTTACGAAATGTAATCATTTTCGTATAATTATCTGTAATGCCATTAAATTTAAAGTATGGTTCTTGATACCTTATCCTGGAAACCCCGGGTTCATCTCTGATGATGGTCTTAACCGCAAGGCCGTGGAGGTTTTTGTTCCATTCTTGTTTACTCTCATTGATCAATTCGTCCATTAAAGTAGGACACATGTTGCGTAGTTTGGAGGGGACCAAGCTACAAATTTTTCGCTCCCATTCCTTGGACATAGGTGGCGGTTGTATTTTTTGAGCACATTCTCGCAGTACTGCAATGTGTCGTGATTGCGATATCTCTAACCTGTCGCGTTCTCTCCGCTGCGGCGGCGGGCGAGCTATCTCCACTTTTCTCTCCGTAGCCTTTTCCTCGAGGATCTTGCGGAACCTTTGTTGCTTGTCCTAAAATAAATAATGCTGCTTAAGACTCTAGCACTATAATGGACATCATACCTAGTTGATGCAAACAAAATCATATTTGTGAACCCTGAAAGGTTATAGGTGCACTTATTTCGTCAGTTATGTATAATCCCCGTAAAAGGAAGCGACGGCGCAGGCACGTTCCTAAGGGGGGTCACTGGGGTCATGGGCCCAAAAATCGTACACTACTTTTCGGAAATATTTTAAATGATTAACTTTTTCAATTGTTCAACAAGAGATTAATGATAAATGATGTTTATTTTGCAAGTAGGTTTTTACAAACTCTTTTACACGTAAATTTTTTTAAACTAGATGGGGCCGGTGTTTCGTACCTGACTACTCTGAGAAGAAACAGCCGAAACAAACTCAGAGGTCACAGTCTCTTTTAAGGTCCAGACTAAATCTTGGCAAACTCACATGAGGACTATGCAGATACGTGTCTGAAATGGTCTTTTGAAGAAAGAACCACACAGATTTGAGTGGACCTGTCCAGTCAGTGCAAGCATTTGTCAGTTATCGTGTAGCTCGACTTATAACTCAAGGAGCACAACGAAACGACGAACAATACCAAATAAACGACATTTGGGTAGGTCGCTTAAAGTACTCAAACTGCCAGATAGTGGTGGGAGAAGATCAATAAATTTCGAAAAAATAAAATGTGACCTACATGGTCCTCACATTCACAATAATCAAATGTAATTAATAATAATTAACGAAATGAATTTTAAAAAATCACGAATATCAATAAATGTCACAATTATAATAAAAAAGTAAATATTTATGTCAAATCAATAAATGTAAAATCAGTAAATGTCACATCACAATAATAAAAAGTAAAGTAAAAAAATAATCAAATACTGAAATAAGTATTCATGTCAAATCGGTAAATGTCACCTAAAATAATAAAAAATAATGTAAAAAATAAGGTAAAAATAAAATAAAAAATGTCACAGTGTATAAAATAAAATAAAGGAATTAACAATAAACAAGCGAAGTCCGAAATTTCGACATTCACAAAGCAAATTTCATTGGAGCCCATTTCATTTCATTTAATCCCAAGCCTTTTTATCTTCGAGATAGTAATTTACATGATAGTAGGCTTTCAAGCATAGCTTCCTTTTTATAAACGATTTGAATTTATTTAGGTTTAGTGCTTGAATATGGCTCGGAAGCTTATTGTAAAAACGTATACATTGGCATCTGAACGAACCCCCTACTTTTTTGAGCCTCGTGTGTTTGTTCCTCGTATTTATGTTGTGGATATCACTGTATTTTTTAAACAAATTAATGTTTTTATGTGCGTACAAAAGGTTTTCATAAATAAACTGAGAGGGCACAGTAAGAATATTAATCTCTTTAAATTTTTCTCTGAGGGAGTATCTGGGACTTAATTTATAAATTGAACGAATTGCCCTTTTTTGCAAAACAAATATTGTCTGAATATCGGCGGCATTGCCCCACAAGAGAATACCGTACGCCATCACGCTGTGGAAATAACTAAAGTAAACTAAACGGGCTGTCTCTAAATCAGTTAAATCACGAATTTTTCTAACGGCGTATGCTGCAGAGCTAAGTTTTTTTGATAATTTGTCTATATGCGGGCCCCACTGAAGCTTGGTATCCAGAGTTATGCCTAAGAATACTGTGCTATCTTCCGGTTTCAACTCTTCATCCTTGATTAGTACTCTAGTTTCTACTTGTCTTACATGGGGTATCGTAAACTTAATACATTTGGTTTTTTTCTCATTTAGGAGTAGATTATTAACATTAAACCAATTAACGACTTAGCTTAGCTTAGAAACTTAGCTTTCCGATGCACAATGCTAAAATGTTCATAATGTGGTCCTATTTGTGTTTAACTCATTGGTTGACCATCCCCCTATCAGATCTGTCCTTTTATTCGGGATAACCCCTTCCAACCAAATTCCTGGCCAAGGCCCTGTGTGACCCGACCCAAAGTTTTTGAGGAGATGAATCATTATACTAGCCCTTACGTAATATAAAAAACCAGCCAAGTGCGAATCTTACTCGCACACAGGGTTCCATAGCCCCAAACAATGTAATAGATAGACATAATTACAGTACAAGAAATAGGGAACAATTAGTTCAGCCAGGCTTCAGACTCGCTAAAGTAGACTCATCTTTCATGGGGTACTGTTTAAGATGCTATAATAAAATTCCACAAAGTATTCTTGAACTGAGTGAGATGAAATTTAAAACATGCATTAAACGCACACTATGTAAGCAAACTTATTACAAATAGGACGATTATATCGCTGATAATAATGCTTGGCTCAATGCCAGTCCTGCTCCACAAGGACAGGGGCGCATGAATTGCTAGCATTAAATAGTATTGTAGGAGCTGCTGAAGATTGTATAAACTAACTTTGCATTGTATAAATTCAATTAATTTAGTATTGTATAGTCGCACAGCCCATATTGTGTGAGCACTATGTACTAGAAAGCTATCATTAACTGGAAACCTACGTCTTTTATTGACTTCAATGTGCCCTGGCGGTTAAGAGTATGTCATGCTCACTTAAATGTCACGCTGATGGTGGCGCGTCTGTCGGGTCATTTAGTTCCCTTCAAAATGGTTGAGTTGAATGATGGCTGATCCATGCGTGATGTTCGTGAACGGGCGCTGACAGTTGTGCCTGGTCATCTCTTAGTTGCCACCGCTTATTTCGAACTATTTATTTTATTTTTGAATTGTCTTTTTTTTGTTTTTACTGTGGACACTTTTAACGTGCACGTCTTGCTACATCGTTCTCACATAATTTACCATCTCAACATGAATGATGTAACCAAGATTTTTGTAACAAGCTACTAATTTAAAAGAGTGTCCATGGAGTTTCTTGCCCATTCTTCTCCATAGAGATCTATGCTTTGGAATGGGCAACTACAGTACTTTCACAGTTATTATGTCTAGTGACTGGGACTGTAGCTTAATATTTAGTGTTGTTTGACTATTCAAAAGTGCCTGTATCTGGCCTACTTGAAATAAATGATTTTGATTTGATTTGAATAACAATATTTTGAACGGTCATTCATAAGTAAATTTACACTGAACAGCAAAACTAAATTTGTGTTTCATAGTATGTTAATGAAAAACTAAGTTACGGCTGCAGTTTGGTCAAAAAGTTCTATATCTCAAAAACTAAACATCAAAACTCATTCAAACCAATTTTATTTGAAAGTTTTTTTTTACGTTCTACAAACTTATTTTTTTTTCAAAATTTTCCTCCTCTTAATTTAGAAATTAGAGGGGGAGGGGACACATTTTACCAGTTTGGAAGTGTCTCTCGCGCAAACTATTTAGTTTATAAAAAAGATGATAGAAACCTCAATATCATTTTTGAAGACCTATCCACAGATACCCCAGACGTATAGGTTTAATGAAAAAAAAAATTCAGTTTCAGTACTATGTATGGGGAACACCCAAAAATTATTGTATTTTTTTCTATTTTTGGGTGAAAATCATAATACGGTTCACAGAATATACATCTACTTAGCAAGTTCCAACAGTATAGTTCTTATAGTTTCGGAAAAAAGTGGCTGTGATATACGGACGGACAGACAGACATGACGAAACCATAAGGGTTCCGTTTTTTGCCATTTGGCTACGGAACCCTAAAAACACGCTTTATTGTAGGCTTCTACTCGATAAGCTCGAACCGTCGGCGACTTCGTTTCTGTCATCCCTGACCTAGACTAGAGTCAAGAGCAAACCAAATGACGGAACTCATCAGCTATTTAAAACACACCACGAACGACTTTTCATAATATCCAATTGTTTTGCTTACCTATATTAAGATACTCTCACGAAAAAAGTGTCAGCTTTTATAAAATGTCGTAGGTCTGGCGGTCACAAGATATACCTCTACGGCGGACATTTCTCGGCAGAAAACTCGGCTTTCTCGGTGATGCTATTCCTAAGCGTCGTTACAACGACCATGGCAGATGGGTTTTCTGTACCCACCCAAAGCATTTGCCGTTGACTCGCAAATCATGTTCCATCTTTGAAATTCGTTACGGGGAGAAGCCCGAAAATCTCACAAACAGTTTTGCCAACCAGTATTGTGTTAGACAGTTACGGTTGGTGATACCTGAGTATTGAACCCAGAACTTGCCAAGATTTCAATCTCATGTGTAATTATAATGTGGCTTAGGTATTGTTTTATTCAACCTCATAGCATAGAAATATATTGATATCTGTTGAATACTGTTGGATCTATAGCATACAATAACATAGCATGAGTAAAAACGTGGACGAACTCGGAACTAGGTACCTATATATATACGCTAAGTACATCATGTGCCTAGCCTTTACCCAACTCCGTTGGAGTCGGCTTACAATCTAATCTGATGCAACTGAGTACCAGTAGGTATTGTACTCATGGTGCGACTGGGTATCACGTACCTACGCTAACGTATGTCTAAACTCTATAGAATTCCGATAACTCCGAGAAACATGAAGCAACAAGCGACTGCAATAAATCAATAGCTTTACCTTGATCCTATTATAGGGCGGTAGCGGTACAAACGACAGTTTATCCATCTGGTGAACATCGGGTACAGGTCTCATTAATGGCACTCGACACCCATTTTTCGTCGTCAGCAACTTCCTTAGTTCGCTCTCGTCCATTTTGGCAGTTTCTAAATGAATGAAACAATTATTTGTAACAAAATATCGTTTTTAACAATTAAAAAACATTGCAACAAAACCCATTCTGACGTAGAAATTGACTCAGTGTAGTGTATTGATGTCACATTTGAATGTGGAACTCAATAATACCATAGCAACCGTTTGGTTATATGCAGATAAACTGCGAAAGAAATAATAATAGGGAATAGTCGGGATGGAACGGGCTTAAGTACAATGAATTATACAAAGAGTTATAAGATTAGTTTCGGGCGAGGGAAATACGGGAACATGGCCGTCAAAATGTCTGCAAGTAATCTTTTACCATCGCGGACTATTGACAGGACACAGTCCGATTATCCATTATTATGCGCGCTACATGCTAGTTTTGAGTATGAATGTGAATACCTAAGAGGAAGACCAAAGAAACGATGGATGGACTGTGCGAAAGATGACAGTAAAAGAAACGTGTCTGATGAGATGACGAGTAATAGAGAAGTATGGAACAAGAGATGCTGTGCCGACTCCAAATAAATGGGGCGGCGCGGTGGTCGTTATTAGGATGAGGCCAGAAGAATGATGTTGATGATATATGCACGCTACATACCTGCTTGACGGATGGCGGATAATATCTGGAGTGGCGACCGCTTACTACCTACTGGAAGGCACAGCGTGGGTAGGTGGACTGATGAATCAGAGCTCCCGGAAGTATTCACACAGGATCGGTAGTTGAAGATGCTTGGTAGATATCCTGCAGTGAACGTCCTTAGGCTAATTGAAAATGATAACCTGCCAACATTAAATAAGGCACATTTTCGATTGCTCACTCGGGTTAGTCAGCTAAGAGCAACCAGAGTTGAAACTTACCTGCCTGTGACTTTGCATGAAAGTCAAAATCGCAGTGATCTTTATATTAATAGTGATAAGGTTCCTATTGTGTTACTACCACTGAGAAGTCGGTCTAAATTAAAATGATCTTTATTTTCGTTATGATAAGGTTGATAACTGAAAATACTGCAGGTACCTACTGTGTGATTGTACTTTATCGTGTAATTTATTTATAAAAGCTAGGGCGTATTCACACGGCGTATTTTATACGCGATTCGAAAGCGCTACACGCGCACTATTGTATCGTTTCATACGCGCATTAGAATCGATACAAATGCAACAATCTCCTTATACGGAACCGCGAACGCACGTTCGTGAAACACGCGTCGTCGTAAATTACGCCGTGTGAATGCACTCTTAAGATTTACTGGCTTCGACTAAATCTTGTTTAAAGCGCGGTAAACCCGCGTAGTCGGCGCGTATACAACACGCCGTGTGAATAGGCTCTAACATCTTTACATAGTATAAAACAAAGTCACTTCACACCGTCTGTACGCTTCGATCTTTTACTACGCAACGGATTTTAATGCGGTTTTCAGCAAAAACAGAGTAAAGCCGCAGGCAGCAGCTAGTTTGAAATAAAACCACAAAGAACACGCAGTGAATTATATTCGCAAAAACAATGAACAGATGCACAAATATGTTGTAATGTTATATGGGTCGATATATACATCGTAGTTTTTATAAAACTTGTCCTTATTATCAATATTTACATTACATCACAATCATAGATGATTTTTGCTTTCATAAAAAACATTATTTGGTAAAGTAATATCATTTATTACACTTTCAATTTATATGGAATCAAATCAGATCGTAGTCAGATAGGTATTCCATGACAAATATTAATGTTTAAACATTGTGACAAAACATTTAATTAATTTAACAATTCAGAAATATATAAAAATATGGCTACCCTGCAAGTAGCCTGGGGTTCGAATATGAGCCTTCGATCAAACATACTTAATCCACGATATGAGCTCTAATTGGCAGTCAGTTGCCAGACATGGCACCAAATACACATCTTTTTTTAAGTGAAACTTCTTATGTGAGTTCCAACAAGGTTGCGTAAAACGTTTAACGCTACCATGGAGGGGGTATGAAAGTACTCATTTCCACATTACGAAGTTTCACTTCTTCCGCGCGGAGGGACTCCACGCACAATTTTTTTTCTTAATAACGCGCATTCGCAGTTTGCCATCCAATGCCATGGCATTTCATGAAACGTAACGTAATGTAGACGTAATACTAAACAAGTGTAAAGCTACCCTAAACAAGTGGAATTCAAATGGAATTTTATAGGAAGATATGATTCCCACGACTTTTTCAGTCTTTATTCGATGTTGGTGTACATAATATATAAAAAATCAAAATACATGGCACTACTATGAGGATCTTAGTACTATACCGAGAAGGAACATTAAAATTATTATATTTCCAAAAATAAAACGTACAAAAATATGTTTTTTATTTAATATAAAATTTGTTTGAAGCAAAATGGCATATTTGTACATGATATAGTTTCATTATAGCGTTTAATTCGTAAAGCGACTCCTCAATTCCATGTTTGATTCTGGAACTTGTTTAATAAGTTGACTAATTTTATTCTTAAGTCAGAGATATTCACAGCTGATATCTTACAACGTACAAATACCTCATTTTAATACAACAAAAACAATATTTTAAAATTATGGCCTCACTATCATAGCAAATATACTATGCTAGCAAAATCGTCCGAACTACCAAGTCTTGCCCTCAAAAAAAGCAAAAATATCAATATAAAGTCTTTTTACAATAATTTTAAGTTATTTTTATACAATAAGCATTTATAAAAACTAAAATAATTGTGATTCGATATTACTAGAGGAAGTTTATATTATAGGTTATTTTTGAAATGTTTAAATATGTATTATTTATAATATAGGTGCCATGTAAATATATTTTACACCATGTTAAACCACCCTGCGGTCAAAATAAAATTAGGACTGACTGACTTCGCCTGTAACTGGTGAGCTTCAGATGGATATGTATCAGATTTTTTTTTTTTAATTTTGATGTTGGTTCGAAATTCAAATGCTAGTGCGTTACAGTATGGCGAAAGTCCCTTCCTATTTCGATCGCAAAGTACTACATAACTCCATATCCACTTATATACATTTAATTTACACATATATACAAAACACATTTAATACATGGTATCGATTACAATTCGAGTAAAATGGAAGTGAAAAATTCGTAATCGATTAACGATAATTTGATCAAAAGTCAAGTAAGTATCGTTAATCGATTTCCAAGATTTCATTAAGTATATTGACTACTGAGCGACTAGTTGGCTGGCCAGAGAGTCTTGTGAGGAATGATTAAGGACTTCGGCATGGCAAGTCAGTAGTGGACCAGTAGTTACTATTACTTGCCAACGGTGAAAATTAAACAACTGCGTCGAATGTCCCCCCCCCCATTTACCAAGCAAAACGTTTTTTATTCGTACCATTGAGTATACCATTTGACAACACAGTCTGAAACCCCATTATCAATTATCCGTAAAATTTAATTTTTCTTTTATTTGTAATCAATAAATGGTAGAGTTATTGAGGTGGCAAAATAGTGAAGTCAATGTTATCACAGGTGGTTATAGGAATACAAAATTAATTGGGAAATCAGGTTTAGGCAGGTCATAAAAAGTACGTCAATTGATTGATAGTTTACGGGGAAAGCGGCAGGGTAGCCCAAGACATTCAATTTTTCGTGTCCCTTCGTCCAGCATACTCACCATGGAATCCTGATATTTCATGAATGTCAAAAAACTGTTCTGAAATAGTGCTAAATAGTGCCCAAAGGAAAAAAATAGTGCTCTTGTACTTGCGAAGTTATAGCCATAGTTCGATGAGTATGCTGGACGAAGGTTTCGCCCAGCATACTCACCTCCGTCCGGAGAATCTGTATACGCTTCAAACATAATTCATACTTCAAAAAATAGTTCCCAAATAGTGCCAAACGGTGCCCAAAAAGAAAAAACAGTGCTCGAATAACTTCGGACTTATAGGCTTCGTTCAGTGAGTATGCTGGGCGTAGGTTCTACGCCCAGCATACTCACCTCAGTGCGCGAATATCGAACGAGCTATAGGTACAATTTACGTCTCAAAAAATTGTGCTTGAAATAGTGCCCAATATCAGTCCAATTTTTGCTTGACTTTTGACCTAGAAAACCATTAAATTTGATTGTAAACTTCTACATACATTACATTGAGTACAGTCGAATACAATATTATTAACTTTCTTTCTAACAATTTTTGTCTTGTGTAAATTATTAATTGTCTATGTAAGGGAGTATTTACTTTAGAATCGCAATATTATTAATTACACATTATTTTAATAATACTTTATAATAATATGATTAAGCCTTCGCGCGTCGCATGGGACCCCGGTAGCTAGGAACAATGATTTTATATATTTTGTCTAGATCACGGCGCTTGAAGGATTAAGATATCAAATGAAGTAAATCATGCATGAAAAATAAAGTTGCTGTTATTAATGCTTACATTACAACTGACAAAATTATTCAAAATAATCATTTTCCGGATCAAGGACGGTACCACAACGTTTACGGAATTGACCTGTATTCCTCATGTGATAAAGTTCAATATAGTGTGGCAGTAATGGATGCACGTACGGTCAATAGGTATGGGGCTTACGACGCGCGGCGCCCGCGACGCAAATGAATATGTTTATGTTTAAATACTAGATGGCGCTGCCCTAACATCTTACGATTATTAGACAAGACTGATCTGTATTTTGAAGGTGATAAGGGTCCATTTTGTGTCACAATGCGACGCGCGGCGCCCGCGACGCAAATGAATATGTTTATGTTTAAATACTAGATGGCGCTGCCCTAACATCTTACGATTATTAGACAAGACTGATCTGTATTTTGAAGGTGATAAGGGTCCATTTTGTGTCACAAAGCAATCGAAACGAACAAGCGCTTCTCAGTTTCTTCGTTTGTTTACTTCGTCGCACATCATTATAATAACGCCGGCTTTTGAGTTTGACTACATAGTGGGTTGCAAAACCAAACAATGTGTTGGTGATGTCATTATTTACCTATATAAAATTGTGTATCTAGTACGTAATCAATATAGGAGCTGCACCCAAATCAGTAAGTATATTTCAATTTATAATAGTGGCATTTAACTAAATTGATTTTACACTCATTCATTAATTGCACTGTAAAACTAGGTAGCAAGCGAGTTGTTTTTTACAAAAACACGTTCATTTTTTCGTTGAATATGACACTGTACACTTAAAATTAAGGACATGCTTAAGAAGTTTTAAAAATGGGTACCTACTTAGTTACTTTTTTAAAGGTTTGATGTAGGTAGGTACACACATAATAACGTAATGTAACTTGTTTGTTTATCTAATTGGATCTCAAATACCTATTTATATACCTACTTCTGCGGAGGCCTGGTTTTATCCTCCAATTCTACTGGAAATGAAACACTGTCTTATTTGCTAGGATATAATTTACTTTTCTTCAATTTTTTTATTACAAGCTTGTCCTCGTTACCCGTCAGGATCTGTTCTCGTCTTAAGTTCACGTTAGTTACATTTCAATATCGAAATAGGTAGAATCAGTCAGCGCGAGCGTCGGTAGTAAGTATAAACGTAACTATAGAATTAACACAGATGTATTTTTTAGATAATATGACGTGAAGTGAAGACTATTACCGATTGTCATCCGGCGAATGCACTTAAACTTTTAAGTGTCGTCAACCTATTCATCACATTTTCTATGGGAGTTGTGACTTCGGGAAATCGTCTTCAGCCTCGTGTTTTGCCCCTTCGCTATTTATAATAGAAATCACGCTAAAATAATGGAAAACACGTAAGTGCTTAAGTACCTTTAGAGGAAGGCTGGAGCCTGTCATACCTATATTAAATTATTTAAATACGTGTTATTTTCAGATTATCTTGAAGACACAATGTTTACCACGTTAGAAGACAACTTTTTCTGACTCGTACTGCGTGAGCGGTGGGGCCCGTTATGTTTTTTACATCTATAGTTGGTATTTTCAGGTAATATAGGTAGTATAAGTACACAAGTGTTCATAATGTTATTGATGTTGATTTATATGTTAGTTAGTTAGTTGTTATTTCATATTATGTTAATATTGAAAACAAATGGCATAATAATTTGTGATAATTCTTGTGAATCTAACGACATGGATCAGCAAGGAAAACGAGGGCCTAAACCAAAGGTTTCATTAGAAACGCAAAAATTAGTAATTTCAGAATTCAAAGATGACTTTTTTAAAAATATTCCTTCCGCAAATGACTCAATTTATAAACAAATTCAAACACGGTTAAATTACAAAATGAGTATTAAATCAATCATATTAAGCATAAAACGAAATTACGAATACTTTTTTGGTGTTGATAAAAAAGAAATAATTCGTAATAATGATTCTAATTTGATAAATCAAAAGTCTACATCGTCATCAAACGAAAGCATTAATAGTGTTTCGGAGAACACCAGTACGCATACATTTTATATGGATACAATAACTTGGGATAGTATTAAGCCTCAAAGGTATTTTTATCACCGAAATAGCAAAATCGCCCCTGGTAGTCTGTATAATGTCAGACGTAAATTAAAACCAAACCAATGGACTAATGTAATTCAAATGCATCTATGGAAAGAAATAAGATCTTTATGCACTTGGTGTTTTAAAAATAATATTGTGAAAGACAATTACGAAATCAAATGCACAGGATATTGTAATCAATGTCACGCAAAAATAATTATAACAACTAACTTAGAAACGGAAAATTTAATTAAACTAGAATGTTGCATAATTAATGAAAATAAAAAGTACTCTCATAACACCAGTAAAAAAAACCGATTACGGTATTACCAAATAAGGGAATTAGGTGAAAAATTACAACACGAAGCAGCAGCTTCTATAAGATATAAATTAGCCTCAACTTTAATGAAGAAAAATGACAAGGAACCTCCAGTATTGCCAAAATTACAAACACTACATCGAATTAAACATGAAAATAAAAAAGTTGATGTTTTCCATCCCAACCCAATATTGTCACTTACTTGTATGTGTGTTTCACCACCTTTTGATAAATGTGTTAGATATGTTTCTGCTTTTCCATTTTATACATTTTACTGGACGGACGATCAAAAGAATTATTATAAAAAATGCCAAAAAGAGTTTAATTATATTAAAGTTATATAGACGCAACAGGTTCTATATTTAATAAAAATCTTCGGCCTGTCGTCAATGAACACACACAACTATCTCAAGAGTCGCAAAGTCCTATATTTTTGTATGTTATGATGACAGATACAACCGTTAAAAGTAGCGTGCCAATTTCACAGTGTATATCAGAAAGTCACTCTTTAGATACTATTGCTAGCTGGTTACAATCTTGGTTGGCTAATGGAAAACCTCCAAATGAAGTAGTAACTGATGATTCCGCAGCTTTAGTAGGTGCGGTGGTAAAAGTATTTTGTGGTTATAAATCCACCTCTGACTACTTAAATACATGTTTTAATATTTTAGAAAATAGAACCAAAAAAATTCCAACCTGTTATGTTCGCCTTGATACTTCGCATTTCATAAAAACATTGTACAATCAAAGTATTTTCAAAAATATAGACACTAGAGTAACAAAATTTTTTGTTGATTGTATGATTCTGATTAAAAAATGTGTTTCATACGGAGAGGTAAAGAAAATTATAGAAAATGTTTATATTATAGCAAATAATAAACACCGCGGCAGTAGAAATGGAAATTTAACACGGTGTGAAACGGCGATTTTAGAATTAAAAAACCGGATCAAAACTAATTTGCAGGAATGTGAAATACAAAATGTAGATTCGGAAAATCACGTTCCAATTAAACATTCTTTATGGGAGGGATTAGATAAAGAAGAAAACCCGCTTCTGAAAATGTATAAAGATCTTGAGGAGAAAGAAGATTTAATTAAACAATTGTGTGATCAAGAAACTGAAATCGAAAATATTTATTACTTGCCGGAAATAAAGGACACTTTGATTAGGATTCTTAAAAAACTTCCACTATGGGGAAATATAATGATGACTTATTTTAACAGTAATTATTGTACTCCAACCAGTTCAAATGTAGAAAGTTATATGAAAGACGTAAAAAAGTTATTTTTTAAAACAAATTCAAATAAGTACCGCGTAGATGAGTTTATTATTAAACACGAGCCTTTGATAACCGGTTCCATACGCTTAGCCAAAAGTGACTTGATTGATGTTCAAGAAGGAACTGAAAATATTGTCGATGAAAAAAATGAAATAAGTGACCATAACACACCACAAATAAATACTCTCGTCAATGATGAATCATTTTATGAAAACTCAATTTTTAGGAGCGAACCAAATTATATTGAAGACTGGCGGGGACTGGTGTCTAAACAGAAGAAAAATAAAAAACGAATCAATCGTCGTACAAAATTACATATTTTACAAAACGGCAGTGTTTCTACTTCAGGAACATACAGATTCACGTTTATTAATACGTGTGCTTTTGATTCCGTGGTCCAAAGTTTTTCAATTGCATATTTAGATAGACCTAATATGAGAAAATATATCAATGATAAAAAAAACGATCTTTCACAACTGACCAGAAGTTTGATCACGTATGACAATCTAAAGAAAATCACTAAGAAGGCTAGAAAACCAAAAGATATTTACACTACTCGTTCTAAGGTATTGGCTAAAATATATGATACTGTGGAATCCGATTTTAGTAGTTGCAAAAATTGTGAGTGTAATGTAACTTTTATAATAGATAACATACAAAGTTATGGTTTTTATAGTGCTAATAGATACTTAAATTGTACAAACCAGAACTGTGAAATCAATAAAGGTTCTGGCACAAAATGTAGTTGGATTCCAATAAATGTAAACATATTGACGACTCAAGGTATTGGAGCCCTTAATGAAGCTCTATTAGTAAATGATACTGAAAGGAAATGTAAATACCAATTATGTAACGGTAAAAACGCATACAAATATGAAGTACTAGACTTCGTATTTATTGAAATTAATACTTCAATTGAAATAGAAATTGATGAAATTCCTAAAGAGATCATAATAAACGGTGACACCTTTAAAATTCTGTCGGTAATAGATTTTACAAATGGTGAATCAGGACGCATGGGGCATTACAAGTCAAAGTGCTATCGATTGCTAAAGAGAACTTGGAACTGCTATGATGACCTTAGTAAAAAAGTTTGTAGTAATTCCCAATATACTGTACCACACTGCATTATTTATACGCGAATGTAAGATGAAGATCGGTCCTAACTTGTTAGTTCCTATTTTGTTATTGTTTGTTTGTTTTTTTTTTGTTCTTGTAAAAGTTATTTTATTAATAACTTACAGAAATGTGATTATAAACTGTGATTGTTAATTTGTAATTACTATAGGGTATTTAATATTAATAAAAAAAACGTGATTATAAACTGTGATTGCTCAATTTATACTTATTTGTAAGATAATTTTATTGTGATTAAAACGTTGTAGCAGTAAAACAAAGTACAAGTACCTACGTGTTATATTTTAGAAAGTTTTACCAATATTTGGCTAAAAATTTTTTTATATGTATATTATATACAATATTAAAACTACAATTTTTTCTATTTACATTGATTATATTATGAATGTTAACAAAAGCTGTGAACTAGTTAACTAGAATTCTGATTACTTTGGCCCTTTAAATAGTAATAAATAACGTAAGTAATTAAAAATGTTTTTTATTGCTAAACCTTTCATTGATGAAACTATTGGAATGAGTTTTAAAAATTTGTATAACTATGTCACAGTACTAGTTTTGACTGGTTATAAGTTTTGCCTGCAACATATATACAAAAAGAAACTGTATAATTTCCTTTTTACAATTTTTCAAGATATTAATTTTATTGGCTGCAAATGACTGTTTTTATTCAGACAAACACACAATACAATGAAGTAATAGACTTCATTTACGCTTAAAGTTTCATTCATTTATTATTATTTATAAAATATATAATAATGCATTTAATCGAAAGTTTTTGACATGTGAGAAAATACCATAATTATTTCCAATAACATGAAGTCTACAATTAGAAAGTTTAATATTTTTGTCCAAAAACATGTGTCGACGACTGTACCCCATTTTACGTTAGTATGTAGAAGTTTACATTAAAATTTAATGGTTTTCTAAGTCAAAAGTCAAGCAAAAATTGGACTGATATTGGGCACTATTTCAAGCACAATTTTTTGAGACGTAAATTGTACCTATAGCTCGTTCGATATTCGCGCACTGAGGTGAGTATGCTGGGCGTAGAACCTACGCCCAGCATACTCACTGAACGAAGCCTATATAACTCCGAAGTTATTCGAGCACTGTTTTTTCTTTTTGGGCACCGTTTGGCACTATTTGGGAACTATTTTTTGAAGTATGAATTATGTTTGAAGCGTATACAGATTCTCCGGACGGAGGTGAGTATGCTGGGCGAAACCTTCGTCCAGCATACTCATCGAACTATGGCTATAACTTCGCAAGTACAAGAGCACTATTTTTTTCCTTTGGGCACTATTTAGCACTATTTCAGAACAGTTTTTTGACATTCATGAAATATCAGGATTCCATGGTGAGTATGCTGGACGAAGGGACACAATTTTTCTTATCAGTGTCATTTGCAAGTCAGTGTCATGCTGTATATAGAACACGTATGTATATTTACAGAATTATATTCATTAAAATCATTAATAAAGCCAAGTTGATTTAATCCCATTGAAACGTAAAACAAATTCTGGTTCTTCAGAAAGGTCAGGTGCGTAGTACTCGCAACCGGCGTGCGTGTATGACCAGATGTATGAACGTGGACGAGGCAAAAGGTGTATGTAAGGATTGTAGCAGGTGGCGTTCTGTGGTTCATACCCCCATGGGAATAAGGCTTGATTTTATGGTATGTATGTAAAATAAATTACAAGCATTGCAATTGAGCAGCTCCCGGCTAAATAATGACAGCCGCACGGGTCGATCTTTAAGGTTAAGCCGTGTTTGCCGAGGTTGGGTGACCTTGTGCATTACATACCGACTTTCCTCCGTGCCTCGGAAAGCAAGTTAAGCCGTTGGCCCCGGGTGTCATTTGTAGATCTTTAACAGTCGTTTCGAGTAGTCAGAAGCCAAAAGTCTGACATCCAGTCTTACCAAGGGGTATCGTATTACCTAGTTACTGGGTTGTGGAGGTCAAATAGGCAGTCGCTTCATGTAAAATACTGGTACTCAGCTGCGTCCGGTTAGACTGGAAGCCGACCCCAAGATAGTTTGGGAAAAGGCTAGGCAGATGATGATGTATGTTAAATAAATAGAATTGTGCGGGTTACCCTGAGCTTCCTTCTTAACTACCCAATCCTATCCAGCATTTGGAGGCGACATCTCGACAAGCAGCTGTTTAATAAACAAGGTTGGCTTGTTCTACTCTAAGAGATTACGATTCAAGCCCGAAATACACTGGGCTTCCTGTAGGGTCATACGCTGGCTCCTAAAAGACGTTCGTCGGCAGAGTCTCTCTCCTCCTCAGAACCAGATTTCTCTTTCTTGATGGACTGATATCTCACCTGTAAGGTTTAAAATTAATTGAATAAAAAAACGTTTTCGCAAAAAAATAACTAACTTCAAAAAAAAAATAACGCATAATGCGGAAAATAACGTTACTTTCGGAAGTCTGTGACTATTTTTGCCACCGACTTTAAGAGCTTTGTTTCTAACAAATGAAAAAAGAATCATAAATCAAATTCTTCATCACGGAGAAATCGGAGAACTAAAAAATAAGATGCTGGTGGAATACATAACCACCTCCTTTTTTTGTAAGTCGGTTAAAACATGTTTTTTTTTGGAATTTGATTTTGGCACAGAAATATGATCAGTAGTGTCCGACCGAAGCTTCGGCTTCGGCTTCGGCTTCGGCCAAATCTTCGGCTTCGGCCAAAAATTTGCCGAAGGTTTGGCCGAAGCCGAAGGTTTGCTAGTTGTCTTTGAAATTTACTGAACGATGCTAGAGCGAGACGGAGAGTGTGCAGAGCAGCAGAGTTTCGCCGCGCCGCCGCACCGGACCAAACGAATCGCAGTTAGTAAACTAAACGAGTCAAAACAAGTTTGAGAGCGCGTCTTAAAATTCTAATAAGTGTTTTGTTTTTAAATATTTCATATTTGTTATTACAAATTATTTTATTTATTACTGTGAGTAGTACCTGGGGTGATACGTTCATTATTGTGAGGCACTTTAAGAACCAAAAAACCGTAAGTATTGTCTGGTTTTAGACAATATTTTATTACCTACTTGTATATGTTGGTCACTCGGCTCGTTATTGGGCTAAATCTCTAAAGCTCTCACAATATGTATCTAGTATATTCTGAGATCAAAGTAACTATCGTATTTCTCAAGGTCAATGACACCTTCGGCTTCGGCTTCGGCTTCGGCCGAAGGTTTTGGTGAATACCGATTAATCGGCTTCGGCTTCGGCTTCGGCCAGAATTGGACCTTCGGTCGGACACTAATGATCAGTGACTAATCTCAGACAGGTGTGCTCTCTATTTCCTTATTCTCACAGTCCGTTGAGACGGTAATCCACCATGAACGGAGAGAGATGAGGCGCAGGGCCAACGTCTTAATATTTGCCTGGAACTAATATTACACCCGTTTCATAACCCAGTAAGTAACCCTTTTCCCAACCTGTGAATTAAACCCAAGACCGGTGATCAAGCTCAGCAGACATCAACAGGGCAGTTTACTGCCTTATCATTATCAACCTTATGACTAAGAAATTATGATCTATATTACCTTGGTCTTCAGCTTTGAGCTCACTCCTCGCGGATGGTACATCAGGAAGTTATCCGTCACCCAAAATATTAATATCTGAAACAAAATCTTGTGATGACCTTCATATAAAGATTTTTAAGAACCTACCAGGTGGCCTACCACCATCATCATTCTCCAGCCCTTATCCCAATTTATTTGGGGTAAGAGCGCAGCATGTCTTCTTCTTCCATACTTCTCTATTACTTGTCATCTCATGAGATACCTCCTTTCTTGCCATATCATCCTTCACACAGTCCATTCATCGTTTCTTTGGTCTTCCTCTACCTTTATACCCATCCACATTCATACTCAAAACTTTCCTCTCGACATTTTCCTCATTCCTCCGCATCACATGCCCATACAATCGATTTCCACACATCTTTTCCGGCGCCACTTTTTCAGTGTGAGAAAGAGATGACGCTAGACATCCTGTATAGCTCCGTCTCTTTCCCACACTGGAATAAGAGTAAAACAATACTGCTTTAAGACGTCATGGTAGACCAGCAGGTCATTACTCCGCGTTCTATTAGTTAGCTTAAGATTAAAGTGCGGATCTTTATTTTTGATATAACTATCAGTATTTTAGTTAGGTACTAGTAGTGCTAATAGACGTTGCCGGCACCAATTAACCTAGATCGCAATGCAGCGACGTTATTATTAATAATTAAGGATTTATTAAACACGATTAAACTTTTCTAAGTTACTTGATAAAATCAATAGAGGTTTGAACTATCTATCTTATCATCTTAACAATAAAGATCAAAGTCTGGTTCAGCGATGGTCAACGGGCGTAGCTAAATTGGTTTATCAGTACTGTTCTTTGTCCTTTGTTCTAATATTATACCAACGTATTTGGAAATCCATGTAAAACGTTTTCCCAACAATGTTGGGGTTGTCTTCCAGTCTCTAACTGGATACAACAGTATTTTGTTCTATCTGACCACCACAACCCAGTAACTGGGTAACACGATACCCCTTAATTGATATCTATTAAGTGTTACTGTTAAGTCAGTATTCAATATCATAAATTCCATGAGAAAATCTACTATTTTTTTTTTCCACACAAAGTAGGTAGGTTGCAAGTACGAGTATTCCACCCGGTCGACCCTGGGTTCGATTCATAAAATGTTTGACCGTCATTAACGTTTGGCAAGATAAGATGTTTTATCAGAAGTGATGCTTATTGATGAAACATAAGTTGCGCGACCTACGAGGTAAACACGCATCAATTAGTTAAACCCAGCTTAGAACGCTGTTTATAACTTACATTTTTAGTTGAAGTTTGTGTTCAAATTCTTAGCTGTATGCTGAATGACGAGGTTATTGGCCTTCTAAAGATAACGATTGAAGCATTTGTTGTAATGAGAACTTTTTTTTTTGTGTCATTGACTTAAAATTACTCATACCTAATTATGTATTGTGTGATGTAGAAGTATACATTTGGCCTTAAAGTACCTGCAAGGCTATCATTGGGTGGGAACACAAAACGCAACACAACAGCACTTTCAAACGTATTTCCTGCCTACCGTATTTTAATAATATATGCGTGATTATAGCTCTGTGAACCGATGCCTCTCAAAACGGTGAAAGAAAACATCGAGAGGAAACCGACATGTCCTAGAACAAAAAATTCGAAGACATGTGACATCTACCAACCCACACTGGGTCCGCGTGGTGGATTAAAGCCCACTCCCTCTCATTGAGAGGAGGCCTGTGTCCCAGCAGTGGGAACATTATAGGCTGATGATGATGATGATGAACCGATGCATGTCTTTCAAAGGGTAAAAATAAACATTTGAATTTGGTCTATTTCCGTTATAATATAATAGTAGGTACTGGTAAGTGAGTATGATTTGAGGGGCTAATCCTATGATTTAAAAAAAACCTAGATGCATGTCCTTGTCAATGTCACATCAGAAAGTGTCGTCGATTACATCAAACTGAAAAATCACAAGAAAAAAAACACAAATTCGAACTTACACCGCCCAATAAAGTTACTAGGTATGTCACCTTTCACAATCATTGAAAAGTGCGCATAATTCAAAATTTTGCGCACATTTTCTGCGGACGCTTTTGAGACGCTGGTTGTGTATTATATGTATTGTATATCAATGGGAAATTCCCATATTCTAAAAAGTACGCAGCCAAAATAAAAAAGGGTTTTTGGAATTCATTAATTATTAAGAGATGCTGAGATGAGATAACAATCTTTTTAACGGGATTATTGGCCTTCTGATGTTTAGAACTGGTTGATGAAAAAGGAGTACCTATATATGCAGGGTTAATAGCACGTGGTGTTTTGTCATTGTTGCCTACCACCCTAGAAAAAGGGGTGTGAGTATGTAGGTAAATTGTACCGCCAATGTTCAAGCCGTTAACAAATTACTTAACGACTGAGGCAATATTAA
The DNA here is from genome assembly GCA_949152445.1 of Cerastis rubricosa. Taxonomy (NCBI): domain Eukaryota; kingdom Metazoa; phylum Arthropoda; class Insecta; order Lepidoptera; family Noctuidae; genus Cerastis; species Cerastis rubricosa. The sequence continues at coordinate 13,937,749 of OX424535.1, forward strand.
AATACGGTTGATGTTTTGTTGACTCTTATGTCGATTGACTTTATTTACCCACGTTGCATGCGACGACTATTTACTTCAAAATGGAAAAAATACTATTTACTCAAGTGCCTACAAAAACTACGTAAGCTATTTTTCTGTATGTTTTTTTCTAGTTGGTTGAGGGCAATTTGTTTATGTGTTCTGCATGAAGTATGTACATATTGTCTGATATAGTTCTTATCGCATGAAACGAGTAAATACCGCCCGATTACAAGCATATTATGTGTAAACGATCTGTTTCAAGATCATTTCAATAATAAATGTAAAGAATTTACATGGCTAGAAGATCTCACTTACATACATGGTATGCTTAATCCTTTTCCCCATGGGGTTAGGCAAGAACACCACCTGATACGATCCTGATATTCTACATTTGCTTCGTCGACGATTTTGATTTTGACGTTCTTACATTAATTCCAAAATTTCAGCTCAATCGGACATCGGGAAATGGTTCTGATTTAGCTTCCAAGATGCCACCGTAACATACATTGCAAGTTAAATAAAAGCTTTTAATTTCGTCTAATTACGATTATTTTTCTATCTTCTTACTATTTTCTATGCAGCAAGATTCCAATGATGTTAATTTTATTTTGAAATGGAAATATTTTAGGTATGAGAATATTTCTACGTCCGCCTGATGTTGTTTGTTTGGTGACTTCATCACTTGCCGCATGTTTGATGCAGATACTTAACTTATACAAGGTGTTGTTTTGCATCCTCGTCAAAATTCAGGAGGTTGACACAAAAGACATAAATAATCAATTAAAATTACAATACCTAGTTAATTATTAACTAACGCTGATTTTTTTGGTTGTTTGTGTTAGTCAATATTTCAGAATATCCCCCTTAACGTGGTTTCGGGAATAAAAAAATATCGAATAAACGTTTGAGATTGTTTGTATGTGTGTAAGCCCGGTTATAAGGCGAGAATCAGGCGGCCCGCATTTAAAATACGGGTGGTTAACACTTACCGATTTCCGTAAATAAAACAAAAAATAAAAATTACCTACCCGTTTTATTATTGATTCGAGACGAGAATCATTAGCATAGTAACCTCCTTGAATTTGACGAGGATGCAAAACAACAGTTTGTAGTTACAAATTGTAAAACACTACGTCAAACCGTTTGTTATCAATGGCTCTACGTCATAGACAGATAGACGTAGACGTGACGGGACATAGCGTGGTGTATTCAATATACTCTATGCACTAATACGATTTTAACACAAGAACCACTTATCCTATTAACGCTTCTTGAAACTCCTAGACGTATTCTCGACAGAGTTAAGTATTATGATAGAAATCAGCAGTATTGATATATTCGTGAGATGGTCATCTTGTCAGTACTGGTGGCTCGGTGATTACGACCCAGACTTACATATCGTAAGCTCGAACATGGTCAAGTACTTGACTGTCTGTTATTTCATCACCACTGCTCTCAAAACGGTGATGGACGATTGTGAGCAAAACCAGCATGTTCTAGAACCAATCATTCGAAGACTTGTGATGTCCACCTGCCCGCACTGAGCCCGCGTGGTGCATTATGCCGGGTTTCCCCCATAGCCGGAAACGAGCGGACAGGAAAGAGGAAAGGAAATCCAGATTTAACACATCGGTTGAAACCACCATTGAGTCTCTCGTCTTTCCTGTGATTGGTCGAATCTTATGGGAACCAGCTCTTAAAAAGGAAACTTCTAAAGGAAAAGATACTCACATTTACAAAGAAAGGTATAATGAGCATGACGACCGCTAGTTCCAGTCGAGGATCGGAGACGGGCGACAGTCGCAACGTGGACAGTACAGCCACCACTGGAGGAAGCCGCAGCACCAGGGCTAGCACTGACTTCGCGAAGGTAGCCAGCGCCGCGTATAGTATGCACTGGCATATCCATGCCGCGCACATCGGTGGCTTACCTGATGGAAAATTTAGAGATGTAGTTAATATATATGTATATCTATACTTTATTATTATATATTTAATATTATAAAGCTGAAGTGTTTGTTTGGTTGAACGCGCTAATCTCGAGAACTACTGATTTGAATAAAAATTCTTTTAGTTTTGTATAGCCCATTTATTGAGGAAGGCTATATAACATCACGCTACGACCAATAGAAAAAGAGCATCAATCAAATTCATACAGCGTATTAAGCTATTTAAGTAAGAGTTATGTGCTATCTGTAGAGCTTTTTTGCCAGAATACTTAATTTACTTTTTAGAGCAAAGCCCCTGTCAAGCTTTTGTAGTTTCAACACCATGTTTTTGTTCATATCACATTTGGTGTAATTAAATTAATGTAATTTCTTGTCGTATAATGAAGTTTACTGCTTTTATTAGGCCTTCAGAATAAATATGGTTATAAAGACGATAACTTAGTACTTGCAGCAATTTACGAGTAGGCTTTACATGGCTTTAACGTCAGTTACATAAAGTTTAAAATGCAATGATACATGGTCATGAAATGCAACAATTTTAATAGTAAATTGAAATTAAAACTTACCATATTCGCCAAAGTTAATGAGGGGTATGTCATAAAGTCTTGCACAATGCTGTGCTAGCCTGATGCCCGCCCATATGATTAGAAGGCCTAGTGTGGAGTCCAGCATAAAGTTCACTATGTACCTGTGAACATAATAATAACATTCTTTTACAATGATTTTCTGGTGGCCTACCATGACGTCTTAAAACATTATTGTTTCATTCTTATTCCAGAGTGGGAAAGAGACAGAGCTATACAGGTTGTCTAGCTCCATCTCTTTCCCACTCTGGAATAAGAATGAGACAATAATGTTTTAAGACGTCATAGTAACCCCCTGTTATGGTGACTGGTTCTACAACATGTAAATATTGTTGTCATTTTGAACATATTTTACTATGGGAATAAGTTTGCTGTAGAGTACATTTGTGTTTACCTACCTACATTTAAAAAACTGTTTTTTTTTTGCTGTTTCTGAATTTGTTCCAGTCAATGGAGAGCAGCGGCCCAGTGGTGGCAGCCCCGACTTGAGAGTAGTGGTGGCCCAGTGGTGGCAGCCCCGACTTACGAGACGTAAGCCATGGGTTCGAACCCAGGCAGGCGCATTAATTTGTGTAATTTATTTCATCACCACTGCCCTCAAAAACCGTGAAGGAAAACATCGTGAGGAAACCGACATGTCCTTGAACTAAAAATTCGAAGACATGTAATATCTACCAACCCGCACTGGGCACGCGTGGTGGATTACTCCCTCCCATAGAGAGGAGGCCTGCGTCCCAGCAGTGGGAACATTATAGGCTGATTATGATGATTGGAGTGTAGAGGTAAGATAGGTAGTCGCTCCGTGTACAATGCTGGTATTTTGCAGTATCTGGTAAGACTGGACACCAACCCCGCTTTTTTGTTGAAAGGCTAGGCAGATAATGAGAATTGGATCCACGATAAAAGTAGATCACTAATTACCAGTCACCCTACTTACTAAGAATACAGTAAAGAATAGAATTAATTTAGTTGCAGAACTTTACAGGCTTCAGTAAACATGTATGGGATATCAGACTTTACAGCAACAACTTATGGTTCATAATTGATTGTTTTATAATAACTTGCATTGATAGCAATTACGATATAATTTGTGAGTCATGGTCAATGTTGTACTGTTTTCCCAGACCTTATTTCATGCAAGAATAGCTGGCAACACTTTCTACAGACTCAAGTCTAGTTTACTGTATCCTGTATAAGGTTTTGAGAAGATTAGGTCTACAATTAAACATAGATTTATTTGATTATTGGATACTTGCCAAGTAAATAATGCCATTTTTTTAATTATGATGGCCTTAATTATACATATAATAACTAAGGCCGTCCTAACTCCGGCAATCCCCACACTGACAAAAAGAAATATTGGTGTTGCAAATTCAATGCATTTGCATTATCTAGAAACTCTTTTTTATATTGGTACGTGAACTTGTTTGCAGATTTGTTTCTAAGTTAGTTAAAAGTTTATTTCTGTAACTTTTCATACCATGTGCATGGGTTCCCTGTGAGGTGTGGTGACAGCCACACATTGGCTGCATGTATTATGAGTGCTCCCAATCCTTGCTTTGAAGTGTCGTAGAACCAAATAAGCCATGGCCTCCGTGCATAACGTGGCTCACAAAATCTTTTACCTTCAATCAAAATATTTTATCTCGTCATTACTTACTATACAAACAGTAGTTGTTTAATAATACAGATAGGGCAATGCAATGCAACCAGATAAATATAATCTTTTACTGTATAAGTCCAATACACTTAGATAACTTATCACACTGTCTGTATTATTTAATAACTTTATTAGAGGGTATTAAGAATGAAATTAAGTTTTGTAAGCTGAAATCTACTGAGTCTCATTGAGCAACATATTGAAGAAAACGTACGCAATATTGTGGTATCGCGAGATCAAAGTAGGTACCTTGAACTCTGGCCTCACCATTTCTTACCTACTAGACAAGTAAACGCCAAAACCGCCAACAGGAACTGCATGAACCAACCATAGTTATCCGTAAGAGCATCTTTTGAGCAATGTAACTCTGACCAATAAATATAATCCGAGCTGTTATTCATTTTTCATTTCTTGAAGTTCAAAAATCGTAATTCAATTATGTATTTTGTAGCACTTTCACTAGGTATTCCTCATGGTATGTGTCTTTCTAAACACAAATTGCATTTAACAAATATAGACTTAATTTAAACAAACTCACAATTTGTAACAAAACTTAAAATATTCGGCAAAATAAAATTTAATCGCATTTAACCCAATCACACGCTTTTGACAGATTTGTTTGACATTGTTGTTTTATTTTTTAATACAAACAAAACGGTGGAGGCAAACGTATGTATTGAACTGTAACACCTGTTTCAAGCCTTGGCAGATATTCTCGCCTATGTGGGGGTGGTATTACAGTAATCATTTATCTTTGTCGAATGTACTAGTAGAACAAACAGATGTATAAAGAACAGCTTTGAGTCACCACACCACGGACTGTAAATTGGATAAAGATATATTTGATAAGTGTAAAACTACCCTAATACGTTTACCATAACTATAAATAATTATAGTTCTCGAATAATTTAGTACTAGTTAGTTTAGTAGTTATAAAATGGTGCGTATATACTAAGGAACAGTTGGACCAACCGATAATTTAAATGGTTAAGAAATATTTTGTTTATTTGGTCCACCGTAAAATTATTTTAGACTCGGCTCTTCTCTGTTTTGTTAATTAATATAATATTTCTTGCTTTGATTTTCATGGATTAACAAAATGGTAGATTATATGAAGTGTGGTCATACAACGAGAAAACCTACCAAACATCTTTTTTTTTACCATTGCCGCCATTTTTTTGTGGTTTTCCTGTTTCGCAATTAATTTGGTTATTAATTCAAGTTAATTCAAAAACCATCGTTGTGTGCAAAGTGTGCAGAAGATATTCATTATTGATTTTTTGTCTACTGAAGGTACGTCAATTTTATAATTATTAAGGCTGCTTCGCAAATTTAGGGATCACGACCGTCATGTCATGTTATCGATTACATTATCAACCGGCGTTGAATTAATTGTAATTATTCACAACTACATTGTAAAGATAACTGGACATGTACTTATCGTTGAAATTTTAGAGCTAAAGTTGAGGTAAAACTCAATTCGTGTAAGATTCAAGTAATTGTTTACTTGTAATCTTATCTTGTGGGTTAGTATGTTCTGGATTAGATCAACAGGAATCCTCGAATCTTATTCCTAAATACCAGTCTATTAATACATTCGTATAGTTATACGGCACTATTTAGTAAATAGAAATGACCTACGTGTTCACTACAATTAAAACATTGGCAAAGCAGCATTGTATTTGTTCTCGAAGTTAAGCCTGACTATTAAATTAGTAACTTTATAGTTTTCGTCCCAAATTACATTTATTAAGCTCTATAATTTTCCCCGTAAATAGAATCTGGCTCTTAATCCTCCCTGTAATGTTAATTCAAATTCCTTGCCTTCAAATGATTGATCGAAAAAAATTAAACTGGCACCGTGGTTATCCAATTTACTTTTCTTACAAAATTTCGTCATCACTCTTTGACGATGAACAACCAAATCTTGTTTAGTTTAGTAATGGCAAAATTTTGCACCTCATGCCCCTAAAAGTGTTTATTTTTTCTAACAAAGCTTACCTAAATTTTTGAAAGATGTCATATTTAACTCCAATCATGAAAATAATGTTTAGTAGCGGTTTCACTTTATAGGTGTGATATGATAAATGATTCCACCAGTCCACCCTCAAAACCAACCCTCCAATACAATTATGATCATCTATGTTTTAAAACTGACATGGTCACTAACACTATGAATAACATAATTTATTTCAATTTTAACAATAATAATATATATTAATAATGGGATATTAACCAGGTTTATTATTTGTTTTGAGTTCCCGATATTTTGGCACTGTTGCAAACACCATGATCACGGATAAACTCATAATAATACTCATACACAATAATTATACTCATTGATAATTATGATCATATTGAATACTTTAACAAACTCAAATCATTAAGAGAATGCCTATTATTGAATTAGACTTATTTTTCATGTTACACCTTAGATACATAAAAAAAAACTTCTTTATTTTCCAAATCAATAATAACAACAATGCACAGTTCTTTAAGTTACATACAATGTACTTACATCCAGACGTGGTTACAATATTTTTGCTAGTGTCATGATTTAATAATGTCAAACTTTTAAATAAAAGTAATGTGTTACAAATAAAGCGTAAAAGAAAACATAATGTTGAAATATTAAAGCATTTATTAGAAATAGACTAGTTACAGGCAAATTACAGGCACTAAACAAAACAAGTGGAGCCACATTCCAGGCAAAAGGCATAATAACTGTAAAACTGGCCCTTTTGAAAGTGTAAATCTTTACGGAGATTAATGGGCAAGAAACTCCAGGGACACTTTTCGTAATATATGAAGTTATTTTTGTTACTCCTAAAAGTAAAAACTGTATGGATTACTGTTATTTACATAAAGCTTGTAGATTCCTAATAAAAGCAAAACATACGTTCACGGTCCGATAAGTTAGCATAATAGGTAATTAATAAGTACATACTATTGTGTTTTGTTGGTCCAAGGAATGGTTCTGACACTTAATTGCATCAGCCAATCAATTCAACACGCTTAGGAAAAAGTATGTTCATTCAAGTGACATAATATTAATTATTCCTGCATTCATGCAAAGAAAGAAAAAACTGGCCAAGTTGCACACCAGTATTTATAAAAAACGAGCAAAAAATCACAATTTGTTTGGGAAAAAAAAAACTTATTCCGATTTTAGTATTTGTTGTTACAGCAGCAACAGAAATACATAATCTGTAGAAATTTCAACTGGCTAACTATCACGGTTCATGAGATACAGCCTGGTAACAATGGACGGACAGACACCAAAGTCTCAGTAATACGGTCCCGTTTGACCTAAAAACTATAATAGGAAACCAAATAATCATGATGAGTAAGCTCTACCAAAGGTCAAACACATAATTTAAATGAATAACTGGAATGAAAAGTATGAATAACTTAAGTCAATAATTATGAGTAATTCATATGAAGCAGAAGCAGAACTTCATTCATACATTAGTTACTGGGAATCTGAATTCTGATAAACTAAAAAAAATAACAAAGGTATTACATAATTTATTATTCCCTTTATTCATTTCTATATACAAATTTGCTACATTTTTAAATATTCCTTATAAGTAATAAAAAATAAAAAAAAACATTTAAAAATATAAAAAAAATTAGCCCACCGGTATCGGGAACAGGGTCCAAGCTGCCGGCGGTCAGGGCTCCAGAGAAAGGAACCTCCTAACAATACGAGCCGTGTCCAGGAGTACCGCTCTCAGAATCAAACCCTTGATCCAGCTGCCTAACGAGAGCCTCATCAGATGTTGGTCGAGGCTCTTGGCAATTAGGCCATTGTCTGATACGACTATCGGCACAATGATCGCTGGGTCAACATTCCACATGTCGACAACCTCGCGAGCCAAGTCAAGATATTGGATAAGTTTACCTTTCTCGGCTTTCACGAGGTTCTCGTCATGTCATCATGTGGAACCTTTATGTCAATAATCATTGCGCGCCGCGCTGATCGATCCACCACCACTATATCAGGCTTATTGGCTACAATAGTCCTGTCAGTGATGATGGATTGATCCCAATACAGTGTGATATTGCCATTTTCGAGAACTGGGTCGGGCACATACCTATAGAACGGCACTTCCGATTCCACAAGGCTGTATTTCAGAGCAAGTTGCTGATGGATAATCCTGGCTACAAGATTGTGTCTATGCAAGTATTCTCCATTTGCTAGACGAGAACACCCAGAGAGAATGTGACAGATGATATTATTCCAATTATTATAAAATCAATTAGTCATTTTCATTCATCATTAACATTCATTTTTAATTTTTTTAAATTCCTTAATGCTTTAGAAACAACTATTTTGTAAAAGCAAGTCTGTCAATTTTTTTTTTTTAATAAATCAACAATTTCAAATCATTTGTTTTTATAAATTAGTATTCACATATTAAATTAGTATAAACATATTAAAATTGACGCAGACGAAGTTGCTCGGGAGAGCTAGTTTATTTATATTTTTTTTTTATAAATAAACTACCTCTCCCGAGCAACTTCGTCTGGGTTCAATTTTCCCCGTTTTCGCAATATTTTTCATTGCTGCTTCGTTTCTACACAGCGCCATCTATTGAATACTTACTCAATCCAGTCAATAGATACCGCCATCTGTGAGAATCGTTTGGAGCTAACAGATAATTGTGACTTAATTTGCAATAAAATATGTAATATTGCGACTGTAAATTGAGATGTAAGCTATCCTATATTTCAAGTTGGATCAACGATCAATTTGCACACGGTGTGCAAATTTGATTTGATACAATAAGTTGTGATTGCCTTAGCCCTTGGAAACTGGTTCTTATCTGGAAATGAAAATTTCCGATAGGGACGACAACATGATGTGAACTGATGCCGGAGAAATACTTCTTCTCAGTAGAGATTCCCACACATTATCCGGCAATCAGGGTGATCCGCTTGTGTATCAGTCGGTTGCTGGAATGAGAGATTGTTAATTTCAAAAAGGAATTAAATGTCAAAGGTTTACTTTCCAAAAGCTTATTAAACAAGGGATACCATTATCATTTGTGGCTATTGGCCGTAGTTCGGACGTGAAGGTCCAGGTGACTGCGCGTGGTGCTGCCCCGTCGAGGGTGCAGACTCCTTTGTTCTCCGAGACGCCGTCGATCTGCGGTACGGCGCTAGCTTCCAGTTTCAATTTCAGTTGTATGATGGAAGCTTAGGCTTGTTCATTATAGCCTTGGGCTGTGAACCAGACTTCAGCTCAGCTCCTAACTTATTTATAGCCTTAGCTAGGGTTTGGGAATTCCCGACAAATTCAAAGTCACGGGACACGAGACAGCCTACCATCAAAGTCCCGGGAATTCCCGGGACTTCGAGACTTTAAGTTTTTATTTTTTTTAAGAGTTTGTATACCTTTTTTGAAGAATTTTAATTGAATTAATTTCTGGTGAAACTTATTATAAATTATCATTTTTTTTGTAAAAATCCACATTTATTAAACAGAAAATTAAATGTTAATTTAAACTTTGACGTTAATTCCAGTCTTAATAATTGCTTTGTTTATTTCTTTTAATCACACACAGATTCATTTTTAAAATCTGAACTTAGTTAAAATCATACTAAATATTAACAACTTTACTATTATCTAGATAAGATAAGATGATTTATTTGCTTAAAACATGGTATACAGAGGTGTTATTATAGCATATGAGATCATACATGTTTTGCTTAAAATTAAAGCATGCAAACTTACACGAAAATCAAATTTAAATTAGTGAACATTACAATTTATGTTCAAAAAAATCTTTTACACTATAGAAATTATTTTCGCTCAGCCATTTATACAGTTTAATTTTGAATAACCTGCATTTTAACATTTTTAATATATTAGGCAGCTTATTATAAACACGCACACACATAGCCAGACAGCTTTTATTATATTTTGCTAATCTAGGGAGCTCATCTAGTACAAGTCTGTATTGATCACGGCGACTTCGAGAACTAATTTCCTCTGCTGTTTTGAATAATCCTTTATATTTCCTAACAAACATACATGCTTCATACAAGTATAATGAAGGTAAGGGTAGCAAACCAAGCTTTTTAAATATTGGTTGACATGATTCATCGGATGGAATCCCATATATGGCTCGTAAACACTTTTTTTGGGCGACAAATGCTCTGTTGTGATCTGTACTATTTCCCCACATAATCAATCCATACCATCTAGTAATTCTAGTATCTAATCATTGGTCATAATCACAACATTTGTTTTATAATTAAATAATCTAAATCTATACCAATATTATAAAGCTGAAGAGTTTGTTAGTTTTCTTGAACGCGCTAATCTCAAGAACTACTGGTCCGATTTGTAAAATTCAGTGTTAGATAGCCCATTTATCGAGATAGGCTATATATTATTACGCTACGACAAATACGACCGGAGTAGCAATTAATAATGTTTCAAAATGGGGGAAAATGTGACGCATAAGAAGTTGCGCGGGACAGCTAGTATATAATATATTAGATGTGACCGGTCCTTAAGTGGCGAGGAAATCCGAAGGTGCTATTTTGAATGTTCTTTTAAAAGGCCCAGAGAGAGATCTTCATTGGTTTTTTGAGACAGACCTTTATATTGGACCTAGGTTTTTGTGATTCAATCCCTGAGCTAGAATTTCATGGATATGTTAGCATATTGTCAGCGTCTGTCACCAGAAGTTCGTGATAGTGAAGAAGTCGTAGCGTGATAATATATAGCCTATACCCTATAGGCTTATATTATCACGCTACGACCAAAAGGAGCGGAGCAGCAATGAAAAATGTTGCGAAAGCGGGAAAATGTGACGCAGACGAAATTGCGCGGGACAGCTAGTACAAATAATAAAACATTAATAAATAAGTTTTTTAAATAATCAACTAACACATTAATTAGACTTCTTTGCTGATTTAATAAACAAGTCTTTAAAAAAATCAGAGCGTCAACAACTTTGTCTGACAATCTGTTTCTGATTTTTGTAATAATGCTATCGGACAAAGAGAACACTCTCTCGTTTTCAACAGATGTCGGTTTAATTGTGTTTAAGGCTTTATACAGTAGTTCCAATCTTTCTGTACATTTTCCGGTTCCTTCAAAAAACTGAAACTCCTTTTTAATATTGCTCTTGTTTTTTTTTTCCAGAATGTCAGGTACATTTTCTTGGTTATTTTTTATTGCTATTTCCATTTGATTTACAAAAGACTCGTCAGGCTAGTAGACCAAGTAATTTTATTCAGTAAACAAACTGATGGCGCTAGGCTCCTAAAAGAAATTGAAAATAAAAATTGTTATATCAATTTCGACAATCTTGGATCGTCTCGAGTCTCGACCCGAAATTCCCGGGACTCGAGACAACCAAATTTACGAAAGGTCCCGGGACTTCGAGACACGAGACGTCCCGGGACCCAAACCCTAGCCTTAGCCGTTATCAGCCTCTCAGCGAACTGTCCGAAGAGTAAACTATCAATTATGGTCAGCTTCACCTGATCCTTTAAATCTTTTTTAGCACAGCATGGATAAAATTACGTCTGGTGACAGAATCTTTATGTTGACAGTCGCACAAGACGGGCCCAGTGTCCACAAATTAATAATCTCAATATGTTCGGATCTTTTATATCTTGATACAAAAGAATAGTAATAGCTGCACATAGACAAGAAATAGCGCTAGCAATCTGCTTCTGTTTTGCCTGCAAAGGCTTATTACGCTTCAGAAGAACGTTCGTGACTGCTGCTTTAATCTCAGGATTAAAAGTGCGACAATTAGCTTACAGTTTCCCGGAGGCAAAGGAGATTCTAAGAGCTCTTTTTTTTTATTTTACGGATGGTAAATCATCAAATTACCCCTGTTGCTCTGGGCGGAGCGGAAGGGAGTGTCAGACTTGTACTGACTAAAACCCATCCATGTTCATTCTTAGCCCATTGTGTTCCAGGGCCACGGTATCTCTTTAGAACAGTCCCACAACCCTGGCAGGCTTCGGCCCTCTCGGACCCCTTCCGATTTTCTGACATCTCTTTGAGGCGCGCGTGGAACACGAACGAAGCTCCTTGCGGAGCTCTTCCAGTCCTTTTAGATGTTTTTTTTTCCGAATAATGTAGTAGTTGATGGATCAGATCCCAATATTTCCATCACGTATTCGTCTAACTCCTGATTGTGACCCTTCTTTTCAATAGCAACAGCTTCATCAGCTGATAACTGGAGTAGAGGCTCTTGTGTCCCTTCAGGTACTTTCGGCCCTTGTAATGACTGCAAGCATGAAGCGCTTGTTGATTGTACCGGCTCGTCAAAGTTCACCGGTATATAGGCATTCATCATTCTCCGATTCCATATTTGTGTTATCTGCAATCGGAAATCATAAAATGCTGTACTTTTTCCATTAGGAATATGAACCGTATTTGTATTGTAATAACAGTACAGCGATCGTAACGAAATTCGTAATTTTAGATATAAATGTTTATACAGGTTTTTCCTTTTTATTGTTAAGTAAATCGACGCATGATTTTAAGCAAGGCTAAAATGAACTCCTAGGCGTTGCATCGTGAACCTGAGTATGCGTATAATCTCAATCTTGTTATATACCTAAACAGGTATATAACAAGATAATATGTAAATACAAAAAACCTTGATTTATTGACCATGTTGACTCGGAATCCGAGGATGACCAAGATCTACGGAGTGCTTTTAGAAATTCTCTTTCTAACTTCTTCATTTTCTTTTTATAATAACTACTAACTTTTTGTTTGGTTTAGTTTAGTTTATTTATTAATAATTATCATAATTACATGTCAAGTTGTCTTGGAACTGAGGAGTGCATTAGTGGCGAAATTGTATGTGTGACCACAAGAAGCATAATTTAATTTGATTGTTATCAACATAGCATATTGCACAATGACAAACCAATCATGCATGTTTTAATTTCAAAACAATAAAATACTGCCGCTTCCCTAGCGACATTATAAATCAGAACTAATATAGTACATTTAGATAAGATAACGTTGTCTTTGGGGGACGCATCTGTAGCGTCGAATCTAATACACCCATGTAAACGTTATAAAAGCTAGCAGTAAAAATACCCTTACAGAGCATATAAAAAAATCATTGGCCGCATTTTCTCTTAATACAGAGTAACTCTTTTTAACAGTAGTGGTTATTTAATGACCGACTCCCTCTCGCCCTTTAAACGTAGAGGGGTTCTGAGGCAATCCATCACAAAGTCAAACATCTATGAAATCTCCAAAGGAATCTATCTCGAGGAAAGCGATGGATCCGTCGGGGCTGGACTGTTAAGTATCTATTATACATCTTCTAAATATAATTCAGTAAATAAAAATCTCCCGAAGTAACTAATTGACTCAGGCGAGAGCATTAAAGTGGCACATAAAAATGTTTAATGATTTTATTCAATAACCTATTCACGGTGTTTGCCAATGGGGACATTAAATAGAGCCACGTTATTTATTGCCTCGCGTGCCTACACCGGACTTATGACTGCTTTTACCCGAGCCTGCCGTTTAATTTGACCGTACATGCAATCCAGTATTGGAGAAAACGGGCATCTAATTGTTGCCTCATCCCTATGGTCGTGGTGGTGCGACGTCGCGGCGCCACCACAGAGCGGGTGGCGTCGATAGTGACCGGAATCAAATGTAGAACGTAATAATTATCGGTGGTGGGACTGGTGGGCCTGTGGGGGCCGGTGGTCGCGGTTCCCGCGGCTCGGCCGTCAACAAACCGTCGCGAGGCAACTGCTCATGACATATGCATGAGAGCGGCTCGGACGATGCCGCCGCTTAAATATACAAGGACTGACGGACGGGGAAATTACTAGAGAGGCAAATACATATAAGATGTCTCCCGCCCGACTGCGCTGCCGTAGCGTGCGGCACGCCCACGAACCTCCAATTATACTCACGAAATGTCCGTTCGATACCTTTCTTACTATTCTAGACTATTTTAACTTCAAAACCACCACATCGGTCACCTTCATAAGTCATGAAGACAACCCCATTACGCCCTAAATGCATCATTTGATATTCCTTTTACTTTATAGACCTGCACGCAAATATCCAATACAGAATTGTGTAGAGGGATATTATGGTTTAAATTTTAAATGCAAGTGTCTTTCTTGTCCATCAGTTTCTAAAATAAAAAAGGAACTCCGGTGCCACTTAGTCGTAGGCACTTTGGTCGGCAAGTGGAGGACATGTAATGATGTAATTAGATAGACCTGAAATAGAGAAATACCATTTCAAGTGATCACTTATTAATTAAAATAATTTATTACAGTCTCTTTTAAATTGACTAGCAATTACTTCTTGACTTGACTAATTGGTTCGACTAATCCCCGTTACAATATCCCGGACGTTTAAGTGGAATGTCGACCAAACTGATTAACACCGTGAACTATTTGGGAGAAAAATTATTTAACGCGGCATCTTCGCAAGATAAGCACGACACACGGTCGCGAATACCACTGCTTTGTAAGCAGTAGTTCTCGGAATAGTGTCGATACATGGGTTTTCTAACAATACAGGGTTTAACGGAAAAGGTATATATGTTACCGGCCAAACCCGATTTCCGGCTAAACTAGTTTGTCCTAGGCCAAACTAGAACTTTAAATGGGTTAGGTTAGAACTGTAACCATAAAAGCGCGAGCCGAGCAAGCGTAGCGAGCGGTGCCACATCCAAGTTAGGCACATTGTAAATATTTTTTTGGGTCAGTATAGCCTGACACGATAAACCAGTAAACCGGTTTGGCCTAGGACAAACTTGTTTGGCCTGAAATCGGGTTTGGCCGGTAACATATACATACTTAAGAGTGTGCTACAGACCATCAAACTGAACATATTTCTCCACCGGACAAACATCGTAATAGCGAAATAAATATCAGCCTCCCCATACATTTGGATCGAATAGGTATTGAAATTTTGTATGGGGCAGCAGATAATGATTTCGCTATTACGATGTTTGTCCGATGGAGAAACATGTTCAGTTTGATGGCCACCCTTAAGTATGTATATACCCTTTCCGTTACACCCTGTATACCTATGTGTCGAAAACATAAAAAATATAGTTACTTGGAACTGACTCTGGCAGATGAACCAAAACAGACATATCATAACATTCATACATAACACATTCTTAATATGGATTAGAATGAAAACTTCCTAGGAAATCTGTTAGAAGAGAATAACAATTGGTATAAATGTTTAACGTGAATACCATTGTGTTTTCAAGTAAATGCAGTCTGATATTATAAAATAATATTCTTAACAACCGTTGCTTTCTATTGTAGGCCTTCTTCGGTACCTCGTAACCCCGCAAAGAAGTTATGATCGATAGAAACATCAAATATTCACGCACACCGGCCCACGAGGAAACGAAATGGATAACCGTTGTCTGAAGGGCCACAGGGGGCGACCGAGGCCCTCCACGCTGCCCCTTTCTCCTAATTACCTAAACGTTTTCTTCGAATAGAAACAATTCTTTAAGTGCGCTCTTAGAATTTTTAGGTAATAATTAGGAATTGGTAATGCGCTCGACAACATCAAACGCTGCTTACGAACATTCTTAGAACTTATGTTAAATTACAAACCCTTGCACGCATCGTAACTTGTGTGGAATCAGTTTTTAAACTTGAATAGGCAATTAATTTGAGTTAAGAACTGTTTTTTGAATACGTTGCCCGCAAAGAAACCGCAAATAAAATGGTATTTAAGTGATGGTACTAACTCGTGATCTCTTCCAGACTCTAAGTTCCTGTTACAGCAAGCAGAAAGCTCAATTTGTTTTCTAAAGCGGAGCCTCTGAAAGCTATTTTTAATGCTAATTTGATGATGTCTCACTCTTCTTCAAAGTTCTTCCCAAACGTTTATTTTGGCCTGAGGTAATTCAGGAATACGAAAAGCAAAACTGTGCTAGGGCCTCAACTTCGCAATAGTAATTAAAATAATACAGCCATAGTACGCCGAGACTGAGAGGAATGTTTAGATTAAGTGCTGAAACCTTCCGGAACCCTTTCTATTATGTTCGAGATTAGCTCCAAAGGTCCTACCCTAGTTTTTATGTTACATGACATACATATCCAAATTAAGTTCTTGTTCAGGTAGGGTTACACTTACAAGATCGTTTATCTCGTAGAGAGCTGTAAACGTAGCGAATATTAGCCTGGTAACGTCGTAAGTAAGGTTGTAATGCTTTCATGGTTCGTTGCACATTATAGTAAAGCGGATACGACAGACACGGGCGCCCAACGTGGGACCTCGAGCGTGAAATAAGTACGATTGCTTTGTATGAAGTGGCAATCACGACATACTGAGCACAACACTATGTAACGATGATTTTGCCATAATATTTTGTAGATATTATTATACAGCGCGCGGCTGTGTTATGAATAATTGAATGCTGTCGGATAAAATCTTAGTCGTCAATCTCAGAGGGTTAAGTGGATCCTTTCACGATTTACGAAAAACGTTAGTGGTAATGTAAGCTGGGAGAAAAACAACGGTGATTTTATCTGATGTTGTTACTTCATTTCGTGTTTAACAATGAGTGGAGGAAGGATAGCGTTAAAAGGATTTTCGTCCGAAAACTTGCTTAATTAATTCGAACAAAGGAAAAATAAACTACGCAACAAGCTCGGCTAGATCATTTATGACAAGACAATCTGTAACGAACAGCTTTTTTTACTACAATTGCTAAAGCGATGGACTGGTCACCAACTTATCACCAAAGATTACAAATCTGTGTATAATGACGCGCTTCTGTTAGGTTGCTGTATGGGGGCAGCATAAACATTCTCATTGTTTATGCTGCCCGCATATAGCAACATAATCTAAAATATATTCAATTCAATTCATTTATTCAATAACGACTTTTATACCGTGTCTGAAGTTTTAAAACTAAATATATAAGAACCATAATACATGCAATCCATATTTAAATCATTACAAATTATCCAAATTAAATTAAAATCAGAATAATACAATAAGATAAAAAAAATGTCTAAGGCAATTCATAGAATACACAAAAAAATTAGGTCAATGAATTTGAACTCTCGACTTTTGTATTAGTTTATAATTCATCAATAGAATATAGACGCTTGTTTAACAAGATATATATACAATAAAGTTTATAGTTATCCTTGATTATAATAATATTCATCCTTGATGTTATATACTTTTTCCCTAGTTTGTATTGAATAATTGGCTAAAAATAGGAAGGTGTTTCACGACAGCATCCATAATCGAATTTCCCCTTGACCAAAAGGCTTTTCCCAAAGCCTCTATCAATAATAGATTAGGTCCTTACGAACCTTTGCACAGACCTCGTTCTCTAAACGTCCCCAAATTTATAGAGTAAGAATCGCTTTAGCAAAATATATGTGACAGGCGCGTACTCCTTACTCACAACTACCTGCCGCATGCGTACTAGTACAGAGAAAAACTGCTTATTTTATTCCACGAATTATCCCTATATCCTCATCTTATAAGTTGATATAGTAGAAACGTTTCCTATTCTACAAACGACGCAATATCCACAACGTATTTCAAATAAGCGCTTCATTATTATCTTATTAAAAATGCATGGTCTGTGAAATTTCCTTTGAAACGGTTTCAATCAAACAGTTTTACATCGTGCATTTTCAACTTTAAAATGCACAAGAAACATCGAGACTCATAATTACGGCTATTTGAATTATATAAAAGTGGCCTCGAAGACACCTGCATATTCTCTAGAAGGAGGGAGTTAATGATATGGGTGGCGGTGGTGTAGCCTCCTAACATCACGTGTCCAGTCACAGGGTGGACGGTGGCGCCTTGCAAGTTCCCATTGTCGCTGAATATTTAAGCAACCTGTGTCTGGTAAATTACAGAGTTCACTCAGGCCTTACTACAATTACACATTTAAAATAATGTCGCTGAAGGAAATGCGAGCTACAATTAGGTCAGCGCCGCATGATTGTCTAAACAGCCGTTGGTTCTCACGACTGAACCGATACTTCACCTTCGAAGCACGAGTTTTATCTCACGTTAATATTTAATCAAAGACAGTGAATATTTCTTATTTACTTTTCAAGACTCTTCGATATCTATATCTTCTATATTCATCTTTACTAATAATAATAAAGCTGAAGAGTTTGTTTGTTTGTTAATCGCTAATCACAGGAAGTCGTTGTCTGATTTGAAAAATTATTTCAGTGTTAGATAGCCCATTTATCGAGGAAGGCTATAGGCTAAATATCATCACGCTACAACCAATAGGAGCGGACCAGCAATGAAAAACATTGCGAAAACGGAGAAAATGTGTCTCAGACGAAGTTGCGCGGGACAGCTAGTGAAGGATAAAAATACGATATTTATACCTCCGTTCATCAGTCAGTTTCAAACACCCTTGTTGAAGGGCGCACCTCACCAAATCGCCACGTGTAACTAATTCAATAATATCCATTGCTTTCATTTTTTCCCTCAACCAAAAAATATGAATCTTCATCAAACAGATTTCAAAGATTGTGGAACAGAATTTGATCTTGAAACATATCTGATTTTGACACACGAATGCTATCTGACAAATGGGCGTATGACACTAGCTAGACAGAGCTACTTGTGTTATTTCTTTGTCTTGTCCCGTCTATCGCTTGTAAATATTTGAATTTCTTTCAGTTTCATCAATATTATGTTCCGAACACCTAAATGGCGATTTACAGCATTTACGTCTCATCATCAGCCTAGCCTTTTCCCAGCTATGTTGGGGTCGGCTCACTGTCTAATCGGATGCAGCTAAATACCAGTATTTTAAATGGAGCGTTTACCTATCTGATCTCCACAACCGAGTTAGTACTGGGTAATACGATACCCCTTGGTAAAACTGGTTCTCAAGACTTTCGGGCCACTGACTACTTGTAACGACTGTCAAAGATCTACAAATGACAGCCGGGCGGGACAAACAGCTTTTCGTGCTTTCTGAGGTACGGTGGAAAATCATTATTTAGCCACGAGTTCGTGTCAAATGGTGAATTACAGCTATTTACATAATGCTATTTATCAGTTCTACGTTTCATATTTCTGCAATATCTCTTGCATATTGGTCATCATCATAATTTGCTGTCCCCAGTGTCCCCCTAGGCCAGAATATGATTATAGTGCGCATTTTTGTTGTCATTAGGTTGCCTAGGCAACGATTGTCTTCGACGTGGCTCATCGGTAGGCTATTAGCTATTGACATAACTACAAATATTAAATATAGGTATGCATACACACCTTTATGAAATGTAGTCCAAACACACATATCGGACTTCGATCGCACGAATATTTGGATGGTCTGATTGATCTTCTGTCCGCAGTGGAAGTAATTTACTATCCACTGTCATTAGGACTATTGAATTGCCATATCCAGATAATGTAAAATACTAATCCCATTCCTCTATCTGATGAAAATTTTCTCTTTGGTATTTTGATGCAACGAGGAAATCCTCTTTGTCTTGTAGATTGCGAATAGTGGAGGAGGAAGTTTTGGCAAAATATCTAACTTTTGTCTTGTAAATGAATATGCCTCGGAACCAGATGATAATCTCTTTATTTATCCCAAAGCGGCTGATTTAGAAACAACTGCATTTAACTAAAAGGTTATTAATGTTATAATTATTGAGGTGGACGTATAACAACAAATTTAACGTCCGTTTATTGTGGTCAATTTGTTAAGTGAAGTCGTAGGTGGACATTAGTGGCTCGTAACGACAGTGTCGCATGCAAGAGTTGCCACCTAGGATGTTTAGTATGTAGATAGCTCTCTCATCGATCACCGATAAAAGCGTGTTGCCTAACGAAATAATATGAGTTTACGCTCTTTAGTGAAATTATAGTGTGTGGTTCTAATTGGTTCCGCCTAGTCTTTATTTGTATTTTTGAGGAATATTAGTTTTTATTAAGTAACTACATGCTGCCCGCGACTTCGTTCGCGTTGAAATTTTGATGGGTTTTAGGGGTATGAAAAATAAATGTTGGCCGATTCTCTGACCTACTCGATACTTATGCACACAAAATTTCATACAAATCGGTTCAGCCGTTTCGAAGGAGTTTGGTAACAAACACCGAGACACTTGACTTGTGAATTTTATATTTTAGATATATCATTTCTTCTGTGCTCCATTTTATTCCCTGACAAATCGTCAATTGTGTTCTAGTATAATATTAGTCTGACTTCACACTTTCTGTCAGATTTCTGTCTGTTGAAGCTATCCTATTTAGCCAAAAAACGGATCCTTTTTGCAAGGTGTAACCGACTGACCCATAAGTTCGCACAAAACAGGGCCGCCGCATGGCATACGAGAGCAAAATGCTTTTCCTGTTTTTATATCAACACTAATCTTAGGCACATTGTTAAAGATATCTAGGTAGGCTTAGACATAGAACAGGGTGTCGTCTTGCGGCGTGACTCGTTAAGTCGTCGTTTCCGGGGCCACAATGAGAGGCAGGGTGTTATTGACGGGGCGGCGGGTGGCGCGCATGTGCACCTCCGGCGCCCCGGCGTCTCGGGGGTGCTATACTAAAGCCCGTCGGAACACAAACGATGTCAGTTCAGCCGCGGATGTCTTCACAACTAGACGCGAACCAACACTTGCAATATGAAGCCACACGCGCTCTTTATTTTACAAAGTCGTTAAGTAGAATAAATATTTTTTCGCGTTTCAAAATTTTAATTGCAATCAATTCGTTCTTTAATCGAATAGGCTCATGTTTGCTCTTCCCTATAATCCGACGTGCCTTATTGCTCCTGAAAAATATCGGTGAGTACGTTGCGTTTCTGCGTTTTTTGTTCCTTTTTTGGATTTTCAGGAACTTTTCCGCGAACTTGATTTTCCTTTTTTTCAGTTTCTATCGCTTCGTTTTCCTCGATTTTCCTTAAATTTTAAGGTTGTCTCAGTTGCTTGTCAGTCTTGTTGTTCCTACAATTATTTTTTTCAGCGTCGTCGCTCTGGTTTTAGCCTCAAAGAAAATATTATAAAAGAAACGATGACTCTAAGAATCCATTATGTTTATTAGGTTGTTAAGTAAAAGGCAGAGGGTTGGCTAGGTAAAGAAATCTTACACAGGTGAGGCAGGACAGCTGGTAGTGACATTTTGAGCGACGGTTGCCTGTAGGTTTCTTTTTTGCGCGAGTTGGTCTTTTTGTACCGGTATGTTGTTCTTTGTGCGTCGAACACCTGCCGGACTCCGGGCCCCGTTTCACTCTCGCCTGTTCTATTCACATATTCAATTATACTTTTAATCGTCCTTAACCTGGTTCTAATTCCAGAAGATTGGCGCTGTTCTTTGCACGTGTAACAAACATTGCGTTTATTGAATTTGGCGATTTATTTGAACCTACGTTTATTTTTATACTACATATAATACCTACTTTATTTTGAGGAAGACTACGTTGTGTTTCCTACAAGGATGACGGAAAATCCTGGAGGATAAAAATGAAAATATGAGGCGCAATAAAAAATAATGCAACTGATAATAACTACAATTATTTGATTAATAAATTATTAAAAAAAAACTAATTCTTACAACTCCGCAACTCCAAAAATTTGGAACTAATATTTCGGTTAAACACGTTTCCATGTTGAACCGAAAAAGCGAAGTCAAGGAAATGAAGAAAGTTGAAGCTTTGCCGATGGCTGATAGTTGGCACACTGGTACCTTTTGTGGCGCGAACGCGATTTGCGAATGTAGGCGTGCACCTGCGGGTGTCAGTGACCCCGTTCACCTGCTGCCCGGCAGACGGTCCCATTAGCATACTCTGGGCCAAACGTGCCATCTGCACCCTTGGACTAATTCTCGGACCTCCGTTTTTATTGGTTCTATCCATTTATCTGCGCTCAAAAGATGTTAAGGATTTATCTGGGCTTTAGGCTGCGGCGTATATTTTTTTTCTTTTCATTTGGTCAGATAATAGGTCTTTACCTATGAAATTGCCGTATTGCAGTACAGACTTTTTCAAACAAAAAAAAAATTTGATTGGCTATGAGTTCTAAATTCAAATTAATTTTGTTTTAAAAATATGACATTCTATTTACAAAATCAGTCTTTTGTTTATTGATTAGCGTTGTATTTTCATTACATTTCAACATTTTTCCTCATAATGGGTACTTTGAAATTTCGTGTAATTATGGAATATGAGTTCCGTCGTGGCACCAACGCGGCACAAACGACCCGTAACATCAACGACGTTTACGGAGAGAACTGTACAAACGAACGCACAACCCGTTATTGGTTTGCTCGGTTCCGTTCTGGGAATTTTGACTTGAAAAATGAACCTCGTGGTCGTCCGGAAACTTTGGTCAACAATGATGAATTAAAGGTGATTGTTGAAGCTGATGAAACTCAATCTACAGCTGAGCTGGCAGCAGCTTTTGATGTTAGCATTAAAACAATATTGGTCCATTTGCGACAGATTGACAAGATAAAAAAGCTTGATAGATGGGTGCCCCACGAACTTAACGATCGCCAGCGCAACGTACGCGTCGAGACTTGCCTTGCGCTGCTTAACAGGCACAGAAATGAAGGAATTTTGAACCGAATTGTTACGTGCGACGAAAAATGGATTCTTTTTGACAATCGAAAGCGCTCAGCAAGTTGGTTAGATCCTGGTTCGGTACCAAAGCAATGTGCAAAACGAAAAATGACCCCTAGAAAGGTGATGGTCACAGTTTGGTGGTCTAGTGCTGGTGTGATTCATCATAGCTTTTTACAAAACGGCGAGAGCATTACTGCAGATGTGTACATTGAAGAACTGACCACAATGATGGCGAAACTCGCACGTCTGCAACCAGCTTTGGTCAATCGGTCGTCTCCACTGCTACTTCACGACAACGCGCGGCCCCATACTGCACAACAGACCGTCTCTAAGCTGCATGAGTTGGGTTTGGAAGCTCTCCCTCATCCGCCATACTCACCAGATCTTGCGCCTTCCGACTATTACTTTTTCCAAAATTTGGACAACTTTTTAGCGGGAAAAAAATTCAATTTCCGAGAGGCTGTACAAAACGCCTTTGAAGAGTTTGTTGTCTCCCGTCCAGCTGATTTTTTCAAGAAGGGCATCCATAAACTGCCACAGCGTTGGCAAAGATGCATTGATTGCAGGGGCGATTACTTTGAATAAAAGAAATAAATAAGTTCGAAAACAAAAATACTTTAACTTTTTTCAAACAAAACGGCAATTTAATAGGTAAAGACCTAATATTTAGGAATATATCTACTTTTTCTTTAACTTTCTGATACTCAGGTCTCCTTAAAACGTAAAGGTTTTTTCCGTGTCCAAGTAATATAAAAATAAATACAACTGAAAAAAAAACTAAATTATTCGTTCCACAATTTTCCCCACATTACAGAAAAAGTTTCTGTGTCAGGAGTTTAAAATACATAAATAACGGATCTGAGTGGCGAACGTAATAAATTATGATTAAAAATTGTTTTTTCAACTTCGAACCCCAACATAAATCTCTGTTTGTTTTGGCGAACATACTTATTTCAAGTTTAAATAACCCCCTACCCGACATTTATCCTGTGGCACTCTGTAAAAATGTAACTTTACATAGTGAAAGAGTTTTTGGCATCAGTTTCAGACATTATTACCTACATTCAAATTCAACCATATTAGTACTGAAAGAATGCACCCGACTGTCGTTTTATAGGTATTTGTTATTAGCTCTACAGTAGCCCCCGACACGGCAACTCCTGTTTCCCAGCAAACTTTTAGCACGAACTAGGTGCAGTTAACTTGAAAAATACTGGTGTGCTAGCGACATGCAACTATGCTTTGTAAACTGAAATTAAATTCCGTGTGGATGCAATGTCACAAAGTAACAATAAAAGAAGAAAATACGTCCCTTCGGTCTTTTGAAAACTTTCTGCTTATAAATGAGTATTACCCGGTAATGAAAAGCTTTTATTATTGCATTCGTATTTTCCTGGTTCCCAAGTTGCTCGTTATTTCGAAAACCATTAAGATGTTTTGTTGTGTTAGACGCGGAAATTAATTAAGAGGCCGATAACGACTTTTGTCGATGTTTTTAAGAATTAAGCCAAGTTTTGGTGAAATAATACCTATTTAAAATGGTGCTTAAATCCATTAACTCTTGAAGCCAACCCTTGAACAACTTTATATATAGAACTACGAACTGTTTCAAACTTTATTAAAATGTTATTGTAATTTTAACGATCCCCTAAACACACTCCTCAATTTACTTAACAAGTTAAAGGGCTCGGATTTTTCTTTAATTAATTTAATATTGAAATACTTATTGTTTAACTTGAAGCTAACATAAATTCTCCTATATTTTTTATTGAATCTGGATTTTTTCGTAAGTAAAGCGACAGCAGATGACTAGATTTCTATCATAATGAAATCACCAGTCGGCGTCGCCGGTTTCCGGACGCACGACATAACGGAAACGCGGAAACGTAATCATTAGTCCAATGGAAAAAAATATATACTTCAAAACATCACATTCATACTAAAATAAAACCATTCAATCAAATATGATTTTATATTAATAGCTAATTTAACTTTGAAGATATTTTCATTCAGTTTTCCGACAAGTAGGAAAAATACCGTAGGTACTTTATTTTAGGCTTCACCGCAGGCGTATCAATGGGCAGATTAAATTATGTTTTGATTGGTGTACGTTTATGATTGAGTACCTATTTTATGATTATTAATGATTTTATAGGTTTTTTTATGAGCTACTAGGTTTCGTTCAAACATAAACTTTAATTAATAGCTACTGGTACTGAGTCTGATTGGATAATCAAAATATTTGGGCGAATCTTAAGGAATTGATAGACTGTCCCTGTCATAGAATTAAATTCCGAACAATAACTACGAACAAATGTATTTCGTATTATTATAAAACGTATGACTGTGTGGTAAGTTCATTAGTAATCTATTCGCAAGTAAGGTTAATAGGGGTACAGCAGGGAGGATGTAGGTCGCCGGTCCGCTTCGCCAAGTCACGTCTACATCCTGTACCCAGGACTAAGGTCGTAGCAGTCCGTTATTATACAGATAATCCTGTTACATTCGAACCTTATTACACCTATGAACATGGAACTTAACATTTAATTAAAATAATAGAAACGGATATCAGAAACGGATCTTCTAATTGCAGCAATAACTATGTTTCTTAAATTAGATCATGATCAAAAGTACGGTAGCACTGAGTTTGTCGAAATCGATTTTTATAATAATAAACCATTAAAAAAAACTAAGACCTGTTGGTAATCAATCAATGTGCACCTAAAATCCTCATAAAATTCTATTCGATTTGTAGTTTTCAATACGCGCGCAGAAACGGACACATGGAAAATTCTCGCGATGTGAACGAAGCTTAAGTAGTGTTTGTTCATTCATATCATTCGAAGAACGATTAAACGAAAGGCTGAAGACAAAACAGCAATTCTTTAGGCGCTTCAAAGCAACACAATTAATAGATGGATACGTTCTCGCAGCAGTGATCTGAACATAGATACGCGCTCGGTACATCATTTAATTAGTAATCCGGTGCGTGATTAGCCGTAAAATTTTGCAGAAAACTAAATTTAGTTTTAATGTTCCTTGTGCAATTTGGATACAGTGATAAAACAGTTATTTTGGTGTTCGAATGACGTTGACAAAAGAGGGCTATTGATTAACATTTGAGGTGTTTTGAATAAACAAGATAGCGGGTTGTTTACTTGTTAGTACCGATGTTGGTCACGCTCCGAAATATCCTTGTACAGCTATATTGACAGTTCCTGCTTATAACCTTTTGCCTATAAATTGTTGAAGCTACATTGAACTATAGAACCATAGAGCCCCAAGCAAGGTGAACTGATGACCTGGGCAGGTCATTGGAATCCGTTGGATTTAAGCGCAGAACTAGACCATGAGTTCCATCTAATCTAAACATTTCGGAGGTTACCGGTAATTTTATTAATTCGGGATTTTTGTTGTACAGGTACAATGAAGCGGGACGCATATGGAGATGAGGGGGGGCCCATGCAGAAACGTCCTCGGCAAACGGATGATGAAGTCACCTTTCTGATTCCGAGCAAGGTATTTTGTTGATATAGTTTCACCATTTAAACGGCGCAGTACCGGGATCGATGGAAAGATTGTAAGGAGGCCTATGCCCAGTTGTGGAAGCACAGGCTAGCTATAATAATTTTAAGCTAGGAGGAAATCTGCTGGTGACATGACAGTCTGTTGTAATAGTTTTTAATTACAATGAAAACACCTAAATTGATCCAATCCTGTACCCTTAGTAATTGCGTAACACATTCGGAATTTAAATTACTTTCATTTTGAAAACTCAGCGTCACCTATCGTTATTCATTGGGTATTTTTGTTACCAGGCAAACAAATGTTTTTTCAAAACATAATGTAGCAGAGAATTATATTGAGGCTTTGTCATTTCGAGTGGAACGTAATTAGGGCGCTGGACAAAGGGCTCCACTCTTCTCTCAAAGTTGCTAAAAAATACTACACGATATTTTATTGGTCACATATTTAACAATTCAATGAAGTAGTTGTATAACAACCAATATAATACACAAGCATAAATAGGACTTCATGTTAAGTTACAGTTGGTTCGCCTTTACCCAACCCTCCAGCGCCGGCGATGTCATTAAAATTGCATAAAATCAATTCAAGCCTGTGAGGTTGCAGTTCACGGGTTGTTTGTGTACAGTTTGCTGAACTTATTGTATTAGCATATTAGGTCCGGTTGTAATCGGCGCCTATTTCCACTTGTAGCTTATTCAGCTTTACATTTATGAAAGGAAACTATTGCTTAGCCTTTGAACTTGTAAAATTAACATCAGCCCCCGTATTCACAAACGCTCGGATTCGATTTCGCAGAAGGGTTAATGTGGGTCAAATGCAAGAACGAATTTTGCTTAATTAATTTTACTTGTAATTACAACAGTATGATGTCAAACATATACTTGCGTGAGTTAATGAAAGAAGCTACGACACATCCTTCTTCAAAAATAACTACGAGAACCGGCAAAAATTCTCCAGAGAAATGACATAAATTGCAAAAGAAATACTCATGTTTCAAACACGTTTTTGCATATCAACTGAAATGATGTGAAGGGGCTATTTCTATTATGTGGTCATTGTCATCAGGTCGCCGGCTCGATCATTGGCAAGGGTGGCTCAAATATTTCCAGGCTAAGAAATCAGGTCAGTATTTACAACAATGTCCCCAGCTACTCGTGAAGTAAGTAGTGGATTGGTTACGAGTAGACTCGTTCAATAAATAAGCTTGAACATACATAAAGTATTACTTTATAGGTACCCTAATCTAGTTCTTCGTTGAGTAATAATGTATTTTTGTAAGCTTTCAAGCAATAGCAGGTATTTACAAAGTGTTGATTAAAGTTGCTTAGATCAATCAATAAAAATCATTTTACAATATCAGTAAGTTTATATTCGCAATTTTGTTTTTCATTGTATGCCTATTTGAATGTTTTTATTTAATTAGTTTATATATTTAACTTTTAACCATTTTTTCGCCACAGGTACGTCCACTAATCTTATCTTTAAAAACTGTACTGCTCTATCTCTGTTGGGTAATACAAAAACCTGTCAAATCCGTATCTTCTATGCTTAATCAATTACGCTATTCTAGTCTGTCTTGTAGATAGCAAAGAGAACTATTATGAACGAAGAAGACTGTAAGATTCGATGGTTCATCTCGGCATCGAGTCTTGCGACAGCGGCGAGTCCGTAGACTTGTAGACAGAATAACCCCCCGGCAGCCAGTTTGCAGGTCATTACTGCCCCCGAGACGCCCCTGTGGCTAGTAGCGCCACGCGCCGCGCGCCTACACTCGTATCGACGCCTTGGCCACCTTCAACTCGCGTTTACTGGTAGTGGTTCATTGAGTGGTAGTAAGAGTTGAAGTTGGTCTCGCGCGCCTAGGGTTAGCGAGTGTAGGCGCGGGGTGCGCCGCTACAGCGTGTCTTGGTTGCCGGTCCCGCCCCGCCGGACGCCGCTGCCCCGCACCCGCCGCCCCGCCACGCAGTACAAAGCCTCTATAACAGTCCCAGATTGCCCCGGCCCCGAACGGTAAACTATATCGCCAACATCTACTCTCAAATCTTAATACAGCCCGAGTGGAGCTCTTGCACTACTCGTCAACAGTCAGGAGTTGGAATCTTGTAAAACATCATTAGCTCCCGGCGTTAGGCGCTTTACTCCGTATTTCGAGCTCCCGTCCTCATCACCTCCGCAGGATTGCACTGTGTCGCACTGGACGCCTTCTGATCTTACTTTCACGACCTCGGTGTCCTCGCATCTCGCTCATTAGCCGCTATAAGTCTGTTCCCTTAGGACTGATTCCTCTCACTCGACTTATTTCTGTCCACGCTGGAAGGCATCTACTTATTGAGTACGACACGTACGGACAAAGTTTCATTGCCATCATGCTTCAAATTACTTATGAGTCCAGACCTCCCTGACCGTTGAAACGTCTGTACTGTTGTTCAATATTGTGCTGTGAGTTTATTTCTCCAAACATCGAAAATAGTTTGCTTTAATGACGCTTGTTTTTCAGGGTACTATCGATAACGGCGCCGGATACCGACACGATTCTGGATATCGTAAAAGAAATCCTTCCATGTCTGGCTGAAGTAAGTTCAATGTAAATTATGTAATGCGTGGTTTTCGTTTCTGTGCGATACCAAGTTAGAAAAACTTTATTTTGGTAGTCATTACTACCCATAATTATCACAACTACATTTTTATGTTTCATGAAAATAATACCTACTTGCCTTGGTTCTTTACTCGAGCAGTTTCATCTCAGTAACCGTTAGTTACAAAATCTGAAAACACGCGAATCTCTAGTTAAAATTCAAATGAAAAACCAAAATTCTATTATTCATTAGGGAGGTCCAAAGAGCAGCAGCAATGAAGATCTGGACGTCCGCCTACTGATCCACCAGAGCCGTGCCGGCTGCGTCATCGGCAAGGCAGGTGCCAAGATTAAAGAGCTGCGAGAGGTAAGCAAAAACAAAGAATATTGAATACAAAGAATGAAAGTTGAAATGTTTTTTATCCCTAGGATTTCTGGAGAACATCTCCAAAGTTTTTCGCGCAAAAAACACAATGAATTTCGACCGCCATGAGTCTTTCATCAATCTGCCGCAACAACAGAACGGTCGAAAGTCAATAAGTCTCCCTGAAACAATCACTGGAATTGATCTCGCCAGAAAATAGCCGGGTGCCAGACCTGTTTATATTCTAGCAGACCATAGTATCTATTGAACACTGAATGATATCATTCCTATAGGATAGGATGTATGTATGTTGATAAACTTCGGTAGGCAAGTGTAAAAGGATGTATTCTTAGGCAATATATTATTCGTTTTCAACTACAGATTTTCTGCTCGGGTTATTACTGTCATCTTCATATCTTTTGCAATTAAAAGCATCCCGTTATCTTCGGCCAATAATTGAGGAGAGCAGATGCGTCGAGCTTTTACGACTTGTTAACAGTCATCTGCCGAGCGAAGGTGCAGTTATACTTAAGGATTTTTTATCGGGTAGACACCGATGGCATTCAACCACGTGGAGCCGATGCACGAGCTTCAAGGCAGATGTGAAAGCAGCTGCCGCTCCGAATCCCGAGCCTTTATCTCTTTTTCGACAATGTAATTTTTAGATACACTCAATATTGTTACTGTAACAAAACGTAGACTCCTTTGTTCACGGTATCCTTTTAGATTGAATCGCGACCGACTTTTGAAATAGTTAAGTAATCAAAATACCGCATCCCACAAAAGACAGCTACGACAGTAGACGTCATACTCATAATTTGTCGTCAAGTCGAACAAACAAGGCAAAGCGTCTGCATAACTGCAGAGTGCATCGCCGAGGATCAATTACCACTCGAACAACTTCGCTGGAAGTTATAAACCGTGTACGTGCCGCCGTTGTCTGGACGGGACAACCGCCAGCAACTTCGCAATTTAGTTATTAGTCGTGTTGCATTTAATAACTTAAGCTAGTTAGCTGATGTTTGTCTGGAGATTTGAGAAACGAAGGCTGATGCTTGAGACGTGGTTTGTAGCGGAACGATGCCTCGGGGTGTCTGTAATTGAGTTTGCCTACTCCTCGCGAACAATGCATTTGAATGCATCAGTGTTGATCTTCTCCGGAAATAATTTAAAAACTCGATCGTGATCTACCTGAGTCCATTTTGCTCCCTTTTCTTTGCATTTTTTGCTTTCGATCAGCTGTTCTCGCAAATCCTTTGTTCAACTTACTTTTCGGCCTCAATTTAACAAGACAGAGAATTCTTTATAAAGTATAGAATTAACAATATCTCCAAGGAAATACTGTCTGAATAAAAAATGCGATGAATGGGGATGGCTTTATGACAATGGTAACATTCTGTTTTCGCGCAAAACTTATTATTATTGGCGCTATTCAGAACGCAAGTGGATCGACATGTGCTAGAGGTAGAAGTATTAGAAGGTTAGCGACCTTCATGTATGAACTGTACCTAGGGCAGAAGTGTTATTGAAGTGTGTTGTCGCGGGCCATGGGTCGCGGCGCGTGCGCGGGTGGCAGCTGCCGTCGGCACGGCAGGTGCGCGCGCAGCCGCCGGAAGGCCTCACAAAAAGCTCGCGCGCACCTGGGCTTCACCCAGCCTACCTACTTGCACAATGCTCTTCGCCCCTCGGAGGCCTCCTTTCTTACATAAATAGAAATTTTGAACATATGGTACGGCATCCGCCGCTCCATCTTTGAACCGTGCAGGTAAGCTTTGTACAATGTATTGCATTTACGGCTGTCAAACCTCGCGCATTGAGGTCTTCTGAAATAAATAAACTTGGAGCAGTCTTATTATTAGCGCGAGTTCGCCCGTCTATTTGCTGTAGGTTACATAAACATTAAAACGTTTGGCTTCACTTTCAAAGTTGGAAGTTGAAAACGTTTGTTAAGGCCCGTGCTACTTGTGATTAAATCGCGGTTCTGGGTAGAGTTGTGAAATAGCCGTAGGGTAATATCACATGTAGGGTTTCATCCGTCGGAAACGCGCGGCGCCGGCATCGAGTTACCGGAGCTCCGCGCACGTGACGCATGAAACTTTTTGTGAACCTCCTCCACATCCTCTATGTACACCACAAAAAATGTTACAGCGGATATGTGGAACCGCACTCGTGATATTATTTATACATTGTAATTAAGGATTGAAATGGGTTTAAAACCAGCTTTCTGGTATACGGTGGGAATGCTATTTACATTTAGACAACAGATAGCAGCCGCCGCACACATGTCGTCGGTGTAATTAGGCGCGGGTGACACCGGCTTGTGTCGGTGTCCCCGACAATTACGGGCTACGGCAGCACGCGAGCTAGCCGCTTCCGTTTCCGATCAAACCACACCGGTTCACATACGGCTTCTTTACTTTGAATCGTATCGACCCGTTTTGCTTAGATTTGGGTAAAATTGGCCCCTTTTAGCGACTTTCAAAGTTGTCCTGACTCTAGAAAAGCTTAACCCCGAAATACAAGCAACAGGTAAAATTCAAGCGCTCGGATCAATACTACAAGAGATCGATGGAGGGTTGTTGATCCGTATTCTAATTTCGAAGTTAACTGTGTCAACATTTTCAGAATTTCTCTCTGTAATGCTACATTGTTTAGTGGTTCGGGGAATACTAGCTTTGCGTTGATCTGAATAATGTCAACGCGGCGTGTTTGGAAATATTACGACTTGCTCAGTAGCTGATTAGCGGTAGTTTCCCGAGGGAAATATCCTGCCACCAACACATTTTGGGTTTGCTGTGTGTACTGAAACATGCCTGTGAATAGTATTAATTATTTACGCAGTGTTATATCCCACTATCGATTAACTTTCTGGTAACCTAGTTAGCTCTGGTAGGCTGGTGGTTAGGCAATCTCCTTCGTTTAAAAAGCACATTTATAAACTCGGGTAAATGTCTTCTGCTACTGAACTGTTCTTTCGAATTGCATCAATATACTTAAGGTTAGAACGAAGTAAACCACCCTATCGGTTAGCGGTTTCACTTCAGCGCGAAGACAGCTTCACTTTTGATCAAGACAAATTGTGTTCAAATATTTGCAGCAGCTTTTATAGTTAGACGTTGTTATATGAGTCTGGCATGTTTATGATTTATAGTCAACTTTATTTCGTTACTTTTAAGTTTGAAAGTCCAGTCACGAAGCAGGTTTGGTCTCTATAGGTATACTTCAGTTTCGTAGTTTGCTTGCGGATATAAGCTCGGAGTATACTGAATCTGATAAATTATGTCGCGGACGTTTCGCCACCGGATCCTTTTCATAGTGAGTGACGTTTCGGACTCGCGTTCGTGACGAGGATCTGAAGCGGTTTACTTTTGTGATGGATGCTGGAAATGAGCGTACCAGAGCAGTGTGAAAAAGAAGACCCGTACTCTTCTCGTATACATTGATAATACAAGTCCAACGAAGCCTAAGCAGACAAAAATTTGATCTACGGCTATGTAGATATTCGAATTACCAAGCGCTTTTGTCTGACCGAGTTTATTCCATATTGCTAAGAATGGGAGTTTTGTCTGGCCATTACGTAGTGGCATGTGGTAGGCGTGGCGTGTGCGAGCTTTCCTCGGAGCCCCACAAGTGCAAGGAGGGGAGTCGGGCAGGTGTTGCACGCGCCGCCAGTCGCCCGCTCATTCCGCGTCCGACAACCCTCGGGGAGGTTCGCTCCGCTCGCTCTCTAGTCCGCGTAACATTGTATCGACGACTTTATTGTTTTTTGCCGTGTTCCAAATATTTTTATTGGAGTGTATGTATTTAAAAAAAAAATGTGTTGGATCATCAGTGGTTGGGTTAGGCATTAGTGTAGTGTATTAAGCTGTACAAACAGTGAAGTGAGTTGACGCGCGTCAGTATCGAGCAATGGTTCGTAGTAGGCGGTGCGTTGCGGTGCGTGGCTCGTACGTGCGGAGGGCGGGTTTCAGCGGTTGTTTGTGCGTGCCACGTGCGCCGGTCGATGTCGCCGCGCATGCGCCCTGCCCGCTGTCAAACGTCACCGTCACCACACACCACACACGTACTCTGACGTTATCTAATATCGGTAATTGATCACACATCGATTTCTCATGCCACTCTATAACATCCCGACTATGTCGCGACAGATTGCCGTAAACAACTCCACTATGTGGGTTATGTAATTTGTTTTGAAATTGGGGCGTTGGATTTAGAATCGCTGGGAATTAGGTTACCATTAATTGTAAAGTAAATGGCTTTTGTTGAATTAGTTTGAAAGCTCACACTTGCATTATATTAGAACTTTCAGAAGTTTTCTGGCTGCTAGCAAAAAAGTAAAAAGTGTTTCTTTTTCGGAATATTTGGCAGTCATGGCTTTTTTGTGGCTTAATCACTTAATAATTTCATTGTCTCTAATAAAATTAATAAATAAATTTAAAAATTAACAGACGAATCTGCCACTACACAAAAAAATAACCGAGTGCTATGAAATCCGTATGACTGTAGTGTTGTTTCGTTACAGAAAACGGGTGCTCGCCTGAAGATATTCTCGAACCCCGCGCCTCAGAGTACGGAGCGGGTCGTGCAGCTGGTGGGCAAGGCCGACGCGGTCGCCGCCGGCGTCAAGGAGGTGCTCGACCTTATTAGACAGGTGAAAATATATTGGATCTTACGTTTTTCGACATTTAACCGTCTGCCAAGCCTTTTCTCGACTAGGTTGGGGTCGGCTTCCGGTGTATACGGATGCAGCTGAATACCAGTGTGCCACAAATACATTTAGACATTGTAATATTGTTGTAGTAATTATTTTTTCTTAATTTGTAAAAGTTTTGTCTATTAATTTCTTGGAAATACTGGCACATTCGGTATTAACCACTTGTAAAATTGCAGGTTCCCGTCAAAGGTGCGGTACAAAATTATGACCCCCACAATTATGATGACTTCTACGCCGATGAGTACGGAGGATTCGGCAGCGGGCAAGGGAATGGCGCGGGCGGTGGTGGCGGCGGCCCACCTCGTGGAGGACCGCGCGGGCCTCCCCGGGGCCCGCCGCGCGGCATGCCTCCCATGGGGCCCGCCGGCCGGGGGCCCGCGCCGAGGGGACCTCCCCTAGGTCGCAGCGGTCCGCCTGGTGGTCCCCGAGCCCCGTTCAATGATTTCGGTGGCCCCGGACCCAGACCTACCTTCAGTGGGCCCCCGCGCGGCGCCTTCGGTGGCGGCGGCGGCGGCGGCGGTGGTGGCGGCGGCAGTAGCTTCGGAGGAGGGAACTTCGGAGGTGGCGGCCGCGTGGGGGGGGGCGGCGGCAACTTCAGCAACAACGGCGGCAACCAGCAGGACACCACCACTCAAGTGACCATTCCCAAAGATGTTAGTATTCCCCTTCTTTATAACTCCACATGAGAACAAAATGCCAATGAGAGTTAAACATTATCTAGTATTCCTAAACTAGATCGCTACATGTATGTAAAACTGACTGTATTATTTCCGTTCCAGTTGGCCGGCGCGATAATAGGCAAGGCCGGCTCCCGCATACGTAAGATCCGCGCGGAGAGCGGCGCCGGCATCGAGATCGCCGAGCCGCTGCCCGGCTCCACCGACCGCATCATCACCATCACCGGCACCCCGCAGCGCATACAGATGGCACAGTATCTCTTGCAGCAGAGGTAGGCTATATAACTACTATACAACCATTTCACAGCCCCCTTCATATCTGTCCTACGATGATGAACACGACTGAACTGACTTCCGAGATGAGAGATAACAGGATGAATACAAATTATTTTACTGCATAATTTCATCATGTTTTCTCAAAATCATGTGTATTGTTTTATTTCAAAATAATTGAAAGCATGTCCACATTAATTTCAATAACTTCCATACTGTACCATTGCTAATATTGCCAAACTGATTATTAATTTGTGCTGTTAACAATTAATTTGGTTGAGGAGTTTCTTGAAATCGACTATCACAATAATTCAATATAATCACTAACACAATATTGTTTTGACGATAGAATGTTTGAAGAGTTCCCTGAGTTGGCACCAAACCAAACTAAGATTAAGTAGAGTTTGTTGAACGGATTTCACTATGTGACGGCGATGTTGTGACGCTAAGGTAAAGTGCACACACTTGTTAGTAGAGGGAGCGTAGACTTCGAGAGTGTTCACACATGTACTACCATCCTTGTATTATTATCACTGTACTACCTTATTCTAGTGTAACTTAGATACGATCACTCATCACAACTGTATGTTCTAACTCATTTTAACCTTTATGTGACTAACTCTTTTGGTAAATAACCTTTTTAGGTGTTCATCAACTAACGGGCTTCAGCCACCGGCTGCGCGTTGTATGGAAGACTAGTGATTTTGTTGTTTTGATTTGAGTAACAAGAAATCACTAATCTCCCTACAAAGCGCTGGCCTGCTCTTCGGATCAAGATCATCTTCTGTGTTGCTGTTCTCTGTTATACTAACATTGTCTATTTTCTTGTGTGCTTTTTAATTTTACTGTGTTTGTGTAACTAACTTTTCTATATTCATAGTTGTAGCATTTTATCATTCATTATTTTAATTTTAACCTTATGTCACAGACATAAAATCCACAAAACTTACTTAAAATGCTACAGCTAAAACTATATCTCCCCATTTCTGAGTAACAGGGGATATTCTGACAGGCCGAAGTGTCATAAAGAACACTTAACGCCATTTCTGGCTATTCCGAGCCTCACATTCGCCCCGCGGTCTTCACTAGATCGTCACCCCGACGGCCGTATTACTTTTTCTTAGGAGATCCATCTTTGTCAGTACATATAATGTGCGTTGAACATAAAGAATAATTAATTAATGTTCCCTTTATTTCCACAGTGTGCACGAGAGTAACCCGAATCTCGGCGGTCGCGGAAACTTCTGATTGAAGTCACAAACGCGTTCTGCGTTGTTAATATTATCAAATGCTTCACCTCAGAACACGTCATTAATTTTATACAATAAATAGATTCTGCGAGGCTCATCTAATTATTATATATCTGTACATAGTGACTAAGCCTTACCAGGAAAATAAATCTTCAAATTAGTCGCACTGATGGCATTTTAATGTACCTTATCTTAATGAACTCAATTCATTTATTTCAATAATAGGCTTTTTTTGTCTTGTATTGTTTGCAATATTTTATACGGTTGCAATAAGAGTGTAATATAAATCCCTATATTATTTCTCTGGTCGGGTTTTAGCTATTTAAGAATGCATTTATCATTATTAATAAAAATAATTGTTAAATAAAAGAGTTTTAACTAAGATTGTGTCAATGGATTTACCGATTTATTTGTTACATCGATGTATTTTTAAGTGATAGCAAGGAAAATAAATAGTTTATTTTGTGAAAAATGTTTTTCTCTAACTTCACTTTTCCTACTCGAGACTGATAAAAGCGCTCAGTCGCTCCCGACCACACAACTAAGCAATCGATAATACTAATCGGTCAATACTTCCACAATCTCTATTTTATTCGGGTATGATTTTATCAATACCCTAATAAATGCATTTTCATTGACCTAATAAATAATATTTGTTCCCAAAATAGTAGATCTGTCACCTAAATTGAATCATCAAATAATATCAAAACGCTTACGTAAATAAAAATTAAGAATTACTTGGAAATAATATCAATCATCAAGTAATTTTATTACGTTTAAAAATAATAAAAGTGTCACGAAAATTGAATCATCAAACAATGTAAAAATGTTTACATAAAAACTCCAAACCACAGGCCCAAACTAAGGCGTTGTCGACGTAGCCCCGCTAGGCGGGGCTCCTATTTCTGTCTGCAGGGTTTACAGTAACCTAACACGAAGGGGATGTCGGGGTCTTAGAACCTAACCTGTCCGAGTCGGTGTGCCCAATGTCTCGTATAAAGCATTTCTTCATAGAAATAAGGAACTGATCTATTTATTTGGTGACAGATCTACCATTCCGAGCACAAAGCTATTATTTAAGTAATAAAACTATTATTATAAGAACGAAGTTTATATTCATCTAATGCACTACAATTTTATTGGTAATCCATCTCTTATTTTACACATGTATCAACATTTATTTGATAATTCATACCTGGGAACACTTTTTGTTTATCTGAGAACGAAAATATTTCGTGGCGATAGATCTATTTACTAGGTGATACAACTTTGATGACAAATATAAATTTTGGTGACAAGAAATATAGTTCCCATTTTATTCGCATCAACAATTATATTTAAGACGGCACCACTAACATCGATAAATATAAAACTGGTTCAATGAATGGGTAAGAGATAAAGATACTGGCAATAAAATAAGGAACTTAGGTATCAATTAAAAGACTAACAATTTTGAATGGGCAACAGTTCTATCAAGAAATAGGGTTTGATGATGTCCACCAGTGGTGTACAAGCTGGTAGCGCGAAAAAATAAATAAAATAATAATTCCGATTTCCTCTCTTCGATCTTTAAAAATTGTTTCTCTGTCCACCACTGGTAGACGCCCTGATTTCGCCCGTATCTCGGTGAGAAGTACGCCGTACCTGTGCTACGATCACGTGGCCTCCGGCCGAATAAGATACTTGAAATGGGACTCGACGGAAATAATGCCTATATCTAGAGTTGCAAAGGACTCGAGTCCTGGACTCGTAATCTTAAAGACACTACTCAATTACTCAAGTCTCAGTGTGCTAAAAAGGCTCGGAGTCTAGTGTCAAGCAGAGCCAGAATCGTTTAAAACCCACTTGAATCTAACAAAGAACTCGACTTAACATGAACTTTAGTCTTCAAGAAAAACTCGGAGCATGAAGATGAGACTTGAACCATTATCATTCGAAAACACTGGAGAACTTCGAGAAGATAGTGATAACGATGTGACTATGCCTACAAAAAAATCTGGTAAGACAAAATCATAACAAAACAGCTGAAAACTCACTTCTAAGAATATAAAGATGTGAAGTTAAACTGGCTTTATATTTTTATTAGATGTAAATGTAACAATTAATAGCTAGACTCATACGCGAAGAGGACTAGAGTGCGAAACGCCGCATAAAAAGGACTCTAGCGCACAAAGAAACTCGAGCTCTATGTATCATTCAAGAGCTAGTAGAGAATTTAGGGAGTCCACCATCCGAGTCCGTTTATATAGGACTCGAAATCTTTACATTACCTATCCGGTAAGTATTGTACCTAACGATTGTAGCTATTTGTTACACTGTGGGGAAAGAAAAGTTGAGGGCGTCCGGAGTTGCGCCTCACCTACCAGCATAGAATCTCATTTTTCCAAGTGTGCTGCCTGAGCATCGTAGATGCTGGCGCGTGCGATAGCACTCCCGCTGTCTCTCGCTCTAGAAAATAGAAATGACGAAGAACTGACTGAGCGACGGAAATGGATAGGAGCAAGGTAAAATGTGATTTCGTGCTGATTGATGAGGCGCAACCCTAAAACTTGCACAGGTACACGGAGCAGTGGGCACTATCAAAATATCCTTGGTAAACCCGCTTGGTAACGGCCTTTTAGCGCTGCTCATACTATTTTTTATAGCCAGCGTGCAACCGCGCAGACGCTAGCTGACGCCTTGAAACACACAAACAAGCTAGATTTGTATTTAAAACTAGCTAATACCAGCATGCGTTGCAATGCACTTGTTCCTACCTACCTACCTAAGGAACCTTCTACAAAGTATTAGAAAACATTTTTTAAAATGATAATATCGGTTAAGTCGTTCTCACGTTATGGCGTGAGGGAAATAGGACTTAATTTTTATATATTTAGAATAAACTTTGAGTCAGCTTATTTTGAAGATTGATTTATGATACATACATAACATCACGCCTGTAATCAGGGGTTAGGCAGAGGTGTAACTAATAGTACATACACATTTCGCCAATTATGTGTAAGTCCCATGTATTACGAGGCTAGTCATTAGTAGTCATCAACCGGGCACAAATCCAGACTCCTTGGCAGGCGGGTTGGCGATCGCAGTACGGTTGTTACAAAAAATAAAAAAAAGCACAGAGAACGCTGCTGCCCATTCTCTGGCAAGTCCCTTAGTCGCCTCTTACGACAACCACGGGGAGATATGGGATGGTGCTATTCTTTACGTCCGACACCATACAGAACCCGACACCAGTGACTGCTAATGAGAAATTCCTGATGGGAAAATCCAATTACACTTTGCCCGGCCAGGGAAGCGAAGTCGAACCCTATGCTCAGTAGTCGCGCTTGCGAGCAATAGACCAACGACACAGTCCTGACCGATCTTACAAAACAGAAAAGAGGAACATGGGTAAATGTAAAGTCGGGCACTAGTTGTACTTAACTATCCAATTGATAAAAAAATCATTGATATCATTGAGCACATAAACTATAAATAAAAGCAGCATGTGTATAGTACTTATAATGATAAATTTTATTAAAAGAATCACAAAGTGTCCCCTTACAGTGATATATAAAAATTGATTTATAATGCTTGCCATTACAACTTAAAGCTTTTCTATCAGATCGCATTATATAATTCAGTCATCGATTTGAGTGTAAAGGTGGAAGATCCGAAATTTCGGAATGTTCATGTTTGTCTAAATAAAACATAACATACACAAGAGGTATCACAACACCTAAAATGAGCATACAGCACACTAAATGAAACCATTTCAGTCCAAAGTCAGCTCCATGAGAGGTCAGCTCCTTCACCACTACTGACTCTACAGATATCTTCTCTTTATTATTTGGCAAGAGTTGAGTACCTTCTGTAGCTTGTTCATTTTGCTCAGAGTCTGTGTACGGGGCAACAGATGGCGCTAGTGTGCTGTTCATCACAACTGTGTTACAGTCTATGGAGCACTGCACATCTTCCTTGGGAGGCACGTTTATTGATACATTATTTTGGTTTATGAGTCCATTGTAAAGATTAGTATTTAATAATTCTTGTATGACTGTGTGAGATGCATTGTTTGTGGTCGTAGGCACAGGTTCTG
The DNA here is from genome assembly GCA_949152445.1 of Cerastis rubricosa. NCBI lineage: Eukaryota > Metazoa > Arthropoda > Insecta > Lepidoptera > Noctuidae > Cerastis > Cerastis rubricosa. The sequence continues at coordinate 13,978,000 of OX424535.1, forward strand.
GGTTCTGCGTAGGTATCAGCTCCGTCAACACTGAATAAGGTGTTACTGGTACCTTTATAGTCCGTCTGGCAAATATTTCATTATCTTTATGTATATGGTTGATCCTTTTTAGTTCTGATATCTGTAAAGTGTACAAAACACGATGTATTAGCTAGATATAAGATAACAATGATAACAGGAAGTATCTGATATTATTCAATTTGTAACATCACAGTACAATTTTGTGTGTAAAATTTAATTTATGAAGTAACATAAATAAATATGAATTATTTTAATACTCACAGAACAATAAAATCGCAACGCAATAGCTTGTAAAGTGTCCCCCTCTAGAACTTGCGCTTCTATAAAATGATCCTGGGGTTTTATTCTATGCAGTTGTATTTCACCGTGATCGCCAAGGTCGTCCGCCTTCTTCCCCATGGCGTAAGCTACCAAGTCATCTCCGCCGTGCATTGGGCGAGCCCTTCACAAATAAACACCTTTGTCAGTAACACGTAAACAACATTGTAACACGACTAAACTGGCTCGTCTTTGCTACACTTACCTTTGTTTCATGTTCAAATACAACACTAATTCTAATAAGATCTACCATGACCTGAATAAGGAATACAAAACTACCTGTTTGTTTCCCAGTTTTAATTAATTTTTAGATATAAAAATGTAAAACAGCTGTTGATTCACTCTATCTTGACAAAAATTTTGACAATGACAATCTATCTACATTACTATTACTCATACTCTTGATGACAACCTAGCCTTTTACAATATTTCATGTTATGACGCATGGTTTAAAGTTGCCAGATCTAAAAGAAAGAAGTAAAATCAATCATCCTTCATTATAATTTTCTGTTGTTTTGTAATTTTGTTTTTTTGCAATAATTTGTTTTATGAAAGTAGAAACTCGAATTATTTGGTAATGTTTTATTTATATCAATCTCAATTTGTCAAAACAAGATGGCGTGTTGTTTTTCCGAACGAAATGGATGTAATAGAAGAATGTCCAACGTCCAACCAAAGCACAAACTTCCAAGCGTTCATCAAATCATCAGACATAGTCATACGATTTAGTTATTACTAGCCTTTGCCCGCGGTTTCAATCGCGTTAATTTAGAATTTAACAACCGGCTTAGACACGTGGCGTCTTCTATTATCATAAGAACGTTATTGTTCAGCCCCCGTATTCACAAACGCTTCGATTCGATGTCGATCGACAAGTCATATGTCTATCTCGCTCGCTTTCGTAATGCCAAAAAAAGATAGACATAAGAATGGTCGATCGACATCGAATCGAAGCGTTTGTGAATACGGGGGCAGTACTTCCTTTCGGGATGAAAGGCGCCTTGTACTTGTGCCATGTTTGTATGTCTGTTTCTATACACCAGCCAACGCACGAGGGGCGTTCAATGCATTCTTGGCAAATTCTTGGTATGCGGGTGATTTTTAATGTTGTGGGTAATTTGACTAATTAATTAATGACCAGAGGTCGGAATTAGGTAGAGTTATTTTTGTACTTGCATCGAAATGTTGATATATGGATCTTCCCTTGCGTGTAAGCATTGGAGTTTAGCAACATCGGACATCCGATATCGGATGGTTTAAATTGTGTAATTGTAATTTACTTTTTTATTTAATACTCTACTAATTATCACGGGACTTTTCTGCTCTTTAAAATGAATCTCGCGATTTGAGGCATATCCACTTTATTCTTTCGCTGTATGAAATAAGTGTATAAAGTACACAAAGAACTCTACCTAATTCTGACCTCTGTTAATGACATTATCTGAGGGTATAAATATAAAATTGCAAGTAGTTGTGACAACAACTGGTATGGCTAACGTGACAATGTTAAAGAAAATCGAGCACCGTGCTGTGATTAAATTCCTTACCAAACAAGGAAATTGTCAATAAACTATTGACGAAGAGATGGTGGCTGTTTACCAAGATTCGGCACCTTCGTTATGTATGGTAAAAAAGTGGTCAAGTGAATTTAAAAGGGGCAGAGAGAGTATTGATGACGACACTCGCTCGGGCGGCCCGGTTAATGCCTCTATGGAGGAAAATGTGAAAAAAGTTGAGAAGCTTATACTGGAGGTTGCGAATGAAGATCAAAATTATAGCAGAGATTACCCACCTCTCCGTTGGTACCGTACACACTATTCTTCATGACCTCCTTAACCTTTCAAAAGTCAGTTCAAGAAGGGTGCCGCAAATGCCCACGGCGCTTCAAAAACAAGTGCGAATCGAGTGCTGTAGAGAGTTTTTAGAGCTCTGTGGTGAAGACCCATCATGTATTTTCATCGAATTGTTACTGGAGATGAAACGTGGGTTCACCATTATGACCCTGAAAGTGCGCAGGAGTCCATACAGTAGCACAAGAAGGGTAGTGACCCCCCTTAAAATTGAAAGTCGTTCCGTCTGCCAGAAAAGTCATGGTCACAATGTTTCAGGACTTAAAGACAATTTGTTGATTGAGTACACAAAACAAAGGTGAAACCATAAACGCAGCATCCTACGCATCTACTTTGAGAAATTTACGGAAGGCAATAAAAGAAAACAGACGGGAACTGACCGCCTGCCCGGTGTGTTGCTTCTTCACGACAAAGGCCCAGTCCACACGGCGCGTGTTTCCAAGGCTGCTGTGCGAGATTGTGGTTTCGAAGAAATAAACCACCCAAACCTAGCCCCAAGCGATTATTATTTGTTGCATAATAATTTGAAAAAAGATCTTCGGGGAAAATGATTTTATTAACGATGAAGAGCTTAATGCGGCCATAAATGCGTATTTTTCAGAGAAGGAGAAAAGTTATTTTTTACAAGGTATTGAAAAATGAATTTCGAGATTTGCTGGATGGGATCCACTAAGAAAGCGTTTTGCGAAATTCCACCACTAAAGAATGGAAATCGGTCATTTTAAAGTTAGGAGCTTGAAATTTCCTATACCTACAAGTTTCTGGTTAGAAATAAATTAATAAGTAGTTTAGCGTTTTTAAGAATCTACCCCCTAAGAGGGTTAGATAGGGTTGAAAATTTATATGCGGAATCCGTCATTTCTGAAGTAAGAAGAATGAAATTAAATATTGAAGTTTCTTAGCAAAACTAAATGAATACGTACAATCGTCATTTTTGGAAATTCAACTCCAAACGGCAGAAAAGGGGTGGAAGCATTAGTATTACAAAAACCGGCCAAGTGCGAGTCTTACTCGCACACAGGGTTCCGTAGCCCCAAACAATATAAAAACAGTATTTTGAACGGTCATTCATAAGTAAATTTACGCTCAACAGCAAAACTAAATTTGTGTTTCATAGTATGTTAATCAAAAACAAAGTTACGGCTGCAGTTTGGTCAAAAAGTCCCATATCTCAAAAACTAAATATCAAAACTTATTCAAACCAATTTTCGTTGAAAGTTTTTTTACGTTCTACAAACCTACATTTTTTCAGAATTTTTCTGCTCTTTTTTGAGGGGGGGACACACATTTTACCACTTTGGAAGTGTCTCTCGCGCAAACTATTCAGTTCAGAAAAAAAATATATTAGAAAATATCATTTTTGAAGACCTATCCATAGATATATCTATCTATGGATAGGTCTTCAAAAATGATATTAGGTTTCTAATATTTAAAAAAAAAATATATTAGAAAATATCATTTTTGAATATTTAAAAAAAAAAATATATTAGAAAATATATCATTCATTTTTGAAGACCTATCCATAGATCTATGGATAGGTCTTCAAAAATGATATTAGGTTTCTAATATTTTTTTTTTTCTAAACTGAATAGTTTGCGCGAGAGACACTTCCAAAGTGGTAAAATGTGTGTCCACCCCCCACGTACGGGATTAATGAAAAAAAAAAACAGTTTCAGTTGTATGGGTATGACTTCTTCCGCTCTGGGCAGAGCGGAAGGGAGTGTCAGACTTGACTGACAAAACCCATCCGTGTTCCATCTTAGCCCTTTGTGTTCCAGGGCCATGGTATCTCTTTCAAACAGCCCGCAGCCCTGGCAGGCATCGGCCCTCTCGGACCCCTTCCGATTTGCTGACATCTCCTTGAGGCGCGCATGGAACACGAACGCGCCGTCGGCACGGCCTGTCGTCATAAGACGGACGGACGGTGAGCTAGCCCGTTACTCACCGTCCACAGGCTCGCGCCTACGGTGGAACCTCCCGAAACAACCGTGTCCGGTGAGGACCTGCGTCAGGCGGGAGGTGAGGGCGCCGTGGCGCCTCTCCAGCCACTCCTCAAAGAGGGGACTTATCGCCACTATTGTGGCGTGCCCTGCAAGGGGTTGCGACAGTCGCTCTGTCCATGTCGCCATGAGATCGCGCCGGAGGTCTGCCCGCTGAGCGACAATTTGCCGCGGCAGCGGAGTTTTCCCCCGGCGTTCCCATGGCGGCAATCCGGGCAAGAGGCTCGCCGCCTCGCCGGAGATCGTGCGGTACCCCCGGACCAGCCTTACGGCTACCACCTTCTGGGGCGCGTTCGGGTCATGGGCGGCTCGCCGGCTCAAAGAACCCGCCCACACCGGGGCCCCGTAAAGGGCCATAGACCACACTACCCGCGCGTAGAGCCCCCGGCAGGAGGCGTTTGGACCCCCCAGGTAGGCGAAGAGCCGCTTGAACGCAGCCCCTGCCCGTTCCAATTTGGGGCCAAACGTCGGAAGTGCTCCACGAAGTTCCACCGGCTGTCGAGGACAAGTCCTAGGTACTTCACCGTCGACTCGCCGCCGATGGGAACCCCTCCTACCGTCAGTATGGATCCCGACGGTGGCGCATTCCGAGGCCCATGAAAGCACATGGCCTCAGGACTTTTACAATGCCACCTCGACCCAGTTGCCGGATTCTCTCCACGACTATCGCAACCCCGCGTGTCATAACGTTACAAAAAATAAGTAGACCTAATTTTGTTCGTAACCTGTCGTACTTGCCCTTATATAAACTGCCAAAAGTGAACAATTAATACGGTAAAAGGGTCTGGACGTATGCTCTTCCAAGTATTCTAAACAACTTGCCTAAGGAAATTTCCAAAAAGTTAGAAAACAAAAAGTCTCGACAAATGAAAAACATCCTTAAAGTCTACTTCACTACTGAAAAGTTTGGAATGGGGGAAGGGCCTGCGTGTGGGTCTAATAACGGACAAATATCTGTGAGCGAGTAACACCTAAACCTAAACCGATAGCGCACATAATCTTATCTCAAAAAAAATTGAGCGCTATTTTAATGTAATTAACAAATGAATGCATGCTGAAATAAATAACTGTTTTTTTTTTATAATTTCGGCCGCCGCCTCGTGCGGCCTCCCTTGTGCCAGCACCAGCGTGTCGTCAGCGTAGCAAACTACGCTGACACCACTAGGGAGGTCAGCGCGCAGCACCCAGTCGTAGCCGATGTTCCACAAGGGCAGCCCCAGAACCGATCCCTGTGGAACACCGCACGACACCTCTCGCCGGATCCATTATCCGGTGCGACCGGGGTAGATGACGGGAAATTCCACCCCTCAGACTAAATAGTGACCGATACAACACGTGAATAGACTCATGAGAACAAACAGCTCAAAAATTGAAGGGTTAAAACATTTCAGAAAAACAATTTATAATTAGTCACGCTCACAAAAGTAACAAAACCCTAAATGTGTTATTGTATTGGACGCGTAAAGCATTGAACGATCTTGGCGTATAGTTTACTCCAGAGATTGCAGGTGTATAGCGATGTACAACAGGCTGGTAAACGCGCTACACATACATGATACATACGAGTATACTGTATACACTTGGCATTCAGTAAAAAGCTCTAATTTGAAATTTCAAACAGACTTTTCGCGCTGGTTATCTACTGATATTGGGAAGGCTGTTACGTCTTTTGGTACGAATGCGAATCTAGAATAAAGGTTGATTTTGTTATGGTCAACTGTTGTTAAAAACAAGTTTTGAACGCTAGAGTTAGAGTGCCTTCAAACTTGTTTATTATTTTTGGAGCCCGTTTGTATTCTAACATGATTTGGCCTTGTTTTGGAGCGTTAAATTACATGATTGGACTTGACATTGGTCAAGGAATCGTTTTAGAAGAAACACGCTTATATACGTTGAATAATGAGATAAAATTAGTTATATAAATTATTGTGAGATCCCCGGTAACAGGGCAGTGCAAAAAGTGAAGCTGTACACAAATACTTTTTGCTATCAGCGAATCGAATCTGCGTCCACCATGGCTGACAACAACACACAACGCTACGCTACGCCTGCTACAGAGAGTATTGACACCCAATTAATAATGTACCGATACGGAATAATAATATACACTTCGTTAGCAATGACAACAGTCACGTTGATATATGGAGTGACATCATGGTACGTCTTAAAGAAATTTCGTAATTACAAAAACTTTGTGTTTCTTAACGCGACTTTATCAAACTTTTTAGTTTGTCTTATAGTTATGTTCTTTAGTTATGTGTACGGAAAGCGTTTAATAAATAATCAAACTTTGGCATTTCAGCAGTTTAAAGTACTTAATTTTTTTCTATATATGTATATTTCAACAGTGAAGATCTACTGGTTAATAGTTATATGTCACATTTTTTACGCAGACATTGTTAAAGTTTTCAATGGGCGTATCCAACACAGACATTTCAAAAGTGGCCTTTTTGCTTGGGGTCTGCCTTTTGTAAGTAGCGTCGTTTATGTATATGTTATTAGTGCTGTTCTTAATTTAAATTCAAATGCCAGTGATATATTATTTTTTTCATATGCTTTACCAATGACATTAAACAGTTTACTTTATGTTATAATTGTTTGTACACTTTCTCGTAGTTCCTGCGCGAGCTCATGTACGAAATCCAGCAAATGGCGTCGTTTTTACATCGCCACTTTGATATTTTTACTGAGCGACAGCCTGATATTCTCTTCTTATGTTTTAAAGTTTTTCAACACCAGTGCAACGACAGCATTTCTAGATCATTTAGCAACTCTCATAATAAACCCACTGCTAATATACGTTTATTTCGTTGTTGTAAAGAGAAATCGAGTAGTTTGGTATGAATTTTACCTAAATAAATTATATGTAAGGCAAAGGAATCGCAATATCAAAATGGATTTTAAAAATGTTCGTCCAACCACTGATAGTCGACCACCAATTGTAAATGTACAGCGTTAAGTTAAAAATAATAATAAACTATGTTTATTAGGTAATAAGTTAGGTAGCTAGTGAATATTAAAATAAGCAGTTTTTTACAATATGTATTGTTGCTTGTTGGTAATAAAATAATAAAAATGTCATGACGTGAATTATTTTATTTAAAACTTTCCCCTGACTATACTCAGTCGACTTTATTTCAGTAAATCTAAAACACCAATAGTCAATCTGATTTTTATGCCGCGTCGGAGTTTCGCATGTATAAAGCCTCCTCGGGTGGTTTTGGAACCAAGTATTCATGACCACCATACAGCTGATTTTCTACATAGTACTGTAGAAATGTGTGCTTTGTAGGGGATCTGCCTTAGTGCATCCCACTTTAGCATATAAGTTTCCCTGCAGGATCACAACTTCTCTAGAAGGTCATGGAACGCAATATGCTGTCCACAGCGGCATAGAGCTGGTCCGAGACTTCCTCATTAGATTGGGATGATCCAAGAGAATGAAGGAAGACTTTGACTTGAACAGGTTCACTAACATCATTTCAGCCCAAAAGACGTCCACTGCTGGACATAGGCCTCCCCCAAGTGTCGCCACATTACATTTTGGGGGGGGGGGGGTTGCCATAGTCGCCACGCTTGGCAGGCGGGTTGGCGATCGCAGTACGGTTGTTACAAAAGCACAGAGAACGCTGCTGCCCATTCTCTGGCTAATCTCTTAGTCGCGTCTTACGACACCCACGGGATGATATGGGATGGTGCTATTCTTTATGTCGGACACCATACAGAGCCAGGACATGTTAGAATTGTTTAAATCGTTCATACAAGAGTTAATTGGATGATTTTTAGACTAAGTTAAGATCCACGAGAAAATAATGTTAAAAGCGAGCTTGGCTATACGTCTTGCCAGGAATAAATTCATCATAATGTTCACATGGTCGTCATCATTCATCGAAGTCACGTCTGCCACTGTATTACTTGACTATTATCAATTCGATTTTTTTCGTTACCCCGACGTTTCATTTGGTCGAAAAACTTTTTACCGAAGTAACACTTAGTCGAATAACATTTGTCGAAGTATTATGGTTCCGAACATTCATCATACTACAGTTTTGCAGCATACAAACAAGTATGTAGCATGCAAGCAAGCATGCAGCGTGCAAACAAGCATGCAACATGCAGCAAGCATTGTTCATGTCACGGCTCCGGCGCTGCGGGGTTTGAGCGGCCCCAGGCGAGCTTATGCTCACTTCCGCAGCTTCGGCTTGCTGGCGGGCCGCCCCACCCTCAGCAGTTCCCTAGCAGCGATTCGTTTCTGTCACAAAGTTTTGTAGCATAAACCGATCACTCACACATCGGTGTGAGTGACCATCATCATTGGTGTGGGAACATGGCATAAAGCATTCTTTATGCCATGTTGTCAGATAATGAATAATTCATTAACACAAACATAAATAAAAATCATTCTCTTTATTTATATTTGTGTTAATGAATCATTCATTTTAAAAAGGTGTCCGAGTTAGACTAGATGCGGGAGGTAGAAGTCAACTTTTGCGGGTGCAGCACTGGCGCGGAGAGACCGATGCCTAGACGTGTACTGTGATAAGCATTTGTGATTTCTTCCCAAAGTACAAAATGTAACCTAAACAGCTCAATACCATTAACAATTTAATTTGGCCGGATTAAAACCCGACCAAATTAAGTTGTTGTTGTATTAACTCTGTGATTTAGTATGGTATACATCAATAGACATACAAACCAATAGAGTCCTTGTAATGAAAAGAATAAACCTGGCCAGGTTACGACCCCAAATCCATGCACGGCGGCGGCTACAGGGTTTTAAAGTTGTATGCTGACGCCATTACTGGCGCCGGACCACCTAAAAAAGTCCATTTTCTTGAAAACTTCTAACGTACCAATTTTGTAGTTCGAGTACTAATAGTACCAATTGAGTACTAATTAGTGTCAATTGAGTACTAATTAGTACCAATTGAGTACTAATTATTTACCAAATATGGAAGCGATTGGCGTTGGTGGTAGTCACGGACATTTTCATTTAAGGTTTAAGACAGGGGTAAATAAATAAAAAAAGTAATCCTTTTCGATCATTTCGTTATAATTTTAATAACTCCGAGTATTTTACACAACAGTTACAGAACATAAATACCTTTGGTATTGCGCCATAGAGGTGGTAGTAATTGCACATAATTAATTTCCTCTAGCTACATTATGTACAAAAAATACATTAATACAAAATCGACGTCATCACTAGTTTATAGGTAACATTAGTTTACATGAATACATTTGTTAAAGTCGCTATCAAGTGATTATGGGTCGTTAGGTTTATATTATAAAGTATATTAATTAAAACTAACAGATAACATTATATTTCAGAATTGCAACAACATAACTGACCTTTTCAGATTATCTTAAACCAGTCATTCTGTCACATTTTTGATTGATTAATGCTATAGGTATTCAATATTTTAAGTCAACGTTTTATTAGATAAGTTTATCATGTCAGAAATAGACGTTTTTATTTAGAATATTATTTAATTGCTTTATGCTGATTATTACATAGAAACAAGTGCATAAAATTAAGTAAAAAAGACTTTCGGAAAATCACAATAAATTATAGTTATCACAGTAATGATTCACTAAACATAAATTCCATAATATCTTAGAAGCAAAGTTGACACTCAATATAATATTGTAAAAGTTCGCTTTTATACAGAGTATTACCATCACAAAAAAAAAACTTAAAAATTACAATAAAACATTTTAAATGTATGATTTCTATTTAAGTTAATGAGATAGACAATTAATTTATTCACAAAATGCATCTGACTTTAAAAACGTACAACATAATTATACAAAAATACTTATTTTTTTCATATCAAATGTGTGCAATGTTTTCGACTAGTTTTTAATACAGTATTGTATGAAGTTTCGAAATGCATTTTTTTTTGTTTATCGTTACAAAATTGGTTGCAATAAAAAGTAAGGTTACGATCGGCAAAACTATATAAACAAATTATTATATTTTTAAGTCTACAAAAATGTTCTAATATTCCTTGATGATGTGCTCAAAAATAGTTTAGCAGTACACGTACAGTCGTCGTAAATATTTCAATTGATTTACAAAATATTAAATTATTTACATTTAACACAGCGGCACATGATTGCATTGTAGCAAAATATTTACAATACCAATTTAAATACTGTACAGATTTGTGCCCAAACATTCTTTTGGTGATAACATTTCATACCTAGATTGTATTCAAATACTCGTTTATTCCAAAATAATTAGTATCATAGGTTCACAGCAGACCGAAAGGCATAGCGCAGAGTTTTTCTGATGACATTAAATAATTACCTTTATTTTTAGTAAAATTATTTATCAAATCTGTTCAGATCTACGTGCGAGCGTTCTCACCAACGCCAAATCATTGATGTTCTTACAAATATGCAGTTTTTGTGAATCATGATAAAGCATATTTTTCAATGTAATCAGTAAGCACTTGCTAATTTCAGCCTGTGAGCGTTATAGTATAAAATCGGAATGATTTTTTCGTTATTAATATAACATACATAAAATATTTGATCCGCTACCTCTACGAATATGTGCAGTCTTCTAAATAAAGGGTTTATATACCACATATTTTTATTTACAGGCAAGTTGTATTTATTCACTGAAAAACTATTAAAAATCATTTTTATTTCATTTTTAACACATCCTTTTTTGAAGTCGGCACTTTAGTCGATTTAAAAATAATTAGTTTAAAAAAGTTAGAATGTGTTGTTAAAACCTTTTTAATTCAACGACTATTTAGAAATTCATACAACGCTACTTTTAAAGAATCATGATAATAATTTAAGAAAAAAAAATACATTAGGAAAGCGCAGAAATAAAAAGGAGCGTTGCTTATATATATCACAGGTTGCGTCTAAAGACAGATACAGGCAGGACGGGGTCTCATGTCTGTATATATCTCAATATATAGGTACATAATACTACAGCGACAGTGGTCAGTGGTTATACGTAAACAGACCCTTCACGAAGCCGTTAA